>JASDDO010000001.1:327676167-329056783 GCA_030015575.1 Agapanthus africanus | reverse complement strand
AGGTACACTATCGGCTACTACCACTATATGAGTCCGTGCATAAGGTAGATAAGGGTGAGGTATAGGGTGGAATATGTCATTTCCACGGAAACCTGACATCGTGGTCGGATCACAATCCATCAAGACACTCACATCCCAAATCGTCAAATTAGCCCCCAAACTGGGCTCTCACATCACATAGATCTCACATCACCTCAAAGTACAATATCGAATAGCTCTCCTATATCTCGAATGTACAAATCAACCATCTCTTTCATATCCAATATCCAATCTCAATGAATCACCTACTATCCCAAGTAAAACCTAACATCCTACAGGTATATATGTATATGCAGAAATAAATATGATGGGGGCAATACACATATATTAGCGTCCCATTCCACTAATATTGGTGTAAAGGTATATATAACAACGGCTAAATCCCCTGTTATATATACAAAGGTATTAAAAGAAATATCATGAAAACAGTGTGCCAAGCATCGACACAGAAATCCTCGTATATCGGGCTCCGTCAGTCCGGATCGGCCCACGGGGTCTGTCTGCGGTGTCGGCCCTCGGCCCCGGCAGTACAGATCATCCCGCATCCATCTCTCGACTCTGGCCAGTATCCTCCGGACAACTGCCAGGTCCAACCAATCACCAGTAGGTACTCGCCCGCCTCCAGGCTCAATCGGCAAACCCATCGATCTTTTTGCCGAGGGGAACCATACCGGGCCCACCATGTACTCTCATACGGCAACCACACCTCGTATGGAGTATATAATCAGCACCGATAAAACTCATGGTGGACGCGCAAATATCACATCAAGAAAACCGGGTTGTTCAATGTATGCATAATTTCATGAACTCCCGCAGTTCCCAAATCCAGAAAACATCATCTAAAATCCAAATGATAATGCGCAAATCCAGGAATAAATGTATGCAATATATCTGAATGCGAGCAGGTAAACAAAAGTATATAGCTGGACCAGATGTATGCAAAATCAATAAAGTACAGCTAAGTAACATCAGTAAAGGTAAATATGTAACTGCAACTGAATATGTGTGTAACATACGGGTGTAGCAATGTAGGTATCTACCTATAAGAACTGATGTCGTATACCCCCCCTGGGTATAAGAAAATATCTAAAAGGTATACCAGTAGCTGTATCGCAAGGTGTATATGTACCTATCACTAAAGGTATGATACACTATAGGTATACCGATAAGCTAGATGTCATGTGTGACAAGCAATAGTATCTATAAGGGGTTGTGTGTGTGACATGGCAATTATTGACGGTGTGTGTGTAGCATACAATCCGTGCTCGTGCAACATGAACCGTCAATAATATGTGCAGTGTCCTACGGCTGCTAGTCACAGTATAACTATATCAAGGAAATAAAGTAAAGGCGCAATTCTACAATGACGTAGAATGTGCGACAGGTATTTGAATCCTAGCCCAGACGCATAACGCCATGCGGGCGATCCCCCTGTAGATGTTAAATCTACTCACCTACGCCCCACGCTACGTGAATCCTACCATCTGCTCCCCCTGTAGCCGTGTCCGTAGTCCCTGTCTGCAAACCTGCAAATAAGACATGGAAATCACATATAAGCCAAATATTCCGCGAAACGCGATATCGAATCGAAACGAGAAACTCGCGTCGCGAACTAAATGCGCGTGTGCACGATACGCTGAATCGTGTATGCATGCGTCTAAAACCATCACGACACGCCGCGATACGCTGGATCACAGAACCCACTCACGTATCGCGCGTATCGCGCAAACACAACGAACACAAAACCGATATATGACCCCAGATTTTCCTACAGGTAAGATATCACAAAACTAGACATGCCAAAGACCTAGACAACACAGCAGGGACCCCTAGCCAAGAGCCCAACACCCCTGTCCCCCTATTGGCCGCAAATTGCGGCCAATCTGGATTAATTGGCGGCCTACATTGGGAGTTAGGGGGTCGTGCTTAGGTGGTGGTGTCTAAACCTAGGTATCATGTCCCAGTCTTCTCAATTTCACTCTGTAAGGTCCGGGTCCATAGCAGATTCCAGAAGTCACAAATGTCGCTTAAAATCACCAATTTTGCACACAAAGGAAAACCTATGGTATTTTAGTGTAATCTGGGGATTTCTCAGTTGAAGTGGCCCTATTAGCACTTAAATAAACTAGGGTAGCTAACACAATCAACAATTTCCCACAATTCCACTTAAACACCAAAATGTAGCACTAAATTAGCTAATCTAACACTAACCGACACCAATAAGCATACAAGCTAGGAAAAGGAGATATGGGTTCAGAAAATATACCCTAATGAACCCTAGAGAGCAGGAAAGGAAGTGTATGGGGGAAGAAGTGAGTTGCTGCAAGTGCTGGGGCTGCTGCTGCTACAGCTTCTGCTGCTGTTGCTGATGCTATCTGCTGCTGCTGAAGATGATGATGATGCTGATGGCTGCTGTTACTGCTGTTGTTGTTGTTGTCTCTGTTGTTGCTGCTGCTTTCTCTAGGTGTGAGTGTGGGTGTTGATGAAGCTGCTGCTTCAGCTGCTGGTGAGGATGTGTGTGTGTGTTGTGAGGGTGAGGGAATGAGAGCAATGAGGGAAATGAGAGTAATGAGGGAAAATAATTCAACCCCCCTTCTCACTCTCTCTCTCTCACCTCAATAAATGAGGCATGGCAAAGGCCGTGATGCCCCATGCCTTCTCTCTCTCACTCCTAAAGTCAACCAATAAACATTCCATTTAAATTCATTTTCAATTTAAAACAATCATGAATAATACAACCATAACACTTAACAATACATAAAAACTAGATTAAGGAAAATGGTTAGTTAACCATGGTTGCTAATCATGGTTTAACCCCAAAAACAACCCTAGTTATCATGCACAAGTGTGTGCAAGCCTAACATAATTCCAATAAAATACACAATAATTAGGATAAAATATTTAAAACTTAATTTGGTAAACTTTTATTAAAAACCATACTGTAAAAAATATAATTAGCTACAAACACATTCTAAGGTGTTACATAGAGAAACCGAAATATCTCTCAGGTGGATGAGGAACCCTACTAGATCGGCGGAGAGGCTGAGGTTCGTTAGAAACTATTGAATCCTCCCGTTCTACCAAATCATCAGCTGCAGTTTGTATAGCTGAAACTCTTTCCAGTTCTACCTCATGACCACTAATTTCTTCACAAGAAATTCCCTTTCACAAAGGTGGCATGCTGAGAAACAAAACACCTTTTGTTCCTCGGTTTGGTAGAAGATATTCCCTTGCGAATACTTAGGATATCCAACAAACTTCCACAGAACTGACCTTGCCTTGAGCTTGTCTGGATTATGCTTTTAGACATAGGCCGGACAACCCCAAATCTTAACTTACTTAAGATATGGGCTCTTCCCATACCATATCACATATGGAGTGGTAGGCAACTGATTTGATTGGAACCCTATTCAATAGGTATGCAGCTTCACAAGTGCATAACTCCCAAAAGGAAAATAGGAAACTCAGTAGTACTCATCATAGAGCGCACCACATCAAATAGGGTGTGATTGCTCCGCCCCGATACACCGACGTGCTGTGGTGTATACGGAGGAGTAATGCTGAGAGAGAATCTCATTCTCCTTTAGAATAGTCCAGGAATCCCATGCTCAAGTATTCTCCTCCTTGATCTCATCAAAGGACATAATACTTATACCCGTTTTTGGTTCTCTACTTCTAACTTATATTCTGTGATTATCTCAAAAGTTTCGGACTTGTGTTTCAACAGGAACATATGTCTGAATCTTGAGAGATCATCAGTGAATGTAATGAAGTACAAAGAACCGGTCTTGGCATGTGTAGACATGGGACCTTCATACATCAGCATGTATCAATCCCAAAAGTTCACTAACTCTTTCTCTGTTTCCAATAAACGGAGCCATGGTCATCTTATCTTTGTGACATCACTGGCAAGTTTTACAAGATGTAAATCCAAACTAATTTAAATATGCATCTTTATGTAACTTTAGCTAGTCGGGTCGCATCGATATGACCTAGTCTACAATGCCTCAAGAAGGATTCGTTCATTTCTGAACTCTTCCTCTTGTGTGTGTTCTGTACGTTAAGAACTGCGGTTTGATTTAGAATGTCTATGCTTTTAGATAACGTGCCTGAACCGATCAACTCTTGATATAGGAAGTGTTCAAAACATTATCCAACAATACAAAATTATATCCTTCTTTACTAATAAAGAGACTGATATGATGTTGTATATCAGGTTCGGTATCTAATAACATTCGTTCAGAATCAATGTATTTTGGTAATACATGGTGATAACTGCCAACAGACTTGGCTGCAACACTTGCATCATTTCCAACTCTTGAAACTTATCACCCGTTCTCAATTTTCTACCTTTCTGTAGCCCATGTAACAAATTACATTTGCGGGATCCTAATCCGGTATCTCATACCCAGGACGTAAAGTATACTGAGAAACAGTTCTCGGTAATGAACATGCCCGAAGATGATGCATCAACATGCACTTTCTTCGTTTGGGTAGCACGGGGAATTCTGATAATCCCCTATTTCCTGCTCTGTCATATAACAATTATAAGTTGGAGCGGGACCAACTTTCCTTAGTGCAGTATAACAAGCGGGTTTGGTCAATACATCCGTATTATTATCTTGATTTAGGCGTGACATGGTCGCTACCTGGAGAGAGAGAGAAGAAAACACTCAGTGTGCGCTTTTACAAGATTAGATTGGTTATCAATTTATCTAATCAGGATGGCTCCCACTGTTTTAGTCAAATCTTCCTTCAAACCCTAAAAGGAAAGACTAGCCGGGATTAATTACACTCTACAAGTTCGCCAATCTTTCAGCCAGGCCAGTGCCGGTACTTTAAGCGAGGTTCCCCGCGCTTTCCCACGGACCTAATTAAAGTAAACCTCGTTTTCCCAGGGGCGTAACCCCGTTGACACCTTTCTAGACACCTACTTGATTGGCTAATTGTAATGTGTAAAACTCTCCCAGGAGTAACTCTTACTCGCAGCGGGTATCGGGATCCAACTATCTTATAGAAGGTATGCAATCTCATTGCAAATTTCAACACTTGAAATTCCCAATAATATTTTACCCCAAGCGTCCTATGACCTTGACAGAGGTCAACAAACCATAGGCTGCTAGTCAAGTTCAACCCGTCATTTCCTGATTGAAATAAACCCACCCGCACGACCCTTGACAGAGGTCAAAAAGGTCGCACGACTACCCTAAATCAATCACATCATATTCTTATACAGATAAGCACTAATCAGCTACCGCACACTACGCCTTGACAGAGGTCAACAAACGTAGTACGAATACTAACTATTACTTATCTGAAATGACGGAAGGCTACGACAGGTTTTTAAGAAAACCCTTTGCGTAATGAACTTGATATCGTTGTAGAATCGAGTGATTTTAAATGGAATATTTTTTAGGCCTTTTCTAATTTTGCTAAAGAGGTCACTCCCGGTGAAGGGATCTCGGCTCTTTCCTCATCGAATAAGGTGCAGGATATTTCGCAAATACCACTATGCAAAGCAAAAACTATAGAAGCAATCAAAAGACAAACCGTGTGTGTAGCATCTGCTAGTTTCGCTAAAGAGGTCACTCCCGGTGAAGGGATCTCGGCTCTTTCCTTATCGAATAAGGTGCTGGATATTCTACAAGGAATACCGCTATGCAAAGTAAGAACTAGAGCTGCCAGTTTTTAAACAAGTTTCTAGAACATCTTTAGGTTTCTTTTAGTTTCATTAATCTCATTAATGAAGTCCCATTTTATTATGCTTCACAAGCATCATATTTGAAACGAAATCGGCAATATAACATATATCTCATATATATAATATAAACATTCATCTCAGGCAGTAATATGATCTCATCACAGAACATTGCAGCAGAAGAACATATATGAAATATTGGATATACTAGGAAGTCCTTGTTTTAATACGAGCCTGTATAAAACACGGATTCCACGGTCGCGATGAATAGCCAAACCTACATCCCTAGACCCCTACGAGAGCGGCAAGCAACACTGCCAATTTTAGGGTTAGGAGACCCGATCTCGACTCCTCGAGATGGTCTCCCACTGGACCCTAGAACCCGGTTACTTGTGCTCCCCGTCTTGGGTCTACCTAATGCGGAAAAGTAAATAATATACAATGGTGACATCATCCTCAGCCCGAAAGTGCCCCAATAAAAGAATATTACATACAAATGAATTTTACATGAATGAAAAAGAAAAACTATCATCTCATATAAAACCCCCAGCTATTCAAAACATGACGATCCAATATAACATATCACAGTAACATATAATATCACATATCATCAACGTAAGTAAATATGCGTATCCCAATTGTCGTTGATGTATAGCAACGAAATAGGCGACACACCATATATTACACTTACGGTCGCAAAAAAGAAAGTGTAAAACTACAACAGTTGGAATCTGCAACCTCCTTAGATATCGCATGCCTAACCAAATGAATTCCTTAGACATCTCATGCCTAACAATTATAAACCCCGCATTTTAGTCTCGATCTCGAAAACACTTTTCAATATCTAGTCGGGCAATTCAACAAGATTCCCGACATCCTGATCGAATGCTCGTCTCAAACTTTAGTAGACGGTCGCAACCCCGGATGCCGTCGACGAAGTGCACTAAGGCGGAACACCGCTGCCGCGAGCACCCGAACGGATGCTTTTGGCGACGGGGTTCTCCTACAGTCACTTGGTCAGAGCTATGGGGCGTGGCTATCTATTAAGTTTACCCGGCGAGTATCCACGTACGCTACGTGATTGCGACGGACTTTTGATCACATCAAAATCCCGTGGCAACCGATCAAATGAGACTAAACTGCTAGATTTATAACATTCAAATTAGTTATCTCATAACTACTTGTGGATTCCAAATATTGTATCACATTCCAGATAAATAGACAATGCTAAATTTTCCGATCGAATAAGCAAACACCCAAGATTTCCCAAATAGCTCAACACTTGAGCGGAGTTCAAAAAGTATCCATCACATGCCACAGTACCAATGGTCCTGCCGTAGAAGGATCAAACCAACGCCTCACATGTGGCAACGCCGTACTGCCCCAAACCCTAAGGTTTAGAGGCGGTTCAGACGGTCACATAATCGAGTTAAGGTTTGTTTTCTTCTAGAGGGTCCACCGCGTTACTTGCACGACTATGAATGTTCTTTAATTAAGGAAAAAATCCAACACTTGGAAATTTTCCGATAGGGGATAAAGTGAGTTATTGATATCCGTTCGAACTTTTTAAGACGTTCTAAATTATCTGGAAAACTAAACGAAATTAAACTTTCCGATCGAATCAACGAATACAAATAATCTCCAGAAAACTCAACACTTGAGTAAGATTAAAAATTCCCAGAAGCATGTAGTAATAGCTACGGATGAACCATAGAAAAAACAATCACTGACACCCAAGTACGGCCGCAGAGACGCCGCCAAAAGCATGTTAAGGCCGCGGTTCCACGGCGACTTTAGGGCTACAGTAACCCGTATTTCACAGTAATCTATAAAATCACCTGCTGAATTTTCTGAGTATTTTTAATATGAAAAATTTCAACTTTTTGAAAAATTTCCAGAGAAGGGGTTAAAATGACGTTTCGGGGTTCGATCGGACTTTAAATTTCGTCTAGACTTCGCCTTGTTAGTTATATGTATGCCCTAGAGGCCATTACTATACATAGGATGTATATTGTAGTGGATGCTGGGACATATATAGGGAGGACTTTCTTGCTCGACATGATAGTATGCTATCTGGTTGAACTTTACCTTAACGTGTATACTGATTGTCTCTCTGTTACATGTTGGTAAAGCCCTTAGGATCTGTACTTGACTACCTGGACTATGATGCGGATCATACTAGTGGGGACATGGTAGTCCATAAGTACATCCTTCAAAGTCCCTAGTCGTGGGTGTATCGAGACGGGGCATCGATATACCAGAGTAGACTAGCGTGTACCTTCTCGACCCATATAGATGGGCGATGGATGATCCCATATCCATCGGTGTTTGACATCAGAGATGATATACGGGTGCTCAGTAGAGACTGGGTACACTGGACGGACTCGCCGAGAACTCCCAGATGGTATTATACCTCACGTCAGATGGCAGTTCTCTGGTGACACTGGTACAGAGTAGTCTGTTGACCCGAGATCGTCATAGAGTCTTGTGTGGTTCCCACTGTGCTTTGATTTCCATCTTACCACGTCCAAGAGGGCGTGCAAAACGGTGGTTTTTGGGTACAGTCCCGAGTCACATGGAGGCAATGAGCGATAGGAGGGGATTCGTCTCTCCCGGTATATGGGGGTTGATGTTGCACTGTGTTCGATCGGCTATAACAGGAAGTCCCTGGCCAGGGCTGCTCAGAGAATTGCTGGTAAGTGTTACCAGTAGTTTCTCGACCCGTTATGAGCCTCATATCGACACGACTTATTGAGCTATTGGGGTCTGACGTTTACCACCCCTAGGCAAGATATGCGACATATCAGACGATCAGACCGGACTGTACGGTAGTGTTACTGGTCGGATTCACTGGAGTGTGAGCGGGCTTGCTCGTCGATCTTCAGATCGCTCAATACCCGGGTGGCCGTTACGTTTAGCAGACCGCTTGCGGCTTGTGGATGTTTGATATGATCATCATCCGCTGCCGGCGTATTGACGAGTCTTTAGAGTCCTACACAGAGGTTTCCTGGCTCAAGCGAAACGAAATAGGAGCGCATATGAGATATGTGCGGGACCGAGAATAATGCGTGTATGTGATGCCGTATTCCCTCGCGATAAATATATCGAATGGTTGTATGCGATATAACCTAGTTATCGATTCAAGCGTTGATTCGATAAGCCGATATATAAGATACCAGTCGGTTATGTGCGCATGACCGGATCATTGAATCAAGTGTTGATTTAATGATTTAATGTATAATTATATATTTGATATATTACTTTGCATTAACTAGTATCGGTTCACTTTAGACGGATTTTCTCACTCGGATGTGCGCATTGTATATGCGATATACTTTTGTGCACTTGATTGTATCATGTTTGATGATACTTGTCATGCTAGGGTTCAAGTGTAAAGATTAAACCTTGGTTAATGAAATGGTTAGGGTTTCTTATTTGTTATTCATTTATCTTATTTTGTTATCCATTTATTTTTGATAAATGAATAAAAGAAAATGAGAAAAAGAATGGGGGCTTCTTTTGTTCTTTAGTTGAAGCTTCATGAAGCTTTGTTCAAGTCAACCATCCTTATCTCATCCTTAACCCTAACCATTCCCACTAACCATGATTCATTCTCTACACTTAACTCTAGTTAGAATTATGATAAGAATTTATTTTCTTTTCATTTTCTTTCAACTTATCATAAGATCTTTCTTCTTCTTCTTCATTCTTCAAGTGAAGAAAAGTAAGGTCCATCAATGGTGATTGTTGGAAATGAGTGAGAAATCCAATTCTAAAGTCTACCCACTTCCTATTTCTTCATCCTCTACCTCTTGCCAAGTAGTAGAGTGTGTTTCCTTCACAACTTTTCACGGTTTGGTGAAGGTGGAGCTTGATTCATCGATGCCTCGACGTAGATCATCTTCGGCATGGACATCGACGACCTAGCTTGCCCATTCTCCGACGAAGCCGATCCTAGAGCCCGGATTTGATTTGGACAGCGGAGAGGACCTCGTTGCGGAGCC
The DNA here is from genome assembly GCA_030015575.1 of Agapanthus africanus. Classification (NCBI taxonomy): domain Eukaryota; kingdom Viridiplantae; phylum Streptophyta; class Magnoliopsida; order Asparagales; family Amaryllidaceae; genus Agapanthus; species Agapanthus africanus. The sequence continues at coordinate 329,047,042 of JASDDO010000001.1, read as the reverse complement.
GTGGAGGTGGAGGACCGGATCTACAAAGGTTGTATTTCCGTATTCTCTTTAGTTAACTGTTAACTAGTACTTGTTCGCCTAGACATCTAGCAAACGATCCGTACTTTAGGGTTTGTAGGCACCATAATTTTTGAAATTGCCATGGTTGATGGCTTGGGAGACCTCACTAGAGTGCCTAGGAACCCTGCAGTGGTATCAGAGCCTAGCTAGAGCCATAGGCGATGTCCAGACGGAAATTGAAGTCCGAACGAACCCGAAACCCCGAACCGATATTGCTCTCTGTACAATTTTTAAAAACAGGGATTTTTCAACATTAAAAATGTTCAGAAAAATCAGCAGGTGAATATATGAGGTACTGTGAAATTCGTGCAGCTGATTCCTCTATCTTGCCGCGCTTCCGCGGCACGAGCTAGCCTCGTGCGGCGGTTGCGCGGTGGTACGGACACTTTATTAAGTAATTTTTGCACAGTATCTCATAATTATTAGTGCTGGTATTCCTGGGTATTTTTAATATTTATTCCAGAGTTGAATTTTTCTGAGTTGATTTGGGGCTTCGGTATTTCGATCGGGGTATCAAATTTTGTCTGTGTGGCTTTTCGGATAAATTTTAGAATATGTTAAAAAGTTCGACCGGATATAAATACCCAACTTTTCCCCTGTCGGGAAATTTCCAAGTGTTGGATCTTTCCGTAGTTTAACGACGTTCTAAGTAGTGCAAGTAACGCGATGGTCCCTCTAGAAGACACAAACCTTAACTCGATTATGTGACCGTCTTGAACTGCCCTTTGAACCTTCGGGTTTGGGGCAGTACGGCGTGCCACATGTGAGGCGTTGGCTTGACCCTTCTACGGCTGGATCGTTGGTACTGAGGTACGAACGGAATGTTGTTAGACTTGTTTCATGTGTTGATCAGTTTCGGGAAAACTTGGGTGTTCGATTGTTCGATCGAAAAGTTTAGCATTTTCTATTTATCTGGAATGGGATACAATAATTGGAATTCACAAAAGTTATGAGATAACTGAATGAATGTTATAAATCTAGCGGTTTAGTCTCACTTGATCGGTTGCCACGGAATTTTGATGTGATCAAAAGTCCGTCGCAATCACGTAGCGTACGCGGATACTCGCCGGGTAAACTTAATAGACAGCCTCACCCCATTGCCCCGACCAAGTGACTGTAGGAGAACCCCGTCGCCGAAAGCATCCGTTCGGGTGCTCGCGGTAGCGGTGTTCCGCCTTGGTGCACTTCGTCGACGGTATCAGGGGTGCGGCCGCCTACTGAAGTTTGCGACGAGCATTCGATCAGGATGTCGGGAATCTTGTTGAATTGCCCGACTTGATATTGAAAAGTGTTTTCGATTTTGAGACTAAAATGCGGGGTTTATAATTGTTAGGCATGCGATGTCTAAGAAATTCATTTGGTCAGGCATGCGATGTCTGAGGAGGTTGCGGATTCCAACTGTTGTAGTTTTACACTTTCTTTTCTGTGACCGTAAGTGTAATATGTGATATCGCCGGTTTCGTTGCTATATGTCAACGACAATTGGGATGCGCATATTTACTTACGTTGATGACATGTGATGTTATGTGTTGCTGGATATGTTATATTGGATCGTCGTGTTTGAATAGCCGGGGGTTTTTTATGTGAGATGAGTGTTTTTCTTTTTCATTCATGTAAAAACTTGTATGTAATATTCTTTTATTGGGGCACTTCCAGGTTGCGGGAGTTGTCACCTGTTGTATATTATTTACTTTTCCGCACTAGGATAGACCCAAGGAGGAGGGCACAAGTAACCGGGTTCTGGAGTCCATTGGGAGACCAACTCGAGGAGTCGAGTCCGGGTCTCCTAACTCTAGAATTGGTAGGGTTGCTTGCCGCTCTCGTAGGGGTCTAGGGGTGTGGGTTTGGCTATTCATCACGACCGTGGAATCCGTGTTTTATACTGGCTCGTATTGAAAACACGGACGTCCTAGTATATCCAATATTTCATATGTTTCTTCTGCTGCGATATCTGTGATGTGATCATGCGATGTTCTTTGATAGATACAGTATATAGTATATATGATATATTATATAGACGTTACTTATGTTTTACACCCGCGCTAGCCCTGCCCTGCTCTGCCGTTAGTCACCTAACCTAACGGTGCACGAGGGGACATCGAGGCGAATGCGGATGGCATAAGTGTACGTCGTATTTATCTGTGATGTTTAGGTATTTAAATGATGGGACTTCATTAATGTGATTAATGAAATAAAAGAAACCTAAGATGTTGTAGAATCGAATTTCAAAATAAAACAGGTAGCTACAGTTCTTGCTTTGCACAGCGGTATATGAGATATATCCTGCACCTTATTCGATGAGGAAAGGACCGAGATCCCTTCACCGGGAGTGACTCCTTTAGCAATAACTGGTAGATGCTACACACTCGGTTTGTTTTTTGATTGCTTTTAAGAGTTTTTGCTTTGCACAGTGATATATATGATATATCCAGCACCTCATTCGACGAGGAAAGGACCGACGATCCCTTCACCGGGAGTGACTCCTTTAGCAAAACCAGAAAAGCTTCAAAAACACTCCATTTTTAAAATTCATTCGATCCTACAACGATATCAAGTTCATTACGCAATAGGTTTTCAGAAAAACCTGTCGTAGCCCTCCGTCATTTCAGATAAGTACTAGTTAGTATTCGTGCTGCGGTTGTTTGGCATGCGTCAAGGCGTAGTGTACGGTAGCTGACTAGTGCTTATCTGCTAGCATATGATGCGATTGGATTAGGGTATTCGTACGGCGTTGTTTGGCATGCGTCAAGGGTCGTGCGGGTGGGTTTAATTCAATCAGGAAATGACGGGTTGAACTTGACTAGCAGACTATGGGTTGTTTGGCATGCGTCAAGGTCATAGCGAGCTAGGGGCAAAATATTATCGGGAATTTCAAGTGTTGAGATTTGCAATGAGATTGCATACCTTCTATGAGATAGTTGGATCCCGATACCCGCTGCGAGTAAGAGTTACTCCTGGGAGAGTTTTATACATTACAATTAGCCGATCAAGTAGGTGTCTAGAAAGGTGTTAACGAGGTTACGCCTCTGGGAAAACGAGGTTTACATTAATTAGGTTCGTGCGAAAGCACGGGGGACCTCCTTCAAAGTACCGACACTGGCCTGGCTGAAAGATTGGCGAACTTGTAGTGTGTAATTAATCCCGGCTAGTCTTTCCTTTTAGGGTTTGAAGGAAGATTTGATAAAAAGCAGTGGGAGCCATCCTGATTAGATAAAATAATAACCAATCTATTCTTGACAGAGCGCACGCTGAGTGTTTTCTTCTCTCTCTCTCCTGGTAGCGACCATATCACGCCTTAATCAAGATAATAATACGGATTATTGACCGAACCCGCTTGTTATACTGAACTGGGGAACGTTGGTCTCGCTCCAACTTATAAGTGTTATAAGACAGAGCAGGAAATTGGGGAATACCAGATTTCCCGTGCCGCCCAAACGAAGAGAGTGCATGTTGATGCATCATCTTCGGGTTTGTTCATTATACAGAACTGTTTCTCAGTATCCTTTACGTCCTGGGTATATGATACCGGATCAGGATCCCACATATGTAATCTGTTACATAGGGCTACAGAAAGGTAGAGAACTGAGAACGGGTGATAAGTTTCATGAGGCAGAAAACGGGGCAAGAGTTGCAGCCAAGTCTGTCGGTCACTGTCACCCTGTATTACAATACATTGATTCTGAACGAATGTTATTAGATACCGAACCTGATATACAAAATCATATCAGTCTCTTTATCAGTAAAGAAATGATAAAATTTTGTATAGTTGGATAATGTTTTGAACATTTCCTATATCAAAAGTTGATCGGTTCAGGCACGTTATCTAAAAGCATTAATGTTCTAAATCAAACTACAGTTCTTAGTATACGGAACACACACAAGAGGAAGAGTTCAGAAATGAACGAATCCTTCTTGAGGCATTGTAGACTAGGTCAGATCAATGTGACCCGACTAGCAAGAGTTACATATAGATGCATATTTAAATCAGTTTGAATTTACATCTTGTGAAACTCGCCAGTCATGTCACAAAGATATAATGACCATAGCTCTGTTTATTGGAAACAGAGAAAGAGTTACTGAACTCTTGGGACTGATACATGATGATGTATGTAAGGTCTCCTGTCTACACATACCAAGACTGGTTCTTTATACTTCATTACGTTCTCTGATAATCTCTCAAGATTCAGTCACATGTTCCTGCTGAAACATGAGTCCGAACCTTTTGAGATATTCACAGAATATAAGTTAGAAGTAGAGAACCAGAATAAGGGTATAAGTATTATGTCCTTTGATGAGATCAAGGAGGAGAATACTTGAACACGGAATTCCTGGACTATTCTAAAGGAGAATGAGATTCTCTCTCGGCATTACTCCTCCGTATACACCATAGCACGATGGTATATCGGGGCGGAGCAATCACACCCTATGTGATAAGGTGTGCTCTATGATGAGTAATACTGAGTTACCTTTTTCCTTTTGGGAGTTATGCGCTTGAGAAGCTGCATACCTATTGAATAGGGTTCGAATCAAATCAGTTACCTACCATTTCATATGTGATATGGAAAGGGAAGAGCCCATGTCTTAAGTTAGTTAAGATTTGGGGTTGTCCGGCCTATGTCTAAAAGCAAAATCCGGACAAACTCGAGGCAAGGTTAGTTATGTAGAACTGGAAAGGTTCCAGCTATGCAAACTACAGAAGATGATTTGACAGAACCAAAGGATTCAGTACATACCAACGAACCTCAGCCTCTCCGCCGATCTAGTAGGGTTCCTCACCCACCTGAGAGATACTTCGGTTTCTCTATGACAGTGGGAGCGAGGATTACATCATGAGATGATGACCCAACTAGTTTCGAGCTGGCCATCAGGAGTAAGACTCTGTAAGAATGGCTGGATGTTTAGCGATCTGAGATGGAATCCTTATACACCAACAAAGTATGGACTTTGGTTGCTATATCTGAAGGGTTAAATCCCCATCAGGAGCAAGTATATCTTGAGAAGATTACTTGGTGTAGATGGAAAAGTTGAGACTTTCAAAGCTAGACTTGTTAAAGCTTTTCGTCATTGACCAGGCGTGGATCATGATGAAACCTTTTCAAGTGACTATGCTTAAGTCCATTCGGATCCTACTTACCACGGCTGCATACCATGACTACGATCTCTGGTGGTTGGGTGTCTTGACTGCTTTTCTAAATGATGATTTAGAAGAGAGCGTCTATAAGTACACAGCCAGAGGGCTTCGTAGACAGTGGGAGCAGCGGAAACGTGTGCAAGATGCTTTATAGGATAAAGCAGGCGTCGCGGAGTTGGAACATCTGTTTTGATGTGTTAGTCAAACAGTTTGACATCATCAAAATGGTAGATGAACCTTGTATAAACAAAAGGGTAGTAGGGAGTATGGTGACGATCCTCGTAGAGTACGTGGATGACATACTCTTGATAGGGAAGTAGTTTCATATGCTACGCTCGGTCAATCTCCGCTTATCACAAAGATTCTCCATATAGGATTAAAGTGATACCTACTAAATCCTGGATTTTGGATCTATGAGATAGATTTAATTGGATGTTAGGATTCTCACTAGTTGTAGTGAGATGGTATCAATCGATCCTGCGGAGAATCACTGGAAGTGTTCCAGGGTGATAAAGACGACTGAATGTCAGTCGCAGGCATTGTCTTTACCCTCAGTAAAGGGACGGTATGTTGGAAGAGTTCCAAGCTAGATACCGTGACATACTAGACGATAAAGGCTGGATACATCGCTACTTAAGATGCTACCAAAGAGGCTGTTTGGGTGTATAATGGTTCATGAGATGAACTATGTTCCTACCATTGTGAGACAATGGAGTTGTGGCTTATGCCAAGGAACGTCCGTCCCATCAGTGATCCAGACATATTCTAAGGCAACATCGCCTGATCATGGAGATGATTGATCTCCAGGAAGATCGAGGCAAGGAGAGTAGACTCAGAGGACAACACAGCGGATCCACTCACAAAGGCCTGTTCCCAGAGAGAGACACTTTTATGGGATGGTTGAGTATGAGATACTTCAAACCACTGCTAAAGATGGCCCTAGTGCAAGTGGGAGATTGTTATTTATATGTATGCCCTAGAGGCCATTACTATACATAGGATGTATATTGTAGTGGATGCTGGGACATATATAGGGAGGACTTTCTTGCTCGACATGATAGTATGCTATCTGGTTGAACTTTACCTTAACGTGTATACTGATTGTCTCTCTGTTACATGTTGGTAAAGCCCTTAGGATCTGTACTTGACTACCTGGACTATGATGCGGATCATACTAGTGGGGACATGGTAGTCCATAAGTACATCCTTCAAAGTCCCTAGTCGTGGGTGTATCGAGACGGGGCATCGATATACCAGAGTAGACTAGCGTGTACCTTCTCGACCCATATAGATGGGCGATGGATGATCCCATATCCATCGGTGTTTGACATCAGAGATGATATACGGGTGCTCAGTAGAGACTGGGTACACTGGACGGACTCGCCGAGAACTCCCAGATGGTATTATACCTCACGTCAGATGGCAGTTCTCTGGTGACACTGGAACAGAGTAGTCTGTTGACCCGAGATCGTCATAGAGTCTTGTGTGGTTCCCACTGTGCTTTGATTTCCATCTTACCACGTCCAAGAGGGCGTGCAAAACGGTGGTTTTTGGGTACAGTCCCGAGTCACATGGAGGCAATGAGCGATAGGAGGGGATTCGTCTCTCCCGGTATATGGGGGTTGATGTTGCACTGTGTTCGATCGGCTATAACAGGAAGTCCCTGGCCAGGGCTGCTCAGAGAATTGCTGGTAAGTGTTACCAGTAGTTTCTCGACCCGTTATGAGCCTCATATCGACACGACTTATTGAGCTATTGGGGTCTGACGTTTACCACCCCTAGGCAAGATATGCGACATATCAGACGATCAGACCGGACTGTACGGTAGTGTTACTGGTCGGATTCACTGGAGTGTGAGCGGGCTTGCTCGTCGATCTTCAGATCGCTCAATACCCGGGTGGCCGTTACGTTTAGCAGACCGCTTGCGGCTTGTGGATGTTTGATATGATCATCATCCGCTGCCGGCGTATTGACGAGTCTTTAGAGTCCTACACAGAGGTTTCCTGGCTCAAGCGAAACGAAATAGGAGCGCATATGAGATATGTGCGGGACCGAGAATAATGCGTGTATGTGATGCCGTATTCTATTCTCGCGATAAATATATCGAATGGTTGTATGCGATATAACCTAGTTATCGATTCAAGCGTTGATTCGATAAGCCGATATATAAGATACCAGTCGGTTATGTGCGCATGACCGGATCATTGAATCAAGTGTTGATTTAATGATTTAATGTATAATTATATATTTGATATATTACTTTGCATTAACTAGTATCGGTTCACTTTAGACGGATTTTCTCACTCGGATGTGCGCATTGTATATGCGATATACTTTTGTGCACTTGATTGTATCATGTTTGATGATACTTGTCATGCTAGGGTTCAAGTGTAAAGATTAAACCTTGGTTAATGAAATGGTTAGGGTTTCTTATTTGTTATTCATTTATCTTATTTTGTTATCCATTTATTTTTGATAAATGAATAAAAGAAAATGAGAAAAAGAATGGTGGCTTCTTTTGTTCTTTAGTTGAAGCTTCATGAAGCTTTGTTCAAGTCAACCATCCTTATCTCATCCTTAACCCTAACCATTCCCACTAACCATGATTCATTCTCTACACTTAACTCTAGTTAGAATTATGATAAGAATTCATTTTCTTTTCATTTTCTTTCAACTTATCATAAGATCTTTCTTCTTCTTCTTCATTCTTCAAGTGAAGAAAAGTAAGGTCCATCAATGGTGATTGTTGGAAATGAGTGAGAAATCCAATTCTAAAGTCTACCCACTTCCTATTTCTTCATCCTCTACCTCTTGCCAAGTAGTAGAGTGTGTTTCCTTCACAACTTTTCACGGTTTGGTGAAGGTGGAGCTTGATTCATCGATGCCTCGACGTAGATCATCTTCGGCATGGACATCGACGACCTAGCTTGCCCATTCTCCGACGAAGCCGATCCTAGAGCCCGGATTTGATTTGGACAGCGGAGAGGACCTCGTTGCGGAGCCGTGGAGGTGGAGGACCGGATCTACAAAGGTTGTATTTCCGTATTCTCTTTAGTTAACTGTTAACTAGTACTTGTTCGCCTAGACATCTAGCAAACGATCCGTACTTTAGGGTTTGTAGGCACCATAATTTTTGAAATTGCCATGGTTGATGGCTTGGGAGACCTCACTAGAGTGCCTAGGAACCCTGCACGCCTAAACCACTAGCCTGGCTCTGATACCACTGTAGGGTTACTAGGCACTATCACAAGGTTCTACAAGATATCAACTATGCCAAAATCAAATTTTTCATGTGCCGAACAACCCTAACCAAGATCTTAGACTAGAGATTAGGCGAAACAAAGCAAGTAAACAACTTTACTTTTAAGAGTTAGGGATTACAACCTTTGTAGTCCGTTCCTTCACTTCTAAAGCTCCATGTTATGGTCCCTTCGCTGCGATCATCAAGTTCCCGGACTCTAGAGAGGCTCCACGAAGAGAAAGATGCAAGCTTGCTTCCGAGCCTCGATAACAAAGATGATCTACCTTGAAGAAACTCAAACCCAAGCTCTTGCTTTGCTAATCAAGTATTAGCAAAGCAAACACCCTAATCTAAGTGGCAAGAATAGATGGGGATGATAAAGCAGAAATTTAGCTCTCGTTTGTTTTCAATTTCTCACTCATTTTCATCACTTTGCAAAAAGCTAGAAAGGTTTTTCAAGAGCAAGAAGAAGAAGAATCTATTTGTGATGAATAATGAAGTTAAGTGTGTGGTTAGAATTGCAACCATGGGTTAAGTAAGAAGACTTAACCCTTGTAGAGATTTAACTACGGTTAAAGGGTTGGGTTGGGTTAAAGAAATATCTTTGCAAAATATCGCAAAATATCAAGGTCAAAATCAAAGCTTCAAGAAGCTTCTTGAAAGCTTCATGAAAGCTTAACCCTAATCCAAACCCTAACCATATTTAAACTCCACAAATCATGTTGCATTTATAACCATAACATGTTACAATATTATATATCACATATACAATATTTATTGTAACAAAATAAAATAATACAATTAACATATATCGCATATATATCAATGTATTACCCGAGTGAGAAAAAGAATTTTTAAGTGAGCTTATATTAGTTAATGTAATTTAATATATCAAATATATAATTATACATTAAATTATCGAATCAACACTTGATCCGATAATCCAACTATTTCACAAATAACCGACTAATATAATCTGTATCAGTTCATCGAATCAACACTTGATCCGATGACCCGGCTATATCACATATACCCGGCCGATATCACATATCGCGAGAATCTAATACGGTATCGCATACACGTATTATTCTCGTTCCCGCACATATAACATATGTGCTCCTACTCCGTTTTGCCCGAGCCAGGAAACCTCTGTGTAGGACTCTAAACAATCGTCAATACGCCGGCAGTAGGTGATGATCATATCAAACACCCACAAGCTGCAAGCGGTCAGCTAAACGTAACAGCCACCCAGGTATTGAGCGATCAGAAGATCAACAAGCAAGCCTATACATTCTCCCGTAAATCCAACCAGTAACACTCCCGTACAGTCCGGTCTCTTCGTCTGATATGTCGCATATCTCGCCTAGGGGTGGTAAACGTCAGACCCCAGTAGCTTGATAAGTCGTGTCGATATGAGGTCCATAACAGTTCGAGAAACTACTGATAATACTTACCAGTAAATCTCAGCAACCCTGGCCAGGGATTTCCGGTTATAGCCAATCGATCACTGCGCAACATCAACTCCCTATACCGGGAGAGACGAAACCCCTCCTATCGCTCATTACCTCCATGTGATTCGGGACTGTACCCAAAAGACACCTTTTTGCACGCCCTCTTGGACGTGGTATGATGGAAATCAAAGCACAGTGGGAATCACACAAGACTCTATGACGATCTCGGGTCTACAGACTAACCTGTACCAGTGTCACCAGAGAACTGCCATCTGACGTGAGGTATAATACCATCTGGGAGTTCTCGGCGAGTCCGTCCAGTGTACCCAGTCTCCACTGAGCTCACGTATACCTTCTCTGATGTCAAACACCAATGGATATGAGATCATCCATCGCCCATCATATGGGTCAAGAAGCGCATACGCTAGTCTACTCTGGAGTATCGATGCCCTGTCTCGGTACTCCGACGACGAGGAACATTTGAAGGATGTACTTAGCGACTACTCTGTCCCTACTAGTATAATCTGCATCATAGTCCTGGTAGTCAAGTACTCATCCTAAGGGCTTTATCAACATGTGACATAGAGACAATCAGAATACATGTTAAGATAAAGAGTAACCAGATAGCATACTATCATGTCGAGCAAGAAAGTCCTCCCTATATATGTCCAAGCATCCACTACAATATACAACGTATGTACAGAAATGGCCTCTAGGGCATACATATAACTAACATTACACTTATGTGTAGATGGTTCATGATATTATATTGAGGATATATTATTATCGTATGACCTAGAATTGAGTCATACATGCGATTTCTGCTCGGTGATATTTTCTACTCACGAGTTGGCAACTCACCCCCGTTGTGCCATAGTTTCTTGCAGGTTTTGTCGTACAGGTTCATTGCGGTTTGCTGGCATACTGCTTCCTTCCAGGTGATTGCTTTGGTAGGTGGGTTCACTTGCATCGTGACCACCATTGTACTGTATTTATTTCAGTTGTATCTAGTAAACTCCATCAACCAGACTTGTATATTTTATAGACTTAGAAGACTAGTGTTTATTTATTCGACCTTAGATTCGCGCTTGTATTATTATGGTTTTCTGGTGGTTATTGGTTTTCTTCTGAGTTTTGATTCTCGCCCTTTAGCGTTGTATATTAAATTGCTTGCGTTGTTGATCCGCCAATTGGCGAAGAGCTAGCTCCCACTTGAGGATGCCTTATTCTTCATTTATATATATTTCATGTTTGTACCCATTTGGGGGCCAGTATGTACAAAGGAGACTCTGCCGAAATTTTCGGGAAAATTTGACGTTGCTTTTAAATGTTTAATGCCATTCATTTTATTTAAACCACTCATTTTAAACAAGTTTTCCTTCACTTTGTATTTAAAATGGTTTAGATTTCTGGGCTTTTGGCTTACTTGAATTAGGTGTGGTCCTATAGGCTTCACATGATTCAAGTACCAGTCACGTGCTATCTCGGGTCGTGACACATATGCTAGGTTGTTACAAGGAGGCTTCCAGTATAAGTTAGGTAGTTATGAAGCTTGATCAACAAGGTAGGTTGTTGTAGAGAAGTTTCCAGAAGAAGATTATTACAATGGAGCGTCTCAAGTACGCTAGGTTGTTGAGATGAAGCTTCGGGAGACTTTTTGACCATCGATGCCCTAACTCGGCCGTGGATCCGCGGTGGATCGGCCTGACTCGGCCGCGGATCCGCGGCCGTTTGGTGAGCTTGTGGCTTCATTTCTTCTTTGTATTCTGGTGTTGATCTCTGGGTTTATATTTGATATCTGGAATCTTTTTATCTCTTCTGAATCTCTGCCAGATTTTAACTCTTTGACTTGCTGCATTTTTTTGGCAAATTTGCAATTCCGATATCTGTCCTGATGTAGTTTTTCTGCACACAATCTCAATGAAGAATGTTGGAGATATACAATATCATGCGTGAAGTAATAAACATGCAATTTCCTTCCAGAATATTGATTATAAAGTATAACACGTGGTATTTGTTATTTTCCAGACGAACTTGTAATACGTGTTATATTTATAACAAACACCCTTAGATGTTTAGAAAAGTAAGGAAATTGTTATATTAAAGATTGCAATATTTTCGACTGAACATGCGGGCCCGAGAATAATACGTGTATGTGATACTGTATTCGATTCTCGCGATATGTGATATCGGCCAGGTATATGTGATATAGCCGGGTCATCGGATCAAGTGTTGATTCGATGAACTGATACATATTATATTAGTCGGTTATTTGCAATATAGCCGGATTATTAAATCAGGTGTTGGTTTAATAATCTAATGTATAATTATATATGTGATATATTATATTATATTAACTAATATAAGCTCACTTAAATGATTCTTTTTCTCACTTGATGATACATTGATATATATGTTATATATGTTAATTGTATTATTTTCTTTTGTTACATAATTATATATATGTGATATGTATAATTGTAACATGCTAGGTTACAAATGTAACTAGGGTTTATAAGAGTTAAACCATGATTAGGGTTAAGATTAGGGTTTACATTTGTATTTTGGATAATTCAATTTTGTGGATTTATGCTAAGATATTTTGCTTTGTTGACTTTGTCTACTTTGTTGATATTTTCCTAGATATTTGTTAACCTAACTTTAACCCTAGCCTATGGTTTATTCTCTATAAGGGTTAATTATGCCATGCTTAACCCATGATTGCATTTCTAACCTCATAACAATTTTATTCATCACTTGTCTTCTTCTTCCTCCTCAAAAAAGCTTTCCAGCTTCTTTTTATTATGTGGTGAATAATTGTGAGAAATAGAAAAATAAAGAGAGCAAAATTCCTACTTCATCATTCTCTTCTATACTAGCCATATAGATTAGTGTGTTAGCTTCACTAATCTCTAATTAGCGAAGTGTTATCTTGGGTTTGTGATTTCTCAAGGTAGATCATCTTTGATTGTGAAGATTACTGGTAAGGATGCATCACTCACTTCATGGAGCCTCTCAAGAGTTCGGGAGCATGATGATCGCAGCGAAGGGACCACAACTCGGAGCTTACGAAGTGAAGGAATGGACTACAAAGGTTGTAATCCCTATCTCTTAGTAGTAAAGATGTTTATTTTATCGATTTCGTATCATTCTCTAGTATCTATTCTAGGTTAGGGTTATCTAGAACGACAAAAATTCAAACTTTGCATGGATGATACTACCCGAAATCTTGCTGCCGTCCTAAGTATCCCAACAACCCTAACCCTATTCATGAACCCTAACCCTATTCCTGAACCGAACCCTAACCCTAAACTGAACCCTAACCCTAACCCTAACCCTAACTGAACCCTAGCCCTAGCCCAAACCCTAGACTGAACCCTAACTCTAAGCCCTAGTAGCAACCTAATAATCAACAATAACACAAATAAAAACATAATTAGATATGAAATTGAATAACCTTTTTGGCCGGCGATTCTACTGTCCCGAGGTAGAGGAGACCGGAGATGGTCTGTCGACGACGCAAGGGGAAGATCGGCGATGAGAGAGTTCCTACCGTCGACGAGGAAATCGACGATGAAGTCGGCGACAATGAGGCGCGCGCGGGAGTGCGGTGGCGATGAGCCGCGCGCGGGAGACGGGTGAGAGCGATGGGAAATTTTGGGTACGATGAAATTTCTGGGCTTTATTTTTTTTTAAATAACACATATATGCCTCTACGGATTAATCCATAGGTCCTTCTTTTACAGCATCGTAGAGCCAAATAACAAATTATGTTTTAATATTTTTAAATTAATTCGTAGGGTACCGTAAGGGAAACCATGGGGACCTACGGATTAATCCGTAGGGGCAATAAAAAGTTGCCCCTGCGGATTCCTGTAGCCGTAGGGGTAACCACTTATTGTAGTAGTGAGAAGATGAAGTTAAGAATAGAATAAGAGTGAAGAGGCAACCATGGATGAGATAATATCATATATTATCATTGTAGAGACTTAACCATGGCTAAAAATAATGGTTGGGTTAATAAATATCTAAAGTAAGATAAAATTAGTGGACTAAGTCAATAGTTTCCATAAGCTTCTCCAAGCTTCAGAAACTATGCAATTTCCACCTAATTTTGTTTATACTTTAAATAATTAATCACCCTAATTATCTATGGTATGGTATAAGTCTCATACACCCATGTATAATGTATCATCAAGCATGACATAAAGAAATAATACATTAATATATCACATATATATTAAATGTACAATGAGAAAAGAAATTCTTAAGTGAGCTAATATTAGTTAATATATATTAATATATCAAATATACAATTATATATTAAATTATTAAATCAACACTTGATTTAATAATCCGGCTATATCATATATAACCGACTAATATCATTTGTATCAACTTATCGAATCAACACTTGATTCAATAACCCGGCTATATCACATATAACCGACCGATATCACATATCGAAAGATTAGAATACGGTACATACACGTATTAATCTTGGTCCCGCGCATATCACATATGTGCCCTACATCGTTTCGCTTGAGCCAGGAAACCTCTGTGTAGGACTTTAAAGACTCATCAATACGCCGGCAGTAGGTAATAATCATATCAGTTACCCATAAGCCGTCAGCGGTACTAACTGGACGTAACGGCTACCCAGGTATTGAGCGATCAGAAGATCAACAAGCAAGCCTGCTCATACTCTTATGAATCCAATAAGTTACACTACCGTACAGTCCGGTCTCTTCATCTGATATGTCGCATATCTAGCCTGGGGATAGTAAACGTCAGACCCCAATAGCTCGATAAGTCATGCCGATGTGAGGCTCATAACGGGTCGAGAAACTACTGATAACACTTACCAGTAAATCTCAGTATCAGCCCTAGCCAGGGACTTCCTGTTGTGGCCAATCGAGCACAGTGCAACATCAACCCCCAATACCGGGAGAGACAAAACCCCTCCTATTGCTCATTGCCTTCATGTGACTCGGGACTGTACGTAAAAACCACCATTTTGCATGCTCTCTTGAACGTAGTAAGGTGGAAATCAAAGCACAGTGGGAATCACACAAGACTCTATGACGATCTCGGGTATAGACTAACATGTACCGGTGTCACCAGAGAACTGCTATCTGACGTTAGGTATAATACCATCTAGGAGTTCTCGGCGAGTCCTGTTCAGTGTACCCAGTCTCCACTGAGCACCTGTATATCATTTTTGATGTCAAACACCAATGGATATGGGATCATCCATCGCCCATCATATGGGTCAAGAAGCGTTTACGCTAGTCTACTCTGCAATATTGATGCCCCGTCTCGATACACTCTTGACTAGGAATAATTAAAGGATGTACTTGTGGATTACCCTAGCCCTACTAGTATGATCTGCATCATAGTCCTCGTAGTCAAGTACACATCCTAAGGACTTTATCAATATGTAACAGAGAGACAATACAAGTATACATGTTAAGATAAAGAGTAACCAGATAGTATACTATCATGTCGAGCAAGAAATCCCTCCCTATATATGTCCAAGCATCCACTATAATATACAATCATGTACAATAATGGCCTCTAGGGCATACATACTGTAGGGTTCCTAGGCACACTAATGAGGTCTCACAAGTGATCAAACATGGCTAATTCAAAATTTTCCATGTGCCTACAAACCCTAATACGGATCGTTAACTAGATGTATAGGTGATGCGATGCAAGTAAACAACTTTAACTTAAAGGAAAGAAGCTACAACCTTTGTAGATCCGGTCCTCCACCTCCTAGGCTCCGTGATGACGTCCCTCCGCTGTCCAAATCGAATCCAGGACTCTAGCATCGGCTTCATCGGAGAAATGGACGGGCTAGGTCGTCGACTTCGATGCCGAAGATGATCTACGTCGAGGCAACTCAAGATCAAACTCCAACTTCACCAAGTCATGAAACTTGTGAAGAAAACACCCTATACTACTTGGCAAGTGGTAGAGGATGAAGAAATAGGATGTGGGTTCACTTTAGAATTGGATTTCTCACTCTTTTTCTCAAGTTGCCATTGATGGAGGCAAGCTTTCTTCCTTTGTTGAAGAAGAAGAAGATGGAGAAAGAATATGATAAGTTATTTTTCAAAAAGGAAAATAATATGAATACTTATCATATACTAACCATGGTTAGGTGTAGAGAATAGACTATGGTTAATTTGAATGGTTAGGGTTAAGCATGAAGACAAAATGGTCACTTAGTCAAAGCTTCATGAAGCTTCAACAACAAACAAAGAAAGCCACCATTTTCTCTTTATCTTTTGCCAAAATAAATAAATAAATAAGTAAGTAAATAAACAAAACCCTAACCATTCATATAACCATGGTTTAATTCTTTACACAAACCCAAGTGAGCATGTATCATCAAACATGATACAAACAAGTGCACAAAAGTATATCACATATACAACTTGTGTACATCAAGTGAGAAAATCCTTTTAAAGTGAACCAATACTAGTTAATGCAAAGTAATATATCAAATATATAATTATACATTAAATCATTAAATCAACACTTGATTCAATGATCTGGTCATGTCGCATATAACCGACTCGTATCCAATGTATCGACTTATCGAATCAATCCTCGATTCGATAACTAGGTTATATCGCATACAACCATTGGATACATTCATCGCGAGAACAGAATACGGTATCACATACACGCATTATTCTCGGTCCCGCACATATCTCATATGCGCTCCTATTTCGTTTCGCTTGAGCCAGGAAACCTCTGTGTAGGACTCTAAAGACTCGTCAATACGCCGGCAGCAGATGATGATCATATCAAGCACCCACAAGCCGCAAGCGGTCTGCTAAACGTAACGGCCACCCGGGTATTGAGCGATCAGAAGATCGACGAGCAATCCCGCTCACACTCCTGTGAATCCAACCAGTAACACTTACCGTACAGTCCGGTCTGTTCGTCTGATATGTCGCATATCTCGCCTAGGGGTGGTAAACGTCAGACCCCAATAGCTCGATAAGTCATGCCGAAATGAGGTCCATAACATTCGTGAAACTACTGATAACTCTTACCAGTACATCACTGCAACCCTGGCTAGGGATTTTCTGTTATGGCCAGTCGAGCATAGCACAACATCAACCTCCAATACCGGGAGAGACGAATCCCCTCCTATCGCTCATTGCCTCCATGTGAATCGGGACTCTACCCAAAAACCATCTGTTTGCATGACTCAGTAGAGCCGTGGTAGGGTGGAAATCAAAGCACAGTGGGAGACACACAAGACTCTATGACGATCTCGGGTCAACAGACTAAGCTGTACCAGTGTCACCAGAGAACTGCCATCTGACGTGAGGTATAATACCATCTGGGAGTTCTCGGCGAGTCCGTTAAGTGTACCCAGTCTCCACTGAGCACCCGTATACCATCTCTGATCTCAAAAACCAATGGATATGGGATCATCCATCGCCCATCACATGGGTTGAAAAGATATACGCTAGTCTACACTAGAATATCGATGCCCCGTCTCGATATTCCCACGACTAGGAACATTGAAGGATGTACTCATGGACCATCCAGGCCCCACTAGTATGATCTGCATCATAGTCCTGGAAGTCGAGTACACATCCTAAGGGCTTTATCAATATGTAACAGAGAGACAGAAAGTATACATGTTAAGATAAAGAGCAACCAGATAGCGTACTATCATGTCGAGCAAGAAAGTCCTACCTATATATGTCCCAGCATCCACTACAATATACATCCAATGTACAGTAATGGCCTCTAGGGCATACATATAACTAACAATCTCCCACTTGCACTAGGGCCATCTGTAGCAGCAGTTGTAGTATCTAATACTCAACCATCCCATAAAAGTCTCTCTGTGGGAAAAGGCCTTCGTGAGTGGATCCGCCGTGTTGTCCTCTAAGTCTACTCCCCTAACCTCGATCATCTTGGAGATCATCTATCTTCATGATCAGGTGATGCTACCTCAGAATATGTCTGGGTCACTGATGGGACCAGGGTTCCTGGGCCGAAGCCACACTTCCATTGTCATACAATGGTAGGAACCTAGTTCATCTTATGAACCAATATACACCCAAACTGTCTCTTTGGTAATATTTTTAATAGCGATGTTACCAGCCTTTATCATCTAGTATGCCACGGTATCTAGCTTGGAACTCTTCCAACATACCGTCCCTTTACTGAGGGTAAAAACAATGCCTGTGACTGACATTCAGTCGTCTTTATCACCCTGGAACCCTTCCAGTGATTCTCCCCAGGATCGATTGATACCATCTCACTATATCTAGTAAGAATCCTAGCATCCAATTACATCTATCTCATAGATGAAAACTCAGGATTTAGGAGGTATCACTTTGATCCTATTAGAGAATCCTTGTGATAAGCGGAGATTGACCGAGCGTAGTATAGGAAACTCTTTTCCTATCAAGAGTATGTTGTCTACGTACAATACGAGGATAACCACTTTACTCTCTATTACCGTTTTGTATATACAAGGTTCATCTACCATTTTGATGAAGTCAAACACTTTGACTACCACATCAAAACAGACGTTCCAACTCTGCGATGCCTGCTTTATTATGTAAAGCAACTTGCACACGTTTCCGCTGCTCCCACTGTTTACGAAGCCCTCTGGCTGTGTTCTTATAGACGTTCTCTTCTAAATCATTATTTAGAAAAGTAGTCATGGCACCCAACCACCAGATATCGTAGTCATGGTATGTAGCCGTGGCAAGTAGGATCCAGATGGACTTAAGCATAGCCACTGGAAAAGGTATCATCATTATCCATGCCTGGTTGATGACTAAAACCTTTAACAAGTCTAGCTTTGAAAGTCTTAACTTTTCCATCTACACCAAGTAATCTTTTCAAGATATACTTGCTCCTGATGGGGATTTAACCCTTCAGATATAGCACCCAAAGTCCATACTTTGTTGGTGTACATGGATTCCATCTCAGATCGCTAAGCATCCAGCCATTCTTATAGAGTCCCTACTCTCGATGGCCTGCTCGAATCTAGTTGGGTCATCATCTCATGATGCAGTCCTCATTCCCACTGTCATCGAGAAACCGAGGTATCTCTCAGGCGGATGAGGAACCCTACTAGATCGACGGAGAGGTTGAGGTTCGTCGGGAACTATTGAATCCTTTGGTTCTGTCAAATCATCAGCTGCAGTTTTGTATAGCTGGAACCTTTCCAGTTATACAGAACTGACCTTGCCTCGATCTTGTCCGGATTTTGCTTTTGACACAGGCCGGACAATCCCAAATCTTAACTTATTTAAGAGATAGGCTCTTTCCATACCATATCTTATATGGAGTTGTAGGCACTGATCTGATTCGAACCCTATTCAATAGGTATGCAACTTCATAAGTGCATAACTCCTTAAAAGGAAATAGGAAACTCAGTAGTACTCATTATAGAGTGCACCATATCATATAGGGTGTGATTGCTCCACCCCGATATACCATCGTGCTATGGTGTATACGTAGGAGTAATGCTGAAAGAGAATCTCATTCTCCTTTAAAATAGTCCAGGAATTCCATGCACAAGTATTCTCCTCCCTGATCTCATCATAGGATATAATACTTATACCCGGTTTTTGGTTCTCTACTTCTAACTTATATTCTGTGAATATCTCAAAAGCTTCGGGCCTATGTTTCAACAAGAACATATGTCTGAATCTTGAGAGATCATCAGAGAACGTAATGAAGTACAAAGAACCGGTCCTGGCATGTGTAGACAGGAGACCTTACATACATCATCATGTATCAGTCCCAAGAGTTTACTAACTCTTTCTCTGTTTCCAATAAATAGAGCTATGGTCATCTTATCTCTGTGACATGACTGGCAAGTTTCATAAGATGTAAATTCAAACTGATTTAAATATGCATCTAAAATGTAACTTCAGCCAGTCGGGTCGCATTGATATGACCTAGTCTACAATGCCTCAAGAAGGAATCGTTCATTTCTGAACTCTTCCTCTTGTGTGTGTTCTGTATACGAGGAACTGTAGTTTGATTTAGAACGACAATGCTTTTAGATAACGTGCCTGAACTGATCAACTTTTGAAATAGGAAATGTTCAAAACAATATCCAACAATACAAAATTATATCCTTCTTTACTAATAAAGAGATTGATATGATTTTGTATATCAGGTTCGGTATCTAATAGCATTTGTTCAGAATCAATGTACTGGTAATACAGTGTGACAGTGATCAACAGACTTGGCTGCAACACTTGCCCCGTTTTCTGTCTCATGAAACTTATCACCCGTTCTCAGTTTTCTACCTTTTTGTAGCCCTATGTAACATATTACATATCTGGGATCCTGATCCGGTATCAAATACCCAGGATGCAGAGGATACTGAGAAACAGTTTTGTATAATGAACATACCCGAAGGAGATGCATCATATGCACTTTCTTCGTTTGGGCGGCATAGGAATCCTGGTTTTCCCCTATTTCCTGCTCTGTCTTATAACAATTATAAGTTGGAGCGGGACCAACGTTCCCCAGCTCAGTATAACAAGCGGGTTCGGTCAATACATCCATATTATTATCTTGATTAAGACGTGATATGGTCGCTACCTGGAGAGAAAGAGAAGAAAACACTCTGCGTGCGCTCTTGCAAGATTAGATTGGTTATATATTTTATCTAATCAGGATGGCTCCCACTGTTTTTATCAAATCTTCCTTCAAACCTTAAAAGGAAAGACTAGCCGGGATTAATTACACTCTACAAGTTCGCCAATCTTTCAGCCAAGCCAGTGTCGGTACTTTGAGGGAAGTTCCCCGTGCTTTCGCACGGACCAAATTTTAGTAAACCTCGTTTTCCCAGAGGCGTAACCCCGTTGACACCTTTCTAGACACCTACTTGATCGGCTAATTGCAAAGTGCAAAACTCTCCCAGGAGTAACAATTACTCGCAGTGGGTATCGGGATCCAACTATCACATAGAAGGTATGCAATCTCATTGCAAATTTCAACACTTGAAACTCCCGATAATGGTTTTTACCCCTAGCACCTATGACCTTGGCTAAGGTTAACAAATCATAGGTACTAGTCAAGTTCTACCCGTCATTTCGTGATTAATTAGACCCACCCACATGACCCTTGGCTAAGGTCAACAAAGCCACATGACTGTCCTAACTAATCGCATCATATGCTGTGTAGGAAGACATCACTTAGCTACCGCACACTACGCCTCGGCTATGGTCGACAAACGTAGCACGAATACTAAGTACTCTACTTCCTAAAATGACGGAGGGTTGCGAATGGTTTTTATGAAAACCTTTAACGCTTTGAACTTGATCTCATTGCGGAATCAAATGGTTTTTAAATGGAATGTTTTTGAGACTTTTCTAGTTTTGCTAAAGGGGTCACTCCCGGTGAAGGGATCGTCGGCCCTTTCCTCGTCAAATGAGGTGCGGGATATATCATATATATCACTGTGCAAAGCAGAAACTATAGGAGCAATTAAAAGACAAACCGAGTGTGTAGCTTCTGCCAGTTATTGCTAAAGGAGTCACTCCCGGTGAAGGGATCTCGGTCCTTTCCTCATCGAATAAGGTGCAGGATGTTTTACAATGAACACCGCGATGCAAAGCAAGAACTGTAGCTACCTGTTTTTATTTTGAAATTCGATTCCACAACATCAATTAGGTTTATTTTCTTTCATTAATCTCATTAATGAATGTCCCATCATTTAAGTCCACCTAAACATCACAGATAAATATAACGTACGCTTATGCCATCCGCATTCGCCTCGATGTCCCGTCTGCACCGTTAGGTTAGGTAACTAACGCCAGAGCGAGACAGGGCTAGCGCGGGTGTAAAACATAAGCAACGTCTATATAATATATCATATATACTATATACCATATCTATCTGAACACATCATATGATCACATCACAGATAACGCAGCAGAATAAACATATGAAACATTGGATATACTAGGACGTCCGTGTTTTCAATATGAGCCAGTATAAAACACGGATTCCACGGTCGTGATGAATAGCCAATCCCACACCCTTAGACCCTTACGAGAGCGGCAAGCAACCCTACCAATTCTAGGGTTAGGAGACCCGGACTCGACTCCTCGAGATGGTCTCCCACTGGACCCTAGAACCCGGTTACTTGTGCCCTCCTCCTTGGGTCTATCCTAATGCGAAAAAGTAAATAATATACAAAAGGTGACATCATCCGCAACCTGGAAGTGCCCCAATAAAAGAATATTACATACAAGTTTTTACATGAATGAAAATGAAAAACACTCATCTCACATAAAAAAACCCCGGCTATTCAAACATGACGATCCAATATAACATATCCAGCAACACATAACATCACATGTCATCAACGTAAGTAAATATGCGCATCCCAATTGTCGTTGACATATAGCAACGAAACCGGCGATATCACATATTACACTTACGGTCACAGAAAAGAAAGTGTAAAACTACAACAGTTGGAATCCGCATCCTCTTTAGACATCGCATGCCTAATCAAATGAAATACTTAGACATCACATGCCTAACAATTATAAACCCCGCATTTTAGTCTCATTATCGAAAACTCTTTTCAATATCAAGTCGGGCAATTCAACAAGATTCCCGACATTCTGATCGAATGCTCATCGCAAACTTTAGTAGACGGCCGCACCCCCAATACCGTCGACGAAGTGCACTAAGGCGGAACACCGCTGCCGCGAGCACCCGAACGGATGCTTTCGGCGACGGGGTTCTCCTACAGTCACTTGGTCGGGGCTATGGGGCGAGGCTGTCTATTAAGTTTACCCGGCGAGTATCCGCGTACGCTACGTGATTGCGACGGACTTTTGATCACATCAAAATTCCGTGGCAACCGATCAAGTGAAACTAAACTGCTATGTTTATAACATTCATTCAGTTATCTCATAACTACTTGTGGATTCCAAATATTGTATTGTAAGTCCACGTTGCCCACCCCGGTACTTACGGGGAGGCGGAAAACGGAATAAAAATCAAGTTTTTATCAACTTAGGCAACATGGACTAGACAAAGAAGGATCTTTGCTAAACAAAAATAAGCTAAAGCTAACTAGAAACTGTAGGGTTCCTAGGCACTCTAATGAAGTCTCACAAGGCATCAACCATGCCAATTTATAAAAATTATGGTGCCGAGAAACCCTAATACGGATCGTCGGCTAGATTTCTAGGCGAAACTATAAACTAGTTAACACTTTAACTAAAAGTTAGATGCTACAACCATTGTAGATCCGGTTCTCCACTTCCTTAGCTCCACGTGGGTGTCCTCTCGCGGCGGTTCCGCGGCTCTTTGGTGACGTCAGCCCTAAGTGTTTGCACAGTAATTCCTGATTAATTATTCTGAGTTTTCTGGGAATTTTTAAATTGGCTCTTAAGTTGAGTGTTCTGGGGTTAAATTGGGAATCGACGATTCGATCGGATTATCAAACCTTGTCTAAGTGTTTTTCCGGATAACTTTAGAATATGTTAAAAAAGTTCGACCGGATATAAATACCCAACTTTTCCCCTGTCGGGAAATTTCCAAGTGTTGGATTTTTCCGTAGTTTAACGACGTTCTAAGTAGTGCAAGTAACGCGATGGACCCTCTAGAAGACAACAAACCTTAACTCGATTATGTGACCGTCTTGAACTGCCCTTTGAACTTTCGGGTTTGGGGCAGTACGGCGTGCCACATGTGAGGCGTTGGCTTGACCCTTCTACGGCTGGACCGTTGGTACTGAGGCACGAACTGAATGTTGTTAGACTTATTTCATGTGTTGAGCTATATCGGGAAAACTTGGGTATTCGACTGTTCGATCGGAAAGTTTAACATTTTCTGTTTATCTGGAATGTGATACAATAATTGGAATTCACAAACAGTTAGGAGATAACTGAATGAATGTTATAAGTCTAGCACTTTAGTTTCACTTGATATTGAAAAGAGTTTTCGATAATGAGACTAAAATGCGGGGTTTATAATTGTTAGGCATGTGATGTATAAGTAATTCATTTGATTAGGCATGTGATGTCTAAAGAGGTTGCGGATTCCAATTGTTGTAGTTTTACACTTTCTTTTCTGTGACCGTAAGTGTAATATGTGATATCGCCGGTTTCGTTGCTATATGTCAACGACAATTGGGATGGACATATTTACTTACGTTGATGACATGTGATGTTATGTGTTGCTGGATATGTTATATTGGATTGTCGTGTTTGAATAGCCGGGGTTTTTTATGTGAGATGAGTGTTTTTCATTTTCATTCATGTAAAAACTTGTATGTAATATTCTATTTTTGGGGCACTTCCAGGTTGCGGAAGTTGTCACCTTTTGTATATTATTTACTTTTCCGCATTAGGATAGACCCAAGGAGGGGAGCACAAGTAACCGGGTTCTGGGGTCCAGTGGGAGACCAACTCGAGGAGTCGAGTCCTGGTCTCCTAACCCTAGAATTGGCAGGGTTTCTTGCCGCTCTCGTAGGGGTCTAGGGGTGTGGGATTGGCTATTCATCACGACCGTGGAATCCGTGTTTTATACTGGCTCGTATTGAAAACACGGACGTCCTAGTATATCCAATGTTTCATATGTTTCTTCTGCTGCGATATCTGTGATATGATCATGTGATGTTCTGTGATAGATACAGTATATAGTATATATGATATATTATATAGACGTTACTTATGTTTTACACCCGCGCTAGTCCTGCCCTGCTCTGTCGTTAGTTACCTAACCTAACGGTGCACGAGGGGACATCGAGGCGAATGCGGATGGCATAAGTGTACGTCGTATTTATCTGTGATGTTTAGGTATTTAAATGATGGGACTTCATTAATGTGATTAATGAAAGAAAGAAACCTAAGATGTTGTAGAATCAAATTTTAAAACAAAACAGGTAGCTACAGTTCTTGCTTTGCATAGCGGTATATATGATATACCCTGCACCTTATTCGATGAGGAAAGGACCGAGATCCCTTCACCGGGAGTGACTCCTTTAGCAATAACTGGCAGATGCTACACACTCGGTTTGGATTTGATTGCTTTTAAGAGTTTTTGCTTTGCACAGTGATATATATGATATATCCCGCACCTCATTCGACGGGGAAAGGGCCGACGATCCCTTCACCGGGAGTGACCCCTTTAGCAAAACTGGAAAAGCCTCAAAATCACTCCATTTCAAAACTTCATTTGATTCTACAACGATATCAAGTTCATTACGCTCATGGTTTTATGAAAACCTGCGTAGCCCTCCGTCATTTCAGATAAGTACTACTTAGTATTCGTGCTACGGTAGTTTGGCATTCGTCAAGGCGTAGTGTACGGTAGCTAACTAGTATTTATCTGCTTATGCATATGATGCAGATTGGATTAGGGTATTCATACGGCGTTGTTTGGCATTCGTCAAGGGTCGTGCGGGTGGGTTTAATTCAATCAAGAAATGTACGGGTTGAACTTGACTAGTGGACTATGGGTTGTTTGGCATTCGTCAAGGTCATAGAACACTAGGGGTAAATATTATCGGGAATTTCAAGTGTTGAAATTTGCAATGAGATTGCATACCTTCTATGAGATAGTTGGATCCCGATACCCACTGCGAGTAAGGGTTACTCCTGGGAGAGTTTTACACATTACAATTAGCCGATCAAGTAGGTGTCTAGAAAGGTGTTAACGAGGTTACGCCTCTGGGAAAACGAGGTTTACATTAATTAGGTTCGTGCGAAAGCACGGGGGACCTCCCTCAAAGTACCGACACTGGCCTGGCTGAAAGATTGGCGAACTTGTAGTGTGTAATTAATCCCGGCTAGTCTTTCCTTTTAGGGTTTGAAGGAAGATTTGATAAAAAGCAGTGGGAGCCATCCTGATTAGATAAGATAATAACAAATCTGATCTTGCACGAGCATACGCTAAAGTGTTTTCTTCTCTCTCTCTCCAGGTAGCGACCATTTCATGCCCTAATGAAGATAATAATATGGATGTATTGACCGAACCCGTGTTATACTGTGAAGGGGAACGTTGGACCCGTTCTATCTTATAAGTGTTATAAGAATGAACAGGAAACAGGAGAATATCTGGATTCTCACACCGCCCAAACGGAGAACATGCATGTTGATGCATCATCTTCGGGTGTGTTTGTCATTGAGAACTGTTTCTCAGTTCACCCTACGTCCTGGGTATTAGATACCGGATCAGGATCCCACATATGTAAGATGTTACATGGGCTGCGAAAAGGTAGAGAACTGGGAAAAGGTGATCATTCCGTTCAAGTAGGGAACGGTGCAAGTGTTGCAGCCAAAGCAGTTGGCGAATATCACCTAGTATTACCAAGTAGTGATACTATAATTCTGAATGAGTGCTATTATATACCAAACATGATGTGCAACATTATATCAGTTTCTTTATTGAGTAAAGAAGGATATAATTTTGTAGTAAAGGATAATGTTATGAACATATTCCTAGATCAAAAGTTGATTGCATCAGGCTCGCTACATAATGGCATATTCATTCTAAATCAAAATACAATCCTCAATATACAAAACACACACAAGAGGAAAAGTTCAGAAATGAACGAATCCTTCTTGTGGCATTGTAGACTTGGTCATATCAATGCGACACGACTGGCTAAGTAACATAAGGATGGTTATTTGAATCCATTCGAATTATCATCTTATGATACTTGCCATTCATGTCTCAAAGGAAAAATGACCAAAGCTCCGTTTAGTGGACACGGAGAAAGAGTTACTGAACTCTTAGGACTGGTACATAGTGATGTATGCGGTCCCATGTCTACCCTTGCCAGGAACGGTTCTTCCTACTTCATTACATTCACTGACGATCTCTCTAGATACGGGCATGTGTTCCTATTGAAACACAAGTCTGAAGCTTTTGAGAAATTCAGAGAATATAAGCACGAAGTAGAGAACCAAACGGGCAAAAGTATTAAGATCCTTCGATCTGATCGAGGAGGAGAATACTTGAGCAATGAGTTCCAAGATTATCTAAAAGAGAATGGGATTCTCTCTCAGCTTACTCCACCTTATACACCACAGCACAACGGTGTATCGGAACGAAGGAATCGCACCCTATTAGATATGGTGTGTTCAATGATGAGTACAGCTGAGTTACCTATTTCCTTCTGGGGGTATGCGCTTGAGACAGCCATACACCTATTGAATATGGTTCCTACCAAAACAGTGCCTACCACTCCATATGAGATATGGAAAGGGAAGAGACCATCTCTTAAGTATGTTAAGATATGGGGTTGTCCAGCCTATGTCAAAAGACAAAATCCGGACAAACTCGAGGCAAGATCTGTCTTATGTAATTTTGTAGGATATCCCAAAAATTCACAAGGGTATATCTTCTACCACCCCGAGGAACAAAAGGTGTTTATTTCTCGACATGCCACTTTCTTAGAAAAAGGTTTTCTTATGAAACAGATTAGTGGCATTGAGGTAGAACTGGAAGAGGTTCCAGCAACACAAACTGCAACAGAAGACTTGGTAGAACCAGAGGATTCAGTAGAACTCGACGAACCCCAGCCTCTCCGCCGATCTAGTAGGGTATCTCGTCCACCTGAGAGATACTACGGTTTTCTCATTGACGGTGGAAGCGAGGATTGCATCATGGAGGATGATGACCCAACTAGCTTCGAGCAGGCCATCACGAGTAGGGACTCAGTGAAATGGCTGGATGCTATGCGGTCTGAGATGGAATCCATGTACACCAACAAAGTATGGAGTTTGGATGTTGCTCCTGAAGGGGTAAAACCCATTGGGAGCAAGTGGATCTTCAAGAAGAAACTTGGTGTAGATGGGAAAGTGGAGACTTTCAAAGCTAGACTTGTTGCAAAAGGTTTTCGCCAAAGACCAGGTGTGGACTATGACGAAACCTTTTCTCCAGTAGCTATGCTTAAATCCATCCGGATCATGCTTGCCATCGCTGCATATCATGATTACGAAATCTGGCAAATGGATGTTAAGACCGCCTTTCTAAACGGTGATTTAGAAGAGTGCGTGTACATGACTCAGCCAGAGGGCTTCGTAGACAGTGGGAGCAGCGGGAAGGTGTGCAAGCTGCTTAAATCCATTTATGGATTAAAGCAAGCATCGCGGAGTTGGAACATCTGCTTTGACGTCGTTATCAAAGAGTTTGATTTCGTCAAAAACCCAGATGAACCTTGTATCTACAAGAAGGTAGCAGAGAGTAAGGTTGTCTTCCTCGTATTGTACGTGGACGACATACTCTTGATAGGAAATGATATTCCTATGCTGCAAGCGGTCAAGCTCTTCTTATCACAAAGATTCTTAATGAAAGATCTTGGTGATGCCTCCTGCATATTGGGAATAAGGATCTATAGAGATAGATCCAAACGGATATTGGGATTGTCCCAATCCAGGTACATTGACACCATACTAAAGAGGTTTAGTATGGAAGAATCCAAGCGTGGGAACTTGCCCACGATCTCTGGACTCACTCTCTCCAAAGAGATGTCTCCCAAGACTGATTTGGAGAGAGCTCGCATGCAAGGGATACCCTATGCTTCGGCAGTAGGCTCTATCATGTATGCGATGCTATGTACCAGACCCGATGTTGCATACTCACTAAGTGTAGTGAGTCGGTATCAAGCAAATCCTGGAGAGAGTCACTGGACAGTTGTGAAGAACATTCTCAAGTACTTGCGAAGGACTAGAGATATGTTCTTGGTGTATGGTAACGGAGAACTCCAAGTGGAGTCCTTTACCGATTCGAGCTTCCAGAGTGATAAGGACGACTCTAAGTCGCAGTCGGGATTTGTCTTTACCCTTTACGGAGGGGCGGTTAGCTGGAAGAGTTCCAAGCAGGAAACCGTGGCAGACTCGACGATGGAGGCTGAATACATCGCTGCCAACGATGCTGCCAAAGAGGCTGTCTGGATTAAGAAGTTCATTACTGAACTAGGAGTGGTTCCATCCATTGAACATCCAATACCTTTGTATTGCGATAACAACGGAGCGGTGGCTTTGGCCAAGGAACCCAGGTCCCATCAGCGATCCAGGCATATTCTGAGGCGGTATCACCTGATCCGGGAGATAGTTGATCGCCGGGAGATCGAGGTCAGGAGGGTTGACACGAAGAACAACACGGCGGATCCACTCACGAAGGCCATTCCCCAGATACAGTTTGAGAGACTCTTCGGGATGCTCGGTATGCGATACTACAGCAGCTGGCCCTAGTGCAAGTGGGAGATTGTTAGTTGTATGTATGCCCTAGAGGCCAGTATTGTACAGATGATGTATATTATATTGGATGCTTGGACATATATAGAGATGACTTTCTTGCTCGATATGATAGTATGCTATCTGGTTACTCTTTATCTTAACATGTACACTTGTCTCTTTATACTGTCTTATAGTTACATGTTGGTAAAGCCCTTAGGATATGTACTTGACTACCTGGACTGTGATGCAGATCATACTAGTGGGGACATGGTAGTCCATAAGTACATCCTTCAAGGTCCCTAGTCGTGGGTGTATCGAGACGGGGCATCGATATACCAGAGTAGACTAGCGTATACGCTCCTCGACCCATGAGATGGGCGATGGATGATCCCACATCCATTGGTGTTTGACATCAGAGATGGTATACGGGTGCTCAGTGGAGACTGGGTACACTGGACGGACTCGCCGAGAACTCCCAGATGGTATTATACCTCACGTCAGATGGCAGTTCTCAGGTGACACTTGTACAGGTTAGTCTGTAGACCTGAGATCGTCATAGAGTCTTGTGTGATTCCCATTGTGCTTTGATCTCCACCTTACCACGTCCATGAGGGCGTGCAAAACGGTGGTCTTTGGGTACAGTCCCGAGTCACATGGAGGCAATGAGCGATAGGAGGGGTTTCGTCTCTCCCGGTATTGGGGGTTGATGTTGCGCTGTGCTCGATTGGCCGTAACAGGGAAGTCCCTGGCCAGGGCTGATCAGAGATTTGCTGGTAAGTGTTACCAGTAGTTTCTCGACCCGTTATGAGCCTCACATCGGCACGACTTATCGGTTATTGGGGTCTGACGTATACCATCCCTAGACTTGATATGCGACATATCAGACGAACAGACCGGACTGTACGGTAAGTGTTACTGGTTGGATTCACAGGAGTGTGAGCGGGCTAGCTCGTCGATCTTCTGATCGCTCAATACCCGGATGGCCGTTACGTTTAGCAGACCGCTTGCAGCTTGTGGGTGCTTGATATGATCATCATCTGCTACCGGCGTATTGACGAGTCTTTAGAGTCTTACACAGAGGTTTCCTGGCTCAAGCGAAACGAAATAGGAGCGCATATGAGATATGTGCAGGACCGAGAATAATGCGTGTATGTGATACCGCATTTCATTCTCGCGATATACGTTTCGATTGGTTATATTCGATATGACCTAGTTATCGAATCATTGATTCGATAAATCGATACATTGGATTCTAGTCGGTTATGTGAGACATGACCGGATCATTGAATCAAATGTTGATTTAATGATTTAATGTATAATTATATATTTGATATATTACATTGCATTAACTAGTATTGGTTCACTTTAAACGGATTTTTCTCACTTGATGCACATTGTATATGTGATATGCTTTTGTGCACATTTTTGTATCATGTTTGATGATACTTGATCCTTTGGTTAAGTGTGAAGAATTAAGCCATGGTTAAATGATAATTAGGGTTTTGCCTTATCATTTATTTATTCATTTCTTTATTTATTTCATTGGATAAATGAAAATAAAATGGTTTGTTTTTGTCATGATGCTTGTTGAAGCTTCATGAAGCTTTGACCAATGAGACCATTTTGTCTTCATGCTTAACCCTAACCCATCCACTTACCATGGTTTATTCTCTACACTTAACCCTTGTTAGATTATGATAAGTATGCATTTTTCTTTTCATTTTAAAAGAACTTATCATAAACTAGCTTCATTTTTCTCCTTCTTCTTCAAGAGAAAAGCTTGATGCCATCAATGGCAACTTGAGCAAAAGTGAGTGAAATCCAATTCTAAAGTGAACCCACCTCCTATTTCTTCACCCTATACCTCTTGCCAAGTTGTTTTGGGTGTTTTCTTCACAAGTTTCACAACTTGGTGAAGTTGGAGCTTGAACTTGTGCAACCTCGACGTTGATCATCTTTGACACGAAGCCGATGACCAAGCTCGCTCGTTTCTCCGATGAAGCCGACGATTGAGTTCGGGATTCATGATGGACAGCGAGAGGACACCCACGTGGAGCTAAGGAAGTGGAGAACCGGATCTACAAAGGTTGTAGCATCTAACTTTTAGTTAAAGTGTTAACTAGTTTATAGTTTCGCCTAGAAATCTAGCCGACGATCCGTATTAGGGTTTCTCGGCACCATAATTTTTATAAATTGGCATGGTTGATGCCTTGTGAGACTTCATTAGAGTGCCTAGGAACCCTACAGGGGTTTCGGGTTCGTTCGGACTTCAAACTCCGTCTAGACTTCGCCTAAGGCTCTAGCTAGGCTCTGATACCACTGTAGGGTTCCTAGGCACTCTAATGAAGTCTCACAAGGCATCAACCATGCCAATTTATAAAAATTATGGTGCCGAGAAACCCTAATACGGATCGTCGGCTAGATTTCTAGGCGAAACTATAAACTAGTTAACACTTTAACTAAAAGTTAGATGCTACAACCTTTGTAGATCCGGTTCTCCACTTCCTTAGCTCCACGTGGGTGTCCTCTCGCTGTCCATCATGAATCCCGAACTCAATCGTCGGCTTCATCGGAGAAACGAGCGAGCTTGGTCGTCGGCTTCGTGTCAAAGATGATCTACGTCGAGGTTGCACAAGTTCAAGCTCCAACTTCACCAAGTTGTGGAACTTGTGAAGAAAACACCCAAAACAACTTGGCAAGAGGTAGAGGGTGAAGAAATAGGAGGTGGGTTCACTTTAGAATTGGATTTCACTCACTTTTGCTCAAGTTGCCATTGATGGCATCAAGCTTTTCTCTTGAAGAAGAAGGAGAAAAATGAAGCTAGTTTATGATAAGTTCTTTTAAAATGAAAAGAAAAATGCATACTTATCATAATCTAACAAGGGTTAAGTGTAGAGAATAAACCATGGTAAGTGGATGGGTTAGGGTTAAGCATGAAGACAAAATGGTCTCATTGGTCAAAGCTTCATGAAGCTTCAACAAGCATCATGACAAAAACAAACCATTTTATTTTCATTTATCCAATGAAATAAATAAAGAAATGAATAAATAAATGATAAGGCAAAACCCTAATTATCACTTAACCATGGCTTAATTTTTCACACTTAACCAAAGGATCAAGTATCATCAAACATGATACAAAAATGTGCACAAAAGCATATCACATATACAATGTGCATCAAGTGAGAAAAATCCGTTTAAAGTGAACCAATACTAGTTAATGCAATGTAATATATCAAATATATAATTATACATTAAATCATTAAATCAACATTTGATTCAATGATCCGGTCATGTCTCATATAACCGACTAGAATCCAATGTATCGATTTATCGAATCAATGATTCGATAACTAGGTCATATCGAATATAACCAATCGAAACATATATCGCGAGAATGAAATGCGGTATCACATACACGCATTATTCTCGGTCCCGCACATATCTCATATGCGCTCCTATTTCGTTTCGCTTGAGCCAGGAAACCTCTGTGTAGGACTCTAAAGACTCGTCAATACGCCGGTAGTAGATGATGATCATATCAAGCACCCACAAGCCGCAAGCGGTCTGCTAAACGTAACGGCCATCCGGGTATTGAGCGATCAGAAGATCGACGAGCTAGCCCGCTCACACTCCTGTGAATCCAACCAGTAACACTTACCGTACAGTCCGGTCTGTTCGTCTGATATGTCGCATATCAAGTCTAGGGGTGGTATACGTCAGACCCCAATAACCGATAAGTCATGCCGATGTGAGGTTCATAACGGGTCGAGAAACTACTAGTAACACTTACCAGCAAATCTCTGATCAGCCCTGGCCAGGGACTTCTCTGTTACGGCCAATCGAGCACAGCGCAACATCAACCCCCAATACCGGGAGAGACGAAACCCCTCCTATCGCTCATTGCCTCCATATGACTCGGGACTGTACCCAAAGACCACCGTTTTGCACGCCCTCATGGACGTGGTAAGGTGGAGATCAAAGCACAGTGGGAATCACACAAGACTCTATGACGATCTCGGGTCTACAGACTAACCTGTACAAGTGTCACCTGAGAACTGCCATCTGACGTGAGGTATAATACCATCTGGGAGTTCTCGGCGAGTTCGTCCAGTGTACCCAGTCTCCACTGAGCACCCGTATACCATCTCTGATGTCAAACACCAATGGATGTGGGATCATCCATCGCCCATCTCATGGGTCGAGAAGTGTATACGCTAGTCTACTCTGGTATATCGATGCCCCGTCTCGATACACCCACGACTAGGGACCTTGAAGGATGTACTTATGGACTACCATGTCCCTACTAGTATGATCTGCATCACAGTCCAGGTAGTCAAGTACATATCCTAAGAGCTTTACCAACATGTAACTATAAGACAGTATAAAGAGACAAGTGTACATGTTAAGATAAAGAGTAAGCAGATAGCATACTATCATATCGAGCAAGAAAGTCATCTCTATATATGTCCAAGCATCCAATATAATATACATCATCTGTACAATACTGGCCTCTAGGGCATACATACAACTAACAGAAACTAGCTAAGTGTTAGAAAGGTTATACCTAGGGCTTTAAGTCCTTCTCTCCTTGCTCCTTGGAGTGGTGGAAGGAGGTCACCTTTGTCGTTTACTCACGTTGAAGAAAGATCCACCCGAAAGCCTCGACCTTTGGCTTCAACTCCAAGCTAGAAGTAACTAGGGTGCAAGAAGTGCTAATCCTTGAAGCCTAGATGAGAGTAGAGATTATCAAGAAAGGGTTTTTCTCAAGCTCAAGTGTTTCTCAACATATGAGGGGGGAGAGCTTGAGGGAGAGGAAGAACAAGAGAGAGAAAATGAATGATAGAATGAGAATAAAATGAACCATTCTCACATATATGTGTGTATTATTTTAATTAGATAATTAGTAAGATAATTGTCATGGCTTAATCAAAACATGACCATTATCATTTCATTTTTAATGAAAATTGCAAGGATCAAAAAGCATCTTCCAAATGAAATGATGATGGTCAAAGTGTCAACTAAGGTCAATAAGTCAAGAAGGTCAAATGGTTAACAACCATAACCATGCACAATTATTAAACTAATATCAATTAACCATAATACATACATAAGCATTAGGGTTAATAAAATGACAATAGTCATTAACCCAAATCAAAGTCCTCTCCCTCTGTCTCAAGCAACTGTGCATACGCACCCGTATTCGTGATCCGAGGAACACGAATACAATGAGAAAAAACCAATCCCAAATCTATACTAGGATCTGGCTTAAACCAAAGCCCGCTAGTATAAGCTGTCCGGACAGCAAACATGCACAAGTGCGCGGATGTGAACGAACCCTGTCGCAAAACCATGCGACCTCTACTCATTTTGCCAAAAGGCGAATAGCTCTCTGTGTGGGACTCTAAAGACTCGACACTACGCTGGCAGTGGGTTTGACCACAGACCGCAAGCGGCACTAGCTGTACGTAACGGTCCCCAGGTAGATGTCGATAAGAAGACTGACGAGGTGAACCCCATCTGAACTCCTACTGAGCCTGTATGTGACAGTCTTCGTACAGTCCGGTCTGTTCGTCTGATACATCGCATGGCGGGCCTAGGGGGCGGTGAACGTCAGTCCCCTAATAGCGGTACAAGTCGTGTTGGAGTGTAGCCCAGAACACCCTGAGATAACACTGGAAACCTACCAGTATATCTCAGTTGCCCTGGCCAGGGACTACTCGTGTAATGGCTCTCCTGGACACAGCGCGATATCAACCCCCAATACCTGGAGAGACGAATCCTGTCTAACCGTCACTGCCTCCAAGTGCTTCGGGACTGCACCCAAAAACTACCTGTTTGCACGACTCCTTTGAGCCGTGGTAGGGTAGTAATCAAAGTGCAGTGGGAACACACTCGAGGCAAAGTGACAGTGTCAAGTCAGCGGACTAAGCTGTACACATGTCACCTGGGAACTGATAACTGACGATAGGTATAATACCAACCAACAGTTCCCGATGAGTCCTGTCCAGTGTACTCGTAACCTAACGAGCACCCGCATACTATCTCAAGTACGACGTACGGACGGCTGTGGGACAGACCGTCTCCCACGCTGGGATGAGAAGCGCATACGCTAGTCTACTCCGGAGTATCGATGCCCTGTCTCGATAGTCCAACGACTAGGAACCTGTATAAGGATGTGCTTATAGATCACCCAGCTCCCACGAGTGTGAGCGCCATCACAACGCTGGTAATCAAGCAAAGATCCTAAGGGCTCTACTAATATGTATATCAGCGATATGCTAAAAGAAACACATGCACATATTAAAGCAGAGACAAACCAAGTAGCATACTACCATTTCGAGCAAGATTGTATATACAACTGTGAATATCCCAAGCTTCCATCAAGTAATATACAAGCTAGTATGATACAGTAATGGCCTCTAGGGCATATACACTAACAATCTCCCACTTGCACTAAGGCCATGTACTGGCGTATCGAAGACCTATCATCTGGATCAGCCGCTCGAACTGAGTCTGTGGCAAGGCCTTGGTGAATGGATCTGCTGTGTTATCTTCTGAAGCAACCCTCCGAACCTCGATCTCCTGGCGATCCACGATCTCCCTGATCAGGTGATACCGCCTCAAGATGTGTCTGGATTTCTGATGGGACCTGGGTTCCTTCGCTAAAGCTATAGCCCCTTTGTTGTCGCAATACAGAGGTATTGGGTCAACAATGGACGGAACCACCTGAAGTTCTTTCAAGAACTTCCTCATCCAGACAGCTTCTTTTGCGGCATCAGATGCAGCGATGTATTCCGCTTCCATAGTCGAGTCAGCAACGGTTTCCTGTTTGGAGCTCTTCCAACACACCGCCCCTCCATTGAGGGTAAAGACAAAACCCGACATGGACTTGGAATCATCCTTGTCACTCTGGAAGCTGGAGTCAGCAAAGGCCTCAATCTAGAGGTCTTTTCCTCCATACACCAAGAACATCTCCTTAGTCCTTCTCAGGTACTTGAGAATGTTCTTTACTGCTATCCAATGTTTCTCCCCAGGGTTTGACTGATACCTGCTTACCACACTCAGTGCATAAGCCACATCCGGTCTGGTACACAACATCGCATACATTATAGAGCCTACCGCAGAAGCGTAGGGTATAATAGACATGCGATCCCTCTCCAAATCAGTCTTGGGAGACATCTCTTTGGAGAGGGTGATCCCGTGACAAGTCGGTAGATTACCGCGCTTGGAATCTTCCATACTGAATCTCTTCAGTATGGTGTCGATGTACCTGGACTGTGAAAGTCCTAATATCCTCTTGGATCAGTCACGGTAGATCCGGATACCCAGAATGTATGAGGCATCACCCAGGTCTTTCATGAAGAACCTGTGTGACAAGAACCCCTTGACAAATTGTAGCATAGGAATATCATCCACGTATAAAACGAGGAATACTACAGTTCTCGCTACAAATCTACAATAGATGCATGGTTCATCTGGATTTTTGATAAAGCCAAATTCCTTGACCGTCTCATCAAAGCAGATGTTCCAACTCCGCGATGCCTGCTTTAGTCCATAAATGGACTTAAGCAACTTGCACACCTTTCCGCTGCTCCCACTCTGAATGAAACCCTCTGGCTGGTCCATATAGACACACTCCTCTAAATGTCCATTTAGAAAAGCTGTCTTTACGTCCATCTGCCAAATCTCATAATCGTGGAAGGCAGCAATGGCAAGAAGGATCCGAATGGATTTCAGTATAGCTACTGGAGAAAAGGTTTCGTCATAGTCCAAACCAGATCGCTGACGAAAACCCTTTGCTACCAGTCTAGCTTTATAGGTCTCAACCTGTCCATCTACACCAATCTTCCTTTTGAAGATCCACTTGCATCCTACGGGTTTTACCCCATCTGGAGCAATGTCCAACTTCATACTTTGTTGGTGTACATGGACTCCATTTCGGTCCGCATTGCATCCAGCCATTTTACCGAGTCGACGCTCTGAATGGCTTGCTGGAAGCTAGTAGGCTCATCACAGTCTATGATGCAATCCTCTCTATCCCCGTCAATGAGAAAACCGTAGTATCTCTCGGGCGGATGAGACTGCCTACTACTCCTGCGGAGTGGCGTGGGAATGTCTTGATCTTTCGAACCCTCTGGTTCTACTAAGCTTTCAGTAATAACTTGTGGTTCTGGAATTTCTTCCAGTTCTATTGCGCTCCCACTTATTTCTCTTTTCTATGAACTGGTGTTCCAGAAAATGGGCATTACGAGAAACAAGGACTTTTTGTTCCTCTGCGTAATAGAAAAGATACCCCCTGGAGTTCTTTGGGTATCCCACAAACTTGCACAGTACTGAGCGTGCCTCGAGTTTGTCCGCATGCTGCTTTTTGACATAAGCTGGACATCCCCAAATCTTCAAGTATTGAAGATAGGGTTTCTTCCCACTCCATAACTCATATGGTGTGGTAGGCACAGTCTTAGTGGGAACTCGGTTCAAAAGGTATGCAGCTGTTTCTAGCGCATATCCCCAGAACGATCGCGGCAACTCAGCGTTACTCATCATGGACCGTACCATATCCAATAGGGTTCGGTTCCGTCTCTCCGATACACCGTTATGTTGCGGAGTGTATGGAGGAGTAAGCTGAGAGAGAATTCCATTCTCTTTTAAGTAACCCAGGAACTCAGCACTCAAGTATTCACCACCTCGATCAGATCTCAGTGCCTTGATACTTTTGCCTGTTTGTTTTTCTACTTCATTCTTATATTCCTGGAATTTTTCAAAAGCCTCGGATTTATGTTTCATTAAGAAGACATAACCGTACCTTGAAAAGTCATCCGTAAAAGTAATGAAGTAAGAATAACCGCTTCGTGCATGTGTAGACATTGGACCGCACACGTCGCTGTGTACGAGTCCTAAGAGCTCGCTCGCTCTTACTCCGTGTCCAGTGAACGGAGTCTTTGTCATCTTTCCCTTGAGACAGGATTGACAAGTTGCATACGATTGATATTCGAACGGATCCAAATATCCTTCTGCATGTAACTTAGTCAACCTTCTCTCATTGATGTGACCCAGTCTACAATGCCATAAGAAAGTTTTATTGATTTCTGGAGACTTTCTTTTGTGTGTATTCTGGACATTGAAAATCTGTGGTTGGTTTAATACGTATATACCGTTGTTCAATGTACCTGACCCAATCAAAACTTGATTAAGGTGGATGTTCACTACATTACTTACAAATGCAAATTCATAACCTTCTTTAAATAATAAAGATACAGAAATTATATTACAGGTTGCATTTGGTACATAATAACAACTATGCAAAACCAAAGAGTGTCCATCCGACAATCCCAGGTGATAGTCCCCCACGGCCTCAGCATCCATGCTAGCACCGTTTGCAACTCTGAGGGTCATGTCACCTGCCTTCAAAACTCTACGCTTTCTCAACGCCTGCAAAGAATTACAGATATGAAATCCTGATCCGGTATCCAATACCCAGGATGTAGAGTTTATTGATAGACAGTTTTCAATAACATACACACCTGAAGCTGAAGCCGCAACTCGCTTCAAATCCTGTGTTCTGGCCTTCCAAGCCTTGCAATCCTGTTTCCAGTGACCACTTTTGTGACAATAGAAGCATTCTTCCTTCCCCACCAGCTTTCCCGCTATCTTTGTTGCTTTTCCTTTTCCCTTCGTATCCATTTTACCGACACCGCCTCTTGGTTTGGCGGGGGCTTTCTTCTTCTTACCCTTGGCTTTCCCCCTGGATCTAGAAGAGGAAGATCCTCCTACAAACAAAGTGGATGTCTCCCTACTTTTCTGTAGGGTGCCCTCAGCACTCCTCAACATGTTCAGAAGTTCGGAAAGTTCAACCTCATTTCCTTGCATGTTGAAGTTAAGGATAAACTGGGCGTAAGTGGAAGGAAGGGACTGGAGAATCAAATCAGTATAGAGTTCATTCTCCAACGTGGTCCCAAGGTCCGCGAGCTCCTCTATGTAGCCAATCATCTTAAGCACGTGTTCCGCTAGCGATGATCCGACGGCCAACCTTGCCGAAAACAACTTCTTCGACACTTCGTATCTCGCGATACGAGACTGCTCTCCATACAGTTCTTTTGTATGAAGAAATATGGACTCTAGGTCCATATTCTCGTGCCTCCTCTGATGTTCGTTGTCCATCGAGGCTAGTACGAGGCATTTGGCCTTCGCGCAATCTATTTCCCAGGTCTTATAGATTTCCCTATCTACGACACTGGTTTTGGGACCTGGGACAGGGGGGGCTTTGGTGGTAAGGAGATAACCCAGCTTGTCGTAAGTGATTGCCATCTTGACATTCCTGAGCCAAGCTTTGTAGTTTGGCCCTGTCAATATGTTTTTATCTAGTAATAACTTAAGTCCGGTCATGTTGAATGGTCGCTGCAATTAGGAGAGAGAAAAGAAACACTTTAGCATGATGCTCTTGCAAGTTTAGAGTGGTTTTTAGTTTGTCTAAACTGGATGGCTCCCACTGTCTCTCAAATCCCTTCTCAAACCGTAAAGAAAGGATTAGTCAGGATCAATCTCACCGTACAATACTTGCTTAACCGTTCAGCCAGGCCAGTGTCGGTACTTCGAGGGAGGTTTTCCAACGCTTTCGCGAAGTTCCTTAATTAAGTAACCTCTTTTCCCAGTGGGCGTAGCCCCGCTAACACCTTTCTAGACACCTACTAAGTTTATAGCATTGATCGTTAAGTGAGAGTTTTCCCGAGGAGTAGCATATACTCACAGTAGGATCGGGATCCAAATATCATCGCGTGATAAAACCGAAGGAATCCTACCAGAATTATCACACTCCAAATGGTATGCAGCGCTAGCAAATTTCAGTACTTATGAAACTCCCGATGTGGATTTTTGCCCCATGCTCTTATGACCTTGGCGTGAGGTCAAAATATCATAAGTCACATGTCAAGTTCTTCCCATCATTATCCCGGTTAATTTGAACCCACCCGTACCTACCCTTGACGTAGGCCAAAATGGCAGTACGACTGTCTCAAACCAAAGCATTCTATCTATGCAACAGATAAATATCCGGCAGCTACCAATCACTATGCCTTGGCGTGAGGTCAAAATACATAGCTTGAATACTACCGAATATTTAACTGAAATGATGGAGGGCTACGGATGGTTTTGGCGAAACCGTGAACGTAGTGAACTTGATATAATCGATGGAACGAGATAGCTTTTAAAAGGAGTGGTTCAAGCTCCGCGTTTAAAAGTTTAGTTTTGAAAAGAACCGAGTGGTTTTCAAAGTGTTCCAATCGACTTTAACTTGGTTTATTTTCTTGCATTAGTTCTTTTAATGCGTCCCATCATTTAATCCTACCATTACAGAAAACAACCAAAATATGACGTACGCTTATGCCATTCGCATTCGCCACGGGGCCCCGTCATCACCCGTTAGGTTACTTAACTAACGACAGAGTGGGGGCTGGGCTAGCGCGGCTGTAAAACATAAGCAACGCCTAAATAGTTATCATATATAAATATATAGCAATGATAGACATTACAGATCACAGATGAATACATTAGATATACTAGGAATCCGCAATCCGTTCGAGCCTGCAACGAAAAGCGGATTACACGGTCGCGGTGAATAGCCAAATACCCCACCCAAGACCCCTACGGGTGCGGCAAACTACCCGCCAAGTACCCGAAGCGAAGCAACCTCCCTCAACACCGTGAGTAGGCCACTCGGCACTTCGAGATACCCGGT
The DNA here is from genome assembly GCA_030015575.1 of Agapanthus africanus. Lineage (NCBI taxonomy): Eukaryota > Viridiplantae > Streptophyta > Magnoliopsida > Asparagales > Amaryllidaceae > Agapanthus > Agapanthus africanus. The sequence continues at coordinate 329,006,205 of JASDDO010000001.1, read as the reverse complement.
AGTTTGTGCACCCCCTCCATGGGTCTATCCTAGGAGCAAAAACAGTAAAAAGAATTAGACAATGACGGCTACAACCCCGACCCGGTTGCGCGGCCATACAAATAATATTATTACATCAATTTACATATTACAATGAATGAAAGAAAAAGCAACACTTATCTCACATCCACCCTGGCTATTCACCCGCGACAATCCAACGCATTCATATACACATACCATCATCAATCACAGATCACAAATATGTATAACCCCGACTAATCGACATATAGCGATTAGCCGACGTTCAATACATATAAACATCACAGATATAACCTTTTAGTCAAAGTGTATTGAAGTTCGATAAAAAATACGGATTTATAGACCCCCAAAAACAAATTTCTATTCTGGAAAACCTGGGCACATATAAACCATCTTAAAAATCCTAAAACCAAGCCAGAAATACACTGCACCAAACTCGACCCAGTGAAGAGCCAAGACGGCCGCGGTTGCGCGGCAATAGCTTGCTATTGCCGCGGAACCGCGGCTCTTTGGTCGAATCACTGGATCGTTTTTAGTGGCTTTCTTCACAAAACCCTGAGATGATTTTTGGAGTATGATTTATTTTGTTTTGAACAGAAAAAACTTTAACAGAAACTTAGGGTTTTGAAAACTCGGTTTTTCGATTTTTCCGATTTGAACTTCGATACACTCTACTACCTAGCTAGTTTAGGTTTAGTTAGGCTCTAATACCACTGTAAGTCCACGTTGCCCATCCCGGTACTTACGGGGAGGCGGAAAACGGAATAAAAATCAAGTTTTTATCAACTTAGGCAACATGGACTAGACAAAGAAGGATCTTTGCTAAACAAAAACAAGCTAAAGCTAACTAGAAACTAGCTAAGTGTTAGAAAGGTTATACCTAGGGCTTTAAGTCCTTCTCTCCTTGCTCCGTGGAGTGGTGGAAGGAGGTCACCTTTGTCGTCTACTCACGTCGAAGAAAGATCCACCCGAAAGCCTCGACCTTTGGCTTCAACTCCAAGCTAGAAGTAACTAGGGTGCAAGAAGTGCTAATCCTTGAACCCTAGATGAGAGTAGAGATTATCAAGAAAGGGTTTTTCTCAAGCTCAAGTGTTTCTCAACACATGAGAGGGGAGAGCTTGAGGGAGAGGAAGAACAAGAGAGAGAAAATGAATGATAGAATGAGAATAAAATGAACCATTCTCACATATATGTGTGTATTATTTTAATTAGATAATTAGTAAGATAATTGTCATGGCTTAATCAAGACATGACCATTATCATTTCATTTTTAATGCAAATTGCAAGGATCAAAAAGCATCTTCCAAATGAAATGATGATGGTCAAAGTGTCAACCAAGGTCAATAAGTCAAGAAGGTCAAATGGTCAACAACCATAACCATGCACAATTATTAAACTAATATCAATTAACCATAATACATACATAAGCATTAGGGTTAATAAAATGACAATAGTCATTAACCCTATTCAAAGTCCTCTCCCTCTGTCTCAAGCAACTGTGCATACGCACCCGTATTCGTGATCCGAGGAACACGAATACAATGAGAAAAAACCAATCCCAAATCTATACTAGGATCTGGCTTAAACCAAACCCGCTAGTATAAGCTGTCCGGACAGCAAACGTGCACAAGTGCGCGGATGTGAACGAACCCTGTCGCAAAACCATGCGACCTCTACTCATTTTGCCTAAAGGCGAATAGCTCTCTGTGTGGGACTCTAAAGACTCGACACTACGCTGGCAGTGGGTTTAACCACAGACCGCAAGCAGCATTAGCTGTACGTAACGGTCCCCAGGTAGATGTCGATAAGAAGACTGACGAGGTGAACCCCATCTGAACTCCTACTGAGCATGTATGTGACAGTCTCCGTACAGTCCGGTCTGTTCGTCTGATACATCGCATGGCGGGCCTAAGGGGGCGGTGAACGTCAGTCCCCTAATAGCGGTACAAGTCGTGTCGGAGTGTAGCCCAGAACACCCTGAGATAACACTGGAAACCTACCAATATATCTCACTTGCCCTTGCCAGGGACTACTCGTGTAATGGCTCTCCTGGACACAGCGCGATGTCAACCCCCAATACCGGGAGAGACGAATCCTGTCTAACCGTCACTGCCTCCAAGTGCTTCGGGACTGCACCTAAAAACTACCTGTTTGCACGACTCCTTTGAGCCATGGTAGGGTAGTAATCAAAGTGCAGTGGGAACACACTCGAGGCGAAATGACAGTGTCAAGTCAGCGGACTAAGCTGTACACATGTCACCTGGGAACTGATAACTGACGATAGGTACAATACCAACCAACAGTTCCCGACGAGTCCTGTCCAGTGTACTCGTAACCTAATGAGCACCCGCATACTATCTCAAGTACGACGTACTGATGGCTGTGGGATAGACCGTCTCCCACGCTGGGATGAGAAGCGCATACGCTAGTCTACTCTGGAGTATCGATGCCCTGTCTCGATAGTCCAACGACTAGGGACCTGTATAAGGATGTGCTTATAGATCACCCAGCTCCCACGAGTGTGAGCGCCACCACAACGCTGGTAATCAAGCAAAGATCCTAAGGGCTCTACTAATATGTATATCAGCGATATGCTAAAAGAAACACATGCATATATTAAAGCAGAGACAAACCAAGTAGCATACTACCATTTCGAGCAAGATTGTATATACAACTGTGAATATCCCAAGCTTCCATCAAGTAATATACAAGCTAGTATGATACAGTAATGGCCTCTAGGGCATATACACTAACATGTATCACATTTCGGATAAATAGAAAATGTTAAACTTTCCGATCGAACAATCGAACACCCAAGTTTTCCCGAAACTGCTCAACACTTGAAATAAGTTTAACAACATTCACTTCATGCCTCAGTACCAACGGTCCAGCCGTAGAAGGGTCAAGCCAACGCCTCACATGTGGCACGCCGTACTGCCCCAAACCCGAAGGTTCAAAGGGCAGTTCAAGGCGGTCACATAATCGAGTTAAGGTTTGTTGTCTTCTAGAGGGACCATCGCGTTACTTGCACTACTTAGAACGTCGTTAAACTACAGAAATATCCAACAATTGGAAATTTCCTGGCAGGGGAAAAAGTGGGTATTTATATCCGGTCGAACTTTTTAACATATTCTAAAATTACCCGGAAAAACACACTGACAAAATTAGACAATCCGATCGAAACACGGAGTCCCCAATACAACCCAGAAAACTCAACTCTTGAGTAAAAATTAAAAATTCCCAGAAAACTCAGCACTGCAAAATAGGAATTACTGTGCAAAATTCTTTGAACAATGAGACCGTACGGCCGCAGAACTGTTAGTTATATGTATGCCCTAGAGGCCATTACTGTACATAGGATGTATATTGTAGTGGATGCTGGGACATATATAGGGAGGACTTTCTTGCTCGACATGATAGTATGCTATCTGGTCGAACTTTACCTTAACGTGTATGCTGATTGTCTCTCTGTTACATGTTGGTAAAGCCCTTAGGATCTGTACTTGACTACCTGGACTATGATGCGGATCATACTAGTGGGGACATGGTAGTCCATAAGTACATCCTTCAAAGTCCCTAGTCGAGGATGTATCGAGACGGGGCATCGATATACCAGAGTAGACTAGCGTATACCTTCTCGACCCATACAGATGGGCGATGGATGATCCCATATCCATCGGTGTTTGACATCAGAGATGATATACGGGTGCTCAGTAGAGACTGGGTACACTGGACGGACTCGCCGAGAACTCCCAGATGGTATTATACCTCACGTCAGATGGCAGTTCTCTGATGACACTGGTACAGAGTAGTCTGTTGACCCGAGATCGTCATAGAGTCTTGTGTGGTTCCCACTGTGCTTTGATTTCCATCTTACCACGTCCAAGAGGGCGTGCAAAACGGTGGTTTTTGGGTACAGTCCCGAGTCACATGGAGGCAATGAGCGATAGGAGGGGATTCGTCTCTCCCGGTATAGGGGGTTGATGTTGCGCTGTGTTCGATTGGCTATAACAGGAAATCCCTGGCCAGGGTTGCTGAGATTTACTGCTAAGTGTTACCAGTAGTTTCTCGAATTGTTATAGACCTCATATCGACACGACTTATTGAGCTATTGGGGTCTGACGTCTACCACCCCTAGGCGAGATATGCGACATATCAGACGATCAGACCGGACTGTACGGTAGTGTTACTGGTCGGATTCACTGGAGTGTGAGCGGGCTTGCTCGTCGATCTTCAGATCGCTCAATACCCGGGTGGCCATTACGTTTAGCAGACCGCTTGCGGCTTGTGGGTGTTTGATATGATCATCATCTGCTGCCGGCGTATTGACGAGTCTTTAGAGTCCTACACAGAGGTTTCCTGGCTCAAGCGAAACGAAATAGGAGCGCATATGAGATATGTGCGGGACCGAGAATAATACGAGTATGTGATACTGTATTCGATTCTCGCGATGTGACATTGATCGGTTATATGCGATATAGCCGGGTTATCGGATCAAGTGTTGATTCGATAAGATGTTACTAATGATACCAGTCGGTTATGTGCGCATGACCGGATCATTGAATCAAGTGTTGATTTAATGATTTAATGTATAATTATATATTTGATATATTACTTTGCATTAACTAGTATCGGTTCACTTTAGACGGATTTTCTCACTTGGTTCGTGCGCATTGCATATGCGATATGTTTTTGTGCACTTGTATGCATCATGTTTGATGATGCATGCTAACTTGAGTTTGTGTAAAGATTAAACCATGGTTATTCAAATGGTTAGGGTTTTGTTTTTCATATCTATTTATTTATTTATTTATTTATTTTCTTTTTGGAAAATGAAATGAGAAGAATGGTGGCTTGTTTTGGATTGTAGTTGAAGATTCATGAACCTTTGACTTTGTCCACCATTCTTATCTCATGCTTAACCTAACCATTTGTTTTAACCCTAGTTCAATCTCTACACTTTACCATGGTTTAGTTATGATAAGTTTTGATTTTTTCTTTTCTTTTTCTAATTAACTTATCATAAGCTTCTTCTTCTTCTTCCTTGACTTCAAGAAGAAAAGCTTCACCTCCATCAATGGTGAATTGAGCAAACAAGTGAGAAATCCAATTCTAAAGTTAACCCAACTCCTATTTCTTCATCCTCTACCTCTTGCCAAGTAGTAGAGTGTGTTTACTTCATAAGTTTCATGACTTGGTGAAGTTGTGAGCTTGATCTAGCGATGCCTCGACGTAGATCATCTTCGGCATGGACATCGACGACCTAGCTTGCCCATTCTCCGACGAAGCCGATCCTAGAGCCCGGATTTGATTTGGACAGCGGAGACGACCTCGTTGCGGAGCCGTGGAGGTGGAGGACCGGATCTACAAAGGTTGTATTTCCGTATCTTGCAGTTAAGTGTTAACTAGTTCATTGTTCGCCTAGACATCTAGTTATCGATCCGTAGTTTAGGGTTTGTAGGCACCATAATTTTTGAAATTGCCATGCTTGATGGCTTGGGAGACCTCACTTGAGTGCCTAGGAACCCTACAGTGGTATCAGAGCCTAGCTAGAGCCTTAGGCGAAGTCCAGACGGAATTTGAAACCGGAACGAACCCGAAACCAACTCCAAAATGTGCTCTCTGTACTTTTTCTAAAAACAGTGATTTTTCAGTATTAAAAATATGTAGAAAAACCAGCAGAGAAATATAAGAATTTCGGCACAAAATTTTTTTGATGAACAGTGAACATCTGCGCGGATCCGCGGCATAATATTGGATAATGCGGCGGATGAGCGGCAATAATGTGACGTCATCAACTAATTTTTGCACAGTAATTCATTTGTTTCTGTGCTGACTTCTCTGGTTATTTTTAATATTTATTCAAGTGTTGAATAATCTGGGATGTTTTGGAGCTTTGATGATTCGATCGGGTTTATCAAATTTTGTCTGTGTGGCTTTCCGGATAAATTTTAGAATATGTTAAAAAGTTCGACCGGATATAAATACCCAACTTTTCCCCTGTCGGGAAATTTCCAAGTGTTGGATTTTTCCGTAGTTTAACGACGTTCTAAGTAGTGCAAGTAACGCGATGGTCCCTCTAGAAGACACAAACCTTAACTCGATTATGTGACCGTCTTGAACTGCCCTTTGAACCTTCGGGTTTGGGGCAGTACGGCGTGCCACATGTGAGGCGTTGGCTTGACCCTTCTACGGCTGGACCGTCGGTACTGAGGCACGAACTGAATGTTGTTAGACTTGTTTCATGTGTTGATCTGTATCGGGAAAACTTGGGTGTTAGAATGTTCGATCGGAAAGTTTAACATTTTCTATTTATCTGGAATGGGATACAATAATTGGAATTCACAAGTAGTTATGAGATAACTAAATGAATGTTATAAACGTAGCAGTTTAGTCTCACTTGATCGGTTGCCACGGAATTTTGATGTGTTCAAAAGTCCGTCGCAATCACGTAGCGTACGCGGATACAAGCCGGGTAAACTTAATAGACAGCCTCACTCCATAGCCCCGACCAAGTGACTGTAGGAGAACACCGTCGCCGAAAGCATCCGTCCGGATGCTCGCGGTAGCGGTGTTCCGCCTTGGTACACTTCGTCGACGGTATCGGGGGTGCAGCTATCTACTGAAGTTTGCGACGAGCATTCGATCAGGATGTCGGGAATCTTGTTGAATTGCCCGACTTGATATTGAAAAGTGTTTTCGATTTTGAGACTAAAATGCGGGGTTTATAATTGTTAGGCATGTGATGTCTAAGAAATTCATTTGGTCAGGCATGTGATGTCTGAGGTGGTTGCGGATTCCAACTGTTGTAGTTTTACACTTTCTTTTCTGTGACCGTAAGTGTAATATGTGATATCGCCGGTTTCGTTGCTATATGACAACGACAATTGGGATGCGCATATTTACTTACGTTGATGACATGAGATGTTATGTGTTGCTGGATATGTTATATTGGATCGTCGTGTTTGAATAGCCGGGGGTTTTTATGTGAGATGAGTGTTTTTCATTTTCATTCATGTAAAAACTTGTATGTAATATTCTTTTATTGGGGCGCTTCCAGGTTGCGGAAGTTGTCACCGTTTGTATATTATTTACTTTTCCGCACTAGGATAGACCCAAGGAGGAGGGCACAAGTAACCGGGTTCTGAAGTCCAGTGGGAGACCAACTCGAGGAGTCGAGTCCGGGTCTCCTAACTCCAGAATTGGTAGGGTTGCTTGCCGCTCTCGTAGGGGTCTAGGGGTGTGGGTTTGGCTATTCATCGCGACCGTGGAATCCGTGTTTTATACTGGCTCGTATTGAAAACACGGACGTCCTAGTATATCCAATATTTCATATGATTCTTCTGCTGCGATATCTGTGATGTGATCATGTGATGTTCTGTGATAGATACAGTATATAGTATATATGATATATTATATAGACGTTACTTATGTTTTACACCCGCGCTAGCCCTGCCCTGCTCTGCCGTTAGTTACCTAACCTAACGGTGCACGAGGGGACATCGAGGCGAATGCGGATGGCATAAGTGTACGTCGTATTTATCTGTGATGTTTAGGTACATTTAATGATGGGACTTCATTAATGTGATTAATGGAATAAAAGAAACCTAAGATGTTGTAGAATCGAATTTCAAAATAAAACAGGTAGCTACAATTCTTGCTTTGCACAGCGGTATATATGATATATCCTGCACCTTATTCGATGAGGAAAGGACCGAGATCCCTTCACCGGGAGTGACTCCTTTAGCAATAACTGGCAGATGCTACACACTCGGTTTGTCTTTTGAATGCTTTTAAGTGTTTTTTCTTTGCACAGCGATATATATGATATATCCTGCACCTCATTCGACGAGGAAAGGACCGACGATCCCTTCACCGGGAGTGACTCCTTTAGCAAAACAAGAAAAGCCTCAAAAGCACTCCATTTTAAAATCATTTGATTCTACAACGATATCAAGTTCATTACGCAATAGGTTTTCAGAAAAACCTGTCGTAGCCCTCCGTCATTTCAGATAAGTACTAGTTAGTATTCGTGCTGCGGTAGTTTGGCATTCGTCAAGGTGTAGTGTACGGTAGCTAACTAGTATTTATCTGCTTGAGCATATGATGCGATTGGATTAGGGTATTCGTACGGCGTTGTTTGGCATTCGTCAAGGGTCGTGCGGGTGGGTTTAATTCGATCAAGAAATGTACGGGTTGAACTTGACTAGTGGACTATGGGTTGTTTGGCATTCGTCAAGGTCATAGCGAGCTAGGGGCAAAATATTATCGGGAATTTCAAGTGTTGAAATTTGCAATGAGATTGCATACCTTCTATGAGATAGTTGGATCCCGATACCCGCTGTGAGTAAGTGTTACTCCTGGGAGAGTTTTATACATTACAATTAGCCGATCAAGTAGGTGTCTAGAAAGGTGTCAACGGGGTTACGCCTCTGGGAAAACGAGGTTTACAGTAATTAGGTTCGTGCGAAAGCACGGGGGACCTCCCTCAAAGTACCAACACTGGCCTGGCTGAAAGATTGGCGAACTTGTAGTGTGTAATTAATCCCGGCTAGTCTTTCCTTTTAGGGTTTGAAGGAAGATTTGATAAAAAGCAGTGGGAGCCATCCTGATTAGATAAAATAATAACCAATCTATTCTTGACAGAGCGCACGCTGAGTGTTTTCTTCTCTCTCTCTCCTGGTAGCGACCATATCACGCCTTAATCAAGATAATAAAACGGATTATTGACCGAACCCGCTTGTTATACTGAGCTGGGGAACGTTGGTCCCGCTCCAACTTATAATTGTTATAAGACAGAGCAGGAAATTGGGGAATACCAGATTTCCCGTGCCGCCCAAACGAAGAGAGTGCATGTTGATGCATCATCTTCGGGTTTGTTCATTATACAGAACTGTTTCTCAGTATCCTTTACATCCTGGGTATATGATACCGGATCAGGATCCCAGATATGTAATCTGTTGCATAGGGCTACAGAAAGGTAGAGAACTGAGAACGGGTGATAAGTTTCATGAGGCAGAAAACAGGGCAAGTGTTGCAGCCAAGTCTGTCGGTCACTGTCACCCTGTATTACAATACATTGATTCTGAACGAATGTTATTAGATACCGAACCTGATATACAAAATCATATCAGTCTCTTTATCAGTAAAGAAAGGATATAATTTTGTATTGTTGGATAATGTTTTGAACATTTCCTATATCAAAAGTTGATCGGTTCAGGCACGTTATCTAAAAACATTAATGTTCTAAATCAAACTACAGTTCTTAGTATACGGAACACACACAAGAGAAAGAGTTCAGAAATGAACGAATCCTTCTTGAGGTATTGTAGACTAGGTCAGATCAATGTGACCCGACTAGCTAGAGTTACATAAAGATGCATATTTAAATTAGTTTGAATTTACATCTTGTGAAACTCGCCAGTCATGTCACAAAGATAAGATGACCATAGCTCTGTTTATTGGAAACAGAGAAAGAGTTAGTGAACTCTTGGGATGATACATGTTGATGTATGTAAGGTCCCCTGTCTACACATACCAAGACTGGTTCTTTTTACTTCATTACATTTTCTGATAATCTTTCGAGATTCAGACCTATGTTCCTGTTGAAACACAAGTCCGAACCTTTTGAGATATTCACAGAATATAAGTTAGAAGTAGAGAACCAAAATACGGGTGTAAGTATTATGTCCTTTGATGTGATCAAGGAGGAGAATACTTGAGCACGGAAATACTTGGACTTTTCTAAAGGAGAATGAGATTCTCTCTCAGTATTACTCCTCTGCATACACCATAGCACGATGGTATATCGGGGCGGAGCAATCACACCCTATATGATATGGTGTGCTCTATGATGAGTACTACTGAGTTACCTATTTCTTTTTGGGAAATATGCGCTTGAGAAGCTGCATACCTATTGAATAGGGTTCGAATCAAATCAGTTGCCTACCACTTCATATGTGATATGGAAAGAGAAGAGCCCATATCTTAAGTTAGTTAAGATTTGGGGTTGCCCGGCCTATGTCTAAAAACAAAATCCGGACAAGCTCGAGGCAAGGACTGTAATGTAGAACTGGAAAGGTTCCAGCTATACAAACTACAGCTGATGATTTGATAGAACCAAAATATTCAGTAGATACCAACGAACCTCAGCCTCTCCGCCGATCTAGTAGGGTTCCTCACCCACCTGAGAGATACTTCAGTTTCTCTATGACAGTGGGAGCGAGGATTACATCATGAGATGATGACCCAACTAGTTTCGAGCTGGCCATCAAGAGTGAGACTCTGTAAGAATGGCTGGATGTTTATCGATCTGAGATGGAATCCTTATACACCAACAAAGTATGGACTTTGGTTACTATATCTGAAGGGTTAAATCCCCATCAGGAGCAAGTATATCTTGAGAAGATTACTTGGTGTACATCGAAAAGTTGAGACTTTCAAAGCTAGACTTGTTAAAAGTGTGCATCATTGACCAGGTCTGGATAATGATGAAACCTTTTTCAAGTATCTATGCTTAAGTCCATCCAGATCCTACTTGCCACGGCTGCATACCATGACTACGATATCTGGCGGTTGGGTGCCATGACTGCTTTTCTAAATATTGTTTTAGAAGAGTGCGTCTGTAAGTACACAGCCAGAGGGCTTCGTAAACAGTGGGAGCAGCGGAAACGTGTGCGAGATGTTTTATCTGATAAAGCAGGCATCGCGGAGTTGGAACATCTATTTTGATGAATTAGTCAAAGAAGTTGACATCATCAAAATGGTAGATGAACCTTGTATAAACAAAAAGGTAGTAGGGAGTATGGTTACGATCCTCGTAGAGTACGTGGATGACATACTCTTGATAGGGAAGGAGTTTCCTATGCTACGCTCGATCAATCTCCGCTTATCACAATGATTCTCCATAAAGGATCAAAATGATACCTCCTAAATCCTGGTTTTGGATCTATGAGATAGATCTAATTGGATGTTAGGATTCTCACTAGTTGTAGTAAGATCGTATCAATCGATCCTGGGAAGAATCACTGGAAGTGTTCCAGGGTGATAAAGACGACTGAATGTCAGTCGCAGGCATTGTCTTTACCCTCAGTAAAGGGACGGTATGTTGGAAGAGTTCCAAGCTAGATACCGTGACATACTAGATGATGAAGGCAGGATACATCGCTACTTAAGATACTACCAAAGAGGAAGTCTGGGTGTATATTAGTTCATGAGATGAACTTAGTTCCTCCCATTGTGTGACAATGGAGTTGTGGCTTTTGCCAAGGAACACCCGTCCCATCAGTGATCCAGACATATTCTAAGGCAGTATCACTTGATCATGGAGATGGTTGATCTCCAGGGAGATCGAGGTTAGGAGAGTAGACTCAGAGGACAACACAGCGGATCCACTCACAAAGGCCTGTTCCCAGAGAGAGAGACTTTTATGGGATGGTTGAGTATGAGATACTACAACCACTGCTACAGATGGCCCTAGTGCAAGTGGGAGATTGTTAGTTATATGTATGCCCTAGAGGCCATTACTGTACATAGGATGTATATTGTAGTGGATGCTGGGACATATATAGGGAGGACTTTCTTGCTCGACATGATAGTATGCTATCTGGTTGAACTTTACCTTAACGTGTATGCTGATTGTCTCTCTGTTACATGTTGGTAAAGCCCTTAGGATCTGTACTTGACTACCTGGACTATGATGCGGATCATACTAGTGGGGACATGGTAGTCCATAAGTACATCCTTCAAAGTCCCTAGTCGAGGGTGTATCGAGACGGGGCATCGATATACCAGAGTAGACTAGCGTATACCTTCTCGACCCATACAGATGGGCGATGGATGATCCCATATCCATCGGTGTTTGACATCAGAGATGATATACGGGTGCTCAGTAGAGACTGGGTACACTGGACGGACTCGCCGAGAACTCCCAGATGGTATTATACCTCACGTCAGATGGCAGTTCTCTGGTGACACTGGTACAGAGTAGTCTGTTGACCCGAGATCGTCATAGAGTCTTGTGTGGTTCCCACTGTGCTTTGATTTCCATCTTACCACGTCCAAGAGGGCGTGCAAAACGGTGGTTTTTGGGTACAGTCCCGAGTCACATGGAGGCAATGAGCGATAGGAGGGGATTCGTCTCTCCCGGTATAGGGGGTTGATGTTGCGCTGTGTTCGATTGGCTATAACAGGAAATCCCTGGCCAGGGTTGCTGAGATTTACTGCTAAGTGTTACCAGTAGTTTCTCGAATTGTTATAGACCTCATATCGACACGACTTATTGAGCTATTGGGGTCTGACGTCTACCACCCCTAGGCGAGATATGCGACATATCAGACGATCAGACCGGACTGTACGGTAGTGTTACTGGTCGGATTCACTGGAGTGTGAGCGGGCTTGCTCGTCGATCTTCAGATCGCTCAATACCCGGGTGGCCGTTACGTTTAGCAGACCGCTTACGGCTTGTGGGTGTTTGATATGATCATCATCTGCTGCCGGCGTATTGACGAGTCTTTAGAGTCCTACACAGAGGTTTCCTGGCTCAAGCGAAACGAAATAGGAGCGCATATGAGATATGTGCGGGACCGAGAATAATACGAGTATGTGATACTGTATTCGATTCTCGCGATGTGACATTGATCGGTTATATGCGATATAGCCGGGTTATCGGATCAAGTGTTGATTCGATAAGATGTTACTAATGATACCAGTCGGTTATGTGCGCATGACCGGATCATTGAATATAGTGTTGATTTAATGATTTAATGTATAATTATATATTTGATATATTACTTTGCATTAACTAGTATCGGTTCACTTTAGACGGATTTTCTCACTTGGTTCGTGCGCATTGCATATGCGATATGTTTTTGTGCACTTGTATGCATCATGTTTGATGATGCATGCTAACTTGAGTTTGTGTAAAGATTAAACCATGGTTATTCAAATGGTTAGGGTTTTGTTTTTCATATCTATTTATTTATTTATTTATTTATTTTCTTTTTGGAAAATGAAATGAGAAGAATGGTGGCTTGTTTTGGATTGTAGTTGAAGATTCATGAACCTTTGACTTTGTCCACCATTCTTATCTCATGCTTAACCTAACCATTTGTTTTAACCCTAGTTCAATCTCTACACTTTACCATGGTTTAGTTATGATAAGTTTTGATTTTTTCTTTTCTTTTTCTAAATAACTTATCATAAGCTTCTTCTTCTTCTTCCTTGACTTCAAGAAGAAAAGCTTCACCTCCATCAATGGTGAATTGAGCAAACAAGTGAGAAATCCAATTCTAAAGTTAACCCAACTCCTATTTCTTCATCCTCTACCTCTTGCCAAGTAGTAGAGTGTGTTTACTTAACAAGTTTCATGACTTGGTGAAGTTATGAGCTTGATCTAGCGATGCCTCGACGTAGATCATCTTCGGCATGGACATCGACGACCTAGCTTGCCCATTCTCCGACGAAGCCGATCCTAGAGCCCGGATTTGATTTGGACAGCGGAGACGACCTCGTTGCGGAGCCGTGGAGGTGGAGGACCGGATCTACAAAGGTTGTATTTCCGTATCTTGTAGTTAAGTGTTAACTAGTTCATTGTTCGCCTAGACATCTAGTTATCGATCCGTAGTTTAGGGTTTGTAGGCACCATAATTTTTGAAATTGCCATGCTTGATGGCTTGGGAGACCTCACTTGAGTGCCTAGGAACCCTACAAGAACCGCCGCACGAGCCATGCTTGTGCCGCGGAACCGCGGCGGTTTGATGGACTTAGACGCTCGTTTTGCACCATAATTCTTAGATCTTCCTCCTGAATTTTTAAAGAATTTTTAATCTGGAAAAACCCCAGTTTTTGAAAAATGTCCAGAGAGCATATCTGGAAAAACCCCGGTTCGATCGGACTTCTAACTCCGTCTACGCATCGCCTAAGGCTCTAGCTAGGCTCTGATACCACTGTAGGGTTCCTAGGCACACTAATGAGGTCTCACAAGTGATCAAACATGGCTAATTCAAAATTTTCCATGTGCCTACAAACCCTAATACGGATCGTTAACTAGATGTATAGGTGATGCGATGCAAGTAAACAACTTTAACTTAAAGGAAAGAAGCTACAACCTTTGTAGATCCGGTCCTCCACCTCCTAGGCTCCGTGATGACGTCCCTCCGCTGTCCAAATTGAATCCAGGACTCTAGCATCGGCTTCATCAGAGAAATGGGCGGGCTAGGTCGTCGACTTCGATGCCGAAGATGATCTACGTCGAGGCAACTCAAGATCAAACTCCAACTTCACCGAGTCATGAAACTTGTGAAGAAAACACCCTATACTACTTGGCAAGTGGTAGAGGATGAAGAAATAGGATATGGGTTCACTTTAGAATTGGATTTTTCACTCTTTTTCTCAAGTTGCCATTGATGGAGGCAAGCTTTCTTCCTTTGTTGAAGAAGAAGAAGATGAAGAAAGAATATGATAAGTTATTTTTCAAAAAGGAAAATAATATGAATACTTATCATATACTAACCATGGTTAGGTGTAGAGAATAGACTATGGTTAATTTGAATGGTTAGGGTTAAGCATGAAGACAAAATGGTCACTTAGTCAAAGCTTCATGAAGCTTCAACAACAAACAAAGAAAGCCACCATTTTCTCTTTATCTTTTGCCAAAATAAATAAATAAATAAGTAAATAAACAAAACCCTAACCATTCATATAACCATGGTTTAATTCTTTACACAAACCCAAGTGAGCATGTATCATCAAACATGATACAAACAAGTGCACAAAAGTATATCACATATACAACTTGTGTACATCAAGTGAGAAAATCCTTTTAAAGTGAACCAATACTAGTTAATGCAAAGTAATATATCAAATATATAATTATACATTAAATCATTAAATCAACACTTTATTCAATGATCTGGTCATGTCGCATATAACCGACTAGTATCCAATGTATCGACTTATCGAATCAATCCTCGATTCGATAACTAGGTTATATCGCATACAACCATTCGATACATTCATCGCGAGAATAGAATACGGTATCACATACATGCATTATTCTCGGTCCCGCACATATCTCATATGCGCTCCTATTTCGTTTCGCTTGATCCAGGAAACCTCTGTGTAGGACTCTAAAGACTCGTCAATACGCCGGCAGCAGATGATGATCATATCAAGCACCCACAAGCCGCAAGCGGTCTGCTAAACGTAACGGCCACCCGGGTATTGAGCGATCAGAAGATCGACGAGCAAGCCCGCTCACACTCCTGTGAATCCAACCAGTAACACTTACCGTACAGTCCGGTCTGTTCGTCTGATATGTCGCATATCTCGCCTAGGGGTGGTAAACGTCAAACCTCAATAGCTCGATAAGTCATGCCGACGTGAGGTCCATAACATTCGTGAAACTACTGATAACTCTTACCAGTACATCACTGCAACCCTGGCCAGGGATTTCCTGTTATGGCCAGTCGAGCATAGCACAACATCAACCTCTAATACCGGGAGAGACGAATCCCCTCCTATCGCTCATTGCCTCCATGCGAATCGGGACTGTACCCAAAAACCACCTGTTTGCATGACTCAGTAGAGCCGTGGTAGGGTGGAAATCAAAGCACAGTGGGAGACACACAAGACTCTATGACGATCTCGGGTCAACAGACTAAGCTGTACCTGTGTCACCAGAGAACTGCCTTCTGACGTGAGGTATAATACCATCTGGGAGTTCTCGGCGAGTCAGTTCAGTGTACCCAGTCTCCACTGAGCACCCGTATACCATCTCTGATGTCAAACACCAATGGATATGGGATCATCCATCGCCCATCACATGGGTCGAGAAGATATACGCTAGTCTACACTGGAATATCGGTACCCCGTCTCGATATTCCCACGACTAGGAACATTGAAGGATGTACTCATGGACCATCCAGGCCCCACTAGTATGATCTGCATCATAGTCCTGGAAGTCGAGTACACATCCTAAGGGCTTTATCAACATGTAACAGAGAGACAGAAACTATACATGTTAAGATAAAGAGCAACCAGATAGCGTACTATCATGTCGAGCAAGAAAGTCCTACCTATATATGTCCCAGCATCCACCACAATATACATCCAATGTACAGTAATGGCCTCTAGGGCATACATAAAACTAACATATACAACTAACACAAGCATCCACTATATCATACAATAATGGCCTCTAGGGATACATATTCCTAATAGTCAACTTGACTCTTAACTAATGTGTTTATTTGCTAAAATCTTGCTCTTTTGACTAAGCTAATTTCTAAGTTTAAATCCCTCATTTGTTTAGAAGTAAGACTTAACCCCCAAGATTCTTGAATAAGCAATAAACCGTCTTCACAATAAAAAAGAAAGAAGTAGTATGTTATAGCCGTAAACAAAAATAGATGAGGTGACAAAAGTCAAGTAGAAGATCGACATGTGACAATTGGCTTTTCCCTTGGTTTTTTGTAAGAGGTGTAGATATAATAACAACTTAAGTCATACCCCCAACGTAACCAAACAGACACTAAACTCTCAACCCGATCCAACGACAATGGTATAGTTTTCCCCCTAAACCCCTAATACAAGCCGTAATCCTATTGGATATAGGTGCCCTCAAGGAAATTATTATAATTGCAGGATGGCAATTACTAATTGAATGATGACCTATACGGAGAACAGTCTTACTCGAGATGATAGTATGCTATCTGTTTTGTCTTTATCTTTCATGTGTATACGTTTTACTCATTATCATGTATCACTGATGCATGAGATAAAGCCTATGGGACCATTGCTTGAATACCAAGACTAATGATAGGATCATACTAGTGGGCCTGGGAAGTCCATAAGCACATCTTTAAATGTCCTTAGTTGTAGGAGTATCAAGACTGGGAATCGCCACTCCAGTTTAGACTAGTGTATACGTTTCCTGACCCAGTTGGACAGCGATAACTGATCTCACGGTTATTAGTGTTTGACACCAAAAATTGTATGCAGATGCTCATTGGAGTATGAGTTATACTGGATGGACTCACCGAGAACTTCTAGATGATAATATACCAATTATCAGATAGAAGTTCTCTGGTGATGATAGTACATGGTAGTCTCTTGACCTAAGATCTCAATAGTGTCTCGTGTGTGTTTTCACTATACTTTGATTACTACTCTACCACGGCTCTACTGAGTCGTTCAAATAGGTTTTAGTTGGGTATGGTCCCAGAAGCACATAGAGGCAGTGAGTGGTCAAGGGATTCGTCTCTCCTAGTATAGGGAGTCGATATCGTGCTGTGCAAGACATGACTATAACCAGAAGTTCTTGGCTAAGGCAGTGAAGATAAACTGATAAGTGTTATCAGTTGTATCTCTATAGCTATGAGTCTTTTGTCAGCATGACTTATCGGATTATTGGGGGTCTGACAGATTCTCCCCCCCAGACACGGTATGCGATACTCTTTGACGAAGAGACCAGACTATATGGTATTCGTTGCTTATAGACTTTGTCGGGTTTGGATGAGTTTGCTCGTCGACTTTCCTTTATCATGCTCGTATCTGGGTAGCCGTTATGTGCAGCTAGTACCGTTGACAAGCTTGTGGGTTAACCGGTGAGGGGATTGAATCTGAAAGTATTTCATATTCAATCGAATACGATTCTGTGTAACCTACTGCCAGCGTATTGACAGGTCTTTAGAGTCCCGCAATGAAAGTGCATGCCCAATCGAAACGATGATGCAACGTGCGTATAGGGATACGTACGGATGTTCAATTAAATACATATATATGATATGTGCGATTTAATCAGACGGATGATATACTAGCCGGTTTATTTATAAGCCGGAATATTATGTCAAGTGTTGACTTAATAACCGTATGTTTGATATGGTTTCTAGTATAGTGTATATGACACATTCTCTTGCTTTATGTGATTATGTATATGATACATATTATTTCCACTCACTCTTGCTCTTTTTCATTTGTCATGTATTTGATACTTGAGTGTATTTATAAAATTATTTGATAAATTTATATAATATATTTTCCTCTCTTTTATTTTCACTAAGAAACAGAAGAGAAAAACATGTGTAGTTATGGGGCTAACCTCTACAAACACATGGAAACACATTATAGAGTTAGAGTGGAGGGATGACATAAGAGAATGGATTTTTTATTCATCTACTTGTTTTTCTTTCGGTGAGAAATGAAAAGCAATGAGAGATGAAAAGCAATGAGAGAGAAGCCTCTTCTCCTTTCTCTTTCTTTTGATTTTTCCGGGATGTGGAGATGAAACCAAAGAGAGTAAAAAGAGTGGCTTTATGCATCACATCACCTTCCTATATCTCCTAACAAGTTTATATAGGGAGTTTCTCCACCAGTTGATGGAGATGAAGTTTCGGGTGAGTTTCTTTCACCTCCGATCGTCTACAGCGAGGCGGTCGGCATCCACGTTCATCCGGGAGCTCACGGGTCTAATTTGGGTCTTCCGATAGACGATCGGACACGCTACAATGGTTGTAGCCCCTTCTAACCCTCTCATGAGTTTCTATGTTTGCAATTGTTTAGTAAATGTGATCTTGTGTTGGGATTGGTTGCTATTTCTTGAAAAAAATTTGTTGTACGCTTTCGCCGGGTCTGCGATCGTTGCGACCCAAGCGCCGATCCCCACAAATCCAACCAAACAAGCATCTTTAGGGCTTGTTTGGCACATAGAAAGTGAGGGGAGAAAGTAATAAAGCGGAGAAAAGTAGCTGCTTTCTTTGTTTGTGAATTTGAAAGTGGATGATCATTTTCTTGCCCCACAGGGTACTTTCTTCATTTCACTTTCTAGCTAAAACATAGAGAAAGTGGAGAAAAAGTGTGGAAAGAGAGAGCTTATATATTATTTTTCAAAACCATTAGTCATTTTTAATGCATAATCTTAACAAGATTGATAAAAATAATATTTTTAAAATCTTTAATTACATTACCGTATAAGTTCCAACCATCATCTTTCGACTTTCTTTTGAGCTAAACAGACAAGTTTGGCTCCTTTCTCATGATCTTACTTTCTTCCTACTTTCATACTTTCTTAATCATTTTTATCACTTCCTTTTTTCCAAAAGTGCCGTTAAAGAGTAATAATTTAATGAATCTTTATTTGATGGGTCTTAAATTTTCTTGTCCTAAATTTTAGAATCATTTCTACTTAATAATTAGATTTCAATATTTTTTAAGGATTTTCTCAAGCATAGCGTTTGACATTTCAAACTTGAGCCCAAATCCGAGGTACATGTAGAGGTGTCAAAACGACGAGTCGGGCATCCGTGGACGGATCATTGCGGATAGTGGGTAAAACGGATGCGGATAAAAATACCCGGATTTAAACGAGTCATAGTTTTTGTGCCTGACATCCGATCCGTATACGGCGTGTGGGTGTGCGGATAACCCGTATATAGATAAATGGGTCAACCATAAACTGGTTAATTGATAACTTATATCGTTTTTTTTTTGTTTTGAAGGTAGTTTGCAGTTTAATATAAGAAATTTGATTTTAGAATTTTTGGGGTTTAAATAGATTAACTATCAACTAAAGATGATAAATGTATTTAAATTTACATATGAAAGACGATTTAATATTCATGATATAACTTTAAGATTAAAAGTTTATTGAAAATGACTAAAAAAACAACATGATAAGTTGCTTAATTTTTTATTTTCGTTGCGGGGCCGGATAAAATCCATGAATCCGTAGGTTTGATCAACAAACAGGCGGGTCGGGTATAGATAATTTTTAAAAGGGTTGTAAATATTTGTTCCATGATTAATGTTTTACGGATGGACCAACCGATCAAGCGGTTATTCGTGACCCCTTTGCATGTATGCATCAAGTTGGATTTTAATCAGTAATGAAGTTGGATCATTTCCACGTCATCCCGACACGATATCCAAGCGGCTTCCACATTCGTCCTCTTCGTTCCTATCGCCGCTTCCACGTCATCAGCCCCAAACCTAAAACCCATCTCTTTATAACCCCCGCCCCGCCCCGCCCCCTCCCCGCAACCCCAGCTAAAATCCACGGGGCTCCGATCTCGACTGAACTCCCCTAATCCCCCTTCTCTTTCATCTCTCGAACCCTAATTCTTCTCCTCCGCAATGTTCGGTTTCGGGTCGAGACTCCTTCTGCGTCAGAGTTCCGAATCAAGGTCGGATCTCTATCGGATCCTCCTCTGCGGTTTTGGATCCGCGGCGGCGGCGCCGGTTCTTCCGCCGTTCGAGCACCAGCCTCGCCCGTACAATGGGATTCTGGTCGATGAGGTCCTGAGGAAGAGGAAGGAGTTTCTTGGCCCTTCGCTGTTTTATTACTATCAGAAGCCAGTAAATACTTTCATCTCTCTTTCTTTCTCCCTTTTATTGTAGAAATTTGCATTTTAAGCCAATTTTGATTAACTAATCTATATTTCGGTAGGTCTTTATAAGATTTATGTATATTTTTCTCAGAAAAAGGGATCTTTCGGAGAAATAAAATATGGGTTTTGTTTTATTCATATTAAAAATTGTACCTTTGAATGAAGATATGATAAAACAAAAACTTTACAATTTATTTCTTCGAATTTACAAATTTTTCCTTCCTCAATTGCAGAAAGATACATATATTAACAACGTTTTTATGAAAAAATTGCGATTTTTTAGGTCTTCTCTGCTCTTTGGCTACTTTATGCTCTAATTCTAAATTGAAAAGATAAAAGTTTTATGCAATGTGATCTTTGGCGTTATCTCAGAAACTGATCTTTTGTTATTATTGGGCTTTTTATTTTAATTATAGAACTTATATATGGTCCAAATAGAGTTAAATGTTTTGAAACATATACTTGATTTATTATCCAAGGACGTAATGCAAATTGCAATTGTTTCAGCTCAACATTGTAGAAGGAAAGATGCAGTATTTATACGATGAGAGTGGTAAGCGTTATCTTGATGCATTTGCTGGCATAGTGACGGTCTCTTGTGGGCATTGCCATCCTGATATAGTGAATGCTGTTGTGGAGCAAAGTAAACTCCTTCAACACACCACCACTATTTATCTGCACCATGCAATTGTCGAATTTGCAGAAGCATTGGCATCAAAAATGCCAGGGAACTTAAATGTATTGGTTCTGAAATTTAAGTTACTTTTTTGCCTATTTATTTCCCCTTTTTCAAAATGTGCATGTATAGTGCTGGCTGATTTTATGGAAGATAAGAGAAACCATTACTTGAAAATTATAATTATGTTAAATGGTAGGAAAATGTTTGACTTAGCCGCTCTCTGGCTGTAATTTGCCCCGATATAAAATGCTATTTCCTATAGGTTCTCATAGTAGTCTGAAGTAAATTGCCCGACTAGGCAATCTTATATTATAATATGTTTTGTACACGGAATTATGTTCTTCCTGTATGACAAAATAGAGAGAGAGAGAGTTAAAGCTATTCCTAGAAAGCAAAAACTCATTTTCGCCAAAAATAAGAAAAAAGTACAAACTCATGTCTATTCATAACAAATAGTTTGTAGATTGAGACGTTTGTTTTCTTGTACTACCATAAGTTTGTATAATTCAAGGAGACACATATTGAAATAGTTTATCCACCATATGGAATTCATAAATAACTATTTTATAACAGGTCGTAATAGGGTAACTAGCAATTATGGTGTTATGAAAGACATTTTAGCAATTTTATCAGCTAGATTATTTGTGTATGTGGTGTGAGAGAATTTTCCAACACATTGATTTTTAAACTATGAGGATAATGAGAGCACTTATATACATTGCAGTGTGATACTTACGGTAGTTAATCGTTCTTGGGATGAAATACAAAAACCTTTAAGAATGCAACTATTTTTATAACTCTACAAGGGTTCCTTTTAAACTTCTGGTATACAATTTCTTTATGTTGTCACTTATTAGTTTTTTATTAATGTGAAGGTTGTTTATTTTGTCAATTCTGGTACTGAAGCTAATGAGTTAGCAACATTGATGGCGCGTCTATACACCGGTAACTTAAACATGGTTGCCTTGAGAAATGCATATCATGGGGGGAGTGCTGGAACAATTGGTTTGACAGCCCTACATACTTGGAAGTACCCAATACCACAGGTTGGTTTACCATTTCTAAAAATAGTTTTCTTCTTTTCTGTATCATTTTAGAATATATTTGGTTTAACCAGCCGGCTATTTACTTTCTTTTACATTTTACGTTCCGTTTATCTTATGATGAACATCCTACTTTAGAACTAAATGCTCATAACTCTAATGGTAAACTCTTGACATTTCTCTCTAATGAGACAGTTGAGTGGTTCAAAAAATGTGAGCGTCATAGGAGGGGACTCAACAAAAGATAAAAATAATTAATAAATTACTTATCGTGCTGTATAGTTGACTACTATCTGTATGCGTGAAAACTAAAAAGTGTTGTAGAGGATTCATGTTCATTGTTTCTGCTTTCCATAGGATAACTTTATCTGAATGTGGTCGTTGATTTGTTGTAGTGTGACATTATAGCCAATGCTTTCTCCTATAGTATGAACCATATTGTCAGATTAATTAGACATGGTACTTAGATACTGCAATGTTTGTGCTACAGTCATAGGGTAATTCCTAGTAAGGTTAAATGATGGGTGTTGAGGGAAACTATGAGGATGCATACTTATTATACACTGACAAGAGAGCTTAAGGATAAGTTGACAAACTGATAAACAGTTGGAATATGGTAAAAGAGTTAAGGGCAGCACTCAACAGCAAGGAGAGTGCTGATAATAGATGAGCTTGAAGATATTATGATTTTTGGAGAAGGGAGTTCATGGGAATGACTAATTAATGTGTGCATTAGTTGCCTTCAAGTTGACATAAATGTAAAATTTGTCTATGGATATATATTCTGTATAATCAGTATATGAACAAACATATGAATTGGAGTTTGTGCAAATAATATGAGATTTGTACTGCACAGTAGTCCTGACTCTCAGAAACAAAGGTTTGTAAATTTAAACTAATGCTTATAGGCTGTGATACAGACAGAAAATTCACATAATGACCAACGGGAGACATAAACTTAAATTAAGTAATGCAAGTTCAACCAACAACAGAATGGACCACAAATTAAAATAGATTATCCACCAAGGACACTATGGTCTTCATATAAGGAGTACTTCTCTGTTTGAGAGCTTCTATAGGAAGATGAGGAAGCAAGAAAGTATGGCATGATGAAGCAAGAAAGTATGGCATAAGGAAGCATGAAAGAAGTTGTAATGAAAGAAATAGAATGTACATGACTTATTTAGCAGATGTTATTGATTTGTTATAAAAAAAATGAAACCAATATAATGTAAAGGAAGGCATGTATTTTCATTTTCTTTTGGTGTTCCCCTTTCATAGTTATGAGGGTTTGTAATGTATCTCAGGACACAGATCACGTTTTTTTCCTCTTATTTAATCATCCCCCATGTAAATTTTGTGAGTAAATTCTGCAATTATCCTTCTTCATCTCTATTATTGAACTGTTTTTTTATATTGTCTAATTTGTTATACTTCAAATTGAACTAAAGCAAAGCTATATTTGTTTCATTTCTAGTAATGTTGCTTCTAATATTAAAATTCTGTGCTTAGTATTTCTTTCCGAGATGGACATAATTTGTAAAGCATGTTTCAGCTTTACCTATGCTTCTTAATGTCAACTAAGCATTTTGTTAATACAACAGGGTGAAATTCATCATGTCATGAATCCTGATCCATACCGTGGCACGTTTGGATCTGATGCTTCACGTTATGCAAAAGAAGTAGAGGACCACATCGCCTACGGCACATCTGGAAAAGTTGCAGGATTTATTGCAGAAACTTTTCAGGTTTGAGTTGCTGAGTTCTGCTGTGATTCATTACTCATCCAAGTCAGTCAATTACTCAAACTTAGCTGTCAAATTCAATTACGCTGGCGCTTCTCAAACTTTTGTAGGGAGTGGGAGGTGCAGTTGAATTGGCTCCAGGATACTTAAAGTTGGTATATGATATTGTTCGCAAATCTGGCGGTGTTTGCATAGCTGATGAAGTTCAGAGCGGATTTGGTCGCACTGGAAGTCACTATTGGGGGTTTCAGACACAGGATGTCATTCCAGATATTGTCACAATGGCTAAGGTCTCTTTTTGGCATGCCTATGTCAAAAACTTAATAT
Organism: Agapanthus africanus; assembly: GCA_030015575.1. Lineage (NCBI taxonomy): Eukaryota > Viridiplantae > Streptophyta > Magnoliopsida > Asparagales > Amaryllidaceae > Agapanthus > Agapanthus africanus. Next base: position 328,982,009 of record JASDDO010000001.1, on the reverse strand, counting down.
AGATATTATAACGTGCGGTTACCAAACATAAAAAGATAAAAAAACACTTAAGAAAACACAGGAGATAATCACTTAAGAACACACTTTCAGTAATCAAGATGAGTAATCAAGATGAGGAAAATTGTTATTAACTGTCACGACCCGGAAATGGCACATGACCGGCATTTGAATCACGTGAAGTTTATAAGACCCCAAGTAAGTCAAAAACCAGGAATCTAAACCATTTTTTCAAGAAACAGCGGAGGTGAAGTTTTGAAAAGGTTTTTCTAATTTGAAATCAAGTTTGGTTTGAAAACACTACTATTGTTAAAAAGATCGGGCAACAACTCCTATGTAAATTTTGATAAAAACAGATATAATAACATAATAATAAAGTATCCCTAATACGGGAGCAAAATCAACGCCCAACGACGGACCAACAACCACGCAATATACACACACATAATGCCTCGAGTGAAGGATCAAACTACGGAAGTAAATAGAATGACTATACATCATATCCTCATACCCTTTTTGTCCATATAAACTAGTTATAGCACAGGCGAGTAGTATATAACAGCATCAACGAATATAATAATAGTAACACGAATGATAATCTAAACGTAGCATACAGATAAAATGAATAACACGTAAGCGAATAACATGTATGGTAGGTGTAACGTAAACGAACAATAAATGAATATATATTGCATGTAACCCCATATAAACATTTGTAAAATATAACGAAATGTTGGTTGTAAATAAGAAGGCTGCGGTGTTTTAAAATATGTAAATGCACTTTTTAAATCCAACAGCACATCCTTATTATCTCTTTTGAAAATATGAAATGAATCGATATTGTGAAATTGGGGGTTACACCCCGAATATTATAATTTCCCAATCAGGGTAAAATAAGACTCCACGAATCAAAGCCAATAAAGCTGTATTCAGCAAATCCTCATCATCATGTCATCCAGTGCGGAAATCTCGTCTCGTACGATAACCACTAAATATATCATTATATAAAAATAATGATCGGTACGAATATCTAATCTACGTACCTAACACACAGCAATAGTAGTGCGAACCTTAAGTATACGCACACCTCCCAACTCGTACGGATATCAAGTCTACGTACGCACACAGCGACCGATGCGAATATCTCGTCAATGCACTCGCATAACGATCGGTACGGATATCTCGTGCCACGTGCACACACAGCGACCAGTACGGACTTCCAGTCGCATACTCGCCCAATAATAAGTACAGACATCTAGTCACGTACACGCACCTAATATAACCTGTATAGTAACATAATCCTACTATAACGTCAATTATTCTATGATATATAAGTAGGGCAGTTCTACGTGGCATGGCAGTACTATTGATGTGTGGTGTAACATGCGAATATGTGGTTGTGTACATGGCAATCATTAGCATTTGTGCTTGTGTTCTATCAAGTGTTTTTGCAATAAGTCTACTAACGATATTAACGAAATACGCTACATATCGGACATGTCTAAACATACACAGTAAGTATCTTAAACACATTCAATGATATTATAAGCAATATATTCACGAGGGTGCTATACGCCATCCATCCGATTTCCCACTCGTATATATAATCTACTCACTGTTTACGATCACGCTAGTCGTATTCGACAATCGCCTTATGCATCCGTGCCGTCTTGGAGGTCCCAACGAAACCTAGCATTCATACAATCATGTAACACACATAAGAAATCATATCGGAACCGATATATCATTTAAAGGTCTATAGGTTAGAACCTATGACCATAAAAGCTAGGCGAGTGCTAACAATAATGAATAATTCTTCCGGCATCGCTATTCAACCAAATCCACCGAAACCAGAATTATAAATATGAAAGCAGTAGTTTTAAAAACGTTAAAATATCGCCAAAATCACACTAAAACACAGATTTAGACTCAGGGAACTTGGGAAAAAACAAAGTATAAAGAGCCTTAATCTCCTCGTAAACCATATCCAGACCAAGACCCATATCCTAATTCACCAAAATGGCCGCAAAAATAATCACAAAACCGTAATTTGCGGTTTTAGGGGTTCGTGCTTCTGTGGGTGTCTTCTGGTGATCCTGCTAGGTCAATTCTACACTCTTAATATTTTATAAAGGTCCCAGTTCATCCCAGAATTGATTTGAACACCAAAAATGTTAAAATATTCTATTTTACTGACATCTATCAAGAAATCTGAAACTTTAACACTTTGATAATCTGAGGATGGATTTTTACTTAGTTGGATGGAACACAAAGGAAGTTCAAGCTCTTGAAGTGATTACTTGGGGCTTCTTGAAGTCGTATTTGCTTAGCTTGAAGTTTTGAACCATTTTCATGAAGAGATCATCAAACTCTTGATGATTTTATGAAGGGTTGCAAAAAATTGAGATGAAGGTTGAAGGAAAGTGAGGTTCAGTTTGAGAGTAAAATACTCATTAGAATTATGAGATAAAAGGAGGAGGTGGAGAAAATGCGTGTAGAACAAGGAGGAGATGGAACCATGACATGGTATGTTGTGTGTGAGGTTTACTCTAAACCTAATATATACCAACCACTCTTATTTACACAAAAATACCTTTTACAAATAATTACCTTTTACAAATAAATACCAAAATCTTAATAAATCTCTTTTATCATTATGTAAAATTCTAAATTAACATTTAATATTTTTTTGAAATGTTGCATTAACTCACACCCGCTTCGGTAAACCACTTTACCCCAATAGCTTTGCTGTTGGATTGTGGGATAAAAATGAATATCAAGCAAACATAACACCTAACACTTCCCCTCAAATGGGGACTTGGACATTGTGATAAAGGATTCTGGAGGAAACACTCGCTTGTAAAAGGCTGAGTAAGCAGGGTGAATTAATATACTATTAAGTAACCTAAGAACTCTTAAAACCTTGTACCTCATAGAGGAGATGCGCCTCTCTTTTTTTTTATTATATTTACTTGCCTTTATTTATTACATTTAATACCAGAAATCCTCATATATATTTTTTTGAACACAAACTAAACACATCCCTTGGTTTTTCGGGTATCATTTCTTGATGTTCAGAATACAACAAGATTGATCAGTTAATCTTATTGCATGACCATATGTACATTGGAGGTTTTTTGCTCACATGTATATATTGCAGGGTATTGGAAATGGTTTGCCACTAGGAGCAGTCGTCACAACCCCTGAGATAGCACAAGTTATGTCTCAAAAGATCCAGTTCAACACCTTTGGTGGGAACCCCGTGTGCTCTGCCGGTGGGCTTGAGGTGCTCAAGGTTCTTGACAGGGAGAAGCGTCAAACCCACTGTGCTGATGTTGGAGCCCATTTGGTCGAGCGGCTGACAACACTTCAGCAAAAGCATGATAGTAAGCTTTTTTATTTTATACTGCAGCGATCTTTTTATTTTTATTCATAATAGGATGACAAAATCTACTGCGCTAAATTAACATTGTGATGCGGATGGGTCCGAAGTGTATACTGACATGTAAATCCAATCTTACAACTATGCCTATTAGGACCCTGTTCAGTAAATCAATAGGCTAGAAAGTGATGGTTTTTAGATATATCGTGATTGTTTCAACAAGCCAAGGGAAACCAATTTCTGAAAGACACTTTATGCTCACTTATGGAATCTTTAAATATTTAACCTTTTATTATTCAGTAAATTCATGGCCAAAGGACTTTCACTTTCAAAGTATTTTCAATTCTACCACTCTACGTAATTTCCACTTGCAAGGTCTAGAACCAAGTCCTTTTGGTTGGATATATATTGATCAAAAATCATGTTTTGCTTGAGCTTTTTAACTATAGCTATGAGTTTTTCATGGTCAATAAGCTGCATTTATGGGTCACTAGTAGCTCTAAGGTCCACATAGCGTCACTCAGTCCCCTTTTCTGAACGCAAATTTTTCATTCAACTTACTTCATGTAGTTTAAGCTAAAGCATATGCATCATATTCTATTAGCATATAGAATAATTTTTGGACCTCTGCTGTTTCGTGTTCATTTTCAAACTGTCATATCATTTATCCATAATTGCAGAACTGACTATATTTAGGTTCTTTATGTTACCATGCAGTTGTACATACACATCTTGAATAGAACAGGTCCTTTTGTACTTTTCTCCAGTAAAGCATGGATACTTTGTAAATGCCTCACAAATCGTCCCCGATCACGCATCGGAGTATGAAACTCTCAGATTCTTGCGGATTCGCTCGGACTTGTAAATGTCTCACCTATCTTTCTCGAATCAGTACCTCTCCTCGTTCTCATGAAAATTAAGGCTCTCAAAAATTGAAAAGTGCATTGAATATGTAACCTAATGTCATTATTTATTTATATCATTATATATTTATATGTATATCTTAATATATATTCATATTTATTTAATTAAAAATCAATATAAAAATGTATCACGGACCTAAGTTCTTGTAAAATTGTGTACCCGCGAATCCATATCGTATCGTATCTCATATCCATATCCGAGCCCGTGATGCATTGCCTTTCTCAATTCAGGTCCTTTGTACATGAACTGCACATTGTAGTCATTCCTTGTTGAAAATTACTAATTACATATGTTAGGCATTTTACTGTGGTAGTAAAGACTGTGAAGTGGGAAAATGACAAGTTCGGTATCATTGTAAGAGAAACTATCAGTTTGGCACCTTGATCAAATTTTGGCATCAGGTTCATATCATTGCACTCGCATTTGCTGAATGTTGATCTCTTATTTCAGTGAGATGGGGCATCCGTGTTATTTTTTCCACTTGCCATCTTATCTTATTGTGCCATGTATCAATTGATTTTGATTCTCATATGCCAGACATCTAGGGTTGGATCCTGATCGGGTACGGAGTGGATACGAGCATTGCTGCGTCCATATTTGTTTTCTAATGACGCATACGAATACAGATATGGAAATAATTTGGTAATAAAAAGTCATTTGTATTTGACAAAACCATATATGGATACGAAACAGATATTTAAGAGACGGATACGGATATGAATTGGATATGGAAATAAAAAATGATTTAAGATAAAACAAATATGGATTTAGAGTGGTAATGTGAATACTTATTTAATTATACTTAAATATTTGATAGATACAAATGTGCATGCAAGTGAATATTATATGGATAAATAAATATGTTAACAAATAGGTTACAAATATCATCAACCTTTTTTTGCATATTTTGGAAAAAAGTTTGATGAAATGATTTGACAAATTATTGTTTTTAATGCATAGCAATAAAATGAGAAAAAATCTATGGTTTAAATTAGTATTATTAACTAAAGTATAAATTTAAAATGATATATTTTCTTATATTTTTCTACGGATGTCCATATTTGTATATGAATTCATATATTCGGAGATTTGTAACTTTATGCTAAACAGTTTCCGTGTCCGCATCTGGGAAATATTTAAATATATATCCGTATCCGAAACTGTATTTGTATCTTAAAATCTATGTCCGTATCTGGAAATATCCAGATCTGTATCTAAATATTACCCTGATATCTGGATCCGGATGCAACCCTACAAAGATCTTTCTATTCTCTCTTGACTAATTGGAAATTTGCTTCAAAGACTTCCTTTTTTTATTAGTGAAACTTGGGAAGAAGTAACATAAAGGTTCTGAAACTTTCATAAAAAAAATTTGATGAAGCTTTGTAACCTTTAAAAATTGCCAATGGTTGAATTAAATTGTTAGCTGGAATTTTTTTATATCTAAATAATAGTAGACAAGCTAAACAACATTCAGACCTGCATCGTCTTGCATACTAAAAGTTGGTTACTAGCAGATCCAAACATAGAATTCCAAATAAAAGGAGATCCAAACATATAAAGTATTGCTGCGAAGATGAGTGATATGCTTATTATCAAAAAAAGATGAGTGGTATGTTGGTTGTGGCGGTGGTTAAACTATTATAGATAAAGGCAGTTCAAAAGAATATGGTAAAATTTAATCTAGGAGACGACCTTTTTTTTTCCCCTGAATGAAATCAAGGAGATAACCTTAAGTAAAAGATCATTGTTACCATTTAAGGAAAACCTATAATCAAATCACCTTTATTCATGATAATTGTTGAACCAGGTGCAATTTCTTATGAATTACCAATTTACTGTCAATTTAATTTCAGTCATAGGAGATGTGAGAGGTAGGGGGCTGATGCTGGGAGTCGAGCTTGTCACAGACCGAAAAGGAAAAACTCCAGCCAAGGCAGAGACAGCAGTACTGCTTGAGAAGCTAAAGGGTATGGATTTCATCATGAATACCATTTCATTTAATTATTTTATTTTAGTTGAATTGTGGGACTTCTTCATATGTTTACAATCTTACTTTTCTTGTTTTAGACCTTGGAGTTTTAGTTGGGAAAGGAGGACTTCATGGAAATGTCCTCAGGATCAAACCACCAATGTGCTTCACTAAAGAGGATGCAGGTTCACTAAATTTATCTTTAAACTTTTCACACTAAATGATTATTAGATGGGATATATGATCACTCCAACATTAAAATTTGTTTTATAATAATAACTATATATATTTTTTCCCCTAATGACAGATTTCCTGGTTGATGCTTTGGACCATGCAATCTCAGGGTTGTAAGATTCAGGTGAAAGCAATAAACTATCAACCGAGCATTTGTAGTTGGCCAAGGGTGGATCGAAACATTTGATTAAAAATAAATGGAAAAGAAGTAGGGAAATGACATTTCTGATGAAAATTTGCAGTTGGTTCTTGCTATTTTTATGTTGGCGTGCTCTAGATAATTGAACATGGAGGGGATTTTCCATATCAACTGATTTTTAAATAGAGAAGGAAGATATTTTCACAACAACTTTATCGAATACATTGGTGAGAGTTGAAGTTGGGTTTATTTTCATCTTCAAACTTCATAGGAGGTATGAAGATGCTGAGTGGGTACCAGAAAATGCTCATTTGCTGCTGAAATAAAATTCAGACAGTTCAGAATGAGAAGTTTGTAGCACAAACAAGACGTTAGCGACCCAAATGAACTCCTCATTTCCTCTGAAATTAAAAGGAGAGAAAAAAGGTGTGTGGTTAGGGGGGGTGGGGGTGGGGCTTTATTCTTTCTCTTTAACTGTAGAACCAATACTGGAGAACTTGGTCCGGAACGAAAATATATTAACTACAAACAAAAAAGCGGACAAATCAATGAAAACTTCTCTACTATTGTGATGCTAACTCAGTCCCATCAATTTTGTAGCATCATGTATTTCTATGCTAGCCTTTTCTTATTTTAAAATTTTAATTAGGGTTTTTTTTTGAAATGGGGTGATTTTAAATTTATATTATTAAAATAGGGTGGTAAAAACTTTTTTTATGAAAATAGGGTGGTTGGTGGGCCCCACCGAATTAAAAAATTTTTTTTTTAAAGAGGGCGGGCCCCGCCCTCCCCTCATTTGTGAAGAGGGAGGGTTCTCAGAACCCGCCCTCTCCTTTACAAAGGAGAGGGCGGGTTCTCAGAACCCGCCCTCTTCACAAATGAGGGGAGGGCGGGTTCCTAGAACCCGCCCTCCCCTATAATAGGTAGAGGGCGGGTTCCTAGAACCCGCCCTCTAAACCGGGGAGGGAGATGGGGTCCACCAAACCACCCTATTTTCATAAAAAAAAATTTAACCACCCTATTTTAATAATATAAATTTAAAACTATCCTATTTCAAAAAAAAACCCTTTTAATTAGTATTCTCTCTTTTTGTAAATTCAAAAATGATCTCTTTCTAAATTAAACGCAAACACCCCAACCTAAATCCCCCCCCCCCCCTCCAAAAAAAAAAATAACCACACCAAAAATATAAAGAAAAGTAAACCAATAATCGATTTTTCTAACATATGTTTTCTAAATTGCAAAAATTTACTTCCATATAAAAATAGTAAATTTGTAAATTTTGAAATCCACATTTCCCATGCATCACACGTGCAAACAATGCTAGTAAAATTAATCTTAGATCATGTCCATGCCATCCCCTTATAATCTTTGTATTTGTAAATAACTCCTTGAAATGTATAAAACCAATAATTTAATTAAAGCAACTAATTGTGTAAGGATAAGATATGTAATTAAAACTGGTATGAGAGATATATATACATTTAGGGCATGTGTGGAACCATGCATCTTCAAGAGGGACACAGTGATATACTAACTTATGAACAGGTAGTGAAAACTAGGATCAGATACATCCATTTACACCAGTGCCAACATATGCCATCTAATATCAAGAAAAACAGGTCTAAGATGGTATAAATTCTTTAGAAACAATATAAACATAACACACTCCATTCTCATCTTTGGCTCAAAAGCTCCATGGTTTCTTTGCAAATTCTCAAAACCGTGAAATTTCCAGATGTTTCTCATCCCATAATGTATTTCACATCAAAAATAAGAACATCGAACAAACGAAGACATAGTCCATCAAGAAAGATTCAAACCAAAACAGTCATTTAAGTTAAAAAAAACAGCCAAAACACTTGATCAATAAACGGAAAAACAAAACCCTAGAGTTTTTCAATCTCCCTTCTTTCTAAAGGAGCAACCCTCAGTAAGCCTTGCATGGCCACCTGTTGGCTGACAATGAATGGTCTGGCAGTTGCCGTAGACCACAACAATCTGCGAGTGGCTAAACACAGTTGTTCTGCAACACAAAAACAAAGAGAAAATACTATCAACACTTAATTTAGATTTAACGGTTCTCCCCTTTGGATAGTTTTCTTTTGATAAAGAAAACCACATGTGCAACCGTTTTAAAAGGTCAAGGATAGTGCACAGAATACTACTTGGTTGTTGTTGAGATGGCAATTAGATGTATTGTGAATACACGATACATTATTTGACTTTGTAGTGACATGACAAGAAAAGGTTACTTCAAAACATCAAAATCTCAAATGACGCTACGTTAAACTAAACATGAAATAAACCTGAGGTTATACCCTGTGGAACAAAGAAACTTTAGCAGCACCTACGTTAAACTAAACATGAAATAAACCTGAGGTTATACCCTGTGGAACAAAGAAACTTTAGCAGCACCTATGCATCTTAAACTATAATTTACTCTTAACCGCTCCATATATCTTTCCTTTTAGACTCACTCACCTCTCCTTTATATCTCTTCTTTATCTCTTTGTTATTCTATTTTGTTTTCTCGTCCATATCTTGTTTGTTAAAATTCCTCCTTACATATCTTTACGTATAATTATTTGTATGATTATTTTTTTAAACACCCACTTAGTATTTGTGTTTATTCCTCGTCACCTTTGATTCTAGATTTCTTTCAATTCCTCGTGGTGCTTCAAAATTGTTGTTTAATGTGGTCATGAAAAGCAACAACTTGGGAAAGAAAATTGGAAAGAAACATTCAAAACTAGAGGAATGTTCCCATTCTTCGGATTCTCACTTTCAAATGATTGTCCTAACGAAGGTGATGAGATTTCAAACATTTGTCAATAGTGGTCATACCTTCTAACATTGTTGATGATGAACAATTGGCGGTTTAAGAAATCCAAATATCTAAAAATGATGCCACTTCAAACACTCCCTGTAAAGTTCCTAGGCACTCTCAAGAGGTCTCACAAGACATCAATCATGCCAATTTCAAATTTTACGGGTGCCGTGAAACCCTAATACGGATCGTTGGCGAGATATATTGGCGAAAACTAGAACTAGTAAACTACTTTACTAAGAGTAAACGGAAATACAACCTTTGTAGATTCGGTTCTCCACCTCCATGGCTCCGCGATGAAGTCTCCTCGCTGTACTAATCAGATCTTGGGCTCTAGCGTCGGCTTCATCGGAGAAAGGACGGGCTAGGTCATCGACTACGATGCCGAAGATGATCTACGTCGAGGCATCACAAGATCAAGCTCCCACTTCACCAAGTCATGAAACTTGTGAAGAAAACATCCTTTACTACTTGGCAAAAGGTAGAGGATGAAGAAATAGGAGGTGTGTTCACTTTAGAATTGGATTTCTCACTCAATTGCTCAAGTTGCCATTGATGGAGCAAGCTTTCTTCATGTTGATGATGAAGAAGAAGAAGAAGGAATATTATGATAAGTTTTTTGCAAAATAGAAAATCAATGAATACTTATCATAATCCAACTCTAGTTAGGTGTAGAGAATTAACTAAGGTTAGGTTGTATGGTTAGGGTTAGAGAAAGAAACAAAATGGTCAACCATTTCAAAGCTTCATGAAGCTTCAAGGATAATCCAAAATTGGCCACCATTTTATTTCTTTCACAAATCAATGAATAAATAAAAGAATAAGTAAATGAAGCATAAGAAACCCTAACCATTGACCAACCATGGTTTAAACCATACACCAAACTATCATGTATCATCAAACATGATACATACAAGTGCACAAAACTATATCACATACACAATGTGCAAATGAAGTGAGAAAACCCATTTAAAGTGAACCAATACTAGTTAATGCAAAGTAATATATCAAATATATAATTATGCATTAAATCATTAAATCAACACTTGATTTAACGACCCGGTCATATCGCATATAACCGACTAATATTCAATGTATCGGCTTATCGAATCAATGCTTGAATCGATAACTAAGTTATATCGCATACAACCAATCGATATATTTATCGCGAGAATGGAATACGGTATCACATACACGCATTATTCTCGGTCCCGCACATATCTCATATGCGCTCCTATTTCGTTTCGCTTGAGCCAGGAAACCTCTGTGTAGGACTCTAAAGACTCGTCAATACGCCGGCAGCAGGTGATGATCATATCAATCACCCACAAGCCGCAAGCGGTCTGCTAAACGTAACGGCCACCCGGGTATTGAGAGATCAGAAGATTGACGAGCAAGCCCGCTCATACTCCTGTGAATCCAACCAGTAACACTTACCGTACAGTCCGGTCTGATCGTCTGATATGTCGCATATCTCGCCTAGGGGTGGTAAACGTCAGACCCCAATAGCTCGATAAGTCGTGTCGATATGAGGTCTATAACAGTTTGAGAAACTACTGGTAACACTTACCAGTAAATCTCAGCAACCCTGGCCAGGGATTTCCGGTTATAGCCAATCGAACACAGCGCAACATCTACTCCCTATACCGGGAGAGACGAATCCCCTCCTATCGTTCATTGCCTCCATGTGATTCAGGACTGTACCCAAAAGCCACCGTTTTGCACGCCCTCTTGGACGTGGTAAGGTGGAAATCAAAGCACAGTGGGAACCACACAAGACTCTATGACGATCTCGGGTCAACAGACTACTCTGTACCAGTGTCACCAGAGAACTGCCATCTGACGTAAGGTATAATACCATCTGGGAGTTCTCGGCGAGTCCGTCCAGTGTACCCAGTCTCCACTGAGCACCCGTATATCATCTCTGATGTCAAACACCAATGGATATGGAATCATCCATCGCCCATCTGTATGGGTCGAGAAGGTATACGCTAGTCTACTCTGGTATATCGATGCCCCGTCTCGATACACCCACGACTAGGGACCTTGAAGGATGTACTTATGGACTACCATGTCCCCACTAGTATGATCCGCATCATAGTCCAGGTAGTCAAGTACGCATCCTAAGGGCTTTACCAATATGTAACAGAGAGACAATCAGTGTACACGTTAAGGTAAAGAGCAACCAGATAGCATACTATCATGTCGAGCAAGAAAGTCCTCCCTATATATGTCCAAGCATCCACTACAATATACATCCTATGTATAGTAATGGCCTCTAGGGCACACATATAACTAACAATCTCCCACTTGCACTAGGGCCATCTGTAGCAGTGGTTGTAGTATCTCATACTCAACCATCCCATAAAAGTCTCTCTCTGGGAATAGGCCTTCGTGAGTGGATCCGCCGTGTTATCATCTGAGTCTTCCCTCCTAACCTCGATCACCCTGGAGATCAACCATCTCCATGATCAGGTGGTACTGCCTTAGAATATGTCTGGATCACTGATGGGACCGGCGTTCCTTGGCATAAGCCACAACTCCATTGTCACACAATGGGAGGAACAAAGTTCATCTCATGAAGCAATATACACCCAGACTGCCTCTTTGGTAGCATCTTAAGTAGCGATGTATCCAGCCTTTATCGTCTAGTATGACACGGTATCTAGCTTGGAACTCTTCCAATATACCGTCCCTTTACTGAGGGTAAAGACAATGCCTGTGACTGACTTTCAGTCGTCCTTATCACTCTGGAACCCTTCCAGTGATTCTCCCCAGGATCGATTGATACCATCTCACTACATCTAGTGAGAATCCTAACATCCAATTAGATCTATCTCATAGATCCATAACCCAGGATTTAGGAGGTATAACTTTGATCCTATATGGAGAATCATGGTGATAAGCGGAGATTGACCGAGCGTAGCATAGGAAACTCTTTCCCTATCAAGAGTATGCCATCCACGTACTCTACGAGGATCGTCACTATACTCCCTACTACCTTTTTGTTTATACAAGGTTCATCTACCATTTTGATGATGTCAAACTCTTTGAGTAATCCATCAAAACAGATGTTCCAACTCCGCGATGCCTGCTTTATCACATAAACAATCTTGCACACGTTTCCGCTGCTCCCACTGTCTACGAAGCCCTCTGACTGTGTACTTACAGACTCTCTTTTCTGAAACATCATTTAAGAAAAGCAGTCATGGCACCCAACCGCCAGATATCGTAGTCATGGTATGAAGCCGTGGCAAGTAGGATCTGGATGGACTTAAGCATAGCTACTTGAAAAGGTTTCATCATTATCCATACCTGGTCAATGATGCAAACCTTTAACAAGTCTAGCTTTGAAAGTCTCAACTTTTCCATGTACACCAAGTAATCTTCTCAAGATATACTTGCTCCTGATGGGGATTTAACCCTTCAGATAAAGCAACTAAAGTCCATACTTTGTTGGTATATAAGGATTCTATCTCAGATCACTAAGCATCCAGCCATTCTTACAGAGTCCCACTCCTGATGGCCAGCTCGAAACTAGTTGGGTCATCATCTTATGATGTAATCCTCGCTCCCACTGTCATAGAGAAACCGAAGTATCTCTCAGGCGGGTGAGGAACCTTACTAGATCGGCGGAGAGGCTGAGGTTCGTTGGTAACTATTGAATCCTTTGGTTCTTTCAAATCATCAGCTGCAGTTTGTATATCTGGAACATTTCCAGTTGTACATTACAGACCTTCCCTCGAGCTTGTCCGGATTTTGCTTTTAGACATAGGCCGGACAACCCCAAATCTTAACTAACTTAAGAGATGAGCTCTTCCCTTATCATATCAAATATGAAGTGGTAGGCAACTGATTTGATTTGAACCCTATTCAATAGGTATGCAGCTTCTCAAGTGCATAACTCCCAAAAAGGAAATAGGTAACTCAGTAGTACTCATCATAGAGCACACCTTATCATATAGGGTGTGATTGCTCCGCCCCGATATACCATCGTGCTATGGTGTATACGGAGGAGTAATGCTGAGAGAGAATCTCATTCTCCTTTAGAATAATCCAGGATTTCCGTGCTCAAGTATTCTCCTCGTCGATCTCATCAAAGGACATAATACTTGTACCCGTATTTTGGTTCTCTACTTCTAACTTATATTCTGTGAATATCTCAAAAGGTTCGGACTTGTGTTTCAACAGGAACATATGTCTGAATCTTGAGAGATTATCAGAGAATGTAACGAAGTACAAAGAACCAGTCCTGGCATGTGTAGACAGGGGACCTTTATACATCAACATGTATCATTCCAAGAGTTCACTAACTCTTTCTCTGTTTCCAGTAAACGGAGCTATGATCATCTTATCTTTGTGACATGACTGGCAAGTTTCACAAGATTTAAATTCAAACAAATTTAAATATGCATCTATGTGCAACTTAGCTAGTCGGGTCGCATTGATATGACCTAGTCTACAATACCTCAAGAAGGATTCGTTCATTTCTGAACTCTTCCTCTTTTGTGTGTTCAGTATACTAAAGAACTGTAGTTTAATTTAGAACTTCAATACTTTTAGATAACGTGCCTGAACCGATCAACTTTTGATATAGGAAATGTTCAAAACATTGTCCAAAAATACAAAATTTTATCGTTTCTTTACTAATAAAGAGACAGATATGATTTTGCATATCAGGTTCGGTATCTAATAACATTTGTTCAGAATCAATGTATTGGTAATACAGGGTGACAGTGACCAACAGACTTGGCTGCAACTCTTGCCCCGTTTTCTGCCTCATGAAACTTATCACCCGTTCTCAGTTCTTTACCTATCTGTAGCCCATGTAACATTTTACATATGTGGGATCCTGATCCGGTATCATATACCCAGGACGTAAAGGACACTGAGAAACAGTTCTTTGTAATGAACACACCCGAAGATGATGCATCAGCATGCACTCTCTTCATTTGGGTGGCACGGGAATTCTGGTAATCCCCTATTTCCTGCTCTGTCTTATAACAATTATAAGTTGGAGCGGGACCAACGTTCCCCAGCTCAGTATAACAAGCGGGTTCGGTCAATAATCCGTATTATTATCTTGATTAAGGCATGATATGGTCGCTACCTGGAGAGAGAGAGAAGAAAACACTCAGCGTGCGCTCTTGCAAGATCAGATTGGTTATTATTTTATCTAATCAGGATGGCTCCCACTGTTTTTATCAAATCTTCCTTCAAACCCTAAAAGGAAAGACTAGCCGGGATTAATTACACACTACAAGTTCGCTAATCTTTCAGCCAGGCCAGTGTCGGTACTTTGAGGGAGGTCCCCCGTGCTTTCGCACGAACCTAATTAATGTAAACCTCGTTTTCCCAGAGGCGTAACCCCGTTGACACCTTTCTAGACACCTACTTGATCGGCTAATTGTAATGTGTAAAACTCTCCCAGGAGTAACTCTTACTCGCAGTGGGTATCGGGATCCAACTATCTCATAGAAGGTATGCAATCTCATTGCAAATTTCAACACTTGAAATTCCCGATAATATTTTGCCCCTAGTGTTCTATGACCTTGACGAATGCCAAACAACCCATAGTCCACTAGTCAAGTTCAACCCGTGCATTTCTTGATTGAATTAAACCCACCCGCACGACCCTTGACGAATGCCAAACAACGCCGTACGAATACCCTAATCCAATCTGCATCATATGCATAAGCAGATAAATACTAGTTAGCTACCGTACACCACGCCTTGACGAATGCCAAACTACCGCAGCACGAATATTAACTAGTACTTATCTGAAATGACGGAGGGCTACGACAGGTTTTTCTGAAAACCTATTGCGTAAAGAACTTGAAATCGTTGTAGAATCAAATGATTTTAAAATGGAGTGTTTTTGAGGCTTTTCTAGTTTTGCTAAAGGAGTCACTCCCGATGAAGGGATCGTCGGTCCTTTCCTCGTCGAATGAGGTGCGGGATATATCATATATATCACTATGCAAAGCAAAAACTCTTAAAAGCAATCAAAAGACAAACCGAGTGTGTAGCATCTGCCAGTTATTGCTAAAGGAGTCACTCCCGGTGAAGGGATCTCGGTCCTTTCCTCATCGAATAAGGTGCAGGATATATCACATATACCTCTGTGCAAAGCAAGAACTGTAGCTACCTGCTTTATTTTTGAAATTCGATTCTACAATATCTTAGGTTTCTTTTATTTTCATTAATCACATTAATGAAATCCCATCATTTAAGTACCTAAACATCACAGATAAATACGACGTACACTTATGCCATCCGCATTCGCCTCGATGTCCCCTCGTGCACCGTTAGGTTAGATAACTAACGGCAGAGCGGGGCAGGGCTAGCGCGGGTGTAAAACATAAGTAACGTCTATATAATATATCAAATATACTATATATAGTATCCATCACAGAACATATCACATGATCACATCACAGATATCGCAGCAGAAGAATCATATGAAATATTGGATATACTAGGACGTCCGTGTTTTCAATACGAGCCAGTATAAAACACGGATTCCACGGTCGCGATGAATAGCCAAACCCACACCCCTAGACCCCTACGAGAGCGGCAAGCAACCCTACCAATTCTAGAGTTAGGAGACCCGGACTCGACTCCTCGAGTTGGTCTCCCACTGGACTCCAGAACCCGGTTACTTATGCCCTCCTCCTTGGGTCTATCCTAGTGCGGAAAAGTAAATAATATACAAACGGTGACATCTTCCGCAACCTGGAAGTGCCCCAAATAAAAGAATATTACATACAAGTTTTTACATGAATGAAAATGAAAAACACTCATCTCACATAAAAACCCCCGGCTATTCAAACACGACGATCCAATATAACATATCCAGCAACACATAACATCACATGTCATCAACGTAAGTAAATATGCACATCCCAATTGTCGTTGGCATATAGCAACGAAACCGGCGATATCACATATTACACTTACGGTCACAGAAAAGAAAGTGTAAAACTACAACAGTTGGAATCCGCAACCTCTTTAGATATCGCATGCCTAATCAAATGAATTCCTTAGACATCGCATGCCTAACAATTATAAACCCCGTATTTTAGTCTCATTATTGAAAACACTTTTCAATATCAAGTCGGGTAATTCAACAAGATTCCCGACATCCTGATCGAATGCTCGTCGCAAACTTTAGTAGGCGGCCGCACCCCCGACACCGTCGACGAAGTGCACCAAGGCGGAACACCGTTACCGCGAGCACCCGAACGGATGCTTTCGACGACGAGGTTCTCCTACAGTCACTTGGTCGGGGCTATGGAGCGAGGCTGTCTATTAAGTTTACCCGGCGAGTATCCGCGTACGCTACGTGATTGCGACGGACTTTTGATCACATCAAAATTCCGTGGCAACCGATCAAGTGAGACTAAAGTGCTATGTTTATAACATTCATTCAGTTATCTCATAACTGCTTGTGAATTCCAATTATTGTATTACATTCCAGATAAATAGAAAATGTTAAACTTTCCGATCGAGCAATCGAATACCCAAGTTTTCCCGAAACAGATCATCACATGAAATAAATTCAAAAACATTCACTTCGTGCCTCAGTACCAACGGTCCAGCCGTAGAAGGGTCAAGCCAACGCCTCACATGTGGCACGCCGTACTGCCCCAAACCCTAAGGTTCAAAGGGCAGTTCAAGACGGTCACATAATCGAGTTAAGGTTTGTTGTCTTCTAGAGGGTCCATCACGTTACTTGCACTACTTAGAACGTCTTTAAACCATGGAAAAATCCAACACTTGGAAATTTCCCGACAGGGGAAAAGGTGGGTATTTATATCCGGTTGAACTTTTTAACATATTCAATATATCCGGAAAGCCACATAGACAAAATTTGATAATCCGATCGAATCTACGAACTCCCAATACACCCCAGAAAATTCAACTCTTGAATAAATTTTAAAAATTCCCATAAAATTCAGCATTTAAATAAAGAAGTTACTGTGCAAAAATGGTTGACTGAAGAGACTAAATGGGCGCGGAACCGCCGCAATAGGCGGCTAATGCCGCGGATCCGCCGCGCTTTAGACAGATCATTAGGTAATTTTTGCACCGTAATTCTTAGAATTTCCTGCTGAATTTTTTAAGCATTTTTAATTTGGAAAAAACCACTTTTTCAGAAAAAGTCCAGAGAAGGTTAAAAGTTAGGGTTTCGGGGTTCGATCGGGTTTCTAACATCGTCTACGCATCGCCTAAGGATCTAGCTAGGCTCTGATACCACTGTAGGGTTCCTAGGCACTCTCAAGAGGTCTCACAAGGCATCAATCATGCCAATTTCAAATTTTACGGGTGCCGAGAAACCCTAATACGGATCGTTGGCTAGATATATAGGCGAAAACTAGAACTAGTAAACTACTTTACTAAGAGTAAACGGAAATACAACCTTTGTAGATCCGGTTCTCCACCTCCAAGGCTCCGCGATGAAGTCTCCTCGCTGTACTAATCGGATCTTGGGCTCTAGCGTCGGCTTCATCGGAGAAAGGACAGGCTAGGTCATCGACTACGATACCGAAGATGATCTACGTCGAGGCATCACAAGATCAAGCTCCCACTTCACCAAGTCATGAAACTTGTGAAGAAAACACCCTTTACTACTTGGTAAGAGGTAGAGGATGAAGAAATAGGAGGTGGGTTCACTTTAGAATTGGATTTCTCACTCAATTGCTCAAGTTGCCATTGATGGAGCAAGCTTTCTTCATGTTGATGATGAAGAAGAAGAAGAAGGAATATTATGATAAGTTTTTTGCAAAATAGAAAATCAATGAATACTTATCATAATCCAACTCTAGTTAGGTGTAGAGAATTAACTAAGGTTAGGTTGTATGGTTAGGGTTAGAGAAAGAAACAAAATGGTCAACCATTTCAAAGCTTCATGAAGCTTCAAGGATAATCCAAAATTGACCACCATTTTATTTCTTTCACAAATCAATGAATAAATAAAAGAATAAGTAAATGAAGCATAAGAAACCCTAACCATTGACCAACCATGGTTTAGACCATACACCAAACTATCATGTATCATCAAACATGATACATACAAGTGCACAAAACTATATCACATACACAATGTGCAAATGAAGTGAGAAAACCCATTTAAAGTGAACCAATACTAGTTAATGCAAAGTAATATATCAAATATATAATTATGCATTAAATCATTAAATCAACACTTGATTTAACGACCCGGTCATATCGCATATAACCGACTAATATTCAATGTATCGGCTTATCGAATCAATGCTTGAATCGATAACTACGTTATATCGCATACAACCAATCGATATATTTATCGCGAGAATGGAATACGGTATCACATACACGCATTATTCTCGGTCCCGCACATATCTCATATGCGCTCCTATTTCGTTTCGCTTGAGCCAGGAAACCTCCGTGTAGGACTCTAAAGACTCGTCAATACGCCGGCAGCAGGTGATGATCATATCAATCACCCACAAGCCGCAAGCGGTCTGCTAAACGTAACGGCCACCCGGGTATTGAGCGATCAGAAGATTGACGTGCAAGCCCGCTCATACTCCTGTGAATCCAACCAGTAACACTTACCGTACAGTCCGGTCTGATCGTCTGATATGTCGCATATCTCGCCTAGGGGTGGTAAACGTCAGACCCCAATAGCTCGATAAGTCGTGTCGATATGAGGTCTATAACAGTTCGAGAAACTACTGGTAACACTTACCAGTAAATCTCAGCAACCCTGGCCAGGGATTTCCGGTTATAGCCAATCGAACACAGCGCAACATCTACTCCCTATACCGGGAGAGACGAATCCCCTCCTATCGCTCATTGCCTCCATGTGATTCGGGACTGTACCCAAAAGCCACCGTTTTGCACGCCCTCTTGGACGTGGTAAGGTGGAAATCAAAGCACAGTGGGAGCCACACAAGACTCTATGACGATCTCGGGTCAACAGACTACTCTGTACCAGTGTCACCAGAGAACTGCCATCTGACGTAAGGTATAATACCATCTGGGAGTTCTCGGCGAGTCCGTCCAGTGTACCCAGTCTCCACTGAGCACCTGTATATCATCTCTGATGTCAAACACCAATGGATATGGGATCATCCATCGCCCATCTGTATGGGTCGAGAAGGTATACGCTAGTCTACTCTGGTATATCGATGCCCCGTCTCGATACACCCACGACTAGGGACCTTGAAGGATGTACTTATGGACTACCATGTCCCCACTAGTATGATCCGCATCATAGTCTAGGTAGTCAAGTACGCATCCTAAGGGCTTTACCAACATGTAACAGAGAGACAATCAGTGTACACGTTAAGGTAAAGAGCAACCAGATAGCATACTATCATGTCGAGCAAGAAAGTCCTCCCTATATATGTCCAAGCATCCACTACAATATACATCCTATGTATAGTAATGGCCTCTAGGGCACACATATAACTAACACTCCCATTGTAATATTTTGGAAATTATAAATATTATTTTATAGTTTTAATATCGATATTATGAGTTTACGGAAATAATATCAGTTATGAATTTTTGGGTTTTCATAGATTTGGAATATGTATATACATTTATTTTGAAATTTGGGAAATAGGAAATTTATTTGCATGGCATGTGTTTTGTTCAAGGAAAAAGGATATGGGATTGTTGTGATAAGTTGATGTGTTTTGTTCTAGGAAAAAGGATATGGGATTGTTGTGATAAGTTGATATGTTTTATTATAAAGAGAGAGAGAGAGAAGGGAATATGTTAAGCTTGTTTTACACCATCACACTTAACCTACCACTTAATCCTAACACCTAACCCTCTTGTCTCTCGTATCTCTCATATTATGTCATAATTCTCTCCTCCTAAAATTTCTTATCCTCTTCACCAAAATACCTCTAACTCACCTGACTCTCAAATGTTGGGTTTTCTAGTGCTCGCGGTTATAGCTGAAGCGAATTACGAACAAAAAATTCTAGCAAACATGAGGGAACCCCAAACCATAAAACCATTCCATACGCTAAACTAGCAAACAAGTATACAAGGTTTAAGGATTACAACCTTTGATGTGTGTCCACTCAATCGTGGAAGTATAAGTTTCGATTCTAGGGTTGCAACATTCACGGACCGTGGAGAAATAAGAAAACAATAATTTTCAAATATAGAACTAAAACATAACCAAGATCATCAAATATATGCTATTGCAAAAAAAAAGAGCAAGTTTAGAGTGTTACAACCTTAGTAGCATGTCCGATCGCTATCGGAAGATCCAAACTAGACTTCACAATCTCCGGAGAGTCTACTAGCCGACCGCCTCGCCGTAAATGATCCACGGTGAAAAGTGGCCACCTGAAACTCCATCTTCACTTCTCAAGTGAAAAAACACACACATTGAACTAACCAGGTTAATGTGTGAGGTGATATGATCAAGAAAAACTCCCTCTTTCTGAATTCTAATCTCATTTCCAAACTCCACCATTTTTCAAGAGTGGAGGAAGAAGATGAAGAAAATGGCTCATGGTTATATGAATTAGAATTAACATAAAAGGAAAAAAATAAGAAGAGAAGAGAAGAAGTGAGACATCAAAGAAAAGAAGAGATTAGAAGTAAGAAGAATTCCACTCTTCTTCTTATTTGCTTTCATTTCTTTTCTTATCTTTTCATTTCAAACCTTTTCTTTTCTTTTCCATTTATGTTTATTCTTAACATATATCATTGTTAACTATAATGCTCTCAAGAAAATTATTGTAATCGCAGGAAGGCGATTATGATGATTGAGAGAGGACCTATACGGGTAGAACAGTTTTACTCAAGATGATAATATGTTATCAGGTTCATCTCTATCATCATGTATATGTATTATGTGCTATTATGGATCATTATAACATGCTGATAGAGCCCATAGAATTCTTGCTTGACTATTAGGGTTATTGTGGAGATCACACTTGTGAGAACTGGATAGTTTATAAGCGAATCTTTAAATGTCTCTAGTCGTGAGAATATCGAGATTGGGCATTGATATTCCAGAGTAGACTAGTGTATACGTTTCTTGACCCCGACAAGAGGTGATGGCCGGTTTCACAGCCATGGTGTTAGTTAGTCACCAAAGATAGTATATAGGTGCTCATTGGGTTATGAGTTACACTGAACGGACTCGTGGGGAAAATGCTAGATGGCATTATACCTATTGTTAGATAGCAGTTCTCAAGTGACATGAGTACAGATTAGTCTATAGATCTGAGATCGTCATTTTTCTCGTGTGAGTTCCTACTGTGCTTTGATTACTACCCTACCACGGTTCAAAGGAGTCGTGCAAACAGCTTTTAGTTGGGTACAGTCCTGAGCTACATGGAGGCAGTGAGCTGATCGCCCGGGGTTCGTCTCTCCCGGTTTTGGAGGTAGATGTTGTGCTGTGCACGGGTGGCCATCACCAAAAATCCTTGGCCAAAGTGGATGAGAATTACTGATTTGGATCTGTACTTTCTTAGTGTGTGATATGCTTCACACCGACACGAATTATCGCGTTATTAGGGGTTTGAATTTATCCACACCCTAGACCCGATATGTGATAGTCTTAGACGAACAGATCGGATTGCATGAAGATTGTCACAGACAGGCTTAGTAGGGGTACGGATGTGTTTGCTCATCGGTCATCCTTTTGTTCAATATCTGGATAGCCGTTATGTACAGCTAGTGCCGCTGACATACTTGTAGTTAAATCCACTGCCAGCATATTGTCGAGTGTTTAGAGTCCCACACAGAGGGTTTTCCCAGTTCAAGCAAAATGATGTAGTGGCCGTATATTGATAAGTGTAGGGTTTCAATTAGGTATGTGTGCTAGCCACATGGATTTTAATCGAGCGGAGGATAATACTAGCCGGATTAAGATTAAGCTGGATTATTAAATCAAGTTTTAATTTAATAATTTACATATATATTTCGATATGTATATTCTAATATTATGTTCATTGTATTTTCTATCTCTTGAGTATTCATATTTTGATACGAATACGAGCATGTATTTGTGGGGATGTATTCCTGTATTCATACAAGAATGCTTCTAGAAGGAGGACACCTCATTTCTAGGATTTTCTTTAAAAAGAAATGAGGTGGAAAACAGAAATAGTGGAGGGTATGGGTGTTGGATATAGTGCCCTCAGAGTCAATTATTGGATCACAGGCACGTGATTGCAATGATTGAGGAAGGACCTATACCGGTAGGACAGTCTTACTCGAGAGCTTTGTATACTATCTGGTTTGTCTTTATCATCGTGTACAGTTCACTATTACACGTTGATAAAAAATAGTATACTATCTGGTTTATCTTTATCATCGTGTACTGCTTTAGGTGATGGTACAGATCACTATTGCACGTTGATAGAGCCCTTAGGATTCATGCTTGACGACCAGCAGTATGATGGCGATCAAATACGTGGGAGCTGGGGTCTATAAGCACATCCTTAAAGTGGTCCCTAGTCGTGGGAGTTTCGAGACTGGGCATCGATACTCCATTAATAGACTAGTGTATACAGTCGAGACCCCGACGAAGGGCGGTGGCCGGTCTCACAAGCTATTGGTGTCAGTTGGATCACCTAAGATGTATACAGGTTCTCATTGGGTTATGAGTACACCGGACAGGACTCGCCGGGAACATGCTAGTTGGTATTATACCTAGCGTCAGATAGCAGTTCCCTGTTGACATGTATACAGGTTAGTTCATCGACCTGAGATCGTCATTTGTCTCGTGTGAGTTCCCACTGTACTTTGATTACTACCCTACCACGGCTCAAAGGAGTCGTGCAAACAGGTTTTAGTTGGGTACAGTCCCGAGCCACATGGAGGCAGTGAGCGGATCAGTAGGGGTTCGTCTTGTAAGTCCACGGTAGCGCCCCGGCCGTCTAACAGACGCCAATATGCGGAACAAAAACTTTTACGACTGGCGCTATCGCGTACTATAACCCGGATCTGCCATTAAAACTAAACTAACATATGATAAAGAGGGTAGAATTGTTATACCGAACGATCCGAGTCCTTCGGTCTTTAACCATCATCCCACGCTTTGTTGCGGCGGCTTCGATCTTCTGAAACTCCAGTCTCGTCGTCCAGGTGGCACCACGTCGACGGATCTTTAAACGGGCTCTCGCCTCTGAACCGAGGCAACTCGATCGTCAAGTTTGCTAAAAGAGACGACCAAGATTGATGTAGAGAATGAGTAGAACACTTTGTCTCGTTACGTCCAAGGCTATGGACGAACGGTTATGGAAGTTGCTAATTGGAATCGGGTAAATGGAAATTGAACTATATGAAATTTTCATACACTAAACTATCATAATCTTTTGCAAAAAATGAATCCATCAAATCCCATAAGAGGGGCCGGCCATATAAAGGAGAGGAGGGAGGTGAGTATAAGCACAAGATCTTATCATAACACAACATCAAAGCATGAATCACTAAAATCATTTAATGCACAATGGTGATTCATAATAACACATCACCATTTCATTAAATGAACAATTAATGCTAATGAATGATACATGAACCTAGTCACCATGATCTAGAACCTTCTAGAACCATGACTCACCCAAGAAAAGATAAATCCGTCTTTAACCGAATTTTAAATACGGGTGATAAAAAACTGGAAACTGGCAACTTCCAAAAGAGATCCTGAAACGAATTTCAGGATAACCTCGTAACAGTATAAACATACCCGCATTTGTATTACGACTGAATACAAATGCAACTGAGACAAAGATATTATATCTACACAGTATAATACTTGGATCCGGCTTAAACCAAAGCCTACCAGTATTATCTGCCCGAAAAATGACACGTGCGAAAACGCACGTGCATTTTTCGAACCTTACCATAATACCATACGGTATCTACAACGTTTCGCCCGAACTTGGGAAAGTGTCTGTGGGGGACTCTAATGACTCATCAACACACTGGCACTGGGTATAATCTCTAGCACGTCAGAGGTACAAGCTGTACGTAACGGTTGCCTATGTATTGATTAGAAGGGAAGCTGACGAGCGAACTCATCCAGAAACCCTACTGAGCCTGACAGTTACAATATCCGTACAGTCCAGTCCACTCGTCTATGAGTATCGCATATTAGGCCTAGGGGGCCGGTAAACGTCAGACCCCCATTAGCTGCATAAGTCGTGTCAGAGAGCAGCCCATAACACCCTGAGATACTACTGGAATACCTTCCAGTAAATCTCGATTACCTTGGCCAGGGATTTCGTGTAATGGCTCACCTAAACACCGCGCGATCTCACCCCTAATACCGGGAGAGACGAATCCCAGAAGATCTGCTCACTGCCTCTATGTGGCTCGGGACTGTACCCAAAATATACCTGTTTGCACGGCTTCTTTGAGCGTGGTAGGGTATAAATCAAAGCACAGTGGGAACTCACACGAGACAAATGACGACCTCAGGTCGATGAACTAACCTATACACATGTCACCAGGGAACTGCTATCTGACGCTAGGTATAATACCAACTAGCAAGTTCCCGGCGAGTCCTGCCCGGTGTATTCATAACCCAATGAGCACCTGTATACATCTTAAGTGAATCAACTGTAAGTGCACGGCGGCGCCCCGGCCGTCAATCCGACGCCGGAATGCGGAAGCGATGCTTTTCTTAAACTTTTATACCGGCACCACCGCGCACTATAAACCCGGATCTGGCCATTAAACTAGTCCTATCTATGTAGAGAACGAGTAGAGAGATATACCGAGCGATTCGTGTCCTTCGGTCTTCTCGTCGTCGTCCCGATCTCCCCGCGGAATCTCCGATCTTCAACTCCTCGTCGGAAGGGCACCACGTCGCCGGCTTCTTTTACGGGCTCCCACCTCTGAACCGAGGCAACTCGGGCACGAAGTTGGCGAGTCGACGTGCCCAAGGTTTGCTGCAGGTTATTTGTAGAATTCTTTATCTCTTGGGGTTTGTATGGAGTTGCCATATGGTGGAGGAATTGATATAAGCTTTTGGAGATGGAGTTGTGGGGAATGTTCCAAGCCAAAGATACAAAAATCCCACACCAAATAAAATGGGCAGCCCCCTAATGAGCTTGGCCGGCCACACCAATAGAGAGGAGAGGAATGAGAGTGTGGTGAGTGTGTTAATCAAAAGAATGAGTGAGCCAACCAATAATCCAAGGGAGAGAGAGAAAAGGCTATCATGCAAAGAAATGATCACTAGGAAAGTCCAACACTCAAACAACAATCATCACTTCCAAAAGTCATGCCATCATGAAGATAGAAGTCAAGCAATGATGGATTAATCAAGTCAATGGATGGTGCACCCATCATGAAAACCATCATGATGCAACAAAATGCAAAGAACACACTCCACAAATGCTTATTTTCGCAAATGCAAATAAGCCCTTCTCCACCAATCTTCGGCCAATGAAAGATACAAAGAAATATGGCCGAAACGGAAAGCAAACTGGCAACTCCAAAAAACTGGTCCCGTAATAAATTACAGGAAAACCCGGATACTGTGTATACACACCTTTATTCCGACCGAAATACAATTGCAATGAGACAAAATCTACACTACACAATACTAGGATCCGGCTTAAACCAAAGCCTGCTAGTATTAACCGTCCGATCCTGATCCGTGCAATGCTGCACGTATCTGATCGAACCCTGCCATATCTCCATACGGCCTCTACAGCGTTTCGCCCGAAAACTTGAGCAACTGAATGTGGGGGACTCTAAAGACTCGTCAATACTATGGCTGTGGATTTAACCACTAGCACGTCAGAGGTATTAGCCATACGTGATGGGCTACCAGCTATTGACCAAAAGGGACGTCGATGAGCGAACTCATCCTGACACCCTACTGAGCCTGTCAGTGACAATATCCGTACAGTCCGGTCCGTTCGTCTATGAGCATCGCATGGCGGGCCTAGGGGGTTGGTAAAAGTCAGACCCCCAAAAGCGGTACAAGTCGTGTCGGAGTGTAGCCCAGAACACCCTGTGATACTACTGGAATACCTACCAGTAAATCTCCTTCCTTGGCCAAGGACTTCGTGTAATGGCTCTCCTAGACACAGCGCGACCTCACCCCTAATACTGGGAGAGACGAACCCCTAAAGATCCGCTCACTGCCTCCATGTGGCTCGGGACTGTACCCAACTAAAACCTGTTTGCATGTCTCCTTTGAGCGTGGTAGGGTAGTAATCAAAGTACAGTGGGAACTCACACGAGACAAATAACGATCCTCAGGTCGATGAACTAACCTGTACACATGTCACCAGGGAACTGCTATCTGACGTCTGGTATAATCCCAACTAGTAGGTTCCCGGCGAGTCCTGTCCGGTGTACTCATAACCCAATGAGCACCTGTATATATCTTAGGTGAACCAACTGATACCAATGGCTTGTGAGACCGGCCACCGCCCCTTGTCGGGGTCTCGACTGTATACACTAGTCTACTCTGGAGTATCGATGCCCTGTCTCGAAACTCCCACGACTAGGGACCTTTTAAGGATATGCTTATAGACTACCAGCTCCCACGTATATGATCGCCCTCATACTGCTGGCAGTCAAGCAAGAATGCTAGGGGCTCTATCAACGTGTAATAGCGACCTGTCTGGTCACCTAAAGCAGTACACGATGATAAAGATAAACCAGATAGCATACTATCATCTTGAGTAAGACTGTCCTACCGGGATAGGTCTTCCCTCAATCATTGCAATCACGTGCCTGTGATCCAATAATTGACTCTGAGGGCACTATCTCCAACAATCTTCCACTTGCACTCAAGGCTAATTATTGCGATGTCGCATACTCACAGCCCGTGTGATACCGAATACCCAACTCCTCTACTAGTCAGTCTCACAAAGATCGTTTGCGAAACTATTGCGTTCGAGAAATAGCCTCAGTGAGTGGATCCGCTTTGATGTTTCTTTCTATGTCTCTCTATATCTCAAGTTCGCGGAGAAAGCCATCTCCCGAAATGAGCAATACCTGTCTTAGAATGTGTCTGGATGTCTGATGGGACCTAGCTCATTAATGAACTCCAAATCCAAACTTCTTAGACTGTATCGTCAACTGAACTTAATCAGTATCCTTCGCCATGCCTCCCTCAGTATTTCCTTGGACCACCTGTCCATAATACTGCCCCTCGTCAGAGGGAAAACTATAACTCTGACAACCTCCCTGTCGTCCAAGTCACCTTGGAAGCCTGGAATGATAACTGTCTCCCGAAAAGAGGCTGCCATTATCAAATCCATAGAACATCCACTTATGTTCTAAAGCTGCTTCCGATTGTTTCTCCAGGATTGGATGAATATCAACTTATTGCACCTACTGCAAGAACAACATCTGGTGTGGTGCTTGACATCTCATGATTGACTCAATTGCCTAAGCAAGTGATCTGCCAACCATGCACATCCCTCTCCCCTTTAGTCTGTAAGACACCTTTAGAGAGGGTGACTCCATCACCTGTAGGTACACCACCATGCCAGGAGTCGTCCATTCTAAATACTCTTAGAATGCTGTCTAAGTACCCTGATTGGGAAACCACCCAAATCTAGATCTATAGATCTAGTAACCAGAATGTCAGATATAATATCCAAGTCCTGTGTGTGTGGGGTTCCTAGGCACGCTAATGAGGTCTCACAAGGCATCAACCATGCCAATTTCAAATTTTACAAGTGCCGAGAAACGCTAATACGGATCGTTAACTAGAATTTTAGGCGAAACAATGAACTAGTTAACAACTTAACTACAAGAACGGAAATACAACCTTTGTAGATCCGGTTCTCCACCTCCATAGCTCCATGATGAAGTCTCCTTGTTGTCCAAATCAAATCCCAGGCTCTAGCGTCGGCTTCATCGGAGAAATGGGCGGGCTAGGTCATCGACTACGATGCCGAAGATGATCTACGTCGAGGCATCACAAGATCAAGCTCCCACTTCACCAAGTCATGAAACTTGTGAAGAAAACACCCTATACTACTTGGCAAGAGGTAGAGGATGAAGAAATAGAAGGTGGGTTCACTTTAGAATTGGATTTCTCACTCTTTTCATCAAATCACCATTGATGAAATCAAGCTTCTTCATCTTAAAGAAGAAGAAGAAGATGAATATTATGATAAGTTATATTTGAATAGAAAAGAAAATCAATACTTATTATAATACAACCATGGTCAAGTATAGAGAATCAACTAGGGTTAAGTGGAGTGGTTAGGGTTAAGCATGAGACAAAATGGTCACTTAGTCAAAGCTTCATGAAGCTTCAAGATGCAAACAAAGAAAGCCACCATTTTCTCTTTATGCCATTTATTTTCCAAAAAGAATAAATAAATAAAATAAATGAATAAGAAAACAAAACCCTAACCATTCATATAACCATGGTTTAATCTTTACACAAATCCAAGTAAACATGTATCATCAAACATGATACAATCATGTGCACAAAAGTATATCACATATACAACTTGCACAATTCAAATGAGAAAATCTATTTAAAGTGAACCAATACTAGTTAATGCAAAGTAATATATCAAATATATAAT
Organism: Agapanthus africanus; assembly: GCA_030015575.1. Taxonomy (NCBI): domain Eukaryota; kingdom Viridiplantae; phylum Streptophyta; class Magnoliopsida; order Asparagales; family Amaryllidaceae; genus Agapanthus; species Agapanthus africanus. The sequence continues at coordinate 328,952,990 of JASDDO010000001.1, read as the reverse complement.
TATACATTAAATCATTAAATCAACACTTGATTTAACGATCCGGTCATATTGCATATAACCGACTAGTATCCTATGTATCGGCTTACCGAATCAATCCTTGATTCGATAACTAGGTTATATCGCATACAACCTTTCGATACATTCATCCCGAGAATGGAATACGGTATCACATACACGCATTATTCTCGGTCCCGCACATATCTCATATGCTCTCCTATTTCGTTTCGCTTGAGCCAGGAAACCTCTGTGTAGGACTCTAAAGACTCGTCAATACGCCGGCAGCAGGTGATGATTATATCAAACACCCACAAGCCGCAAGCGGTCTGCTAAACGTAACGGCCATGCGGGTATTGAGCGATCAGAAGATCGACGAGCAAGCCCGCTCATACTCCTGTGAATCCAACCAGTAACACTTACCGTACAGTCCGGTCTCGTCGTCTGATATGTTGCATATCTCGCCTAGGGGTGGTAAACGTCAGACCCCAATAGCTCGATAAGTCGTGTCGATATGAGGTCTATAACAGTTCGAGAAACTACTGGTAACACTTACCAGTAAATCTCAGCAACCCTGGCCAGGGATTTCCGGTTATAGCCAATCGAACACAGCGCAACATCAACTCCCTATACCGGGAGAGACGAATCCCCTCCTATCGCTCATTGCCTCCATGTGATTCGGGACTGTACCCAAAAGCCACCATTTTGCACGCCCTCTTGGACGTGGTAAGGTGGAAATCAAAGCACAGTGGGAACCACACAAGACTCTATGACGATCTCGGGTCAACAGACTACTCTGTACCAGTGTCACCAAAGAACTGCCATCTGACGTAAGGTATAATACCATCTGGGAGTTCTCGGCGAGTCCGTCCAGTGTACCCAGTCTTCACTGAGCACCCGTATATCATCTCTGATGTCAAACACCAATGGATATGGGATCATCCATCGCCCATCTGTATGGGTCGAGAAGGTATACGCTAGTCTACTCTGGTATATCGATGCCCTGTCTCGATATACCCATGACTAGGGACCTTGAAGGATGTACTTATGGACTACCATGTCCCCACTAGTATGATCCGCATCATAGTCCAGGTGGTCAAGTACACATCCTAAGGGCTTTACCAACATGTAACAGAGAGACAATCAGTGTACACGTTAAGGTAAAGATCAACCAGATAGCATACTATCATGTCGAGCAACAAAGTCCTCCCTATATATGTCCCAGCATCCACTACAATATACATCCTATGTATAGTAATGGCCTCTAGGGCATACATATAACTAACAATCTCCCACTTGCACTAGGGCCATCTGATAGCAGTGGTTGTAGTATCTCATACTCAACCATCCCATAAAAGTCTCTCTCTGGGAAAAGGCCTTCGTGAGTGGATCCGCCGTGTTATCCTCTGAGTCAGCTCTCCTAACCTCGATCACTCTGGAGATCAACCATCTCTATGATCAGGTGAAACTGCCTTAGAATATATCTGGATCACTGATGGGACCGGTGTTCCTTGGCATAAGCCACAACTCCATTGTCACACAATGGGAGGAACTAAGTTCATCTCATGAACAAATATACATCCAGACTGCCTCTTTGGTAGCATCTAAAGTAGCGATGTATCGAGCCTTTATCTTCTAGTATGCCACGGTATCTAGCTTGGAACTCTTCCAACATACCGTCCCTTTACTGAGGGTAAAGACAATGCCTGTGACTGACATTCAGTCGTCCTTATCACCCTGGAACACTTCCAGTGATTCTCCCCATGATCAATTGATACCATCTCACTACATCTAGTGAGAATCCTAACATCCAATTAGATCTATCTCACAGATCCAAAACCCAGGATTTAGTAGGTATCACTTTTATCCTATATGGAGAATCATTGTGATAAACGGAGATTGACCGAGCGTAGCATAGGAAACTCCTTCCCTATCAAGAGTATGTCGTCCACGTACTCTACGAGGATCATCACCATACTCCCTACTACCTTTTTGTATATACAAGGTTCATCTACCATTTTGATGATGTCAAGCTGTTTGACTAATACATCAAAACAGATGTTCCAACTCCGCGATACCTGCTTTATCCTATAAAGCATCTTGTACACATTTCCGCTGCTCCCACTATCTACGAAGCCCTCTGGCTGTGTACTTATAGACGCTCTCTTCTAAAACATCATTTAGAAAAGCTGTCATGACACCCAACCGCCAGATATCGTAGTCATGGTACGTAGCCGTGGCAAGTAGGATCCGGATGGACTTAAGCATAGCCACTGGAAAAGGTTTCATCATTATCCACGCCTGGTCGATGAAGAAAACCTTTAACAAGTCTAGCTTTGAAAGTCTCAACTTTTCCATCTACACCAAGTAATCTTCTCAAGATATACTTGCTCCTGATGGGGATTTAACCCTTCAGATATAGCAACCAAAGTCCATACTTTGTTGGTGTACATGGATTCCATCTCAGATCGCTAAGCATCCAGCCATTCTTACAGAGTCCCACTCCTGATGGCCAGCTCGAAACTAGTTGGGTCATCATCTCATGATGCAATCCTCGCTCCCACTGTCATAGAGAAACAGAAGTATCTCTCAGGTGGGTGAGAAACCCTACTAGATCGGCGGAGAGGCTGAGGTTCGTTGGTAATTATTGAATCCTTTGGTATTATCAAATCATCTGCTGTAGTTTGTATAGCTGGAACCTTTCCAGTTCTACATTACAGACCTTGCCTTGAGCTTGTCCGGATTTTGCTTTTAGACATAGCCCGGACAATCCCAAATCTTAACCTACTTAAGATATGGGCTCTTCCCTTATCATATCACATATGAAATGGTAGGCAACTGATTTGATTGGAACCTAATTCAATACGTATGCAGCTTCTCAAGTGCATAACTCCCAAAAGGAAATAGGAAACACAGTAGTACTCATCATAGAGCACACCATATCACATAGGGTGCTATTGCTCCGCCCCGATATACCATCGTGCTATGGTGTATACGGAGGAGTAATGCTGAGAGAGAATCTCATTCTCCTTTAGAATAGTCCAGGAATTCCGTGCTCAAGTATTCTCCTCCCTGATCACATCAAAGGACATAATACTTTTACCCTTATTGGTTCCCTACTTCTAACTTATATTCTGTGAATATCTCAAAAGGTTCGGACTTGTGTTTCAACAAGAACATATGTCTGAATCTTGAGAGATTATCAGAGAATGTAACGAAGTACAAAGAACCAGTCCTGGCATATGTAGACAGGGGACCTTACATACATCAACATGTATCATCCCAAGAGTTTACTAACTCTTTCTCTGTTTCCAATAAACAGAGCTGGTGTCATTATATCTTTGTGACATGACTGGCAAGTTTCACAAGATGTAAATTCAAACTGATTTAAATATGCATCTACAAGTAACTTCAGCTAGTCGGGTCGCATTGATATGACCTAGTCTACAATGCCTCAAGAAGAATTCGTTCATTTCTGAACTCTTCCTCTTGTGTGTGTTCCGTATACTTAGAGCCGTAGTTTGATTTAGAACATCAATGCTTTTAGATAACGTGCCTGAATCGATCAACTTTTGATATAGGAAATGTTCAAAACATAATCCGACAATACAAAATTTTATCGTTTCTTTACTAATAAAGAGACAGATATGATTTTGTATATCAGGTTCGGTATCTAATAACATTCGTTCAGAATCAATGTATTCGGAATACAGGGTGACAGTGACCAACAGACTTGGCTGCAACACTTGCCCCGTTTTCTGCCTCATGAAACTTATCACCCGTTCTCAGTTCTCTACCTTTCTGTAGCCCTATGTAACATATTACATATCTGGAATCCTGATCCGGTAACAAATACCCAGGACGTAGAGAATAGAGAAACAGTTCTGTATAAAGAACACACCCGAAGATGATGCATCAGCATGCACTCTCTTCGTTTGGGCGGCATAGGAATTCTGGTAATCCCCAATTTCCTGCTCTGTCTTATAACAATTATAAGTTGGAGCGGGACCAACGTTCCCCAGCTCAGTATAACAAGCGGGTTCGGTCAATAATCCGTATTATTATCTTCATTAAGGCGTGATATGGTCGCTACCTAGAGAGAGAGAGAAGAAAACACTCAGCGTGCGCTCTTGCAAGAATAGATTGGTTTTTATTTTATCTAACCAGGATGGCTCCCACTGTTTTTATCAAATCTTCCTTCAAACCCTAAAAGGAAAGACTAGCCGGGATTAATTACACACTACAAGTTCGCCAATCTTTCAGCCAGGCCAGTGTCGGTACTTTGAGGGAGTTCCCCCGTGCTTTTGCACGAACCTAATTAATGTAAACCTCGTTTTCCCAGAGGTGTAACCTCGTTAACACCTTTCTAGACACCTACTTGATCGGCTAATTGTAATGTGTAAAACTCTCCCAGGAGTAACTCTTACTCGCAGTGGGTATCGGGATCCAACTATCTTATAGAAGGTATGCAATCTCATTGCAAATTTCAACACTTGAAATTCCCGATAATATTTTGCCCCGAGCGATCTATGACCTTGACTGAGTCAACAAACCATAGACCGCAAGTAAAGTTCAACCCGTCATTTCTCGATTGAATTAAACCCACCCGCACGACCCTTGACTGAGTCAACAAGGCCGCACGACTGCCCTAATCCAATCACATCATATGCTTTGCAGATAAGCACTAATCAGCTACCGCACACTACGCCTTGACTGAGTCAACAAACGCAGCACGAATACTAACTATTACCTATCTGAAATGACGGAGGGCTACGACAGGTTTTTAAGAAAACCTTTTGCATAATGAACTTTATATCATTGTAGAATCAAATGATTTTAAAAATGGAGTGTTTTTGAGGCTTTTCTAGTTTTGCTAAAGGGATCACTCCCGGTGAAGGGATCGTCGGCCCTTTCCTCGTCGAATGAGGTGCGGGATATATCATATATATCACTGTGCAAAGCAAAAACTCTTAAAAGCAATCAAAAGACAAACCGAGTGTGTAGCATCTGCTAGTTATTGCTAAAGGAGTCACTCCCGGTGAAGGGATCTCGGTCCTTTCCTCATCGAATAAGGTGCATGATATATCACATATACCTCTGTGCAAAGCAAGAACTGTAGCTACCTTTTTTATTTTTGAAATTCGATTCTACAACATCTTTAGGTTTCTTTTATTTCATTAATCTTATTAATGAAGTCCCATCATTTAAGTACCTAAACATCACAGATAAATATGACGTACACTTATGCCATCCGCATTTGCCTCGATGTCCCCTCGTGCACCGTTAGGTTAGGTAACTAACGGCAGAGCGGGGCAGGGCTAGCGCGGGTGTAAAACATAAGTAACACCTATATAATATATCATATATATACTATATATAGTATCCATCACAGAACATCACATGATCACATCACAGTTATCGCAGCAGAAGAATCATATGAAATATTGGATATACTAGGACGTCCGTGTTTTCAATACGAGCCAGTATAAAACACGGATTCCACGGTCGTGATGAATAGCTAAACCCACACCCCTAGACCCCTACGAGAGCGGCAAGCAACCCTACCAATTCTAGAGTTAGGAGACCCGGACTCGACTCATCGAGTTGGTCTCCCACTGGACTCCAGAACCCGGTTACTTATGCCCTCCTCCTTGGGTCTATCCTAGTGCGGAAAAGTAAATAATATACAAAGGGTGACATCTTCCGCAACCTGGAAGTGCCCCAATAAAAGAATATTACATACAAGTTTTTACATGAATGAAAATGAAAAACACTCATCTCACATAAAAACCCCCGGCTATTCAAACACGACGATCCAATAAAACATATCCAGCAACACATAACATCACATGTCATCAACGTAAGTAAATATGCGCATCCCAATTGTCGTTGACATATAGCAACGAAACCGGCGATATCACATATTACACTTACGGTCACAGAAAAGAAAGTGTAAAACTACAACAGTTGGAATCTGCAATCTGTTTAGACATCACATGCCTAATCAAATGAAATACTTAGACATCACATGCCTAACAATTATAAACCCCGCATTTTAGTCTCATTATCGAAAACACTTTTCAATATCAAGTCGGGTAATTCAACAAGATTCCCGACATCCTGATCGAATGCTCGTCGCAAACTTTAGTAGGCGGCCGCACCCCCGACGCCGTCGACGAAGTGCACCAAGGCGGAACACCGCTGCCGCGAGCACCCGAACGGATGCTTTCGGTGACGGGGTTCTCCTACCGTCACTTGGTCGGGGCTATGGAGCGAGGCTGTCTATTAAGTTTACCCGGCGAGTATCCGCGTACGCTACGTGATTGCGACGGACTTTTGATCACATCAAAATTCCGTGGCAACCGATCAAGTGAGACTAAAGTGCTATGTTTATAACATTCAAATTAGTTATCTCATAACTGCTTGTGAATTCCAATTATTGTATCACATTCCAGATAAATAGAAAATGTTAAACTTTCCGATCGAGCAATCGAATACACAAGTTTTCCCGAAACAGCTCAACTCATGAAATAAGTTCAAAGACATTCACTTCGTGCCTCAGTACCAACGGTCCAGCCGTAGAAGGGTCAAGCCAACGCCTCACATGTGGCACGCCGTACTGCCCCAAACCCGAAGGTTCAAAGGGCAGTTCAAGACGGTCACATAATCGAGTTAAGGTTTGTTGTCTTCTAGAGGGTCCATCGCATTACTTGCACTACTTAGTGTTAGTTGTATGTATGCCCTAGAGGCCAGTATTGTACAGATTATGTATATTATATTGGATTCTTGGACATATATAGAGATGACTTTCTTGCTCGACATGATAGTATGCTATCTGGTTGCCATTTATCTTAACATGTACACTAGTCTCTTTATACTGTCTTATAGTTACATGTTGGTAAAGCCCTTAGGATGTGTACTTGACTACCTGGACTATGATGCAGATCATACTAGTGGGAACATGGTAGTCCATAAGTACATCCTTCAAGGTCCCTAGTCGTGGGTATCTCGAGACGGGGCATCGATTTACCAGAGTAGACTAGCGTATACGCTTCTCGACCCATGTGATGGGCGATGGATGATCCCATATCCATTGGTGTTTGACATCAGAGATGGTATACGGGTGCTCAGTGGAAACTGGGTACACTGGACGGACTCGCCGAGAACTCCCAGATGGTATTATACCTCACGTCAGATGGCAGTTCTCAGGTGACACTTGTACAGATTAGTCTGTAGACCCGAGATCGTCATGGAGTCTTGTGTGATTCCCACTGTGCTTTGATCTCCACCTTACCACGTCCATGAGGGCGTGCAAAACGGTGGTCTTTGGGTACAGTCCCGAATCACATGGAGGCAATGAGCGATAGGAGGGGTTTCGTCTCTCCCGGTATTGGGGGTTGATGTTGCGCTGTGCTCGATTGGCCGTAACAGGGAAGTCCCTGGCCAGGGCTGATCAGAGATTTGCTGGTAAGTGTTACCAGTAGTTTCTCGACCCGTTATGAGCCTCACATCAGCACGACTTATCGGGTTATTGGGGTCTGACGTATACCACCCCTAGACTTGATATGCGACGTATCAGACGAAGAGACTTGACTGTATGGTAAGTGTTACTGGTCGGATTCGCAGGAGTGTGAGCGGGCTAGCTCGTCGATCTTCTGATCGCTCAATACCCGGGTGGCCGTTACGTTTAGCAGACCGCTTGCGGCTTGTGGGTGCTTGATATGATCATCATCTGCTACCGGCGTATTGACGAGTCTTTAGAGTCCTACACAGAGGTTTCCTGGCTCAAGCGAAACGAAATAGGAGCGCATATGAGATATGTGCAGGACCGAGAATAATGTGTGTATGTGATACCGCATTTCATTCTCGCAATATATGTTTCGAATGGTTATATTCGATATGACCTAGTTATCGAATCATTGATTCGATAAATCGATGCATTGAATACTAGTCGGTTATGTGCGACATGACCGGATCATTGAATCAAGTGTTGATTTAATGATTTAATGTATAATTATATATTTGATATGTTACTTTACATTAACTAGTATTGGTTCACTTTAAACGGATTTTTCTCACTTGGATTGCACATTGTATATGTGATATACTTTTGTGCACTTTTTGTATCATGTTTGTTGATACTTGATCATTAGTTAAGTTTATAGAATTAATCCATGGTTAATTGATAATTAGGGTTTTGCATATTTGTTTATTTATTTATTTATTTATTTGAAATAAGTTATGATAAGAATGGTGGCTAAGTTTGTTTTATGTTGAAGCTTCATGAAGCTTTGACTTTGCTAACCATCCTTATCTTCATGCTTAACCCTAACCCATCAAAGTGACCATGGTTAATTCTCTACACTTAACCCTAGTTCAAGATATGATAAGTATTCATATTAGTTTTATTTTTAAAATAGAAGACTTATCATAATCTTTTCTTGAGCTCATCTTCTTCTTCTTCTTCAAGCTTGCTACTCCAATGGCAACTTGAGCTTTAGTGAGTTAAATCCAAATCCAAAGTGAACCCACCTCCTATTTCTTCACCCTCTACCTCTTGCCAAATTGTTTTGGGTGTTCACTTCACAAGTTTCACAAGTTTGTGAAGTCGGAGCTTGAGTTTGTGCAACCTCGACGTAGATCGTCTTTGACACAAAGCCGACGAGCTATTCCGCTTGCTTTCCCGATGAAGCCGATGATCGAGTCGAGGATTCATGATGGACAGCGAGGACATGACGTTGCGGAGCCGTGGAGGTGGAAATCCGGATCTACAAAGGTTGTATATCCGTATCATAGTAGTTAACTGTTAACTAGCTTTCTATTTCGCCTAAACATCTAGTTAAAGATCCGTAGTCTAGGGTTTCTCGGCACTAAAAATTTTAATATGGCATGTTCGATGCCTTGTGAGAACCCACTAGGGTGCCTAGGAACCTTTCACTGGTATCAGAGACTAGCTAGAGCCTTAGGCGAAGTCCCGACGACGTTTGAAGTCCGAACGAACTCGAAACCCTAGAATTTTAGAGCTCTCTGGACATTTTCATAAATCTGGGAATTTTTGATATTAAAAATGTCTAAAAAATTCAGCATAGAATTATAAGCATTACTGTGCAAAACGATTCCCTGAACTGTTCATTCTGCCGCGGAAGCGCGGCAGAATCATGCTTTATGCCGCCCTTCCGCGGCCACATGGTGACGTCAGCCCTATTTAAAAGCACAGTAATACCTGATAAATTCCACTGAGTTTTCTGGATATTTTTAAATTTATTTAAGTGTTGAGTGCTCTGGAGTTATATTGGGAATCGATGAATTCGATCGGAATATCAAACTTTGTCTAAGTGTTTTTCCAGATAATTGTAGAATATGTTAAAGAGTTCGACCGGATATAAATACCCAGGTTTTCCCCTGCCAAAATATCCAAGTGTTGGATTATTGTGTGGTTAAAAGACGTTCTAAGTAGTGCAAGTAACGCGATGGTCCCTCTAGAAGACACAAACCTTAACTCGATTATGTGACCGTCTTGAACTGCCCTTTGAACCTTCGGGTTTGGGGCAGTACGGCGTGCCACATGTGAGGCGTTGGCTTGACCCTTCTACGGCTGGACCGTTGGTACTGAGGTATGAAGTGAATGTCTTTGAACCTATTTCATGTGTTGATCGGTGTCGGGAAAACTTGGGTGTTCGAATGTTCGATCGGAAAGTTTGATATATTCTATTTATCCGGAATTGGATACAATAATTAGAATTCACAAAAGGTTATGAGATAACTGGATGAATGTTATAGATCTAGCAGTTTAGTTTCACAAGATATCGAAAAGAGTTTTCGATGATGGGACTAAAATGCGGGATTTATAACTGTTAGGCATGTGATGTCTAAAGTAGTTGCGGATTCCAATTGTTGTAGTTTTACACTTTCTTTTCTGTGACCGTAAGTGTAGTATGTTCATATCGCCGGTTTCGTTGCTATACATCAACGACAATTGGGGTATGCATACTTACTTACGTTGATGACATGTGATGTTATGTGTTGCTGGATATGTTATATTGGATCGTCGTGTTTGAATAGCCGGGGGTTTTTATGTGAGATGAGTGTTTTTCATTTTCATTCATGTAAAAACTTGTATGTAATATTCTTTTATTCGGGGCACTTCCAGGATGCGGGAGTTGTCACCCTTTGTATATTATTTACTTTTCTGCACTAGGATAGACCCAAGGAGGGGAGCACAAGTAACCGGGTTCTGGGGTCCAGTGGGAGACCAACTCGAGGAGTCGAGTCCGGGTCTCCTAACCCTAGAATTGGCAGGGTTGCTTGCCGCTCTCGTAGGGGTCTAAGGGTGTGGGATTGGCTATTCATCACGACCGTGGAATCCGTATTTTATACTGGCTCGTATTGAAAACACGGACGTCCTAGTATATCCAATATTTCATATGTTTATTCTGCTGCGATATCTGTGTTGTGATTCTGTGATGGATATAGTATATAGTATATATGATATATTATATAGACGTTACTTATGTTTTACACCCGCGCTAGCCCTGCCCTGCTCTGTCGTTAGTTACCTAACCTAACGGTGCACGAGGGGACATCGAGGCGAATGCGGATGGCATAAGTGTACGTCATATCTATCTGTGATGTTTAGGTATTAAATGATGGGACTTCATTAATGTGATTAATGAAAGAAAAGAAACCTAAGATGTTGTAGAATCAGATTTTAAATAAAACAGGTAGCTACAGTTTTTGCTTTGCATAGCGGTATATATGATATACCCCGCACCTCATTCGACGAGGAAAGGACCGAGATCCCTTCACCGGGAGTGACTCCTTTAGCAATAACTGGCAGATGCTACACACTCGGTTTGCTTTTGACTGCTTTTGGGTTTTTTCTTTGCACAGCGATATATATGATATATCCCGCACCTCATTCGACGAGGAAAGGACCGAGATCCCTTCACCGGGAGTGACTCCTTTAGCAAAACTAGAAAAGCCTCAAAATCACTCCATTTCAAAACTTTATTTGATTCTACAACGATATAAAGTTCATTACGCAAAGGGTTTTCTTAAAAAACCTAACGTAGCCCTCCGTCATTTCAGATAAGTAATAGTTAGTATTCGTGCTGCGTTTGTTGACTCAGTCAAGGCGTAGTGTGCGGTAGCTAATTACTATTTATCTGTTTATGCATATGATGCAGATTGGATTAGGGTAGTCGTGCGGCCTTGTTGACTTAGTCAAGGGTCGTGCGGGTGGGTTTAATTCAATCAGGAAATGACGGGTTGAACTTTACTTGCGGTCTATGGTTTGTTGACTCAGTCAAGGTCATAGATCGCCTGGGGCAAAATATTATCGGGAATTTCAAGTGTTGAAATTTGCAATGAGATTGCATACCTTCTATGAGATAGTTGGATCCCGATACCCGCTGCGAGTAAGAGTTACTCCTGGGAGAGTTTTACACATTACAATTAGCCGATCAAGTAGGTGTCTAGAAAGGTGTTAACGAGGTTACGCCTCTGGGAAAACGAGGTTTACATTAATTAGGTTCGTGCGAAAGCACGGGGGACCTCCCTCAAAGTACCGACACTGGCCTGGCTGAAAGATTGGCGAACTTGTAGTGTGTAATTAATCCCGGCTAGTCTTTCCTTTTAGGGTTTGGAGGAAGATTTGATAAAAAGCAGTGGGAGCCATCCTGATTAGATAAGATAAAAACCAATCTGATCTTGCACGAGCTTACGCTAAAGTGTTTTCTTCTCTCTCTCTCCAGGTAGCGACCATTTCATGCCTTAATAAAGATAATAAAATGGATGTATTGACCGAACCCACATGTAATACTGTGCAGGGGAACGTTGAACCCGTTCTATCTTATAAGTGTTATAAGACTGAACAGGAAACAGGAGAATATCTGGATTCTCACACCGCCCAAACGGAGAACATGCATGTTGATGTATCATCTTCGGGTGTGTTTGTCATTGAGAACTGTTTCTCAGTTCACCCTACGTCCTGGGTATTAGATACCGGGTCAGGATCCCACATATGTAAGATGTTACATGGGCTGCGAAAAGGTAGAGAACTGAGAAAAGGTGAACATTCCGTTCATGTAGGGAATGGGGCAAATGTTGCAGCCAAAGCAGTTGGCATATATCACCTAGTATTACCAAATGGTGATACACTAGTCCTGAATGAGTGCTATTATATACCGAACATGATGTGCAACATTATATCAGTTTCTTTATTAAGTAAAGAAGGTTATAATTTTGTAGTAAAGGATAATGTTATGAACATATTCCTAGATCAAAGGTTGATTGCATCAGGCTCGCTACATAATGGCATATTCATTCTCAATCAAAATACAGTCTTCAATATACAAAACACACACAAAAGGAAAAGCTCAGAAATGAACGAATCCTTCTTGTGGCACTGTAGACTTGGCCATATCAATGAGACACGACTAGCGAAGTTGCATAAGAACGGATATTTGAATTCATTCGAATTATCATCTTATGACACTTGCCATTCATGTCTCAAAGGAAAAATGACCAAAACTCCGTTTAAAGGACACGGAGAAAGAGTTACTGAACTCTTGGGACTGGTGCATAGTGATGTATGCGGTCCAATGTCTACACACGCCAGAAATGGTTCTTCCTACTTCATTACATCCACTGACGATCTCTCTAGATACGGGCATGTGTTCCTGTTGAAACACAAGTCTGAAGCTTTTGAGAAATTCAAAGAATATAAGCACGAGGTAGAGAACCAAACGGGCAAAAGTATTAAGGTTCTTCGATCTGATCGAGGAGGTGAATACTTAAGCAGTGAATTCCTGGATTATCTAAAAGAGAATGGGATTCTCTCTCAGCTTACTCCTCCTTATACACCACAGCACAACGGTGTATCGGAACGAAGGAATCGCACCCTATTAGATATGGTGCGTTCAATGATGAGTAATGCTGAGTTACCTATTTCCTTTTGGGGGTATGCGCTTGAGACAGCCATATACCTATTGAATCTGGTTCCGTCTAAATCTGTACCTACCACACCATATGAGATATGGAGTGGGAAGAGACCATATTTTAAGCGAATTAAGATATGGGGTTGTCCGGCCTATGTCAAAAAGCAAAATCCGGACAAACTCGAGGCACGGTCAGTCCTTTGCAAGTTCGTGGGATATCCTAAGAATTCTCAAGGATATTTTTTCTACCAAGCTGAGGAACAAAGAGTGTTTGTTGCTCAGCATGCCACCTTTTTGGAAAGGGAATTTCTTGCGAAAGAAACTAATGGCAAAGAGGTAGAACTGGAAGAGGTTCCAGCACCACAAACTGCAACTGACAATTTAGTAGAACCAGAGGATTCAGTGGTGCCCGACTTACCCCAGCCTCTCCGCCGATCTAGTAGGGTTTCTCGTCCACCTGAGAGATACTATGGTTTTCTCATTGATGGTGGAAGTGAGGATTGCATCATGGAGGATGATGACCCAACTAGCTTCGAGCAGGCCATCACGAGTGGGGACTCAGTGAAATGGCTGGATGCTATGCGGTCCGAGATGGATTCCATGTACACCAACAAAGTATGGACTTTGGAAGTTGCTCCTGAAGGGGTAAAACCCATTGGGAGCAAGTGGATCTTTAAGAAGAAACTTGGTGTAGATGGGAAAGTGGAGACTTTCAAAGCTAGACTTGTAGCAAAGGGTTTTCGTCAAAGACCAGGTGTGGACTATGACGAAACCTTTTCTCCAGTGGCTATGCTTAAATCCATCCGAATCATGCTTGCCATTGCTGCCTTTCATGACTACGAAATCTGGCAAATGGATGTTAAGACCGCCTTTCTAAATGGTGATTTAGAAGAGTGCGTGTACATGACTCAGCCAGAGGGCTTCGTAGACAGTGGGAGCAGCGGGAAGGTGTGCAAGCTGCTTAAATCCATTTATGGATTAAAGCAAGCATCGCGGAGTTGGAACATCTGCTTTGACGTCGTTATCAAAGAGTTTGATTTCGTCAAAAATCCAGATGAACCTTGTATCTACAGGAAGGTGGCAGAGAGTAAGGTTGTCTTCCTCGTATTGTACATGGACGACATACTCTTGATAGGAAATGATATTCCTATGCTGCAATCGGTCAAGCTCTTCTTATCACAAAGATTCTCAATGAAAGATCTTGGTGATGCCTCCTGCATATTGGAAATCAGGATCTATAGAGATAGATCCAAACGGATTTTGGGATTGTCCCAATCCAGGTACATTGACACCATACTAAAGAGGTTTAGTATGGAAGAGTCCAAGCGTGGGAACATGCCCACGATCTCTGGAGTCACTCTCTCCAAAGAGATGTCTCCCAAGACTGATTTGGAGAGAGCTCGCATGCAAGGGATACCCTATGCTTCGGCAGTAGGCTCTATCATGTATGCGATGCTATGTACCAGACCCGATGTAGCATACTCACTAAGTGTAGTGAGCAGGTATCAAGCTGATCCTGGAGAGAGTCACTGGACAGCTGTGAAGAGCATTCTCAAGTACTTGCGAAGGACTAGAGATATGTTCTTGGTGTATGGTAACGGAGAACTCCAAGTGGAGTCCTTTACCGATTCGAGCTTCCAGAGTGATAAGGACGACTCTAAGTCGCAGTCGGGCTTTGTCTTTACCCTTTACGGAGGGGCGGTTAGCTGGAAGAGTTCCAAGCAGGAAACCGTGGCAGACTCGACGATGGAGGCTGAATACATCGCTGCCAACGATGCTGCTAAAGAAGCTGTCTGGATCAAGAAGTTCATTACTGAACTTGGAGTGGTTCCATCCATTGAGCATCCAATACCTTTGTATTGCGATAACAATGGAGCGGTGGCTTTGGCCAAGGAACCCAGGTCCCATCAGCGGTCCAGGCATATTCTGAGGCGGTATCACCTGATCCGGGAGATAGTTGATCGCCGGGAGATCGAGGTAAGGAGAGTTGACACGAAGAACAACACGGCGGATCCACTCACGAAGGCCATTCCCCAGATACAGTTTGAGAGACTCTTCGGGATGCTCGGTATGAGATACTACAGCAGCTGGCCCTAGTGCAAGTGGGAGATTGTTAGTTGTATGTATGCCCTAGAGGCCAGTATTGTACAGATTATGTATATTATATTGGATGCTTGGACATATATAGAGATGACTTTCTTGCTCGACATGATAGTATGCTATCTGGTTGCCATTTATCTTAACATGTACACTAGTCTCTTTATACTGTCTTATAGTTACATGTTGGTAAAGCCCTTAGGATGTGTACTTGACTACCTGGACTATGATGCAGATCATACTAGTGGGAACATGGTAGTCCATAAGTACATCCTTCAAGGTCCCTAGTCGTGGGTATCTCGAGACGGGGCATCGATTTACCAGAGTAGACTAGCGTATACGCTTCTCGACCCATGTGATGGGCGATGGATGATCCCATATCCATTGGTGTTTGACATCAGAGATGGTATACGGGTGCTCAGTGGAAACTGGGTACACTGGACGGACTCGCCGAGAACTCCCAGATGGTATTATACCTCACGTCAGATGGCAGTTCTCAGGTGACACTTGTACAGATTAGTCTGTAGACCCGAGATCGTCATGGAGTCTTGTGTGATTCCCACTGTGCTTTGATCTCCACCTTACCACGTCCATGAGGGCGTGCAAAACGGTGGTCTTTGGGTACAGTCCCGAATCACATGGAAGCAATGAGCGATAGGAGGGGTTTCGTCTCTCCCGGTATTGGGGGTTGATGTTGCGCTGTGCTCGATTGGCCGTAACAGGGAAGTCCCTGGCCAGGGCTGATCAGAGATTTGCTGGTAAGTGTTACCAGTAGTTTCTCGACCCGTTATGAGCCTCACATCAGCACGACTTATCGGGTTATTGGGGTCTGACGTATACCACCCTTAGACTTGATATGCGACGTATCAGACGAAGAGACTTGACTGTATGGTAAGTGTTACTGGTCGGATTCGCAGGAGTGTGAGCGGGCTAGCTCGTCGATCTTCTGATCGCTCAATACCCGGGTGGCCGTTACGTTTAGCAGACCGCTTGCGGCTTGTGGGTGCTTGATATGATCATCATCTGCTACCGGCGTATTGACGAGTCTTTAGAGTCCTACACAGAGGTTTCCTGGCTCAAGCGAAACGAAATAGGAGCGCATATGAGATATGTGCAGGACCGAGAATAATGTGTGTATGTGATACCGCATTTCATTCTCGCAATATATGTTTCGAATGGTTATATTCGATATGACCTAGTTATCGAATCATTGATTCGATAAATCGATGCATTGAATACTAGTCGGTTATGTGCGACATGACCGGATCATTGAATCAAGTGTTGATTTAATGATTTAATGTATAATTATATATTTGATATGTTACTTTACATTAACTAGTATTGGTTCACTTTAAACGGATTTTTCTCACTTGGATTGCACATTGTATATGTGATATACTTTTGTGCACTTTTTGTATCATGTTTGTTGATACTTGATCATTAGTTAAGTTTATAGAATTAATCCATGGTTAATTGATAATTAGGGTTTTGCATATTTGTTTATTTATTTATTTATTCATTTATTTATTTGAAATAAGTTATGATAAGAATGGTGGCTAAGTTTGTTTTATGTTGAAGCTTCATGAAGCTTTGACTTTGCTAACCATCCTTATCTTCATGCTTAACCCTAACCCATCAAAGTGACCATGGTTAATTCTCTACACTTAACCCTAGTTCAAGATATGATAAGTATTCATATTAGTTTTATTTTTAAAATAGAAGACTTATCATAATCTTTTCTTGAGCTCATCTTCTTCTTCTTCTTCAAGCTTGCTACTCCAATGGCAACTTGAGCTTTAGTGAGTTAAATCCAAATCCAAAGTGAACCCACCTCCTATTTCTTCACCCTCTACCTCTTGCCAAATTGTTTTGGGTGTTCACTTCACAAGTTTCACAAGTTTGTGAAGTCGGAGCTTGAGTTTGTGCAACCTCGACGTAGATCGTCTTTGACACAAAGCCGACGAGCTATTCCGCTTGCTTTCCCGATGAAGCCGATGATCGAGTCGAGGATTCATGATGGACAGCGAGGACATGACGTTGCGGAGCCGTGGAGGTGGAAATCCGGATCTACAAAGGTTGTATATCCGTATCATAGTAGTTAACTGTTAACTAGCTTTCTATTTCGCCTAAACATCTAGTTAAAGATCCGTAGTCTAGGGTTTCTCGGCACTAAAAATTTTAATATGGCATGTTCGATGCCTTGTGAGAACCCACTAGGGTGCCTAGGAACCTTTCACTTAGAACGTCTTTAAACCTCGGAAAAATCCAACACTTGGAAATTTCCCGACAGGGGAAAAGGTGGGTATTTATATCCGGTCGAACTTTTTAACATATTCTAAAATTTACCCGGAAAAACACATAGACAAAGTTTGATAATCCGATCGAATCTTTGATTCCCAATACAACCCCAGAATACTCAACTGTAGAGTCACAAGAAAAATACCCAGAAAATATAGCATTCAATTTTATGAATTACTGTGCAGAAATCATTGGACAAGGAGACAGAACGGCCGCGGAACCACCGCACATGCCAGGCATGTGCCGCGGTTCCGCGGTGGACTAATCGAATTAGACCCTTGTTTTTCACAGTAATTCAAATAAGACCCTGCTTATTTTTCTGCATATTTTTAATTGCCAAAAATCCAAATTTTCAGAAAATTTCCAGAGAGCATTTTGGAAATGGGTTTCGGGTTCGTTCGGGTTTCAAACTTCGTCTACGCATCGCCAAAGGCTCTAGCTAGGCTCTGATACCATTGTGGGGTTCTTAGGCATGCTAATGAGGTCTAACAAGGCATCAACCATGCCAATTTCAAATTTTACAAGTGCCGAGAAACCCTAATACGGATCGTTAACTAGAATTTTAGGCGAAACAATGAACTAGTTAACAACTTAACTACAAGAACGGAAATACAACCTTTGTAGATCCGGTTCTCCACCTCCATAGCTCCATGATGAAGTCTCCTTGCTGTCCAAATCAAATCCCGGGCTCTAGCATCGGCTTCATCGGAGAAATGGGCGGGCTAGGTCATCGACTATGATGCCGAAGATGATCTACGTCGAGGCATCACAAGATCAAGCTCCCACTTCACCAAGTCATGAAACTTGTGAAGAAAACACCCTATACTACTTGGCAAGAGGTAGAGGATGAAGAAATAGGAGGTGGGTTCACTTTAGAATTGGATTTCTCACTCTTTTCATCAAATCACCATTGATGAAATCAAGCTTCTTCATCTTAAAGAAGAAGAAGAAGAAGATGAATATTATGATAAGTTATATTTGAATAGAAAAGAAAATCAATACTTATCATAATACAACCATGGTCAAGTGTAGAGAATCAACTAGGGTTAAGTGGAGTGGTTAGGGTTAAGCATGAGACAAAATGGTCACTTAATCAAAGCTTCATGAAGCTTCAAGATGCAAACAAAGAAAGCCACCATTTTCTCTTTATGCCATTTATTTTCCAAAAAGAATAAATAAATAAAATAAATGAATAAGAAAACAAAACCCTAACCATTCATATAACCATGGTTTAATCTTTACACAAACCCAAGTAAACATGTATCATCAAACATGATACAATCATGTGCACAAAAGTATATCACATATACAACTTGCACAATTCAAGTGAGAAAATCCATTTAAAGTGAACCAATACTAGTTAATGCAAAGTAATATATCAAATATATAATTATACATTAAATCATTAAATCAACACTTGATTTAACGATCCGGTCATATCGCATATAACCGACTAGTATCCTATGTATCGGCTTACCGAATCAATCCTTGATTCGATAACTAGGTTATATCGCATACAACCTTTCGATAAATTCATCACGAGAATGGAATACGGTATCACATACACGCATTATTCTCGGTCCCGCACATATCTCATATGCGCTCCTATTTCGTTTCGCTTGAGCCAGGAAACCTCTGTGTAGGACTCTAAAGACTCGTCAATACGCCGGCAGCAGGTGATGATCATATCAAACACCCACAAGCCGCAAGCGGTCTGCTAAACGTAACGGCCACCCGGGTATTGAGCGATCAGAAGATCGACGAGCAAGCCCGCTCATACTCCTGTGAATCCAACCAGTAACACTTACCGTACAGTCCGGTCTTGTCGTCTGATATGTCGCATATCTCGCATAGGGGTGGTAAACGTCAGACCCCAATAGCTCGATAAGTCATGTCGATATGAGGTCTATAACAGTTCGAGAAACTACTGGTAACACTTACCAGTAAATCTCAGCAACCTTGGCCAGGGATTTCCGGTTATAGCCAATCGAACACAGCGCAACATCAACTCCCTATACCGGGAGAGACGAATCCCCTCCTATCGCTCATTGCCTCCATGTGATTCGGGACTGTATCCAAAAGCCACCGTTTTGCACGCCCTCTTGGACGTGGTAAGGTGGAAATCAAAGCATAGTGGGAACCACACAAGACTCTATGACGATCTCGGGTCAACAGACTACTCTGTACCAGTGTCACCAAAGAACTGCCATCTGACGTAAGGTATAATACCATCTGGGAGTTCTCGGCGAGTCCGTCCAGTGTACCCAGTCTTCACTGAGCACCCGTATATCATCTCTGATGTCAAACACCAATGGATATGGGATCATCCATCGCCCATCTGTATGGGTCGAGAAGGTATACGCTAGTCTACTCTGGTATATCGATGCCCTGTCTCGATATACCAACGACTAGGGACCTTGAAGGATGTACTTATGGACTACCATGTCCCCACTAGTATGATCCGCATCATAGTCCAGGTGGTCAAGTACACATCCTAAGGGCTTTACCAACATGTAACAGAGAGACAATCAGTGTACACGTTAAGGTAAAGATCAACCAGATAGCATACTATCATGTCGAGCAAGAAAGTCCTCCATATATATGTCCCAGCATCCACTACAATATACATCCTATGTATAGTAATGGCCTCTAGGGCATACATATAACTAACAGTGTGGAGAAACCACTGTGTGACGACCAAAGTGTAACCGATCGTAGTATAGGAGTTTCTTTTCCTACTCTGTGTATGTCATCCAAATACCAGGACATCACACCCTACTACCTTCTTAACAGATCCATCCCCTATTCTGATGAAGTCAAACCTATGACTGTCACGTCAGAAATAGATGATCTATCTC
This sequence comes from Agapanthus africanus, assembly GCA_030015575.1. Lineage (NCBI taxonomy): Eukaryota > Viridiplantae > Streptophyta > Magnoliopsida > Asparagales > Amaryllidaceae > Agapanthus > Agapanthus africanus. Next base: position 328,932,805 of record JASDDO010000001.1, on the reverse strand, counting down.
CGCTATATCTGCTTTAGTCTATAAATAGACATAAGCCACCTGTCCACCAATGCTTCCGCTGCTCCCACTGACTACGACAACCCTCTGGCAGAGTCATATACACGTACACTTCTAAAGCTAGTTTAGAACGACGCTATACTCATCCTCCCGCCGGGTCTCACAGTTTGGAACAACAGCAATGGCAAGTCTGGGTAAACAAGAACTTCCCTGTCACCGTCCTTGAGGCTACCGGAGTACCTCTCGGGTGCCTGATGTTACCCACTTTATCTGCGGAGTGGCCAATGGAATGTCAAACCAGATTGAATCTTTAGGTTCCTATCAAATCTTCAGTAATCGTTTGTGGTTCTGGAATCACTTCCAGTTCTACCATACTCCCACTACTGTTTTCTGAAAAAATCTATTTTTGTTAAAACTGTGGCGAGTCAATAACAACATCACTATTGATCTTCCAGATGGTACAAAGTCAACCCTCGTCATAGCCTGGGTCAACCCACAAACAACCATTACAGAAATATGCCTTGAGTTATCCAGAGTCTGGTTTTAAGCATAAGCCGGACAACTCCCCGTACCTCAACATCGTTAAGATACGAACTGTTCTATATCCAATATAGGATAAGAGGCACTGATTTAATTGAACCAGATTCAAATCATGCAGCTGTCTCCAGTGCACGTCAACTAAATGGAAGGAGGCCGATCAGCGTTACTCAACTTAGGAATGCTTCCAATTATGAGTAACCTGAAAGAGAAGCAAGTTCTCTTAATCATTACTATCAACTGAATACCACACACAAGTATCTACATCTTCGATCACCTTGAATAATCCCGATACTTGCAACACCTGGTTCTCTACTTTATTCATATACCTATAACTTCTCAAAACTTGGACCCTGTGTTTCTACGAAACACTTGTCTAAAAACTAGAGAAGTCATAAGTAAACCGAATATAGTACGGGAACCAACCCCTCTGTCCTCATGGACACTGGACAACATACAATACTCTGTACGAGTCCCTTAAGTCTAATAACCCACTCTCTGTGTGTCGTAGGTTGAAAACTGTACTATGGTTATGAAGAATTACACCGCCATTTAATGCTCCTTACCTAACCATCCACTGATATAGGTAAATGTCATCGACATAATTTCAAAAAGGTATATCTCACTCTATAAAAATAGACGTACAGATATATCAACTTGAAATTGGTGCATGACAGCGGATATTCAAAACCAAATATTTGCCGACCGGCAAACAACCCAGGCGATTTCCTCAAATATCACCAATTACAACGAATTCCGATATAATGAGGATAATCACCTAATTCCCAATAACTCACTCCCACTCATCATCTGTAAAACCATACAGATGTGAGAATCATACCTGGTAAATACATACCCTGGAGCAAGTGTCTAATTGGGAAATCAGTTTTCTTTTAACAGTACACAGTGAAACTGAAATATTGAAATGTTTCGTAGGGGTATCCTGGTATTCCTAGTAATGCCTCTTCTATTATCCAGATTCACAACTGTAACCGTATATTTCTTTGCCACCTCTCCAAATCCTTTTATATGTCTTTAGTCATTACCTTCTGCACACCCCTTTAGGCCAAATGGTTTTCTTCCTTCCCTACCGTTCGGCACCAGCCTATGGTCTGGAAGAAGACTACCCAATAAGCATAATGGGTGTACTGTCCTAACCCTAGGAACACTCGCAATGCGAGAGAAGGTGAAGATAAAAGACAACCGAATAAACCTTATTCCTATTTCTCCTGAACCAGAATCCATCCCCGAACTGGAATAAGTTCCTTTCGAGTTCGTATATAACCATACGATGGAGTATCCAATAAACTGTGGATCTTCGTAGTGATACGGAGTGTCATGGAGAAATACAAAGGTGAAGTGGGAGTGGTAATGAAATACCTGGTTTGGTCGTGAATATCAGTCGCAATTTACTTTGCCCTCCTTCTAATCCCTTTCTTTGTCTTTACATAATACCTTCTGTACACCATCGTTAGGCTAATTGGTTTTCTTCATTCCCTACCGGTCGGCACTGTTCCCCTCCGAAAGACGGCGCGACACCGCGTCTTGCCTGAGATTCGGGGCAGATGCTAATAGGTGCTATCCTTCCACCTCTTCGGAGATGCCAAGTTGATTTATGGCACCACGTATCGAAGGTTTAGACGGATGCGTCCGATGTAGCAGACTTCGTCAGATTCCCCCTCGTTTGAGGGGTTTTTGATTGTGGGGACGCTTTTCCCTGCAGGCGCAAGCCCCTGCAGTTAATTACGCTACCGCATTGCGGTAACAACTTTCTCCTTCTCCAGATGGTCACTTCGTGTCGTGGGTGTCTGTTTTGTATTTTGTTGCCCGTGGATTGTTTACGGAGACTGAGTTATGTCGTCGCCCGTAGGGCGTGGACTAGTCCAAATCCGTATTATCTTAGATTTGGGTTTGGGGGGGTTTTGGTTTGAGGATACGTCAGCCCTACTCGAGGCTAAGATCAACTCAAACGTTTGTTAAGGATACGTTAGTCTAACTTTGTGACTAAGATCAACTTAACGGGATCGTTTAGATCCGACAAAAGAGCGTTTGGACTCTAATGTTCCAGTTTAGGGACATAAGGGTCCATGAATGTGTGGCCGTCGGGACCCGTCACCTCTCTGACGACGTTGAAGGATTACAACGACGGATGTCAGAGGAGTTCAAGGATGTACCCTCAAGCCGGAGTCAATTGGGGGGATTTATAGTCCACTCTGTTTGAAGATTTAAGGATACGTTAGCCATCTTTGAGGCTAAGATCAACTTAAACGGGACCGTTTAGATCCGACAAAAGAGCATGCGGGGCTCTATTGTTCTAGTTTAAGGACATTACGGTCCATGGGTAGTTTAAGGACATTGCGGTCCATGGGTAGTTTAAGGACATTGCGGTCCATTGTTAGTTTTAAGACATCTCGGTCAAGGTTAAGGACGTCGTAGTCCATGGGTTTAAGGACCCCACAGTCCATTGTTAGTTTTAAGACATCTCGGTCAAGGTTAAGGACGTCGTTGTCCATGGGTTTAAGGACCCCACAGTCCATTGTTAGTTTTAAGACATCTCGGTCAAGGTTAAGGACGTCGTAGTCCATGGGTTTAAGGACCCCACAGTCCGGTATGTGCTCTGGATGCTTCACACGGGTTCACTGCCGCGCTTGGCGAGGACCAGGCTCCGCTCTGGACGTTTTCCACGGGGTCAAAGAGTGACATTATCCGCATTCCACGTAACCAGGAATTTGCATTAGACATGAGTTTAAGGACCCCACAGTCCATATCAATGTGTGGTCGTCGGGACCCGTCACCTCTTTGACGGCATTGAGGGATTACAATGCCAAGTATCAAAGGAGTGAAGAGATGTACCCTAGAACCGGAGTGGATTAAATAGCCCTTGGCCCAATTTGGGGTCAAGACGAATTAATTATGTTATGAGTCCATTGGACCAGTTAATCACAAATTGAGGACTTATGGCCATCTTGGGCTAAGTCCAATCAGGAGAGGCTTTGCCTCCATCCATTTACGCCAATTGGGCCAAAGTCTAGTGTTAAACACTACAGAGCAGTCAGTGTTGAACACTGGGAATGGGGTTGACAAGTTAGTGTTTAACACTAAGAGAATATTTGGTGTTGAACACCAGCAACAATGTTTTTTCAGGTTAGTGTTAAACACTAAGGTAATCAGTGTTGAACACTGCAAATGAAGATCTCAGATTAGTGTTTAAACACTAAGGTAATCAGTGTTGAACACTGCAAATAAAGCTTTTTAATTAGTGTTGAACACTAAGACCCAACAGTGTTTTAACACTGGGTTCGAGAGTTTTAGTTTAGTGTTTAAACACTAAGGTAAGAGGGGTCACGTGGCAGCACGTGAGAGCGCCCTCCCTTCCTTTGTTCTGCTGAGATTATCGCGTCTTCCAGAGCATCACGTTCCATCACGTGATGGGCATTCAAATGCCTATGGATTAGAGCTTCTGCTGAGGGTCACGTGGGTCACGTGGGGTGCTGCCTCAAAGGGGCTTTCTGTAGCTCTCTTGGGGAGGGTCACGTGATGACACGTGACCCTGCCTCTAGGTATTTTGTTTAGAGGCTTTGTTAATCTTCTTTTAGGAATTAAATTCCTCGAACTATAAATTTCAGAGGAATTAAATTCCTACTTCCTTTCGAAGACTTTGTTTTTTGGAATGAGCCTTTTCCTTTCTTTTGCGCTCTATCTTCTGATCGCTGCTTAAACGTCACGTGCCACCACGTGACTCCCGGTCACGTGTGAGCACGTGACCCTTATTTGAACTCTCTTTCCTTGGTTCGTTTGGAGAACGAGTCTGCTGCCTTGAACGTCACGTGTCAACACGTGATCCTGGTCACGTGGGAGCACGTGACCTCTTCTGAAGCCCTTTTCTTGACTTGATCAGAGAACTTGTGTGCCTTTGACGCTTGCATTTAAATGTCACGTGTCGCCACGTGACCCCGGTCACGTGGGAGCACGTGACTCTTTCTGAAGCCCATTTTCTTCAGCGTAGTCAGGAAACTGAACTTGACTTGATGATGCTTTTTAGGTGTCACGTGCCAACACGTGACCCCTTTTTGAAGCTTTTCCCAGAAGCTTTCCTGATTTTAAATCAGGAAACAGGCACCTGCCTACGGTTTGGAAGAAGACAATCCAATTTGCGTAATAGGTGTACTATCCCCTAATCTAAGGGGTACTCGCAACCTGAGAGAAGGTAAAATGAAAAGACAACTGAATAGTCCTATTCGTTTTCTCCAGAACCGGAAACCATCCTCGAATAAATTCCTTCGAGTTCGTATATAACCATACGATGGTTTTGTCCAATGGAAGTGGACGTTCGTAGTAATACGGGGTGTCCTGGAGAAAAGGGTAAAAGTAGGAGTGGTAATGAGGTCTGCAACTTTGACAATCCAAAAGCCAGTGTTTAAGAAGGTTCGGTCAATTTTGGTCTCTGAGTCATAGTCTAGGGTCGGGTCAATGGTCGCTGCCAAAGAGAGAGAGAAAAGAAACACTCAGCGTGCACTCTAACCTAGATCAGAATGGTTACCAATTTATCTAATCTGGAAACCTCCCACTGTAACCTCAAATTCTTCTCCAATCCCAAAAGAAGAATTAGTCGGGATCACCCGAGGAGTAAACCAACTCATCAGTGGGAATCGGGATCCAACTATCATCGCATGATAACGTGACGGAATCTGCTCACGCTATCACACTCCAGAAGGTATGCGCATATCTGGAAAGTTTCAGTTTCTTTAGAAACTCCCGATGTGATTTTTGCCCCATGCTCTTATGACCTTGACTTTGTCCAACATATCATAAGTCACATGTCAAGTTCTACCCGTCATTCTCCAGGTTAATTTGAGCCCACTCGTACATACCCTTGACTTTGGCCAAAATAGTAGTACGACTGCCCCAAACCAACGCATCTATCTATGCTGCATATGAATACCCAATAGTTACCAATCACTGTGCCTTGACTTTGGCCAACATACACAGCTTGAATACTATTGACCACCCATATGAAACAACGGAGGGCTACGAATGGTTTCTGGCGAAAACCTTTAACGTAATGAACTTGATATCGTTGAAGGAACGGATAGCTTGTATGAAAATATAGTGATGAAAACTTTTGCTAAAGAGGTCACTCCCGGTGAAGGGATCTCGGCTCTTTCCCCGTAGAATGAGGTGCAGGATATTCCAACTGAATACCACGATGCAAAGCAAAAGTAATCGGCTATAGTGAAGTTATTGCCTTGACGCAAACTTTTGTCCAAGGGGTCACTCCCGGTGAAGGGATCTCGGCCCTTGCCTCGTCGACTGAGGAGCAGGATATTCCAACTGAATACCACGGTGCAAAACAAAAGTGAACGTCCTTGCAATAACAGCTTTTTGAAAAAGTTCCAACAACATCAGAATAGGTTTGTTTTTAACTTGCATTGATCCGAATCAACGCAGTCCCATCAATTGATCACACCACAAAGAACGAAAATATACTGATGTACGTATATGCCATCCATATTCGCCACTGGGTCCCGTCATTACCCGTTAGGTTAGCTAACTAACGACAGAGCGGGGACTGGACTAGCACCGATGCAAAACATATACAACATTTACTAGTATATATATATATATATCAAAATATAATATTTCGCTCAAGGCGTGATAAAATGCAACATCACATAAATGTACAGCATCATAGAACAATACAGATATCTGGGATCCCCGGGTTTCACAGAGCCACTACTGAAACCCGACGTTCCCCTGGTCGTGTGGATAGCCTGTGCAATGAAATCCTAGACCCCTACGGGCGCGGCAAGTTACCCGCGAAAACCTGAAGCGAGGCAGCCCCCTTCAGCACCGTGAATGGACCACCCAGCACTTCACGGAATCCGGTAACTTGGGCACCCCTCCTGGGTCAACCTGTACCCCCTACGAGTGCGGCGAATAGCCCGCCAATTCTAAAGTAAAGCCCCCTCCGTCTCAATGCCATGAGATGCGGGCTTGTTGCCCTCTAGAACCCGGCTATCCGTGCACCCCTCCGCAGGGCAATCCTAGTACAGAAAGTAAAATATACATACAACGGGTACATTGAACGCAACCTGGTCGTGCCCCAAAAGAATAATAATACAAACAGGCAGTGACGGCAGTCCACATGTCGGACGCTCGCCCCGCAATATCAAATGTACATAATACAACAAAAACTGTACTAGCATTGCAACCAGGCTATCCCCCACGACCGATCCGCAACATCACAGCAATACACAGAACATCAACGTGAAGGTCACGTTCGCAAATCCGTCTAACCGGGCTATAGCAGTTAGACAAGATTTACCGATCAAGTGACATTCACGGTCGCAGATATAATGTAAAAACTGTGAACTAATGTGTTTAAAATATCCGATCGATCAAATTTTACCAAGTGGGCCCCAAGCATTACTGTAGCACTTAAAGAAATTCTAGGCCCAAAAAGAATGTTCCAAAAACCACATTTCACTGTCATAAAGCTACTGTAGAAATTTGGCACGTTGATAACCTATTCTTGCCGCGGAACTGCGGCTATAACAGGGGTTTGGCCGTGGTTCCGCGGTCCTTCTAGGGAATCACTGTGTCGAATTTTTACAGAATGCTTCTGATACCCTGCATGCATTTCTGCAACATACTGAAAAATTTTTGGAGCCCAAAAAATTTTAACAGAGAACTGATGCATGAGAAAACGCGGATTTTGGAATTTTGTTCGATCGGAAATGTAAACACATTAAACAAAGCTAGACTAGGTTAATGGCGAGGCTCTGATACCACTGTAAGTGCACGGCGGCGCCTCGGCCGTCAATCCGACGCCGGAATGCGGAAGCGAAGCTTTTCTTAAACTTTTATACCGGCACCACCGCGCACTATAAACCCGGATCGGGCCATTAAACTAGTCCTAGCTATCTAGAGAACGAGTAGAGAGATATACCGAGCGATCCGTGTCCTTCGGTTTTCTCTTCATCGTCCCGATCTCCCCGCGGAATCTCCGGTCTTCAACTCCTCGTCGGAAGGGCACCACGTCTCCGGCTTCTTTTACGGGCTCCCACCTCTGGACCGAGGCAACTCGGGCACGAAGTTGGCCAGTCGACGTGCTCAAGGTTTGCTGCAGGTTATTTGTAGAAATCTTTGTCTCTTGGGGTTTGTATGGAGTTGCCATATGGTGGAGGAATTAATATAAGCTTTTGGAGATGGAGTTGTGGGGAATTGTCCAAGCCAAAGATACAAAAATCCCACACCAAATAAAATGGGCAGCCCCCTAATGAGCTTGGCCGGCCACACCAATAGAAAGGAGAGGAATGAGTGTGTGGTGAGTGTGTTAATCAAAAGAATGAGTGAGCCAACCAATAATCCAAGGGAGAGAGAGAAAAGGCTATCATGCAAAGAAATGATCACTAGGAAAGTCTAACACTCAAACAACAATCATCACTTCCAAAAGTCATGCCATCATGAAGATAGAAGTCAAGCAATGATGGATTAATCAAGTCAATGGATGGTGCACCCATCATGAAAACCATCATGATGCAACAAAATGCAAAGAACACCCTCCATAATTGCTTATTTACACAAATGCAAATAAGCCCTTCTCCACCAATCTTCGGCCAATGAAAGATACAAAGAAATATGGCCGAAACGGAAAGCAAACTGGCAACTCCAAAAAACTGGTCCCGTAATAAATTACAGGAAAACCCCAATACTGTGTATACACACCCGCATCTGTATTCCGACCGAAATACAAATGCAATGAGACAAAATCTACACTATACAATACTAGGATCCGTCTTAAACCAAAGCCTGCTAGTATAAACTGTCCGATCCTGATCCGTGCAATGCCACACGTATCTGATCGAACCCTGCCATATCTCCATACGGCCTCTACAGCGTTTCGCCCGAAAACTTGAGCAACTGAATGTGGGGGACTCTAAAGACTCGTCAATACTATGGCTGCGGCTTTAACCACTAGCACGTCGGAGGTATTAGCCATACGTGACGGGCTACCAGCTATTGACCAAAAGGGACGTCGATGAGAGAACTCATCCGGACACCCTACTGAGCCTGTCAGTGACAATATCCATACAGTCCGGTCTGTTCGTCTATGAGCATCGCATGGCGGGCCTAGGGGGTTGGTAAAAGTCAGACCCCCAAAAGCGGTACAAGTCGTGTCGGAGTGTAGCCCAGAACACCCTGAGATACTACTGGAATACCTACCAGTAAATCTCCTGCCTTGGCCAAGGACTTCGTGTAATGGCTCTCCTAGACACAGCGCGACCGCACCCCCAATACAGGGAGAGACGAACCCCTAAAGATCCGCTCACTGCCTCCATGTGGCTCGGGACTGTACCCAACTAAAACATGTTTGCACGTCTCCTTTGAGTGTGGTAGGGTAGTAATCAAAGTACAGTGGGAACTCACACGAGACAAATGACGATCCTCAGGTCAATGAACGAACCTGTACACATGTCACCAGGGAACTGCTATCTGACGTCTGGTATAATCCCAACTAGCAGGTTCCCGGCGAGTCCTGTCCTGTGTACTCATAACCCAATGAGCACCTGTATATATCTTAGGTGAACCAACTGACACCAATGGCTTGTGAGACCGACCACCGCCCCTCGTCGGGGTCTCGACTGTATACACTAGTCTACTCTGGAGTATCGATGCCCTGTCTCGAAACTCCCACGACTAGGGACCTTTTAAGAATGTTCTTATAGACTACCAGCTCCCACGTATATGATCACCCTCATACTGCTGGCAGTCAAGCAAGAATCACAGGCATGTGATTGCAATGATTAAGGGAGGATAGTATGCTATCTGGTTTATCTTTATCATCGTGTACTGCTTTAGGTGACCAGACATGTCGCTATTACACGTTGATAGAGCCCCTAGGATTCTTCCTTGACCACCAGCAGTATGAGGGCGATCATATAAGTGGGAGCTGGTAGTCTATAAGCACATCCTTAAAAGGTCCCTAGTCGTGGGTGTTTCGAGACAGGGCATCGATACTCCAGAGTAGACTAGTGTATACAGTCGAGACCTCGACGAGGGGCGGTGGCCGGTCTCACAAGCCACTGGTGTCAGTTGGTTCACCTAAGATGTATACAGGTGCTCATTAGGTTATGAGTACACCGGACAGGACTCGCCGGGAACATGCTAGTTGGTCTTATACCTGACGTCAGATAGCAGTTCCCTGGTGACATGTGTACAGGTTAGTTCATCGACCTGGGGATCGTTATTTGTCTCGTGTGAGTTCCCACTGTACTTTGATTACTACCCTACCACGCTCAAAGGAGACGTGCAAACAGGTTTTAGTTGGGTACAGTCCCGAGCCACATGGAGGCAGTGAGCGGATCTTCAGGGGTTCGTCTCTCCCGGTATTGGGGGTGAGGTCGCGCTGTGTCTACGAGAGCCATTACACGAAGCCCTCGGCCGAGGCAGGAGATTTACTGGTAGGTATTCCAGTAGTATCTCAGGGTGTTCTGGGCTACACTCCGACACGACTTGTACCGCTTTTGGGGGTTTGACTTTACCAACCCCCTAGGCCCGCCATGCGATGCTTATAGTCGAACGGACCGGACTGTGCGGATATTGTCATTGACAGGCTCAGAAGGGTGTCAGGATGAGTTCGCTCATCGACGTCCCTTTTGGTCAATACCTGGTAGCCCATCACGTATTGGCTTATACCTCTGACGTGCTAGTGGTTAAATCCACAACCAAGGTGTTGACGAGTCTTTAGAGTCCCCCCACATTCAGTTGCTCAAGTTTTCGGGCGAAACGCTGTAGAGGCCGTATGGAGATATGGCAGGGTTCGATCAGATACGTGCGGTATTGCACGGATCAGGATCGGACGGATAATACTAGCCAACTTTGGTTTAAGCCGGATCCTAGTATAGTTCAGTGTAGATTTTGTCTCATTGCATTTGTATTCGGTCGAAATACAAATGCGGGTGTGTATACACAGTAGCGGGGTTTTCCTGTGATTTATTACGGGACCAGTTTTCAGGAGTTGCCAGTTTGCTTTCCGTTTCGTCCATATTTCTTTGTATCCTTCATTGGCCGAAGATTGGTGGAGGAGGGCTTATTTGCAATTGTACAAATAAGCAATTGTGGAGGGGGTCTTTGCATATTATTGTATCATGATACTTGCACCATCATTGCTTGACTTTCTTTAGTCATCATGTTTTGACTTGATTTATCCATCATGGCTTGACTTTTGTATCATCATGGTTTTGATGATGGTTGTTGGTGGAGTATGGGTTTGTTTGTGATGATTGTTTCTTATCACCCTTTCTTTTCTCTCTTGCATTATGATAGTGGTTCCATCATCCATACACCACTCACTCATTCTCTCCTCTCCAAGATCATGGCCGGCCTTGCTCTTTGATGGGGCTGTCCAAAATTCTAGTGGGAGGATTTTTGCCTTTTTGGCTTGGTAAAATCCCATAAGCTCCTCCTCCAAAAGCATGTATCATCCTCCACCAAAAGGCAACCTCCATGAACCCCAAAATGAGATATGAGCACTACACATTCTACAGCAAACCTTGGGCACGTCGGCTCGCCAACTTCGTGCCCGAGTTGCCTCGGTATAGAGGTGGGAGCACGTAAAAGAAGCAGGCGACGTGGTGCCCTTCCGGCGAGGAGGTGGAGACTGGACATTCCGCGGGAGATCGGGACGACGACGAGAAGACCGGAGGACACGGATCGCTCGGTATATCTCTCTTCCCCATCTAGTAGTTAGCAAGGACTAGTTAATGGCACGATCCGGGTTTTATAGTGCGCGGTGGTGCCGGTCAAGTAAAACTAAAGTTAACCATCGCTTCTGCATTTGGCCTCGGGATGGAGGCCGGGGCGCCGCCGTGCACTTACAGTGGTATCGGAGCCTCGCCATTAACCTAGTCTAGCTTTGTCTAATGTGTTTTTCACTTCCGATCGAACAAATGTTCCAAAACCGTGTTTTTCAAGACAACAGTTTTCTGTCGAAATTTTTTTGTCTCGAAATTTTTTTCAGGTAGTCTCAGAATACTGTGCATGGAATTATAAGCCTATTGTAAAAATTTGGTGGCAAGATCTCATTATTCGACCGCGGAACCGCGGCCAAACCTATGCTTGGGCCGCGGTTCCGCCGCTGTTTTGAGTGATCAGTGCACCAATTTTTTACAGAGGCCTCCTGTGATGAAAATAGGGGTTTTGGAATATTAATTTTGGGCCCAGAATTTCTTGATGTGCTACAGTAGTACTTGGGGGCCCACTTGGTAAATTTGATCGATCGGATATTTTAAACACATTAGTTCACAGTTTTTACATTATATCTGCGACCGTGAATGTCACTTGATCGGTAAATCCTGTCTAACTGCTATAGCCCGGTTGGACGGATTTGCGAACGTGATTTTCACGTTGATGTTCTGTGTATTGCTGTGATGTTGCGGATTGGTCGTGGGGGATAGCCTGGATGCAATGCTAGTACAGTTTTTGTTGTATTATGTACATTTGACATTGCGGGGCGAGCGTCCGACATGTGGACTGCCGTCACTGCCTGTTTGTATTATTATTTTAGGGCACGACCAGGTTGCGGTCGATGTACCCGTTGTTTGTATATTTTACTTTCTGTACTAGGATTGCCCCGCGGAGGGGTGCACGGATAGCCGGGTTGTAGAGGGCAACAAGCCCGCTTCTCATGGTATTGAGACGGAGGGGCTTCACTCTAGAATTGGCGGGCTATTCGCCGCACTCGTAGGGGGTACAGGTTGACCTAGGAGGGGTGCCCAAGTTACCGGATTCCGTGAAGTGCTGGGTGGTCCATTCACGTTGCTGAAGGGGGCTGCCTCGCTTCAGGTTTTGGCGGGTAACTTGCCGCGCCCGTAGGGGTCTAGGGTTTTCATTGCACAGGCTATCCACACAACCAGGGGAACGTCGGGTTTCAGCGGCTCTGTGAAACCCGGGATCCCAGATATCTGTATTGTTCTGTGATGCTGTACATTTCTGTGATGTTGCATTTTTTATCACGCCTTGAGCGAAATATTATATATTGGTATATATACTAGTAGATGTTGTATATGTTTTGCATCCGCGCTAGTCCAGTCCCCGCTCTGTCGTTAGTTAGCTAACCTAACGGGTAATGACGGGACCCAGTGGCGAATGCGGATGGCATATACGTACATCAGTATATTTTCGTTTTTTGTGGTGTGATCAATTGATGGGACTGCGTTGATTCGGATCAATGCAAGTTAAAATCAAACCTAATCTGATATTGTTGGAACACTTTTCAAAAAGCTGTTATTGCAAGGACGTTCACTTTTGTTTTGCACCGTGGTATTCAGTTGGAATATCCTGCTCCTCAGTCGACGAGGCAAGGGCCGAGATCCCTTCACCGGGAGTGACCCCTTGGACAAAAGTTTGCGTCAGGGCAATAACTTCACTATAGCCGATTACTTTTGCTTTGCACCGTGGTATTCAGTTGGAATATCCTGCACCTCATTCTACGGGGAAAGAGCCGAGATCCCTTCACCGGGAGTGACCTCTTTAGCAAAGGTTTTCGTCACTATATTTTTATAAAGCTATCCGTTCCTTCAACGATATCAAGTTCATTACGTTAAAGGTTTTCGCCAGAAACCATTCGTAGCCCTCCGTCGTTTCATATGGGTGGTCAATAGTATTCAAGCTGTGTATGTTGGCCAAAGTCAAGGCACAGTGATTGGTAGCTATTGGGTATTCATATGCAGCATAGATAGATGCGTTGGTTTGGGGCAGTCGTACTACTATTTTGGCCAAAGTCAAGGGTATGTACGGGTGGGCTCAAATTAACCTGGAGAATGACGGGTAGAACTTGACATGTGACTTATGATACGTTGGCCAAAGTCAAGGTCATAAGAGCATGGGGTAAAAATCACATCGGGAGTTTCTAAAGAAACTGAAACTTTCCAGATATGCGCATACCTTCTGGAGTGTGATGACATGAGCGGATTCCGTCACGTTATCATGCGATGATAATTGGATCACGATTCCCACTGATGAGTTGGTTTACTCCTCGGGTGATCCCGACTAATTCTTCTTTCAGGTTTGGAGAAGAATTTGAGGTTACAGTGGGAAGTTTCCAGATTAGATAAATTGGTAACCATTCTGATCTAAGTTAGAGTGCACGCTGAGTGTTTCTTTTCTCTCTCTCTGGCAGCGACCATTGACCCGACCCTAAGACTATGACTCAAAGACCAAAATTAACCGAACCTTCTTAACACTGGATTTTGGATTGTCAGAGTTGCAAACCTCTTTGCCACTCCTACTTTTACCCTTTTCTCCAGGACAACCCGTACTATTACGAACGTCCACTTCCATTGGACAAAACTATCGTATGGTTATATACGAACTCGAAGGGATTTATTCGAGGATGGTTTCCGGTTCTGGAGAAAACGGATAGGATTATTCAGTTGTCTTTTCCTTTTACCTTCTCTCAGGTTGCGACTACTCCTTGGTTTAGGAGATAGTACACCTATTACGCAAATTGGATAATCTTCTTCCAAACTATAGGCTGGTGCCGACCGGTAGGGAATGAAGAAAACCAATTAGCCTAACGATGTTGTACAGAAGGTATTAAGTTAAGACAAAGCAAGGGATTAGTAAGAGGGCAAAGTAAATTGCAACTGATATTCACGACCAAACCAGGTATTTCATTACCACTCCCACTTCACCTTTGTATTTCTCCAGGACACTCCGTATCACTACGAAGATCCACAGTTTATTGGATACTCCATCGTATGGTTATATACGAACTCGAAAGGAGCTTGTTCCAGTTCGGGGATGGATTCTGGTTCAGGAGAAATAGGAATAAGGTTTATTCGGTTGTCTTTTATCTTCACCTTGTTTCGCATTGCGAGTGTTCCTTGGATTAGGGCAGTACACCCATTATGCTTATTGGATACTCTTCTTCCAAACCATAGGCTGGTGCCGAACGGTAGGGAAGGAAGAAAACCATTTGGCCTAAAGGGGTGTGCAGAAGGTAATGACTAAAGATATAGAAAGGGATTTGGAGAGGTGGCAAAGAATTACACGGTTATAGTCGTGAATTTGGATAATGGATGAGGCCTTACTAGGAATACCAGGATACCCCATCGAAACATTTCAATGTTTCAGTTTCACTGTGTACTGTTAAAGGAAAACTGATTTCCCGATTAGATACTTACTCCAGGGTATGTATTTACCAGGTATGATTTTCACATCTGTATGGTTTTACAGATGATGAGTAGGAGTAAGTTATTGGGAATTAGGTGATCATCCTCATTATATCGGAATTCGTTGTAATTGGTGATATTTGAGGAAGTCACCTGGGTTGTTTGCCGGTCGGCAAATATTTGGTTTTGAATATCCGCTGTTATGCACCAATTTCAAATCGATATATCTGTACGTCTATTTTCATAGAGTGAGATATACCTTTTTGAAATTATGTCTATGACATTTACCTATATCAGTGGATGGTTAGGTAAGGAGCATTAAACAGCGGTGTAATTCTTCTTAACCATAAGTACAGTTTTCAACCTACGACACACAGTGAATGAGTTATCAGACTTAAGGGACTTATACAGAGTATTGTATGTTGTCCAGGGTCCATCAGGACAGAGGGGTTGGTCCTCGTACTATATTCGGTTTACTTATGACTTCTCTAATTTTTAGACAGGTGTTTCGTGGAAACATAGGGTCCGAATTTTGAGAAGTTATAGGTATTTAAATAAAGTAGAGAACCAGGTATTGCAAGTATCGGGATTCTTCAAAGTGATCGAAGATGTAGATACTTGTGTATAGTATTCAGTTGATAGTAGTGATTAAGAGAACTTGCTTCTCTTTCAGGTTACTCATAATTGGAAGTGCTCCTAAGTTGAGTAACACTGATCAGCCTCCTTCCATTTAGTGGACATGCACTGGAGACAGCTGCATGATTTGAATCTGGTTCAATTAAATCAGTGCCTCTGGTTCTATATTGGAAATAGAACAGTTCATATCTTAACGATGTTAAGGTACGGGGAGTTGTCTGGCTTATGATTAAAACCAGACTCTGGATAACTCAAGGCACGTTTCTGTAATGGCTGTTTGTGGGTTGACCCAGGCTATGAAGAGGGTTGACTTTCTACCATCTGGAAGATCAATAATGATATTGTTCTTGACTCGCCACAGTTTTAATAAAAATGGATTTTTTTTTCAGAAAACAGTAGTGGGAGTATGGTAGAACTGGAAGTGATTCCAGAACCACAAACGATTACTAAAGATTTGATAGGAACCTAAAGATTCAATCTGGTTTGACATTCCATTGGCCACTCCGCAGATATGGTGGGTAACCTCAGGCACTCGAGAGGTACTTCGAAATGCTCAAGGACGGTGGCAGGGAGGTTCTTGTTTACTTAGATTTGCCATTGCTGTTGTTCCAGACTGTGAGACCCGGCAGGAGGATGAGTATAGCGTCGCTCTAAACTGGCTTTAGAAGTGTACGTCTATATGACTCTGCCAGAGGGTTGTCGTGGTCAGTGGGAGCAACGGAAGCATGGTGCACAAGTGGCTTATGTCTATTTATAGACTAAAGCAGATGTAGCGGAGATAGATCATCAATTTCTGATGTGACAGTCATAGGTTTGACTTCATCAGAATAGGGGATGGATCTGTTGAGAAGGTAGTAGGGTGTGATGTCCTAGTATTTAGATGACATACACATAGTAGGAAGTGATATTCCTATACTACAATCGGTTACACTTTGGTCGTCACACAGTGGTTTCTCCACATGGGACTTGGACATTATATCAGACATACTGGTTACTAGATCTATGGTTTTAGATCTAGATTTGGGTGGTTTCCTAATCAGGGTACTTAGACAGCATTCTAAGAGTATTTAGAATGGATGACTCCTGGCACGGTAGTGTACCTGCAGGTGATGGAGTCACCCTCTCTAAAGGTGTCTTACAGACTAAAGGGGAGAGGGATGTGCATGATTGGCAGATCACTTGCTCAGGCAATTGAGTCAATCATGAGATGTCAAGTACCACACCAGATGTTGCTCTTGCACTAGATGCAATAAGTTGACATTGATCCAATCCTGGAGAAACAGTCGAAAGCAGTTTTAGAACATAAGTGGATGTTCTAGGGATATGATAACGACAGCCTCATTCGGGAGATAGTTATCATTCCATGCTTCCAAGGTGACTTGGACGACAGGGAGGTTGTCAGAGTTATAGTTTTCCTTCTGACGAGGGGCAGTATTTTGGACAGGTGGTCTAAGGCAATACTGAGGGTGGCATGGCGCAGGATACTGATTGACTTCGGTTGACGATACAGTCTAAGAAGTTAGGATTTGGAGTTCATTTATGAGCTAGGTCCCATCAGACATCCAGACACATTCTTGGACAGGTATTACTCATTTCGGGAGATGGGTTTCTCCGCGAACTTGAGATATAGAGAGACATAGAAAGAAACATCAAGGCAGATCACTCACTGAGGCTATTCCTCGAACGCAATAGTTTCGCAAACGAGCTTTGTGAGACTGACAAGTAGAGGAGTTGGGTGTTCGGTATCACACGGGCTGTGAGTATGCGACATCGCAATAATTAGCCTTGAGTGCAAGTGGGAGATTGTTGGAGATAGTGCCCACAGAGTCAATTATTGGATCACAGGCACGTCATTGCAATGATTGAGGGAGGACCTATCCCGGTAGGACAGTCTTACTCGAGATGATAGTATGCTATCTGGTTTATCTTTATCATCGTGTACTGCTTTAGGTGACCAGACATGTCGCTATTACACGTTGATAGAGCCCCTAGGATTCTTGCTTGACCACCAGCAGTATGAGGGCGATCATATAAGTGGGAGCTGGTAGTCTATAAGCACATCCTTAAAAGGTCCCTAGTCGTGGGAGTTTCGAGACAGGGCATCGATACTCCAGAGTAGACTAGTGTATACAGTCGAGACCCCGACGAGGGGCGATGGCCGGTCTCACAAGCCACTGGTGTCAGTTGGTTCACCTAAGATGTATACAGGTGCTCATTGGGTTATGAGTACACCGGATAAGACTCGCCGGGAACATGCTAGTTGGTCTTATACCTGACGTCAGATAGCAGTTCCCTGGTGACATGTGTACAGGTTAGTTCATCGACCTGAGAATCGTCATTTGTCTCGTGTGAGTTCCCACTGTACTTTGATTACTACCGTACCACGCTCAAAGGAGACGTGCAAACAGGTTTTAGTTAGGTACAGTCCCGAGCCACATGGAGGCAGTGAGCGGATCTTCAGGGGTTCGTCTCTCCCGGTATTGGGGGTGAGGTCGCGCTGTGTCTAGGAGAGCCATTATACGAAGCCCTCGGCTGAGGTAGGAGATTTACTGGTAGGTATTCCAGTAGTATCTCAGGGTGTTCTGGGCTACACTCCGACACGACTTGTACCGCTTTTGGGGGTCTGACTTTACCAACCCCCTAGGCCCGCCATGCGATGCTCATAGACGAACGGACCGGACTGTACGGATATTGTCACTGACAGGCTCAGTAGGGTGTCAGGATGAGTTCGCTCATCGACGTCCCTTTTGGTCAATACCAGGTAGCCCGTCATGTATTGGCTTATACCTTTGACGTGCTAGTGGTTAAATCCACAACCAAGGTGTTGACGAGTCTTTAGAGTCCCCCCACATTCAGTTGCTCAAGTTTTCGGGCGAAACGCTGTAGAGGCCGTATGGAGATATGGCAGGGTTCGATCAGATACGTGCGGTATTGCACGGATCAGGATCGGACGGATAATACTAGCCGGCTTTGGTTTAAGCCGGATCCTAGTATAGTTCAGTGTAGATTTTATCTCATTGCATTTGTATTCGGTCGGAATACAAATGCCGGTGTGTATACACAGTAGCGGGGTTTTCCTGTGATTTATTACGGGACCAGTTTTCAGGAGTTGCCAGTTTGCTTTCCGTTTCGGCCATATTTCTTTGTATCCTTCATTGGCCGAAGATTGGTGGAGGAGGGCTTATTTGCAATTGTGCAAATAAGCAATTGTGGAGGGGGTCTTTGCATATTATTGTATCTTGATACTTGCACCATCATTGCTTGACTTTCTTTAGTCATCATGTTTTGACTTGATTTATCCATCATGGCTTGACTTTTGTATCATCATGGTTTTGATGATGGTTGTTGGTGGAGTATGGGTTTGTTTGTGATGATTGTTTCTTATCACCCTTTCTTTTCTCTTTTGCATTATGATAGTGGTTCCATCATCCATACACCACTCACTCATTTTCTCCTCTCCAAGATCATGGCCGGCCTTGCTCTTTGATGGGGCTGTCCAAAATTCTAGTGGGAGGATTTTTGCCTTTTTGGCTTGGTAAAATCCCACAAGCTCCTCCTCCAAAAGCATGTATCATCCCTCCACCAAAAGGCAACCTCCATGAACCCCAAAATGAGACATGAGCACTACACATTCTACAGCAAACCTTGGGCACGTCGGCTCGCCAACTTCGTGCCCGAGTTGCCTCGGTATAGAGGTGGGAGCCCGTAAAAGAAGCAGGCGATGTGGTGCCCTTCCGGCGAGGAGGTGGAGACTGGATATTCCGCGGGAGATCGGGACGACGGCGAGAAGACCGGAGGACACGGATCGCTCGGTATATCTCTCTTCCCCATTTAGTAGTTAGCTAGGACTAGTTAATGGCACGATCCGGGTTTTATAGTACGCGGTGGTGCCGGTCAAGTAAAACTAAAGTTAACCATCGCTTCCGCATTTGGCCTCGGGATGGAGGCCGGGGCGCCGCCGTGCACTTACACTAGCAAGTTCCCGGCGAGTCCTGTCCGGTGTACTCATAACCCAATGAGCACCTGTATACATCTTTAGTGAATCAACTAACACCAATGGGTTGTGAGACCGGCCACCGCCCCTCGTCGGGGTCTCGAATGTATACACTAGTCTACTCTGGAGTATCGATGCCCGGTCTCGAAACTCCCACGACTAGGGACACTTTAAGGATGTGCTTATAAACCCCAGCTCCCATATATATGATCGCCATCATACTGCTGGCAGTCAAGCAGGAATCCTATGGGCTCTATCAAAGTGTAACAGTGATAAAGACAAACTAGATAGCATACTATCATCTCGAGTAAGACTGTTCTATCGGTATAGGTCCTTCCTCAATCATTGTAATCACGTACCTGCGATCCAATAATTGACTTTGAGGGAACTATATCCAACACGTCTCTCCTGGTATTAGGGGTGAGATCACGCTGTGTCTAGGAGAGCCATTACACGAAGTCCTTGGCCAAGGCAGGAGATTTACTGGTAGGTATTCCAGTAGTATCTCAGGGTGTTCTGGGCGACACTCCGACACGACTTGTACCACTTTTGGGGTCTGACTTTTACCAGCCCTCTAGGCCCTGACATGCGATGCTCATAGACGAATGGACCGGACTGTATGGATATTGTCACTGACAGGCTCAGTAGGGTGTCAGGATGAGTTCGCTCATCGACTTCCCTTTTGGTCAATACCTGGTAGCCCGTTACGTACGGCTAATACCTCTGACGTGCTAGTGGTTAAATCCACAGCCAAAGTATTGATGAGTCTTTATAGTCCCCCACAGACAGTTTCTCAAGTTTTGGGCGAAACGCTGTAGAGGCCATATGGATATATGGCAGGGTTCGATCATATACGTGCGGTATTGCACGGATCATGATCGGACGGATAATACTAGCAGGCTTTGGTTTAAGCCGGATCCTAGTATTGTACAGTGTAGATTTTGTCTCATTGCATTTGTATTCGGTCACAATACAAATGCGGGTATGTATATACAGTCGCGGGGTTTTCCTGTAATTTATTACCGGATCATTTTTTTTGAAGTTGCCAGTTTG
This sequence comes from Agapanthus africanus, assembly GCA_030015575.1. Lineage (NCBI taxonomy): Eukaryota > Viridiplantae > Streptophyta > Magnoliopsida > Asparagales > Amaryllidaceae > Agapanthus > Agapanthus africanus. Next base: position 328,912,411 of record JASDDO010000001.1, on the reverse strand, counting down.
CATTCCGTTTCGGTCATTTTTCCTTTGTTCCTTCTTGGCTGAAATTCCTTTGATGGGAGGGGCTTATTTGCAAATGTGCAAATTAGCAAAGTGGAGGGTGTTTTTTGTAAGTGGTTGCTTCATGATGGTACTAGATTTGACTTAGACTTCCATTTGCATCATTACTTGCTTTATGTGAATGGATTGATGAGGAGGAGACTTTGTTGTGATCATTGTTTTTTCTCACCATCACTCATTCTTCTCTCTTGCATGATTGACCTCCCTCCTCTCATTGTTGTGGCCGGCCACAAGGGATGGGGGGCTGTCCAAATTTTTGGTTAGGGATTTTTATCTCATTTGCTTGCACAAAAATCATATAGCTCCACTTCAAAGCTCATCTCCTTCCACCATCCAAAAATGGCAACTTCATTAACCCATTGAGACAAACCGTTCTACACTCAGTCTACAGCAATCTTGGACACGTCGGCTTGCTAACTTCGTGTCCGAGTTGCCTCGGTCCAGAGGTGGGAGCTCGTAAAAAGACTCGGTGATGTGGTGCCTTTCCGACGAGGAGATCGATACCGGAGATGCCGCGAGGAGATTGGGATGGTGGCCAAAGATCGAAGGACATGGATCGCTCGGTATAGCTCTCTACCCTTTCTCTAGTTAGCTAGTAGTAGGTTAATGGTCCGATCCGGGTTTATAGTCCGTAGTAGTACCGGTTTCTAGTTTGAAAAAGTTTTTGTTTCCGCATTTTGGCCTCGGACAGACGGCTGGGGCACTGCCGTGGTCTTACATGGTATCAGAGCCAGGCCATTAACCTTTTCTAGCTTGCTCTAATGTGTTTAGAATTTCGATCGAACAGAAATTCCGAAACCACGTTTTCAAAAGTAACAGTTTCTGTCGAATTTTGTTTGTTGTCAAAAAAATTATTTGGTGCATTGCATAAATTCAGGCAGGGTTTTCTATGAAATCTATGAAAATTTGGTATTCTGTTGTTACTGTAGCGCGGCAGAACCGCGGACGTACCCCCCTTTTGGCCGCAGTTCCGCGGCCGAACTGTAGCAACAGTTCGCCATTTTTTCTACAGGGGTTCATGACTTGAAAATGGGGTTTTTGGTATATTCTGTTTGGGCCCAGATTTATTTTGAGTGCTACAGTTGTGCTTGGGGCCCACTTCGGGAATTTTTGTCGATGGAAAATTTTAAACATGTTAGTTCACAGCATTTACATTATATTTGCGACCGTGAATGTCATTTGATCGGTAAATCCTGTCTAATTGCAATAGTTCTTTTAGACGGATTTGCGAACGTGACATTCACGTTGATGTTCTGTGTTGTGCTGTGATGTTGCGGATTTGTCGTGATGGATAGTCTGGATGCAATGTTAGTACAGTTTGGTTGTATATGTACATTTGATATTGCGGGGCGAGCGTCCGACATGTGGACTGCCGTCACTGCCTGTTTGTATATTATTCTTTTGGGGCACAACCGGGCTGAGGTCGATGTACCCGTTGTATATTTTACTTTCTGTACTAGGATTACCCCGCGGAGGGGTGCACAGATAGCCGGGTTCTAGAGGGCAATGGGCCCGCATCTCATGGCTTTGAGACGGAGGGGGCTCCCCTCTAGAATTGGCGGGCTATTCGCCGCACTCGTAGGGGGTACAGGTTGACCCAAGGAAGGGTGCCCAAGTTACCGGATTCCGTGAAGTGCTGGGTGGTCTATTCACGTTGTTGAAGGGGGCTGCCTCGCTTCAGCTTTTGGCGGGTAACTTGCCGCGCCCGTAGGGGTCTAGAATTTCATTGCACAGGCTATCCACACGACCAGGGGAACGTCGGGTTTTAGTAGCGGCTCTATGAAACCTGGGGATCCCAGATATCTGTATTGTTCTGTGATACTTATTACATTTCTGTGATGTTGCATTTTTATCACGCCTTGAGCTAATATTATATATTGATATATATACTAGTAGATGTTGTATATGTTTTGCACCCATGCTAGTCCAGTCCCCGCTCTGTCGTTAGTTAAGTAACCTAACGGGTGATGACGGGACCCAGTGGCGAATGTGGATGGCATATACGTACATCGTATTTTCGTTCTTTATTGGTGTGATCAATTGATGGGACTGTAATGATTTGGATCAATGCAAGCTAAACAAACCTATTCTGATGTTGTTGGAACAACTTTTCAAAAAGCTGTAATTACAAGGACGTTCACTTTTTTTTTGCACAGTGGTGTTCGGTTATGAATATCCAGCACCTCAGTCGACGAGGCAAGGGCCGAGATCCCTTCACCGGGAGTGACCCCTTGGACAGAAGTTTGCGTCAGGGTAATAACTGTTGGAGATAGTGCCCTCAGAGTCAATTATTAGGTCACAGGTACGTGATTGCAATGATTGATGGAGGACCTATCCCGGTAGGACAGTCTTACTCGAGATGATAGTATGCTATCTGGTTTACCTTTATCATCGTGTACTGCTTTAGGTGACCTGACAAGTCGCTATTACACGTTGGTAGAGCCCCTAGGATTCTTGCTTGACCACCAGCAGTATGAGGGCAATCATATAAGTGGGAGCTGGGGTCTATAAGCATATCCTTAAATGGTCCCTAGTCGTGTGAGTTTCGAGACAGGGCATCGATACTCCAGAGTAGACTAGTGTGTACATTCGAGACCCCGACGAGGGGCGGTGGCCGGTCTCACAAGCCACTGGTGTCAGTTGGATCACCTAAGATGTATACAGGTGCTCATTGGGTTATGAGTACACCAGACAGGACTCGCCGGGAACATGCTAGTTGGTCATATACCAGACGTCAGATGGCAGTTCCCTGGTGACATGTGTACAGGTTAGTTCATCGACCTGGGGATCGTCATTTTTCTCGTGTGAGTTCCCACTGTACTTTGATTACTACCCTACCACGGCTCAAAGGAGTCGTGCAAACAGGTTTTAGTTGGGTACAGTCCCGAGCCACATGGAGGCAGTGAGCGTATCTTCAGGGGTTCGTCTCTCCCGGTATTGGGGGTGAGGTCGCGCTGTGTCTAGGAGAGCCATTACACGAAGTCCTTGGCCAAGGCAGGAGATTTACTGGTAGGTATTCCAGTAGTATCTCAGGGTGTTCTGGGCTACACTCCGACACGACTTGTACCGCTTTTGGGGGTCTGACTTTTACCAACCCCCTAGGCCCGCCATGCGATGCTCATAGACGAACGGACCGGACTGTACGGATATTGTCACTGACAGGCTCAGTAGGGTGTCAGGCTGAGTTCGCTCACAGACGTCCCTTTTGGTCAATACCTGGTAGCCCGTTACGTATTGGCTTATACCTCTGACGTGCTAGTGGTTAAATCCACAACCAAGGTGTTGACGAGTCTTTAGAGTCTCCCACATTCTGTTACTCAGCTTTCGGGCGAAAGGTTGTAGAGGCCGTATGGAGATATGGCAAGGTCCGATCAGATACGTGCGGTATTGCACGGATCGGGATCGGACAGTTTGTACTTTAGGCCGTATGGATATATGGCAGGGTTCGATCAGATACGTGCGGTATTGCACGGATCAGGATTGAACGGATATTACTAGCCGACTTTGGTTTAAGCCGGATCCTAGTATAGTACAGTGTAGATTTTGTCTCATTGCATTTGTATTTCGGTCGGAATACAAATGCGGGTGTGTGTGCACAGTATCGGGGTTTTCCTGTAATTTATTATGGGACCAGTTTTCTGGAGTTGCCAGTTTGCTTTCTGTTTCGGCCAATTTCCTTTGTATCGTTCATTGGCCGAAGATTGGTGGAGGAGGGCTTGTTTGCATTGTTGCAAATAAGCATTTTGTGGAGGGGTTCTTTGCTTATATTTGTATCATGATGGTTTTTCATGATGAGCACCATCACTTGACTTTCCTTTTTCATGATAGCTTGACTTTGGATGTCATCATGGTTGTTGTTGATTGGTTGGTGGAGTATGGATTTGGTTGTGATGATTGTTTCTTTTCACCATTCTTTTTCTCTCATGATTATGATAGTGGTTCAATCATCCATACACCACACACTCTCTCTCCATTCTCACTCCCTCTTTTTTTTTGGCCGGCCATTCCCTTAGGGGATGGGATGGATTCATTTTATGTGGGGCATTTTGTTTCTCATGCTTGCTAGAAAAGCCCTCTAGTTCATTTCCTAAAGTTGCTCTCTTTTCTTCCACCAAAATGGCAAAGCTCCAAAACCCCATATGAGACTTGAGTACTACATATTCTACAGCAAATCTTGGGCACGTCGACTAGCCAGCTTCGTGCCCGAGTTGCCTCGGCATTGAGGTGGGAGCCCGTAAAAGAAGTAGGCGATGTGGTGCACTTCCGGCGACGAGGAGGAGACCGGAGCTTCCGCAGGAGATCGGGACGACGACGAGAAGACCGGAGGACTTGGATCAGTCGGTATATCTCTCTTCCCCATCTTGTAGTTAGCTAGGACTAGTTAATGGTTCGATCCGGGTATTAGTGCGCGGCGGTTTTCCAGTTCAAGAAAAATTAAAGTTTATCACCGCTTCCGCATTTGGCCGTCGGATTGACGGCCGGGGCGCCGCCGTGCACTTACAGTGGTATCAGAGCCTCGCCATTAACTTAGTCTAGCTTTGTCTAATGTGTTTTGCATTTCCGATCGACCAAAATTCCGAAATCTACATTTTTGTTCACATCAGTTTTCTGTTGAAATTTTTTGGTGTCGAAAATTTTTTCAGGTTACAGAAAAGTGATCTACTAGAAAAAATAAGAATTCTGTGAAAATTCGATGCAGCAACTCCACTGTAGGAGCGCGGAACCGCGGCCAAACACCCCTTTGGGCCGCGGTTCCGCCGCACACTGTTGGGATCCCTGCACCAAATTTCTACAGTATCTTTCTGGGGTTAAAATTGGGGTTTTGGAACAATAACATTGGGCCCAGAATTTCTTGATCTGCTACAGTAAAGCTTTGGGGCCCACTTGTTAAAATTTGATCGATCGGATATTTTAAACACATTATTTCACAGTATTCACATTATATCTGCGACCGTGAATGTCACTTGATCGGTAAATCCGGTCTAACTGCTATAGCCCGGTTAGACGGATTTGCGAACGTGATTTTCACGTTGATGTTCTGTTTTTGCTGTGATGTTGCGGATCGGTCGTGGGGGATAGCCTGGTTGCAATGCTAGTACAGTTGTGGTTGTATTATGTACATTTGATATTGCGGGGCGAGCGTCCGACATGTGGACTGCCGTCACTGCCTGATTGTATTATTATTTTGGGGCACGGCTAGGTTGCGGTCGATGTACCCATTGTATGTATATTTTACTTTCTGTACTAGGATTACCCCGCGGAGGGGTGCACGGATACCCGGGTTCTAGAGGGCAACAAGCCCGCATCTCATGGCATTGAGACGGAGGGGGCTTTACTCTAGAATTGACGGGCTATTCGCCGCACTCGTAGGGGGTACAGGTTGACCCAGGAGGGGTGCCCAAGTTACCGGATTCCGTGAAGTGCCGGGTGGTCCATTCACGTTGCTGAAGGGGGCTTCCTCGCTTCAGGTTTTGGCGGGTAACTTGCCGCGCCCGTAGGGGTCTAGGTTTTCATTGCACAGGCTATCCACACGACCAGGGGAACGTCGGGTTTCAGTAGTGGCTCTGTGAAACCCGGGGATCCCAGATATCTGTATTGTTTCTGTGATGCTGTACATTTTCTGTGATGTTGCATTTTATCACGCCTTGAGCGAATATAATATATTGGTATATATATTAGTAGATGTTGTATATGTTTTGCTTCCGCGCTAGTCCAGTCCCCGCTCTGTCGTTAGTTAGCTAACCTAACGGGTAATGACGAGACCCAGTGGCGAATGCGGATGACATATACGCACATCATATTATTTTCGTTCTTTGTGGTGTGATCAATTGATGGGACTGCATTGATTCGGATCAATGCAAGTTCAAAAACAAACCTAATCTGATGTTGTTGGAACACTTTTCAAAAAGCTGTTATTGCAAGGACGTTCTCTTTTGTTTTGCATCGTGATATTCAGTTGGAATATCCTGCTCCTCAGTCGACGAGGCAAGGGCCGAGATCCCTTCACCGGGAGTGACCCCTTGGACAGAAGTTTGCGTCAGGGCATTAACTTCACTATAGCCGATTACTTTTGCTTTGCATCGCGGTATTCATTTGGAATATCCTGCACCCCATTCTACGGGGAAAGAGCCGAGATCCCTTCACCGGGAGTGACCTCTTTAGCAACGGTTTTCGTCACTATATTTTCAAAAAGCTATCAGTTCCTTCAACGATATCAAGTTCTTTACGTTAAAGGTTTTCGCCAGAAACCATTCGTAGCCCTCCGTCATTTCAGTTAAATATTCGGTAGTATTCAAGCTATGTATTTTGACCTCACGCCAAGGCATAGTGATTGGTAGCTGCCGGGTATTTATCTGTTGCATAGATAGATGCGTTGGTTTGGGACAGTCGTACTACTATTTTGGCCTACGTCAAGGGTATGTACGGGTGGGTTCAAATTAACCTGGATAATGACGGGCAGAACTTGACATGTGACTTATGATATTTTGACCTCATGCCAAGGTCATAAGAGCATGGGGCAGAAATCTCATCGGGAGTTTCAAAAGAACTGAAACTTGCTAGATATGCGCATACCTTCTGGAGTGTGATGATGTGAGCGGATTCCGTCACATTATCATGCGATGATAGTTGGATCCTGATTCCCACTGATGAGTTAGTTTACTCCTCAGGTGACCCCGACTAATTCTTCTTTCAGGTTTGGAGGAGAATTTGAGGTACAGTGGGAGGTTTCCAGATTAGATAAATTGGTAACCATTCTGATCTAGGTTAGAGTGCACGCTGAGTGTTTCTTTTCTCTCTCTCTTTTGCAGCGACCATTGACCCGACCCTAGACTATGACTCAGTGACCAAGTTGACCGAACCTTCTTAAACACTGGCTTTTGGATTGTCAGAGTTGCAAACCTCATTGCCACTCCTACTTTTACCCTTTTCTCCAGGACACCCTGTATTACTACGAACGTCCACTTCCATTGGACAAAACCATCGTATGGTTAGATACGAACTCGAAAGAATTTATTCGAGGATGGTTTCCGGTTCTGGAGGAAACGAATAGGACTATTCAGTTGTCTTTTCCTTTTACCTTTTCTCAGGTTGCGAGTACTCCTTGGTTTAGGAGATAGTACACCTATTATGCAAATTGGATAGTCTTCTTCCAAACCATAGGCAGGTGCCGACCGGTAGGGAATGAAGAAAACCAATTAGCCTAACGATGGTGTACAGAAGGTATTAAGTTAAGACAAAGCAAGGGATTAGTAAGAGGGCAAAGTAAATTGCAACAGATATTCACGAACAAACCAAGTATTCCTTCGCCAATCCTAAATCACCTTTGTATTTCTCCAGGACACTCCGTATCACTACGAAGATCCACAGTTTATTGGATACTCCATCGTATGGTTATATACGAACTCGAAAGGAACTTGTTCCAGTTCGGGGATGGATTCTGGTTCAGGAGAAATAAGAATAAGATTTATTCAGGTGTCTTTTATCTTCACCTTCTCTCGCATTGCAAGTGTTCCTAGGATTGGGACAGTACACCCATTATGCTTATTGGATAGTCTTCTTCCAAAACATAGGCTGGTGCCGAACGGTAGGGAAGGAAGAAAACCATTTGGCCTAAAGGGGTGTGCAGAAGGTAAAGACTAAAGACATATGAAGGGATTTGGAAAGGTGGCAAAGAATTATACGGTTACAGTCGTGAATCTGGAAGAGGCATTACTAGAAATACCGGAATACCCCATCGAAACATTTCAATGTTTCAGCTTCACTGTGTAGTGTTAAAAGAAAACTGATTTCCCGATTAGATACTTACTCCAGGGTATGTATTTACCAAGTATGGTTCTCACATCTGTATGGTTTTACAGATGATGAGTGGGAGTAAGTTATTGGGAATTGGATGATCATCCTCATTATATCGGGATTCGTTGTAATCGGTGATATTTGAGGAAGTCACCTGGGTTGTTTGCCGGTTGGCAAATATTTGGTTTTGAATATCCGCTTTTATGCACCAATTTCAAATTGATATATCTGTACGTCTATTTTCATAGAGTGAGATATACCTTTTTGAAATTATGTCTGTGACATTTACCTATATCAGTGGATGGTTAGGTAAGGAGCATTAAACAGCGGTGTAATTCTTCTTAACCATAAGTACAGTTTTCAACCTACGACACACAGTGAATGAGTTATCAGACTCAAGGGACTTATACAGAGTATTGTATGTTGTCCAGGGTCCATCAGGACAGCGGGGTTGGTCCTCGTACTATATTCGGTTTACTTATGACTTCTCTATTTTTTAGACAGGTGTTTCGTGGAAACACAGGATCCGAATTTTGAGAAGTTATATGTATTTGAATAGAGTAGAGAACCAGATGTAGCAAGTATCGGGATTCTTCAAAGTGATCGAAGATGTAGATACTTGTGTATGGTATTCAGTTGATAGTAATGATTAAGAGAACTTGCTTCTCTTTCAGGTTACTCATATTTGGAAATGCTCCTAAGTTGTGTAACGCTGATCGGCCTCCTTCCATTTAGTTGACATGCACTGGAGACAGCTGCATGATTTGAATCTGGTTCAATTAAATCAGTGCCTCTGTTTCTACATTGGATATAGAACAGTTCATATCTTAACGATGTTAAGGTACGGGGAGTTGTCCGGCTTATGATTAAAACCAGACACTGGACAACTCAAGGCACGTTTTTGTAATGGCTGTTTGTGGGTTGACCCAGGCTATGACGAGGGTTGACTTTCTACCATCTGGATGAACAATAGCAATATTGTTCTAGACTCGCCACAGTTTTATTAAAAATGGATTTTTTTTCAGAAAACAGTAGTGGGAGTATGGTAGAACTGGAAGTGATTCCAGAACCACAAACGATTACTGAAGATTTGATAAGGAACCTAAAGATTCAATCTGTATTGACATTCCATTGGCCACTCCGCAGATACGGTGGGTAACTTCAGGCACCCGAGAGGTACTACGGCAGCCTCAAGGACGGTGACAGGGAAGTTCTTGTTTACCCACAATTACCATTGCTGTTGTTCCAGGCTGCGAGACCCGGCGGGAGGATGAGTATAGCGTCGTTCTAAACTAGTTTTAGAAGTGGACGTCTATATGACTCTGCCAGAGGGTTGTCGTAGTCAGTGGGAGCAGCGGAAGCATTGGTGGACAGGTAGCTTATGTCTATTTATAGACTAAAACAGATGTAGCGGAGATAGATCATCTATTTCTGACGTGACAGTCATAGGTTTGACTTCATCAGAATAGGGGATGGATCTGTTGAGAAGGTAGTAGGGTGTGATATCCTGGTATTTGGATGACATACACAGGGTAGGAAAAGAAACTCCTAAACTACAATCGGTTATACTTTCGTCGTCACACAGTGGTTTCTCCACAAAGGAAATGGATTTTTTTTCCAGACATACTGGATACTAGATCTATGGTCTTAGATCTAGATTTAGGTAGTCTCCCAATCTGGGTACTTAGACAGCATTCTAAGGGTATTTAGAATGGACGACTCCTGGCACGGTGTACCTGCAGGTAATGGAGTCACCCTCTTTAAAGGTGTCTTATAGACTAAAGTAGAGAGGGATGTGCATGGTTGGCAGATCACTTGCTCAGGCAATTGAGTCAATCATGAGATGTCAAGTACCACACCAGATGTTGTTCTTGCACTAGATGCAATAAGTTGACATTAGTCCAATCCTGGAGAAACAGTCGGAAGCAGTTTTAGAACATAAGTTGCTGTTCTAGGGATATGATAACGATAGCCTCATGCAGGAGACAGTTATCAGTCCAGGCTTCCAAGGTGACATGGACGACAAGGAGGTTGTCAGAGTTATAGTTTTCCTTCTAACGAAGGGCAGTATTTTGGACAGGTGATCCAAGGCAATACTGAGGGTGGCATGGCGCAGGATACTGATTAAGTTCAGTTGACGATACAGTCTAACAAGTTTGGATTTGGAGTTCATTTATGAGCTAGGTCCCATCAGACATCCAGACACATTCTAAGACAGGTATTGCTCATTTCGGGAGATGGCTTTCTCCGCGAACTTGAGATATAGAGAGACATAGAAAGAGACAACAAAGCGGATCCACTCACTAAGGCTATTCCTCGAACGTAATAGTTTCGCAAACGAGCTTTGTGAGACTGACTAGTAGAGGAGTTGGGTGTTCGGTATCACACGGGCTGTGAGTATGCGACATCGCAATAATTAGCCTTGAGTGCAAGTGGGAGATTGTTGGAGATAGTGCCCTCAGAGTCAATTATTAGGTCACAGGTACGTGATTGCAATGATTGATGGAGGACCTATCCCGGTAGGACAGTCTTACTCGAGATGATAGTATGCTATCTGGTTTACCTTTATCATCGTGTACTGCTTTAGGTGACCTGACAAGTCGCTATTACACGTTGGTAGAGCCCCTAGGATTCTTGCTTGACCACCAGCAGTATGAGGGCGATCATATAAGTGGGAGCTGGGGTCTATAAGCATATCCTTAAATGGTCCCTAGTCGTGTGAGTTTCGAGACAGGGCATCGATACTCCAGAGTAGACTAGTGTGTACATTCGAGACCCCGACGAGGGGCGGTGGCCGGTCTCACAAGCCACTGGTGTCAGTTGGATCACCTAAGATGTATACAGGTGCTCATTGGGTTATGAGTACACCGGACAGGACTCGCCGGGAACATGCTAGTTGGTCATATATGTTGGAGATAGTGCCCTCATAGTCAATTATTGGATCGCAGGTACGTGATTGCAATGATTGCGGAGGACCTATCCCGGTAGGACAGTCTTACTCGAGATGATAGTATGCTATCTGGTTTGCCTTTATCAGTCGTGTACATGTTCAGGTGACTGATTGCATGTTACACTTTGATAGAGCCCTTAGGATTTTGCTTTACTACCAACTGTATGATGGCGATCATATACGTGAGAGTTGGATAGTTTATATGCATATCCTTAATTGTGGTCCCTAGTCGTGGGAGTTTCGAGACAGGGCATCGATACTCCGGAGTAAACTAGTGTATACAGTCGAGACCCCGACGAGGGGCGGTGGTCGGTCTCACAAGCCACTGGTGTCAGTTGGATCACCTAAGATGTATACAGGTGCTCATTGGGTTGTGAGTACACCAGACAGGACTCGCCGGGAATCTGCTAGTTAGTACTATACCTATCGTCAGATAGCAGTTCCCAGGTGACATGTGTACAGGTTAGTTCATCGACCTGAGGTCGTCATTTGTCTCGTGTGAGTTCCCACTGTGCTTTGATTTCTACCCTACCACGGCTCAAAGGAGTCGTGCAAACAGGTAGCTTTTGGGTACAGTCCCGAGCCATATGGAGGCACGTGAGCGGATCGACAGGGGATTCGTCTCTCCCGGTATTGGGGGCGAGATCGTGCTGTGTCTAGGAGAGCCATTACACATAGCCCACGGCCGTGGCAGGAGATTTGCTGGTAGGTACTCCAGTAGTATCTCAGGGTGTTATTGGGCTTCACTCCGACACGACTTATACTGCTTCTGGGGGTCTGACGTTACTAGCCCCCTAGGCGGATATGCGATACTCATTGACGAACGGACCGGACTGTATATACATTGTCACTGTTAGGCTCAGTAGGGTTTTCTGGATGAGTTCATTCATCGGCCACCCTTGAGTTTGCTCATCAGTCTCCCTTGAGGTCAGTCCGTGGGCAGCCGTTACGCATAGCTAGTGCCGCTGACGGTTTGTGGTTAAACCCACTGCCAGGGTGCTGACGAGTCATTAGAGTCCCCCCACAGACAGTTTCCCAAGTTCGGGCGAAACGTTGTAGAGGCCGTATGGTTTTATGGCAGGGTTCGGAAAATGCACGTGCGTTTACGCACGTGTCAGTTTTCGGGCAGATGATACTGGTCGGCTTTGGTTTAAGCCGGATCCGAGTATTATATTGAGTAGGTATAATATCTTTGTCTCAGTTGCATTTGTATTCGGTCGTAATACAAATGCGGGTATATTTATACAGTTTCGGGGTTGTCCTGAAATTCGTTTCAGGATCACTTTTGGAAGTTGCCAGTTTCCAGTTTTCTATCAGCCGTCTTTTAACATTCGGTTAAAGACGGATTTATCTTTTCTTCAGATATGGGTGAGTCCTCATTCTAGAAGCTTCTAGAAGTGATGAAGTGGCTAATGAGTCATCTTGAATTTAATGGTGCATTTATTAAGTGATGACTATGTTAATATGAGTCATTGTTTTCATTATGGTTTTTTGGATTGCTTAAGATATTTTGTGATGATAAGGTTATTTGTTATGGTCACCTCCCTCCTCCTACCATCACCTCCCTCCATGAATAAATATGGCCGGCCCCCTCCTCTCTCCATTGGACTTGATACTTGATTAATTTTGTAGAAAAGATATGATAGTATTTGGGTGCATGGAAATTTCATCACTTCATTTTCTTTCCATCACCAAATTCCCTCGGCAACTTCATTTACCGATCGTCCACGGACTTGGACGAAGTGAGACAAAGTAATCTACTCATTCTCTACATCAATCTTGGTCGTCTCTTTTAGCAAACTTGACGATCGAGTTGCCTCGAGTCAGAGGCGGGAGCCCGTTTAAAGAATCAGTGATGTGGTGCCACCTCGACGAGGATATCGGAGTTCGACGAGATCGGAGCAGCCGCAACGGAGCGTGGGATGATGGTTAAAGAACGAAGGACTCGGATCGTTCGGTATAACCTTTCTACACTCTTTACAGTTTGTTAGTTTAGCAATAATGGCAGATCCGGGTTAAAGTATACGATAGCGCCAGTTTAAAAGTTTTTGTTCCGTATTTGGCGTCTGTAGACGGCCAGGGCGCTAGCGTAGACTTACAGTGGTATCAGAGCCTCACCATTTTGCTATGCTAACTTGTGCTAACGCGTTTAAAACTTCGATCCGACCGGAAATCGAAAACTGCAAAAATCCAAGCCGACAGTTTCTGTTGTTTTTAAACGGTCTCAAAAATTATTTCTGGATGTCTTAAAAATCAGAGCAGGAACTTTTAAGAGTCGCGACAAAATTTGGGGTCGTGATCCCTCCAAGCTGCCGCGGAAACGCGGCCAAACCCATGGTTTGGCCGCGCAACCGCGGCCACGTGGGGAGCACGTGCTCCCAAATTTTGTCAGTTGGTTCTCTGTGGGATTTTGGGGTTTTTGATATATATCGTTTTGGCCCAGATTTTGTTACTGTTCACCAGTAAGTCGTGGGGCCCACTTCTTGATATTTTGTCGATCGAAATTTAAACACGTTAGTTTACAGTGCTTACATTATATCTCCGACCGGGAATGTCATTTGATCGGTAAACCGCGTCTGATTGCTATAGTTCTTTTCGACGGGTTTGCGAACGTGACATTCGCGTTGATGTTCTGTGTTGTGCTGTGATGTTGCGGATTTGTCGTGGTGGATAGCAGTGTGCAATGGTAGTACAGTTTGAGTTTATTTGTACATTTGTTATTGCGGGGCGAGCGTCCAACATGTGGACTGCCGTCACTGCCTGTTGTATAATATTCTTTTGGGGCACGACCAGGTTGCGGTCGATGTACCTATTGTACTATTTTTCATTACTGTACTAGGTTTTACCCCGCGACGGAGTGCACGGATAGCCGGGTTCGGAAAGGCAACGGGTCCGCATCTCATGGCTTTGGGAGGCAGAGGGGCCCCACTCTAAAATTGGCAGACTATTCGCCGCACTCGTAGGGGGTACAGGTTGACCCAAGGAGGGGTGCTCAATTTACCGGATTCCGTGAAGTGCCGGGTGTTCCATTCACTATGCTGTTGGGACTACCTCGCTTCAGGTTTTGGCGGGTAACTTGCCGCACCCGTAGGGGTCTAGGTTTCATTGCACAGGCTATCCACACGACAGGGGAACGTCGGGTTTCAGCAGCGGCTCTGTGAAACCCGGGGATCCCAGATTATCTGTATTGTTCTGTGATACTTATTACTTTTTCTGTAATGTTGCATATTATCACGCCTGGAGCGATTATGTATATTGGTTTATATACTATTAGATGTTGTATATGTTTTACACCCGCGCTAGTCCAGTCCCCGCTCTGTCGTTAGTTAAGTAACCTAACGGGTGATGACGGGACCTAGTGACGAATGCGGATGACATATACGTACATTTTATTTTCGTTCTTTTCTGGTGTGATTGATTGATGGGACTGCGTTGATTCTGATCAATGCAAAGTAAAACAAACCTGTTTGAGTTGTTGGAACAATTTTAAAAAGGTGTTATTACAAAGACGTTTCTTTCTGTTATGCATAGCGGTATTCGGTGTGAATATCCAGCACCTCATTCGACGAGGCAAGGGCTGATATCCCTTCACCGGGAAAGACCCCTTGGACAGAAGTTTGCGTCAGGGTAATAACTTTACTATAGTCGATTACAAGTTGCTTTGCATAGCGGTATTCAGTGGAATATCCTGCACCTCATTCCACGAGGAAAGAGCCGAGATCCCTTCACCGGGAGTGACCTCTTTAGCAAAAGGTTTTCGCCACTATATTTTAAAAAGCTATCAGGTTCCTTCAGCGATATCAAGTTCACTACGTTAAAGGTTTTCGCCAAAAACCATCCGTAGCCCTCCGTCACTTCTTTTGGGTATTCAGTAGTATTCAAGCTATGCATTTTCGCCAAAGTTAAGGCATAGTGTTTGGTAGCTGCTGGGTATTCAATTGTTGCATAGATAGATGAGTTAGTTTGGGACAGTCGTTCTGCCGATTGGCCAAAGTCAGGGGCATGTGCGGGTGGGTTCAAATTGACAAGATAGTGATGGGTAGAACTTGGCATGTGACTTATGACATTTTGACCAAAGCCAAGGTCATAAGAGCATGGGGCAAAAAACAGATCGGGAGTTTCTAAAGAAACTGAAACTTGCCAAGTATGCGCATACCTTCTGGAGTATGAGTAACGTGGATGCATTCCATCACGTTATCATGCGATGAGAGTTGGGTCCCGATTCCCACTGATAAGTTGGTTTACTCTTCGGGTGATCCCGATTGATTCTTCTTTAGGTTTGGAGGAGAATTTGACAGGACAGTGGGAGGTTTCCGGATTAGATAAAGTTATGACCATTCTGATCTAGGTTAGAGTGCACGCAGAGTGTTTCTTTTCTCTCTCTCTCTTTGGCAGCGACCTTTGACCGACCCTAGACTATGACTCAGTGACCAAGTTGACCGAACCTTCTTAAAATACTGGCTTTTGGATTGTCTATGTTGCATAAGTCATTGCCACTCCTTCTTTTACCCTTTGCATTTCTCAGAACACCCGTTTTACTACGGATATCCACTTCCATTGGATAGATCTATCGTATGGTTATATACGAACTCGAAGGGACTTCTTCGAGGATGGATCCAGGTTCAGGAGAAATAGAATTGGTTTATTCAGTTGTCTTTTATTATCACCTTCTCTCAGGTTGCGAGAGCTCCTTGGTTTAGGAGAGTACACCTATTACGCTTATTGGATAGTCTTATTCCAAACCATAGGCAGGTGCCGAAAGGTAGGGAATGAAGAAAACCAATTAGCCTAAGTAGGGTGTGCAGAAGGTAATATCAAAAGACAAAATAAAGGGATTAGAAAGAGGGCAAAGTAAATTGCGACTGTAATCATTCACGACCAAAACCGCGTACTTAATCGCCACTCCTATTTCACCTTTAAAGGAATAAGGTATTATTCAGTTGTCTTTTATCATCACCTTCTCTCGAGATGCGAGTACTCCTAGGTTTAGGAGGGTACACCTATTATGCTTACTGGATAGTCTTCTTCCAAACCATAGGCTGGTGCCGAACGGTAGGGAAGGAAGAAAACCATTTAGCCTAGCGACGGTGTACAGAAGGTAACGACTAAAGACAAATAAAGGGATTTGGAAAGATGGCAATAAAATATACGGTTAAAGTCATGAATTGGATTATGGAAGAGGCATTGCTATGAATACCAGGATACCCCTACGAAACATTTTCATGTTTCAGTGCATTGTTAAAGAAAACTGTTTTCCCGATTAGACACTTACTCCAAGGGTATGTCTTTACCAGGTTTCATTCTCATATCTGTATGGTTTTACAGATGATGAGTGGGAGTAAGATATTGGGAATTAGGTGATCATCCTCATTATATCGGAATTCGTTGTAATTGTTGATATTTGAGGAAATCGCCAGGGTACAGTTTTCAACCTACGACGCACAGGTTTTGAGTTGTTCAACTCAGCGGACTTATACAGAGTATTGTATGTTGTCCAGTGTCCATCAGGACAAAGGGGAGGTCCTCATACTATGTTCTATTTACTTATAACTTCTCTAGTATTTAGACAAGTGTTTCGTAGAAATACAAGGTCTAAGTTTTGAGAAGTTGTGGGTATAAGAATAAAGTAGAGAACCAGGTATCACAAGTATCGGGATTCTTCAAAGAGATTGAAGATGTAGATTCTTGTGATTGGTATTCAGATGATAGTAATGGGTTTTGAGAAACGAGTTTCTCTTTCAGGTTACTCATAATTGGATGGATTCCTAAGTTGAGTAATGCTGATTAGCCTCTTTCCATTAAGTTGATATGCACTGGAGACAGCTGCATGATTTGAATATGGTTCCAATTAAATAAGTGCCAAAGTTTCTGTATTGGATATAGAATAGTTCGTACCTTAAAAGATGTTAAGGTACGGGGAGTTGTCCAGCTTATGCTTAAAACCAGACTCTGGATAACTCAGGGCACGTTTCTGTGATGGCTGTTTGTGGGTTGACCCTGGCTATGACGAGGGTTGATATTCTACCATTTGGAAGATCAATAGTGATATTGTTCTTGACTCGCCACAGTTTTAGTAAAATGGATCTTTTTCAGAAAACAGTAGTGGGAGTATGGTAGAACTGGAAGTGATTCCAGAACCGCGAACGATTACGGAAAATTTAATAGGACCTATATATTCAATCAGGTTTGACATTCCAATAGCCACTCCGCAGATATGGTGGGTAACCTCAGACACCCGAGAGGTACTTCGGTAGGCTCAAGGACGGTGACAGGGAGGTTCTTATCTACCCACACTTGACACTACTGTTGTTCCAGACTATGAGACCAGGCAGGAGGATAAGTATAGCGTCGTTCTAAACTGTCTTTAGAAGTGTACGTGTATATTATTCTGCCAGAGGGTTGTCATATTCAGTGGGAGCAGCGGAAGCATAGTGGGCAAGTAGCTTATGTCTATTTATAGACTAGAGCAGTTATAGCGGAGATAGATCATCTAATTTTGATGTGAAAGTCATAGGTTTGACTTCATCAGAATAGGGGATGGATCTGTTAAGAAGGTAGTAGGGTGTGATATCATGGTATTTGGATGACATACACAGAGTAGGAAGTAAAATTCCTATACTACGATCGGTTGTACTCTGATCGTCACACAAGTTGTTTCTCCAGACAGGATATGGATATAATATTTGACATTCTGGTTTCTAGATCTATAGTTTTAGATCTGGATTTGGGTAGTTTCCCAATGTGGGTACTTTGACAGATATTCTAATGGTTTTTAGAATAGTTGACTCCTAGCATGGTAGTGTACCTGCAGGTGATGGAGTCACCCTCTCTAAAGGTGTCGTATAGACTAAAGGGGAGAGGGATGTGCATGATTGGCAGATCACTTGCTTAGGCAATTGAGTCAATCATGAGATGTCAAGTACTGCACCAAATGTTGTTTTTGCACTAGATGCAATAAGTTTGTATTAATCCAATCCTGGAGAAACATAAGGAAGCAGTTTTAGAACATTAGTACATGTTCTACGGATTTGATAACGGCAGCCTCTTTCGGGAGACGGTTATCATTCCAGGCTTCAAAGGTGACATGGATGACAGAGTGATTGTCAGAGTTTTAGTTTTCCCTCTGACGAGGGACAGTATTATGGACAGGTGGTTCCAGAGGATACTGTGGGTGGCATGGTGCCGGATACTGATTAGGTTCAGTGATCCATACAGTCTAAAAAGTTTGGATATGGAGTTCATTTATGAACTAAGGTCCCATCAGATATCCAGACATATTCTAAGACAGGTACTACTCAATTCGGGAGATGGCTTTCTCCGCGAACTTGAGATTAAGAGAGATATAGAAAGATACTTATAGGCGGATCCACTCAATGAGGCTATTTCTCGAACACAATAGTTTTACAAACAGGCTTTGTGAAACTGATTAGTAGAGGAGTTGGATGTTCGGTTTCACACGGGCTGTGAGTAGTCGACGTTGCAATAATTAGCCTTGAGTACAAGTGGGAGATTGTTGGAGATAGTGCCCTCATAGTCAATTATTGGATCGCAGGTACGTGATTGCAATGATTGCGGAGGACCTATCCCGGTAGGACAGTCTTACTCGAGATGATAGTATGCTATCTGGTTTGCCTTTATCAGTCGTGTACATGTTCAGGTGACTGATTGCATGTTACACTTTGATAGAGCCCTTAGGATTTTGCTTTACTACCAACTGTATGATGGCGATCATATACGTGAGAGTTGGGTAGTTTATATGCATATCCTTAATTGTGGTCCCTAGTCGTGGGAGTTTCGAGACAGGGCATCGATACTCCGGAGTAGACTAGTGTATACAGTCGAGACCCCGACGAGGGGCGGTGGCCGGTCTCACAAGCCACTGGTGTCAGTTGGATCACCTAAGATGTATACAGGTGCTCATTGGGTTATGAGTACACCGGACAGGACTCGCCGGGAATCTGCTAGTTAGTACTATACCTGTCGTCAGATAGCAGTTCCCAGGTGACATGTGTACAGGTTAGTTCATCGACCTGAGGTCGTCATTTGTCTCGTGTGAGTTCCCACTGTGCTTTGATTTCTACCCTACCACGGCTCAAAGGAGTCGTGCAAACAGGTAGCTTTTGGGTACAGTCCCGAGCCATATGGAGGCACATGAGCGGATCGACAGGGGATTCGTCTCTCCCGGTATTGGGGGTGAGATCGTGCTGTGTCTAGGAGAGCCATTACACATAGCCCACGGCCGTGGCAGGAGATTTGCTGGTAGGTACTCCAGTAGTATCTCAGGGTGTTATTGGGCTTCACTCCGACACGACTTATACTGCTTCTGGGGGTCTGACGTTACTAGCCCCCTAGGCGGATATGCGATACTCATTGACGAACGGACCGGACTGTATATACATTGTCACTGTTAGGCTCAGTAGGGTTTTCTGGATGAGTTCATTCATCGGCCACCCTTGAGTTTGCTCATCAGTCTCCCTTGAGGTCAGTCCGTGGGCAGCCGTTACGCATAGCTAGTGCCGCTGACGGTTTGTGGTTAAACCCACTGCCAGGGTGCTGACGAGTCATTAGAGTCCCCCCACAGACAGTTTCCCAAGTTCGGGCGAAACGTTGTAGAGGCCGTATGGTTTTATGGCAGGGTTCGGAAAATGCACGTGCGTTTACGCACGTGTCAGTTTTCGGGCAGATGATACTGGTCGGCTTTGGTTTAAGCCGGATCCGAGTATTATATTGAGTAGGTATAATATCTTTGTCTCAGTTGCATTTGTATTCGGTCGTAATACAAATGCGGGTATATTTATACAGTTTCGGGGTTGTCCTGAAATTCGTTTCAGGATCACTTTTGGAAGTTGCCAGTTTCCAGTTTTCTATCAGCCGTCTTTTAACATTCGGTTAAAGGCGGATTTATCTTTTCTTCAGATATGGGTGAGTCATCATTCTAGAAGCTTCTAGAAGTGATGAAGTGGCTAATGAGTCATCTTGACTTTAATGGTGCATTTATTAAGTG
Source organism: Agapanthus africanus (assembly GCA_030015575.1). Taxonomy (NCBI): domain Eukaryota; kingdom Viridiplantae; phylum Streptophyta; class Magnoliopsida; order Asparagales; family Amaryllidaceae; genus Agapanthus; species Agapanthus africanus. The sequence continues at coordinate 328,892,606 of JASDDO010000001.1, read as the reverse complement.
ATGACTATGTTAATATGAGTCATTGTTTTCATTATGGTTTTTTGAATTGCTTAAGATATTTTGTGATGATAAGGTTATTTGTTATGGTCACCTCCCTCCTCCTACCATCACCTCCCTCCATGAATAAATATGGCCGGCCCCCTCCTCTCTCCATTGGACTTGATACTTGATTAATTTTGTAGAAAAGATATGATAGTATTTGGGTGCATGGAAATTTCATCACTTCATTTTCTTTCCATCACCAAATTCCCTCGGCAACTTCATTTACCGATCGTCCACGGACTTGGACGAAGTGAGACAAAGTCATCTACTCATTCTCTACATCAATCTTGGTCGTCTCTTTTAGCAAACTTGACGATCGAGTTGCCTCGAGTCAGAGGCGGGAGCCCGTTTAAAGAATCAGTGATGTGGTGCCACCTCGACGAGGATATCGGAGTTCGACGAGATCGGAGCAGCCGCAACGGAGCGTGGGATGATGGTTAAAGAACGAAGGAATCGGATCGTTCGGTATAACCTTTCTACACTCTTTACAGTTTGTTAGTTTAGCAATAATGGCAGATCCGGGTTAAAGTATACGATAGCGCCAGTTTAAAAGTTTTTGTTCCGCATTTGGCGTCTGTAGACGGCCAGGGCGCTAGCGTAGACTTACAATATACCAGACGTCAGATGGCAGTTCCCTGGTGACATGTGTACAGGTTAGTTCATCGACCTGGGGATCGTCATTTGTCTCGTGTGAGTTCCCACTGTACTTTGATTACTACCCTACCACGGCTCAAAGGAGTCGTGCAAACAGGTTTTAGTTGGGTACAGTCCCGAGCCACATGGAGGCAGTGAGCGTATCTTTAGGGGTTCGTCTCTCCCGGTATTGGGGGTGAGGTCGCGTTGTGTCTAGGAGAGCCATTATACGAAGTCCTTGGCCAAGGCAGGAGATTTACTGGTAGGTATTCCAGTAGTATCTCAGGGTGTTCTGGGCTACACTCCGACACGACTTGTACCGCTTTTGGGGGTCTGACTTTTACCAACCCCCTAGGCCCGCCATGCGATGCTCATAGATGAACGGTCCGGACTGTACGGATATTGTCACCGACAGGCTCAGTAGGGTGTCAGGCTGAGTTCGCTCACAGACGTCCCTTTTGGTCAATACCTGGTATCCCGTTACGTATTGGCTTATACCTCTGACGTGCTAGTGGTTAAATCCACAACCAAGGTGTTGACGAGTCTTTAGAGTCCCCCACATTCTGTTACTCAGCTTTCGGGCGAAAGGTTGTAGAGGCCGTATGGAGATATGGCAAGGTCCGATCAGATACGTATGGTATTGCACGGATCGGGATCGGACAGTTTGTACTTTAGGCCGTATGGATATATGGCAGGGTTCGATCAGATACGTGCGGTATTGCACGGATCAGGATTGAACGGATATTACTAGCCGACTTTGGTTTAAGCCGGATCCTAGTATAGTACAGTGTAGATTTTGTCTCATTGCATTTGTATTTCGGTCGGAATACAAATGCGGGTGTGTATGCACAGTATCGGGGTTTTCCTGTAATTTATTATGGGACCAGTTTTCTGGAGTTGCCAGTTTGCTTTCTGTTTCGGCCAATTTCCTTTGTATCGTTCATTGGCCGAAGATTGGTGGAGGAGGGCTTGTTTGCATTGTTGCAAATAAGCATTTTGTGGAGGGGTTCTTTGCTTATATTTGTATCATGATGGTTTTTCATGATGAGCACCATCACTTGACTTTCCTTTTTCATGATAGCTTGACTTTGGATGTCATCATGGTTGTTGTTGATTGGTTGGTGGAGTATGGATTTGGTTGTGATGATTGTTTCTTTTCACCATTCTTTTTCTCTCATGATTATGATAGTGGTTCAATCATCCATACACCACACACTCTCTCTCCATTCTCACTCCCTCTTTTTTTTTGGCCGGCCATTCCCTTAGGGGATGGGATGGATTCATTTTATGTGGGGCATTTTGTTTCTCATGCTTGCTAGAAAAGCCCTCTAGTTCATTTCCTAAAGTTGCTCTCTTTTCTTCCACCAAAATGGCAAAGCTCCAAAACCCCATATGAGACTTGAGTACTACATATTCTACAGCAAATCTTGGGCACGTCGACTAGCCAGCTTCGTGCCCGAGTTGTCTCGGCATTGTGGTGGGAGCCCGTAAAAGAAGTAGGCGATGTGGTGCACTTCCGGCGACGAGGAGGAGACCGGAGCTTCCGCAGGAGATCGGGACGACGACGAGAAGACCGGAGGACTTGGATCAGTCGGTATATCTCTCTTCCCCATCTTGTAGTTAGCTAGGACTAGTTAATGGTTCGATCCGGGTATTAGTGCACGGCGGTTTGCCAGTTCAAGAAAAATTAAAGTTTATCACCGCTTCCGCATTTGGCCGTCGGATTGACGGCCGGGGCGCCGCCGTGCACTTACAGTAACTTCACTATAGCTGATTGCCTTTTTCTTTGCATCGTGGTATTCAGTTGGAATATCCTGCACCTCATTCTACGGGGAAAGAGCCGAGATCCCTTCACCGGGAGTGAACTCTTTAGCAAAGGTTTTCGGCACTATATTTTTATAAAAAGCTATCAGGTTCCTTCAACAATATCAAGTTCATTACGTTAAAGGCTTTTCGCCAAAAACCATTCGTAGCCCTCCGTCATTTCAGACGGGTAGCACTTAGTATTCATGCTATGTTTGTTGGCCTTCGTCAAGGCATAGTGTATGGTAGCTAATTGTTACCTTTCTGCTGCATAGATAGATGCGTTGGTTTGGGACAGTCGTATAGCCTTGTTGACCTTCGTCAAGGGCTTGTACGGGTGGGTTCAAATTAACCTAGACAGTGACGGGTAGAACTTGACATGTGACTTATGATTTGTTGACTTTCGTCAAGGTCATAAGAGCATGGTGTAAAAATCACATCGGGAGTTTCTAAAGAAACTGAAACTTGCCAGATATGCGCATACCTTCTGGAGTGTGATAACGTGAGTGGATTCCATCACGTTATCATACGATGATAGTTGGATCCCGATTCCCACTGATGAGTTGGTTTACTCCTCGGGTGATCCTGACTAATTCTTTTTTCAAGTTTGGAGGAGAATTTGACGTTACAGTGGAAGGTTTCCTGATTAGATAAAGTGATAACCATTCTGATCTAGGTTAGAGTGCACGCTGAGTGTTTCTTTTCTCTCTCTCTTTGGCAGCCACCATGGCCCGACCCTAGACTATGACTCAGTAACCAAGTTGACCGAACCTTCTTAAACACTGGCTTTTGGATTGTCAGAGTTGCATACTTCATTGCCACTCCTACTCTTACCCTTTTCTCCAGAACACCCCGTATTACTACGAACGTCCATTTCCATTGGATAAAACCATCGTATGGTTATATACGAACTCGAAGGAATTTATTCGAGGATGGTTTCCGGTTCAGGAGAAAACGAATAGGACTATTCAGTTGTCTTTTCCTTTTACCTTCTCTCAGGTTGCGAGTGTTCCTTGGATTAGGACAGCACACCTATTATGCTTATTGGATAGTCTTCTTCCAAACCATAGGCTGGTGCCGAACGGTGGGGAATGAAGAAAACCAATTAGCCTAACGATGGTGTGCAGAAGGTATTAAGTAAAGACAAATAAAGGGATTAGTAAGAGGGCAAACTAAATTGCGACTCCTATTCATGACAAAATCAAGTATTTCATCGCCACTCCTACTTCACCTTTGTATTTCTCCAAGACACCCCGTATCACTACGAAGATCCACAGTTTATTAGATACTCCATCGTATGGTTATATACGAACTCGAAAGGAACTTGTTCCAGTTCGGGGATCGATTATGGTTCAGGAGAAATAAGAATAAGCTTCCAGTTGTCTTTTATTCTCACCTTCTCTCAGGTTGCGAGTGCTCCTAGGATTAGGACAGTACACCCATTATGCTTATTGGATAGTCTTCTTCCAAACCATAGGCTGGTGCCGAACGGTAGGGAAGAAAGAAAACCATTTAGCCTAAGAGGGTGTACAGAAGGTAATGACTAAAGACATATAAAGGGATTTGGAGAGATGGAAAAGAAATATACGGTTACAGTTGTGAATCTGATAATGGAAGAGGCATTACTAGGAATACCCGGGAACCCTTTCGAAACATTTTCATGTTTCTGTTTCACTGTGCATTGTTAATAGAAAACTGATTTCCTAATTAGACACCTGCTTCAGGGTATGTATTTACCAGGTATGATTCTCATATCTGTATGGTTTTATAGATGATGAGTGGGAGTAAGTTATTGAGAATTAGGTGATCATCCTCATTATATCGGAATTCGTTGTAATTGGTGATATTTGAAGAAATCACCTGGGTTGTTTGCCGGACGGCAAATATTTGGTTTGGAATATCCGTTGTAATGCACCAATTTCTAATTGATATATCTGTACGTTTATTTTCATAAAGTGAGATATAACTTTTTCAAAATATATCCATGACATTTACCTATATCAGTGGATGATTAGGTAAGGAGCATTAAGCAGCGGTGTAATTCTTCTTAACCATAAGTACAGTTTTCAACCTACGACACACAGGGATTGAGTTATTAGACTCAGGGGACTTATACAGAGTATTGTATGTTGTCCAGTGTCCATGAGGACAGAGGGGTTGGTACTCGTACTATATTCTGTTTACTTATGACTTCTCTAGTTCTTAGACATGTGTTTCGTAGAAATACAAGGTCTAACTTTTGAGAAGTTACAGGTATAAGAGTAAAGTAGAGGACCAGGTATTGCAAGTATCAGGATTCTCAAGGTGATCGAAGATGTAGATACTTGTGTATGGTATTCGGTTGATAGCAATGATTAAGAGAACTTGCTTCTCTTTCAGGTTACTCATAATTGGAAGCACTCCTAAGTTGAGTAATGCTGATCGACCTCTCTCCATTTAGTTGACATGCACTGGAGACAGCTGCATGATTTGAATCTGGTTTAATTAAATCAGTGTCTCTGTTTCTGTATTGGATATAGAACAGTTCATATCTTAACATTGTTAAGGTACAGGGAGTTGTCCGGCTTATGCTTAAAACCAGACTCTGGATAACTCAAGGCACGTTTCTGTAATGGCAGTTTGTGGGTTGACCCGGGCTATGACGAGGGTTGATTTTTCTACCATCTGGAAGATAAATAGTGATATTGTTCGTGACTCGCCACAGTTTTAATAAAAATGGATTTTTTCAGAAAACAGTAGTGGGAGTATGGTAGAACTGGAAGTGATTCCACAACCGCAAACAATTACTGAAAGTTTGATAAGAACCTAAAGATTCAATCTGGTTTGACATTTCATTGGCCACTCCGCGGATATGGTGGGTAACCTCAGGCACCCGAGAGGTACTCCGGTAGCCTCAAGGACGGTGACTGGGAGGTTCTTGTTTACCCAGACTTGCAATTGCTGTTGTTCCAGACTGCGAGACCCGGCAGGAGGATGAGTATAGTGTCTTTCTAAGTCAGCTTTAGAAGTGTACGTGTATATGCCTCTGCCAGAGGGTTGTCGTAGTCAGTGGGAGCAGCGGAAGCATAGTGGATAAGCGGCTTATGTCTATTTATGGACTAAAGCAGATATAGCGGAGATAGATCATCTATTTCTGATATGACAGTCATAGGTTTGACTTCATCAGAATAGGGGATGGATCTGTTAAGAAGGTAGTAGGGTGTGATGTCCTGGTATTTAGATGACATACACAGAGTAGGAAGTAAAATTCCTATACTACGATCGGTTATAATTTGGTTGTCACATAGTGGTTTCTCCACATAGGATATTGATCCGATTCTGGAGAAACATTCGGATGAAATTTAAAAACATAAGTGGAGTTCTAGGGATATGATAACAATAGCCTCTTTTAGGAGACAGTTATCATTCCAGGCTTCCAAGATGACCTGGATGATAGAGTGACTGTCAGAGTTATAGTTTTCCCTCTGACGAGGGGCAGTATTTTAGACAGGTGGTCCAAGCGGATACTGAGGGAGGCATGGCGTAGGATACTGATTAAGTTCAGTTGACGATACAGTCTAAGAAGTTTGGATTTGGAGTTCATTTATGAGCTATGTCCCATCAGATATCCAGACATATTCTAAGACAGGTATTGCTCATTTCGGGAGATGGCTTTCTCCGCGAACATGAGATAAAGAGAGACATAGAAAGAAACATCAAGGCGGATCCACTAGCTGAGGCTATTCCTCGAACGCAATAGTTTCGCAAACGATCTTTGTGAGACTAATTAGTAAAGGAGTTGGGTGTTCGGTATTACACGGGCTGTGAGTGTGCGACATCGCAATAATTAGCCTTGAGTGCAAGTGGGAGATTGTTGGATATAGTGCCCTCAGAGTCAATTATTGGATCACAGGCACGTGATTGCAATGATTGAGGGAGGACCTATACCGGTATGACAGTCTTACTCGAGAACTTTGTATACTATCTGGTTTTTCTTTATCATCGTGTACAGTTCACTATTACACGTTGATAGAAAATAGTATACTATCTGGTTTATCTTTATCATCGTGTACTGCTTTAGATGATGGTACAGATCACTATTGCACGTTGATAGAGCCCTTAGGATTCATGCTTGATGACCAGTAGTATGATGGTGATCATATACGTGGGAGCTGGGGTCTATAAGCACATCCTTAAAGTGGTCCCTAGTCGTGGGAGTTTCGAAACTGGGCATCGATACTCCATTAATAGACTAGTGTATACAGTCGAGACCCCAACGAGGGGCGGTGTCCGGTATCACAAGCCATTGGTGTCAGTTGGATCACCTAAGATGTATACAGGTGCTCATTGGGTTATGAGTACACCGGACAGGACTTGCCGGGAACATGCTAGTTGGTATTATACCTAGCGTCAGATAGCAGTTCCCTGGTGACATGTGTACAGGTTAGTTCATCGACCTGAGATCGTCATTTGTCTCGTGTGAGTTCCCATTGTACTTTGATTACTACCCTACCACGGCTTAAAGGAGTCGTGCAAACAGGTTTTAGTTGGGTACAGTCCCGAGCCATATGGAGGCAGTGAGCGGATCGGCAGGGGTTCGTTTCTTCCGGTATTGGGGGTGAGATCGCGCTGTGTCTAGGAGAGCCATTACACGAAGTCCTTAGCCAAGGCAAGAGATTTACTGGTAGGTATTCCAGTAGTATCTCAGGGTGTTCTGGGCTACACTCCGACATGACTTGTACCGCTTTTGGGTGTCTGACTTTTACCAGCCCCCTAGGCCCAACATGCGATGCTCATAGATGAACGGACCGGACTGTACGGATATTGTCGCTGACAGGCTCAGTAGGATGTCAGGATGAGTTCGCTCATCGACTTCCCTTTTGGTCAATAACTGGTAGCCCGTTACGTACGGCTAATACCTCAACGTGCTAGTGGTTAAATCCACAGCCAAAGTATTGACGAGTCTTTAGAGTCCCCCACAGACAGTTTCTCAAGTTTCGGGCGAAACGCTGTAGAGGCCGTATGGATATATGGCAGGGTTCGATCATATACGTGCGGTATTGCACGAATCATGATCGGACAGATAATACTAGCGGGCTTTGGTTTAAGCTGGATCCTAGTATTGTACAGTGTAGATTTTGTCTCATTGCATTTGTATTCGGTCGCAATACAAATGCGGGTATGTATATACAGTCGCGGGGTTTTCTTATAATTTATTACCGGATCTTTTTTTTTGAAGTTGCCAGTTTGCATTCTGTTTCGGCCATTTTTCCTTTGTTCCTTCTTGGCTGAAATTGCTTTGATGGGAGGGGATTATTTGCAAATGTGCAAATTTGCAAAGTGGAGGGTGTTTTTTGTAAGTGGTTGCTTCATGATGGTTCTAGATTGACTTCGACTTCCATTTGCATCATTACTTGCTTTATGTGAATGGATTGATGAGGAGGAGACTTTGTTGTGATCATTGTTTTTTCTCATCATCACTCATTCTTCTCTCTTGCATGATTGACTTCCCTCCTCTCATTGTTGTGGCTGGCCACAAGGGATGGGGGGGCTGTCCAAATTTTTGGGTAGGCATTTTTATCTCATTTTCTTGCACAAAAATCATATAGCTCCACTTCAAAGCTCATCTCCTTCCTCCATCCAAAAATGACAACTTCATTAACCCATTGAGACAAACCGTTCTACACTCAGTCTACAGCAATCTTGGACACGTCGGCTTGCCAACTTCGTGTCTGAATTGCCTCGGTCCAGAGGTGGGAGCCCGTAAAAAGACTCGGTGATGTGGTGCCTTTCCGACGAGGAGATCGAGACCGGAGATGCCGCGAGGAGATCGGGATGGTGGCCAAAGACCGAAGGACACGAATCGCTCGGTATAGCTCTCTACCCTTTCTCTAGTTAGCTAGTAGTAGGTTAATGGTCCGATCCGGGTTTATAGTTCGCGGTAGCGCCGGTTTCTAGTTTGAAAAAGTTTTTGTTTCCGCATTTTGGCCTCGGACAGACGGCCGGGGCGCTGCCGTGGTCTTACAATGGGCAAATGAATTATTAATTCATTTGCATATATGATTGTTTGGGATTTTGTGTATGCGTTTTAAATTTAAGAATACCGCAATCAAGACGGTGTCGCTTGGTAGCTAGCCGGTTGAGTACGAGGCGATCCACAGGGAAATGGTGTTCTTTTCTTTAAGTTCTAACGAGTTAAGTTCGATTAAGTCTGTTTGTTTTACGATCTAAGAATGAGAATAAATTGAAATAAAAGCTTGCTAGGGTTAGGATTAGGTTAGTTCTAAACATGGATTCTTCTCACTTCTATTAATACCCTAGTTAAGAATATAAGTGTTAGGGTAATAGTCAACAACGGGGATTAGCACGACTAGGAAGAAACTTAGTTTCTTCCCTTTGGTCCTTATCCGTCCATTCTTAACTCTTATCCCTAACCTTCAGTTAATTCAACCACAACCGGTCTAACTAGGGAATCACCACTATCATATAGGATAAGGTGCCGTAGTGAGCGGATTGTGGTTGGTTTAAAGGGAGTCCTTTTAATTGAAATCATTTGGGCAAAGAAAGGAGTGAGAGAGATTTTTCTCTCTCAAACCTTCCCTATCCTACCCCTAACAAGTGAGGAATTACTCACTCATTAGGAAGGTGACAGTAAAATTCATTTTTATATTTTAATTGATAAACTAATTTGCAACTAATAAAAGAACAGAGAAGAAAATTGCAGGAATTAAAAATCAGATAAAAACAATGCGATATAAAAGAAAAACTTACTTTATTGATGTCCTTTCAACAACGCATTACAATTGATATGAAATCTAGAAATTAAAAAGAAGACTAAAAACTAAAGAGAGGCATGCCTTCATTTGGCATTCAACTTTCCTATTTATAGATAGAAAAAACCCTAGGTTACATTCTGATACACACTTGAATTTACAAGACTACCCTAAGAAAGCAGGGTCAAAGAACTGACACCCACCGACACATGCACCGACACGTGCACCATATGGCCGCGGTTCCGCAGCAGAAATGCATGTTTGTCCGCGGTTCCGCGGCCGTATTGTGGGATCTTGATCTCAATCTTTCAGGATTTCTTCATGTTGCTTTTTCCTTCTGTTTTCTTCACTTGGTTCCACAGAATCTCTTCTATTTTCTTCCAGATTTCCAACAGTGCAGAATGATGTGGACTTTCGCCATGAGCTTCGCGTTGAAGTCTTGAATCTTGTGCTGCCCTTGTGCTTTGTGCATTGAACTATCTAATGATTTTCATTTATTCCTTGATCTGGTAGGCGGCATCATACGGATTCATCTATTGTTGGTCGTAGTCTCACATTTATAGCGACTTTTTCATGAATTTCACTGTAACGATCTGAGAACCTGTAACCTGCAACTATTTAGCAGACATGGATCAAAATCACCTATTTATATGTAACGTGATTAAGAATGGGCGATATAATAATGCAAAATTCTGATATGAACAAATACTCCCAAACTTATTTTTTGCTTGTCCCGAGCAAAACCAATTTTATTCTCGAAAAAATCCTAGCCTCACTTTCGCAGAGAACGCGATTGCACTGAGCTCGTGCAACAAGCCGTTAAATCTCTAGATGTCCCTAGTAGGAGGAGTGTTGTTTCCTGAGGGTTTTCAGCTGACACTACCCACAAAATCCAATCAATTTGGTCTGTTGACTCTCATTCTTCAATTCAGTATTCTAGCAAGAAATTCTATTATTTTCAACTTAGAAATCATCAACCCGTATTTTTCACGCTGACTTTTCATTTAACTTAAGTTAATATATGTTCTGCAAATTTATTAAGCTTTCAGCATCTTTTGAATTTTCCTTCTAAAGTGCAATCTCAACTCATGAATTTTTATCATCTTTACTGAAGGTATAAGCCCTATCTTTCATTCTTATCTCTCATCCAAACCCCAATCATATACCCCTACATGTGTGTAATTATCACCCCTACACTTGGAAATTCAATTCAAGCTATCATACTCTTGTCCATCTTCCAAAATACTTTTAGTTGGTGAATTTTAGATGAAATTGCTCACACATCCTTCATGCGACCGTTAATACTTCTTGAGGTACTAAACGACAGATTACAAAATGTGCTTGCGCATTTAGGCGTAATTCCTCGTCTTGCAATAACTAAGCCTTAGCAGTGACTCCCAAACCAGTTGGTCTAAGGCACTAGGTGATAAAGCACCCTCGCTATATTTTTTATTTATGCAGCCTTAAGTAACTACAAAACCAGTGTTCATTTTTTTATCTTCTTTATTCACTACTTATACTTTTATTTTATTTTTTCTCATACTAAGGATTTTAGACAAGAGCATTTCAAGGTATCCTCTACTATCCCAAGTTTCAAGATGCGTGTATGTGCAAGTTGTAGTGTATATATTTTCAGAATTTGGACTTAAGATTCAGAATTATTTTTCAGTATTACACTTCAAATAAAAATTTCAATACTCTTCCCTTGTTTTGACTTAGACCAAGAACTGAACTCAATATTTGCCTATTTCTAAATAAACTAAAAGAACATATATTTTCTACAGTTAAAGTTTAAGAAAGGTTATTTTTAGGGTTTTTAATTTACTAAGTCAAATATGGGCAAAATTGAACTTTTCAATTTTCAATTTTCAATTTTCAATTTTCAATTTTTTTGATTTTTATGGGTTTTAAAATATGTATGCAAATGCAAAAATATACATATGAATGCGAAAGAAGAAAGCTTACGAGCACACCCCCAAACTTAAACTTGATAATGTCCTCACTGTCAGGCTACACCAAGAGGGTCGAAATTGCTGGTACTCCCCTGCTTGTTTATTTATTAATTTTTTATTTTTAGTTTTTTTATTAACAGAAAAAGAAAACAAAATATATATACAAAAAAAGGTCCCCCCCAAAACTTAAGTGAAACAGTGTTTCTACTGTTGCCATCTGTTAAATCTCAGAAACCTGTAAACTTGGGAGAAAAAATTTATTAACGGGGACATGAAATATGATTGTGAAAATCTTCCCCAAACTTATTTTTGGCTACCACTTTGAGTAAAAAAATTATTTTCAAGAGCCAAATTACCTCCCCCCCCCCAAACTTGAGCTAAACAATGCTAAGCTTTTAAAGAAGGGGGTCAAAGTTACCGGTCAATGCTAAGCTTTGCAAAGACCAAAAGTCAACATCAACCATTCGAAGAATTTATTAGTGAAATGCACCGGTTGGTGGAAGAACATATTGTATGGAGCCAGGAAGAAGTGGGGAAGAGATAAGTGGTGTAAAAGAAAAGGTTTACGTCTCGATTTGTAGAGACGAAACAATAATGGTGAACGGAAACGAGAATGTGGATGATTAGGAATGGGAAGAATGGTCACATTCTTGTATGGGATAAGAAGAAATGGTGGTGGTTCGACTTCTTCAGGTGGAGGTTGATTAATCACAAAATCCGTGTCGTTTAGGAATGCGAGTTCGTCGGCGAAAATATCTTCGAAACTTTCATCGATGGTCCAATTGAACATTTCAATGTCAATAAGTGTCGCGCCAGAATTCAATACACTTGATTTTTCAAAAATTATGGAGGTAGGAGACTCGTAAGGCTCATCTACCTTATTCTCAAAAGAGTCTAAATCAAGTTGTTTTTCTAGAATTATCGAACTCAAAATATTAGATTGTGATTCATTAACACTCGCTATCATTAAAGGAAGATTAGAAGAAGAACCAGAGAAAGTGGGAGAAAGAAGTGAAATACGAACTTGAAGGTGGAAATTGAGTGTATAAATTAGCACAATTTGTAATGACCGATGTGTAAAAAGCGATTTTGCTAATCTATCAACCCACTGAGAAATGAGGTCAAATCCCTCAAGATTCGTGAGAAAACATGGGTACGTCGAATTTGGTAAACCAGACATTGAAAATGAAATTGTAACGGTTTCTTGCAAGGTCGGAGCGAGGATGGAGCGAAGTGATTGAGGAAGGGTATCGGTTAAAGATTCAGGAGGGTGTGTGCAGTCAATAAAAGGGATAGAATGAATTGGAATATCCGACTCTTCAAGTAAAACTGCTTCATCCTCAATAATTTCCTCAATACTCTCCTCAAAATTTAGCTTATCCATGCAATTCTCATCAAATTGAAGACGCATATGAAGTTCGGGAGAAACATTTAATGTCTCGGGATGATGAATTGGAAAGAAAAACTCATCCAAAATTGCTAGTTCATCATCCAAAATATTCCCAGCGTCAACATCCTCGATCAAGTAAAAATCAATTTTCTCAGACTCCTTATCAAAAGCATGGGTATCAATCAATTCTTGTTCTAAAGTGGAGGTGTAGAGGTTAAAAGGATTGGGTGTGGGTTCACTCAAAAGGGACCCTTCACAATCAGGTAAATCAAACACTACAAAGTTGCACAACTCATTAAATGTTTTATCTTCAACTGGTGAATCATTTGGAACACTTGATAGACATTCAAAACTGGAGTTGTGGGATTCAATTGGGGATGGGTAGGTTTGATTTGGAAGGGTGTACAGCTCACTCTTACCACTCAAATTCTCAATCTGTGCAACCGCCTCATCATAAATTGGGAAATGTCGAGCTAATTGGAAACGACTAAAGATAAATAAAGGGATTTGGGAAATGTCGAGCTAATTCCAAACCATAGGCTGGTGCCGAACGGTAGGGAAGGAAGAAAACCACTTAGCCTAATGATGGTGTACAGAAGGTAATGACTAAAGACAAATAAAGGAATTTAGAGATGGCAAAGAAATATACGGTTACAGTCATGAATTGGATTATGGAAGAGGCATTACTAAGAATACCAGGATACCCCTACGAAATATTTTCATGTTTCAGTTACACTGTGCATTGTTAATTGTAAACTGATTTCCCAATTAAGCCCTTGCTCCAGGGTATGTATTTACCGGGTTTCATTCTCACATCTGTATAGTTTTACAGATAATGAGTGGGAGTAAGTTATTGGGAATTAGGTGATCATCCTCATTATATCGGAATTCTTTGTAATTGGTGATATTTGAGGAAATCGCCTGGGTACAGTTTTCAACCTACGATGCACAGGTTTTGAGTTATTAAACTCAGCGGACTTATACAAAGTATTGTATGTTGTCCAGTGTCCATCAGGACAAAGGGGATGGTCCTCGTACTATGTTCTATTTACTTGTGACTTCTCTAGTTTTTAGACAAGTGTTTCGTAGAAATACAATGTCTAAGTTTTGAGAAGTTGTGAGTATAGGAATAAAGTAGAGAACCAAGTGTCGCAAGTATCGGGATTCTTCAAAGAGATCGAAGATGTAGATTCTTGTGATTGGTATTCAAGTAATGGTTTTGAGAAACTTGTTTCTCTTTCAGGTTACTCATAATTGGATGGATTCCTAAGTTGAGTAATGCTGATTAGCCTCTCTCCATTAAGTTGATATGTACTGGAGACAGCTGCATGATTTGAATCCGGTTCCAATTAAATAAGTGCTAAAGTTTCTATATTGGATATAGAATGCTTCATATCTTAACGATGTTAAGGTAAGGGGAGTTGTCCAACTTATGCTTAAAACCAGACACTGGATAACTCAAGGCACGTTTCTGTAATGGTAGTTTGTGGGTTGACCCTAGCTTCGACGAGGGTTGATTTTCTACCTTCTGGAAGATCAATAGTGATATTGTTCTTGACTCGCCACAGCTTTATTAAAATGGATTTTTTCAGAAAACAGTAGTGGGAGTATGGTAGAACTGGAAGTGATTCCAGAACCGCAAACGATTACGGAAAATTTAATAGGACCTATATATTCAATCAGGTTTGACATTCCATTAGCTACTCCGCAGATATGGTGGGTAACCTCAGACACCCGAGAGGTACTCCGGTAGCCTCAAGGACGGTGACAGAGAGGTTCTTGTTTACCCAGACTTGACATTACTGTTGTTCCAGACTATGAGACCCGGCAGGAGCATAAGTATAGCGTCGTTCTAAACAAGTTTTAGAAGTACACGTATATATTATTCTGCCAGAGGGTTGTTGTAGTCAGTGGGAGCGGCGGAAGCATAGTGGGCAAGTAGCTTATGACTATTTATAAACTTAAGCACATATAGCAGAGATAAGATCATCTAATTTTTGATGTGACAGTCATGGGTTTGACTTCATCAGAATAGGGGATGGATCTGTTAAGAAGGTAGTAGGGTGTGATGTCTTAGTATTTGGATGACATACACAGAGTAGGAAGTAAAATTCCTATACTACGATCGGTTGTACTGTGGTCGTCACACAATTGTTTCTCCACAAAGGATATGGATATAATATAAGACATTCTGGTTACTAGATCTAATGGTTTTAGATCTAGATTTTGGTAGTCTCCCAATGTGGGTACTTTGACAGTATTCTAATAGTATTTTAGAATAGATGACTCCTGGCATGGTGGTGTACCTGCAGGTGATGGAGTCACCCTCTCTAACGGTGTCTTACAGACTAAAGGGGAGAGGGACGTGCATGATTGGCAGATCACTTGCTTAGGCAATTGAGTCAATCGTGAGATGTCAAGTACCACACCAGATGTCGTTATTGCACTAGATGCGATAAGTTTATATTAATCCAATCCTGAAGAAACATACGGAAGCAGTTATAGAACATAAGTACATGTTCTACGGATTTGATGACGTTAGCCTCCTTCGGGAGACGGTTATTATTCCAGGCTTCATAGGTGACCTGGATGACATGGTGATTGTCTGAGTTATAGTTTTCCCTCAGACGAGGGACAGTATTATGGACAGGTGGTCTAAGAGGGTACTGTGGGAGGCATGGTGCTGGACACTGATTAGTTTCAGTTATTGATACAGTCTAAGAAGTTTGGATTTGGAGTTCATTTATGAACTAGGTCCCATCAGATATCCAGACATATTCAAGACAGGTATTACTCAATTCGGGAGATGGTTTTCTCCGCGAGGTTGAGATTTAGAGAGATATAGAAAGAAACATCAGGGCGGATCCACTCACTGAGGCTATTTCTCGAACACAAGAGTATTAAAAACGAGCTTTGTGAAACTGATTAGTAGAGGAGTTGGATGCTCCGGTATCACACGAGCTGTGAGTACACGACATCGCAATAATTAGCCTTAAGTGCAAGTGGGAGATTGTTGGATATAGTGCCCTCTAAGTCAATTATTGGATCGCAGGTACGTAATTGCAATGATTGAGGGAGGACCTATACCGATAGAACAGTCTTACTCGAGATGATAGTATGCTATCTGGTTTTTCTTTATCATCATGTATATGTTGATAAAGCCCATAGGATTCTTGCTTGACTACCAGCAGTATGATGGCGATCATATATGTGGGAGCTGGGGTCTATAAGCACATCCTTAAAGTGTCCCTAGTCGTGGGAGTTTCAAGACAGGGCATCGATACTCCAGAGTAGACTAGTGTATACATTCGAGACCCTGACGAGGGGCGGTGGCCGGTCTCACAAGCCACTGGTGTTATTTGGATCATTTAAGATGTATACAGGTGCTCATTGGGTTATGAGTACACCGGACATGACTCGCCGGGAACTTGCTGGTTGGTATTATACCTAGCGTCAGATAGCAGTTCCCTGGTGACATGTGTACAGGTTAGTTTGTCGACCTGAGATCGTCATTTGTCTCGTGTGAGTTCCCACTGTGCTTTGATTTCTACCCTACTACGCTCAAAGGAGACGTGCAAACAGGTTTTAGTTGGGTACAGTCCCGAGCCATATGGAGGCAATGAGCAGATCATCGGGGATTCGTCTCTCCCGGTATTGGGGGTGAGATCGCGTTGTGTTTTGGAGAGCCATTACACGAAATCCCTGGCCAGGGTAATCGAGATTTACTTGAAGGTAATCCAGTAGTATCTCAGGGTGTTCTGGGCTGCTCTCTGACACGACTTATACCGCTATTGGGGGTCTGATGTTTACCGGCCCCCTAGGCCCTATATGCGATACTCATAGACGAACATACCGGACTGTACGGATATTGTCACTGTCAGGCTCAGTAGGGTTTATAGATGAGTTCGCTCGTCAGCTTCCCTTCCAATCAATACATAGGCAAACCGTTACGTACAGCTTGTACCTCTAACGTGCTAGGGGTTATACCCAGTGCCAGTGTATTGATGAGTCATTAGAGTCCCCCACAGACACTTTCCCAAGTTCGGGCAAAACGTTGTAGATGCCGTATGGTATTATGGCAGGGTTCGGAAAATGCACGTGCGTTTTCGCACGTGTCCTTTTTCGGGCTGATAATACTGGTAGGTTTTGGTTTAAGCCGGGTCCCAGTATTATTCTATGTAGATATAATATCTTTGTCTCAGTTGTGTTTTTATTCGGCCGTAATACAAATGCGGGTATGTTTATACCATTACGGGGTTATCCTGAAATTCGTTTCAAGATCACTTTTGGAAGTTGCCAATTTCCAGTTTTCTATCAGCCGTATTTAACATTCGGTTCAATACGGATTTGTCTTTTCGTCTTGAGGGTGAGTCATGCTTCTAGAAGGTTCTAGAAGTGGTGATTAAGCTTATGACTCATTAAGCATTAATTGTGCATTTATTGTGTTCATACTTGGTGTCATTTGTGAGTCATGCTTTGATGTTATGTTATGATAAGTTCAAAGCTTATGATCACCCTCCTTGCTCCTACACTCACCCTCCTCCCCTCTTCATATAATGGCCGACCCCTTGTAGGAAAGATAATGGATTCATTTTGAGAAAAAGATACAAGAAATTTAGTGTATGGAAATTTCATATAGTTCAATTTCTATTTACCCGATTCCAAAAGGAAACTTCATTAACCGTTCGTCCATAGCCTTGGACGTACTGTTGGGTTAGCCTAGCACCACATAAAGGGTTTGGAAGGATCACATGAACCAAAAGTAGAGTCTTTAGGGTG
Organism: Agapanthus africanus; assembly: GCA_030015575.1. Lineage (NCBI taxonomy): Eukaryota > Viridiplantae > Streptophyta > Magnoliopsida > Asparagales > Amaryllidaceae > Agapanthus > Agapanthus africanus. Next base: position 328,875,255 of record JASDDO010000001.1, on the reverse strand, counting down.
CTAAGTTAACGAACAAAGAATCGTTCCTAGAATCAATTAGGGTTTCAAATTTTTCACATCATCATATGAAAGAAATGCTAGGTTTTAGAGAGTACAACCTTTGTAGCTCCCTACGCTAGACTCCTCGGCTACTTGGGGTTTGAAAAAGCTCCGCTTGAACTCCTCGTGGTCACCGATGATCCACCCAGAGTCCGCTTTGTCCAAGCTTGCAACTTTATCCGATCGAGTGAACGAAATCAAGCTAACACTCTAAACAAGTGGGCTAGACTTGTGTAGAATGGTGTTGTGGTTCTCTTTCTCACTTCAAAATCCAATCTTGATGAGTATATTGCTCACTACAAAGAACTAGAGAGCAAAATGAGAGAGGAAGAAGAAGATGATGGCAATATGAGAAGATGATAAGTTCAACTCTAAAAAGAAAATAGAAAATATATCAATATATATTTTCCTCTTCTCATATCAAACCATAGTTAGGATATTATTGAACTTGAGTTAAAAACACAAAAGGAAAAGTAACCCATGGTCAAATGGTGGGTGAGAATGGTTAGGTCAAGAGAAGAGTGTAGAAACAAATCAATAATGACCATTTTGCTTTTTCCCTTTTTGTTTTAAATCAAATGCAATTTAATCCATAAATAAAACCATGGTGTGAGTCTTATATTGCCACCATTTTCATGTATATACAACCATGAAGGATGTATGTATGTATGTATGTGTATATGTACATCCATATATGCATGAATCAATAAAGAAACTATACATGCATGCATACATCCATCATACTCAAGAAAGGATTTCAAGTGAGAAGCTAATGGTTAAATGATAAATCAACACTTGATTTATCAATCTGTCCATATCACATATGACCCCTACCAAAAGCAAGCCGCCCGACCAATATACGGTATCCTATACGCGCATTTTAATCGGGTCCATGCGCATATCGCATACGCGCACCACAACGTTTCGCCTGGACTAGGAAACTCCATTGTGGGACTCTTGTTAGTTATGTATATGCCCTAGAGGCTATTGTTGTACATATGATGTATATTATGATGGATGCTTAGATATATACAGAGAGGACTTTCTTGCTCGTCATGGTAGTAAGCTATTTGGTTTCTCTTTATCTTAACATGTTGACTTGTACTGGTTTACTGCTTTTCTCTCACATGTTGATAAAGCCCTTAGGATCTGTACTCGACTACTGGGACTATGATGAGATCATACTAGTGGGGCCACGGTAGTCGATGAGTACATCCTATAACTGTTCATAGTCGAGGGTATATCGAGACAGGGCATCGATACACCAGAGTAGACTAGCGTTTACGCATCTTGACCCATATGATGGGCGATGGCTGATCCCATATCCATCGGTGTTTGACATCAGAGATGGTGTACGGGTGCTCAGTAGAGACTGGGTACACTAGACGGACTCACCGAGAACTCTCAGATGGTGATATACCATACGTCAGATGGCAGTTCTCCGGTGACACTGGTACAGGGTAGTCTGTAGACCAGAGATTGTCATAGAGTCTTGTGTGATTCCCACTGTGCTTTGATTTCCACCTTACCGCGTCCAAGAGGGCGTGCAAAACGGTGGCTTTTGGGTAAAGTCCCGAATCACATGGAGGCAATGAGCGATAGGAGGGGATTCGTCTCTCCCGGTATAGGGAGTTGATGTTGTGCTGTTCGATTGGCTATAACTGGAAGTCCCTGGCCAGGGCTGATATAGAGATTTACTGGTAAGTGTTACTAGTAGTTTCTCGACCCGTTATGAGCCACACATCGACACGACTTATCGGTTACTGGGGTCTGACGTATACCACCCCTAGACTTGATATGCGACATATCAGACGAACAGACCGGACTGTACGGGAGTGTTACTGATTGGATTCACAGGAGAACGCACAGGCTAGCTTGTTGATCTTCTGATCGCTAAATACCTGGGTGGCTGTTACGTTTAGCTGACCCCTTGCAGCTTGTGGGTGTTTGATATGATCATCACCTGCTACCGGCATATTGACGATTCTTTAGAGTCCTACACAGAGGTTTCTTGGCTCAGGCGAAACGGAGTAGAGGCACATATGTGATATGTGCAGGACCGAGAATAATGCGATATGAGATACCGTATTATATTCTCGCGATATTTAGATATGAACCGGGACATCGGATCAAGTGTTGATTCGATGAATCGGTACATGATATATTAGTCGGTAATATTCGATATAGCCGGATCGTCGAATCAAGTGTTGATTCGATGATTTAATGTATAATAATATATATGATATATTGTATTACATTATCTAATATTGGCTCGCTTTATTATTTCATTTTCTCACTGGATGATACATTGATATATATGCGATATATGTTAATTGTATTATTTTCTTTTGTTGCAAATATATAATATATATGTGATATATATTATTGTGACATGATATGATTTATTATTAAACATGTTTAAGGATGATTAAATGGGATTAGGGTTTGATTAGGGTTAGCTTCTTCTTGCACCTTCTAGAAGCTTTGCTTTTGTCTTGGTTAAGATAATATGGTTAATATTTTTCCATGACTCATAACTTAACCTAACCAAACCCTAACTCTAGTTTATTCTCTACAAACTCTTAGCCACTCATCCTTGACCATGGTTGATATATCAATCATATAGATTTCTTTTCTATTCATCACAAAAGGAATTATCATTTCCATTATCATCTTCTTCTCTCTTGATTTTGAGCTCACTAGAAATTCCATTTGTGATGATAAATTGTGAGAAAGTGAATTAAAAAGAAAGCATAAATACTACTCCCTCATCCTCATCTCATCTAGCCCATGAGATTAGGGTGTTCATCTCTTTAGAGTGAGAAAGCTTGGGTTATTGCAACTTCGACGTAGATCATCGGAGATTCGGAACACTTCAAGCTAGCATGGATCGTTCGAGTCGTGGAGCCTCTCTTGAGTCCGGGAGATTATGGATCGCGGCGAAAGGACTTCTACTCGAAGCTTGTGAAGCGAAGGAGCGGACTACAAAGGTTGTAATCCCTCACACTTAGATAAAAAGATGTTATCTCGCATGCTAAACCCTAATAATCTAGCATAGATCCCGGCTTTGGATTGTTCGGCACGTCTAAAATTTTATCCGGGCATGTTTGATGCCTTAAGAACCTTCACAAGAGTACTTAGGAACCCTACAGTGGTATCAGAGCCTAGCTAGAGCATTAGGCGACGTGTTTACGAAGTTAAAACTCCGATCGAACCCGAACCGACAAAGTTAACCCCCTCTCTGGAAATTTTTTAAAATCTGGTTTTTTTCTGAATTAAAAATACCTGAAAAATACAGCAGATAAAAATAAGAATAACTGTGAAATTCGAGACTGTGATCCGTACAAACGACCGCGGAATCGCGGCCATTGCTTGCTTGGGCCGCGGTTCCGCGGCCGTATTGTTTGATTGGACATTTTTTTTACACAGTAATTCTTTATTTGTGCTTTTATAGTTTCTGGTATTTTTATATTGACTCAAAGGTTGAGTGATCTGGGGTTTGCTTTGTAATCGTAGATTCGATCGGAATATTTAAATTCGTTATTATTTCCGGATATTTAGAAACTGTTAAACTGTTTGAACAGATATCATTAACTCATTTTTTCCTGGCACGGCAAACTTTCAAGTGTTGAATTTTTATCGGGTTTAAATCTTTCGGAAAAATTGTACAAGTTAAGCGGTGGACCCTCTAGAAGACAACAAACCTTAACTCGATTATGTGACCGTCTTGAACTGCCTTTTGAACCTTCGGGTTTGGGGCAGTACGGCGTGCCACATGTGAGGCGTTGGCTTGACCCTTCTACGGCTGGATCACTGGTACTATGACATATTCTGGGATTATTTGAACTCCGCTCAAGTGTTGAGCACTTTAGGAAATTTTGGGTATTTGATTATCTGTTCGAAAAGTTTAATACTGTCTATTTATCTGGAATGTGATACAATATGTAGAATTCATAGAGTTAGGCATGAAATGCGAAGTATGTGATATTTCGGATTTATGATGTCTAAAGTGATTGTGGATTACAAATGTTGTAGTTTTACACTTTCTTTTCTGTGACCGTAAGTGTAATATGTGATATCACCGGTTTCGTTGCTATATGTCAACGACAATTGGAATGCGCATATTTAATTACGTTGATGATATGTGATATTATGTGTTGCTGTGATATGTTATATTGGATCGTCGCGTTCTGAATAGCCGGGGGTTTTATGTGAGATGAGGGTTTTTATTTTCATTCATGTAAAATTCATTTGTAATGTAATATTCTTTTATTTGGGGCACTTCCAGGTTAAGGTTGATGTCACCAGTGTTTATTATTTACTTTTCCGCATTAGGTAGACCCAAGGAGGGGAGCACAAGTAACCGGGTTCTTGGGTCCAGTGGGAGGCCATCTCGAGGAGTCGAGACCGGGTCTCCTAACCCTAGAATTGGCAGTGTTACTTGCCGCTCTCGTAGGGGTCTTGGGATGTGGGTTTGGCTATTCATCGCGACCGTGGAATCCGTGTTTTATACAGGCTCGTATTAAAAACACGGACGTCCTAGTATATCCAATATTTCATATATGTTCTTCTGCTGCAATGTTCTGTGATGAGATCATATTACTGCCTGAGACGAATGCTTATACTATATATATATATGCTGATATATAAATATTACTGCTTTCGTTTCTTTTGTGATGCTTAGGAAGCATAAGCTGATGGGATTTTATTAATGAGATTAATAAAAAGAAAAGAAACCTAAAGATGTTGTAGAATCAAAACTTTATAAAAAGGGTAGCTACAGTTTTGCTTTGCACAGCGGTATATATGATATGCCTTGCTCCTTATTCGATGATGAAAGAGCCGAGATCCCTTCACCGGCAGTGACCTCTTTAGCAAAACTGGCAGATGCTACAAAACTCGGTTTGTCTTTTGATTGTTTTTAGAGTTTTGCTTTGCACAGCGGTATATATGATATATCCTGCACCTTATTCGATGAGGAAAGGGCCGACGATCCCTTCACCGGGAGTGACCCCTTTAGCGAAACTAAGAAAAGCCTAAAAAACACTCCTTTTCAAAAACTACTTGATTCTACGACGATATCAAGTTCATTACGCTCATGGTTTTCTGAAAAACCTGCGTAACCCTCCGTCATTTTAGGAGAATAGAGTACTTAGTATTCGTGCTGTATTTGTTGACCATAGTTAAGGCGCAGTGTACGGTAGCTATGTGATGTTTTCCTATAAACATAAGATGTGATTAATTAGGACAGTCATATGACTTTGTTGACCATAGTTAAGGGTCATGTGGGTGGGTCTAAATTAATCAAGAAATGACGGGTAGAACTTGACTAGTGCTTATGATTTGTTGACCATAGTTAAGGTCATAAGTCACTAGGGGCAAAATATTATCGGGAATTTCAAGTGTTGAAATTTACAATGAGATTGCATACCTTCTATGAGATAGTTAGATCCCGATACCCACTGCGAGTAAGAGTTACTTCTGGGAGAGTTTTACACAGGACAATTAGCCGATCAAGTAGGTGTCTAGAAAAGTGTTAACGGGGTTACGCCTCTGGGAAAACGAGGTTTACTTTAATTAGGTCCGTGCGAAAGCACGGGAAACCTCCCTCAAACTACCGACAGTGATCTGGCTGAAAGATTGACGAAATTGTAGGGTGTAATTAATCCCGGCTAATCTTACCTTTTTGGGTTTGAAGGTAGATTTGATAAAAACAGTGGGAGACATCCTGATTAGATAAGATAATAACCAATCTAATCTTGCAAGAGCATACGCTAAAGTGTTTTCTTCTCTCTCTCTCCAGGTAGCGATCATGTCAGGCCACAATCAAGATAATAATATGGATGTATTGATTGAACCCGATTATTGTACTGAGCAAGGGAACGTTGGACCCGTTCTTTCTTATAAGAGTTATAAGACTGAACAGGAAACAGGAGAATATCTGGATTCTCACGCTGCCCAAAAGAACATGCATGTTGATGCATCTTCTTCGGGTGTGTTAGTTATTGAGAACTGTTTTTCTGTTCACCCTACGTCCTGGGTATTAGATACCGGATCAGGATCCCACATATGTAAATTGTTACATGGGCTACGTAAAGGTAGAGAATTAGGAAAAGGTGATCATTCCGTTCAAGTAGGGAATGGTGCAAGTATTGCAGCCAAAGCAGTTGGCAAATATCACCTTGTATTGCCAAGTCGTAATACACTGATTCTAAATGAGTGCTATTATATACCGAACATGATGTGCAACATTATATCAGTCTCTTTATTAAGTAAAGAAGGGTATAATTTTGTAGTAAAGGATAATGTTATGAACATATTCCTAGATCAAAAGTTGATTGCATCAGGCTCGTTACATAATGGCATATTCATTCTAAATCAGAATACAGTCCTGAATATACAAAACACACACAAGAGGAAAAGTTCAGATATGAATGAATCCTATTTGTGGCATTGTAGACTTGGTCATATCAATGCGACATGACTGGCTAAGTTACATAAGGATGGTTATTTGAATCCGTTCGAATTATCATCTTATGATACTTTCCATTCATGTCTCAAAGGAAAAATGACCAAAGCTCCATTTAGTGGACACGGAGAAAGAGTTACTGAACTCTTAGGACTAATACATAGTGATGTATGCGGTCCCATATCTACGCATGCCAGGAACAGTTCTTCCTAGTTCATTACATTCATTGACGATCTCTCTAGATACGGGCATGTGTTCTTGATGAAACACAAGTCTGAAGCTTTTGAGAAATTCAGAGAATTTAAGCACGAAGAAGAGAATCAAACGGGCAAAAGTATAAAGATTCTTTGATCTGATCGAGGAGGTGAATACTTAAGCAATGAGTTCCTAGATTATCTAAAAGAGAATGGGATTCTCTCTCAGCTTACTCCTCCTTATACACCACAGCACAACGGTGTATCGGAGCGGAGGAATCGCACCCTATTAGATATGGTGCGCTCTATGATGAGCACTGCTGAGTTACCTATCTCCTTTTGGGGTTATGCGCTGCAGACAGCCGCATATCTATTGAATAGAGTTCCAACTAAATCGATGCCTACCACTCCATATGAGATATGGAATGGGAAGAGACCATCTCTTAAACGAGTTAAGATATGGGGTTGTCCGGCCTATGTTAAAAAGAAAAATCCGGACAAACTCGAGGCAAGATCAGGTCTATGTAAGTTTGTAGGATATCCAAAAGATTCTTATGGATATATCTTCTACCACGGAGAGGAACAAAAAGTGTTTATTTCTCAATATGCCACCATTTTAGAAAAGGAATTTCTTACAAAAGAAATTAGTGGCAAAGAGGTAGAACTGGAAGAGGTTCCAGCACCACAAACTACAATTGATGATTTGTTGGAACCAGAAGATTCAGTAGTACCCGACGAACCCCAGCCTCTCCGCCGATCTAGTAGGGTTTCTCATCCAGCGGAGAGATACTACGGTTTTCTCATTGATGGTGGAAGCGAGGATTGCATCATGGATGATGATGAACCGACTAGTTTCGAGCAGGCCATCACGAGTGGTGACTCTGTGAAATGGCTGGATGCAATGCGATCTGAGATGGAATCCATGTACACCAACAAAGTATGGACTTTGGAAAATGCTCCTGAAGGGGTAAAACCCATAGGGAGCAAGTGGATCTTTAAAAAGAAATTTGGTGTAGATGGAAAAGTTGAGACTTTCAAAACTAGACTTGTAGCAAAGGGTTTTCGTCAACGACCAGGTGTGGATTATGACGAAACCTTTTCTCCAGTGGCTATGCTTAAGTCCATCCAGATCTTACTTGCCATTGCTGCATACCATGACTACGAAATCTGGCAAATGGATGTTAAGAACGCCTTTCTAAACGGTGATTTAGAAGAGAGCGTGTACATGACTCACCCAGAGGGCTTCGTAGATAGTGGGAGCAGCGGAAAGGTGTGTAAGCTGCTTAAATCCATTTATGGGTTAAAGCAAGCATCGCGGAGTTGGAACATCTGTTTTGATGTTGTAGTCAAAGAGTTTGACTTCATCAAAAATATAGATGAACCTTGTATCTATAAGAAGGTAGCAGAGGGTAAGGTTGCCTTCCTCGTATTGTACGTGGATGACATACTCTTGATAGGAAATGATATTCCTATGCTGCAATCAGTCAAGCTCTTCTTATCACAGAGATTCTCAATGAAAGATCTAGGTGATGCCTCCTGCATATTGGGAATCATGATCTATAGAGATAGATCTAAACGGATACTGGGATTGTCCCAATCTAGGTACATTGACACCATACTAAAGAGGTTTAGTATGGAAGAATCCAAGCGTGGGAACCAACCCACGATCTCTGGACTCACTCTCTCCAAAGAGATGTCTCCCAAGACTGATTTGGAGAGAGCTCGCATGCAAGGGATACCCTATGCTTCGGCAGTAGGCTCTATCATGTATGCGATGCTATGTACCAGACCCGATGTAGCATACTCACTAAGTGTAGTGAGTCGGTATCAAGTAGATCCTGAAGAGAGTCACTGGACAGCTGTGAAGAACATTCTCAAGTACTTGCGAAGGACTAAGGAGATGTTCTTGGTGTATGGTAACGGAGAACTCCAGGTGGAGTCCTTTACCGATTCTAGCTTCCAAAGTGATAAGGACGACTCTAACTCGCATTCGGGTTTTGTCTTTACCCTCAAAGGAGGGGCGGTATATTGGAAGAGTTCCAAACAGGATACCGTTGCAGACTCGACGATGGAGGCTGAATACATCGCTGCCAACAATGCTGCCAAAGAGGCTGTCTGGATGAAGAAGTTCATTAGTGAACTTGGCGTGGTTCCATCCATTGAGCATCCAATACCTCTGTATTGCGATAACAATGGAGCTGTGGCTTTGGCCAAGGAACCCAGATCCCATCAGAAGTCCAGACATATTCTGAGGCGGTATCACCTGATCAGGGAGATAGTTGATCGCCGGGAGATTGAGGTCAGGAGAGTAGATACGAAGGACAACACTGCGGATCCACTCACGAAGGCTATTCCCCAGATACAGTTTGAGAGATTATTCGGGATGCTAGGTATGAGATACTACAGCAGCTGGCCTTAGTGCAAGTAGGAGATTGTTAGTTATGTATATGCCCTAGAGGCCATTGTTGTACATATGATGTATAATATGATGGATGCTTAGATATATACAGAGAGGACTTTCTTGCTCGTCATGATAGTATGCTATTTGGTTTCACTTTATCTTAACATGTTGACTTGTACTGGTTTACTGTTTTTCTCTCACATGTTGATAAAGCCCTTAGGATCTGTTCTCGACTACTGGGACTATGATGAGATCATACTAGTAGGGCCATGGTAGTCGATGAGTACATCCTATAACTGTTCCTAGTCGAGGGTATATCGAGACAGGGCATCGATACACCAAAGTAGACTAGCGTATAGGCATCTTGACCCATATGATGGGCGATGGATGATCCTATATCCATCGGTGTTTGACATCAGAGATGGTGTACGGGTGCTCAGTAGAGACTGGGTTGTAGGGTTCCTAGGCACCCTAAGGAGGTCTCACAAGGCATCGAACATGACAATATAAAATTTTACGGTGCCGAGAAACCCTAAACTACGGATCGTTGGCTAGATTTCTAGGCGAACAAAGTAACTAGTTAACACTTAACTATAAGAATCAGAAATACAACCTTTGTAGATCCGGTGCTCCACCTCCATAGCTCCGCAATGAAGTCTCCTTGCTGTCCATAACAAGTCCCGGGCTCTAGCGTCGGCTTCATCGGAGAATGGACGGGCTAGGTCATCGATGTCCATGCCGAAGATGATCTACGTCGAGGCATCGCTAAATCAAGCTCCGACTTCACCAAGTCAAGAAACTTGTGAAGAAAACACACTCTACTACTTGGAAAGAGGTAGAGGATGAAGAAATAGGAAGTAGGTAGACTTTAGAATTGGATTTCTCACTTGTTTCATCAATCCACCATTGATGAGGCTTGCTTTCTTCAAGTGAAGAAAGGAAGAAGAAGATAGAAATTGTTATGATAAGTTAATCTAGAAAATATAAAATAATAGAATACTTATCATAATCAACCATGGTAAAGTGTAGAGACTAAACTAAGGTTAAATGAAGTGGTTAGGGTTAAGCATGAGACAAAAATGGTCACATAGTCAAAAGTTCAAGAAGCTTCAACTAGAATCCAAAATTTGCAACCATTTTCTTTTTATGCTTATCATATTCCAATATGAATAATTAAATAAGATAAAAGAATAAAACAAAACCCTAACCATTATCATGTAACCATGGTTTGATCTTTACACAAAAACCCTAGCAAACATGTATCATCAAACATGATACAATCAAGTGCACAAAAGTATATCACATATACAATGTGTACATCCAAGTGAGAAAATCCATCTTAAGTAAACCGATACTAGTTAATGCAAACTAATATATCAAATATATAATTACGCAATAAATCATTAAATCAACACTTGATTTAACGATCCGGTCATATCGCATATAACCGACTAGTATCCAATGTATCGGCTTATCGAATCAACCCTTGATTCGATAACTTGGTCATATCGCATACAACCAATCGATACATTCATCGCGAGAATAGAATACGGTATCACATACACGCATTATTCTCGGTCCCGCACATATCTCATATGCGCTCCTATTTCGTTTCGCTTGAGCCAGGAAACCTCTGTGTAGGACTCTAAAGACTCGTCAATACGCCGGCAGCAGGTGATGATCATATCAAGTACCCACAAGCCGCAGGCGGTCTGCTAAACGTAACGGCCACCCGGGTATTGAGCGATCTGAAGATCGACGAGCAAGCCCGCTCACACTCCAGTGAATCCAACCAGTAACACTACCGTACAGTCCGGTCTGATCGTCTGATATGTCGCATATCTCGCCTAGGGGTGGTTAACGTCAGACCCCAATAGCTCGATAAGTCGTGTCGATATGAGGTCTATAACAATTCGAGAAACTACAGGTAACACTTACCAGTAAATCTCAGCAACCCTGGCCAGGGATTTCCTGTTATAGCCAATCGAACACAGCGCAACATCAACTCCCTATACCGGGAGAGACGAATCCCCTCCTATCGCTCATTGCCTCCATATGACTCGGGATTGTACCCAAAAACCACTGTTTTGCACGCCCTCTTGGACGTGGTAAGATGGAAATCAAAGCACAGTGGGAACCACACAAGACTCTATGACGATCTCGGGTCTTCAGACTAACCTGTACCAGTGTCACCAGAGAACTGCCATCTGACGTGAGGTATAATACCATCTGGGAGTTCTCGGCGAGTCCGTCCAGTGTACCCAGTCTCTACTGAGCACCCGTATATCATCTCTGATGTCAAACACCAATGGATATGGGATCATCCATCGCCCATCTGTATGGGTCGAGAAGGTATACGCTAGTCTACTCTGGTATATCGATGCCCCGTCTCGATACACCCACGACTAGGGACTTTGAAAGATGTACTTATGGACTACCATGTCCCCACTAGTATGATCCGCATCATAGTCCAGGTAGTCAAGTACAGATCCTAAGGGCTTTACCAACATGTAACAGAGAGACAATCAGTATACACGTTAAGGTAAAGAGCAACCAGATAGCATACTATCATGTCGAGCAAGAAAGTCCTCCCTATATATATGTCCCAGTATCCACTACAATATACATCCAATGTACAGTAATGGCCTCTAGGGCATACATATAACTAACAATCTCCCACTTGCACTAGGGCCATCTGTAGCAGTGGTTGTAGTATCTCATACTCAACCATCCCATAAAAGTCTCTCTCTCTGGGAATAGGTCTTCGCGAGTGGATCCGCCGTGTTGTCCTCTGAGTCTGCCCTCCTAACCTTGATCACCTGGAGATTAACCATCTCCACGATCAGGTGATGCTGCCTTAGAATATGTCTGGATCACTGATGGGACCCGCGTTCCTTGGCATAAGCCACAACTCCATTGTCACACAATGGGAGGAACATAGTTCATCTCATGAACCAATATACACCCAAACAGCCTCTTTGGTAGCATCTTAAGTAGCGATGTATCCAACCTTTATCGTCTAGTATGCCACGGTATCTAGCTTGGAACTCTTCCAACATACCGTCCCTTTACTGAGGGTAAAGACAATGCCTGCGACTGACATTCAGTCGTCATTATCACCCTGGAACCCTTCCAGTGATTCTCCCCAGGATCGATTGATACCATCTCACTACAACTAGTGAGAATCCTAACATCCAATTAGATCTATCTCATAGATCCAAAAACCCAGGATTTAGGAGGTATCACTTTGATCCCATGTGGAGAATCATTGTGATAAGTAGAGATTGATCGAGCGTACATAGGAAACTCCTTCCCTATCAAGAGTATGTCATCCACGTACTCTACGAGGATCACCACCATACTCCCTACTACCTTTTTGTTTATACAAGGTTCATCTACCATTTTGATGATGTCAAACTCTTTGACTTATCCATCAAAACAGATGTTCCAACTCCGCGATGCCTGCTTTATCCTATAAAACATCTTGCACACGTTTCCGCTGCTCCCACTGTCTACGAAGCTCTCTGGCTGTGTACTTATAGACGCTCTTTTCCAAATCAATATTTAGAAAAGCAGTCATGGCACCCAACCGCCAGATATCGTAGTCATGGTATATAGCCGTGGCAAGTAGGATCTGGATGGACTTAAGCATAGCTACTCGAAGAGGTTTCATCATTGTCCACGCCTGGTCGATGACGAAAACCTTTAACAAGTCTAGCTTTGAAAGTCACAACTTTTCCATGTACACCAAGTAATCTTCTCAAGATATACTTGCTCCTGATGGGAATTTAACCCTTCAGATATAGCAACCAAAGTCCATACTTTGTTGGTGTATAAGGATTCCATCTCAGATCGCTAAGCATCCAGCCATTCTTACAGAGTCTTACTCCTGATGGCCAGCTCGAAGCTAGTTGGGTCATCATCTCATGATGCAATCCTCGCTCCCACTGTCATAGAGAAACCGAAGTATCTCTCAGGTGGGTGAGGAACCCTACTAGATCGGCGGAGAGGCTGAGGTTCGTTGGAATCTACTGAATCCTTCAGTTCTGTCAAATCATTAGCTGTAGTTTGTATAGATGGAACATTTCCAGTTCTACATAACAGACCTTGCCTCGAGCTTGTCCGGATTTTGCTTTTAGACATAGGCCGGACAATCCCAAATCTTAACTAGCTTAAGACATGGGCTCTTCCCATACCATATCTCATATGGAGCGGTGGGCAACTGATTTGATTTGAACCCTATTCAATAGGTATGCAGCTTCTCAAGTGCATAACTCCCAAAAAGGAAATAGGTAATGTAAGTCCGTGTTGCCCATCCCGGTGCTTACGGGAGGCGGAAAACATAATAAAAAACGGATTTTTAATGACTTAGGCAACATGGACTTTGCTTGTGAGGATCTTTGCTAAACGAAAACTAGCTAAAGTAAACTAACAACTAACTAAGTTGTAGAAAGGTTATACCTTTGGTCTTTGGTCCTTCTCTCCTTGCTCGTCGGAATGGTAGAAAGGCCTCACCTTGCTTGTCTTCTTCCGTCAAAGAAAGATCCACTTGAAAGCCACCACCTTTAGCTTCAACTCCAAGCTAGGAGTAACTAGAGTGCAAGAAATGCTAAGACTTGAACCCTAGAAGAGAGTAGAGAGGATCAAGTGAAGGTTTTTCTCAAGCTTTTTGTTTCTCAACACATGAGAGGGAGAGAGCTTGAGGGAGAGGATGAACAAGAGAGAGAAATGATATGAGAGAATGAGAAAATAATAGAGCTCTTCTCACTAATATGTGTGAATTAATTTAATTGAATAATTAGCTAGATAATTATCATGGTAAATCATGACATGACCATTATCATTTCAAATTGCAAAGATCAAAAAGCATCTTCCAAAAGAAATTATGATGGTCAAAGTGTCAACCTTGGTCAACAAGTCAAAGAAGTCAAAAGGTCAATAACCACAACCATGGATAATTATCAAACTAATTACTAATTAACAATAACACACACATAAATATTAGGGTTAATAAAATGACAATAGCCATTAACCCTAATCAAGGTCCTCTCCCTCAATCTCAAGCAACTGTGCATACGCACCCGCATTCGTGATCCGAGGAACACGAACACAATGAGAAAAACCAATCTCTAATCATATACTAGGATCCGGCTTAAACCAAAGCCCGCTAGTATAAACTGTCCGGACAGCAAACGTGCACAAGTGCGCGGATGCGAACGAACCCTGTCGCAAAACCATGCGACCTCTACTCATTTTGCCTAAAGGCGAATAGCTCTCTGTGTGGGACTCTAAAGACTCGACACTACGCTGGCAGTGGGTTTAACCACAGACCGCAAGCGGCACTAGCTGTACGTAACGGTCCCCAGGTAGATGTCGATAAGAAGACTGACGAGGTGAACCCCATCTGCACTCCTACTGAGCCTGTATGTGACAATCTCCGTACAGTCCGGTCTGTTCGTCTGATACATCGCATGGCGGGCCTAGGGGGGCGGTGAACGTCAGTCCCCTAATAGCGGTACAAGTCGTGTCGGAGTGTAGCCCAGAACACCCTGAGATAACACTGGAAACCTACCAGTATATCTCGCTTGCCCTGGCCAGGGACTACTCGTGTAATGGCTCTCCTAGACACAGCGCGATGTCAACCCCCAATACCGGGAGAGACGAATCCTGTCTAACCGTCACTGCCTCCAAGTGCTTCGGGACTGCACCCAAAAACTACCTGTTTGCACAGCTCCTTTGAGCCGTGGTAGGGTAGTAATCAAAGTGCAGTGGGAACACACTCGAGGCGAAGTGACAGTGTCAAGTCAGCGGACTAAGCTGTACTCATGTCACCTGGGAACTGATAACTGACGATAGGTATATTACCAACCAACAGTTCCCGACGAGTCCTGTCCAGTGTACTCGTAACCTAACGAGCACCCGCATACTATCCCAAGTACGACGTACTAACGGCTGTGGGACAGACCGTCTCCCACACTGGGATGAGAAGCGCATACGCTAGTCTACTCCGGAGTATCGATGCCCTGTCTCGATAGTCCAACGACCAGGGACCTGTATAAGGATGTGCTTATAGATTACCCAGCTCCCACGAGTGCGAGCGCCATCACAACGCTGGTAATCAAGCAAAGATCCTAAGGGCTCTACTAATATGTATACCAGCAATATGCTAAAAGAAACACATACACATATTAAAGCAGAGACAAACCAAGTAGCATACTACCATTTCGAGCAAGATTGTATATACAACTGTGAATATCCCAAGCTTCCATTAAGTAATATACAAACTAGTATGATACAGTAATGGCCTCTAGGGCATATACACTAACAGGTAACTCAGTAGTACTCATCATAGAGCACACCTTATCATATAGGGTGTGATTGCTCCACCCCGATATACCATCGTGCTATGGTGTATACGGAGGAGTAATGCTGAGAGAGAATCTTATTCTCATTTAGAATAGTCCAGGAATTCCGTGCTCAAGTATTCTTCTCCTTGATCTCATCATAGGACATAATACTTATATCCGTATTTTGGTTCTCTACTTCTAGCTTATATTCTGTGAATATCTCAAAAGGTTCGGACTCATGTTTCAACAGGAACATATGACTGAATCTTGAGAGATTATCAGAGAATATAATGAAGTACAAAGAACCTGTCCTGGCATGTGTAGACAGGGGACCTTACATACATCATCATGTATCATCCCAAGAGTTCATCAACTCTTTCTCTGTTTCCAGTAAACAGAGCTATGGTCATCGTATCTTTGTGACATGACTGGCAAGTTTCACAAGATGTAAATTCAAACTGATTTAAATATGCATCTTCATATAACTTCAGCTAGTCGGGTCGCATTGATATGACCTAGTCTACAATGCCTCAAGAAGGAATAGTTCAATTCTGAACTCTTCCTCTTGTATGTGTTCCATATACTAAGAACTGCAGTTTGATTTAGAACATCAATGCTTTTAGATAACGTGCCTGAACCGATCAACTTTTGATATAGGAAATGTTCAAAACATTATCCAACAATACAAAATTTTATCGTTTCTTTACTAATAAAAAGACAGATATGATTTTGCATATCAGGTTCGGTATCTAATAACATTCGCTCAGAATCAATGTATTTAGAATACAGGGTGACAGTGACCAACAGACTTGGCTGCAACACTTGCCCCGTTTTCTGCCTCATGAAACTTATCACCCGTTCTCAGTTCTTTACCTTTCTGTAGCCCTATGTAACAGATTACATATCTGGGATCCTGATCTGGTATCACATACCCAGGACGTAAAGGATACTGAGAAACAGTTCTCTGTAATGAACACACCCGAAGATGATGCATCAGCATGTACTCTCTTCGTTTGGGCGGCACGGGAAATCTGGTATTCCCCAATTTCCTGCTCTGTCTTATAACAATTATAAGTTGCAGCGGGACCAACGTTCCCCAGCTCAGTATAACAAGCGGGTTCGGTCAATTTTCCGTATTATTATCTTGATTAAGGCGTGATATGGTCGCTACCTGGAGAGAGAGAGAAGAAACACTCAGCGTGCGCTCTTGCAAGAATAGATTGGTTATTATTTTATCTAATCAGGATGGCTCCCACTGCTTTTTATCAAATCTTCCTTCAAACCCTAAAAGGAAAGACTAGCCGGGATTAATTACACACTACAAGTTCGCCAATCTTTCAGCCAGGCCAGTGTCGGTACTTTGAGGGAGGTCCCCCGTGCTTTCGCACGAACCTAATTAATGTAAACCTCGTTTTCCCAGAGGCGTAACCCCGTTGACACCTTTCTAGACACCTACTTGATCGGCTAATTGTAATGTGTAAAACTCTCCCAGGAGTAACTCTTACTCGCAGCGGGTATCGGGATCCAACTATCTCATAGAAGGTATGCAATCTCATTGCAAATTTCAACACTTGAAATTCCCGATAATATTTTGCCCCTAGTGTTCTATGACCTTGACGAATGCCAAACAACCCATAGTCCACTAGTCAAGTTCAACCCGTACATTTCTTGATCGAATTAAACCCACCCGCACGACCCTTGACGAATGCCAAACAACGCCGTACGAATACCGTAATCCAATCGCATCATATGCTCAAACAGATAAATACTAGTTAGCTACCGTACACTACGCCTTGACGAATGCCAAACTACCGCAGCACGAATACTAACTAGTACATATCTGAAATGACGGAGGGCTACGACAGGTTTTTCTTAAAACCTATTGCGTAATGAACTTGATATCGTTGTAGGATCGAATGAATTTTGAAATGGAGTGTTTTTGAGGCTTTTCTAGTTTTGCTAAAGGAGTCACTCCCGGTGAAGGGATCGTCGGTCCTTTCCTCGTCGAATGAGGTGCGGGATATATCATATATATCACTGTGCAAAGCAAAAACTCTTAAAAGCAATCAAAAGACAAACCGAGTGTGTAGCATCTGCCAGTTATTGCTAAAGGAGTCACTCCCGGTGAAGGGATCTCGGTCCTTTCCTCATCGAATAAGGTGCAGGATATATCACATATACCTCTGTGCAAAGCAAGTACTGTAGCTACTTGTTTTATTTTGAAATTCGATTCTACAACATCTTTAGGTTTCTTTTACTTTCATTAATCACATTAATGAAGTCCCATCATTTAAATACCTAAACATCACAGATAAATACGACGTACACTTATGCCATCCGCATTCGCCTCGATGTCCCCTCGTGCACCGTTAGGTTAGGTGACTAACGGCAGAGCGGGGCAGGGCTAGCGCGGGTGTAAAACATAAGTAACGCCTATATAATATATCATATATACTATATACTGTATCTATCATCGAACATCACATGATCACATCACAGATATCGCAGCAGAAGAAACATATGAAATATTGGATATACTAGGACGTCCGTGTTTTCAATACGAGCCAGTATAAAACACGGATTCCACGGTCGCGATGAATAGCCAAACCCACACCCCTAGACCCCTACGAGAGCGGCAAGCAACCCTACCAATTCTAGAGTTAGGAGACCCGGACTCGACTCCTCGAGTTGGTCTCCCACTGGACTCCAGAACCCGGTTACTTGTGCTCTCCTCCTTGGGTCTATCCTAGTGCGGAAAAGTAAATAATATACAAACGGTGACAACTTCCGCAACCTGGAAGTGCCCCAATAAAAGAATATTACATATAAGTTTTTACATGAATGAAAATGAAAAACACCCATCTCACATAAAAACCCCCGGCTATTCAAACACGACGATCCAATATAACATATCCAGCAACACATAACATCACATGTCATCAACGTAAGTAAATATGCGCATCCCAATTGTCGTTGACATATAGCAACGAAACCGGCGATATCACATATTACACTTACGGTCACAGAAAAGAAAGTGTAAAACTACAACAGTTGGAATCCGCAACCTCCTCAGACATCGCATGCCTGACCAAATGAATTCTTTAGACATCGCATGCCTAACAATTATAAACCCCGCATTTTAGTCTCAAAATCGAAAACTCTTTTCAATATCAAGTCGGGCAATTCAACAAGATTCCCGACATCCTGATCGAATGCTCGTCGCAAACTTCAGTAGGAGGCCACTCCCCCGACGCCGTCGACGAAGTGCACCAAGGCGGAACACCGCCACCGCGAGCACCCGAACGGATGCTTTCGGCGATGGGGTTCTCCTACAGTCACTTGGTCGGGGCTATGGAGTGAGGCTGTCTATTAAGTTTACCCGGCGAGTATCCGCGTACGCTACGCGATTGCGACGGACTTTTGATCACATCAAAATTCCGTAGCAACCGATCAAGTGAGACTAAACTGCTACGTTTATAACATTCATTCAGTTATCTCATAACTTTTGTGAATTCCAATTATTGTATCCCATTCCAGATAAACAGAAAATGTTAAACTTTTCGATCGAACAGTCAAACACCCAAGTTTTCCCAATACAGCTCAACACATGAAATTGTAAGTCGATGTACTACACCCCAATACTTGTGGGGAGGCGGAATTTTCAAAAACGAACTTGTTTAGTGAACGAACATCGACTAACCGCTTGAATCGAAGCTAAACTATAAATAACCAAACACAAAGTGTTTCTAAACTACTGTGTTTAGGGATTATACCTAATGAACCAACTCCTTCGTCTTTACGATCTCTTTGTCCTCCTCGGCCTTCTCTAGGTAGTAGACGATCCACCCGAGAGCAAAACTCCAAGCTAAACCTCTAAACTTGAGGCAACTAACCTTCTTGGATTTCTAATCAAAGAAGCTAGGTGTAATATAGAGATGGTTATGGATTAATTAGTCTTACTAACCCTTGTACTCAACTCATGAGAGGGGAGGATTAGTCTTTTGAAGAGGGAGAGCTTGAGGAGAGAGAATGTGAGAATGAATTATGATGAGAATAGTAATGTATCATAATAAATATGAAGCATTCTTATTTATGAGAAAAAGAATAATACTTAATGAATAAGCATGCTTTACAAATATCTAATGGTGATTCATTCTCATGACTCACTAAGCATTTATCATGCATTAATGATATGCATGAATCACCCTCATGACTCACTAAACTCATTTAATGCAAATGACACATAACCCTCCTTAGTCACCATCTTCTAGAAGCTTCTCGTACAATTACGAGAACGCCCCTCCAATCCGCAAAAATACGGAAAAACTTTAGACTGTAAAAATCCAATAACCGGATACCAGTAACTGGCTTAAACCAAAGCCGACTGGTAAAAACTGTCCGAAAGTCGTACGCGCGTAAACGCACGTATGCGTCCGAACCCTTTGTCGCAAAACCATGTGACCTCTATATCGTTTCGCCTGGAGTAGGAAACTCTCTGTGTGGGACTCTAGAGACTCGACTACTACGCTGGCAGTGGGTTTAACCACAGACCGCAAGCGGCACTAGCTGTACGTAACGGTCCCCAGGTAGTTGTCGATAAGAAGGCCGATGAGGAAACCCATCCGAACTCCTACTGAGTCTGATGTGACAATCTCCATACAGTCCGGTCCATTCGTCCAAGACTATCGCATATCGGGCCTAGGGGGGCGGCAAGCGTCAGTCCCCTAATAGCGGTATAAGTCATGTCGGAGGGAAGCCCATTACACCGTGAGAAACTATTGGAACCTACCAGCAAATCTCGCTTGCCCTGGCCAGGGACTTTGCGTAATGGCTCTCTGACACAGCGCGATATCTACTCCCAATACCGGGAGGGACGAATCCTGTCTAACCGCCACTGCCTCCAAGTGCTCGGGACTGCACCCAACTGCTACCTGTTTGCACGACTCATTTGAGCCGTGGTAGGGTAGCAATCTAAGAACAGTGGGACACACTCGAGGCGAAGTAGCAGTGTCAAGTCTGCGGACTATGCTGTACTCATGTCACCTGAGAACTGCTCACTGACGATTGGTATCAAACCAACCAACAGTTCCCTGTGAGTCCTGTCCGGTGTACTCGTAACCTAACGAGCACCTGCATACTATCTCCAGTACGACGTACTGACGGCTGTGGGACAGACCATCTCCCCAACTGGGATGAGAAGCGTACACACTAGTCTACTCCGGAGTATCGATGCTCTATCTCGATAATCCAACGACCAGGGACCTGAATAAGGATGTGCTTGTAGACTACCCAGCCCCCACTAGTGTGACTGCCATCACAACGCTGGTAGACAAGCAAGATCCTAAGAGCTCTATCAATACGTACACTCACATATTAAGATAGAAAAACCAAGTAGCATACTACCATGTTTAGCAAGACTGTTATATACATGTGAATATCCCAAGCTTCCATTAAGTAATATACAAACTAGTATGATACAGTAATGGCCTTCTAGGGCATAAACACTAACAGAAATAAGTCTAACAACATTCAGTTCGTGCCTCAGTACCAACAGTCCAGCCGTAGAAGGGTCAAGCCAACGCCTCACATGTGGCACGCCGTACTGCCCCAAACTCGAAGGTTCAAAGGGCGGTTCAAGACGGTCACATAATCGAGTTAAGGTTTGTTGTCTTCTAGAGGGTCCATCGCATTACTTGCACTACTTAGAACGTCGTTAAACTACGGAAAAATCCAACACTTGGAAATTTCCCGACAGGGGAAAAATTGGGTATTTATATCCGGTCGAACTTTTTAACATATTCTAAAAAATTATCCGGAAAGCCACATAGAAAAAATTTGATACTCCGATCGAAACACCGAATCCCCAAAACAACCCCTGAAAATTCAACTCTTGAATAAATTTTAAAAATACCCAGAGAACTCAGCACCTGAAACAATGAATTACTGTGCAAACAGTTACTGCTGACGTCACACTTATGCCGCGGAACCGCCGCATAAGCTAGGCTTATGCCGCGGTTCCGCCGCCGATTACACTGTTCATGCAAAACTTTTTGCGCCGTAATTCTTAGATTTCCCTGATGAGTCTTCTGCATATTTTTAATGTGGAAAAATCCCCGATTTTAGAAAAAGTACAGAGAGCCGTTTTCCGGGTTAGGTTTTGGTTCGATCGGACTTCAAATCGCGTCTAGACTTCGCCTAAGGCTCTAGCTAGGCTCTGATACCACTGTAGGGTTCCTAGGCACCCTAAGGAGGTCTCACAAGGCATCGAACATGCCAATATAAAATTTTACGGTGCCGAGAAACTCTAAACTACGGATCGTTGGCTAGATTTCTAGGCGAACAAAGTAACTAGTTAACACTTAACTATAAGAATCGGAAATACAACCTTTGTAGATCCGGTGCTCCACCTCCATAGCTCCGCAATGAAGTCTCCTCGCTGTCCATAACAAGTCCCGGGCTCTAGCGTCGGCTTCATCGGAGAATGGACGGGCTAGGTCATCGATGTCCATGCCGAAGATGATCTACGTCGAGGCATCGCTAAATCAAGCTCCGACTTCACCAAGTCAAGAAACTTGTGAAGAAAACACACTCTACTACTTGGCAAGAGGTAGAGGCTGAAGAAATAGGAAGTGGGTAGACTTTAGAATTGGATTTCTCACTTGTTTTATCAATCCACCATTGATGAGGCTTGCTTTCTTCAAGTGAAGAAAGGAAGAAGAAGATAGAAATTGTTATGATAAGTTAATCTAGAAAATAGAAAATAATAGAATACTTATCATAATCAACCATGGTAAAGTGTAGAGACTAAACTAAGGTTAAATGAAGTGGTTAGGGTTAAGCATGAGACAAAAATGGTCACATAGTCAAAAGTTCAAGAAGCTTCAACTAGAATCCAAAATTTGCAACCATTTTCTTTTTATGCTTATCATATTCCAATATGAATAATTAAATAAGATAAAAGAATAAAACAAAACCCTAACCATTATCAAGTAACCATGGTTTGATCTTTACACAAAAACCCTAGCAAACATGTATCATCAAACATGATACAATCAAGTGCACAAAAGTATATCACATATACAATGTGTACATCCAAGTGAGAAAATCCATCTTAAGTAAACCGATACTAGTTAATGCAAACTAATATATCAAATATATAATTACGCAATAAATCATTAAATCAACACTTGATTTAACGATTGATCAGTCGAAAATATTGCATATTTTAACCGGCAATTTCCTTATCATTTGCATCCATATAGAAGTGTACGGTATTCATAATTCACATATTAGCAAATCGGTCGCAAAATATCAGATTACATGTATTCGACCTTAAAACCGGCATTTCTAGGGAAATTGACTGCATTACATTACATAGCATATTTTCCATATCTTGCAACCCCTGTTTCGAAGTCTATGCAGGAAAAGAGATGCTTGCTCGATCATTACATCGCTCGACCATTACAATTGCTCGTAAACTCACTCAACTCAAATCTGGTATCAACACAGAAGGGAAACTGAAATTCTAAACATCAGAGAAAAGCCCAAACAGAAGTACCAAGCAGCAGAAGAAGGCACAAATCCCAAGGCCAACAATGCGCGGCGGAAGCGCGGCATATAGGCACATTGTGCGGCGGTTGCGCGGCGGGCCCAGTAACTCAGCTCCTCAAATTTCACCAAAACTCCTGTTTCAGTTCCCACTGCTCAGAAATGCTCACAAACTTCCAGAATATCCCAGATACTTCCTCCAGATCAGCAAACACCCAAACTAGCCTAATCTTTCTAGAACTTTCCCTAAACCCTAGCTTAAAACCTAAGCTAACTCCTAACAAACTCCTTCTAGAAACCCTTCAACAAACTTTGGGAGGGAAAGTTCTAATTCAAATCTAACCTAGGGTTTGGGAGTCTATAAATACGACCCTAGGCTCATCATTTGAGAAAGATGGAACCATATTATTCAACCTTGAGTGAAGTTTAGAAAATCAATCTCTTTCTTCATCCCCTCTTCCTCAAGTTTAGTGAGAGAGCTTGTAGGAAACCCTAACCCTAAATCCAACAACAATTCAAGATCTTGAGTGCAAGCCAAGCAAGATGCCTTCAACCCTTTTATGAGCCGAGCCGATCTTCAATCGGGCAAGAGATCAAAGTAGATCCACGATCCACGGAGACGAGCGAAGCCGAGTCAACGATCGATTTCTTCTTCTTGTAGATTCTTGAAAGAATGTATTGAAATTGTTGATTAAATAAAAGGTGATATTCTTTTATCTTGTTTTCTTTAAATTCCGCATCATGTTATCATTACTATTCTTGAATATTGTCTTTGTGGTGATGTGTGAATAAAACTCCGCTCGTCGGGGAGTCGAAACGATCTTTAGTATGATGATGTAACAAATTTGTAATCGATTCTTGAATCCCATGAGTTTGTAAACCCTAGCAAGTTCAAGAATCGACGACCCAATTCGTTGCGATGCTTTCTTGATCGACATCGCTCGAGATTGGGGAGTTCCGATCGTTTCTTGAAATTGCTAGAGGCTAGAATATAAATGGTATCCTCGAAAGAACAAGGGATAAGAGATGAAACCCTAATTTCATCAAGAAAACCCTAACTCTCGTCGATCACCATTGATCTAGTATCAATTCTTCGAAAGACAAGAACACGAAACCCTTTAGATTGCATCACGTCTAAAGATCCGATCGATTCCTACGAGCCTTTCTTATATTCTTGATTGTTGATTGGAAATATTATCAAAACAACCGATTCTTGAGTGTTTATAGTTTCTTGATTCTTGAGTAAAGATTAGTGACACTCGAATACAAATCACATCTTGAATCATGTTTTCGTTTATTGTTGCCTAACATTTCATTTCAAACGTATCATAATACAATTGAATTGCACAATCCCTGTGGACGATCCGCACTCATTCATTAACTACATCCGACACCGTGGTTTGATTGCGGTCAATATAATTTTTTGATTGTGATATCTTTACAAGTTTATTTTACACATCAGAAAAAATACCAATCAAAATGGCGCCGTTGCCGGGGATCGCGCTAATTCATTTGCATTTATAGTTTGAAGTGAAAGAATTATTACGTTTTACTTCTTGAAATCAAAATTCGTACAAACTCTTACACGTGTGTTGTAATTTGACTGCAAGGTGATCTGGAGCATTTTGTGCTGTTGAAAAATTATTTGGGATATACCAGAGAGCTGGAGATAGGAACAGGAAGCAGCTGAAAAAGTTTGGTACAGTGAATCCATCATAAAGCCGCGGAAGCGCGGCATATACATGCATATTGCGGCGGAAGCGCCGCAGTCTTGAGGGATCACTGAAATATTTTCAGTGCAGGTATTTTCTGTCTCTCTCCCCTCTCTCTTTTTAGCTCCAATTAACCCTTTGCTGCAGGATTCTTTGCAAATAAATCGCAGCGCGCAAAAGCAAAATAAAAATTGTGTGTGATTTTGATTTCTTGGTTGTTTGCATTCTAATACGGAAATTTAAGGGGCACGGCCAAATCCAAATTAGGTGGGGATTTCATTACCCTTCCTAGGCCCCGAAAATCGTCAAACTTGCATCCGCATTACCTCCATTAACTAAAAGAAATCTAGAGAAGACTCTAAGGACTGTCGCGCTCAATAGGACAAGAGAAGGCCGTGGGTAATTCATTGCTTATCCGAGTTTTCTTGTGGTGCCTAAGGCGAGTGTGTCTAAGGCTAGTGGTTTTTAATTAGGCCCACTGTAGTGGTGGTTCCTTCCCACTTACCTGGCACTTATCCGGCCACAGGGGGACAAAGAGGCAGTGGAGGATTTATCCTGCGACTTGTCTTTTGGCAGTTAGGAGCGGTCTAGAGATCGGACCTAGGTGACCATTAGATTCTAGGGTTTGTGTGCTGCATTTGTTTTGTCGCATCATTTTTTCAAAATCCGTCCCTTTTTAAAGCAAGCACCGCATTCATTTTACCCCTAATTATAAGTCAACGCTGCCACTTGTACTAACCCTTTTTAGTACAAGATAGGCTGGACACGGGATTCTAGTGCCCGTTTAGTCCGCGTACCTCCTATCGACTCCGAAGTCGGTAATTCTCCATTTACCTTTTCTTTACCTACTACCACACCCACACCGATGGATCCGAATCCATCAAACTTCTTTAACCCTAATCTACCACCGTCCGTTGGTGCGCAGAATCCTACTCCACCCCACATTTCTCTCCAGGAAAGATGCTATCCACATAGAGGTCCTCTTTCGACCTGCTTATCCACACCACCAGCCAATGGGGATAATTTTGAGATTAAGCCCCAGTATATCAATCTTTTACCCAAATACCACGGACTCGAGACCGAGGACGCTTACGTTTTCATTACCAAATTTGAAAACGTTTGCGCAATGATGGGTACGTCTCAACTTTCAGTGGATGCGATGCGTTTACGACTTCTTCCATTTACTTTGTGCGATATAGCCGAGAAGTGGCTATATAACACAACCGCACACTCTATTACGAATTGGGAAGAATTCGTCGCTGCATTCCTTAAGAAATTTTACCCAGTCCAAAAGACGGCTCGAATCCGTAGCGAACTGAACCAATTTGCCCAGCTCCCTGCCGAACCATTTTCAAAATACTTTGAACGTTTCAAGGATCTATTGGTTCAATGTCCTCATCACGGCATCCCGAGATGGGAGCTTTGCCGAATCATATATGAGGGCAGTAACCCTAGCACTAAACAGAGCCTTGAAAACATGTGTCAAGGTACATTTATGACCAAAGATGACGGGGAAGCCTGGCGATACTTAGAAGAGTTCGCTGAAAAGTCACTAATTTGGGAGAGTGGAACACAACCATTGAATAGGGGTGGCGTACACCAAATAGATGTGTCCATAGGTGTCCGAGCTGAAATGGCAGCAATGCAAAAGAAGCTCGACGCTATGGAACACAAATTTGCAGCAGCCTCCCTAAACCCAATGTCGCTCCCCAAAACTGTTTGCGGGTGCTGTTCTGATCCGTCACATTTAACGGAAGAATGTCCATTAAACTCTGCGTTTCAAGGTCACGAGCATTCTAATGCCGCATTTCAACGACCTCGAAACGATCCATATTCTTCCAGTTACAATCAGGGTTGGAGGAACCACCCGAATTTTGCTTGGAACCAATCACAATCTCAAAACACGGTTCCAAACACGAATCAATTTCAACGGGCTCTTCCTCCACCACAACAGCAACCCCTACAACTCACTCAGCACCCCTACCAGTCACAAAATTTCCAAAACCAGGGCAACACTCCTGCACAGTCTAATCCTAGGCAGCCCTGTTCTGACGAGTTCTCTCAATTCACTCAAACCATGAAATCACTTTTATCAAATTTCATGGATGTTTCGACTGAGGTTAGATCTTCCGTCAGTGAAATAAAGAAAAACTCAGCATCCCAAGCTGAGAGTATTCGCACGATGGAAGCTGAAATCGCACGCTTAAAAGCCGAAATGAGTGCGAGAGAAAAAGGGAAACTTCCCTCTCAACCCCTACAGAATCCTGGGCATTACAATGTAAATGCCATTACCACGTTGAGATCGGGAAGAGTGCTGAACAATCATGTCGGGAAAGATATTGATAATACTGAAAATCATATCAACACCCCGGCTGAGTCTTTCCCACATACACACACTTCACCTTCTGATCCTTCTTCTTCTACCAAACCACCTTCGCACGAGCCTATTCTCCATTTCCCTTTAGGCTCAACACCTTCACCCAACCCTTATAGTTCTCCACAGACGGTCCCCACACCTCCTTTGGGACCTCGTCTACCCCCCTTTCCTTCTCCTATGATGGACCCCGCGCTTATTGCGAAAGCACCTTACCCAAACCGGCTAAGGGCTAATAGAACGAGTCCTCATATGGAGAAAATTTTAGAGATGTTCAAACAGGTTAACATCAATATCCCTCTCTTAGATGCGATTCAGCAAGTCCCCGCTTATGCGAAAATTCTAAAGGACTTGTGCACTAGGAAGAGGAAGACCCAAGTGCCGAAGAAGGTCTTTATGTCTAATAACATTAGCACTGCTTTTATACCCCAGCTTCCAAAGAAAAGAAAGGACCCAGGTTGTCCTACAATTTCGATTTCGATTGGGGGTAAAAACATAAATCGTGCTCTGTTAGACCTTGGCGCGAGTGTTAACCTGTTACCTTATTCTGTCTATGAGCAATTAGGGATTGGAGAGCTGAAACCTGCTCATTGTACTCTCCAGATGGCAGACCGATCTATCACCAAACCAAGGGGTGAATTAGAGGATGTATTGATAAAGGTCGGGGAATTTGTTTTCCCCGTAGACTTCATTGTGCTCGACACACATCCTGTAGCAAACCCCCGGGGCTAAATTCCGGTGATTCTAGGTCGTCCTTTCCTTGCCACTTCCAACGCTGTTATAAACTGTAGAAATGGTTCAATGAATTTATCATTTGGAAATATGACCATTGAACTAAATATCTATAGAGTTGGAAGTCAGCCGTCAGAACCCTCTGCTCATATTTTAGATGTGTGCTCTGTCCATGAGATCGCTTCCGATAGTTGTGGAGCTGAGGATTTTTGCTTTACTGATCTCGATGACACTAGCACATCTCTGTTTGACTTAGCACAAGATCTTAGTGAGGACACTTTAGCTACACATGAGTCCTGCACTTCTGACTTTTCTCCACCCGAGTCTGTATCTTTCACAGGCTCTGAGCTTCTTTGTAGATCCAAAAATCAATCTATGACCCTTCCTTCTATCATTTCTCCGCCTGAGTTAGATCTCAAAATTTTACCTTCTCACCTGAAATATGCATATCTTGGTGAGAACGAGTCATTACCGGTTATCATTTCCGCTTCTCTTGCATCAGAGCAAGAGAATGCCCTTTTATCGGTATTGAGATCTAACAAAGAGGCGTTTGGTTGGAGTATGGCGGACATCAAAGGGATTAGTCCCTTGATAGTTGAACATCATATACATGTGATGGATGATGCCAGACCGACCCGAGAACCACAGAGACGGTTGAATCCCGTCATGAAGGAAGCAGTCATGAAAGAAATCGTCAAGTGCTTAGATAATGGTATTATCTACCCCATCTCCGATAGCCAGTGGGTGAGTCCTATACATGTCGTTCCTAAGAAATCCGGCATCACAGTTATCACAAATGAAGCGAATGAGTTGATTCAGACACGCGCCCAAACTGGGTGGCGTGTATGCATCGATTATAGAAAACTCAACGCTGCTACGAGGAAAGATCATTTTCCTCTACCATTTATTGATCAAATGCTGGAACGCTTAGCGGGACGAGAGTTTTATTGTTTTATGGACGGATACTCAGGCTACAATCAGGTCCCCATCGCCAAAAAGGATCAAGATAAAACCACTTTTACTTGTCCTTTTGGTACCTTTGCTTACAGTCGCATGCCCTTTGGGTTATGCAATGCTCCCGCTACCTTTCAGCGATGTATGATGGGGATATTCTCTGACATGGTAGAGAATTTTCTGGAGATCTTTATGGACGACTTCTCGATTTTTGGAGACTCTTTTTCTGATTGCCTAGCGAATCTTGACGCAGTTCTTACTCGTTGCAAAGAGAAGAACTTGACTTTGAACTGGGAAAAATGCCATTTTATGGTCCAGGAAGGAATAGTCCTTGGACATGTCATTTCACAGAAAGGCATTGAGGTTGACAGAGCTAAAGTAGATGTCATTCAAAACCTGCCTCATCCCAAAAGCGTCAAAGATATTCGCTCTTTCCTTGGCCATGCAGGCTTTTATAGGAGATTCATAAAGGACTTTAGCAAAATTGCTAGACCTTTAACACTACTCCTGGCCAAGGATACGACCTTCCACTTTGACTCGGATTGCGAGACAGCTTTCGACTCACTTAAACACTCACTCACCACAGCCCCCGTTTTATCATCACCAAATTGGGACTACCCCTTTGAGCTGATGTGTGACGCATCTGATTTTGCAGTAGGTGCAGTCTTAGGACAGCACATCGAAAAGATGCCACACGTGATTTACTATGCTAGTAAGACCCTGAATGATGCGCAAATCAATTACACAACCACCGAGAAAGAGCTTTTAGCGGTTGTATTTGCGTTAGAAAAATTCAGGCCTTACTTAATCGGCTCGCCTATAGTTGTATATACTGACCATTCCGCTTTGAAACATCTTCTGGCGAAGAAAGATGCAAAAGGTCGACTAATACGTTGGATCCTTCTTTTACAAGAATTCGATCTTGTTATCAAAGATAAGAAAGGATGTGAAAACGTAGTAGCTGACCACCTTTCACGCATCGTTTCTTCCCCTATGACCCTGCCGATTAATGACTCATTCCCTGACGAACAACTCTTGAGCATATCCGCTGAACCATGGTTCAGGGATATTGTGAACTATCATGCCACGGGACTTATACCGAGCGATTGGTCAAAACAGGACAAATATCGTTTTCTTTCCCAAGTAAAACACTTTTACTGGGACGAGCCTTATTTGTTTAAATATTGTCCTGATCAGATCATTCGCCGGTGCGTCCCAAATGAAGAGTTCAAGAGTGTTCTTTCATTTTGTCATGATCAGGCTTGTGGGGGTCACTTTGGTCCTAGAAAGACAGCGGAAAAGGTTTTGCAATGTGGATTTTACTGGCCGACCTTATTCAAGGACGCATTTGAGTATTGCAAAACCTGTACACAATGTCAGTATACGGGTAGAATATCCCAGAGGAATGAAATGCCTCAGCAACCCATTCTGGTTGTTGAAATGTTTGATGTTTGGGGCATTGATTTTATGGGTCCTTTTCCCAACTCCTTTGGGAATCTGTACATTTTGCTGGCGGTTGATTATGTCTCCAAGTGGGTAGAAGCCATTCCATGTCGCACTAATGACAGGAAAGTTGTCATTAAGTTCTTGAAAGAGAATATCTTTTCGCGATTTGGACACCTACGCGCTATCATTAGCGATAATGGGACACACTTCTGCAACAGGTCTTTCGAGACTCTGATGCGGAAATACTCAATCAACCACCGTCTTTCTACACCCTATCATCCCCAAACAAGCGGGCAGGCTGAGATCTCAAACAGACAAATCAAACTTATCCTGGAGAAAACTGTTGCTAAGAATAGAAAAGACTGGTCGACCAAATTGACGGATGCTCTTTGGGCATTCAGGACTGCATATAAGACCGACCTAGGAATGTCTCCATATAGGATAGTGTTTGGAAAAGCATGTCATCTACCTGTTGAGATAGAGCATAAAGCATTGTGGGCTATAAAGGAAATAAATTTTGATCTAAACCTTGCTTGCAACTTTCGGAAGCTGCAACTTAATGAGCTAAGCGAACTCCGCGATGAAGCTTATGATAATGCTGTAATCACAAAGAATAGGACTAAGGTTTTTCACGATAAAAGCATTTTAAGGAAAACATTTTTACCTGGTCAACAAGTCCTTCTTTATGATTCACGTTTACACCTTCATGCGGGTAAGCTCCGATCTCGTTGGAAGGGACCTTTTGTTGTGCGGTCTGTATTCCCGCACGGGGCAGTAGAAGTAGAAAATGTTACAAACGGCACAATTTTCAAAGTAAATGGACATAGACTAAAGCCGTATTTTTCCACTGACCCCACGGAGGAGCTCTTGTTCTTACAAGAGCCAGTTTATTTGGATTAAAATTCCTCCGTCTCACCTTCATATCCTGTATATCATTGCATCATCTTTTGAATGAAGGTGAGTGAAAGATAAGTTTGGGGGAAGTTCTTCACTTATATATTTTGCCCCCACTAATAATTCCCCCCAGATTTACAGATTTTTGTAGGTATAGCTGTCGGCAACAGTGAGGACACTGTTGAAAACAAGTTTGGGGGAGGTTTGTGCTTATTTTCGCATCATTTGCATATCATCTGCATAAGCACAAAACATTTCTTTTAAAAATCTATAAAAATTGAAAAATTTTCAAAACCCATAAAAATTTAAAAATTTTCAAATATAAAAATAATTTTAATATTTACACCTTTTTTGTATATAAATAAGATAATGAAAGTTTAGATAGTGAAAAATTGCATCCATGAGATTAGAAAATTTTTAGAAAACTAAGAAAATTAGAAGTTTTCTTATACGAACTAGTAATAAGTAGTTATGAGCCGTTGTCCCAAGGGTTAGTAAGATGAAGGACGTCACTAATCTGAGGATAAAAATAAGTCTGAAAAATAGTTTCTATTCTGGAAGCCAAACATTTTGAACGTGGCTACCCTGCTATTCGCACTTACACACGTCTCGAAGCCTGGGATAGTAGAGGATACCTTGAAATGCTCTTGTCTTAAAGCCAAAAGTATGAAAAAAAAATATGTGTTTTAAAGTGGTGAGAAAAATGGATACTGGTTTTGTTATCACCAAGGGCAATAAAAATATATAGCAAAAGGGTGCTTCTTCACCTAGTGCCCCAAGGTCAACTGGTCTGGGAGTCACTGCTATGCCTGAGGTGGTGCAAGACGAGGAAAATACACCAAGCATGCAAGCACATTAGTAATCGGTCGGTTAGTACCTCAAGAAGTATTGACGGTCGCATGAAAGTGTGTAAGCAATCTCGTTTGCCAAGAAGTACTGAGGCCGATGGGCAAGGGTATGATAGCTTGAATTGAATTCTCCGGGTGTAGGGATGTCTTTACACACACGCAGGGTGATATGATCGATGTTTGGAATAAAGATAGGAATGAAGAATAAGACGATGTTTTATTGAGGGAGGACGTGATTTCTAACATCTTTTCATGACCATTAAGATAGGGCTCATGACAACCGAAAAGCTAGCTTAGTTGGAAACCCTAATTTTCAAAGCTTTTCTTTTACAATTCTCTTCTTTAAATGTAATATTCATGATCTTGCTTTTATTATTGGATTTTGTGGGTGCAATCCGCTGAAAACCCTCAGGAGACAACACTCCTCCTACTAGGGACACCTAGAGGTTTAAAGGCTTGTTGCACATGCTCAGTGCAATCGTGTTGCCTACGAAAGTGTGCTAGTTAGTTTTTCTCTTTCTTTATTTTCTCCTTCTCTCTTTTTAATAAAACATTCTCTCGAGACGATCGAAATTAAGTTTGGGGGTATTTGATCAGTCGAAAATATTGCATATTTTAACCGGCAATTTCCTTATCATTTGCATCCATATAGAAGTGTACGGTATTCATAATTCACATATTAGCAAATCGGTCGCAAAATATCAGATTACATGTATTCGACCTTAAAACCGGCATTTCTAGGGAAATTGACTGCATTACATTACATAGCATATTTTCCATATCTTGCAACCCCTGTTTCGAAGTCTATGCAGGAAAAGAGATGCTTGCTCGATCATTACATCGCTCGACCATTACAATTGCTCGTAAACTCACTCAACTCAAATCTGGTATCAACACAGAAGGGAAACTGAAATTCTAAACATCAGAGAAAAGCCCAAACAGAAGTACCAAGCAGCAGAAGAAGGCACAAATCCCAAGGCCAACAATGCGCGGCGGAAGCGCGGCATATAGGCACATTGTGCGGCGGTTGCGCGGCGGGCCCAGTAACTCAGCTCCTCAAATTTCACCAAAACTCCTGTTTCAGTTCCCACTGCTCAGAAATGCTCACAAACTTCCAGAATATCCCAGATACTTCCTCCAGATCAGCAAACACCCAAACTAGCCTAATCTTTCTAGAACTTTCCCTAAACCCTAGCTTAAAACCTAAGCTAACTCCTAACAAACTCCTTCTAGAAACCCTTCAACAAACTTTGGGAGGGAAAGTTCTAATTCAAATCTAACCTAGGGTTTGGGAGTCTATAAATATGACCCTAGGCTCATCATTTGAGAAAGATGGAACCATATTATTCAACCTTGAGTGAAGTTTAGAAAATCAATCTCTTTCTTCATCCCCTCTTCCTCAAGTTTAGTGAGAGAGCTTGTAGGAAACCCTAACCCTAAATCCAACAACAATTCAAGATCTTGAGTGCAAGCCAAGCAAGATGCCTTCAACCCTTTTATGAGCCGAGCCGATCTTCAATCGGGCAAGAGATCAAAGTAGATCCACGATCCACGGAGACGAGCGAAGCCGAGTCAACGATCGATTTCTTCTTCTTGTAGATTCTTGAAAGAATGTATTGAAATTGTTGATTAAATAAAAGGTGATATTCTTTTATCTTGTTTTCTTTAAATTCCGCATCATGTTATCATTACTATTCTTGAATATTGTCTTTGTGGTGATGTGTGAATAAAACTCCGCTCGTCGGGGAGTCGAAACGATCTTTAGTATGATGATGTAACAAATTTGTAATCGATTCTTGAATCCCACGAGTTTGTAAACCCTAGCAAGTTCAAGAATCGACGACCCAATTCGTTGCGATGCTTTCTTGATCGACATCGCTCGAGATTGGGGAGTTCCGATCGTTTCTTGAAATTGCTAGAGGCTAGAATATAAATGGTATCCTCGAAAGAACAAGGGATAAGAGATGAAACCCTAATTTCATCAAGAAAACCCTAACTCTCGTCGATCACCATTGATCTAGTATCAATTCTTCGAAAGACAAGAACACGAAACCCTTTAGATTGCATCACGTCTAAAGATCCGATCGATTCCTACGAGCCTTTCTTATATTCTTGATTGTTGATTGGAAATATTATCAAAACAACCGATTCTTGAGTGTTTATAGTTTCTTGATTCTTGAGTAAAGATTAGTGACACTCGAATACAAATCACATCTTGAATCATGTTTTCGTTTATTGTTGCCTAACATTTCATTTCAAACGTATCATAATACAATTGAATTGCACAATCCCTGTGGACGATCCGCACTCATTCATTAACTACATCCGACACCGTGGTTTGATTGCGGTCAATATAATTTTTTGATTGTGATATCTTTACAAGTTTATTTTACACATCAGAAAAAATACCAATCAACGATCCGGTCATATCGCATATAACCGACTAGTATCCAATGTATCGGCTTATCGAATCAACCCTTGATTCGATAACTAGGTCATATCGCATACAACCAATCGATACATTCATCGCGAGAATAGAATACGGTATCACATACACGCATTATTCTCGGTCCCGCACATATCTCATATGCGCTCCTATTTCGTTTCGCTTGAGCCAGGAAACCTCTGTGTAGGACTCTAAAGACTCGTCAATACGCCGGCAGCAGGTGATGATCATATCAAGTACCCACAAGCCGCAAGCGGTCTGCTAAACGTAACGGCCACCCGGGTATTGAGCGATTTGAAGATCGACGAGCAAGCCCGCTCACACTCCAGTGAATCCAACCAGTAACACTACCGTACAGTCCGGTCTGATCGTCTGATATGTCGCATATCTCACCTAGGGGTGGTTAACGTCAGACCCCAATAGCTCGATAAGTCGTGTCGATATGAGGTCTATAACAATTCGAGAAACTACAGGTAACACTTACCAGTAAATCTCAGCAACCCTGGCCAGGGATTTCCTGTTATAGCCAATCGAACACAGCGCAACATCAACTCCCTATACCGGAAGAGACGAATCCCCTCCTATCGCTCATTGCCTCCATGTGACTCGGGACTGTACCCAAAAACCACCGTTTTGCACGCCCTCTTGGACGTGGTAAGATGGAAATCAAAGCACAGTGGGAACCACACAAGACTCTATGATGATCTCGGGTCTTCAGACTAACCTGTACCAGTGTCACCAGAGAACTGCCATCTGACGTGAGGTATAATACCATCTGGGAGTTCTCGGCGAGTCCGTCCAGTGTACCCAGTCTCTACTGAGCACCCGTATATCATCTCTGATGTCAAACACCAATGGATATGGGATCATCCATCGCCCATCTGTATGGGTCGAGAAGGTATACGCTAGTCTACTCTGGTATATCGATGCCCCGTCTCGATACACCCACGACTAGGGACTTTGAAGGATGTACTTATGGACTACCATGTCCCCACTAGTATGATCCGCATCATAGTCCAGGTAGTCAAGTACAGATCCTAAGGGCTTTACCAACATGTAACAGAGAGACAATCAGTATACACGTTAAGGTAAAGAGCAACCAGATAGCATACTATCATGTCGAGCAAGAAAGTCCTCCCTATATATATGTCCCAGCATCCACTACAATATACATCCAATGTACAGTAATGGCCTCTAGGGCATACATATAACTAACATGGGTACACTGGACGGACTCGCCGAGAACTCCCAGATAGTGATATACCACACGTCAGATGGCAGTTCTCCAGTAACACTGGTACAGGGTAGTCTGTAGACCCGAGATCGTCATAGAGTCTTGTGTGATTCCCACTGTGCTTTGATTTCCACCTTACCGCGTCCAAGAGGGCGTGCAAAACGGTGGCTTTTGTGTACAGTCCCGAATCACATGGAGGCAATGAGCGATAGGAGGGGATTCGTCTCTCCCGGTATAGGGAGTTGATGTTGTGCTGTTCGATTAGCTATAACTGGAAGTCCCTGGCCAGGGCTGATATAAAGATTTACTGGTAAGTGTTACTAGTAGTTTCTCGACCCGTTATGTGCCACACATCGACACGACTTATCGGTTACTGGGGTCTGACGTATACCACCCCTAGACTTGATATGCGACATATCAGACGAACAGACCGGACTGTACGGGAGTGTTACTGATTGGATTCATAGGAGAACACACAGGCTAGCTTGTTGATTTTCTGATCGCTCAATACCTGGGTGGCTGTTACGTTTAGCTGACCGCTTGCAGCTTGTGGGTGTTTGATATGATCATCACCTGCTACCGGCGTATTGACGATTCTTTAGAGTCCTACACAGAGGTTTCTTGGCTCAGGCGAAACGGAGTAGAGGCACATATGTGATACGTGCAGGACCGAGAATAATGCGATATGAGATACCGTATTATATTCTCGCGATATTTAGATATAAACCGGGATATCGGATCAAGTGTTGATTCGATGAATCGGTACATGATATATTAGTCGGTAATATTCGATATAGCCGGATCGTCGAATCAAGTGTTGATTCGATGATTTAATGTATAATAATATATATGATATATTGTATTACATTATCTAATATTGGCTCGCTTTATTATTTCATTTTCTCACTGGATGATACATTGATATATACGCGATATATGTTAATTGTATTATTTTCTTTTGTTGCAAATATATAATATATATGTGATATATATTATTGTGACATGATATGATTTATTATTAAACATGTTTAAGGATGATTAAATGGGATTAGGGTTTGATTAGGGTTAGCTTCTTCTTGCACCTTTTAGAAGCTTTGCTTTTGTCTTGGTTAAGATATTATGGTTGATATTTTTCCATGACTCATAACTTAACCTAACTAAACCCTAACTCTAGTTTATTCTCTACAAACTCTTAGCCACTCATCCTTGACCATGGTTGATATATCAATCATATAGATTTCTTTTCTATTCATCACAAAAGGAATTATCATTTCCATTATCATCTTCTTCTCTCTTGATTTTGAGCTCACTAGAAATTCCATTTGTGATGATAAATTGTGAGAAAGTGAATTAAAAAGAAAGCATAAATACTACTCCCTCATCCTCATCTCATCTAGCCCATGAGATTAGGGTGTTCATCTCTTTAGAGTGAGAAAGCTTGGGTTATTGCAACTTCGACGTAGATCATCGGAGATTCGGAACACTTCAAGCTAGCATGGATCGTTCGAGTCGTGGAGCCTCTCTTGAGTCCGGGAGATCATGGATCGCGGCGAAGGGACTTCTACTCGGAGCTTGTGAAGCGAAGGAGCGGACTACAAAGGTTGTAATCCCTCACACTTAGATAAAAAGATGTTATCTTGCATACTAAACCCTAATAATCTAGCAAAGATCCCGGCTTTGGATTGTTCGGCACGTCTAAAATTTTATCCGGGAATGTTTGATGCCTTAAGAACCTTCACAAGAGTGCCTAGGAACCCTACAACTCTGAGACTCGTCAATACGCCGGCAGTGGGTGATGATCATATCAAGCACCCCCAAGCCGCAAGCGGTCAGCTAAACGTAACGGCCACCCGGGTATTGAGCGATCAGAAGAGAACAAGCGAACCTGCTACAACTCCCGATGAGCCAACCGGCAACACTTCCCGTACAGTCCGGTCTCCTCGTCTGATATGTCGCATATCAAGTCTAGGGGTGGTAAACGTTAGACCCTAATAACCGATAAGTCGTGCCGATGTGAGGCTCATAACGGGTCGAGAAACTACTTGTAACACTTACCAGCAAATCTCTGAACCAGCCCTGGCCAGGGACTTCCCTGTTACGGCCAATCGAGCACAACACAACATCAACCCCCAATACCGGGAGAGACGAAACCCCTCCTATCGCTCATTGCCACCATGTGACTCGGGACTGTACCCCAAAACCACCGTTTTGCACGCCCTCATGGACGTGGTAAGGTGGAGATCAAAGCACAGTGGGAATCACACAAGACCCTATGACGATCTCGGGTCTACATACTAACCTGCACAAGTGTCACCTGAGAACTGCCATCTGACGTGAGGTATAATACCAACTGGGAGTTCTCGGCGAGTCCGTCCAGTGTACCCAGTCTCCACTGAGCACCCGTATACCATCTCTGATGTCAAACACCAATGGATATGGGATCATCCATCGCCCATCTCATGGGTCGAGAAGCGTATACGCTAGTCTACACTGGTATATCGATGCCCCGTCTCGATACACCCACGACTAGGGACCTTGAAGGATGTACTTATGGACTACCATGTCCCCACTAGTATGATCTGCATCATAGTCCAGGTAGTCAAGTACACATTCT
The DNA here is from genome assembly GCA_030015575.1 of Agapanthus africanus. Taxonomy (NCBI): domain Eukaryota; kingdom Viridiplantae; phylum Streptophyta; class Magnoliopsida; order Asparagales; family Amaryllidaceae; genus Agapanthus; species Agapanthus africanus. Next base: position 328,837,003 of record JASDDO010000001.1, on the reverse strand, counting down.
AAGGGCTTTACCAACATGTAACTATAAGACAGTTTAAAGAAACTAGTATACATGTTAAGATAAAGAGCAACCAGATAGCATACTATCATATCGAGCAAGAAAGTCATCTCTATATATGTCCAAGCATCCAATATAATATACATCATCTGTACAATACTAGCCTCTAGGGCATACATACAGCTAACAATCTCCCACTTGCACTAGGGACAGCTGCTGTAGTATCGCATACCGAGCATCCCGAAGAGTCTCTCAAACTGTATCTGGGGAATGGCCTTCGTGAGTGGATCCGCCGTGTTGTTCTTCATGTCAACCTTCCTGATCTCGATCTCCCGGCGATCAACTATCTCCCGGATCAGGTGATACCGCCTCAGAATATGCCTGGATCGCTGATGGGACTTGGGTTCCGTGGCCAAAGTCACCGCTCCATTGTTATAGCAATACAAAGGTATTGGATGCTCAATGGATGGAACCACTCCAAGTTCAGTAATGAACTTCTTTATCCAGACAGCCTCTTTGGCAGCATCGTTGGCAGCGATGTGTTCAGCCTCCATCGTCGAGTCTACTACGGTTTCCTGCTTGGAACTCTTCCAGCTAACCACCCCTCCGTAAAGGGTAAAGACAAATCTCGACTGCGACTTAGAGTCGTCCTTATCACTCTGGAAGCTCGAATCGGTAAAGGACTCCACTTGGAGTTCTCCGTTACCATACACCAAGAGCATCTCTTTAGTCCTTCGTAAGTACTTGAGAATGCTCTTCACAGCTGTCCAGTTACTCTCTCCAGGATCAGCTTGATACCTACTCACTACACTTAGTGAGTATGCTACATCGGGTCTGGTACATAGCATCACGTACATGATAGAGCCTACAGCCGAAGCATAGGGTATCCCTTGCGTGCGAGCTCTCTCCAAATCAGTCTTGGGAGACATCTCTTTGGAGAGAGTGACTCCAGAGATCGTGGGTAAGTTCCCACGCTTGGATTTTTCTATACTAAACCTCTTTAGTATGGTGTCAATGTACCTGGACTGGGACAATCCCAATATCCGTTTGGATCTATCTCTATAGATCCTGATTCCCAATATGCAGGAGGCATCACCAAGATCTTTCATTGAGAATCTTTGTAATAAGAAGAGCTTGACCGATTGCAGCATAGGAATGTCATTTCCTATCAAGAGTATATCGTCCACGTACAATACGAGGAAGACAACCTTACTCTCTGCCACCTTCTTGTAGATACAAGGTTCATCTGGGTTTTTGACGAAATCAAACTCTTTGATAACGACGTCAAAGCAGATGTTCCAACTCCGCGATGCTTGCTTTAATCCATAAATGGATTTAAGCAGCTTGCACACCTTCCCGCTGCTCCCACTATCTACGAAGCCCTCTGGCTGAGTCATGTACACGCACTCTTCTAAATCACTGTTCAGAAAGGCGGTCTTAATATCCATTTGCCAGATTTCGTAATCATGATATGCAGCGATTGCCATGATCCGGATGGATTTAAGCATAGCCACTGGAGAGAAGGTTTCGTCATAGTCCACACCTGGTCTTTGACGAAAACCCTTTGCAACATGTCTAGCTTTGAAAGTCTCCACTTTCCCATCTACACCAAGTTTTTTCTTGAAGATCCACTTGCTCCCAATGGGTTTTACCCCTTCAAGAGCATCTTCCAAAGTCCATACTTTGTTGGTGTACATGGATTCCATCTCGGACCGCATAGCATCCAGCCATTTCACTGAGTCCCTACTCGTGATGGCCTGCTCGAAGCTAGTTGGCTCATCATCCTCCATGATGCAATCCTCGCTCCTACCATCCATGAGAAAACCGTAGTATCTCTCAGGTTAGCGAGGAACCCTACTAGATCGGCGGAGAGGCTGAGGTTCGTTGGGAGCTACTGAATCTTCTGGTTCCACTAAATCTTCAGTTACGGTTTGTGTATCTGGAACCTCTTCCAGCTCCACCACTTTGCCACTAATTTCTTTTACAAGAAATTCCTTTTCTAAAAAGGTGGCATATTGAGAAACAAACACCTTTTGTTCTTCAGCATGGTAGAAAAGATATCTTTGGGAATTCTTAGGATATCCTACAAACTTGCAAAGAACTGACCGTGCCTCGAGTTTGTCTGGATTTTGCCTTTTGACATAGGCCGGACAACCCCATATCTTAACTCGTTTAAAATATGATCTCTTCCCACTCCATATCTCATATGGTGTGGTAGGTACAGATTTAGATGGAACTTGATTCAATAGGTATGCTGCTGTTTCCAGTGCATATCCCCAGAAGGAAATAGGTAACTCAGCCGTGCTTATCATAGAGCGCACCATATCTAATAGGGTGCGGTTCCTTCGTTCTGATACACCGTTGTGCTGTGGTGTATATGGATGAGTCAGCTGAGTGAGAATCCCATTCTCTTTTAGGAAGTCCAGGAATTCATTGCTCAAGTATTCACTTCCTCGATCAGATCGAAGGACTTTAATACTTTTTCCGGTTTGGTTCTCGACTTCTTGTTTATATTCTCTAAATTTCTCAAAAGCTTCTGATTTGTGTTTCATCAGGAACACATATCCGAATCTAGAGAAATCGTCAGTGAATGTAATGAAGTACGAAGAACCATCCCTGGCATGTGTAGACATGGGACCGCATACATCACTATGTATCAGTCCCAAGAGTTCGGTAACTCTTTCTTCGTGTCCCATAAATGGAGTTTTGGTCATCTTGCCTTTGAGACATGACTGGCAAGTGTCATAAGATGAAAATTCGAATGGTTTCAAATAACCATCTTTATGCAACTTAGCAAGTCGTGTCGCATTGATGTGACCTAGTCTACAATGCCACAAGAAAGATTCGTTCAAATCTGAACTCTTCCTCTTGTGTGTGTTTGTTATACTCAGAACTGTTGATTGATTTAGAACGTAAATGCCATTGCACAGCGTGCCTGATCCAACCAACTTTTGGTTACGGAAAATGTTCATAACATTATCCTGTAATACAAAATTATATCCCACCTTACTCAACAAAGAAACCGATATAATGTTGCATATCAGGTTCGGCATGTAATAGCATTCGTTTAGAATCAATGTATTACAAGTTGGTAATGTAAGGTGATATTCCCCGACGTCTTAGCTGCAACAATTGCACCATTTCCAACTCTTATGTCTTTATCACCTTCTCCAAGTTCTCTACCTTTTCTAAGCCCATGTAACTTACATATATGGGATCCTGACCTGGTATCTAATACCCAGGACGTAGAGCAAATGGAGAAACAGTTCTCTGTAACGAATACACCCGAAGAAAATGCATCAACATGTACTTTCTTCATTCGGGTGGCATGGGAATCCTGGTATTCCCCTATGTCCTGTTCATTCCTATAACTCTTATAAGAAAGAACGGAACCAACGTTCCCCAGCACAGTATAACATGCGGGTTCGGTCAATACATCCATATTATTATCTTGATTAGGGCATGACATGGTCGCTACCTGGAGAGAGAGAGAAGAAAACACTTTAGCGTATGCTCTTGCAAGATCAGATTTGTTATTATCTTATCTAATCAGGATGGCTTCCACTGGTTTTTATCAAATCTTCCTTCAAACCCTAAAAGGAAAGACTAGCCGGGATAATTACACCCTACAACTTCGCCGATCTTTCAGCAAGGCCAGTGTCGGTACTTTGAGGGAGGTTCCCCGTGCTTTCGCACGGACCTAATTAAAGTAAACCTCATTTTCCCAGAGGCGTAACCCCGTTGACACCTTTCTAGACACCTACTTGATCGGCTAATTGTAATGTGTAAAACTCTCCTAGGAGTAACTCTTACTCGCAGTGGGTATCGGGATCCAACTATCTCATAGAAGGTATGCAATCTCATTGCAAATTTCAACACTTGAAATTCCAGATAATATTTTGCCCCCAGCAGCTATATGACCTTAACATAGTCAACAAATCATAAGTGCTAGTCAAGTTCAACCCGTCATTTCCTGATTGAATTAAACCCACCCGCACGACCCTTAACATAGTCAACAAAGTCGCACGACTACCCTAATCCAATCGCATCATATGCATATACAGATAAGCACTAATCAGCTACCGCACACTACGCCTTAACATAGTCAACAAACGTAGCACGAATACTAACTAGTACTTATCTGAAATGACGTAGGGCTACGATAGGTTTTTATGAAAACCTATTGCGTAATGAACTTGATATCGTTGTAGAATCGAATGAAGTTTTGAAATGGAGTGATTTTGAGGCTTTTCTAGTTTTGCTAAAGGGGTCACTCCCGGTGAAGGGATCGTCGGCCCTTTCCTCGTCGAATGAGGTGCGGGATATATCGTATATATCACTGTGCAAAGCAGAAACTATAGAAGCAACCAAAAACAAACCGAGTGTGTAGCATCTGCCAGTTATTGCTAAAGGGCTCACTCCCGGTGAAGGGATCTCGGCCCTTTCCTCATCGAATAAGGTGTAGGGTATATCATATATACCGCTATGCAAAGCAAAACTGTAGCTACCCTTTTATTTTAAAATTTGATTCTACAACATCTTTTAGGTTTCTTTTCTTTCATTAATCACATTAATGAAGTCCCATCATTTAAGTCACCTAAACATCACAGATAAATACGACGTACACTTATGCCATCCGCATTCGCCTCGATGTCCCGTCGTGCACCGTTAGGTTAGGTAACTAACGACAGAGCAGGGCAGGGCTAGTGCGGATGTAAAATATAAGTAACGCCTATATAATATATCATATATACTATATACTGTATCCATCAGAACATATCAAATGATCACATCACAGATATCGCAGCAGAAACATAGATATAATGTGGGATATACTAGGACGTCCGTATTTAGTATTTAGCCAACAATAGAAAATACGGATTCCACAGTCGCGATGAATAGCCAAGCCCACACCCTGGACCCCTACGAGAGCGGCAAGCGACCCTACCAATTCTGGAGTTTAGGAGACCCGGTCTTGACTCCTCGAGATGGCCTCCCACTGAACCCCAGAACCCGGTCACCCGTGCTCCTCTCCTTGGGTCCATCCTAATGCGGAAAAGTAAATAATATACAACACTGGTGGCATCAACCTCAACCCGGAAGTGCCCCAAATAAAAGAATATTACATTACATTTGAATTTACATGAATGAAAATATAAAACTCTCATCTCACATAAAAAAAACCCCCCGGCTATTCACTCGCGACAATCCTGCACATCATATCTCAGCAACACATAATATCTCATATCATCAACGTAACTAAGTATGAATACACCGATTGTCGTCGACGTATAGCAACGACAATCGGCAATACCACTACATACTACACTTACGGTCACAGAAAAGAAAGTGTAAAACTGCAATATCTGGAATCCACATTCTCTTTAGACATCGTAAATGCGAAGTATCACATACCTCGTATTTCATGTCTTATAATATGAATTCCACACATTGCATCAAATTCAAGATAATTAGACAGTATTAAAGTTTTCGAACGAACGATCAAATACCAAAGATTCACTAAAGATCAACACTTGAGCGAAGTTTAAAAACTTGGAGTGTGACACAGTAGTAGCGGTCTAGCCGTAGAAGGGTCAAGCCAACGCCTCACATGTGGCACGCCGTACTGCCCCAAACCCTAAGGTTCAAAGGGCAGTTCAAGACGGTCACATAATTGAGTTAAGGTTTGTTGTCTTCTAGAGGGACCACCACAAAACTTGCACGAACCTCCGAAGGATTTAAACCCCGTGAAAAGTGAGCAAATGATACTCGTTCAAACACTTTACTACTTTCTAATTTACCCGGAAAAGTCATGAAATCAAAATTCCGATCGAATCAACGAGTCCACAACCATCTCCAGAATTTTCAGCACTAAAAACAGATTAAAAATACCCTAAAAAATATACTAGCAGAAGTAAGCATTACAGCATAAAAATTATACAGTGATTGAGGTGTACGGCCGCGGAACTGCGGCCTAAGCAAGCTTAGGCCGCGTTTCCGCGGCAGAAAAGACTGTTCATCAAAATATTTTTATACCGTAATTCTTATTTTTACCTGCTGAATTTTTTATATTTTTAATTCTGAAAATAACCAGATTTTGAAAAAAGTCCAGAGAGCACCCAAAAAGCCGTATTTTCGGTTCGATCGGAGTTTTAACTTCGTAAAGGTGTCGCCTAATATTCTAGGTCGGCTCTGATACCAATGTTGGGTTAGCCTAGCACCACATGAAGGGTTTGGAAGCATCACATGAACCAAAAGTGGAGTCTTTAGGGTGCTAAGTTAACGAACAAAGAATCGTTCCTAGAATCAATTAGGGTTTCAAATTTTTCACATCATCATATGAAAGAAATGCTAGGGTTTAGAGAGTACAACCTTTGTAGCTCCCTACGCTAGACTCCTCGGCTACTTGGGGTTTGAAAAAGCCCCGCTTGAACTCCTCGTGGTCACTGACGATCCACCCGGAGTCCGCTTTGTCCAAGCTTGCAACTTTATCCGATCAAGTGAACGAAATCAAGCTAACACTTTAAACAAGTGGGCTAGACTTGTGTAGAATGGTGTTGTGGTTCTCTTTCTCACTTCAAAATCCAATCTTGATGAGTATATTGCTCACTATAAAGAACTAGAGAGCAAAATGAGAGAGGAAGAAGAAGATGATGGCAATATGAGAAGATGATAAGTTCAACTCTAAAAAGAAAATAGAAAATATATCAATATATATTTTCCTCTTCTCATATCAAACCATGGTTAGGATATTATTGAACTTGAGTTAAAAACACAAAAGGAAAAGTAACCCATGGTCAAATGGTGGGTGAGAATGGTTAGGTCAAGAGAAGAGTGTAGAAACAAATCAATAATGACCATTTTGCTTTTTCCCTTTTTGTTTTAAATCAAATGCAATTTAATCCGTAAATAAAACCATGGTGTGAGTCTTATATTGCCACCATTTTCATGTATATACAACCATGAAGGATGTATGTATGTATGTGTATATGTACATCCATATGTGCATGAATCAATAAAGAAACTATACATGCATGCATACATCCATCATACTCAAGAAAGGATTTCAAGTGAGAAGCTAATGGTCAAATGATAAATCAACACTTGATTTATCAATCCGGCCATATCACATATGACCCCTACCAAAAGCTGTAAGGTTAGTATAGCACCCTATGAAGTGTTTTGAAGCATCACATGACCCAAAGTTATAATTTTTAAGGTGCTAAACTCACATGCAAAGGGATCGATCCTAGAAAATTAGGGTTATGAAACTTTAAGCTAGTAAAGTTAAGGGTTTGAAGGCTACAACCTTTGTAGCTCCCCTTCGCTGGACTCCTTGGTCTCTAAGGTGTTGAACGAAGGTCCTTTTGATGTCCCCTTGTGTCCACGACGATCCACTACGGAGATATCCGTCCAAGCTCGCAACTTCGACAAACCGAAGAGAACACTCTAAACAAAGCGGCTATGCTTGTGTAGAATGATGTTGTGGTTAGGTTTCTCACTTCAAAAACCTATCTTTGAATGGTATTTGATCACTAGAAAGAACTAGAGAGCAAAAGAGCAAGAGGAAGAAGATGGTGGCAACTTTTTTGACAAGAGGTAAAAGATAACTCTAGTGAAGAAAAAAAAATATATCAATATATATTTTATTCCTTCATGCTATGAACCATGGTTAAAGTGATGGAGACATTATTTAACTTTGGTTTGGAATGATAAAGAGAAGGATAACCTTAGGTTAGTGGTAGTTGAGCATGGTTAGGTCAAAGGAAGAATGTAGAAGCATGAATGATTATCCTTTCCTTTTTCATTTTCTTTTAAATCCAAAATTAAATAATAATCCATTATATAATCCATGGTGTGAGTCTTATATTGCCACCATTTCCATATGCTAACAACCATGATGGATGAGTGTATGTATGTGTGCATGTATGCACATCCACATGTGCATGAAACTAGCATGAAAGAAAGAAAGAAAAGCACACATGCATGCACACATCCATCATCCAAGAAAAGGTTTTAAGTGAGAAAACTAATGGTTAAATGATAAATCAACACTTGATTTATCAATCCGGTCATATCTCATATGATCCCACCAAAAGTAGTTCACCCGATCAATGTTCGGTATCATATACGCACATTTCAATCGGGTGCATGCGCATATCGCATACGCGCACCACAACGTTTCGCCTGGACTGGGTAACTCCTTTGTGGGACTCTAAGACTCGTCAATACGCCGGCAGAGGGTGATGATCATATCAGGTACCCTCAAGCCGCAAGCGGTCAGCTAAACGTAACGGCCACCCGGGTATTGAGCGATCAGAAGACAACAAGCGAACCTGCTACAACTCCCGTCGAGCCATCCGGCAACACTACCGTATAGTCCGGTCCCTAGGCTCGATATGCTGCATATCGAGCCTAGGGATGGTCACGTCGACCCCAATAACTCAATAAGTCGTGTCGGTGAATGGTCTATAACAGATTGAGAAACTACTGATAACACTTATCAGCAAATCTCAGCAGCCCTGGCCAGGGACTTGCGGTTATAACCAGTTGAGCACAGCACAGCATCAACTCCCAATACCGGGAGAGACGAAACCCCTCCTATCGCTCATTGCCTTCGTGTGTCTCGGGACTGTACCCAACGGCCACCTGTTTGCACGACTCAGTAGAGCCGTGGTAGGGTGGCAATCAAAGTACAGTGGGAGAACATACAAGACTCCATCACGATCTCGGGTCTACAGACTAACCTGTACCAGTGTCACCTGAGAACTGCTATCCGACGATAGATATAATTCCATATAGGAGTTCTCGGTGAGTCCGTCCAGTGTACCCAGTCAGCACTGAGCACCCGTATATGATCTTGATGTCAAACATCGATGAATGTGGGAACATCCATCGCCCATCACATGGGTCTAGTATCATATACGCTAGTCTACTCTGGTATATCGATGCCCCGTCTCGATACACCTCCGACTAGGGACATTTCAGGATATGCTTATAGACTACAAATGTCCCACTAGTATGATCTCTATCATAATCAGAGTAGTCAAGCAGATATCCTTGGGGCTTTATCAGCATGTATGAATGAATAAAAGCATGATCAAATCAACATGTCAGATAAAGAATAACCAGATAGCATACTATCATGTCGAGCAAGAATGCAAACTGAATATATATACATGTATAGATACATCCACTATCATATAATGGCCTCTAGGGCATACATATATCCAACAATCTCCCACTTGCACTAAGGCCAGTTATTGGCGTATCTCATACCCAACATCTCAAAAAGTCGCTCATGCTGTGGCTGAGGGAGGGCCTTGGTGAGTGGATCCGCGGCGTTGTTCTTTGTGTCAACTCTCTTAATCTCGATCTCGCGGCGATCTACAATCTCCCGGATCAAATGAAAGCGCCTCAGGATGTGTCTGGACCGCTGATGGGATCTGGGCTCCTTGGCTAACGCCATCGCCCCATTATTGTCACAATACAAAGGTATTGGATCAATAATGGTTGGAACTACTCCTAGCTCCGAGACGAACTTCTTCATCCAGACGGCTTCCTTGGCGGCATCATTTGCAGCAATGTACTCAGCTTCCATCGTAGAGTCTGCAACGGTATCCTGTTTGGAACTCTTCCAACTTACCGCCCCTCTATTGAGGGTAAATACAAACCCTGAGATAGATTTGCTGTCATCCTTATCGCTCTAGAAGCTCGAATCGGTAAAGGCCTCCATTTGGAGATCTGTATTACCATACACCAAGAACAATTCTTTAGTCCTTCGTAAGTACTTAAGAATGTTCTTCACAGCTGTCCAGTGGTTCTCCCCTGGGTTGGATTGATACCTGCTTACAACACTAAGTGCATAAGCTACATCTGGGCGTGTACATAACATCGCATACATTATAGACCCTATTGCCGAAGCATAAGGTATAATGCTCATGCGAGCTCTCTCTTCATCGGTCTTTGGACAAGAATCCTTGGAGAGAGTGACTCCATGGCAAGCGGGTAAGGCACCCCGCTTGGAGTCTTCCATACTAAACCTCTTTAGGATGGTGTTGATGTACCTGGTTTGGGACAATCCCAATAACTTTTTGGATTTATCCCTATAGATCCTTATGCCCAGGATAAATGTGGCATCACCCAGGTCCTTCATGGAGAACCTTAGTGATAAGAATGATTTGACCGACTGTAGCATAGGAATATCATTTCCTATCAGAAGAATGTCATCCACGTACAATACGAGGAATGTGACAGCTCTTCCTACACCCTTCTTATAAACACAAGGTTCATCTGGATTTTTGATGAAATCAAACTCTTTGATAACATCATCGAAACAGATGTTCCAACTCCGAGATGCCTGCTTCAACCCATATATGGATTTAAGCAATATACATGCTTTCTCGCTGCTCCCACTGTCAATGAAGCCCTCTGGCTGATCCATATAAACGCATTCTTCTAAATTTCCATTTAGAAATGTTGTTTTAACGTCCATCTGCCAGATTTCATAGTCGTAGTGAGCAGCAATAGCAAGTAGGATCCGAATGGATTTAAGCATGGCTACGGGCGAAAAAGTTTCGTCATAGTCCAAACCTGGTCTTTGACGAAAACCTTTCGCCACAAGTCTTGCCTTATAGGTCTCTACCTGCCCATCCACACCAATCTTTCTTTTAAAGATCCATTTGCACCCTACAGGTTTTACCCCAGGGGGTACAACGTCCAAAGTCCATGCTTTGTTGGTGTACATAGACTCCATTTTGGATCTCATGGCATCCAGCCACTTCACAGAGTCACCACTCGTGATAGCTTGCTGAAAACTGGTAGGATCATCATTATCCATGATGCAATCTTCTCCGTTACCATCAATGAGGAAACCGTAGTACCTCTCCGGTGGGCGAGAAGTCCTACCAGACCTACGGAGTGGCCGAGGTTCTTCAGTTTCTGTTGCAACAGCCGGTTCAACCAAATCGTCATTTGTAGTTTGTGTCTCCAGAACCTCTTCTAGATCTACCACCTTGCCATCATCTTTATCTGTGAAAAACACTTTTTCCAAGAATGTGGCATACTGAGAAACAAACACTTTTTGTTCCTCTTTGTGGTAGAACAGATATCCATAAGAATTCTTTGGATATCCCACAAAGTTACACATGACTGACCGTGTCTCGAGTTTGTCCGGATTCTGTTTTTTAATATAGGCCGGGCAACCCCAAATCTTAATTCTCTTAAGAGATGGTCTCTTCCCATTCCATATCTCATATGGCGTGGTAGACACGGCTTTGGTCGGAACCCTGTTTAGCAGAAACGCTGCAGTCTCCAATGCATGCCCCCAAAACGAGACTGGTAACTCAGCGTCACTCATCATGGACCGGACCATATCTAATAGGGTCCTATTCCGTCGTTCTGACACACCGTTGTGCTGTGGTGTATAAGGAGGAGTGAGCTGAGAGAGAATCCCATTCTCTTTTAGGAAGTTTGCAAATTCTGTACTGAGATACTCTCCACCTCGATCTGATCGAAGCATCTTAATACTCAAGCCGGTTTGTTTTTCTACTTCTTGTTTATATTCAACGAATTTCTCGAAAGCGTCGGACTTGTGCTTTAATAAAAATACATGACCGAATCTTGAGAAATCGTCGGTGAATGTAATGAAGTATGAAAAACCGCCTCTAGCCTGTGTAGACATTGGCCCACATACATCACTATGTATGAGGCCAAGGAGCTGAGTAGCTCTTTCTCCGTGTCCGGTAAATGGAGTTTTGGTCATTTTACCCTTGATACAAGACTAGCAAGTCGCATAAGATTTATATTCAAAAGAGTTTAAATATCCATCTTTGTGTAACCTGTTTAGTCTTGTTTCGTTAATATGACCAAGTCTACAATGCCAAAGAAAAGCTTCATTTAATTTTGAAAATTTTCTTTTATTAGTGTGTTGTATACTGAAAACTGTGTGTTGATTTAGGACATATATTCCGTTATTAAGCGTACCACACCCAACCAACATTTGATTTAGGTGAATGTTCATAACATTGTTCTGCAACACAAAATTATATCCTTCATTGTCCAACAAAGAAACGGATATTATATTACATAGCATACTTGGTACAAAATAACATGGATTCAAAATCAAAATACATCCAGATGGCAACCACAAGTGATACTCTCCCACTGCGACTGTATGTACATTGGAACCCTTTCCAACGCGGAGAGTATGGTCACCTGTCTTCAAAACCTTGCTATTTCTCAGCCCCTGCATAGAATTGCAAATGTGAGAACCTGAACCGGTATCCAATACCCAGGAAGCAGAGTTTATAGAAAAACAGTTTTCAGTCATAAACGCACCTGAAGCAGAAGCATCACCATGCTTCTTCTTGAGACTTAGGTACTCCGTGCAATTGCGCTTTCAATGTCCTGTCTTGTGGCAATGAAAACACTCGCCTTTCCCCGGGTCTCCAGCCGTGGACTTTCCCTTTCCCTTCACCTTTTTGACTCCGCCCTTAGGATTAGTGGGTTTCTTCTTTTTCTTTCCCTTGGCCTTAGCTTTTGGGCGAGAAGAAGAAGACTGTCCAATGGTCATAACGGGAGTCTTTGCTGACTTCATAGTGCTCTCTGCACTCCTTAACATATTAAGGAGTTCAGGGAGGTCCTTCTCCATGCCATGCATGTTGAAGTTCACTATGAACTGAGCAAAGGTGGAGGGGAGGGACTGCAGAATAATATCTATATATTGTTCATTGTCCATTGTCCATCCAAGGTCCTCAAGCTCTTCTATAAGAGCTATCATCTTCAACACATGGTCTCCTACTGGTGTGCCAGGGGCCATTCACATCTGAAACAGTTTCTTTGATGCTTCGTATCGTAATACGCGGGATTGCTCCCCATACAACTCCTTTGTATGGAGCAGTATCCCATGAATGTCCATGTCCTCGTGCTGCTTTTGATGTGTGTTATCCATCGATGCAAGCGCGAGGCATGTGGCCGTGGCACAGTCAGCGTCCCATGTCTTACGGACTTCAATGTCCGCAACTGAGGATTTTGGACCTGGGACGGGCGGGGCTGAAGCCGTGAGGACATATGATACTTTATCATAAGTCAAGGCGATCTTCAGATTCCTTAGCCAGTCTTTATAGTTGGTCCCATTCAGTTTGTTTTTATCTAGTAGAAGCTTAAGTCCAGTCATTGGTATCTTCCATTAAGAGAGAGAAAAGAATACACTCAGCAAAATCTCTTGCATAGATTAGATTGGTTTATTATCTTGTCTAATCGATGTTTCCCACTGCTTTTTATCAAGTTTTTCTTTCAAACCTTAAAAAGAAAAACTAGCCAGGATTAATTACAGTCTACAACTTCGCTAACCGTTCAGCCAGGCCAGTGTCGGTACTTTGAGGGAGGTTCCCCGTGCTTTCGCACGGACCTAATTAGAGTAAACCTCGTTTTCCCAGAGGCGGAGCCCCGTTAACACCTTTCTAGACACCTAATGAGTTAGCTAATTGTAAACTGTAAAACTCTCCTAGGAGCAACTATTGCCCACAGTGGGATCGGGATCCAACCATCATATGGAAGGTATGCAATCTCATTGCAAATTTCAACACTTGAAATTCCCGATGTAATTTTTACCCCTAGTACTTATGACCTTAACTATAGTCAACAAATCATAAGTACCAGTCAAGTTCTACCCGTCATTTCTTGATCAATTAGACCCACCCATATGACCCTTAACTATGGTCAACAAAGTCGTATGAATGTCCTAATTAATCTGCATCATATGCAGTGTAGGAAGACATCACTTAGCTACCGTACACTACGCCTTAACTAAAGTCAACAAACGTAGCACGAATACTAAGTACTCTACTTCCTAAAATGACGGAGGGTTGCGAATGATTTTTAAGAAAATCTTTAACGCTTTGAACTTGATATCGTTGTAGAATCAAACAGTTTTCAAAAGGAGTGGCTTAAGCTCCGCAGTTTTGAAATGTAGCTTTTTCACAAATACGCTTATGCCATCCGCATTCGCCGCAATGTTCCGTTATGCACCGTTAGGTTACTTAACTAACGGCATACCGGGACGGGACTAGCGCGGGTGTAAAACATAAGCAACGTCTACTATATATCATATATATAATATGTCATTCGTCTCAGATATCACAGAACACAGGCAGCAGAAACATAGATATAACGTGGGATATCCTAGGACGTCCGTATTTAGTATTTAGCTAGAATAGAAAATACGGATTCTACAGTCGCGATGAATAGCCAAGCCCACACCCTGGACCCCTACGAGAGCGGCAAGTGACCCTACCAATCCTGGAGTTTAGGAGACCCGGTCTCGACTCCTCGAGATGGCCTCCCACTGAACCCCAGAACCCGGTCACCTATGCTCCCCTCCTTGGGTCCATCCTAATGCGGAAAAGTAAATAATATACAACACTGGTGACACAACCGCAACCTGGAAGTGCCCCAAATAAAAGAATATTACATTACATTTGAATTTACATGAATGAAAATATAAAACTCTCATCTCATAAAAACCCCCGGCTATTCGATCGCGACAATCCTACACATCATATCTCAGCAACACATAATATCACATATCATCAACGTAAGTAAGTATGCATACCCCAATTGTCGTTGATGTATAGCAACGAAACCGGCGATATCTAACATACTACACTTACGGTCACAGAAAAGAAAGTGTAAAACTACAATATTTGGAATCCAGATTCTCTTTAGACATCATAAATGCGAAATATCACATATTTCATATTTCATGCCTAAACTATATGAATTTCACATATTGTATCACATTCTAGACAAACAGACAGTATTAAAGTTTTCGAACGAACAATCAAGCACCCAAGATTCACTAAAGCTCAACACTTGAGCAGGGTTCAAAAAATCCGGAGTGTGACACAGTAGTGGCGGTCCAGCCGTTGAAGGGTCAAGCCAACGCCTCACATGTGGCACGCCGTACTGCCCCAAACCCTAGGGTTCAAAGGGCAGTTCGAGACGGTCACATAATCGAGTTAAGGTTTGTTGTCTTCTAGAGGGACCACCGCAAAAAGACTTGCACGTATCTCCAAACTATTTAAACCCCGTGAATAGTGAGTAAATGATACTCGTTCAAACACTTCAATACTTTCTAATTTACCCGGAAAAGCTATGAAATGAAAATCCCGATCGAAATGACGAGTCCAAAAATATCTCCAGAATTTTTCAAAACTAAATACAGTTTAAAAATACCCAAAAATTTATACATCAGAACCAAAAATTACAGAAGAAAAATTATCCACTAATTCATATATAAGGCCACGGAACCGCGGCCTAAGCAAGCTTAGGCCGCGTTTCCGCGGCAAGAAACACTGTTCATTGGATAAATTTTCGGCCGTAATCCTTATTTTTCCCTGCTTTATTTTTTACATATTTTTAATTCTGCAAAATGTCAAAATTTAGAAAATTTCCAGAGAGCATCCCATAATATCGTATTTTTGTCCGATCGGGGTTTTCACTTCGTAAAAACGTCGCCTAATGTTCTAGGTCGGCTCTGATACCAATGTAAGGTTAGTATAGCACCCTATGAAGTGTTTTGAAGCATCACATGACCCAAAGTTATAATTTTTAAGGTGCTAAACTAACATGCAAAGGGATCGATCCTAGAAAATTAGGGTTATGAAACTTTAAGCTAGTAAAGTTAAGGGTTTGAAGGCTATAACCTTTATAGCTCCCCTTCGCTGGACTCCTTGGTCTCTAAGGTGTTGAACGAAGGTCCTTTTGATGTCCCCTTGTGTCCACGACGATCCACCACGGAGATATCCGTCCAAGCTCGCAACTTCGACAAACCGAAGAGAACACTCTAAACAAAGCGGCTAAGCTTGTGTAGAATGATGTTGTGGTTAGGTTTCTCACTTCAAAAACCTATCTTTGAATGGTATTTGATCACTAGAAAGAACTAGAGAGCAAAAGAGCAAGAGGAAGAAGATGGTGGCAACTTTTTTGACAAGAGGTAAAAGATAACTCTAGTGAAGAAAAAGAAATATATCAATATATATTTTATTCCTTCATGCTATGAACCATGGTTAAAGTGATGGAGACATTATTTAACTTTGGTTTGGAATGATAAAGAGAAGGATAACCTTAGGTTAGTGGTAGTTGAGCATGGTTAGGTCAAAGGAAGAATGTAGAAGCATGAATGATTATCCTTTCCTTTTTCATTTTCTTTTAAATCCAAAATTAAATAATAATCCATTATATAATCCATGGTGTGAGTCTTATATTGCCACCATTTCCATATGCTAACAACCATGATGGATGAGTGTATGTATGTGTGCATGTATGCACATCCACATGTGCATGAAACTAGCATGAAAGAAAGAAAGAAAAGCACACATGCATGCACACATCCATCATCCAAGAAAAGGTTTTAAGTGAGAAAACTAATGGTTAAATGATAAATCAACACTTGATTTATCAATCCGGTCATATCTCATATGACCCCACCAAAAGTAGTTCACCCGATCAATGTTCGGTATCATATACGCACATTTCAATCGGGTGCATGCGCATATCGCATACGCGCACCACAACGTTTCGCCTGGACTGGGTAACTCCTTTGTGGGACTCTAAGAATCGTCAATACGCCGGCAGAGGGTGATGATCATATCAGGTACCCTCAAGCCGCAAGCGGTCAGCTAAACGTAACGGCCACCCGGGTATTGAGCGATCAGAAGACAACAAGCGAACCTGCTACAACTCCCGTCGAGCCATCCGGCAACACTACCGTATCGTCCGGTCTCTTCGTCAGATATGCTGCATATCGAGCCTAGGGATGGTCAAGTCGACCCCAATAACTCAATAAGTCGTGTCGGTGAATGGTCTATAACAGATTGAGAAACTACTGATAACACTTATCAGCAAATCTCAGCAGCCCTGGCCAGGGACTTGCTGTTATAACCAGTCGAGCACAGCACAGCATCAACTCCCAATACCGGGAGAGACGAAACCCCTCCTAACGCTCATTGCCTTCGTGTGTCTCGGGACTGTACCCAACGGCCACCTGTTTGCACGACTCAGTAGAGCCGTGGTAGGGTGGCAATCAAAGTACAGTGGGAGAACACACAAGACTCCATGACGATCTCGGGTCTACAGACTAACCTGTACCAGTGTCACCTGAGAACTGCTATCCGACGATAGATATAATTCCATATAGGAGTTCTCGGTGAGTCCGTCCAGTGTACCCAGTCAGCACTGAGCACCCGTATATGATCTTGATGTCAAACATCGATGAATGTGGGAACATCCATCGCCCATCACATGGGTCTAGTATCATATATGCTAGTCTACTCTGGTATATCGATGCCCCGTCTCGATACACCTCCGACTAGGGACATTTCAGGATATGCTTATAGACTACAAATGTCCCACTAGTATGATCTCTATCATAATCAGAGTAGTCAAGCAGATATCCTTGGGGCTTTATCAGCATGTATGAATGAATAAAAGCATGATCAAATCAACATGTCAGATAAAGAATAACCAGATAGCATACTATCATGTCGAGCAAGAATGCAAACTGAATATATATACATGTATAGATACATCCACTATCACATAATGGCCTCTAGGGCATACATATATCCAACAAAAGCAAGCCGCCCGACCAATATACGGTATCCTATACGCGCATTTTAATCGGGTCCATGCGCATATCGCATACGCGCACCACAACGTTTCGCCTGGACTAGGAAACTCCATTGTGGGACTCTGAGACTCGTCAATACGCCGGCAGTGGGTGATGATCATATCAAGCACCCCCAAGCCACAAGCGGTCAGCTAAACGTAACGGCCACCTGGGTATTGAGCGATCAGAAGAGAACAAGCGAACCTGCTACAACTCCCGTCGAGACAACCGGCAACACTTCCCGTACAGTCCGGTCTCCTCGTCTGATATGTCGCATATCAAGTCTAGGGGTGGTAAACGTCAGACCCCAATAATCGATAAGTCATGCCGATTTGAGGCTCATAACGGGTCGAGAAACTACTGGTAACAATTACCAGCAAATCTCTGAATCAGCCCTGGCCAGGGACTTCCCTGTTACGGCCAATCGAGCACAGCGCAACATCAACCCCCAATACCGGGAGAGACGAAACCCCTCCTATCGCTCATTGCCTCCATGTGAATCGGGACTGTACCCAAAAACCACCGTTTTGCATGCCCTCATGGACGTGGTAAGGTGGAGATCAAAGCACAGTGGGAATCACACAAGACTCTATGACGATCTCGGGTCTGCAGACTAACCTGCACAAGTGTCACCTAAGAACTGTCATCTGACGTGAGGTATAATACCAACTGGGAGTTCTCGGCGAGTCTATCCAGTGTACCCAGTCTCCACTGAGCACCCGTATACTATCTCTGATGTCAAACACCAATGGATATGGGATCATCCATCTCCCATCTCATGGGTCGAGAAGCGTATACGCTAGTCTACACTGGTATATCGATGCCCCGTCTCGATACACCCACGACTAGGGACCTTGAAGGATGTACTTATGGACTACCATGTCCCCACTAGTATGATCTGCATCATAGTCCAGGTAGTCAAGTGCACATCCTAAGGGCTTTACCAACATGTAACTATAAGACAGTTTAAAGAGACTAGTATACATGTTAAGATAAAGAGCAACCAGATAGCATACTATCATATCGAGCAAGAAAGTCATCTCTATATATGTCCAAGCATCCAATATAATATACATCATCTGTACAATACCGGCCTCTAGGGCATACATACAACTAACAGTAACGAGGCAAAGTGTTCTACTCATTCTCTACATCAATCTTGGTCGTCTCTTTTGGCAAACTTGACGATCGAGTTGCCTCGGTTCAGAGGCGGGAGCCCGTTTAAAGATCCGTCGACGTGGTGCCACCTGGACGACGAGACTGGAGTTTCTGAAGATCGAAGCCGCCGCAAGAAAGCGTGGGATGATGGTTAAAGACCAAAGGACTCGGATCATTCGGTATAACAATTCTACCCCCTTTACAATTTGTTAGTTCAGCTTTAATGGCAGATCCGGGTTATAGTACGCGATAGCGCCAGT
Source organism: Agapanthus africanus (assembly GCA_030015575.1). Classification (NCBI taxonomy): domain Eukaryota; kingdom Viridiplantae; phylum Streptophyta; class Magnoliopsida; order Asparagales; family Amaryllidaceae; genus Agapanthus; species Agapanthus africanus. The sequence goes on along the minus strand of JASDDO010000001.1, from coordinate 328,817,917 downwards.
CGTAAAAGTTTTCGTTCCGTAAATTGGCATCAGTTAGACGGCCGGGGCGCTACCGTGGACTTACAGTGGTATTAGAGCCTTACCATTATACTATACTAACTTGTACTAACGCGTTTAAAAGATCGATCGAACGGATTTTCGTAAACCGCAAAATTCCAGTTCAAAGTTTCTGTTGATTTTTAAACTGTTCTAAAAATTATTTTAACCATACAGAAAAATCAAGCAGGCATTTTTATGGAGACAGAAGAAAAACGATCTATCAATTCGTCTGTACGACCGCGGATCCGCGGTCAAAGCCTAGCTTTAACCGCGGAAGCGCGGCCGTCTTGGCGACTTGATGGGCCATTTTTCTTCTAGGCTTTCCACTTGGGATATTGTGGTTTCTGGTAAGGTTATTTTGGGCCCAGTTTATGTTACTGTACAGCAGATGTTTGTGGGGCCCACTTCGGGAAATTTTTTCGATCGAAATTTTAAACGTATTAGTTTAGAGTATTTACTTTATATCTCCGACTGGGAATGTCATTTGATCGGTAAACCGCGTCTGATTGCTATAGTTCTTTTAGACGGGTTTGCAAACATGACATTCGCGTTGTTGTTCTGTGTTGTGCTGTGATGTTGCGGATTTGTCGTGGTGGATAGCAGTGTGCAATGATAGTGCTATTTGGATTTATTTGTACATTTGATATTGCAGGGCGAGCGTCCGACTTGTGGACTGCCGTCACTGCCTGTTTGTATAATATTCTTTTGGGGCACGACCGGGTTGAGGTCGATGTACCTGTTGTACATATTTTTAATTCTGTACTAGGTTTATCCCGTGAAGGAGTGCACGGATAGCCGGGTTCTGGAGGGCAACGGGTCCGTATCTCATGGCTTTGAGAGGCAAAGGGACCTCACTCTAGAATTGGCAGACTATTCGCCGCACTCGTAGGGGGTACAGGTTGACCCAAGGAGGGGTGCTGATTGGTATTTTTTTGCGTGTTCAAGTTTAGTTAATTACCGCAATTAAGACGGTTTCGCTTGTAGCTAGCCCGTTGAGTACGGGTCGTCCGCAGGGAGATGGGAATCTTTTTCTATGTGCTTTAACGAGTTAAGTCCAAATGTCCAGATTTGTTTTGAGATTAACTATGTGCTAAAATGATATGTAAAGAGAGCTTGTTAGGGTTAGGATTAGGTTAGTTTGAGTTAGGAGTCGCTCACTTCTTTCGTTGCCACTCTTAATATCGGTGTTACGGTAATCGGCAACAACGGGGATTAGCACGACTAGGAAGGAACTTGCGAGTATAAGTTAGGCTTTCCAACGCATAAGTTCTTCCTTTTGGTGATTGTCCGTCCGTTCTTGGCTCTTAGCCTTAACCTCTGGTTAATTCAACCACAACCGGTCTCACTACGGAATCACCGCTATCATGTATGATAGGGTGCCGTAGGGAGCGGATTGTGGTTCAATTAACGGGAGTCCGATTTAAGATGTTGGGCAAGGAAAGAGTGAGAGAGATTTCCTTCTCTCAAACTTTCCTTATCCTACCCTAACAAGTTATGGAAACTACTCACCCATTATAAGAAAAAGGAAAATAAAACAAAGGAGAAAGATAGAAAGAAAGGGGTTAGAAGATTACAACTAGCTATTTGCGACCTCACCTCGGCAAGGATCAAGCGTAAGCATCATTGTTGTTTAAGGATAAAGAAAAGAGAACAAGAAAGCAACAAACACAAATAACAACAACTAAATTAGCAAATGAAAATTACAAGCAATAATAGTTAACAAAATAAAAAGACAAGCATGGTAAGAACAAGACTCCTTTATTCATTCTTCACTCACAAAAGCTCACTACAAGTTTTTAATGGAGAAGAGATGAGAGGAGGAAGAAGAGCAACAACATATAACCTAAATCTAAATACAAGAATAAGCACCCTTGGCTTTGGCAAGTTCTGGACTATTTATAGGCAGGAAATAGAAATTCTAGGGCAACAATCTGGATCAACATGAAAAGACCAAACAACCCCTAAAATCCCACCTTCTGCCGCCACCGTACGGCCGCGATTCCGCGGCCTAAGCATGCTTATGCCACAGAACCGCGGCACTTTAGAGGAGTTGGCTCTTCAATTTTTGTGTCTTCCCCTGGTTTGCAGTACCCTTCACTATAGCATATGTTTTTTCTCAGAATTCTTTCACGATTTTTCCAGAATTTCTGCTGATCCAAAGGTGATGTGATGTGGATCTTTTGCCACGATTTTCTTGAGCTCCGCGTAGATTTCTTGGACTTTGTGTTGCCATTGTGCTTTGTGTATGAAGATGACAATCGATTTGCCCTTTTGTCTTCTTAAACTGGTGTGTGGCAACATACGGATAGAGAGCGGAGACCCGTGTTTTATCTGTGGTTGGCAGTAACCCGGATTTTGTCGTGCTTTTCATGAATTTCACCGTTTAGAGCCGAGAACACGTATCCTGCAATTGACTAGCAAACACGGCTCAAGAGTACCTACCGATAAGCAATATGATAAAAATTGGGCGGTATAAAAATGCAAAAATCTGATATGAACAAATACCCCCAAACTTATCATTTGCTCGTCCCGAGCATATCCAATTTATTCAGAAAAAATCCTAACCTCACTTTCCCAGGGAACGCGATTGCATCGAGCATGTGCAACAAGCCGTTAAACCTCTAGGTGTCCCTAGTAGGAGGAGTGTTGTCTCCTGAGGGTTTTCAGCGGATACTACCCACAAAATCCGGTCAAGCTAGTTTTGCAAAATTACTATGATTCAAATCTCTAAAGTTTTGTTTCAGAAAATAACAATTCTATTATCCTAACTCTAGACTATCGAACCTTTATTTTTCACACCTCGCTTCTTATTTAACTTAAGATTTTATATGTCTTTACGTGCAGTGCAAATAGTGTCGTTAAGTTCCAGAAGGATCGATTAAAGTCATCATGTCACACAATAAAGCCCGGATAAATTTTTTTAAAGGGATCACATAAGTTTTATAAAGAGTTAAGCATTTTTCAAGTTTCGTTTTTTAGTAAGGTTTCAACTTCAGAATTTCTATCTTCCTTAACAGGAAACTAGGTCTTATTTTTCACTCCACCTTTTTCTTGTTTTTATTTCATACACACCTCTGTGAACGTGCAATAGTCTTTATCATAGAATAAAACCTTCATATCTCCGCTAAATTTTTTTTATAAAAGCCTGTCTTTTATCAAGATTATTCTCACACAAAGAACCGTTAGGAATTTTAACTCGGAGAGAATACTTGCTTGACTTTGTTTTAATTTGGACTTTCTAGGCTTCTTAACGAGCTTTGGGCCAATGCACCCAAACCAGTTGGTTTTAGGGCATTAGGTGTAGAAACACCCCAGCGGACTTAATTACTCAAGTTACCTAGGTCCAAAAACAAAAGACAATTTGGCGTGAAAATCATGATGATTCAATACGAACGGAGATATAACCGGCAGTTCAATTTATTTTTTGGATAAAAGACGTGTTTAGTGGGTTAGGTGTGTAATCATTCCAATCAAGTTCCAGATGGGTTATTTTTGAGACTTAGTTCCAATTAAGGCATCAATAACATTCCTTCATATTCGCTTCATTTCATAAACTATTCTTGATATTACTTATTTCAGAACAAACCTATTTGATCCTCAGAAAATCATTTGTCCATTAAAAGTTTTTAGACATAAAAGACTTGTCATCTAATTTCCAAAACTCACGACATGTGTAGTGTGATGTAAAAACGTATATCAGCTATAGTTAACTTCAAAGGAGAGTTATCTTTCAGGTTTTCAAAATCTAAAAATAAGATTTAGTTATTCTTATCTTATCAAACAAAACCGTCGAAATGTTGAATCAGAGTTCTCCCACTAGCTAACTTGACAGAAAAGTTTTTATGTTTTTAGAAAATTTTCTGATTTTTATGGATTTTATGGATTAATATGCAGATGAAAAATATACATATGAATGCGAAGGTTAGAAATGCGTACCGAGCGTACCCCCAAACTTAAACTGGACAGTGTCCTCCTTGTCATTGCATGAAGAGATCATTGAAGGGTCAAAATTGTCGGTCAGATATACACAATTTTTTTTTTAAAGAATGGAAAAGAATATTCACAAATATATACAAAAAGGTATATACATACCCCCAAACTTATTTAGAACAGTGTCCACTGTTCTTGGCTGGATAACCGAAGTTTGGTGGTAAGCAGAGGAAGATTATGCAAGGTAAACCGACTACTGTAAGACGTGGAGCTCCTCTGTTGGTTCGGCGCTAAGGTACGGCTTAAGTCGGTGTCCGTTTACTTTGAAAAATGAACCGTCCTTTGGATTCTCCAAATCCACAGCGCCATGCGGATACACATTCCGCACAAAATACGACCCTTTCCAGCGAGATCTGAGCTTTCCTGGATGGAAGTGTAGCCGGGTGTCGTAAAGCAGTACCTGTTGACCAGGTATGAATGTCTTGCGCAAAAAGTGTTTATCGTGAAACACCTTCGTTCGATTCTTAACGACAACCGCGTTATCGTAAGCCTCATACCTAAGCTCGCTCAATTCGTTCAACTGCAGCTTCCGATGGCTGCCCGCATTTTCGATAGACAGATTCAGCTCCTTTATCGCCCAAAAGACGCGATGCTCTATTTCGACAGGGAGATGGAAAGCCTTTTCGTACACAAGCCGATAGGGAGACATGCCAAGGTCGGTCTTATAAGCGGTTCGAAATGCCCAAAGGGCATCAGTGAGTTTCAGCGACCAATCCTTACGGTTCTTGGAAACCGTTTTCTCCAGTATCTGCTTGATTTGCCGATTTGAAACTTCAGCCTGCCCACAGTCTGGGGGTGGTAGGGCGTAGATAGCTTATGATTAATGGAATACTTCCGCATCAAGGCCTCGAAAGTTTTGTTGCAGAAACGAGTTCCATTGTCGCTAATGATCGCTCGGGGGTGCCCAAAACAGGAGAAAATGTTTTCTTTAAGAAACCTAACGACAACCTTGTTGTCGTTAGTCCGGCTGGGCACAGTCTCGACCTACTTAGAGACGTAATCAACAGCGAGAAGGATGTACAAGTTCCCAAAAGAGCTGGGAAACGGCCCCATGAAATCTATCCCCCAAACGTCAAAAATCTCCACAACCAAGATTGGTTGGAGCGACATCTCGTTCCTCCGGGATATCCGGCCCAAGTGTTGGCACCGGGAGCAAGTCTTGCAGTAGTCATGAGTGTCTTTGAAGAGTTGTGGCCAGTAGAAACCACATTGCAAGTGCTTCTCAGCTGTCTTTCTGGGGCCAAAATGCCCGCCACATGCTTGATCGTGGCAAAATGACAGCACACTCTTGAATTCCTCGTCAGGGACACACCGACGAATAATCTGGTCGGGACAGTACTTGAACAGATAGGGTTCATCCCAGTAAAAGTGTTTTACTTGGGATAAGAATCGAAGTCTGTCCTGATTTGACCATTCAGTCGGTAGTAATCCTGTGGCCAAATAGTTCACAATATCTGCGAACCAGGGTTCGCAAGATACTGTCAAGAGTTGTTCATCCGGGAAAACGTCGTTGATCGGAATATGAAGCAAAGGCGAAGAAGGAAGTCATGAGAGACGGTCGGCGACTACGTTCTCACATCCTCTTTTGTCCTTGATGACAAGGTCAAACTCTTGAAGTAAGAGGATCCAACGTATCAGCCGAGATTTTGCATCTTTCTTCGCAAAAAGATGGCGCAGAGCAGAATGGTCTGTGTAGACAATGACTGGAGAGCCGATGAGGTAGGGCCTGAACTTTTCTAAAGCAAATACAACAGCCAAGAATTCCTTCTCAGTTGTTGTATATTGAGTTGGGCGTCATTCAGGGTTCGGCTAGCATAATAGATCACGTGCGGCATCTTGTTGATGTGTTGTCCAAGGACAGCACCAATGGCAAAGTCGGATGCATCGCACATAATCTCAAATGGGTGCGTCCAGTCAGGTGAAGAAAGAACGGGAGCAGAAGTGAGTGAGCTTTTTAATGACTCGAACGCAGTCACACAGCTCGAGTTGAAGTTGAATGGCGTGTCCTTGGCCAGTAGAAGAGTCAAGGGCCTAGCAATTTTGCTAAAGTCCTTGATGAACCGTCTATAGAAACCGGCATGGCCAAGGAAGGCTCGGATGTCTCTGACGCATCTGGGAGGAGGTAGATTGGAAATGACCTCAATCTTCGCTTTGTCAACCTCTATGCCATTTTGCGAGATGATATGTCCTAAGACAATACCTTCGCGCACCATGAAGTGACACTTCTCCAAATTCAAAGTGAGGTTCTTGTCCTTACATCGGGTAAGGACAGCTTCGAGATGCAACAAACACTCGTTCAAGGAATCGCCGAAGATGGAGAAATCGTCCATGAAGATCTCTAGGAATTTTTCCACCATGTCTGAGAAGATTCCCATCATACACCGCTGGAAGGTAGCGGGCGCATTGGATAACCCAAAGGGCATGCGACGATATGCAAACGTGCCGAAAGGACAAGTGAATGTGGTCTTGTCCTGGTCTTTTTCGGCGATGGGAATTTGATTATAGCCGGAGTAGCCATCAAGAAAGCAGTAGTACTCGTGTCCGGCCAATCGTTCAAGCATTTGGTCAATGAAAGGTAGCAGAAAGTGGTCCTTCCACGTTGCGGCGTTGAGTTTTCGGTAATCGATGCATACTCGCCACCCAGTTTGGGTGCGAGTAGGGATTAACTCGTTCGCCTCGTTAGTGATGACCGTTATGCCTGATTTCTTGGGGACAACGTGAATGGGGCTAACCCACTGGCTATCACAGATAGGGTAAATGATACCACTATCCAGACACTTCACGATTTCCTTCTTTACAGCCTCCTTCATGACTGGGTTGAGATGTCTTTGCGGATCCCTGGATGGTTTGGCATCATCCATCAAATGAATGTGATGTTCAACGATCAGGGGACTAATCCCCTTGATGTCCGCCATTGACCAGCCAAAAGCTTGCCTATTGCTGTGCAAGACCGTAAGAAGGGCTTTCTCTTGCTCTGGAGCTAGAGAAGCCGAGATGATAACAGGGAGGGTCTCGTTCTCACCCAAGTAAGCGTACTTAAGGTGAGACGGCAAAGGCTTGAGTTCGAGCGTTGGAGGTGAAACGATTGAAGGCAAGATTGGTAAAACGGTCTCGAACTCAAAGGATTCCAGCAAAGGTTCAAAACGAGTGTAAGTGACCGAGTTGGATGGTTCAGGTAACTCATCCGGAAATTCGAAGGATTCAAACTCGGGTGGTGAGTGTCTAAGATCATTCGAGAAAGTGAAACACTCGTAGTCATTGTCGGGCGCAGAAACAACAGCAGGTTTGAAGAGGAACGCACTAGTGGCGTTAAGGTTATCGTGATCGAACAAAAACTCCTCGAATTCACACTCTTCTGGGGTGATCTCCTGGATTGAGCAAACATCGAGTATATTAGCATTAGGTTCGGAGGGCTGATTCCCCAACCTAAAAATGTTGAGTTCAATTGTCATATTTCCAAAAGATAGGTTCATCAAACCATTTCGACAATTGATCACAGCATTTGAGGTTGCAAGGAATGGACGACCGAGTATCACCGGAATTTGATTCTGGGGGTTAGCTACAGGCTGTGTGTCTAATACAATGAAGTCAACGGGGAATATGAAGTCCCCAACCTTGATTAACACATCTTCTAGCTCACCCCTAGGATGGGTGATTGATCGGTCGGCCATTTGGAGAGTACAGTGTGTGGGTTTCAGCTCTCCTACACCTAATTTCTCATATACTGAGTACGGAAGTAGGTTAACACTGGCACCAAGATCTAATAGTGTGCGGTTGATGTTCTTATCCCCAATGGTAATAGAAATCGTAGGACAGCCAGGGTCCTTCCGTTTTTGCGGTAAAGATTGGGTAAGAGCATCACTCACAGCACTAGCCAAGAAAACTTTCTTGGGTACCTGAGACTTCCTCTTTTTCGTGCACAAGTCCTTTAAGATTTTCGCGTAGGACGGGACTTGTTGGACAGCATCTAAAAGGGGAATGTTTATGTTAACCTGCTTAAACAACTCTAGAATCTTCTCCATTTGTGGATTTTGTTTATTGGACCTCAACCGGTTTGGAAATGGAACGTTTTTAAAATTAGTTGAGTCCAATGCTTGTGGAGGAGATTGTGGAGCTGGAGCGGATCCCAGAACTGGTGTTTTCGTGGAGTGAGAAATGGGTCCGTTCAGAGCAGAAGAAGAAGAAGGAGAGCCTTTTGAAGAATGGAGAATAGGCTCAGAAGACGAAGAAGCAGAAGAAGAAGAAGAAGAAGAAGAAGAAGAAGAAGAAGAAGAAGCCGGGGTGTCATCGTCGATCCGTGTGCCAATGTTGTTTTGCAGCATCCTTCCCGATCTCAATATAGTCACGGCACTCACATTATGGTTCTGTTGTTCAAGAGCAACATGTACATTATGTGGGTGACCGGGATTTGGGAGTGGTTGGGACGGAAGCTTCCCCTTCTCTCGCTCGCTTAAGGCTGCATTCAGTTGTGCTATCTGGGCTTCGATGGTTTTGATGCTTTGCCCGTGAGCGGCAGTGTGTTGCACCAAGGACTGAATAGAAGACTGGATGTTGGCGGTGGATTGTGTCGATTGTTTAACGAACGCCTCCAGACTTCGTTCTAGCGAGGAAACCTTATCGTTGTTTGACGGAACAAAGTTGTTTTGTGGAAAAGAATTGTTGGGTGCAAAGTTATTCGTCTGATTTTGAAAAGGTTGGGGTTGGAAGGGCTGCTGAAACTGATGTTGAGTTTGTTGTTGCACTTGTTGTTGCGGCGGAGGGGGCCTTTGGAAATTGTTGCCTTGGAATTGATGCTGATTCTGATTCCAGACGAAATTGTGATGGTTTCTCCAACCGAGATTGTAGGTGGAAGAGTATGGATGATTTCTCGGTCTTTGCTGAAATGCAGCATTAACCTGATCCTGTCCTTGAGATGGTTGATTGTAAGGACACTCTTCGGTTAAGTGAGAAGGATCGGAACAACAAGCACAAATGGTACGAAGGGGAAGAACAGGGGTAGGAGCAGAAAATTTGCTCTCTATTGCTTCTAGTTTTCTTGTTATTGCAGCCATTTCAGCTTTCATCGCAATAGAGACATCGAGTTGGTGAATTCCTACCCTAGACTGACCAGTAGAAGTGGAGGAAGAAGAAGAAGAAGTTGGTCTGGTGCTCTCCCATTGAAGCGTTTGTTCCACAAGGTCGTCGATGAATTGCCACGCTTCCTCGTCAGATTTCGATAGGAAGTGGCCCTGACAAATGGTTTCCAACAACTGCTTGGTTGCTGGGTTCAGGCCCTCGTATAAGGTTTGGCAAAGTTGCCATTTCTCGATACCATGGTGAGGGCACTGAACAAGAAGGTCTTTATACCGGTCAAAGCACTTCCAGAAGGGTTCGGTAGGAAGCTGGGAGAATTGGTTGATTTCATTACGGATCCTTGCGGTTTTATGATTCGGATAGAATTTCTTGAGAAATGCTTTAACAAACTCGTCCCAACTGGTGATGGAGTGGGAAGCGGTGCTATACAGCCATTTTTCAGCAAGATCGCACAAAGTGAACGAAATGACCCGTAGCCGTATAGCATCGTCCGACAGCTGGGTGGTTTTCATCATGGCACAAACGTTTTGAAATTTGTTGATGAAGATATAGGCATCTTTAGATTCAAGCCTATGAAATTTCGGGAGCATGTTAATGAAGTGGGGCTTAATTTCAAAATTATCCCCATTGGCCGGTGGAAGGGAAAGACAGGTGGGGAGTGCAGAACGGGTGGGATAAAAGCGATCCTGGAGCGCGATTCGCTGTGGCGCTACAACAGGCGTTGGTGGTGGGTTATTCGTATCTATAGGAGGTCGAATCAATCCCGGGGGAGTTGTAGGGATGTTTGGATTAAATCCTGACATCGCGGAAGAAGAGGTTGGTGATGGTGAAGGTGAGGCTGTATGAACAGAATTCCGGTCAACGTCGGAGTTGGCCGGCAAAGGTAAGGGTGAATGAGGCGTGGACGGAGTTTCGACGTTTGAGTCGATCGCGTAGTCGGTAGCGACTAACGTAACACGTACTAGGCGGGCCCTAGTGTCCCGAGTCCAAGCGGACATACACTAAACAAGTTTAGTATAGTCAAAGCGGAGAAGGTGAGGGTAAGAAAACGTCAATGGAGAAATATGATGGGTGGTGGTGAAAAATGAGATTTTGCCGACAAAGGGCAAGTTTTTATAAAAGATTTTGGTTTTTTTTCTTTTTCTTTTTTAGAAAGAGCTTTACAGAAATATGTACGGACTTACGGCTTCAAGCAATCACAAACAAGATATGCACAATCACACCAAGATCTAGGGTCACCTAGGTCAGCTAGACAGCTCCTAACTGTTCCAAAGGGCTAGAAACAGGACCTCAAACCGCCTCTTCTCTGCCAATTGCGGCCAGGTAAGTGCCAGGTAAGTGGGAGGCTCCCCACTACGTAAGTAGTGGTCCTAATTAAGTAACCACTTGCCTTCGACACACTTGCCTAGACACCGCAAAGTCAGAATAGGATAAACGGCCGATGCCTGTAACTAGTCCTCTGTCCTATTGAGCGCGAAGTTCTTAGGGCTGAGTCTAGTATTTTTTAATTAACAATGGTCAATGCATATGCTTTTTATGATTTTTGGGGTCCTGGGAAGGGTGATGAAATCCCCACCTAATCTGAATTGGTTTCAAGCCCTTTAAAGTCCGTATTAATATATGCAAAGCAGTAACAATCAACTGCAAACAATTTTTATTTTTTAGCGCGGCGCAAAGAATCCTGCATAAAAATAATTATTGGAAGGGGAAGAGAATTTGTGCAAAGAATGCTGCAGAAAACACAGTTCAGTGGTGTTCAGAGGAGTAGGGGAGAGAAAAGGAGGACTTACAGAAATTTTAGCACCCTGAAGGCACTAAATGGCCGCGGTTCCGCGGCCTAAGCTTGCTTATGCCGCGGTTCCGCGGCTTTATGGAGTCTTTATTGCTTCATTTTTCTGGTATGTTCTGCTTTGGGTGCCCTCTTTGCGTCTGGATTTCCTGAATCTTGATTTGATTACTGTATCTGCTCCAGAATTTTGTAGTAGACCGTTGGCTCCGTCTTGATCCGTCGCGGTGTAGCCGCGAGATATGGGTCTAACTTCCCACGTCTTTGGCACTGAACTCGACTGTCTTTTTATCCTGCACACTTGCACAAAAACTAATCAAAAATAACAAGATGGTTTTTTTACAATGTATATTTTTTTGTTTTGTTTTCGGTTATATTTATATTCACAAATTAACCCGAAATTACACAAAGAAATAAACTACCGTCTCCCCGGCAACGGCGCCATTTGATTGGTATTTTTTTGCGTGTTCAAGTTTAGTTAATTACCGCAATCAAGACGGTTTCGTTTGTAGCTAGCCGGTTGAGTACGGGTCGTTCGTAGGGAGATGGGAATCTTTTTCTATGTGCTTTAACGAGTTAAGTCCAAATGTCCAGATTTGTTTTGAGATTAACTATGTGCTAAAATGATATGTAAAGAGAGCTTGTTAGGGTTAGGATTAGGTTAGTTTGAGTTAGGAGTCGCTCACTTCTTTCGTTGCCACTCTTAATATCGGTGTTACGGTAATCGGCAACAACGGGGATTAGCACGACTAGGAAGGAACTTGTGAGTATAAGCTAGGCTTTCCAACGCATAAGTTCTTCCTTTTGGTGCTTGTCCGTCCGTTCTTGGCTCTTAGTCTTAACCTCCGGCTAATTCAACCACAACCGGTCTCACTACGGAATCACCGCTATCATGTAGGATAGGGTGCCGTAGGGAGCGGATTGTGGTTCAATTAACGGGAGTCCGATTTAAGATGTTGGGCAAGGAAAGAGTGAGAGAGATTTCCTTCTCTCAAACTTTCCTTATCCTACCCTAACAAGTTATGGAAACTACTCACCCATTACAAGAAAAAGGAAAATAAAATAAAGGAGAAAGATAGAAAGAAAGAGGTTAGAAGATTACAACTAGCTATTTGCGACCTCACCTCGGCAAGGATCAAGCGTAAGCATCATTGTTGTTTAAGAATAAAGAAAAGAGAACAAGAAAGAAACAAACACAAATAACAACAACTAAATTAGCAAATGAAAATTACAAGCAATAATAGTTAACAAAATAAAAAGACAAGCATGGTAAGAACAAGAACTCCTTTATTCATTCTTCACTCACAAAAGCTCACTACAAGTTTTTAATGGAGAAGAGATGAGAGGAGGAAGAAGAGCAACAACATATAACTTAAATCTAAATACAAGAATAAGCACCCTTGGTTTTGGCAAGTTCTAGACTATTTATAGGCAGGAAACAGAAATTCTAGGGCAACATTCTGGATCAACATGAAAAGACGAAACAACCCCTAAAATCCCACATTCTGCCGCCACCGTACGGCCGCGGTTCCGCGGCCTAAGCATGCTTATGCCGCGGAACCGTGGCACTTTAGAGGAGCTGGCTCTTCAATTTTTGCGTCTTCCCCTGGTTTGTAGTACCCTTCACTATGGCATATGTTTTTTCTCAGAATTCTTTCACGATTTTTTCAGAATTTCTGCTGATCCAAAGGTGATGTGATGTGGATCTTTTGCCATGATTTACTTGAGCTCCGCGTAGATTTCTTGGACTTTGTGTTGCCATTGTTCTTTATGCATGAAGATGACACTCGATTTGCCCTTTTGTCTTCTTAAACTGGTGTGTGGCAATATACGGATAGAGAGCGGAGACCCGTGTTTTATCTGTGGTTGGCAGTAATCCGGATTTTGTCGTGCTTTTCATGAATTTCACCGTTTAGAGCCGAGAACATGTATCCTGCAATTGACTAGCAAACACGGCTCAAGAGAACCTACCGATAAGCAATATGATAAAAATCGGGCGGTATAAAAATGCAAAAATCTGATATGAACAGGTGCTCAATTTACCGGATTCCGTGAATTGCCGGGTGTTCCATTCACTATGTTGTGGGGACTACCTCGCTTCAGATTTTGGCAGGTAACTTTCCGCACCCGTAGGGGTCTAGGTTACATTGCACAGGCTATCCACACGACCAGGGGAACGTTGGGTTTCAGTAGCGGCTCTGTGAAACCCGGGGATCCCAGATTATCTGTATTGTTCTGTGATGCTTATTACTTTTCTGTAATGTTGCGTATTATCACGCCTGGAGCGATTATTGTATATTAGTATATATATTATTAGATGTTGTATATGTTTTACACCCGCGCTAGTCCAGCCCCCGCTCTATCGTTAGTTAAGTAACCTAACGGGTGATGACGGGACCCAGTGACGAATGCGGATGGCATAAACGGATATTTTATTTTCGTTCTTTTCTGGTGTGATTGATTGATGGGTCTGCATTGATTCTTATTAATGCAAGGATAAAACAAATCTATATTTATTGTTGTTGGAATAAATTTTAAAAGGAGTTATTACAAAGACGTTTCCTTTTGTTTTGCATAGCGGTATTCAGTTGGAATATCCTGCACTTCATTCGACGAGGCAAGGGCCGAGATCCCTTCACCGGGAGTGACCCCTTGGGCAGAAGTTTACATCAGGGTAATAACTTCAATATAGTCGATTACAAGTTGCTTTGCATCGCGGTATTCAGTTAGAATATCCTGCACCTCATTCCACGAGGAAAGAGCCGAGATCCCTTCATCCGTAGTGACATCTTTAGCAAAAGGTTTTCGCCACTATATTTTTTTATAAAAAACTATCAGATTCCTTCAACGAGATCAAGTTCATTACGTTAAAGGTTTTTCGCCAAAAACCAGCCGTAATCCTCCGTCATTTCTTATGGACGGTCTGTAGTATTCAAGCTATGTTTGTTGGCCTATGTCAAGGTGTAGTGTTTGGTAGCTGCTGGGTATTCATTTGTTGCATAGATAGATGCATTAGTTTAGGACAGACGTACAGCCTTGTTGGCCTACGTCAAGGGCATGTACGATGACCTAAATTAATCAGGACAACGACGGGTAGAACTTGACATGTGGCTTATGATTTGTTGGCCTACGTCAAGGTCATAAGAGCATGGGATAAAAATTTTATCGGGAGTTTCAAACATACAGGAAACTTGCCAGTATTGCGCATACCTTCTGGAGTGTGTTAACTTGAGTGGCTTCCATCAAGTTATCATGCGATGATAGTTGGATCCCGATTCTCACTGATGAGTTGGTTTACTCTTCGGGTGAACCCGATTAATTCTTCTTTCAGGTTTGGAGGAGAATTTGAGATTACAGTAGGAGGTTTCCTAATTAGATAAAGTGATAACCATTCTGATCTAGGTTAGAATGCACGCAGAGTGTTTCTTTTCTCTCTCTCTTTGGCAGCGACTTTTGACCGACCCTAAACTATGACTCAGTGACCAAGTTGACCGGACCTTCTTAATATACTGGCTTTTGGATTGTCCTAGTTGCAAAAGTCATTACCGCTCCTTCTTTTACCCTTTGTATTTCTCAGAACACCCCGTATTACTACGGACATCCACTTCCATTGGATAGATCCATCGTATGGTTATATACGAACTCGAAGGGATCTCTTCGAGGATGGATCCAGGTTTAGGAGAAATAGAATTGGTTTATTCAGTTATCTTTTATTATCACCTTCTCTCAGGTTGCGAGGGCTCCTTGGTTTAGGAGAGTACACCTATTATGCTTATTGGATAGTCTTCTTCCAAACCACAGGCAGGTTTCGAAATGTAGGGAATGAAGAAAACCAATTAGCCTAAGTAGGGTGTGCAGAAGGTAATATGTAAAGACAATAAAGGAATTAGAAAGAGGGCAAAGTAAATTGCGACTACTAACATTCATGACCAAACCACGTATTTCATAGCCACTCCTACTTCACCTTTTATTTCTCCAGAACAACCCGTATCACTACGAACATCCAATTTCATTGGATAAATCCATCGTATGATTATATACGAACTCGAAGGATATTTTTTCGAGGATGGATTCTGGTTCAGAAGAAATAGGAATAAGATTTATTCAGTTGTCTTTTATCATCACCTTCTCTCAATTTACGACTACTCCTAGGTTTAGGAGGGTACACCTATTATGCTTACTGGATATTCTTCTTCCAAACCATAGGCTGGTGCCGAACGGTAGGGAAGGAAGAAAACCACTTAGCCTAATGATGGTGTACAGAAGATAACGACTAAAGACAAATAAAGGGATTTGGAGAGATGGCAAAGAAATATACGGTTACAGTCATGAATTGGATTATGGAAGAGGCATTACTAAGAATACCAGGATACCCCTACGAAACATTTTCATGCTTCAGTTACACTGTGCATTGTTAATTGTAAACTGATTTCCCAATTAAACCCTTGCTCTAGGGTATGTATTTACCAGGTTTCATTCTCACATTTGTATAGTTTTACAGATAATGAGTGGGAGTAAGTTATTGGGAATTAGGTGATCATTCTCATTATATCGGAATTCTTTGTAATTGGTGATATTTGAGGAAATCGCCTGGCTACAGTTTTCATCCTACGACGCACAGGTTTTGAGTTATTAAACTCAGCGGACTTATACAAAGTATTGTATGTTGTCCAGTGTCCATCAGGACAAAGGGGATGGTCCTCGTACTATGTTCTATTTACTTGTAACTTCTCTAGTTTTTAGACAAGTGTTTCGTAGAAATACAATGTCTAAGTTTTGAGAAGTTGTGAGTATAGGAATAAAGTAGTGAACCAAGTGTCGCAAGTATCGAGATTCTTCAAAGAGATCGAAGATGTAGATTCTTGTGATTGGTATTCAAGTAATGGTTTTGAGAAACTTGTTTCTCTTTCAGGTTACTCATAATTGGATGAATTCCTAAGTTGAGTAATGCTGATTAGCCTCTCTCCATTAAGTTGATATGCACTGGAGACAGCTGCATGATTTGAATCCGGTTCCAATTAAATAAGTGACAAAGTTTCTATATTGGATATAGAATGCTTCATATCTTAACGATGTTAAGGTAAGGGGAGTTGTCCAGCTTATGCTTAAAACCAGACACTGGATAACTCAAGGCACGTTTCTGTAATGGCAGTTTGTGGGTTGACCCTAGCTTCGACGAGGGTTGATTTTCTACCATCTGTAAGATCAATAGTGATATGTTCTTGACTCGCCACAGTTTTATTAAAATGGATTTTTTCAGAAAAAAGTAGTGGGAGTATGGTAGAACTGGAAGTGATTCCAGAACCGCAAACGATTACGGAAAATTTAATAGGACCTATATATTCAATCAGGTTTGACATTCCATTAGCTACTCCGCAGATATGGTGGGTAACCTCAGACACCCGAGAGGTACTCTGGTAGCCTCAAGGACGGTGACAGAGAGGTTCTTGTTTACCCTGACTTGATACTACTGTTGTTCCAGACTATGAGACCCGGCAGGAGCATAAGTATAGCGTCGTTCTAAACAAGTTTTAGAAGTACACGTATATATTATTCTGCCAGAGGGTTGTCGTAGTCAGTGGAAGCAGCGGAAGTATAGTGGGCAAGTAGCTTATGTCTATTTATAGACTTAAGCACATATAGCAGAGATAAGATCATCTAATTTTTGATGTGACAGTCATGGGTTTGACTTCATCAGAATAGGGGATGGATCTGTTAAGAAGGTAGTAGGGTGTGATGTCTTAGTATTTGGATGACATACACAGAGTAGGAAGTAAAATTCCTATACTACAATCGGTTGTACTGTGGTCGTAACACAATTGTTTCTCCACAAAGGATATGGATATAATATAAGACATTCTGGTTACTAGATCTAATGGTTTTAGATCTAGATTTGGGTAGTTTCCCAATGTGGGTACTTTGACAGTATTCTAATAGTATTTTAGAATAGATGACTCCTGGCATGGTGGTGTACTTGCAGGTGATGGAGTCACCCTCTCTAAAGGTGTCTTACAGACTAAAGGGGAGAGGGACGTGCATGATTGGCAGATCACTTGCTTAGGCAATTGAGTTAATCGTGAGATGTCAAGTACCACACCAGATGTCGTTATTGCACTAGATGCGATAAGTTTATATTAATCCAATCCTGAAGAAACATACGGAAGCAGTTATAGAACATAAGTACATGTTCTACGGATTTGATGACGTTAGCCTCCTTCGGGAGACGGTTATTATTCCAGGCTTCATAGGTGACCTGGATGACATGGTGATTGTCTGAGTTATAGTTTTCCCTCAGACGAGGGACAGTATTATGGACAGGTGGTCCAAGGGGGTACTGTGGGAGGCATGGTGCTGGACACTGATTAGTTTCAGTTATCGATACAGTCTAAGAAGTTTGGATTTGGAGTTCATTTATGAACTAGGTCCCATCAGATATCCAGACATATTCCAAGACATGTATTACTCAATTCGGGAGATGGTTTTCTCCGCGAGGTTGAGAGTTAGAGAGATATAGAAAGAAACATCAGGGCGGATCCACTCACTGAGGCTATTTCTCGAACACAAGAGTTTTACAAATGAGTTTTGTGAAACTGATTAGTAGAGGAGTTGGATGCTCGGTATCACACGAGCTGTGAGTACACGACATCGCAATAATTAGCCTTAAGTGCAAGTGGGAGATTGTTGGATATAGTGCCCTCTAAGTTAATTATTGGATCGCAGGTACGTGATTGCAATGATTGAGGGAGGACCTATACCGATAGAACAGTCTTACTCGAGATGATAGTATGCTATCTGGTTTGTCTTTATCATCATGTATATGTTGATAAAGCCCATAGGATTCTTGCTTGACTACAAGCAGTATGATGGAGATCATATATGTGGGAGCTGGGGTCTATAAGCACATCCTTAAAGTGTCCCTAGTCGTGGGAGTTTCGAGACAGGGCATCGATACTCCAGAGTAGACTAGTGTATACATTCGAGACCCCGACGAGGGGCGGTGGCCGGTCTCACAAGCCACTGGTGTTAGTTGGATCACCTAAGATGTATACAGGTGCTCATTGGGTTATGACTACACCGGACAGGACTTGCCGGGAACTTGCTGGTTGGTATTATACCTAGCGTCAGATAGCAGTTCCCTGGTGACATGTGTACAGGTTAGTTTTTCGACCTGAGATCGTCATTTGTCTCGTGTGAGTTCCCACTGTGCTTTGATTTCTACCCTACCACGCTCAAAGGAGACGTGCAAACAGGTTTTAGTTGGGTACAGTCCCGAGCCACATGGAGGCAGTGAGCAGATCATCGGGGATTCGTCTCTCCCGGTATTGGGGGTGAGATCGCGCTGTGTTTAGGAGAGCCATTACATGAAATCCCTGTCCAGGGTAATCGAGATTTACTGGAAGGTAATCCAGTAGTATCTCAGGGTGTTCTGGGCTGCTCTCTGACACGACTTATACCGCTATTGGGGGTCTGACGTTTACCGGCCCCTTAGGCCCTATATGCGATACTCATAGACGAATGGACCGGACTGTACGGATATTGTCACTGTCAGGCTCAGTAGGGTTTATAGATGAGTTCGCTCGTCAGCTTTCCTTCCAATCAATACATAGGCAAACCGTTACGTACAGCTTGTACCTCTGACGTGCTAGGGGTTATACCCAGTGCCAGTGTATTGATGAGTCATTAGAGTCCCCCACAGACACTTTCCCAAGTTCGGGCGAAACGTTGTAGATGCCGTATGGTATTATGGCAGGGTTCGGAAAATGCACGTGCGTTTTCGCACGTGTCCTTTTTCGGGCCGATAATACTGGTAGGTTTTGGTTTAAGCCGGGTCCCAGTATTATTCTATGTAGATATAATATCTTTGTCTCAGTTGCAATTTTATTCGGTCGTAATACAAATGCGGGTATGTTTATACCATTACGGGGTTATCCTGAAATTCGTTTCAGGATCACTTTTGGAAGTTGCCAATTTTCAGTTTTCTATCAGCCGTATTTAACATTCGATTAAATACGGATTTGTCTTTTCGTCTTGAGGGTGAGTCATGCTTCTAGAAGGTTCTAGAAGTGGTGATTAGGCTTATGACTCATTAAGCATTAATTGTGTTCATACTTGGTGTCATTTGTGAGTCATGCTTTGATGTTATGTTATGATAAGTTCAAAGCTTATGATCACCCTCCTTGCTCCTACACTCACCCTCCTCCTCTCTTCATATAGTGGCCGGCCCCTTGTGGGAAAGATGATGGATTCATTTTGAGAAAAAGATACAAGAAATTTAGTGTATAGAAATTTCATATAGTTCAGTTTCCATTTACCCGATTCCAAAAGGCAACTTCATTAACCGTTCATCCATAGCCTTGGACGTAACGAGACAAAGTGTTCTACTCATTCTCTACATCAATCTTGGTCGTCTCTTTTGGAAAACTTGACGATCGAGTTGCCTCGGTTCAGAGGCGGGAGCCCGTTTAAAGATCCGTCGACGTGGTGCCACCTGGACGACAAGACTGGAGTTTCAGAAGATCGAAGCAGCCGCAAAAAAGCGTGGGTTGATGGTTAAAGACCGAAGGACTCAGATCGTTCGGTATAACAATTCTACCCCCTTTACAATTTGTTAGTTTAGCTTTAATGGCATATCCGGGTTATAGTACGCGATAGCGCCAGTCGTAAAAGTTTTCGTTCGGTAAATTGGCGTCAGTTAGACGGCCGGGGCGTTACCGTGGACTTACAGTGGCCACCGACTTGTGGTTGCAGTCATGTCCGGCATAGCGCGACATCAACTCCCTATACCAGGAGGGAAAAATCCCTTCAACCGCTTACTGCCCCCATGTGTTTCGGGACTATACCCAACAAAAACCTGTTTATACGACTCCTTTGAGCCGTGGTAGGGTAGAAGTCTAAGTATAGTGAGAATACACATGAGACACTATGGAGATCTCAAGACTTAGGGACTACTTTGTGCTCATGTCACCAGAGAACTGCTATCTGACATTGGTATATTACCAGCTAGGAGTTATCGGTGAGTCTGTCCAATGTAACTTATCCAATGAGCACCTGTATACAATCCTCAATGTCAAACACCAATAGCTGCAGGACCAGCTATCGCTCTCTAACCGGGTCAGGAAACGTACACACTAGTTTAAACTGGAGTACCGATGACCAGTCTCGATACTTCTACGACTAGGGACATTTAAGGATGTGCTTATCGACTACTCTAGCCCCAATAGTATGATCTCCATCATCTCCCTGGTAGTCAAGCAAAATCCTAAGGGCTTTATCTCATGTCTAAACGATATGTGATAATGAATAAACGCATCTATGAAGATAAAGATAAATCACATAGCATATTATCATTTTGAGTGAGATTGTTTTCTCGTATAGGTCTTCCTTCAATTACAATAATTGCCTTGAGAGCACATATATCCAACAATCTCCCACTTGCACTTAAGGCCAATTATTGCGGTATCATATACACAACTTTTGCACTAATAGTTTTGCAAACTATGTTCGAGAACTAGCCTCAATGAGTGGACCAGGCACAGTGCATCTCTCTGTTTCTCCCTGAATCTCAATTTCGCGGAGATCAAATATCTCTTGAACTGAGCGATACCTGCCTTAGTATTTTCCTGGACTGACGATGGGATCATATTCATAAATGAACAATTATATCCAGCGAATTCTCAGGCGGTATCTTTTGCTGATTCACAATCAGCATTTAGCGGCACAACTACATCAGTATCCCACTTGGAACTCTTTCCAATATACCGCTTCTCAAAAGAGGGTTAACTTATAACTCGCGATAGACGCTCTATCTCCCATGTTACCTGGGAAGCTAGAATCAATAACTACCTCCTTCAGGAGGTTGCCATTACCGTATACCAAGAACATCAAATACTATTCACTGCCACCCCATGTTTCTCCAGGATTGGACTGATATCCATATTCTATATAGAGAAACACATGTCAGCACCATTGTTTTACCGATTTGCAGTATAGAAACATCACTTCCTATCATGAGTATGTCATCCACATACCATATGAGGAATCTGACAACACTCCCAACTACCTTCTTACAAATATCAGGTTCATCTCTCATTTTGATGAAGTCAAACTCTTTGACCGTATTATCAAAACAGATGATTCTTCTCTGCTATGCCTGCTTTAGTCTGAAGATAGACTTAAGCAACTTGCACGCTTATCGCTGCTCCCACCGACTAAGATAACCCTCTGGCAGATTCATATATACGTATACTTATAAATCCAATTTAGAAAGACGTTATAGTCATTCACATGCCATATATCATAGTCATGAAAGACTTCAATAGCAAGTTTTATCCGTATGGACTTCAACACAGATACTGAAGTAATAGTTTCATCACAATCCATATCGGGTATTTGATGAAAACCTTTTACTACAAGTCTAACCTTATTATGTTACTGCCTTTTCATTTGCATGGATCTCGTAAGATCTACTTTCTCCTATTAGGTTTTTCCCCTTCAGGAGCACCTGATAAAGTCCACGCTTTGTTGCAGTGCATGGAGTCTAACTTGGATAACTCCGTATCCAGCCATCAGTCAGAAGTCACCACTTCCCATAGCCTATTGATTACTAGTAGGGTCATCACATGATGCAAGCCTTCCTGTCACCGTTTACGAGAGAACCGAAGTATCTCTCAGGTGGCTGAGGTCACTTACCAGATCTGCGGAGTAGGCTAAGGTTTGTCAGGGTCGATTGAATCTCCATATTCTACTAAATCTTCAGTAACTGTTTGTGGTTCTGGAATCACTTCCAGTTCTACCATGCTCCCATTAATTTCTTTTGCAAGAAATTTATTTTCTAAAAAGGCGTCCTGTCAAGAACAAAACAACTTTTGATCCCGAAAATGGTAGAAAGTTAATCCCTCATCAAAGCCCGGGATAACCCACAAACTGCTATTACTGAAACGTGTCTTGAGTTTATCCGGATTCTGGTTTTAAGCTGTCACGACCCGTAATTTGGCACATGACCGGCACTTAAATCACGCAACGCCTAAAGGCGTAACGTAATTCAAGTAAGCCGAACGCCAGAAATCTAAACTTTTTTGCGGAAAATAGTGGAGGTGCAGTTTTGAAATAAAGGTAAAATAAAACCAAGTTCTTCTTTAAATGCATAAATAATGATATATGAAAATACAAGTGGATTATATTACTATAGTTGAAAACAATTATTGTCCTTTAAAATTTGGGAAGCACCTCCCTTGTATATTCTGATCCAAAACCACATACATGCAAAAAAGGCATCCCCAAGCGGGAGCTAGCTCTTCGCCAATTGGTGGAATCTCAACCACGCAATAAACATATATACGACGCCCTACACGAAGCTTAAACAAAAAAAGAGAATAAGTAAAGTAAGACTTCATCAGCTCAAATAACGAACATGCACCCATCGCATCTAAGTCTCGCAAATACACAAGTGTGTCTAGGTCTACCAATATACAAAGTCTAGTTTTTAATTGATGGAGTTTATCTAGATACAATAGAAATAAAAGGTACAAGAGTGGTCACGATTCAATGTGTGTCCCACCTACCAAAGCAAAACATACTGAAGAAGGCTGTTTGCCAGCGATACCGGTACTCATCCAAGCGGTCGAATTTGCAAGAAAACTGTGGCATGACGGGGGTGAGTTGCCAACTCGTGAGTAGAAAATATCAGCGGGTTGAAATCGAATAAACAGCGATCCCTAGGTCCTAATGTATCATGAAGGTAATACTATGGTATCTAGGGTGAGCATGTATGCATATGTATCAACAATAGAGTAGTGCCAATAACAACATGTAAAATCCAATCATCTGAATCATATGCTTGTATGTATATGAATATCAAACAACGTGTGTCCATCAACGACACATCAACATCATGGAATCTGAGTGTCCAACATCAACACTCGAAACATCATGAAACCCGTGTCTAGCATCGCCACGTAAATCCTCATATCACAGACGCCACATTCTCAGATCGGTCTTCATATCCATCTCACGACTTCGGCCGGTATCCTCAGGATAACCGCCGGGTTCAAACTATCACCAGTAGGTAGCACATCCCCTGTAAGGATCACGTCTACTCCACGATCTTCTTGCCCTGGGTACCTTACCGAGTCCACCATGTACCCGTAGACAGCTCAGCCTACTCCTTGATTCGGGTATCACATAGCTCAGAACCGAGAAAACTCATGGTGGACACGAAATATCATATCACGAGAAACCGCATTTTAAAAACAATATATAATTTCTTTTGAAATATAACCACGATTCCCAAGTTCAGAGATCTCATGAAAATAACATCTCAATGCATGTAACCATAAAGTACGATATATGCAAACATAGAACAGTAATGTGAACATGTCAAGTATATCATGCAAACATGTCATATGATAGTACTGAACAACGAATGTACTTTACGGTTATGAATAATACCGTGATATAGCAGTTCTACTGTGTAAGTGGTATAGCAATTACCGATGATGAATGTGTGAGCCGGCAAATATGTGTAAGTGTAACATGCGCATCATCGGTAATAGTGCATGTGTACTAGAAAACGATATCATATAGCGGTAAATACCGGGAACATAGTATGTATGTCACGAGCGATAAACCAACATAAACCCGAACGATAATAAGCTATGTAACTACAAATGAACCATATGGTCAGTTTAAATGATACGAATCATAGTTTTGAAGGTGAGGGCTATGGTGTTTTTGAGGAAAAGACACCATTTGAAAATCCATAGCGTACCTTGAGGTTTCCATTTAAAAGTGCATATGATTCGTCAGTTTTGGAAGTAAGTATGGTTCAGGTGAAATCTTTACGTCGGCGATCCAGCCTCATAGTATCAGATGTGGAAATATCTTCAAACATCATCTTCAGATCACGAGCTCGGATCAATCATCTGGTATTTCTTATCGCGTACGGTAATCTATCGTACGGTGGCATTAAATAGAATAAGAATTCTATAGTCTTATACAAAAACAAGGGTACGGATCTATGTTCTCGTACATCGTATCATCCTTTATTCTCATCCATATATATAACATCAATCTCATGTCATATCCTTATCATCCTCATATCATATCTATCTCAATCTCACATCATCGCTACATTAATCTCATTACATATCTTGGCAGATGTAATAGTGTATTCAAATCGCCTCACATCCTCATATCAAGTATATCCGCTCATATCATCTTATATTCACTCTTTTGATCATATCCATAAGTTCGTTGCATAGGTTTCTCCAAATATATTCTATATATCGGTTTCCATTATTGTAACGTTTTGAAAATCGTTTAGGTGAAATTTCGGAAAATCGGTAAAATAACGGGTGTTTTCCGTAAAAATCAGGATATAAATATCTTTTAATATAAAATTAAATATACATATTCTAGCTATGAAGTTGCTAGTATTTGGTGTTTATTGAGTCACTGGTAAAATTTCTAAATTACTGAAATTTTTTCCAAAATTAATTATTTTAATATTATTTTAAGTCGTCACTAATACATTTAATTAGGGAAAATTACAAATTGGAATGGGTTAATACAAATTTTGTGCATCATGACACACTAAATTAACATGTAAAATATTGTTTTTTGAAATGAATTGTCAAACGGTATTAGAAAATATCGAAGAAAAAGGCTTAAATAGTGAAATTAAGGTAAATGGAAATTTGGGGTATAACATTTATCTTTTCCCTCACCCCACACCCATACCCACACTCACTCACCCCCATCCCCATGTGGCCGAACCCCATGTTGCAGCCCTCCCCATTCTCCCCACTTTACCCCTTCATTTCTGCCCAAATGTTAAAAAGAAAAGAATTAAGAGAGAAGAAGTTAAATGAGATACGGGCTTTGACTTTTGGGTATTTCCTTGACTTTTTCCCCACCTCACTCTCTCTCCCCCTCCCCATTCAGCCGAGCCTACTGCAGCAGCAGCCCCCTCTCATTTCCCCCATTTTCTTCTCTCACTCCACCTCAAAAACCCTTCAAAAATGCATCAAAAATCCCACAAAATCAAAATCCAAGCCCTACCCATTTTTGCTTAGCATATCTAGTATGGTTCTTGGTGAATAGAAGCTAATTTGGAGGGCTATGCGTGCTTGTGGGATCTTCAAATTGTTTGGGTATAAATTCTAACCCTTTTGCTTAATTTGTTTTTAATTGTTTGAAGTTAGCTTATTAAGTGTTTAATTAGGTTTAGTTGTTAATTTGGAAATTCAAGATTTAGGGTTTTTAAATCAATTAGGGTTTTTATAAATTGTTTAGGATTACATGGTGTCGTTAGCATGCTAAGACACAAAAGACTTAATCTTGTTGCTTATTTGTAGTTGCTACATTTAAAATTGTCCAATTTGCATAATATTGCAAACTAGGTTTTTAGATTTAATTCAAAAGGAGAGATTAAAAATATAGTTAGGGTTTCATCACATCAGTAACATTATAATGAGTGGTTTAATATCTTAGGTTATGCAAAACCAAGCTTAGTTGTTGAATTGTGAATTTTACTTTGAGAATTGTTAAAATTGGATAAATTTCAAACTAGAATTTTGGGGTTAATGAAATTTAATGAGACTAAATTGTGGAAATGGTTTGTATGGCTTATTTAAGATGTTTAATAAGTATTATGGCCATTGGAATTGTTAAAACATCAAGTGTTGTACTAAAAAGGTAAATTTTGCTTGCTAGGTTTTCGGAAAAATAGCTTTTAAAGCGAGTTTGGAGTTTTTGTAAATTTTAACCTGTTTCATATTATAATTAGTGTTTGTGAATGTGCAAATGGGTGCGTTTGGGTTTTTCTAGATGGGTTGATATTTGTACATCGACATCGAGTGTTGGTTTGGCTCTTCTTGCATGCGTAGGCAATAGGTTTTGACCTATACGTGATACGCGTGCCGATTTGGTTTTCGTATACCGTTTCGATTTCGAATTGGATTTTTATGCTATATGATACGTTGTGACATGTAGGTACCCCCATGTGGACTTCGATACGACAAGCAAGCGCGTGGCGACGTCGGCACCGGCGAGCGAAGACCAGGTGAGTAGATTTATATCTACGGGGAGAAGTCGGGTGGATGGCGTATAGCACCCCCGCAAAGTTATGAGAAATGATGTGATGTGGTAACGATATACTTTTATATGTTAATGTGAGATATGTACACCTAGTTAGAAAAGCTTTAGGAGCTTATGGATTAGTGTTAGCGAGGAACGGAGGAAGGTTTTGGTTGGTTTCTAAATCGCAACCCTAGAGTAAGGATTTGCATACACGCACACATATACACTTGCATACATCATTTTCTTGTGCGTATATGGGAATGTGTATATATGTATATATGCATGGGTATGGGACTATGCATATATATACATTCATATACACATGCCTGAATGTTGAGGATATTATATGATATTTGGAGATGAGACGATGAGATTGGTCTTGAGGCCATGAGATCGGTGATATGATATGGTCCGTATTTGAGATACGACATGATATTTTAGCGGGTTCTTTAGGCATGATGTTTTCATACACACGCATGCATTTTATATATGGTATACGTATTGTACTAGACATAGATCAGTACCTCAATCATGATATTTGATACAGAGGATACCAGATGATTAATGTGATAGATGTGACATTTGACCCGTACCCAGATTTGGGATGCCGTACGAGCTATATATTGATTATAGATCCACACTCTTGACTTGAGGATGTCATATTATAGATATTTTATCGTATGGGATACTATTGAGGCGGGATCACCGACTATTATATGTATGTATATGTATCGACTCAGATGTTAGGCGGTTTCCTTACCTTTTGATCTGCCTGTTTAGTTTGGCCCTTTAGTGTACTTGTAAATGATAGATTAGATTCGACTCATACCTATTTCAAAAACTAACGAATCGTGAGTATTTTAAATACGGGACAAGGGATTCTACGGATATTTCAAAGGACATATCTTTTCTTAAAAACACCGTAGCCCTTATTTTCAAAACACCACGATTCGTATTATTTCAAATGGCACCACTGTATGACTCATATTTATATAAACGCAGATTAGTTATCATTGTGTTTATCATTCAGCTCCCGCATATTTTTATTGTTCGCATCGCATTTGCATGTTTATATTGTACTTCCATATGCCATTATTGAGATCATGCTGTCAGGACACCAGCACCATTACCGATGATGCGTATGTTCCACATACACTTACTTGCCGGCTCACACACATCATCATCGGTAATTACCATGTCACGTACACTTTAGAAGATACTATTTCAGTGACATAGCTTGCTAACTAATAGTTGCTACATGTTATAGCCTTCATATGCTAGTTTAATTATTGCATGGTATCAGAGATATCTATATATTCATTGCTTATGCAGTATTATAGAGATTTATGCCGGTTTTCATTGTTATTGACATGGTGACTTGATGATTTTGGATTCTTCTTGATATTTTATTGATTTGGAAACCGCATGTGAATGTTTTTTAAACTGATGAACCATTTTAAAGAGAAAAATTCGGTTTTCCTTGATATGTTGAGTATCGTCCACCATGATGTTTTCTCGGTTCTGAGATGTTTTCGAGACCCGATTCGAGGAGTTGGATGAATCGTCTCGGGTACATGGTGGACCCGGTATAGTACCCCGGGGCAAGAAGTTCGAGTAGTAGACGATGAGCCCGGCAGGGGCAGACTGCCTACCGGTGATTTTACCTGGCACGGCGGATATCCGGAGGATACCATTTGTGGTCGTGAGTTTGATGATATGGGCCGATCCGGACTGACAGAGCCCGAGGTTTTAGATATTGAGATATTGAGATTTGAGACACTGAGATATTGAGATATTGAGATTAGTATTTTGTGTCGATACTTGACACGGATTCTATGTTGATTTGATTGATGATATCTCGATTCATATACATACAGAAATCTCATTGATTAAAGGAAAACAGTGCTTCGATTCATGATGTACTCTATTCAAATTATATGCATTGCACATCATATTAGTGACATGGTGTTACCTGTGGCACTGAAACGAGTACTTGGTACTACACTTAGGGATGGATGTTTACTCTTACTATTATATTATGCTTCAGGCTATATTGTTATTTTGAGGATATTACTGATCGTATGACCTAGGATTGCGTTATACATGTGATTTCTACTCGTAGATATTTTCTACTCACAAGTTGGAAACTCACCCCTGTTGTGCCACAGTTCCTTGCAGGTTTTGCCGTACAGGTTTCGTTGCGGCTTTGCTGGCACACTGTTCCTTCAGGGTGATTGCTTTGGTAGGTGGGTTCTTTGCATCAGGACCACCATTGTTTATTTATTATTTCAGTTGTATCTAGAAACTCTATCAACCAGATTGTATATTTGAGAGAGATAGAAAACCAGACCTGTTATTCTTTTGACTTTAGAGTTGCGCATTGTATTATTATGTTTTTCTTATTGTTTTGAGTTTCTTTTGAGTTTTGATCCTCGCCCTTCGGCGTTGTATATTATACTGCTTTTGTGGTTGTGACCGTCGTTTGACGAAGAGCTAGCTCCCGCTTGGGGATGCCCTTTTTATATTTCGTATACTATTCATGTTGTATCCCGTTTGGGGGCCAGTATTTACAAAGGAGACTCTGCCGAAATTTTCAGAAAATACTTGAGATTTTAAAAATACATACTTCGGCCTATGTTGATTAAAACTACTTGCTTTCAATTGGTTTTTCCTTCACTCTACTGCTTTACTTGGTTTTGATTTCTGGGTTTCGGCTTACTTAGATTACGTACGTCTCGAGACGTTTCGTAATTTAAGTGCCGCTCATGTTCCGTACTTTTCGGGTCGTGACAAAGTTGGTATCAGAGCGTTAGGTTTTACCTTCGGAGTGTAGGATGACCCATGGTTGATGGAGTAGGTATCTTGAGTATGTAGGGTTCCTAGGCACGCTAATGAGGTCTCACAAGGCATCAACCATGCCAATTTCAAAATTTACAACTGCCGAGAAACCCTAATACGGATCGTTAACTAGAGTTTAGGCCAAACATGCAACTAGTTAACAACTTAACTAAGTGAACGGAAATACAACCTTTGTAGATCCGGTCCTCCACCTCCATAGCTCCGTAATGAAGTCCCGTCGCTGTCCATATCGGAATCCAAGACTCTCACGGTGGTTTCATCGGAGAAAAGACCGGGCTAGGTCGCCGACTTCGATGCCGAAGATGATCTACGTCGAGGCAACTCAAGATCAAACTCCAACTTCACCAAGTCATGAAACTTGTGAAGAAAACACCCTATACTACTTGGCAAGTGGTAGAGGATGAAGAAATAGGAACTAGGTTCACTTTAGAATTGGATTTCTCACTCATTTCATCAAGTTGCCATTAATGGTAGCAAAGGTTTTCTTCATCTTTTTGAAGAAGAAGAAGAAGAGAAGAATATGATATGATAAGTGTTATATAAAATATAAAATAAAAAGATACTTATCATATTGCAACCATAGTTAGGTGTAGAGAATAAACCAAGGTTAGGTGAATGGTTAGGTTAGGCAAAGAAACAAAAATGGTTGAACTTTTTCAAAGCTTCATGAAGCTTCAAGTAAATCCAAAAAGCAACCATTTTTTTTCTTGCCTTAAAAGGAAATAAACAAAATAAATGAAAAAGTAAATAAAATCAAAACCCTAACCATTA
The DNA here is from genome assembly GCA_030015575.1 of Agapanthus africanus. Classification (NCBI taxonomy): domain Eukaryota; kingdom Viridiplantae; phylum Streptophyta; class Magnoliopsida; order Asparagales; family Amaryllidaceae; genus Agapanthus; species Agapanthus africanus. The sequence goes on along the minus strand of JASDDO010000001.1, from coordinate 328,788,321 downwards.
CATAACCATGGTTTAATCTAAACATACACCCAAACATTCATGTATCATCAAACATGATACGATCAAGTGCACAAAAAAATATATCACATATACAATGTGCACAACAAGTGAGAAAATCCATTTAAAGTGAACAAATACTAGTTAATGTAAAGTAATATATCAAATATATAATTATACATTAAATCATTAAATCAACACTTGATTTAACGATCCGGTCATATCGCATATGACCGACTAATATCCAATGTATCGGCTTATCGAATCAATCCTCGATTCGATAACTAGGTTATATCGCATACAACCAATCGATACATTTATCGCGAGAATAGAATACGGTATCACATACACGCATTATTCTCGGTCCCGCACATATCTCATATGCGCTCCTATTTCGTTTCGCTTGAGCCAGAAAACATCTGTGTAGGACTCTAAAGACTCGTCAATACGCCGGCAGCAGGTGATGATCATATCAAACACCCACAAGCCGCAAGCGGTCTGCTAAACGTAACGGCCACCCAGGTATTGAGCGATCAGAAGATCGACGAGCAAGCCCGCTCACACTCCTGTGAATCCAACCAGTAACACTTACCGTACAGTCCGGTCTGTTCATCTGATATGTCGCATATCTCGCCTAGGGGTGGTGAACGTCAGACCCTAATAGCTCGATAAGTCGTGTCGATATGAGGTCTATAACAGTTCGAGAAACTAGTGGTAACACTTACCAGTAAATCTCAGCAACCCTGGCCATGGATTTTCGGTTATAGCCAATCGAACACAGCGCAACATCAACTCCTTATACCGGGAGAGACGAATCCCCTCCTATCGTTCATTGCCTCCATGTGATTCGGGACTGTACCTAAAAACCACCGTTTTGCACGCCCTCTTGGACGTGGTAAGGTGGAAATCAAAGCACAGTGAGAACCACACAAGACTCTATGGCGATCTCGGGTCAACAGACTACTCTGTACCAGTGTCACCAGAGAACTACCATCTGACGTAAGGTATAATACCATCTGGGAGTTCTCAGCGAGTCCGTCCAGTGTACCCAGTCTCCACTGAGCACCCGTATATCATCTCTGATGTCAAACACCAATGGATATGGGATCATCCATCGCCCATCTGTATGGGTCGAGAAGGTATACGCTAGTCTACTCTGGTATATCGATGCCCCGTCTCGATATACCCACGACTAGGGACCTTGAAGGATGTTCTTATGGACTACCATGTCCCCACTAGTATGATCCGCATCATAGTCCAGGTAGTCAAGTACACATCCTAAGGGCTTTACCAACATGTAACAGAGAGACAATCAGTGTACACGTTAAGGTAAAGAGTAACCAGATAGCATACTATCATGTCGAGCAAGAAAGTCCTCCCTATATATGTCCAAGCATCCACTACAATATACATCCTATGTATAGTAATGGCCTCTAGGGCATACATATAACTAACAATCTCCCACTTGCACTAGGGCCATCTGATAGCAGTGGTTGTAGTATCTCATACTCAACCATCCCATAAAAGTCTCTCTCTGGGAAAAGGCCTTTGTGAGTGGATCCGCCGTGTTGTCCTCTGAGTCTGTTCTCCTAACCTCGATCACCCTGGAGATCAACCATCTCCATGATCAGGTGATACTGCCTTAGAATATGTCTAGATCACTGATGGGACGGACGTTCCTTGGCATAAGCCACAACTCCATTGTCACACAATGGGAGGAACTAAGTTCATCTCATGAACCAATATACACCCAGACTGCCTCTTTGGTAGCATCTTAAGTAGCGATGTATCCAGCCTTTATCGTCTAGTATGCCACGGTATCTAGCTTGGAACTCTTACAACATACCGTCCCTTTACAGAGGGTAAAGACAATGCCTGTGACTGACATTCAGTCGTTCTCATCACCCTGGAATACTTCCAGTGATTCTCCCCAGGATCATTTGATACCATCTCACTTCAACTAGTGAGAATCCTAACATCCATTTAGATCTATCTCATAGATCCAAAACCCAGGATTTAGTAGGTATCACTTTGATCCTATGTGGAGAATCATTGTGATAAGCGGAGATTGATCGAGCGTAGCATAGGAAACTCCTTCCCTATCAAGAGTATGTCATCCACGTACTCTACGAGGATCGTCACCATACTCCCTACTACCTTTTTGTTTATACAAGGTTCATCTACCATTTTGATGATGTCAAACTCTTTGACTACTTCATCAAAACAGACGTTCCAACTCCACGATGCCTGCTTTATCCTATAAAGCATCTTGTACACGTTTCCGTTGCTCCCACTGTTTACGAAGCCCTCTGACTGTGTACTTATAGACTCTCTCTTCTAAAACATCATTTAGAAAAGCGGCCATGACACCCAACCGCCAGATATCGTAGTCATGGTATGTAGTCGTGGCAAGTAGGATCTGTATGGACTTAAGCATAGCCACTGGAAAAAGGTTTCATCATTTTCCACACCTGGTCGATGACGCAAACGTTTAACAAGTCTAGCTTTGAAAGTCTCAACCTTTTCATCTACACCAAGTAATCTTCTCAAGATATACTTGCTCCTGATGGTGATTTAACCCTTCAGATATAGCAACCAAAGTCCATACTTTGTTGGTGTATAAGGATTCCATCTCAGATCGCTAAGCATCCAGCCATTCTAACAGAGTCACACTCCTGATGGCCAGCTCGAAACTAGTTGGGTCATCATCTTATGATGCAATCCTCGCTCCCACTGTCATCGAGAAACCGAAGTATCTCTCAGGTGGGTGAGGAACCCTACTAGATCGGCGGAGAGGCTGAGGTTTGTTGGTCTCTACTGAATCCTTTGGTTCTACCAATTCATCTGCTGTAGTTTGTATAGCTGGAACCTTTCCAGTTCTACATAACTGACCTTGCCTCGAGCTTGTCCGGATTTTGCTTTTAGACATAGGCCAGACAACCCCAAATCTTAACTAACTTAAGATATGGGCTCTTCCCTTTCCATATCACATATGAAGTGGTAGGCAACTGATTTGATTTGAACCCTATTCAATAGGTATGCAGCTTCTCAAGTACATAACTCCCAAAAGGAAATAGGTAACTCAGTAGTACTCATCATAGAGCACACCTTATCATATAGGGTGTGATTGCTCCGCCCCGATATACCATCGTGCTATGGTGTATATGGAGGAGTAATGCTGAGAGAGAATCTCATTCTCCTTCAGAAAAGTCCAAGAATTCCGTGCTCAAGTAGTCTCCTCCTTGATCACATCAAAGGACATAATACTTATACCCGTTTTGGTTCTCTACTTCTAACTTATATTCTGTGAATATCTCAAAAGGTTCGGACTTGTGTTTCAACAGGAACATATGTCTGAATCTTGAGAGATTATCAGAGAATGTAATGAAATACAAAGAACCAGTCTTGGCATATGCAGACAGGGGACCTACATACATCAACATGTATCATCCCAAGAGTTCACTAACTCTTTCTCTGTTTTCAGTAAACAGAGCTATTGTCATCGTATCTTTATGACATGACTGGCAAGATTCATAAGATGTAAATTCAAACAGATTTAAATATGCATCTAAATGTAACTTCAGCTAGTCAGGTCGCATTGATATGACCTAGTCTACAATACCTCAAGAAAAATTCGTTCATTTCTGAACTCATCCTCTTGTGTGTGTTCTGTATACTAAGAACTGTAGTTTGATTTAGAACATCAACGCTTTTAGATAACGTGCCTGAACCGATCAACTTTTGATATAGGAAATGTTCAAAACATTATCCAACAATACAAAATTTTATCATTTCTTTACTAATAAAGAGACTGATATGATTTTGTATATCAGGTTCGGTATCTAATAGCATTTGTTCAGAATCAATGTATTGGTAATACAGGGTGACAGTGACCAACAGACTTGGCTGCAACACTTGCCCCGTTTTCTGTCTCATGAAACTTATCACCCGTTCTCAGTTTTTCTACCTTTTTGCAGCCCTATGTAACAGATTACATATCTGGGATCCTGATCCGGTATCATATACCCAGGATGCGGAGGATACTGAGAAACAGTTCTTTGTAATGAACACACCCGAAGATGATGCATCAGCATGCACTCTCTTCATTTGGGCGGCACGGGATTTCTGGTAATTCCCAATTTCCTGCTCTGTCTTATAACAATTATAAGTTGGAGCAGGACCAACGTTCCCCAGCTCAGTATAACAAGTGGGTTCGGTCAATAATCCGTATTATTATCTTGATTAAGGCGTGATATGGTCGCTACCTGGAGAGAGAGAAAAGAAAACACTCAGCGTGCGCTCTTGCAAGAATAGATTGGTTATTATTTTATCTAATCAGGATGGCTCCCACTGTTTTTATCAAATCTTCCTTCAAACCCTAAAAGGAAAGACTAGCCGGGATTAATTACACACTACAAGTTCGCCAATCTTTTAGCCAGGCCAGTGTCGGTACTATGAGGGAGGTCCCCCGTGCTTTCGCACGAACCTAATTAATGTAAACCTCGTTTTTCCAGAGGCGTAACCCCGTTGACAGCTTTCTAGAAACCTACTTGATCGGCTAATTGTAATGTGTAAAACTCTCCCAGGAGTAATAATTACTCACAGCGGGTATCGGGATCCAACTATCTCATAGAAAGTATGCAATCTCATTGCAAATTTCAACACTTGAAATTCCCGATAATTTTGCCCCTAGCACCCTATGACCTTGACGGAGGTCAACAAACCATAGGCTACTAGTCAAGTTCAACCCGTCATTTCTTGATTGAATCAAACCCACCCGCACGACCCTTGACGGAGGTCAACAAGGTCGTACGACTACCCTAATCCAATCTGCATCATATGCATAAGCAGATAAATACTAGTTAGCTATCACACACTACGCCTTGACGGAGGTCAACAAACGTAGCACGAATACTAAGTAGGACTTATCTGAAATGACGGAGGGCTACGACAGGTTTTTCAGAAAACCTATTGCGTAATGAACTTGATATCGTTGTAGAATCAAATGATTTTAAAATGGAGTGTTTTTGAGGCTTTTCTAGTTTTTCTAAAGGAGTCACTCCCGGTGAAGGGATCGTCGGTCCTTTCCTCGTCGAACGAGGTGCGGGATATATCATATATATCACTGTGCAAAGCAGAAACTATAGAAGCAATCAAAAAGACAAACCGAGGGTTGTAGCATCTGCCAGTTATTGCTAAAAGAGTCACTCCCGGTGAAGGGATCTCGGTCCTTTCCTTATCGAATACGGTGCAGGATATATCATATATACCGCTGTGCAAAGCAAGAACTGTAGCTACCTGTTTTTATTTTTGAAATTCGATTCTACAACATCTTTAGGTTTCTTTTACTTTCATTAATCATATTAATGAAGTCCCATCATTTAAGTACCTAAACATCACAGATAAATACGACGTACACTTATGCCATCCGCATTCGCCTCGATGTCCCCTCGTGCACCGTTAGGTTAGGTAACTAACGGCAGAGCGGGGCAGGGCTAGCGCGGGTGTAAAACATAAGTAACGTCTATATAATATATCATATATACTATATACAGTATTTATCACAGAACATCACATGATCACATCACAGATATCGCAGCAGAAGAAACAAATGAAATATTGGATATACTAGGACATCCGTGTTTTCAATACGAGCCAGTAAAAAACACGGATTCCACGGTCGCGATGAATAGCCAAACTCACACCCCTAGACCCCTACGAGAGCGGCAAGCAACCCTACCAATTCTAGAGTTAGGAGACCTGAACTCGACTCCTCGAGTTGGTCTCCCACTGGACCCTAGAACCCGGTCACTTGTGCTCTCCTTCTTGGGTCTATCCTAGTGCGGAAAAGTAAATAATATACAAAGGGTGACATCTTCCGCAACCTGGAAGTGCCCCAATAAAAGAATATTACATACAAGTTTTTACATGAATGAAAATGAAAAAACACTCATCTCACATAAACCCCCTCGGCTATTCAAACACGACGATCCAATATAACATATCCAGCAACACATAACATCACATGTCATCAACGTAAGTAAACATGCGTATCCCAATTGTCGTTGGCATATAGCAACGAAACCGGCGATATCACATATTACACTTACGGTCACAGAAAAGATAGTGTAAAACTACAACAGTTGGAATCCGCAAGCTCCTTAGACATCACATGCCTAATCAAATGAATTACTTAGACATCGCATGCCTAACAATTATAAACCCCACATTTTAGTCTCAAAATCGAAAACACTTTTCAATATCAAGTCGGGCAATTCAACAAGATTCCCGACATCCTGATCTAATACTCGTTGCAAACTTTAGTAGACGGCCGCACCCCCGATACCGTCGACGAAGTGCACCAAGGCGGAACACCGCTACCGCGAGCACCCGAACGGATGCTTTCGGCGATGGGGTTCTCCTACAGTCACTTGGTCGGGGCTAAGGGGTGTAGCCGTCTATTAAGTTTATCGGCGAGTATCCGCGTACGCTACGTGATTGCAACGGACTTTTGATCACATCAAAATTCCGTGGCAACCGATCAAGTGAGACTAAACTGCTATGTTTATAACATTCATATCAGTTATCTCATAACTACTTGTGGATTCCAAATATTGTACCACATTCCGGGTAAATAGAAAATGTTAAAGTTTCCGATCGAACAATCAAACACCCAAGTTTTCCAGAAACAGCTCAACACATGAAACAAGTTTAAAAACATTCACTTCATACCTCAGTACCAACGGTCCAGCCGTAGAAGGGTCAAGCCAACGCCTCACATGTGGCACGCCGTACTGCCCCAAACCCTAAGGTTCGAAGGGCAGTTCAAGACGGTCACATAATCGAGTTAAGGTTTGTTGTCTTCTAGAGGGACCATCGCGTTACTTGCACTACTTAGAACGTCGTTAAACTACGGAAAAATCCAACAATTGGAAATTTCCCGGCAGGGGAAAAAGTGGGTATTTATATCCGATCGAACTTTTTAACATATTCTAAAATTACCCGGAAAAACACATAGACAAAATTAGACAATCCGATCGAATGTACGAACTCCCAATACAACCCAAAATACTCAACTCTTGAGTAAACTATAAAAATTCCCAGAAAACTCAGCAATGAATGAAAGAGTTACTGTGCAAAAACGACTGGCTGAAGACACTAAGTGGCCGCGGAACCGCCGCATTAGCCATTCTAATGCCGCGGTTCCGCCGCGATTTGATCGAATCTCTTGGTCAATTTTGCACCGTAATTCTTAGAATTTCCTGCTGAATTTTTTAAGAATTTTTAATATGGAAAAAACCCAGTTTTGTAAAAATGTACAGAGAGGGGTCATATTTAGGGTTACGGGGTTCGATCGGAATTCTAACATCGTCTACGCATCGCCTAAGGCTCTAGCTAGGCTCTGATACCACTGTAGGGTTCCTAGGCACGCTAATGAGGTCACACAAGGCATCAACCATGCCAATTTCAAAATTTAAAAGTGCCGAGAAACCCAAATACGGATCGTTAACTAGAGTTTAGGTGAAACATGCAACTAGTTAACAACTTAACTAAGTGAACGGAAATACAACCTTTGTAGATCCGGTCCTCCACCTCCATAGCTCCGTGATGAAGTCCCCTCGCTATCCATATCGGAATCCAAGACTCTCACGGTGGTTTCATCGGAGAAAAGACCGGGCTAGGTCGCCGACTTCGATGCCGAAGATGATCTACGTCGAGGCAACTCAAGATCAAACTCCAACTTCACCAAGTCATGAAACTTGTGAAGAAAACACCCTATACTACTTGGCAAGTAGTAGAGGATGAAGAAATAGGAAGTGGGTTCACTTTAGAATTGGATTTCTCACTCATTTCATCAAGTTGCCATTAATGGTAGCAAAGGTTTTCTTCATCTTTTTGAAGAAGAAGAAGAGAAGAATATGATATGATAAGTGTTATATAAAATATAAAATAAAAAGATACTTATCATATTGCAACCATAGTTAGGTGTAGAGAATAAACCAAGGTTAGGTGAATGGTTAGGTTAGGCAAAGAAACAAATGGTTGAACTTTTTCAAAGCTTCATGAAGCTTCAAGTAAATCCAAAAAGCAACCATTTCTTTTCTTTCCTTAAAAGGAAATAAACAAAATAAATGAAAAAGTAAATAAAATCAAAACCCTAACCATTACATAACCATGGTTTAATCTAAACATACACCCAAACATTCATGTATCATCAAACATGATACAATCAAGTGCACAAAAAAATATATCACATATACAATGTGCACAACAAGTGAGAAAATCCATTTAAAGTGAACAAATACTAGTTAATGTAAAGTAATATATCAAATATATAATTATACATTAAATCATTAAATCAACACTTGATTTAACGATCCGGTCATATCGCATATGACCGACTAATATCCAATGTATCGGCTTATCGAATCAATCCTCGATTCGATAACTAGGTTATATCGCATACAACCAATCGATACATTTATCGCGAGAATAGAATACGGTATCACATACACGCATTATTCTCGGTCCCGTACATATATCATATGCGCTCCTATTTCGTTTCGCTTGAGCCAGGAAACCTCTGTGTAGGACTCTAAAGACTCGTCAATACGCCGGCAGCAGGTGATGATCATATCAAACACCCACAAGCCGCAAGCGGTCTGCTAAACGTAACGGCCACCCGGGTATTGAGCGATAAGAAGATCGACGAGCAAGCCCGCTCACACTCCTGTGAATCCAACTAGTAACACTTACCGTACAGTCCGGTCTGTTCATCTGATATGTCGCATATCTCGCCTAGGGGTGGTAAACGTCAGACCTCAATAGCTCGATAAGTCGTGTCGATATGAGGTCTATAACAGTTCGAGAAACTACTGGTAACACTTACCAGTAAATCTCAGCAACCCTGGCCAGGGATTTCTGTAAGTGCACGGCGGCGCCCCGGCCGTCAATCCGACGGCCAAATGCGGAAGCGGTGATAAACTTTAAATTTTCTTGAACTGGCAAACCACCGCGCACTAATACCCGGATCGAACCACTAACTAGTCCTAGCTATCTACAAGATGGGGAAGAGAGATATACCAACAGATCCGAGTCCTCCGGTCTTCTCGTCGTCGTCCCGATCTCCTGCGGAATGTCCCGTCTCCTCCTCGTCGCCGGAAGTGCACCACATCGCCTACTTCTTTTACGGGCTCCCACCTCAATGCCGAGGCAACTCGGGCACGAAGCTGGCTAGTCGACGTGCCCAAGAATTGCTGTAGAATGTATAGTAGAGCTCAAGTCTCATTTGGGGTTCATGGAGGTGCCATTTTGGTGGAGGGATGATACAAGAACAATGTGGAGGGACTTGGGGATTTTTGGAGCATCAAATGAAGCAAAAACCCATACCACAAAATTTGGACAGCCCACCCAAAGGAAGTGGCCGGCCATGACTTCAAGAGTGGGAGGAATGAGAGAGGAGGTGAATGTATCAAAAGATAATCAACCATGCAAGAGGAAAAACAAAGTTATCATGAAAAAGGGCAATGATCACAAAATAATTCCAACACACAACCAACAACCATCACTCATCATCAACCATCATGTCCTACAAAAGTCAAGGCATGATGAAGCTAGAAGTCAAGGTCAAGGAAAGGCTATCATGATACAACAAAATGCAAAGACCCCTCTCCACAAATCCTTATTTGCAACAATGCAAATAAGCCCTCCTCCACTAATCTTCGGCCAATGAACGATACAAAGGAAATTGGCCGAAACGGAAAGCAAACTGGCAACTCCAGAAAACTGGACCCGTAATAAATTACAGGAAAACCCCGATACTGTGCATACACACCCGCATTTGTATTCCGACCGAAATACAAATGCAATGAGACAAAATCTACACTGTACTATACTAGGATCCGGCTTATACCAAAACCGGCTAGTATGATCCGTTCAATCCTGATCCGTGCAATACCGCACGTATCTGATCGAACCCAGCCATATATCCATACGGCCTATAGTACAAACTGTCCGATCCTGATCCATGCAATACCGCACGTATCTGATCGGACCTTGCCATATCTCCATACGGCCTCTACAACCTTTCGTCCGAAAGCTGAGTAACAGAATGTGGGGGACTCTAAAGACTCGTCAACACCTTGGTCGTCGATTTAACCACCAGCACGTCAGAGGTATAAGCCAATACGTAACGGGCTACCAGGTATTGACTAAAAGGGACGTCTGTGAGCGAACTCAGCCTGACAACCCTACTGAGCCTGTCAGTGACAATATCCGTACAGTCCGGTCCGTTCGTCTATGAGTATCGCATGGCGGGCCTAGGGGGTTGGTAAAAGTCAGACCCCCAAAAGCGGTACAAGTCGTGTCGGAGTGTAGCCCAGAACACCTGAGATACTACTGGAATACCTACCAGTAAATCTCCTGCCTTGGCCAAAGACTTCGTGTAATGGCTCTCCTAGACACAGCACGACCTCACCCTCAATACCGGGAGAGACGAACCCCTGAAGATACGCTCACTGCCTCCATGTGGCTCGGGACTGTACCCAACTAAAACCTGTTTGCACGACTCCTTTGAGCCGTGGTAGGGTAGTAATCAAAGTACAGTGGGAACTCACACGAGAAAAATGACGATTCCCAGGTCGATGAACTAACCTGCACACATGTCACCAGGGAACTGCCATCTGACGTCTGGTATATGACCAACTAGCATGTTCCCGGCGAGTCCTGTCCGGTGTACTCATAACCCAATGAGCACCTGTATACATCTTAGGTGATCCAACTGACACCAGTGGCTTGTGAGACCGGCCACCGCCCCTCGTCGGGGTCTCGACTGTATACACTAGTCTACTCTGGAGTATCGATGCCCTGTCTCGAAACTCACACGACTAGGGACCATTTAAGGATATGCTTATAGACCCCAGCTCCCACTTATATGATCGCCCTCATGCTGCTGGTGGTCAAGCAAGAATCCTAGGGGCTCTATCAACGTGTAATAGCAACTTGTCAGGTCACCTAAAACAGTACACGATGATAAAGGTAAACCAGATAGCATACTATCATCTCGAGTAAGACTGTCCTACCGGGATAGGTTCTCCATCAATCATTGCAATCACGTACCTGTGACCTAATAATTGACTCTGAGGGCACTATCTCCAACAATCTCCCACTTGCACTCAAGGCTAATTATTGCGATGTCGCATACTCACAGCCCGTGTGATACCGAACACCCAACTCCTCTACTAGTCAGTCTCACAAAGCTCGTTTGCGAAACTATTGCGTTCGAGGAATAGCCTCAGTGAGTGGATCCGCTTAGTTGTTTCTTTCTATGTCTCTCTATATCTCAAGTTCGCGGAGAAAACCCATCTCCCGAAATGAGCAATACCTGTCTTAGAATGTGTCTGGATGTCTGATGGGACATAGCTCATAAATGAACTCCAAATCCAAACTTCTTAGACTGTATCGTCAACTGAACTTAATCAGTATCCTGGCCATTCCACCCTCAGTATTGCCTTGGACCAACTGTCCAAAATACTGCCCCTTCGTCAGAAGGAAAAATTATAACTCTGACAACCTCCTTGTCGTCCATGTCACCTTGGAAGCCTGGAATGATAACTGTTTCCCGAATGAGGCTGTCGTTATCATATCCCTAGAACATCCACTTATGTTCTAAAACTGCTTCCGACCGTTTCTTCAGGATTGGATTAATGTCAGCTTATTGCATCTAGTGCAAGAACAATGTCTGGTGTGGTACTTGACATCTCATGATTGACTCAATTGCCTGAGCAAGTGATCTGCCAATCATGCACGTCCCTCTCCCCTTTAGTCTGTAAGACACCTTTGGAGAGGGTGACTCCATCTTCTACAGGTATACTACCGTGCCAGGAGTCGTCCATTCTAAATACTCTTAGAATGCTGTCTAAGTACCCAGATTGGGAGACTACCCAAATCTAGATCTAAAACCATAGATCTAGTAACCAGTATGTCTGATATAAAATCCATTTCCTTTGTGGAGAAACCACTGTGTGACGACCAAAGTATAACCGATTGTAGTATAGGAGTTTCTTTTCCTACTCTGTGTATGTCATCCAAATACCAGGATATTACACCCTACTACCTTCTCCACAGATCCATCCCCTATTCTGAAGAAGTCAAACCTATGACTGTCACGTCAGAAATAGATGATCTATCTCCGCTACTGGTGCTTCAGTCTATAAATAGACATAAGCCACCTGTCCACCAATGCTTCCGCTGCTCCCACTGACTACGACAACCCTCTGGCATAGTCATATAAACGTACACTTCTAAAGCAAGTTTAGAACGACGCTATACTCATCCTCCTGCCGGGTCTCACAGTCTGGAACAACAGCAATGGCAAGTGTGGGTAAACAAGAACTTCCCTGTCACTGTCTTTGAGGCTACCGGAGTACCTCTCGGGTGGCTGAAGTTACCCACCAAATCTGCGGAGTGGCCAATGGAATGTCAATCCAGATTGAATCTTTAGGTTCCTTATCAAATCTTCAGTAATCATTTGTGGTTCTGGAATCACTTCCAGTTCTACCATACTCCCACTACTGTTTTCTGAAAAAATCCATTTTTAATAAAACTGTGGCGAGTCTAGAACAATATTGCTATTGTTCATCCAGATGGTAGAAAGTCAACCCTCGTCATAGCCTGGGTCAACCCACAAACATCCATTACAGAAACGTGCCTTGAGTTGTCCAGTGTCTGGTTTAATCATAAGCCGGACAACTCCCCGTACCTTAACAGCGTTAAGATATGAACTGTTCTATATCCCATATAGAAATAGAGGCACTGATTTAATTGAACCAGATTCAAATCATGCAGCTGTCCCCAGTGCATGTCAACTAAATGGAGAGAGGCCGATCAGCGTTACTCAACTCAGGAATGCTTCCAATTATGAGTAACCTGAAAGAGAAGCAAGATCTCTTTATCATTACTATCAACTGAATACCATACACAAGTATCTACATCTTCGATCTCTTTGAAGAATCCCGATACTTGCTATACCTGGTTCTCTACTCTATTCAAATACCTATAACTTCTCCAAATTCGGACCCTGTGTTTTCCACGAAACACTTGTCTAAAAACTAGAGAAGTCATAAGTAAACCGAATATAGTACGAGAACCAACCCCTCTGTCCTGATGGACCCTGGACAATATACAATACTCTGTATAAGTCCCTTGAGTCTGATAACTCATTCACTGTGTGTCGTAGGTTGGAAACTGTACTTATAGTTAAGAAGAATTACACCGCTATTTAATGCTCCTTACCTAACCATCCACTGATATAGGTAAATGTCACAGACATAATTTCAAAAAGGTATATCTCACTCTATGAAAATAGACGTACAGATATATCAATTTGAAATTGGTGCATAACAGCGGATATTCAAAACCAAATATTTGTTGTCCGGCAAACAACCCAGGTGACTTCCTCAAATATCACTGATTACAACGAATCCCGATATAATGAGGATGATCACCCAATTCCCAATAACCTACTCACACTCATCATCTGTAAAACCATACAGATGTGAGAATCGTACCTGGTAAATACATACCCTGGAGCAAGTATCTAATCGGGAAATCAGTTTTCCTTTAATAGTACACAGTGAAGCTGAAACATTGAAATGTTTCGATGGGGTATCCCGGTATTCCTAGTAATGCCTCTTCCAAATTCACGACTGTAACCGTATAATTCTTTGCCACCTCTCCAAATCCCTTCATATGTCTTTAGTCTTTACCTTCTGCACACTCCTTAGGCCAAATGGTTTTCTTCCTTCCCTACCGTTCGGCACCAGCCTATGGTTTGGAAGAAGACTATCCAATAAGCATAATGGGTGTACTGTCCCAATCTTAGGAACACTCGCAATGAGAGAGGGTGAAGATAAAAGACAACCGAATACACCTTATTCCTATTTCTCCTGAACCAGAATCCATCCCCGAACTGGAACAAGTTCCTTTCGAGTTCGTATATAACCATACGATGGAGTATCCAATATACTGTGGATCTTCGTAGTGATACGGAGTGTCCTGGAGAAATACAAAGGTGATTTAGGATTGGCGAAGAAATACTTGGTTTGGTCGTGAATATCTGTTGCAATTTACTTTGCCCTCTTACTAATCCCTTGATTTGTCTTAACTTAATACCTTCTGTACACCATCGTTAGGCTAATTGGTTTTCTTCATTCACTACCGGTCGACACCAGCCTAAGGTTTGGAAGAAGACTATCCAATTTGCGTAATAGGTGTACTATCTCCTAAACCAAGGAGTACTCGCAACCTGAGAGAAGGTAAAAGGAAAAGACAACTGAATAGTCCTATCCGTTTTCTCCAAAACCGGAAACCATCCTCGAATAAATTCTTTCGAGTTCGTATCTAACCATACGATGGTTTTGTCCAATGGAAGTGGACGTTCGTAGTAATACGAGGTGTCCTGGAGAAAAGGGTAAAAGTAGGAGTGGCAATGAGGTTCGCAACTCTGACAATCCAAAAGCCAGTGTTAAGAAGGTTCGGTCAATCTTGGTCACTGAGTCATAGTCTTAGGGTCGGGTCAATGGTCGCTGCCAAAGAGAGAGAGAAAAGAAACACTCAGCGTGCACTCTAACCTAGATCAGAATGGTTACCAATTTATCTAATCTGGAAACCTCCCACTGTACCGTCAAATTCTCCTCCAAACCTGAAAGAAGAATTAGTCGGGGTCACCCGAGGAGTAAACTAACTCATCAGTGGGAATCGGAATCCAACTATCACCGCATGATAACGTGACGGAATCCGCTCACGGTATCACACTCCAGAAGGTATGCGCATATCTGGCAAGTTTCAGTTCTTTTGAAACTCCCGATATGATTTCTGCCCCATGCTCTTATGACCTTGACTAAGGCCAACAAATCATAAGTCACATGTCAAGTTCTACCCGTCATTATCCAGGTTGATTTGAACCCACCCGCACAAGCCCTTGACTAGGGCCAACAAGGCTATACGACTGTCCCAAACCAACGCATCTATCTATGCAGCATATGAACACCCAACAGCTACCAAACACTGTGCCTTGACTATGGCCAACAAACACAGCTTGAATACTATTGACTACCCATATGAAACGACGGAGGGCTACGAATGGTTTCTGGCGAAAACCTTTAACGTAATGAACTTGATATCGTTGAAGGAACGGATAGCTTTTTAAAATATAGTGACGAAAAACCTTTGCTAAAGAGGTCACTCCCGGTGAAGGGATCTCGGCTCTTTCCCCGTAGAATGAGGTGCAGGATATTCCAACTGAATAGCACGATGCAAAGCAAAAGTAATCGGCTATAGTGAAGTTATTGCCCTGACGCAAACTTTTTGTCCAAGGGGTCACTCCCGGTGAAGGGATCTCGGCCCTTGCCTCGTCGACTGAGGAGCAGGATATTCCAACTGAATACCACGATGCAAAACAAAAGTGAACGTCCTTGCAATAACAGCTTTTGAAAAAGTGTTCCAACAACATCAGAATAGGTTTGTTTTTAACTTGCATTGATCCGAATCAACGCAGTCCCATCAATTGATCACACCACAAAGAACGAAAATAATATGACGTACGTATATGCCATCCGCATTCGCCACTGGGTCCCGTCATTACCCGTTAGGTTAGCTAACTAACGACAGAGCGGGGACTGGACTAGCGCGGATGCAAAACATATACAACATCTACTAATATATATACCAATATATTATATTTCGCTCAAGGCGTGAATAAAATGCAACATCACAGAAATGTACAGCATCACAGAACAATACAGATATCTGGGATCCCCGGGTTTCACAGAGCCGCTGAAACCCGACGTTCCCCTGGTCGTGTGGATAGCCTGTGCAATGAAAACCTAGACCCCTACGGGCGTGGCAAGTTACCCGCCAAAACCTGAAGCGAGGCAGCCCCCTTCAGCATCATGAATGGACCACCCAGCACTTCACAGAATTCGGTAACTTGGGCACCCCTCCTGGGTCAACCTGTACCCCCTACGAGTGCGGCGAATAGCCCGCCAATCCTAGAGTGAAGCCCCCTCCGTCTCAATGCCATGAGATGCGGGCTTGTTGCCCTCTAGAACCCGACTATCCGTGCACCCCTCCGCGGGGTAATCCTAGTACAGAAAGTAAAATATACATACAACGGGTACATCGACCGCAACCTGGCCGTGCCCCAAAATAATAATACAAACAGGCAGTGACGGCAGTCCACATGTCGGACGCTCGTCCCGCAATATCAAATGTACATAATACAACCACAACTGTACTAGCATTGCATCCAGGCTATCCCCTACGACCGATCCGCAACATCACAGCAAAAACAGAACATCAACGTGAAAGTTACGTTCGCAAATCCGTCTAACCGAGCTATAGCAGTTAGACTGGATTTACCGATCAAGTGACATTCACGGTCGCAGATATAATGTAAATACTGTGAAATAATGTGTTTAAAATATTTTGATAGATCAAATTTTAACAAGTGGGCCCCCAAGCATTACTGTAGCAGATCAAGAAATTCTGGGCCCAATGTTATTATTCCAAAACCCCTATTTTCACCCCAGAAAGACACTGTACAAATTTGGTGCAGGGAACCCAAAATAGTGCGGCGGAACCGCGGCCCAAAGGGGTGTTTGGCCGCGGTTCCGCGCTCCTATAGTGGAGTTGCTGCATCGAATTTTCACAGAACTCTTAGATTTTCCAGTACATCACTATTTTACAACCTGAAAAATTTTTCGACACCAAAAAATTTCAACAGAAAACTGATGTGAACAAAAATGTAGATTTTGGAATTTTGGTCGATCGGAAATGCAAAACACATTACACAAAGCTAGACTAAGTTAATGGCGAGGCTCTGATACCACTGTAAGTGCACGGCGGCGCCCCGGCCGTCAATCCGACGGCCAAATGCGGAAGCGGTGATAAACTTTAAATTTTCTTGAACTGGCAAACCACCGCGCACTAATACCCGGATCGAACCACTAACTAGTCCTAGCTATCTACAAGATGGGGAAGAGAGATATACCGACAGATCCAAGTCCTCCGGTCTTCTCGTCGTCGTCCCGATCTCCTGCGGAATGTCCCGTCTCCTCCTCGTCGCCGGAAGTGCACCACATCGCCTACTTCTTTTACGGGCTCCCACCTCAATGCCGAGGCAACTCGGGCACGAAGCTGGCTAGTCGACGTGCCCAAGAATTGCTGTAGAATGTATAGTAGAGCTCAAGTCTCATTTGGGGTTCATGGAGGTGCCATTTTGGTTGAGGGATGATACAAGAACAATGTGGAGGGACTTGGGGATTTTTGGAGCATCAAATGAAGCAAAAACCCATACCACAAAATTTGGACAGCCCACCCAAAGGAAGTGGCCGGCCATGACTTCAAGAGTGGGAGGAATGAGAGAGGAGGTGAATGTATCAAAAGATAATCAACCATGCAAGAGGAAAAACAAAGTTATCATGAAAAAGGGCAATGATCACAAAATAATTCCAACACACAACCAACAACCATCACTCATCATCAACCATCATGTCCTACAAAAGTCAAGGCATGCTGAAGCTAGAAGTCAAGGTCAAGGAAAGGCTATCATGATACAACAAAATGCAAAGACCCCCCTCCACAAATCCTTATTTGCAACAATGCAAATAAGCCCTCCTCCACCAATCTTCGGCCAATGAACGATACAAAGGAAATTGGCCGAAACGGAAAGCAAACTGGCAACTCCAGAAAACTGGTCCCGTAATAAATTACAGGAAAACCCCGATACTGTGCATACACACCCGCATTTGTATTCCGACCGAAATACAAATGCAATGAGACAAAATCTACACTGTACTATACTAGGATCCGGCTTATACCAAAACCGGCTAGTATGATCCGTTCGATCCTGATCCGTGCAATACCGCACGTATCTGATCGAACCCTGCCATATATCCATACGACCTATAGTACAAACTGTCCGATCCTGATCCGTGCAATACCGCACGTATCTGATCGGACCTTTCCATATCTCCATACGGCCTCTACAACCTTTCGCCCGAAAGCTGAGTAACAGAATGTGGGGGACTCTAAAGACTCGTCAACACCTTGGTCGTGGATTTAACCACCAGCACGTCAGAGGTATAAGCCAATACGTAACGGGCTACCAGGTATTGACTAAAAGGGACGTCTGTGAGCGAACTCAGCCTGACAACCCTACTGAGCCTGTCAGTGACAATATCCGTATAGTCCGGTCCGTTCGTCTATGAGTATCGCATGGCGGGCCTAGAGGGTTGGTAAAAGTCAGACCCCCAAAAGCGGTACAAGTCGTATCGGAGTGTAGCCCAGAACACCTGAGATACTACTGGAATACCTACCAGTAAATCTCCTGCCTTGGCCAAGGACTTCGTGTAATGGCTCTCCTAGACACAGCACGACCTCATCCCCAATACCGGGAGAGACGAACCCCTGAAGATACGCTCACTGCCTCCATGTGGCTCGGGACTGTACCCAACTAAAACCTGTTTGCACGACTCCTTTGAGCCGTGGTAGGGTAGTAATCAAAGTACAGTGGGAACTCACAAGAGACAAATGACGATCCCTAGGTCGATGAACTAACCTGCACACATGTCACCAGGGAACTGCCATCTGATGTCTGGGATATGACCAACTAGCATGTTCCCGGCGAGTCCTGTCCGGTGTACTCATAACCCAATGAGCACCTGTATACATCTTAGGTGATCCAACTGACACCAGTGGCTTGTGAGACCGGCCACCGCCCCTCGTCGGGGTCTCGACTGTATACACTAGTCTACTCTGGAGTATCGATGCCCTGTCTCGAAACTCACACGACTAGGGACCATTTAAGGATATGCTTATAGACCCCAGCTCCCACTTATATGATCGCCCTCATACTGCTGGTGGTCAAGCAAGAATCCTAGGGGCTCTATCAACGTGTAATAGCAACTTGTCAGGTCACCTAAAACAGTACACGATGATAAAGGTAAACCAGATAGCATACTATCATCTCGAGTAAGACTGTCCTACCGAGATAGGTTCTCCATCAATCATTGCAATCACGTACCTGTGACTTAATAATTAACTCTGAGGGCACTATCTCCAACAATTTCCGGTTATAACACAGCGATATACATCCTATCGGACACAGCGCAACATCAACTCTCTATACCGGGAGAGACGAATCCCCTCCTATCGCTCATTGCCTCCATGTGATTCGGGACTGTACCCAAAAACCACCGTTTTTCACGCCCTCTTGGACGTGGTAAGGTGGAAATCAAAGCACAGTGGGAACCACACAAGTGTCTATGACGATCTCGGGTCAACAGACTACTCTGTACCAGTGTCACCAGAGAACTGCCATCTGACGTAAGGTATAATACCATCTGGGAGTTCTCAGCGAGTCCGTCCAGTGTACCCAGTCTCCACTGAGCACCCGTATATCATCTCTGATATCAAACACAAATGGATATGGGATCATCCATCGCCCATCTGTATGGGTCGAGAAGGTATACACTAGTCTACTCTGGTATATCGATGCCCCGTCTCGATATACCCACGACTAGGGACCTTGAAGGATGTACTTATGGACTATCATGTCCCCACTAGTATGATCTGCATCATAGTCTAGGTAGTCAAGTACACATCCTTAGGGCTTTACCAACATGTAACAGAGAGTCAATCAGTGTACACGTTAAGGTAAAGAGTAACCAGATAGCATACTATCATGTCGAGCAAGAAAGTCCTCCCTATATATGTCCAAGCATCCACTACGATATACATCCTATGTATAGTAATGGCCTCTAGGGCATACATATAACTAACAGAGTAGAGTGACGTACAATACGTATGTTCCTCGGCATATTTACTGTTGGGTCCATGTTACCCACCCCGGTTCTTTCGGGGAGGCAGAATAGGTAAAAATCAAAATTTTCTCACAAGGTGACATGGACCAACCATGAAGGATCTTTGCTAAACAAAAACTAACAAACAAACAACAAGTTCTAGCTACTATATTGAATGGTTATACCTAGATCTTGAACTCCTTCTCTTCTTGTTATGGTTCTCCTTCTTGCTTGCTCCTTGTAGTGGCGTAGACGGCTCCTCCTCATCGTCTTCTCTTTGCCGAAGATAGATCCACCTGAGGGCCTCTACCTTGAGCTCTTACCTCAACCAAGAGGTAACTAGAGTGCTTGGCTTGCCAAACCTAGAACCCTAGAATGAGTAGATAGTATTTTTGATGGTTTTATCTCACAAGCTCATGGTTCTCAACACATGAGAGATGAGAGCTTTGAGAGGAAGAGGGAGAGCTCAAAAACATGAGAGAGAAAGAGCAAGAGAGAATGAGAATGGAATTCTACAACCATACTCACAAAAGAGAAAATATGAAATAATAATAATAACAATAAAGATAAACGTGATGGTTCATTTGGAATGACCATTATCATTTAACAATAAATGCAATTTGCAAGAATGAAGAAGTATCTTTCAAATGAAATGATGAAGGTCAAAATGTCAACAAAAGTCAACTGGTCAATCAAAGTCAAAAGGTCAACAAAAGTCAAATGGTCAACCTAACCATGGCACAATTATCCTTAGTTAATATCATTAATCATATTTCTCATTCTCATTAGGGTTAAGAAAAAGTCAACTGTCAAAAACCCTAATGAGATTCCTCTGTCTCTGTCAACTGTGCATACACACCCGCATCCGTGTTCCGAGGAACACGAATACAATGAGGCAAAACCAATCCCAAAAAAAAATACTAGCATCTGGCTTAAACCAAAGCCCGCTAGTAATAACAGCCCGGACACCAAACGTGCACAGTGCTCGAATGTGAACGAACTCTGTCGCAAAACCATGCGACCTCTACTCTGTTTTGCCCAAAGGCGAATAACCCTCTGTGTGGGACTCTAAAGGCTCGACACTACGCTAGCAGTGGATTTAACCACAGGCCGCAAGCGGTACTAGCTGTACGTAACGGTCCCCAGGTAGATGCCGATAAGAAGACCGGCGAGGTGAACCCATCCGAACTCCTACTGAGCCTGAATGTGACAATCTCCGTACAGTCCGGTCTGTTCGTCTGAGAGTATCGTATGGCGGGCCTAGGGGGGCGGTAAACATCAGTCCCCTAATAGCGGTACAAGTCGTGTCGGAGTGTAGCCCAGAACACCTAGAGATAACACTGGAAACGCTACCAGTATATCTCGCTTGCCCGTGCCAGGGACGACTATGTGTAATGGCTCTCCTACACACAGCGCGATATCAACTCCCAATACCGGGAGAGACGAATCCTGTCTAACCTTCACTGCCTCCAAGTGCTTCGGGACTGCACCCAACTACTACCTATTTGCACGACTCAATAGAGCCATGGGAGGGTAGTAATCTAAGTACAGTGGGAACACACTCGAGGCGAAGTGACAGTGTCAAGTCAGCGGACTAAGCTGTACTCATGTCACCTGGGAACTGTTAACTGAAGATAGGTATAATACCAACCAACAGTTCCCAACGAGTCCTGTCCAGTGTACTCGTAACCTAACGAGCACCTGCATACTATCTCCAGTACAACGTACTGATGGCTGTGGGACATACCATCTCCCTTGTTGGGACGAGAAGCGTATGCACCAGTCTACTCTGAAGTATCGATACCCTGTCTCGATAATCCTACGACTAGGGACCAAAATAAGGATGTGCTTATAGACTACCCAGCCCCCACTAGTGTGATCGCCACCACAACACCGGTAGTCAAGCAAAGATCCTACGGGCTCCATCAATATGTATTAGAGATATGTTAAAAGAAATATATACACATATTAAGATAGAAACAAACCAAGTAGCATACTACTATTTCGAGCAAGACTGTCGTAAACCCGTATATATATCCCAAGCCTCCAAAATGTATTATACAAACTAGTACTATACAATAATGGCCTCTAGGGCATACATATTCAGCAATCTCCCACTTGCATTAAAGGCCAGTAATTGGTGTACCGCATACCCAACGTCTGCACTAAGGCCAGCTGCTGGCGTACCGCATACCCAATAGCTCAAAAAGTCCCTCGAACTGTGTTTGAGGGAGGGCCTTTGTGACTGGATCCGTCGTGTTGTCTTTTGTGTCCACTCTCCGTACCTCGATCTCCTGGCGATCAATGATCTCCTTGATCAGGTGATACCGCCTTAAGATGTGTCTGGACTTCTGATGGGACCTTGGTTCCTTCGCTAAAGCTATAACCCCATTGTTATCGCAATACAATGGTATTGGGTCAACAATGGACGAAACCACCTGAAGTTCACTAATGAACTTCTTCATCTAGACCGCTTCTTTTGCGGCATCGCTTGCAGCAATGTATTCAGCCTCCATCGTCGAGTCTGCGACGGTATCCTGTTTGGAACTCCTCCAACACACCGCCCCTCCGTTGAGGGTAAACACAAAACCTGAGACAGACTTGCTGTCATCTTTGTCACTCTGGAAGCTTGAATCGGTAAAGGACTCGACCCTGGGCTCTCCATTACCGTAAACCAGGAACATTTCCTTAGTCCTTCTTAGGTACTTGAGAATGTTCTTCATTGCCGTCCAGTGGTCCTCACCTGGGTCTGACTGATACCGGCTCACCACGCTCAGCGCGTAAGCTACATCTGGTCTTGTACATAGCATCACATACATTATAGATCCTACCGCTGAAGCGTAGGGTATAGTGCTCATGCGAACCCTCTCCTCGTCAGTCTTAGGAGACATCTTCTTGGAGAAGGTGATTCCGTGCAATGCGGGTATATTACCGCGTTTGGAATCTTCCATACTAAATCTCTTTAGTACTGTCTCTATATACCTGGACTGCGAAAGTCCCAGTAGTCTCTTGGATCTATCTCTGTAGATCTTGTTCCCCAGAATGTACGAGGCATCACCTGTAAGTCTACGGTAGTGCCTCGGCCGTCTAACAGACGCCAAATGCGGAACAAAAACTTTTAACTGGCGCTATCGTATACTATAACCCGGATCTGCAATTATTGCTAAACTAACAAACTACAAAGGGGGTAGAAAGGTTATACCGAACGATCCGAGTCCTTCGTTCCTTAACCATCATCCCACGCTCCGTTGCGGCTGCTCCGATCTCGTCGATCTCCGATTTGCTCGTCCAGGTGGCACCACGTCAACGGATCTTTAAACGGGCTCCCGCCGCTGACCCGAGACAACTCGATCATCAAGTTGCTAAAAGAGATGACCAAGATTGATGTAGAGAATAAGTAGAACATTTTGTCTCGTTACGTCCAAAGCCATGGACGAACGGTTAATGAAGTTGCCTTTTTTGGAATCGGGAAATGGTAAATCAACTTATGAAATTTCCATGGAGCAAATTTCATATACTTTTTTCCCAATGAATCAAATCCACATCTCATAAGAGGGGCCGGCCACTACTTAAAGAGGTGGAGGGGGTGAGTGTAGGAGGGGGGCAACCATTAGCACAAAAAGAAAAGCATGAGTCAAATATAACACCTTGCAAAAACTTTAAATGCATACATTGAACCATAACAACCTAGTCATCATCCAATAAATGCATAATCAATGCACTAATGACTCACTAGCCTAGTCACCATCTAGAAGCTTCTAGAATCTTCCACACACTCATGATTCAGCACAAGAAAAGTTAAATCCGCATTTAACCGAATGTTAAAGCGGGTGATCGAAAACTGGAAACTGGAAACTAGAAACTGGCAACTTCCAAAAGCGATCCCGAAACGAATTTCAGGATAACCCCGTAATAGTATAAATATACCCGCATTTGTATTACGACCGAATAAAAATGCAACTGAGACAAAGATATTATATCTACACAGTATAATACTCGGATCCGGCTTAAACCAAAGCCCACCAGTATTATCTGCCCGAAATATGACACGTGCGTAAACGCACGTGCATTCTCCGAACCCTGCCATAAAACCATACGGCCTCTACAACGTTTCGTCCGAACTTGGGAAACTATCTGTGGGGGACTCTAATGACTCGTCAGTACCCAGGCAGTGGGTTTAACCACAAGCCGTCAGCGGTACTAGCTGTGCGTAACGGCTGCCCATGTACTGACCTCAAGGGAGGCCGATGAGCGAACTCATCCGGAAACCCTACTGAGCCTAACAGTGACAATGTATATACAGTCCGGTCCGTTCATCTATGAGTATCGCATATCGGCTTAGGGGGCTGGTAACGTCAGACCCCCAATAGCGGTAAAAGTCGTGTCGGAGTGTAGCTTAAAAACACCCTGAGATACTACTGGAGTACCTACCAGTAAATCTCCGGCCACGGCCGTGGGCTTTGTGTAATGGCTCTCCTAGACACAGCGCGATCTCACCCCCAATACCGGGAGAGACGAATCCCCTGCCGATCCGCTCACTTGCCTCCATGTGGCTCGGGACTGCACCCAAAAAATACCTGTTTGCACGACTCCTTTGAGCCGTGGTAAGGTAGAAATCAAAGCACAGTGGGAACTCACACGAGATAAATGACGACCTCAGGTCGATGAACTAACCTGTACACATGTCACCAGGGAACTGCTATCTGACGATAGGTATAATACCAACTAGCAGGTTCCCGGCGAGTCCTGTCCGGTGTACTCATAACCCAATGAGCACCTGTATATATCTTAGGTGATACAACTGATACCAGTGGCTTGTGAGACCGGCCACCGCCCCTCGTCGGGGTCTCGACTGTATACACTAGTCTACTCCGGAGTATCGATGCCCTGTCTCGAAACTTCCACGACTAGGGACCACAATTAAGGATATGCTTATAAACCACCCAACTCTCACGTATATGATCGCCATCATACTGTTGGTAGTAAAGCAAGATCCTAAGGGCTCTATCAAAGTGTAACAGTGATCAGTCACCTGAACCTGTACACGACTGATAAAGGCAAAGCAGATAGCATACTATCATCTCGAGTAAGACTGTCCTACTGGTATAGGTCCTCCGCAATCATTGCAATCACGTGCCTGCGATCCAATAATTGACTTTGTGGGCACTATATCCAACATCACCCAGGTCCTTCATGGAGAACCGTTGTGACAAGAATAGCTTGACCAATTGTAGCATAGGAATGTCATTTCCTATCAAAAGAATGTCGTTCATGTACAAGACTAGGAACACGACAGTTCGTCCTACAATCTTCTTATAGACACAAGGTTCATCTTCGTTCTTGATGAAATCAAATTCCTTGATTGCCTCATCAAAACAGATGTTCCAGCTCCGCGATGCCTGCTTTAATCCATAAATGGATTTAAGCAACTTGCACACCTTCCCTCTACTCCCACTGTCTACGAAACCTTCTGGTTGATCCATGTAAACGCACTCTTCCGAACAGCCATTTAGAAAAGCCGTTTTTACGTCCATCTGCCAGATTTCATAGTCATGGAAGGCAGCAATGGCAAGTAGGATCCGAATAGATTTGAGCATAGCCAGTGGAGAAAAAGTTTCGTCATAGTCCACACCAGGTCTTTGACGAAAACCTTTTGCAACGAGTCTAGCCTTATAGGTTTCCACCAGCCCATTTACACCAAGTTTCCTCTTGTAGATCCATTTGCATCCAACGGGTTTTACCCCAGGTGGAGCAATATCCAAGGTCCACACTTTATTGGTGTACATGGACTCCATTTCGGATTGCATAGCATCCAGTCACTTATCAGAGTCCCTACTGATAATGGCCTGCCTGAAACTGGTAGGGTCATCTTCTTCCAAGATGCAATCCTCTCGATCCCCGTCTATGAGAAAACCGTAATATCTCTCAGGCGGATGAGAAATCCTACCAGATCTGCGGAGTGGCTGAGGTTCATCTGGGACTATTGAATTTTCTGGTTCTACTAAATCCTCAGTTTGAGTTTGTGGATCCGATATTTCATCCAGTTCTACCGTGCTCCCACTTATTTCTTTTGCAAGAAATTTCCAGTCTAAAAAGGTGGCGCGACGAGCAACGAACACCTTCTGTTCCTCAGTATGGTAGAATAGATATCCCATAGAATTTCTAGGATATCCCACAAACTTGCACAAAACTGATCGTGCTTTAAGCTTGTCCGGATTTTGTACCTTTACATAGGCCGGACAACCCCATATCTTAATACATTCAAGATATGGTCTTTTACCACTGCATATTTCATATGGAGTCTCAGGCACAGATTTAGACGGAATCTGATTTAGTAAGTATGCTGCTGTTTCTAGTGCAAGTCCCCAGAATGAAAGAGGTAACTCAGCATTACTCATCATGGAGCGAACCATGTCCAATAGGGTACGATTTCTCCGCTCCGATACACCGTTGTGCTGTGGTGTATAAGGAGGAGTAAGCTGAGAGAGAATACCATTCTCTTTTAAGTAATCTAAGAATTCCGTGCTTAAGTACTGTTAGGTTTACCTAGCACCCTATGATTGGTTTGGAAGCATCACATGTACCAAAGATGAGATTCTTATGGTGCTAAGTAAGCATACAAAGGATCTATCCTAGAAAAATTAGGGTTTCATAACTTTACAAGTAACAAAGGCTAGGGTTTTGAGAGTACAACCTTTGTAGCTCCCTATTCTTGACTCCTTAGCCACTTGAGAGTTGGAAACGGTTAGCTTGAGGTCTTCTAGCGTCCACGACGATCCACCCGAAGCTCCTTTGTCCAAGCTTGCAACTTCACTATATCAAGAGAATGAAATGAAGATAACACTCTAAACAAGTGGGCAAGACTTGGGTAGAATGATGTTGTGGTGGTTTTTCTCACTTCAAAAACCTAACTTGATGAGTATTTTTCTCACTACAAAAGTCTAGAGAGCAAAATGAAGAAGGAGGAAGAAGATGATGGCCTTTTAGAACAAGAGTGAAAGAATAACTCTTATGAAAAGAAAAAGAAAATATATGTATATATATTTATTTCTTCTCATCTCAAACCATGGTTAATGATAAAGATATTATTGTATTTGAGTTTAAAACACCAAATAGAAATTAACCAAGGGTTAATAAGTAGGTGAGCATGGTAAGATAAGAAGAGTGTAGAAACAATCCATGAATTAACCCTTTTTCTTTTCCTTTTTTTTATAACACAAATGCAATAATTGTTGGAGATAGTGCCCTCAGAGTCAATTATTGGATCACAGGCACGTGATTGCAATGATTGAGGGAGGACCTGTCCCGGTAGGACAGTCTTACTCGAGATGATAGTATGCTATCTGGTTTATCTTTATCATCGTGTACTGCTTAGGTGGCCTGACAGGTCGCTATTACACGTTGATAGAGCCCCTAGGATTCTTGCTTGACCACCAGCAGTATGAGGGCGATTATATAAGTGGGAGCTGGGGTCTATAAGCGCATCCTTAAAAGGTCCCCAGTCATGCGAGTTTCGAGACAGGGCATCGATACTCCAGAGTAGAGTAGTGTATACAGTCGAGACCCCGATAAGGGGCGGTGGCTGGTCTCACAAGCCATTGGTGTCAGTTGGATCACCTAAGATGTATACAGGTGCTCATTGGTGTCACGACCCAAAATTGGCCCGTGACGGCCCTAATACTACGCAACGCCTAAAGACGCAACGTAGTAAAAGAAAGCCAGACCCAGAAATCTAAACCATGAAAAATACGGAAAAGATAATATAAGTTTTGAAACAATTGAAATCGCAACCCAAATTCTTTAAAAGTCTTACTTTCTTTCTTTAAAGTTTTAGCAACACCCCCTTTTTATAAAGACAAGTCAAGATGAATGCAACACAAAAATAATGACAGTAGAGAAAAAGCTGTATATAAAAGACATCAATCCACAATAATACACACTAACGTCCTCACCAAGTCTCTATGTCAATAATACAATAGTAGATGGAGAGAGAGTACAATATACAATGAAGGTACAATATGAAATACAGATAACCGTCTAACCCACCTAAGCAAAATGGTACTGTGAGCTGATGCGGTATCTGTAGCAAAAGGTGGTAGCTGGATAGCTGAATAAAGGAATAGCCTGCCTCGACTACTCTGGGGAAAAACCTGAAACACCTGTGGCACAACGGGGGTGAGTTGCCAACTCGTGAATAGTATAAAACATATGCAGGTAATCGCAGGAATGCACGTACAGCATGAATCTATGCTGAAATAAGGAGAGTACGCTAGCAGGTACAATCAATATATGAAGTAATGATGGCATGATAATAGTGTGCAATGACTATGCAATAGAGATATGAGAAAGCAATATGCAACCATCATAAGGGTACACTACAAGTACTACCAATATATGAATCTGTGCATAAAGTAGGTAAAAGTGAGGTATGAGGTGGAATATGTCATTTCCCACGGAAACCTGACGTCGTGGCAGGATCACAATCCAACAAGATACTCCAATCCCAAATCCTCAAACCAGCCCCCACATTGGGCACTCACATCATATAAGTCTCACATCTCCTCAATGTACAATATCGAGTAATCTCCTATATCCCGAATGTACAAATCACCAATCACATAGGTATATCCAATGTCCAATCCCAATGAATCACCTAGTATCCCAAGTCCAATCTCAAGTAAGTTTCTAGCATCCTAAAGGTATATATATGTACAGAAATAAATATGATGGGGGCAATACACATATATTAGCGTCCCATTCCACTAATATTGGTGTAAGGGTATATATAACAACGGCTAAATCCCCTGTTATATATACAAAAAGGGGTTAAAGAAATATCATGAAACCGTGTGCCAAGCATCGACACAGAAATCCTCGTATATCGGGCTCCGTCAGTCCGGATCAGCCCACGGGGTCCGTCTGCGGTATCGGCCCTCGGCCCCGCCAGTACAGATCCTCCCGCATCCATCTCTCGACTCTGGCCAGTAGCCTCCGGACAACTGCCAGGTCCAAACAATCACCGGTAGGTACTCGCCCGCCTCCATGCTCAATCGGCAAACCCATCGATCTTCTTGCCGAGGGGAACCATACCGGGCCCCACCATGTACTCTCATACGGCAACCACACCTCGTATGGAGTAGATAATCAGCACCGATAAAACTCATGGGGGACGCTCAAATATCATATCAAGGAAACCGGGTTGTTACATGTATGCATAATTTCATGAACTCCCGCAGTTCCCAAATCCCGAAAACATCATATAAAATCCAGATAAACAATGCATAAATCCAGGAATAAATGTATGCGATATATCTGAATGCGAGCAGGTAAACACCAGTATATAGCTGAACCAGATGTATGCGAAAACACGATAAGGTACAGCTAAGTAACATCAGTAAATGTGAATATGCAACAACAACTGAATATGTATCTAACATGCAGGTGTAGCAAAGTATTGGTATCTTCCTATAGGAACTGATGTCGTATACCCCCCTGGGTATAAGTAACATATGTAGGAAATCCCTCCCGGTGTAGGTAAAATATGTAGGAGGTATACCTGTAGCTGTATCGCAAAGTGAAAATATACCTATCACTAATGGTATGATACACTATAGGTATACCGATAAGCTAGGTGTCAAGTGTGACAAGCAATGGTAGCTATAAGGGGTAGTGTGTGACATGACAATTATTGACGGCGTGTGTGTAGCATGCAATCCGTGCTCGTGCAACATGAACCGTCAATAATGTGTGCAGTGTCCTACGGCTGCTAGTCACAGTATATAACTATATCAAAGAATGCAGTAAATGCGCAATTCTACAATGACGTAGAATGTGCGACAGGTAATTGAATCCTAGCCCAGACGCATAACGCCATGCGGGCGATTCCCCTGTAGATGTTATATCTACTCACCTATACTCCACGCTAGGTGAATCCTATCATCTGCTCCCCCTGTAGCCGTGTCCGTAGCCCCTGTCTGCAAACCTGCAATTACGACATGGAAATCACATATAAGTCAAATATCCCGCGAAACGCGATATCGAATCGAAACGAGAAACTCGCGTCGCGAACTAAACGCGCGTGTGCACGATACGCTGAATCGTGTGTGTACGCGTCTAAAACCATCGCGACACGCCGCGATACGCTGGATTACAGAACCCACTCACGTATCGCGCGTATCGCGCAAACACAACGAAACACAAAAGCGACATATAGTCCCAGATTTTCCTACAGGCAAGATATTACAAAACTAGACATGTCAAAGACCTAGAAAACACAGCAGGGAGCCCTACACCAAAACCCCAACACCTAAGCTCCCCACTGGGCCGCAAATTGCGGCCAAAAAGAAGAAATTGGCGGCCTGGGTTAGGAGTTAGGGGGTCGTCTTCTGGCGGTGTGATCTAAACCTAGGTATCATGCTCTAGTCTTCTCAATTTTATTCTGTAGGCATCGGGTCACCAGCAGATCACAAATATCCATTATATCGCTTAAAAACGACAATTTCCACAAAATGGAAAACCTATGGTATTTTTGTGAAACCTGGGTTGAATCTCGGTTGAGGTGACCTAACAGCACTACAATGAGCTAGGTTAACCAATTCCAACACATTCCCACCAAAATTCCACACAAAACACCTAAACTAGCACTAAACTAGCAATTAACCACAAACCGACACTAACAATCACACAACTAAGCAAACTAGGGATTTGGGTTAAGGAAATATACCCAAAAGACCTCCAAGAAGCAGGTGAAGAAGCGAAAGGAGCTGCTCCAAGTGGCTGGAGCTCTTGCTGCTGCTGCTGATGTCTGCTGTTGCTGCTGCTGCTGCTAATGATGCTGATGCTGTTGTTGTTGTTGCTGAGATGATGATGGTGATGCTGTTGTTGTTGTTGTTGATGTTGTTGTCCCTGCTGCTGCTGCTGCTGTGCTCTGGGTGAGTGAGTGAGTGTGTGTGTGAGTTTGAGAGAATGAGAGAAAGAAATGAGATGGAGAATGAGCACACATACAAAGGCCCCCCTCTCACTCTCTCTCTCATAATGAGGCATAGGCAAAGCCATGATGCCCATGCTCACTCTCTCTCTCAAAGTCAACAAGAAGTCAAACAATTAAAAAAAAACTCCATTACAAATTCATTTTAAATAAAATCAACCATAACACTTAAACAAAACAAAAAACCTAAAGAGAATGGGTTAATCCATCATGCTAGCTAATCATGGTCTAACCCATCTCTAACCCTAGTTATCATGCACAAGTGTGTGTGTGCCTAAGAAAATTCTAATAAAATACACAATAAATAGGATAAAATATTTAAAACTTAATTTGTTAAACTTTTTATTAAAAACCATACATTAAAATATAATTAGCTACAAAACACATTCTAAGGTGTTACAATCTCCCCCCCTTAAAAGAAATTCGTCCCCGAATTTAAAAATATACTGATACGCGTACCTTCAAAGGGAAGATTAAAATCCTCAAATCTCGCTCGCAGCCTCCCAAGTGACTAACTCACTATACGGCTACGTCCAAGGAAACCCTTCACAGATGGCAAGACCCTTGACCGATGTTCCTCCACCTGCCGAGCCATTAACACACATGGCTGCTGGTGAACGAAAGATCGCGTCCAGCTCAATGGTCTGATGCCAAATCATGTGAGAAGGTCATGAAGGTAATTGTAAAGTATCATCACAAGGAATACGGGGTGAAAATCCAATAATCTGGGCGGAAGTGCCAAATTGAAGGCAACAAAACTAACTCACTTATAGGATCTCAGAAGGACCTAAATCTTGGGACAAACATCCCAAAATCCAACACGTCATTCATCGGAAAATCCATAGGAATACATGATCTGCCACTGCGCACTCAAGCCTGCGACCAACACAGTCGCATAAGACATTTGTTTGCAATGGACAGTTCCCATCCTGACCTAACACAACTGGACTATCTCCGAAGTCTCTAGACATAGCTGGGGTCCAAAGTCCTACTTACGCAGAGTCAGAAAAACAGCAGGCTGGTGGTCGACACGACCTAACCCTTAGCCTAAGGGTGGCCAATTGGAGTGTCTCTTGATAACAGCTATCAAAGGAGAACCCCAACAATGGCGAGTGACGATCCCAAGCTGCCGACGACAAACAACACAAACACACAGCTTTAACAAAACAACTGAGCAAACTGAGTATAACCGGACGACAAGAATCCGAATGGAGTCACACCCTATCCAAACTTGGGTAGAAACCATAACGAAATTTGTGGAGGTCTGCTCCCATTCCTACTTCGGAACGGTAAACGATTGCAACTCTCCAGCCGGCCTCAGATGCTCGACTTAAGCACACAACAAGACTGACACCTTGAAACGAAACCTGAACTTCTCTTTACATCCCTGTCCACTCGTAACTATCTCACAAGTCACGCCAAAACTGGTGGAACTCGAATGCATATAGAGAGTTGACAGATGTGCATGTTCTAGGATTACACGTCTCTGCCCGATGAAACCAGGTACACACAAACGCGTCCCAACTTAGCACATCATTGTCACAAATCAAGGTCTCCGAATCGTTACCCAGCCGAGTATGCTCAAGTACCTCTGACGTACGAGCTTCGACGGGCGGTGTCTCGCGAAAACGATTCAAGGGAAATGGTCGGGCGCGGACATGAGCAAGCTGTCCCCTCCGTAGAGACGAACTAAGCTATACTCAACGATCACACAAGAACTGTAAATCTGCAGAAGACCATCACAACAATCCAAATCTGCTGCAGGAAGATGTACATTAAGCTCTAGTGGTCCGTGGAAAAATCTGACACGACTCTCAAGCAAGTAGTGTCTCCAAATCTCCAACGCAAAACCACCGCGGCCATCTCCAGATCATGAGTGGAATACCCTCCTCGTACTTCCTCCAAATGTAGGGAAGCAAAAGCGATAACTCTATAGTGTCACCTCAGTACACAATCGAGCCCACTCAAGAAACACTACAGTTAGACAACAAGGTCGCCCGAACCAAAAGCAAGAAAGACTGATGCAGTCGTTAACTGGATCTTCAACTGCTGAAAACTCCGTACACATGCCTCAGTCCAAAGAAAAGAAACCTCCTTACTGGTCAATTCAGTCGACGGTGCAGCACTACTCTAGCTACCCTGCATGAAACGGTGGCAAAAACCTGCTAAGCCCAACAATCTGCGGATCTCCGTCCTGCACACAAGTCTGGGCCTGAGCTGTACGGCCACGATCTCCCTCGGAACCATACGAAACCGTCTCCCGTGACTACAAGACCTAGGAGTCAACACAAACAAGCCTGAAGAAACACTCTGAGAATTTAGCAACTGCTGGTACTCTCCCAGTATCTGCATAACAAATCCTCAAGTGCTACTCCTGTTCCTCAAGACACATTAAGTAGACCAGAGTGTCGTAAATAACACAACAAAAACTGGTCGAGGAACGGCCTGCAGAAATCTGGTTCATCATATCTACGAATGCTGCTAGGGCATCAGGGAATCCAACGACTCACTGATACACACAGAGCCCGTAGCACGCATAAGGCAGTTTTCGGAATGCCATCACTCCGAATCCGCAATAATGATGACCCGATCCCAAACACACTTAGAGAAATGTCTCGCACACTGGAGCTGATCGAAAAAATCGCCACGGCAAGGTGAAGGATACCTATCCGCACCGTAAGCCGGTTCAATTGACGATCCGTCGATACGCAACCCTAAACTGCCGTCTTTCTCCTCGACCAACAGAAATAGGAGTTTCCAAAAGCGAAACACTCAGACGCACAAAACTCCCCAAACCAAAACTCTGCAGCTGATCCTTTAAGCTCCCTCAGCTTCGCCGGCCCATCCGGAACAACGTCGGAAAAACTCTCGCACGAAAAGAACCCGGTCCAACAATCCCACTGTGGCTCCGGTATCACGAATGAACGCCAAGAATCCACGACATCTCCTCAGTAGCCGACTAGCGAAAAAGGCTGAATTCAAGCTGTGAGAGGCGGCACAACTATCCACCTGCACAACAAGAACTGACTTGCCGGGGAAACAAAACCTAACTCGTTTCCTCACGGTAGTCCACAGACGCCTAACACGTAGTTAACCAGTCCGTGCCCAGGAGAACGTCAAATCCAACATCTCTAGAAGGACCAAAACGACGGACGAATCTCTACCTCCTATCCGATTGGCACGAAACTGAAATACGTGTCGCGCAACAAAAGAATCGCTGACAGAAGTTAAAACAACTACTACTAAACTACCCAACAACGATACAAGCAAGAAACAAACAAATACATCAAAAGAACATAAAACTCAAGGTACCTGAAAACTCCATATTGGACGTCTGCGCGTCCCGATGAGTAGAAGCAAACTCCTGCGTCTGCCCTCCACTCGCAGCTGGATGAACTCCTCTGGTAAACTGAGCCCTCTGAGCGAATCTTCCACGTCCACGGCCTCTCTGAAAACGATCATGACGAGGTACTAAGGAACAGTCCCTGACGAAGTGCTGAAGGCTCCCGCATCGAAAACATCCACGTGCTGACTGCTGACCATCCTGGGGATGAGAGCTGAACGACTGTCCTCGTCCTAAGCCTCTGTTACTCCCGCTACGGCCACGAAATCTGTCTCGACGACCAAACCTCTGTCTCTGGGCTGGTACGCTGGTACGAGTCCTCCACTGTCCTGGAATATGTGTCTCGTCAACTGGAGCTGCAACCACTGGTGCCATGTAGGTGACGGACTGTTGCATGCTGACTGTAAGGGACAGCTGAGTAACAGGGGTGACAACCTCCTGCCGTAGCTCCCGAACGACGTCAACTAAAGAACTCATCGTCTGGCGGAACTCCTGCATCTCTACCAAAAGTCTATCCATGGTATAGGTCGTAGGCTGATCCGTCGGCACCTGTGCAACTAGAGTGCCATCCTGGTCAGTACTCGTCTCACCCGAGCCAACTCTGACCTCGGCCCTCGCTGCATCACTCTGAGTCCCCATAGTCATCGGCGGCAAGGCTATAAATAGATATAAGATGAGATTCGATAAGAATGAGGAATTCGAATCTCAAAGATATGAATCATCAAGGAAGGAATGTCAAGCAAATTGTACTTAGGTCACTTAATGCGAAGTACCGCGCTGTGGGTATGCTGCAGACATACACACACTACGTTACTCTGCTTAAGCTACCTACTCCATCATACTAAGGTCATCCTACACTCCGAAAGGTAAAACCTAACGCTCTGATACCAACTTTTGTCACGACCCAAAATTAGCCCGTGACGGCCCTAATACTACGCAACGCCTAAAGACGCAACGTAGTAAAAGAAAGCCAGACCCAGAAATCTAAACCATGAAAAATACGGAAAAGATAATATAAGTTTTGAAACAATTGAAATCGCAACCCAAATTCTTTAAAAGTCTTACTTTCTTTCTTTAAAGTTTTAGCAACACCCCCTTTTTGTAAAGACAAGTCAAGATGAATGCAACACAAAAATAATGACAGTAGAGAAAAAGCTGTATATAAAAGACATCAATCCACAATAATACACACTAACGTCCTCACCAAGTCTCTATGTCAATAATACAATAGTAGATGGAGAGAGAGTACAATATACAACGAAGGTACAATATGAAATACAGATAACCGTCTAACCCACCTAAGCAAAATGGTACTGTGAGCTGATGCGGTATCTGTAGCAAAAGGTGGTAGCTGGATAGCTGAATAAAGGAATAGCCTGCCTCGACTACTCTGGGGAAAAACCTGAAACACCTGTGGCACAACGGGGGTGAGTTGCCAACTCGTGAATAGTATAAAACATATGCAGGTAATCGCAGGAATGCACGTACAGCATGAATCTATGCTGAAATAAGGAGAGTACGCTAGCAGGTACAATCAATATATGAAGTAATGATGGCATGATAATAGTGTGCAATGACTATGCAATAGAGATATGAGAAAGCAATATGCAACCATTATAAGGGTACACTACAAGTACTACCAATATATGAATCTGTGCATAAAGTAGGTAAAAGTGAGGTATGAGGTGGAATATGTCATTTCCCACGGAAACCTGACGTCGTGGCAGGATCACAATCCAACAAGATAATCCAATCCCAAATCCTCAAACCAGCCCCCACATTGGGCACTCACATCATATAAGTCTCACATCTCCTCAATGTACAATATCGAGTAATCTCCTATATCCCGAATGTACAAATCACCAATCACATAGGTATATCCAATGTCCAATCCCAATGAATCACCTAGTATCCCAAGTCCAATCTCAAGTAAGTTTCTAGCATCCTAAAGGTATATATATGTACAGAAATAAATATGATGGGGGCAATACACATATATTAGCGTCCCATTCCACTAATATTGGTGTAAGGGTATATATAACAACGGCTAAATCCCCTGTTATATATACAAAAAGGGGTTAAAGAAATATCATGAAACCGTGTGCCAAGCATCGACACAGAAATCCTCGTATATCGGGCTCCGTCAGTCCGGATCAGCCCACGGGGTCCGTCTGCGGTATCGGCCCTCGGCCCCGCCAGTACAGATCCTCCCGCATCCATCTCTCGACTCTGGCCAGTAGCCTCCGGACAACTGCCAGGTCCAAACAATCACCGGTAGGTACTCGCCCGCCTCCATGCTCAATCGGCAAACCCATCGATCTTCTTGCCGAGGGGAACCATACCGGGCCCCACCATGTACTCTCATACGGCAACCACACCTCGTATGGAGTAGATAATCAGCACCGATAAAACTCATGGGGGACGCTCAAATATCATATCAAGGAAACCGGGTTGTTACATGTATGCATAATTTCATGAACTCCCGCAGTTCCCAAATCCCGAAAACATCATATAAAATCCAGATAAACAATGCATAAATCCAGGAATAAATGTATGCGATATATCTGAATGCGAGCAGGTAAACACCAGTATATAGCTGAACCAGATGTATGCGAAAACACGATAAGGTACAGCTAAGTAACATCAGTAAATGTGAATATGCAACAACAACTGAATATGTATCTAACATGCAGGTGTAGCAAAGTATAGACATCTTCCTATAGGAACTGATGTCGTATACCCCCCTGGGTATAAGTAACATATGTAGGAAATCCCTCCCGGTGTAGGTAAAATATGTAGGAGGTATACCTGTAGCTGTATCGCAAAGTGAAAATATACCTATCACTAAAGGTATGATACACTATAGGTATACCGATAAGCTAGGTGTCAAGTGTGACAAGCAATGGTAGCTATAAGGGGTAGTGTGTGACATGGCAATTATTGACGGCGTGTGTGTAGCATGCAATCCGTGCTCGTGCAACATGAACCGTCAATAATGTGTGCAGTGTCCTACGGCTGCTAGTCACAGTATATAACTATATCAAAGAATGCAGTAAATGCGCAATTCTACAATGACGTAGAATGTGCGACAGGTAATTGAATCCTAGCCCAGACGCATAACGCCATGCGGGCGATTCCCCAGTAGATGTTATATCTACTCACCTATACTCCACGCTAGGTGAATCCTATCATCTGCTCCCCCTGTAGCCGTGTCCGTAGCCCCTGTCTGCAAACCTGCAATTACGACATGGAAATCACATATAAGTCAAATATCCCGCGAAACGCGATATCGAATCGAAACGAGAAACTCGCGTCGCGAACTAAACGCGCGTGTGCACGATACGCTGAATCGTGTGTGTACGCGTCTAAAACCATCGCGACACGCCGCGATACGCTGGATCACAGAACCCACTCACGTATCGCGCGTATCGCGCAAACACAACGAAACACAAAAGCGACATATAGTCCCAGATTTTCCTACAGGCAAGATATTACAAAACTAGACATGTCAAAGACCTAGAAAACACAGCAGGGAGCCCTACACCAAAACCCCAACACCTAAGCTCCCCACTGGGCCGCAAATTGCGGCCAAAAAGAAGAAATTGGCGGCCTGGGTTAGGAGTTAGGGGGTCGTCTTCTGGCGGTGTGATCTAAACCTAGGTATCATGCTCTAGTCTTCTCAATTTTATTCTGTAGGCATCGGGTCACCAGCAGATCACAAATATCCATTATATCGCTTAAAAACGACAATTTGCACAAAATGGAAAACCTATGGTATTTTTGTGAAACCTGGGTTGAATCTCGGTTGAGGTGACCTAACAGCACTACAATGAGCTAGGTTAACCAATTCCAACACATTCCCACCAAAATTCCACACAAAACACCTAAACTAGCACTAAACTAGCAATTAACCACAAACCGACACTAACAATCACACAACTAAGCAAACTAGGGATTTGGGTTAAGGAAATATACCCAAAAGACCTCCAAGAAGCAGGTGAAGAAGCGAAAGGAGCTGCTCCAAGTGGCTGGAGCTCTTGCTGCTGCTGCTGATGTCTGCTGTTGCTGCTGCTGCTGCTAATGATGCTGATGCTGTTGTTGTTGTTGCTGAGATGATGATGGTGATGCTGTTGTTGTTGTTGATGTTGTTGTCCCTGCTGCTGCTGCTGCTGTGCTCTGGGTGAGTGAGTGAGTGTGTGTGTGAGTTTGAGAGAATGAGAGAAAGAAATGAGATGGAGAATGAGCACACATACAAAGGCCCCCCTCTCACTCTCTCTCTCATAATGAGGCATGGGCAAAGCCATGATGCCCATGCTCACTCTCTCTCTGAAAGTCAACAAGAAGTCAAACAATTAAAAAAAACTCCATTACAAATTCATTTTAAATAAAATCAACCATAACACTTAAACAAAACAAAAAAAACCTAAAGAGAATGGGTTAATCCATCATGCTAGCTAATCATGGTCTAACCCATCTCTAACCCTAGTTATCATGCACAAGTGTGTGTGTGCCTAACAAAATTCTAATAAAATACACAATAAATAGGATAAAATATTTAAAACTTAATTTGGTAAACTTTTTATTAAAAACCATACATTAAAATATAATTAGCTACAAAACACATTCTAAGGTGTTACAATTGGGTTATGAGTACACCGGACAGGACTCGCCGGGAACATGGTAGTTGGTCTTATACCAGATGTCAGATAGCAGTTCCCAGGTGACATGTGTACAAGTTAGTTCATCGACCTGATGATCGTCATTTGTCTCGTGTGAGTTCCCACTGTACTTTGATTACTACCCTACCACGCTCAAAGGAGACGTGCAAACAGGTTTTAGTTGGGTACAGTCCCGAGCCACATGGACGCAGTTAGCGTATCTTCAGGGGTTCGTCTCTCCCGGTATTGGGGGTGAGGTCGCGCTGTGTCTAGGAGAGCCACTACACAAAGCCCTCGGCCGAGGCAGGAGATTTACTGGTAGGTATTCCAGTAGTATCTCAGGGTGTTCTGGGCTACACTCCGACACGACTTGTACCGCTTTTGGGGGTCTGACTTTTACGAACCCCCTAGGCCCGCCATGCGATGCTCATAGACGAACGGACCGGACTGTACGGATATTGTCACTGACAGGCTCAGTAGGGTGTCAGGATGAGTTCGCTCATCGACGTCCCTTTTGGTCAATACCTGGTAGCCTATTACGTATTGGCTTATACCTCTGACGTGCTAGTGGTTAAATCCACAACCAAGGTGTTGACGAGTCTTTAGAGTCCCCCACATTCATTTACTCAAGCTTTCGGGCGAAAAGCTGTAGAGGCCGTATGGAGATATGGCAAGGTCCGATCAGATACGTGCGGTATTGCACGGATCAGGATCAGACAGTTTGTACTACAGGCCGTATGGTTATATGGCAGGGTTCGATCAGATACGTGCGGTATTGCACGGATCAGGATCAAACGGATAATACTAGCCGGCTTTGGTTTAAGCCGGATCCTAGTATAATACAGTGTAGATTTGTCTCATTGCAATTGTATTCCGGTCAGAATACAGATGCGGTTGTGTATGCACAGTTGTGGGGTTTTCCTGTAATTTATTACGGGACCAGTTTTCTGGAGTTGCCAGTTTGCTTTCCGTTTTGGCCAATTTCCTTTGTATCGTTCATTGGCCGAAGATTGGTGGAGGAGGGCTTATTTGCATTTGTGCAAATAAGCAATTGTGGAGGGGGTCTTTGCATATTCTTGTGTCATGATGGTTGCACCATTCTTTGACCTTGACTTCTTCTTCTTTCATGATGGCTTGACCTTTTTGAAGTCATCATGCTTGATGATGATGGATTATGATGGTTGTATGAGTGTTGGATTTACTTGTAATCATTTCTTGATATCATGACCTTTCTCTCTCTCTCTCTTGCATTATGATATACCCTCCCCTTGGCCTTTTCTCTCTCTTGCTCTTGCACTTATTTGGCCAGCCATATTGGGAGGGGGCTGCCCAATTTTTGTTGGTGTGGGGTTTTGTTCATTTCATGCTCCAAAATCCACAAGTCCCCTCCACATAGTTCTTGTATCATCCCTCCACCAAAATGGCACCTCCATGAACCCCCAATGAGACACAAGCCTCTACACTATATTCTACAGCAAACCTTAGGCACGTCGACTAGCCAGCTTCGTGCCCGAGTTGCCTTGACATTGAGGTGGGAGCCTGTAAAAGATGTAGGCGATGTGGTGCACTTCTGGCGACGAGGTGGAGACAGGACTTTCCGCGGGAGATCGGGACGACGACGAGAAGGCCGAAGGACTCGGATCACTCGGTATATCTCTATTCTCCTTCTTGTAGTTAGCTAGGACTAGTTAATGGTTCGATCCGGGTTTTAGTGCGCGGTGGTGCCGGTTTGCTAGTTTGCAAAATTAAAGTTAACCATCGCTTCCGCATTTGGCCTCGGGATGGAGGCCGGGGCGCCGCCGTGCACTTACAGTGGTATCAGAGCCTCGCCATTAACTTAGTCTAGCTTTGTTTAATGTGTTTACATTTCCGATCGATCAAAATTCCAAAATCCGCGTTTTCTTTACATCAGTTTTCTGTTGAATTTTTTCTGGCTCGAAAATTTTTTCATGTTGCAGAAAAGTGATGTACTGGAAGTTATAAGAGTTCTGTAAAAATTCGATACACTAACTCGACTACGGGAGCGCGGAACCGTGGCCAAACACCCCTTTGGGCCGCGGTTCCGCCGCACAATGTTGAGATCGCTGTGTCAAATTTCTACAGTTGCTTTCTGGGTTGAAAATATGGTTTCTGGAATATTATTTTTGGGCCCAGAATTTCTTGATGTGCTACAGTAGTACTTGGGGGCCCACTTGGTAATTTTTTATCGATCGGATATTTTAAACACATTATTTCACAGTATTTACATTATATCTGCGACCGTGAATGTCACTCGATCGGTAAATCCTGTCTAACTGCTATAGCCTGGTTAGACGGATTTGCGAACGTGACATTCACGTTGATGTTTTGTGTTTTTGCTGTGATGTTGCGGATCGGTCGTGGGGGATAGCCTGGATGCAATGCTAGTACAGTGTTTTGTTGTATTATGTACATTTGATATTGTGGGGCGAGCGTCCGACATGTGGACTGTCGTCACTGCCTGTTTGTATTATTTTTTTGGGGCACGACCAGGTTGCGGTCGATGTACTCGTTGTATGTATATTTTACTTTCTGTACTAGGATTTGTTAGTTGTATGTATGCCCTAGAGGCCAGTATTGTACAGATGATGTATATTATATTGGATGCTTGGACATATATAGAGATGACTTTCTTGCTCGACATGATAGTATGCTATCTGGTTGCTATTTATCTTAACATGTACACTAGTCTCTTTATACTGTCTTATAGTTACATGTTGGTAAAGCCCTTAGGATTTGTACTTGACTACCTGGGCTATGATGCAGATCATACTAGTGGGAACATGGTAGTCCATAAGTACATCCTTCAAGGTCCCTAGTCGTGGGTATCTCGAGACGGGGCATCGATTTACCAGAGTAGACTAGCGTATACGCTTCTCGACCCATGTGATGGGCGATGGATGATCCCATATCCATTGGTGTTTGACATCAGAGATGGTATACGGGTGCTCAGTGGAAACTGGGTACACTGGACGGACTCGCCGAGAACTCCCAGATGGTATTATACCTCACGTCAGATGGCAGTTCTCAGGTGACACTTGTACAGGTTAGTCTGTAGACCCGAGATCGTCATAGAGTCTTGTGTGATTCCCACTGTGCTTTGATCTCCACCTTACCACGTCCATGAGGGCGTGCAAAACGGTGGTCTTTGGGTACAGTCCCGAATCACATGGAGGCAATGAGCGATAGGAGGGGTTTCGTCTCTCCCGGTATTGGGGGTTGATGTTGCGCAGTGCTTGATTGGCCGTAACAGGGAAGTCCCTGGCCAGGGCTGATCAGAGATTTGCTGGTAAGTGTTACCAGTAGTTTCTCGACCCGTTACGAGCCTCACATCAGCACGACTTATCGGGTTATTGGGGTCTGACGTATACCACCCCTAGACTTGATATGCGACGTATCAGACGAAGAGACTTGACTGTATGGTAAGTGTTACTGGTCGGATTCGCAGGAGTGTGAGCGGGCTAGCTCGTCGATCTTCTGATCGCTCAATACCCGGGTGGCCGTTACGTTTAGCAGACCGCTTGCGGCTTGTGGGTGCTTGATATGATCATCACCTGCTACCGGCGTATTGACGAGTCTTTAGAGTCCTACACAGAGGTTTCCTGGCTCAAGCGAAACGAAATAGGAGCGCATATGAGATATGTGCAGGACCGAGAATGATGCGTGTATGTGATACCTCATTTCATTCTCGCGATAAATGTTTCGATTGGTTATATTCGATATGACCTAGTTATCGAATCATTGATTCGATAAATCGATACATTGAATTCTAGTCGGTCATGTGCGACATGACCGGATCATTGAATCAAATGTTGATTTAATGATTTAATGCATAATTATATATTTGATATATTGCATTGCATTAACTAGTATTGGTTCACTTTAAACGGATTTTTCTCACTTGGATTGCACATTGTATATGTGATATACTTATGTGCACTTTTTGTATCATGTTTGATGATACTTGATCATATGGTTAAGTGAATAGAATTAAACCATGGTTATGTTGTAATTAGGGTTTTCCATATTTATTTATCCATTTATTTGTTTATTTATGTGGATAAATTCAAAATGAGAATGGTGGCTATATTTGTTTCTTGTATGAAGCTTCTTGAACCCTTGACTTTAGCAACCATTCTTATCCTCTTGCTTAACCCTAACCCACTCTTTGACCATGGTTTATTCTCTACACTTAACCCTAGTTATTGTTATGATAAGTATTGATTTATTATTCTTTTTCAATAAGACTTATCATAATTCTAGCTCTTCTTCTTCTTCATCTTAAAAAAGAAAAGCTCAAGGTCTATCAATGGCATCTTGAGTTAAAGTGAGCTAAATCCAATTCTAAAGTGAACCCACCTCCTATTTCTTCACCCTCTACCTCTTGCCAAGTTGTTTTGGGTGTTTACTTCACAAGTTTCACAAGTTTGTGAAGTCGGAGCTTGAGTTTGTGCAACCTCGACGTAGATCGTCTTTGACACAAAGCCGACGAGCTATTCCGCTTGCTTTCCCGATGAAGCCGATCATCGAGTCGAGGATTCATGATGGACAGCGAGGACATGACGTTGCGGAGCCGTGGAGGTGGAAATCCGGATCTACAAAGGTTGTATATCCGTATCATAGTAGTTAACTGTTAACTAGCTTTCTTTTTCGCCTAAACATCTAGTTAAAGATCCGTAGTCTAGGGTTTCTCGGCACTAAAAATTTTAATTTGGCATGTTCGATGCCTTGTGAGAACCCACTAGGGTGCCTAGGAACCTTTCACTGGTATCAGAGCCTAGCTAGAGCTTTAGGCGAAGTCCCGACGACGTTTGAAGTCCGAACGAACACGAAACCCAAATACTTTAGAGCTCTCTGGACTTTTTCATAAATCTGGGAATTTTTGATATTAAAAATGTCTAAAAAATTCAGCATAGAATTCTAAGCATTGTTGTGTAAAACGATTCCATGTACTGTTCATTGTGCCGCGGAAGCGCGGCAGAAGCATGCTTTATGCCGCCCTTCCGCGGCCACATGGTGACGTCATCCCAATTTTTTTGCACAGTAATACCTGATAAATTCTGGTGAGTTTTCTGGATATTTTTAAATTTATTTAAGGGTTGAGTGCTCTGGAGTTATATTGGGAATCGATGAATTCGATCGGAATATCAAACTTTGTCTAAGTGTTTTTCCAGATAATTGTAGAATATGTTAAAGAGTTCGACCGGATACGAATACCCAGGTTTTCCCCTGCCGGAATATCCAAGTGTTGGATTTTCTGTGGTTAAAAGACATTCTGAGTAGTGCAAGTAACGCGATGGTCCCTCTAGAAGACACAAACCTTAACTCGATTATGTGACCGTCTTGAACTGCCCTTTGAACCTTCGGGTTTGGGGCAGTACGGCGTGCCACATGTGAGGCGTTGGCTTGA
The DNA here is from genome assembly GCA_030015575.1 of Agapanthus africanus. Lineage (NCBI taxonomy): Eukaryota > Viridiplantae > Streptophyta > Magnoliopsida > Asparagales > Amaryllidaceae > Agapanthus > Agapanthus africanus. The sequence continues at coordinate 328,744,046 of JASDDO010000001.1, read as the reverse complement.
CCCTTCTACGGCTGGACCGTTGGTACTGAGGTATGAAGTGAATGTCTTTGAACCTATTTCATGTGTTGATCGGTGTCGGGAAAACTTGGGTGTTCGAATGTTCGATCGGAAAGTTTAACATATTCTATTTATCCGGAACTGGATACAATAATTGGAATTCACAAAAAGGTTATGAGATAACTGGATGGATGTTATAAATCTAGCAGTTTAGCCCCATACGATATTGAAAAGAGTTTTCGATAATGAGACTAAAATGCGGGGTTTGTAACTGTTAGGCATGTGATGTCTAAAGAGATTGCGGATTCCAATTGTTGTAGTTTTACACTTTCTTTTCTGTGACCGTAAGTGTAGTATGTTCATATCGCCGGTTTCGTTGCTATACGTCAACGACAATTGGGGTATGCATACTTACTTACGTTGATGACATGTGATGTTATGTGTTGCTGGATATGTTATATTGGATCGTCGTGTTTGAATAGCCGGGGGTTTTTATGTGAGATGAGTGTTTTTCATTTTCATTCATGTAAAAACTTGTATGTAATATTCTTTTATTCAGGGCACTTCCAGGATGCGGGAGTTGTCACCCTTTGTATATTATTTACTTTTCTGCACTAGGATAGACCCAAGGAGGGGAGCACAAGTAATCGGGTTCTGGGGTCCAGTGGGAGACCAACTCGAGGTGTCGAGTCCGGGTCTCCTAACCCTAGAATTGGCAGGGTTGCTTGCCGCTCTCGTAGGGGTCTAGGGGTGTGGGATTGGCTATTCATCACGACCGTGGAATCCGTGTTTTATACTGGCTCGTATTAAAAACACGGACGTCCTAGTATATCCAATATTTCATATGTTTATTCTGCTGCGATATCTGTGATGTGATTCTGTGATGGATATAGTATATAGTATATATGATATATTATATAGACATTACTTATGTTTTACACCCGCGCTAGCCCTGCCCTGCTCTGTCGTTAGTTACCTAACCTAACGGTGCACGAGGGGACATCGAGGCGAATGCGGATGGCATAAGTGTACGTCATATCTATCTGTGATGTTTAGGTATTTAAATGATGGGACTTCATTAATGTGATTAATGAAAGATAAGAAACCTAAAATGTTGTGGAATCGAATTTTAAAATAAAACAGGTAGCTACAGTTTTCGCTTTGCACAGTGGTATATATGATATACCCTGCACCTCATTCGACGAGGAAAGGACCGAGATCCCTTCACCGGGAGTGACTCCTTTAGCAGTAACTGGTAGATGCTACACACTCGGTTTGGTTTTGATTGCTTTTAAAGAGTTTTCGCTTTGCACAGTGATATATATGATATATCCCGCACCTCATTCGACGAGGAAAGGACCGAGATCCCTTCACCGGGAGTGACTCCTTTAGCAAAACTAGAAAAGCCTCAAAATCACTCCATTTCAAAACTTCATTTGATTCTACAACGATATCAAGTTCATTACGCTCATGGTTTTATGAAAACCTGCGTAGCCCTCCGTCATTTCAGATAAGTACTAATTAGTATTCGTGCTACGGTAGTTTGGCATTCGTCAAGGCGTAGTGTACGGTAGCTAACTAGTATTTATCTGCTTATGCATATGATGCAGATTGGATTAGGGTATTCGTACGGCGTTGTTTGGCATTCGTCAAGGGTCGTGCGGGTGGGTTTAATTCAATCAAGAAATGTACGGGTTGAACTTGACTAGTGGACTATGGGTTGTTTGGCATTCGTCAAGGTCATAGAACACTAGGGGCAAAATATTATCGGGAGTTTCAAGTGTTGAAATTTGCAATGAGATTGCATACCTTCTATGAGATAGTTGGATCCCGATACCCGCTGCGAGTAAGAGTTACTCCTGGGAGAGTTTTACACATTGCAATTAGCTGATCAAGTAGGTGTCTAGAAAGGTGTTAACGAGGTTACGCCTCTGGGAAAACGAGGTTTACATTAATTAGGTTCGTGCGAAAGCACGGGGGACCTCCCTCAAAGTACCGACACTGGCCTGGCTGAAAGATTGGCGAACTTGTAGTGTGTAATTAATCTCGGCTAGTCTTTCCTTTTAGGGTTTGGAGGAAGATTTGATAAAAAGCAGTGGGAGCCATCCTGATTAGATAAGATAATAACCAATCTGATCTTGCACGAGCTTACGCTAAAGTGTTTTCTTCTCTCTCTCTCTAGGTAGCGACCATTTCATGCCTTAATAAAGATAATAAAATGGATGTATTGACCGAACCCGCATGTTATACTGTGCAGGGGAACGTTGAACCCGTTCTATCTTATAAGTGTTATAAGAATGAACAGGAAACTGGAGAATATCTGGATTCTCACACCGCCCAAACGAAGAACATGCATGTTGATGCATCATCTTCGGGTGTGTTTGTCATTGAGAACTGTTTCTCAGTTCACCCTACGTCCTGGGTATTAGATACCGGATCAGGATCCCACATATGTAAGATGTTACATGGGCTGCGAAAAGGTAGAGAACTGGGAAAAGGTGATCATTCCGTTCAAGTAGGGAACGGTGCAAGTGTTGCAGCCAAAGCAGTTGGCGAATATCACCTAGTATTACCAAGTGGTGATACATTAATTCTGAATGAGTGCTATTATATACCGAACATAATGTGCAACATTATATCAGTTTCTTTATTAAGTAAAGATGGATATAATTTTGTAGTAAAGGATAATGTTATGAACATATTCCTAGATCAAAAGTTGATTGCATCAGGCTCGCTACATAATAGCATGTTCATTCTAAATCAAAATACAGTCCTCAATATACAAAACACACACAAGAGGAAAAATTCAGAAATGAACGAATCCTTCTTGTGGCATTGTAGACTTGGTCATATCAATGCGACACGACTGGCTAAATTACATAAGGATGGTTATTTGAATCCGTTCGAATTATCATCTTATGATACTTGCCATTCATGTCTCAAAGGAAAAATGACCAAAGCTCCGTTTAGAGGACACGGAGAAAGAGTTACTGAACTCTTAGGACTGATACATAGTGATGTATGCGGTCCTATGTCTACACATGCCAGGGATGGTTCTTCCTACTTCATTACATTCACTGACGATCTCTCTAGATACGGGCATGTGTTCCTGTTGAAACACAAGTCTGAAGCTTTTGAGAAATTCAGAGAATATAAGCACGAAGTAGAGAACCAAACGGGCAAAAGTATTAAGATCCTCCGATCTGATCGAGGAGGAGAATACTTGAGCAATGAGTTCCAAGATTATCTAAAAGAGAATGGGATTCTCTCTCAGCTTACTCCACCTTATACACCACAGCACAACGGTGTATCGGAACGAAGGAATCGCACCCTATTAGATATGGTGCGTTCAATGATGAGCACAGCTGAGTTACCTATTTCCTTCTGGGGGTATGCGCTTGAGACAGCCATACACCTATTGAATATGGTTCCTACCAAATCAGTGCCTACCACTCCATATGAGATATGGAGAGGGAAGAGACCATCTCTTAAGTATGTTAAGATATGGGGTTGTCCAGCCTATGTCAAAAGACAAAATCCGGACAAACTCGAGGCAAGATCTGTCTTATGTAAGTTTGTAGGATATCCCAAAAATTCACAAGGGTATATCTTCTACCACCCCGAGGAACAAAAGGTGTTTGTTTCTCGACATGCCACTTTCTTAGAAAAAGGTTTTCTTATGAAACAGATTAGTGGCATTGAGGTAGAACTGGAAGAAGTTCCAGCAACACAAACTGTAACAGAAGACTTGGTGGAACCAGAGGATTCAGTAGAACTCAACGAACCCCAGCCTCTCCGCCGATCTAGTAGGGTATCTCGTCCACCTGAGAGATACTACGGTTTTCTCATTGACGGTGGAAGCGAGGATTGCATCATGGAGGATGATGACCCAACTAGCTTCGAGCAGGCCATCACGAGTAGGGACTCAGTGAAATGGCTGGATGCTATGCGGTCCGAGATGGAATCCATGTACACCAACAAAGTATGGACTTTGGAAGTTGCTCCTGAAGGGGTAAAACCCATTGGGAGCAAGTGGATCTTCAAGAAGAAACTTGGTGTAGATGGGAAAGTGGAGACTTTCAAAGCTAAACTTGTAGCAAAGGGTTTTCGTCAAAGACCAGGTGTGGACTATGACGAGACCTTTTCTCCAGTGGCTATGCTTAAATCCATCCGAATCATGCTTGCCATTGCTGCCTTTCATGACTACGAAATCTGGCAAATGGATGTTAAGACCGCCTTTCTAAATGGTGATTTAGAAGAGTGCGTGTACATGACTCAGCCAGAGGGCTTCGTAGACAGTGGGAGCAGCGGGAAGGTGTGCAAGCTGCTTAAATCCATTTATGGATTAAAGCAAGCATCGCGGAGTTGGAACATCTGCTTTGACGTCGTTATCAAAGAGTTTGATTTCGCCAAAAATCCAGATGAACCTTGTATCTACAAGAAGGTGGCAGAGAGTAAGGTTGTCTTCCTCGTATTGTACGTGGACGACATACTCTTGATAGGAAATGACATTCCTATGCTGCAATCGGTCAAGCTCTTCTTATCACAAAGATTCTCAATGAAAGATCTTGGTGATGCCTCCTGCATATTGGGAATCAGGATCTATAGAGATAGATCCAAACGGATTTTGGGATTGTCCCAATCCAGGTACATTGACACCGTACTAAAGAGGTTTAGTATGGAAGAGTCCAAGCGTGGGAACTTACCCACGATCTCTGGAGTCACTCTCTCCAAAGAGATGTCTCCCAAGACTGATTTGGAGAGAGCTCGCATGCAAGGGATACCCTATGCTTCGGCAGTAGGCTCTATCATGTATGCGATGCTATGTACCAGACCCGATGTAGCATACTCACTAAGTGTAGTGAGCAGGTATCAAGCTGATCCTGGAGAGAGTCACTGGACAGCTGTGAAGAGCATTCTCAAGTACTTGCGAAGGACTAGAGATATGTTCTTGGTGTATGGTAACGGAGAACTCCAAGTGGAGTCCTTTACCGATTCGAGCTTCCAGAGTGATAAGGACGACTCTAAGTCGCAGTCGGGTTTTGTCTTTACCCTTTACGGAGGGGCGGTTAGCTGGAAGAGTTCCAAGCAGGAAACCGTGGCAGACTCGACGATGGAGGCTGAATACATCGCTGCCAACGATGCTGCCAAAGAGGCTGTCTGGATCAAGAAGTTCATTACTGAACATGGAGTGGTTCCATCCATTGAGCATCCAATACCTTTGTATTGCGATAACAATGGAGCGGTGGCTTTGGCCAAGGAACCCAGGTCCCATCAGCGGTCCAGGCATATTCTGAGGCGGTATCACCTGATCCGGGAGATAGTTGATCGCCGGGAGATCGAGGTTAGGAGAGTTGACACGAAGAACAACACGGCGGATCCACTCACGAAGGCCATTCCCCAGATACAGTTTGAGAGACTCTTCGGGATGCTCGGTATGAGATACTACAGCAGCTGGCCCTAGTGCAAGTGGGAGATTGTTAGTTGTATGTATGCCCTAGAGGCCAGTATTGTACAGATGATGTATATTATATTTGATGCTTGGACATATATAGAGATGACTTTCTTGCTCGACATGATAGTATGCTATCTGGTTGCTATTTATCTTAACATGTACACTAGTCTCTTTATACTGTCTTATAGTTACATGTTGGTAAAGCCCTTAGGATTTGTACTTGACTACCTTGGCTATGATGCAGATCATACTAGTGGGAACATGGTAGTCCATAAGTACATCCTTCAAGGTCCCTAGTCGTGGGTATCTCGAGACGGGGCATCGATTTACCAGAGTAGACTAGCGTATACGCTTCTCAACCCATGTGATGGGCGATGGATGATCCCATATCCATTGGTGTTTGACATCAGAGATGGTATACGGGTGCTCAGTGGAAACTGGGTACACTGGACGGACTCGCCGAGAACTCCCAGATGGTATTATACCTCACGTCAGATGGCAGTTCTCAGGTGACACTTGTACAGGTTAGTCTGTAGACCCGAGATCGTCATAGAGTCTTGTGTGATTCCCACTGTGCTTTGATCTCCACCTTACCACGTCCATGAGGGCGTGCAAAACGGTGGTCTTTGGGTACAGTCCCGAATCACATGGAGGCAATGAGCGATAGGAGGGGTTTCGTCTCTCCCGGTATTGGGGGTTGATGTTGCGCAGTGCTTGATTGGCCGTAACAGGGAAGTCCCTGGCCAGGGCTGATCAGAGATTTGCTGGTAAGTGTTACCAGTAGTTTCTCGACCCGTTACGAGCCTCACATCAGCACGACTTATCGGGTTATTGGGGTCTGACGTATACCACCCCTAGACTTGATATGCGACGTATCAGACGAAGAGACTTGACTGTATGGTAAGTGTTACTGGTCGGATTCGCAGGAGTGTGAGCGGGCTAGCTCGTCGATCTTCTGATCGCTCAATACCCGGGTGGCCGTTACGTTTAGCAGACCGCTTGCGGCTTGTGGGTGCTTGATATGATCATCACCTGCTACCGGCGTATTGACGAGTCTTTAGAGTCCTACACAGAGGTTTCCTGGCTCAAGCGAAACGAAATAGGAGCGCATATGAGATATGTGCAGGACCGAGAATGATGCGTGTATGTGATACCTCATTTCATTCTCGCGATAAATGTTTCGATTGGTTATATTCGATATGACCTAGTTATCGAATCATTGATTCGATAAATCGATACATTGAATTCTAGTCGGTCATGTGCGACATGACCGGATCATTGAATCAAATGTTGATTTAATGATTTAATGCATAATTATATATTTGATATATTGCATTGCATTAACTAGTATTGGTTCACTTTAAACGGATTTTTCTCACTTGGATTGCACATTGTATATGTGATATACTTATGTGCACTTTTTGTATCATGTTTGATGATACTTGATCATATGGTTAAGTGAATAGAATTAAACCATGGTTATGTTGTAATTAGGGTTTTCCATATTTATTTATCCATTTATTTGTTTATTTATGTGGATAAATTCAAAATGAGAATGGTGGCTATATTTGTTTCTTGTATGAAGCTTCTTGAACCCTTGACTTTAGCAACCATTCTTATCCTCTTGCTTAACCCTAACCCACTCTTTGACCATGGTTTATTCTCTACACTTAACCCTAGTTATTGTTATGATAAGTATTGATTTATTATTCTTTTTCAATAAGACTTATCATAATTCTAGCTCTTCTTCTTCTTCATCTTAAAAAAGAAAAGCTCAAGGTCTATCAATGGCATCTTGAGTTAAAGTGAGCTAAATCCAATTCTAAAGTGAACCCACCTCCTATTTCTTCACCCTCTACCTCTTGCCAAGTTGTTTTGGGTGTTTACTTCACAAGTTTCACAAGTTTGTGAAGTCGGAGCTTGAGTTTGTGCAACCTCGACGTAGATCGTCTTTGACACAAAGCCGACGAGCTATTCCGCTTGCTTTCCCGATGAAGCCGATGATCGAGTCGAGGATTCATGATGGACAGCGAGGACATGACGTTGCGGAGCCGTGGAGGTGGAAATCCGGATCTACAAAGGTTGTATATCCGTATCATAGTAGTTAACTGTTAACTAGCTTTATTTTTCGCCTAAACATCTAGTTAAAGATCCGTAGTCTAGGGTTTCTCGGCACTAAAAATTTTAATTTGGCATGTTCGATGCCTTGTGAGAACCCACTAGGGTGCCTAGGAACCTTTCAGGATTACCCCGCGGAGGACTGCACGGATAGCCGGGTTCTAGAGGGCAACAAGCCCGCATCTCATGGCATTGGGACGGAGGGGCTTCACTCTAGAATTGGCGGGCTATTCGCCGCACTCGTAGAGGGTATAGGTTGACCCAGGAGTGGTGCCCAAGTTACCGGATTCCGTGAAGTGCTGGGTGGTCCATTCACGGAGCTGAAGGGGGCTGCCTCGCTTCAGGTTTTGGAGGGTGGCTTGCTGCGCCCGTAGTGGTCTAGGATTTCATTGCACAGGCTATCCACACGACTAGGAGAACGTCGGGTTTCAGCGGCTCTGTGAAACCCGGGGATCCCAGATATCTGTATTGTTCTGTGATGCGGTACATTTCTGTGATGTTGCATTTTTATCACGCTTTGAGCGAAATATAATATATTGGTATATATATATTAGTAGATGTTGTATATGTTTTGCATCCGCGCTAGTCCAGTCCCCGCTCTGTCGTTAGTTAGCTAACCTAACGGGTAATGACGGGACCCAGTGGCGAATGCGGATGGTATATACGTACATCAGTATATTTTCGTTCTTTGTGGTGTGATCAATTGATGGGACTGCGTTGATTCGGATCAATGCAAGTTAAAAACAAACCTAATCTGATGTTGTTGGAACACTTTTCAAAAAGCTGTTATTGCAAGGACGTTCACTTTTGTTTTGCATCGTGGTATTCAGTTGGAATATCCTGCTCCTCAGTCGACGAGGCAAGGGCCGAGATCCCTTCACCGGGAGTGACCCCTTGGACAAAAGTTTGCGTCAGGGCAATGACTTCACTATAGCCGATTACTTTTGCTTTGCATCGTGATATTCAGTTGGAATATCCTGCACGTCATTCTACGGGGAAAGAGCCGAGATCCCTTCACCGGGAGTGACCTCTTTAGCAAAGGTTTTCGTCACTATATTTTTAAAAGCTATCCGTTCCTTCAACGATATCAAGTGCATTACGTTAAAGGTTTTCGCCAGAAACCATTCGTAGCCCTCCGTCGTTTCATATGGATGGTCAATAGTATTCAAGCTGTGTATGTTGGCCAAAGTCAAGGCACAGTGATTGGTAGCTATTGGGGTATTCATATGCAGCATAGATAGATGCGTTGGTTTGGGACAGTCGTACTGCCATTTTGGCCAAAGTCAAGGGTAGGTACGGGTGGATTCAAATTAACCTGGAGAATGACGGGTAGAACTTGACATGTGACTTATGATATGTTGGCCAAAGTCAAGGTCATAAGAGCATGGGGCAGAAATCACATCGGGAGTTTCAAAAGAACTGAAACTTGCTAGATATGCGCATACCTTCTGGAGTGTGATTGCGTGAGTGGATTCCGTCATGTTATCATGCGATGATAGTTGGATCCCGATTCCCACTTATGAGTTAGTTTACTCCTCGGGTGACCCCGACTAATTCTTCTTTCAGGTTTGGAGGAGAATTTGACGGTACAGTGGGAGGTTTCCAGATTAGATAAATTGGTAACCATTCTGATCTAGGTTAGAGTGCACTCTGAGTGTTTCTTTTCTCTATCTCTTTGGCGGCGACCATTGACCCGACCCTAAGACTATGACTCAGAGACCAAAATTGACCGAACCTTCTTAAACACAGGCTTTTGGATTGTCAGAGTTGCGAACCTTATTGCCACTCCTACTTTTACCCTTTTCTCCAGGACACCCCGTATTACTACGAACGTCCACTTCCATTGGACAAAACCATCGTATGGTTATATACGAACTCGAAAAGATTTTATTCGAGGATGGTTTCCGGTTCTGGAGAAAACGGATAGGACTATTCAGTTGTCTTTTCCTTTTACCTTCTCTCAGGTTGCGAGTACTCCTTGGTTTAGGAGATAGTACACCTATTACGCAAATTGGATAGTCTTCTTCCAAACCATAGGCAGGTGTCGACCGGTAGGGAATGAAGAAAACCAATTAGCATAACGATGGTGTGCAGAAGGTATTAAGTTAAGACAAAGCAAGGGATTAGTAAGAGGGCAAAGTAAATTGCGACTGATATTCACGACCAAACCAGGTATTTCATTACCACTCCCACTTCACCTTTGTATTTCTCCAGGACACTCCGTATCACTACGAAGATCCACAGTTTATTGGATACTCCATCGTATGGTTATATACGAACTCGAAAGGAACTTGTTCCAGTTCGGGGATGGATTCTGGTTCAGGAGAAATAGGAATAAGGTTTATTCAGGTGTCTTTTATCTTCACCTTCTCTCGCATTGCGAGTGCTCCTAGGATTAGGACAGTACACCCATTATGCTTATTGGATAGTCTTCTTCCATACCATAGGCTGGAGCCGAACGGTAGGGAAGGAAGAAAACCATTTGGCCTAAGGGGTGTGCAGAAGGTAATGACTAAAGACATATAAAGGGATTTGGAGAGGCGGCAAAGAATAATACGGTTACAGTCGTGAATCTGGAAGAGGCATTACTAGGAATACCGGGATACCCCGTCGAAACATTTCAATGTTTCAGTTTCACTGTGTACTGTTAAAGGAAAACTGATTTCCCAATTAGTCCTTACTCCAGGGTATGTATTTACCAGGTACGATTCTCACATCTGTATGGTTTTACAGATGATGAGTGGGAGTAAGTTATTGGGAATTGGGTGATCATCCTCATTATTTCGGGATTCGTTGTAATCGGTGATATTTGAGGAAGTCACCTGGGTTGTTTGCCGGTCGGCAAATATTTGGTTTTGAATATCCGCTGTCATGCACCAATTTCAAATTGATATATCTGTACGTCTATTTTCATAGAGTGAGATATACCTTTTTGAAATTATGTCTACGACATTTACCTATATCAGTGGATGGTTAGGTAAGGAGCATTAAATAGCGGTGTAATTCTTCTTAACCATAAGTACATTTTTCAACCTACGACACACAGTGAATGAGTTTTCAGACTCAAGGGACTTATACAGAGTATTGTATGCTGTCCAGGGTCCATCAGGACAGAGGGGTTGGTCCTCGTACTATATTCGGTTTACTTATGACTTCTCTAATTTTTAGACAGGTGTTTCGTGGAAACACAGAGTCCGAATTTTGAGAAGTCTTAGGTATTTGAATAGAGTAGAGAACCAGGTGTAGCAAGTATCGGGATTCTTCAAAGTGATCGAAGATGTAGATACTTGTATATGGTATTCAGTTGATAGTAATGGTTAAGAGAACTTGCTTCTCTTTCAGGTTACTCATAATTGGAAGTATTCCTAAGTTGAGTAACGCTGATCGGCCTCTTTCCATTTAGTTGACATGCACTGGAGATAGCTGCATGATTTGAATCTGGTTCAATTAAATCAGTGCCTCTGGTCCTATATTGGATATAGAACAGTTCGTATCTTAACGATGTTAAGGTACGGGGAGTTTTCCGGCTTATGATTAAAACCAGACACTGGACAACTCAAGGCATGTTTCTGTAATGGCTGTTTGTGGGTTGACCCAGGCTATGACGAGGGTTGACTTTCTACCATCTGGAAGATCAATAGTGATATTGTTCTTAACTCGCCACAGTTCTAATAAAAATGGATTTTTTCAGAAAACAGTAGTGGGAGTATGGTAGAACTGGAAGTGATTCCAGAACCGCAAACGATTACTGAAAGTTTGAAAGGAACCTAAAGATTCGATCTGGTTTGACATTCCATTGGCCACTCCGCAGATATGGTGGGTAACTTCAGGCACCCGAGAGGTACTCCGGTAGCCTCAAGGACGGTGACAGGGAAGTTCTTGTTTACCCACACTTGCCATTGCTGTTGTTCCAGGCTGCGAGACCCGGCAGGAGGATGAGTATAGCGTCGTTCTAAACTGGCTTTAGAAGTTTACGTCTATATGACTCTACCAGAAGGTTGTCATAGTCAGTGGGAGCAGCGGAAGCATTGGTGGACAGGTGGCTTATGTCTATTTATAGACTAAAGCAGATATAGCGGAGATAGATCATCAATTTCTGATGTGACAGTCATAGGTTTGACTTCATCAGAATAGGGGATGGATCTGTTGAGAAGGTAGTAGGGTGTGATGTCATGGTATTTGGATGACATACACAGAGTAGGATGTGATATTCCTATACTACAATCGGTTACACTTTGGTCGTCACACAGTGGTTTCTCCACATGGGAATTGGACATTATATCAGACATACTGGTTACTAGATCTACGGTTTTAGATCTAGATTTGGGTAGTTTCCCAATCAGGGTACTTAGACAGCATTCTAAGAGTATTTAGAATGGACGACTCCTGGCACGGTAGTGTACCTGCAGGTGATGGAGTCACCCTCTCTAAAGGTGTCTTACAGACTAAAGGGGAGAGGGATGTGCATGATTGGCAGATCACTTGATCAGGCAATTGAGTCAATCATGAGATGTCAAGTACCACACCAGATGTTGTTCTTGCACTAGATGCAATAAGTTGACATTGATCCAATCCGGGAGAAACAGTCGGAAGCAGTTTTAGAACATAAGTGGATGTTCTAGGGATATGATAACGACAGCCTCTTTCGGGAGACAGTTATCATTCCAGGCTTCTAAGGTGACATGGACGACAAGGAGGTTGTCAGAGTTATAGTTTTCCTTCTGACGAAGGGCAGTATTTTGGACAGGTGGTCCAAGGCAATACTGAGGGAGGCATGGCGCAGGATACTGATTAAGTTCAGTTGACGATACAGTCTAAGAAGTTTGGATTTGGAGTTCATTTATGAGCTAGGTCCCATCAGACATCCAGACATATTCTAAGACAGGTATTGCTCATTTCGGGAGATGGTTTTCTCCGCGAACTTGAGATATAGAGAGACATAGAAAGAAACATCAAAGCGGATCTACTCACTGAGGCTATTCCTTGAACGCAATAGTTTCGCAAACGAGCTTTGTGAGACTGACAAGTAGAGGAGTTGGGTGTTCGGTATCACACAGGCTGTGAGTATGCGACATCGTAATAATTAGCTTTGAGTGCAAGTGGGAGATTGTTGGAGATAGTGCCCTCAGAGTCAATTATTGGATCACAGGCACGTGATTGCAATGATTGAGGGAGGACCTGTCCCGGTAGGACAGTCTTACTCGAGATGATAGTATGCTATCTGGTTTATCTTTATCATCGTGTACTGCTTAGGTGGCCTGACAGGTCGCTATTACACGTTGATAGAGCCCCTAGGATTCTTGCTTGACCACCAGCAGTATGAGGGCGATCATATAAGTGGGAGCTGGGGTCTATAAGCGCATCCTTAAAAGGTCCCTAGTTGTGCGAGTTTTGAGACAGGGCATCGATACTCCAGAGTAGACTAGTGTATACAGTCGAGACCCCGACAAGGGGCGGTGGCCGGTCTCACAAGCCATTGGTGTCAGTTGGATCACCTAAGATGTATACAGGTGCTCATTGGGTTATGAGTACACCGGACAGGACTCGCCGGGAACATGCTAGTTGGTCTTATACCAGACGTCAGATAGCAGTTCCCAGGTGACATGTGTACAGGTTAGTTCATCGACCTGATGATCGTCATTTGTCTCGTGTGAGTTCCCACTATACTTTGATTACTACCCTACCACGCTCAAAGGAGACGTGCAAACAGGTTTTAGTTGGGTACAGTCCCGAGCCACATGGAGGCAGTGAGCGTATCTTCAGGGGTTCGTCTCTCCCGGTATTGGGGGGTGAGGTCGCGCTGTGTCTAGGAGAGCCACTACACAAAGCCCTCGGCCGAGGCAGGAGATTTACTGGTAGGTATTCCAGTAGTATCTCAGGGTGTTCTGGGCTACACTTCGACACGACTTGTACCGCTTTTGGGGGTCTGACTTTTACCAACCCCCTAGGCCCGCCATGCGATGCTCATAGACGAACGGACCGGACTGTACGGATATTGTCACTGACAGGCTCAGTAGGGTGTCAGGATGAGTTCGCTCATCGACGTCCCTTTTGGTCAATACCTGGTAGCCCGTTACGTATTGGCTTATACCTCTGACGTGCTAGTGGTTAAATCCACAACCAAGGTGTTGACGAGTCTTTAGAGTCCCCCACATTCAGTTACTCAAGCTTTCGGGCGAAAAGCTATAGAGGCCGTATGGAGATATGGCAAGGTCCGATCAGATACGTGCGGTATTGCACGGATCAGGATCAGACAGTTTGTACTACAGGCCGTATGGTTATATGGCAGGGTTCGATCAGATACGTGCGGTATTTCACGGATCAGGATCGAATGGATAATACTAGCCGGCTTTGGTTTAAGCCGGATCCTAGTATAGTACAATGTAGATTTGTCTCATTGCATTTGTATTCCGGTCGGAATACAGATGCGGGTGTGTATGCACAGTTGTGGGGTTTTCCTGTAATTTATTACGGGACCAGTTTTCTGGAGTTGCCAGTTTGCTTTCCGTTTCGGCCAATTTTCTTTGTATCGTTCATTGGCCGAAGATTGGTGGAGGAGGGCTTATTTGCATTTGTGCAAATAAGCAATTGTGGAGGGGGTCTTTGCATATTTTTGTGTCATGATGGTTGCACCATTCTTTGACCTTGACTTCTTCTTCTTTCATGATGGCTTGACCTTTTTGAAGTCATCATGCTTGATGATGATGGATTATGATGGTTGTATGAGTGTTGGATTTACTTGTAATCATTTCTTGATATCATGACCTTTCTCTCTCTCTCTTGCATTATGATATACCCTCCCCTTGGCCTTTTCTCTCTCTTGCTCTTGCACTTATTTGGCCGGCCATATTAGGAGGGGGCTGTTAGTTGTATGTATGCCCTAGAGGCCAGTATTGTACAGATGATGTATATTATATTGGATGCTTGGACATATATAGAGATGACTTTCTTGCTCGATATGATAGTATGCTATCTGGTTGCTCTTTATCTTAACTTGTACACTTGTCTCTTTAAACTGTCTTATGGTTACATGTTAGTAAAGCCCTTAGGATGTGTACTTGACTACCTGGACTATGATGCAGATCATACTAGTGGGGACATGGTAGTCCATAAGTACATCCTTCAAGGTCCCTAGTCGTGGGTGTATCGAGACGGGGCATCGATATACCAGAGTAGACTAGCGTATATACTTCTCGACCCATGAGATGGGCGATGGATGATCCCATATCCATTGGTGTTTGACATCAGAGATGATATACGGGTGCTCAGTGGAGACTGGGTACACTGGACGGACTCGCCGAGAACTCCCAGATGGTATTATACCTCACGTCAGATGGCAGTTCTCAGGTGACACTTGTACAGGTTAGTCTGTAGACCCGAGATCGTCATAGAGTCTTGTGTGATTCCCACTGTGCTTTGATCTCCACCTTACCACGTCCATGAGGGCGTGCAAAACGGTGGTCTTTGGGTACAGTCCCGAGTCACATGGAGGCAATGAGTGATAGGAGGGGTTTCTTCTCTCCCGGTATTGGGGGTTGATGTTGCGCTGTGCTCGATTGGCCGTAACAGGGAAGTCCCTGGCCAGGGCTGATCAGAGATTTGCTGGTAAGTGTTACCAGTAGTTTCTCGACCGGTTATGAGCCTCACATCGGCACGACTTATCAGTTATTGGGGTCTGACGTTTACCACCCCTAGACTTGATATGCGACATATCAGACGAACAGACCAGACTGTACGGTAAGTGTTACTGGTTGGATTCACAGGAGTGTGAGCGGGCTGGCTCGTCGATCTTCTGATCGCTTAATACCCGGGTGGCCGTTACGTTTAGCAGACCGCTTGCGGCTTGTGGGTGTTTGATATGATCATCATCTGCTACCAGCGTATTGACGAGTCTTTAGAGTCCTACACAGAGGTTTCCTGGCTCAAGCGAAACGAAATAGGAGTGCATATGAGATATGTGCGGGAGCGAGAATAATGCGTGTATGTGATACCGTATTTCATTCTCACGATAAATGTTTCGATTGGTTATATTCGATATGACCTAGTTATCGAATCATTGATTCGATAAATCGATACATTGGATACTAGTCGGTTATATGCGATATGACCGGATCGTTAAATCAAGTGTTGATTTAATGATTTTATGTATAATTATATATTTGATATATTACTTTGCATTAACTAGTATTGGTTCATTTTAAAAGGATTTTCTCGCTTGATGCACATTGTATATGTGATATATTTTTGTGCACTTGTTTGTATCATGTTTGATGATACTTCCTCACTTGGGTTTGTGTAAAGATTAAACCATGGTTACATGTATAATGGTTAGGGTTTTGATTATTTACTTAGTTATTTATTTATTTATTCATTTTGGATATTACTAAGAATGGTGGCTTATTTTGTTTCTATGTTGAAGCTTCTTGAAGCTTTGACAAAGTCCACCATCCTTATCTCATCCTTAACCCTAACCATTCCTACTAACCTTGTTAGTTATATGTATGCCCTAGAGGCCATTACTATACATAGGATGTATATTGTAGTGGATGCTGGGACATATATAGGGAGGACTTTCTTGCTCGACATGATAGTATGCTATCTGGTTGCTCTTTACCTTAACGTGTACACTGATTGTCTCCCTGTTACATGTTGGTAAAGCCCTTAGGATTTGTACTTGACTACCTGGACTATGATGCGGATCATACTAGTGGGGACATGGTAGTCCATAAGTACATCCTTCAAAGTCCCTAGTCGTGGGTGTATCGAGACGGGGCATCGATATACCAGAGTAGACTAGCGTATACCTTCTCGACCCATACAGATGGGCGATGGATGATCCCATATCCATTGGTGTTTGACATCAGAGATGATGTACGGGTGCTCAGTAGAGACTGGGTACACTGGACGGACTCGCCGAGAACTCCCAGATGGTATTATAACTCACGTCAGATGGCAGTTCTCTGGTGACACTGGTATAGAGTAGTCTGTTGACCCGAGATCGTCATGGAGTCTTGTGTGGTTCCCACTGTGCTTTGATTTCCATCTTACCACGTCCAAGAGGGCGTGCAAAACGGTAGTTTTTGGGTACAGTCCCGAGTCACATGGAGGCAATGAGCGATAGGAGGGGATTCGTCTCTCCCGGTATAGGGAGTTGATGTTGCGCTGTGTTCGATTGGCTATAACAGGAAATCCCTGGCCAGGGTTGCTGAGATTTACTGGTAAGTGTTACCACTAGTTTCTCGAAGTGTTATAGACCTCATATCGACACGACTTATCGAGCTATTGGGGTCTGACGTTAACCACCCCTAGGCGAGATATGCGACATATCAGACGATCAGACCGGACTGTACGGTAGTGTTACTGGTTGGATTCACTGGAGTGTGAGCGGGCTTGCTCGTCGATCTTCAGATCGCTCAATACCCGGGTGGCCGTTAGGTTTAGCAGACCGCTTGCGGCTTGTGGGTGTTTGATATGATCATCACCTGCTGCCGGCGTATTGACGAGTCTTTAGAGTCCTACACAGAGGTTTCCTGGCTCAAGCAAAACGAAATAGGAGCGCATATGAGATATGTGCGGGACCGAGAATAATGCGTGTATGTGATACCGTATTCCATTCTCGCGATAAATGTATCGATTGGTTGTATGCGATATAACCTAGTTATCGATTCAAGGATTGATTCGATAAGCCGATACATTGGATACTAGTCGGTTATGTGCGACATGACCGGATCATTGAATCAAGTGTTGATTTAATGATTTAATATATAATTATATATTTGATATATTACTTTGCATTAACTAGTATTGGTTCACTTTAAATGGATTTTCTCACTTGAAGTTCACATGTTGTATATGTGATATACTTTTGTGCACTTGATTGTATCATATTTGATGATACATGTTTACTTGAGTTTGTGTAAAGATTAAACCATGGTTATTTAAATGGTTAGGGTTTTGTTTTTCATATCTATTTATTCATTTATTTATTTATTTTCTTTTTGGAAAAAGAAATGAGAAGAATGGTGGCTTTCTTTGTTTGTAGTTGAAGATTCATGAAGCTTTGACTTTGTCCACCATTCTTATCTCATGCTTAACCCTAACCATTTGATTTAACCCTAGTTTATTCTCTACACTTGACCATGGTTGTATGATGATAAGTTTGGAATTCTTTTCTTTTTAAATAAGAACTTATCATATTCAACCTCTTCTTCTTCTTCATCTTGATGAAGAAAAACCTTCCTCCATCAATGGCAACTCTTGAAAAAGAGTGAGAAATCCAATTCTAAAGTGAACCCACTTCCTATTTCTTCATCCTCTACCTCTTGCCAAGTAGTAGAGTGTGTTTCCTTCACAAGTTTTCATGGCTTGGTGAAGGTGAAGCTTGATCTAGCGATGCCTCGACGTAGATCATCTTCGGCATGGACATCGACGACCTAGCTCGCCATTTCTCCGACGAAGCCGACGCTAGAGCCCGGGAATTCATTTGGACAACAAAGGGACTTCGTTGCGGAGCTATGGAGGTGGAGCACCGGATCTACAAAGGTTGTATTTCCGTTTCTTTGTAGTTAAGTTGTTAACTAGATTATATTTTCGCCTAGATTTCTAGCCAACGGTCCGTTGTTTAGGGTTTCCCGGCACCGTAAAATTTGAAATTGGCATGGTTGATGCCTTTTGAGACCTCTTGGGAGTGCCTAGGAACCCTACAAACCTTAGTTTAATCTCTACACTTGACCATGGTCAAGATATGATAAGTATTCATATTAGTTTCTTTTTTCAAATAAGAAACTTATCATATTCTATCTTCTTCATCATCTTCTTCTTCAAGAAAAGCTTGATGCCATCAATGGCAACTTGAGTTCTAAAGTGAGAAATCCAATTCTAAAGTGAACCCACCTCCTATTTCTTCACCCTCTACCTCTTGCCAAGTTGTTTTGGGTGTTTTCTTCACAAGTTTCACAAATTTGTGAAGTTGGAGCTTGAACTTGTGATGCCTCGACGTAGATCATCTTCGGCACGAAGCCGACGACCTAGTCCGCCCAATTCTCCGATCAAACCGACGATTGAGTCCGGGATTCAAGATGGACAGCGAGAGGACGCCTACGTGGAGCCAAGGAAGTGGATATCCGGATCTACAAAGGTTGTAGCTTCTTATCTTTAGTTAAGTTGTTAACTAGATTAGTATATCGCCTAAATTTCTAGTTAACGATCCGTGTTAGGGTTTCTCGGCACACATAAAATTTGAAATTGGCATGGTTGATACCTTGTGAGACCTCTTGAGAGTGCCTAGGAGTCCTACAGTGGTATCAGAGCCTAGCTAGAGCCTTAGGTGATGCGTAGACGAAGTTTGAAACCCGATCGACCCGAAACCCTAAAATAAAAGTGCTCTCTGGACTTTTTCTAAAAACAGGGATTTTTCAGAATTAAAAATTCGCAGAAATTAGAGCAGGAAATTATAAGGGTTACTGCAGAAAACGAAACCCTAATTCCACTGTAGCGCCGCGGAACCGCGGCAATAGCCTCCTATTGCGGCGGTTCCGCGGCCGTTTGTACTGGTTAGGGATTCGTTTTCATACAGTAATGCCCGTATCTGTTTCCTATGTTCTCTGGGAAGTTTTAATCTGCATTCAAGAGTTGAATTTTCTGGGGTCGTTTTGGAGATTCGATGAATCGATCGGATTATTTAACTTTGTATATTTGGGTTTCTGGATAAATTAGGAATATGTTAAAAGTTTTGACCGGATACAAATACCCAATTTTTCCCCTGCCGGGAAATTTCCAATTGTTGGACTTTTCCGTAGTTTAATGACGTTCTGAGTAGTGCAAGTAACGCGATGGTCCCTCTAGAAGACAACAAACCTTAACTCGATTATGTGACCGTCTTGAACTGCCCTTTGAACCTTCGGGTTTGGGGCAGTACGGCGTGCCACATGTGAGGCGTTGGCTTGACCCTTCTACGGCTGGACCGTTGGTACTGAGGCATGAAGTGAATGTCTTTGAACTTATTTCATGTGTTGATCGGTTTCGGGAAAACTTGGGTGTTCGAATGTTCGATCGGAAAATTTAATATTTTCTTTTTATCCGGAATGGGATACAATAATTGGAATTCACAAACAGTTATGAGATAACTGAATGAATGTTATAAATCTAGCAGTTTAGTCCCACATGATATTGAAAAGAGTTTTCGATAATGAGACTAAAATGCGGGATTTATATCTGTTAGGCATGTGATGTCTAAGTATTTCATTTGATTAGGCATGCGATGTCTAAAGAAGTTGCGGATTCCAATTGTTGTAGTTTTACACTTTCTTTTCTGTGACCGTAAGCGTAATATGTGATATCGCCGATTTCGTTGCTATATGTCAACGATAATTGGGATGCGCATATTTGCTTACGTTGATGACATGTGATGTTATGTGTTGCTGGATATGTTATATTGGATTGTCGTGTTTGAATAGCCAGGGGTTTTTATGTGAGATGAGTGTTTTTTCATTTTTATTCATGTAAAAACTTGTATGTAATATTCTTTTATTGGGGCACTTCCAGGTAGCGGAAGATGTCACCTTTTGTATATTATTTTCTTTTCCGCATTAGGATAGACCCAAGGAGGGGAGCACAAGTAACCGGGTTCTGGGGTCCAGTGGGAGACCAACTCGAGGAGTCGAGTCCGGGTCTCCTAACCCTAGAATTGGTAGGGTTGCTTGCCGCTCTCGTAGGGGTCTAGGGGTGTGGGATTGGCTATTCATCACGACCGTGGAATCCGTGTTTTATACTGGCTCGTATTGAAAACACGGACGTCCTAGTATATCCAATATTTCATATGTTTCTTCTGCTGCGATATCTGTGATGTGATCATGTGATGTTCTGTGATGGATACAGTATATAGTATATATGATATATTATATAGACGTTACTTATGTTTTGCATCCGCACTAGCCCTGCCCTGCTCTGTCGTTAGTTACCTAACCTAACGATGCACGAGGGGACATCGAGGAGAATGCGGATGGCATAAGTGTACGTCGTATTTATCTGTGATGTTTAGGTATTTAAATGATGGGACTTCATTAATGTGATTAATGAAAGAAAAGAAACCAAATGATGTTGTAGAATCAAATTTTAAATAAAACAGGTAGCTACAGTTCTTGCTTTGCATAGCGGTATATGTAATATATCCTGCACCTTATTCGATGAGGAAAGGACCGAGATCCCTTCACCGGGAGTGACTCCTTTAGTAATAACTGGCAGATGCTACACACTCAGTTTGACTTTTGATTGCTTCCATAGTTTCTGCTTTGCATAGTGATATATATGATATATCCCGCACCTCATTCGACGAGGAAAGGGCCGACGATCCCTTCACCGGGAGTGACCCCTTTAGCAAAACTAGAAAAGCCTCAAAATCACTCCATTTCAAAACTTCATTTGATTCTACAACGATATCAAGTTCATTACGCTCATGGTTTTTATGAAAAACCTGCGTAGCCCTCCGTCATTTCAGATAAGTACTAGTTAGTATTCGTGCTGCGGTAGTTTGGCCTCCGTCAAGGCGTAGTGTACGGTAGCTAA
Organism: Agapanthus africanus; assembly: GCA_030015575.1. Lineage (NCBI taxonomy): Eukaryota > Viridiplantae > Streptophyta > Magnoliopsida > Asparagales > Amaryllidaceae > Agapanthus > Agapanthus africanus. Next base: position 328,722,913 of record JASDDO010000001.1, on the reverse strand, counting down.
CTAGTGCTTATCTGCAAGCATATGATGCGATTGGATTAGGGTATTCGTACGGCGTTGTTTGGCCTCCGTCAAGGGTCGTGCGGGTGGGTTTAATTCAATCAGGAAATGACGGGTTGAACTTGACTAGCGGACTATGGGTTGTTTGGCCTCCGTCAAGGTCATAGGACGCTAGGGGCAAAAAATATTATCGGGAATTTCAAGTGTTGAAATTTGCAATGAGATTGCATACCTTCTATGAGATAGTTGGATCCTGATACCCGCTGCGAGTAAGAGTTACTCCTGGGAGAGTTTTACACATTACAATTAGCCGATCAAGTAGGTGTCTAGAAAGGTGTTAACGAGGTTACGCCTCTGGGAAAACGAGGTTTACATTAATTAGGTTCGTGCGAAAGCACGGGGGACCTCCCTCAAAGTACCGACACTGGCCTGGCTGAAAGATTGGCGAACTTGTAGTGTGTAATTAATCCCGGCTAGTCTTTCCTTTTAGGGTTTGAAGGAAGATTTGATAAAAAGCAGTGGGAGCCATCCTGATTAGATAAGATAATAACCAATCTGATCTTGCACGAGCATACGCTAAAGTGTTTTCTTCTCTCTCTCTCCAGGTAGCGACCATTTCATGCCCTAATAAAGATAATAATATGGATGTATTGACCGAACCCGCATGTTATACTATGCAGGGGAACGTTGAACCCGTTCTATCTTATAAGTGTTATAAGAATGAACAGGAAACAGGAGAATATCTGGATTCTCACACCGCCCAAAAGGAGAACATGCATGATGATGCATCGTCTTCAGGTGTGTTTGTCATTGAGAACTGTTTCTCGGTTCACCCTACGTCCTGGGTATTAGATACCGGATCAGGATCCCACATATGTAAAATGTTACATGGGCTACGAAAAGGTAGAGAACTGGGAAAAGGTGATCATTCCGTTCAAGTAGGGAATGGTGCAAATGTTGCAGCCAAAGCAGTTGGCGAATATCACCTAGTATTACCAAGTGGTGATACGATGATTCTGAATGAGTGCTATTATATACCGAACATGATGTGCAACATTATATCAGTTTCTTTATTGAGTAAAGAAGGATATAATTTTGTAGTACAGGATAATGTTATGAACATATTCCTAGATCAAAAGTTGATTGCATCAGGCTCGTTACATAATGGCATATTCATTCTAAATCAAAATACAGTCCTCAATTTACAAAACACACACAAGAGGAAGAGTTCTGAACTGAACGAATCCTTCTTGTGGCATTGTAGACTGGATCACATCAATGCGACACGACTAGCTAAGTTACATAAGGATGGATATTTAAATCCGTTTGAATTTTCATCTTATGACACTTGCCAGTCATGTCTCAAAGGCAAGATGACCAAAACTCCGTTTACGGGACACGGAGAAAGAGTTACCGAACTCTTGGGACTGATACATAGTGATGTATGCGGTCCCATGTCTACACATGCCAGGGATGGTTCTTTGTACTTCATTACATTCACTGATGATCTCTCTAGATTCGGATATGTGTTCCTGATGAAACACAAATCAGAAGCTTTTGAGAAATTTAGAGAATATAAACAAGAAGTAGAGAACCAAACGGGCAAAAGTATTAAGATCCTTCGATCTGATCGAGGAGGAGAATACTTAAGTAAGGAATTCAGAGATTATCTAAAAGAGAATGGGATTCTCTCTCAGCTTACTCCTCCTTATACACCACAGCACAACGGTGTATTGGAGCGGAGAAATCGCACCCTATTATATATGGTGCGCTCTATGATGAGTGCAGCTGAGTTACCAATTTCCTTCTGGGGATATGCACTGGAGACTGCTGCATATCTATTGAATAGAGTTCCAACCAAATCTGTGCCTACCACTCCATATGAGATATGGAATGGTAAGAGACCATGTCTTAATTTTATTCAGATATGGGGTTGTCCGGCCTATGTTAAAACATAAAATCCGGACAAGCTCGAGGCAAGGTCTGTTCTATGTAAGTTTGTTGGATATCCCAAACATTCGCGAGGGTATATCTTCTACCATTCCGAGGAACAAAAAGTGTTTGTTTCTCGACATGCCACTTTCTTAGAAAAGAGTTTTCTTATGAAACAGACAAGTAGCATTGAGGTAGAACTGGAAGAGGTTCCAGCAATACAAACTGAAACAGAAGACTTGGTAGAACCAGAGGATTCAGTACAACTGGACGAACCCCAGCCTCTCTGCCGATCTAGTAGGGTTTCTCGTCCACCTGAGAGATACTACGGTTTTCTCATTGACGGTGGAAGCGAGGATTGCATCATGGAGGATAATGACCCAACTAGCTTCGAGCAGGCCATCACGAGTAGGGACTCAGTGAAATGGCTGGATGCTATGCGGTCCGAGATGGAATCCATGTACACCAACAAAGTATGGACTTTGGAAGTTGCTCCTGAAGGGGTAAAACCCATTGGGAGCAAGTGGATCTTCAAGAAGAAACTTGGTGTAGATGGGAAAGTGGAGACTTTCAAAGCTAGACTTGTTGCAAAGGGATTTCGTCAAAGACCAGGTGTGGACTATGACGAAACCTTTTCTCCAGTGGCTATGCTTAAATCCATCCGGATCATGCTTGCCATCGCTGCATATCATGATTACGAAATCTGGCAAATGGATGTTAAGACCGCCTTTCTAAATGGTGATTTAGAAGAGTGCGTGTACATGACTCAGCCAGAGGGCTTCGTAGACAGTGGGAGCAGCGGGAAGGTGTGCAAGCTGCTTAAAACCATTTATGGATTAAAGCAAGCATCGCGGAGTTGGAACATCTGCTTTGACGTCGTTATCAAAGAGTTTGATTTCGTCAAAAACCCAGATGAACCTTGTATTTACAAGAAGGTGGCAGAGAGTAAGGTTGTCTTCCTCGTATTGTACGTGGACGACATACTCTTGATAGGAAATGATATTCCTATGCTGCAATCGGTTAAGCTCTTCTTATCACAAAGATTCTCAATGAAAGATCTTGGTGATGCCTCCTGCATATTGGGAATTAGGATCTATAGAGATAGATCCAAACGGATTTTGGGATTGTCCCAATCCAGGTACATTGACACCATACTAAAAAGGTTTAGTACGGAAGAATCCAAGCGTGGGAACTTACCCACGATCTCTGGAGTCACTCTCTCCAAAGAGATGTCTCCCAAGACTGATTTGGAGAGAGCTCGCATGCAAGGGATACCCTATGCTACGGCTGTAGGATCTATCATGTATGCGATGCTATGTACCAGACCCGATGTAGCATACTCACTAAGTGTAGTGAGCAGGTATCAAGCCGATCCTGGAGAGAATCACTGGACAGCTGTGAAGAGCATTCTCAAGTACTTGCGAAGGACTAAAGAGATGCTCTTGGTGTATGGTAACGGAGAACTCCAAGTGGAGTCCTTTACCGATTCGAGCTTCCAGAGTGATAAGGACGACTCTAAGTCGCAGTCGGGCTTTGTCTTTACCCTTTACGGAGCGGCGGTTAGTTGGAAGAGTTCCAAGCAGGAAACCGTGGCAGACTCGACGATGGAGGCTGAATACATCGCTGCCAACGATGCTACCAAAGAGGCTGTCTGGATCAAGAAGTTCATTACTGAACTTGGAGTGGTTTCATCCATTGAGCATCCAATACCTTTGTATTGCGATAACAATGAAGCGGTGGCTTTGGCCAAGGAACCCAGGTCCCATCAGCGATCCAGGCATATTCTGAGGCGGTATCACCTGATCCGGGAGATAGTTGATCGCCGGGAGATCGAGGTCAGGAGGGTTGACACGAAGAACAACACGGCGGATCCACTCACGAAGGCCATTCCCCAGATACAGTTTGAGAGACTCTTCGGGATGCTTGGTATGCGATACTACAGCAGCTGGCCCTAGTGCAAGTGGGAGATTGTTAGTTGTATGTATGCCCTAGAGGCCAGTATTGTACAGATGATGTATATTATATTGGATGATTGGACATATATAGAGATGACTTTCTTGCTCGATATGATAGTATGCTATCTGGTTGCTGTTTATCTTAACTTGTACACTTGTCTCTTTAAACTGTCTTATGGTTACATGTTGGTAAAGCCCTTAGGATGTGTACTTGACTACCTGGACTATGATGCAGATCATACTAGTGGGGACATGGTAGTCCATAAGTACATCCTTCAAGGTCCCTAGTCGTGGGTGTATCGAGACGGGGCATCGATATACCAGAGTAGACTAGCGTATATACTTCTCGACCCATGAGATGGGCGATGGATGATCCCATATCCATTGGTGTTTGACATCAGAGATGATATACGGGTGCTCAGTGGAGAATGGGTACACTGGACGGACTCGCCGAGAACTCCCAGATGGTATTATACCTCACGTCAGATGGCAGTTCTCAGGTGACACTTGTACAGGTTAGTCTGTAGACCCGAGATCGTCATAGAGTCTTGTGTGATTCCCACTGTGCTTTGATCTCCACCTTACCACGTCCATGAGGGCGTGCAAAACGGTGGTCTTTGGGTACAGTCCCGAGTCACATGGAGGCAATGAGCGATAGGAGGGGTTTCGTCTCTCCCGGTATTAGGGGTTGATGTTGCGCTGTGCTCGATTGGCCGTAACAGGGAAGTCCCTGGCCAGGGCTGATTAGAGATTTGCTGGTAAGTGTTACCAGTAGTTTCTCGACCCGTTATGAGCCTCACATCGGCACGACTTATCAGTTATTGGGGTCTGACGTATACCACCCTTAGACTTGATATGCGACATATCAAACGAACAGACCGGACTGTATGGTAAGTGTTACTGGTTGGATTCACAGGAGTGTGAGCGGGCTAGCTCGTCGATCTTCTGATCGCTTAATACCCGGGTGGCCGTTACGTTTAGCAGACCGCTTGCGGCTTGTGGGTGTTTGATATGATCATCATCTGCTACCGGCGTATTGACGAGTCTTTAGAGTCCTACACAGAGGTTTCCTGGCTCAAGCGAAACGAATTAGGAGCGCATATGAGATATGTGCGGGAGCGAGAATAATGCGTGTATGTGATACCGTATTTCATTCTCGCGATAAATGTTTCGATTGGTTATATTCGATATGACCTAGTTATCGAATCATTGATTCGATAAATCGATACATTGGATACTAGTCGGTTATATGCGATATGACCGGATCGTTAAATCAAGTGTTGATTTAATGATTTTATGTATAATTATATATTTGATATATTACTTTGCATTAACTAGTATTGGTTCATTTTAAAAGGATTTTCTCGCTTGATGCACATTGTATATGTGATATATTTTTGTGCACTTGTTTGTATCATGTTTGATGATACTTCCTCACTTGGGTTTGTGTAAAGATTAAACCATGGTTACATGTATAATGGTTAGGGTTTTGATTATTTACTTAGTTATTTATTTATTTATTCATTTTGGATATTATTAAGAATGGTGGCTTATTTTGTTTCTATGTTGAAGCTTCTTGAAGCTTTGACAAAGTCCACCATCCTTATCTCATCCTTAACCCTAACCATTCCTACTAACCTTAGTTTAATCTCTACACTTGACCATGGTCAAGATATGATAAGTATTCATATTAGTTTCTTTTTTCAAATAAGAAACTTATCATATTCTATCTTCTTCATCATCTTCTTCTTCAAGAAAAGCTTGATGCCATCAATGGCAACTTGAGTTCTAAAGTGAGAAATCCAATTCTAAAGTGAACCCACCTCCTATTTCTTCACCCTCTACCTCTTGCCAAGTTGTTTTGGGTGTTTTCTTCACAAGTTTCACAAATTTGTGAAGTTGGAGTTTGAACTTGTGATGCCTCGACGTAGATCATCTTCGGCACGAAGCCGACGACCTAGTCCGCCCAATTCTCCGATCAAACCGACGATTGAGTCCGGGATTCGAGATGGACAGCGAGAGGACGCCTACGTGGAGCCAAGGAAGTAGATATCCGGATCTACAAAGGTTGTAGCTTCTTATCTTTAGTTAAGTTGTTAACTAGATTAGTATATCGCCTAGATTTCTAGTTAACGATCCGTGTTAGGGTTTCTCGGCACACATAAAATTTGAAATTGGCATGGTTGATGCCTTGTGAGACTTCTTGAGAGTGCTTAGGAACCCTATAGGGGCTGCCCAATTTTTGTTGGTGTGGGGTTTTGTTCATTTCATGCCCCAAAATCCACAAGTCCCCTCCACATAGTTCTTGTATCATCCCTCCACCAAAATGGCACCTCCATGAACCCCAAATGAGATACAAGCCTCTACACTATATTCTACAGCAAACCTTGGGCACGTCGACTAGCCAGCTTCATGCCCGAGTTGTCTCGGCATTGAGGTGGGAGCCCGTAAAAGATGTAGGCGATGTGGTGCACTTCTGGCGACGAGGTGGAGACAGGACTTTCCGCGGGAGATCGGGACGACGACGAGAAGACCGGAGGACTCGGATCACTCGGTATATCTCTATTCCCCTTCTTGTAGTTAGCTAGGCCTAGTTAATGGTTCGATCCGGGTTTTAGTGCGCGGTGGTGCCGGTTTGCTAGTTTGCAAAATTAAAGTTAACCATCGCTTCCGCATTTGGCCTCGGGATGGAGGCCGGGGCGCCGCCGTGCACTTACAATAATAATCCATATAAAAACCCATGGTGTGAGTCTTATATTGCCACCATTTTCATTGTATATGCAACCATGAAGGATGATGTATGTATGTATGTATGTATGCATGCACATCCATATGTGAAAGAATGTATACATGCATGCATACATCAAAAAATACAAGAAAGGATTTCTAGTGAGAAAATAATGGTTAAATGATAAATCAACACTTGATTTATCAATACGGCCATATCACATACGACCCAACCAAAAGCAAGCCGTCCGATTAATATACGGTATCTCATACGCGCATTTTAACCGGGTCCATGCGCCTATCGCATACGCGCACCACAACGTTTCGCCAGGACTAGGTAACTCCTTTGTAGGACTCTAAGACTCGTCAATACGCCGGCAGTGGGTGATGATCATATCAAGCACCCCCAAGCCGCAAGCGGTCAGCTAAACGTAACGGCCACCCGGGTATTGAGCGATCAGAAGAAAACAAGCGAACCTGCTACAACTCCCATCGAGCCAACCGGCAACACTACCGTACAGTCCCGTCTTTTCGTCAGATATGCTGCATATCGAGCCTAGGGATGGTGATGTCGACCCCAATAACTCAATAAGTCATGCCGGTGAATGGTCCATAACAGATCGAGAAAGTACTGATAACATTTATCAGTAAATCTCAGCAGCCCTGGCCAGGGACTTACTGATATAACAAGTCGAGCACACCACAGCATCAACTCCCAATACCGGGAGAGACGAAACCCCTCATATTGCTCATCGCCTTCGTGTGTCTCGGGACTGTACCCAACGGCCACCTGTTTGCACGACTTAGTAGAGCCGTGGTAGGGTAGTAATCAAAGTACAGTGAGAGGGCACACAAGACTCTATGACGATCTCGGGTCTACAGACTAACCTGTACCAGTGTCACCTGAGAACTGCAATCCGACGATAGATATAATTCCATATAGGAGTTCTCGGTGAGTCCGTCCAGTGTACCCAGTCACCACTGAGCACCCGTATATGATCTTGATGTCAAACATCGATGAATGTGGGAACATCCATCGCCCATCACATGGGTCTAGTATCATATACGCTAGTCTACTCTGGTATATCGATGCCCCGTCTCGATACACCTACGTCTAGGGACATTTCAGGATATGCTTATAAACTACAGATGTCCTACTAGTATGATCTCTATCATAATCACTGTAGTCAAGCCGATATCCTCAGGGCTTTATCAGCATGTATGAATGAATAAAAGCATGATCAAATCAACATGTCAGATAAAGAATAACCAGATAGCATACTATCATGTCGAGCAAGAATGTACACTGAATATATATATATATATATATATATATATATATATATATATATACATGTACAGATACATCCACTATCATATAATGGCCTCTAGGGCATACATATATCCAACAGTCTCCCACTTGCACTAAGGCCAGTTATTGGCGTATCTCATATCCAACATCTCAAAAAGTCGCTCATGCTGCGGCTGAGGGGGGGCCTTGAAGAGTGGATCCGCGGCGTTATTCTTTGTGTCTACTCTCTTAATCTCGATCTCGCGGCGATCTACAATCTCCCGGATCAAATGAAAGCGCCTCAGGATGTGTCTGGACCGCTGATGGGACCTGGGCTCCTTGGCTAACGCCATAGCCCCATTATTATCACAATACAATGGTATTGGATCAATAATGGTTGGAACTACTCCTAGCTCCGAGATGAACTTCCTCATCCAGACGGCTTCCTTGGCGGCATCATTCGCAGCAATGTACTCAGCTTCCATCGTAGAGTCTTCCAACTTACCGCCCCTCCGTTGAGGGTAAATACAAACCCTGAGATAGATTTGTTGTCGTCCTTATCGCTCTGGAAGCTCGAATCGGTAAAGGCCTCCATTTGGAGATCTCCATTACCATACACCAAGAACAATTCTTTAGTCCTTCGTAAGTACTTAAGAATGTTCTTCACAGCTGTCCAGTGATTCTCCCCTGGGTTGGATTGATACCTGCTTACAACACTAAGTGCATAAGCTACATCTGGGCGTGTACATAACATCGCATACATTATAGATCCCACTGCCGAAGTATAGGGTATAACGCTCATGCGAGCTCTCTCTTCATCGGTCTTTGGACAAGAATCCTTGGAGAGAGTGACCCCATGGCAAGCGGGTAAGGCACCCCGCTTGGAGTCTTCCATACTAAACTTTTTTTGGATGGTGTTGATGTACCTGGTTTGGGACAATCCCAATAACTTTTTGGATCTATCCCTATAGATCCTTATGCCCAGGATGTATGTGGCATCACCCAGGTCCTTCATGGAAAACCTTAGTGATAAGAAAGATTTGACCGACTGTAGCATATGAATATCATTTCCTATCAGAAGAATGTCATCCGCGTACAATACGAGGAATGTGACAGCTCTCCCTACAACCTTCTTATAAACACAAGGTTCATCTGGATTTTTGATGAAATCAAACTCTTTGATAACATCATCGAAACAGATGTTCCAACTCCGAGATGCCTGCTTTAACCCATATATGGATTTAAGCAATCTACATGCTTTCCCGCTGCTCCCACTGTCAATGAAGCCCTCTGGCTGATCCATATAAACGCATTCTTCTAAATCTCCATTTAGAAATGCTGTTTTAACGTCCATCTGCCAGATTTCATAGTCGTAGTGAGAAGCAATAGCAAGTAGGATCCGAATGGATTTAACCATGGCTACGGGCGAAAAAGTTTCGTCATAGTCCAAACCTGGTCATTGACGAAAACCTTTCGCCACAAGTCTTGCCTTATAGGTCTCTACCTGCCCATCTACACCAATCTTTCTTTTAAAGATCCATTTGCATCCCACAGGTTTTACCCCAGGGGGTACAATGTCCAAAGTCCATACTTTGTTGGTGTACATAGACTCCATTTCGGATCTCATGGCATCCAGCCACTTCACAGAGTCTCCATTCGTGATAGCTTGCTGAAAACTGATAGGATCATCATTATCCATGATGCAGTCTTCTCCGTCACCATCGATGAGGAAACCGTAGTACCTCTCTGGTGGGCGAGAAGTCCTACCAGACCTTCGGAGTGGCCGAGGTTCCTCAGTTTATATTGCAACAACCGGTTCAACCAAATCATTATTTATAGTTTGTGTCTCTAGAACCTCTTCTAGATCCATCACTTTGCCATCATCTTTATCTGTGAAAAACTCTTTTTCCAAGAATGTGGCATACCGAGAAACAAACACCTTTTGTTCCTCTTTGTGGTAGAATAGATATCCATAAGAATTCTTTGGATACCCCACAAAATTACATATGACTGACCGTGCCTCGAGTTTGTCCGGATTTTTCTTTTTAACATAGGCCAGGCAACTCCAAATCTTAATTCTCTTAAGAGATGGTCTCTTCCTGTCACGTCCCGAAAGTACGGAATATGACCGGCACTTAAACTACGAACGTCTCAAGGCGTACGTATTCTAAGTAAGCCGAAAACCCAGAAATCCAAACCAAGAAAAGTAGTAGAGTGTAGGAAAACCAATTTAAATCAAGAAGTTTTTAATAGCATAAGCCGAATTATGCGTTTTATAAAAACATCAAATATTTCCTGAAAATTTCGGCAGAGTCTCCTTTGTAAATACAGGCCCGCAAACGGGATACAGCATGAATAGTATACGAAATCAAATAAAGGCATCCCTAAGCGGGAGCTAGCTCTTCGTCAAACGACGGCCACAACCACACAACAACATAATATACAACGCCGAAAGGCGAGGATCACAATAGAAAAGGAAACTCAAAACAACATGAAATCCGTATAAATATAACGCGCGACTCTAAGGTCGAAAGAATAAACAACACTGGTCTCTATCTCAGAAAATACATGTTTGGTTGATGGAATTTACTAGATACAACGGAATAATATTATACAAGGTAATATGATGGGTACGATACAAGAAAAACCCACCTACTAGCAAGTCACCCGAATGAAACTGAGCCCGCAAAGCCGTAAAGAAACCTGTACGGCAAACCTGCAAGAAACTGGGGCACAACGGGGGTGAGTTGCCAACTCGTGAATAGAAAAACTTCTACGCACAGAAATCGCATAAATAACGCAATCCTAGGTCAATGATCATAATATAGCCTCAAAAATGTATATAACATGTAGCCTATAACAAGGCTAGGGTAAATATCTAACCCGAGTGTAATCTCATGTGCCCGTGTCTGTGCCTCAGGTAGCAATATATCATATGAATGAGGTATGCATGCATGAAACAGAATACATGTAAATGAAGAAACTGTTTTCATAAATTAGTGAGATTTCCTTCGTATTTTTAAACTGAGGTATCATAAATGAAATCAGTATCAACAGTGTCTAGCATCGACACAAAACATAAATCTCACTGTCTCGAAATATCAATGTCTCAATCTCAATATCTAGGGCGCCGTCAGTCCAGACCGGCCCCTACCATCCATCTCAAGACCACGACGGTATCCCCCGGATATCCGACGCGTCGGGTAATATCACCGGTCGGTAGTGCTCCCCTGCCGGGCTCAACGTCAACACCACATTCCTCTTGCCCCGGGGTACCGCACCGGGCCCACCATGTACCCGTGACGGTTCCTCCACTCCTCGACACGGATCTCGAAAACCACAGCAAACTCATGGTGGACGACACTTTACATCACTAGAAAACCGCAACATTTTATATTTTAAAAGATCATAAGTTGTAAATTTTGCGGCTTTCCCCGAAATCCAGAAATATCATAAATCTCAAGAAATCATCACAACTGCATATGTCAATGATAATGAATGCATATGGTATCAATAACCAAGTTGCAATGTATGATTAATAAACTAGCCATGTAAGGTAGGTACACTAATATCATATCAAACTACTAACTAACAAGCTAAGTCAAGCAAATATATTCTCTAAAGTGTACGTGACATGGTAATTACCGATGAAGATGTGTGTGAGCCGGCAAGTAGGTGTACGCGGTACATACGCATCATCGGTAATGGTGCTGGTGTCCTAACAGCATGATATCAATAATGGAATATGCAGCAAAATAAGTATGCGAGGCAGAGCAAACAGCAATAATATGCGGGAGCTGAATACTAGACACAACGATAACTAATCTGTAATAATCTAATATAAGTCCTACAAATGGTGCCTTTTGAAATAACACGAATCATGGGGTTTTGAAAATAGGGGCTACGGCGTTTTTATGAAAAGACACGTCTTTTAAAATATCCGTAGGATCCCTTGGGCTGTCTTTTAAAATACCCACGATTCGTTAGTTTTTGAAATAGGTAAGAATCGAATCTAATCTTACAACTAAACTAAACTAAAGGGCTAAGCTAACAAGCTGAACTACAGGTAAGGAAACCGCCTAACATCTGAGTCGATCCATATACATACCTGTATGTATATTAGTCGGTGATCCCGCCTCAATAATATCATATCCGATACCATATCTACAATCAGACATCCCAAATCAAGAGTGCGGATCAATCATCAATATATAGCTCGTACGTAAATCCGTCGTACGGCATCCCCAAATCTGGGTACGGGTTAATATCATATTCATCACACTATTCATCTGGTATCCTCTTTATCCAAGATCATAGTCCAGGGTACTGACCTATGTCTAGTACAATACTAATATCATCAATATAGTCATGATCTGACTACTGATCGACAGTCTCGTACAAACCGATATCACAACCACAAAACAAAACTCATCGACTCAGCTCAATCCCAAGTATCGTCCTCATATCCGTATGTGAACACATAGTCCCATACCCATGTGAATACAAAACTATAAAGAATCCCATGAGCACATATAAATAGGAATGTATGCAAGTATGCATGTGTGTATGTGTGTATGTGTAGTGCAACACTACCCTAGGGTTCGCAACAATAAGGTAATCCAACACACCACTATCTATCCTAAGTATCGTTATTAATCCCAAATAACATATAACAATTGTTGGTGTGTATACGCATCCGTATACACCACCACGGACTGCGGGGGTGCTATACGCCATCCACCCGACTTCTCCCCGTAGATATAAATCTACTCACCTGGTCCTCGCTCGCCGGTGCCGACGTCGCCACGCGCTTGCTTGTCGTCTCGAAGTCCACATGGGTACCTACATATCATAACGCACCGTATCGCATTAAAATCCGACTTATGACCAAAACGACGCACGAAACCCACATAGGTCAAAACCTATGGTTGCTTTCACAAATCGACCCAAAAACCCTCGACGTCGGCGTACAAACGCCAGACCATCAAGAAAAACCCAAATACACTCATTTGCACATTCATGAACACTAATTTTAATATAAAATAGGTTAAAACTCACAAAAACACTAATTTTACTTAAAAAGTCATTTTTCCGAAAAACTAGCAAGCAAAATTACCCGTTTTAGTACAAAACTCGATGTTTAAACATATCTAGAGGCCACAATATTCACTAAATATCTTAAATAAGTCATAAAAACAATTCCCATAATTTAATCTCGTTAAATTCCAAAAACCCTAAAATTCTAGTTAACAAAATACCTAAATTTTAACAATTTTATAGCAAAAATGCACAAACTACAATCTAGTTTGGATTTCCATGAACTAAAGCATTAAACAACATTTTATAATGTTAATAATGTTATGAATACCCTAATCACATTTTTCTCTTAATTATTTAACCAATTATAAAAAACCTAGTTAGCAAATTAGCGTAATTAACACAATTTAAATTAACAAAAATGCAACTAACAACTAGATTAGTTTTAGCATTCTATTAACATGTTAATCTCCATATTAAAATCATAAACTAATGATAAAAACCCTAATTAAATTCAAACCCTTCTCTTAGAATTTCCAAATCTAGAAATTAAACCACAATAATACCTAATTAGGCTAGATTTAGATAATTTATCAACAATGAAAACATGGGTTGAGATTTATACCTCACAATTTTGTAGATCTACAAGAAACTTAGCCTCCCAAATCTAGCTTCATTGCCCAAGATCCACACTTGATTGGCCAAGGAAATAAAGGGTTAGGAGTTAACTAGGAATTAGTGGTAATTTGGAAGCATTTTAATGGAAATGAGAAGATTTTTGAGCCAAAATGAGGAGGAGGATTTTTTTGGGCTGATCATGGAGGAGGCTCGGCCATGGTGCAGGAAACGGGAGAGAGAAATAGAGTGGAAATGTGGGTGTATGTGTAGAACCACCTTATTTAATGCATCTTTTCAAAAAAACCCTTCATTACACCCTTTTTACAATTCCTTTTTCTATTAAATGATGAGAGAATGTGATGGGAATTGTGAAGAGAGAGGGAGGGCTGCTGTCATGTGGTGGTGGGGCCGGCCATGTGAGTGGGTGAGGATGAGAGGGTGTGTGTGTGGAGCAATGAACACCAAACACCAATACAATATGCACCAAAACCCTTTTATTTTCACAAAATAAGCATTTTTCTTCAATATTTTCTAAACCGTTTTGGCAAACGATTTCGTTTAAAAAACCACATGATAAAATTTTATTTAATGTTTTATGATGCACAAAATTTGTTTCCACTGATTCCAATTTGTAATTTTCCCTAATTAAATATATTAGTGACGGCTTAAAATAATATTAAAATAATTTTTTTTTCAGAAAATTTGAAATTTCACCAGTGGCTCAATAAACACCAAATACTAGCAATTACATAGCTAGAATATGTATATTTAATTTTTATAATAAGATATTTGTATTTTGACTTTTTACAGAAAACCCCCTTATTTTACCGTTTTTTCGAAATTTCACCGAAACGATTTTCAAAACGTTACACTTCCTATGCCATATCTCATATGGCGTGGTAGACACGGTTTTGGTTGGAACCCTGTTCAGTAGAAACGCTGCAGTCTCCAATGCATGCCCCCAAAATGAGACGGGTAACTCAGCATCACTCATCATGGATCGGACCATATCTAATAGGGTCCTATTCCGTCGTTCAGACACACCGTTGTGCTGTGGTGTGTAAGAAGGAGTGAGCTGAGAGAGAATCCCGTTCTCTTTTAGGAAGTTAGCAAATTCCGTACTGAGATACTCTCCACCTCGATCTGATCGAAGCATCTTGATACTCAAGCCAGTTTGTTTTTCTACTTCTTGTTTATATTCAATGAATTTCTCGAAAGCTTCGGACTTGTGCTTTAATAAAAATACATGAACGAATCTTGAGAAATCGTCAGTGAAAGTAATGAAGTAAGAAAAACCGCCTCTAGCCTGTGTAGACATTGGACCACATACATCACTATGTATGAGTCCTAAGAGCTCGGTAGCTCTTTCTCCGTGTCCGGTAAACGGAGTTTTGGTCATTTTACCCTTGATACAAGACTGGAAAGTCGCATAAGATTTATATTCAAAAGGGTTTAAATATCCATCTTTGTGTAACTTGTTTAGTCTTGTTTCGTTAATATGACCAAGTCTACAGTGCCAAAGAAAATCTTCATTTAATTCTGAAAGTTTTCTTTTATTAGTGTGTTGTATACTGAAAACTGTGTGTTACTTAGGACGTATATCCCATTATTAAGTGTACCATACCCAACCAACATTTGATTCAGGTGAATGTTCATAACATTGTTCTGCAATATAAAGTTATATCCTTCATTGTCTAACAAAGAAACTGATATTATATTACATAGCATACTTGGTACAAAATAACATGGGTTCAAAACCAATATACACCCAGATGGCAACCCCAAGTGATACTCTCCCACTGCGACTGTATGTACATTGGAACCATTTCCAACGAGGAGAGTATGGTCACCTGTCTTCAAAACTTTGCTATTTCTCAGTCCCTGCATAGAATTGCAAATGTGAGAACCTGAACCGGTATCTAATACCCAGGAAGCAGAGTTTATTGAAAAATAGTTTTCTGTCACAAACGCACCTGAAGCAGAAGCATCCCCATGCTTCTTCTTGAGTTTTAAGTACTCCGTGCAGTTGCGCTTCCAATGTCCTGTCTTGTGGCAATGAAAACATTCCCCTTTCCCCGAGTCTCCAGCTTTGGACTTTTCCTTTCCCTTCACCTTTTTAACTCCACCCTTAGGATTGGTGGGCTTCTTCTTTTTCTTTCCCTTGGCCTTAGCCTTTGGGCGAGAAGAGGAAGATTGTCCAATAGTCATAACGGGAGTTTTCACTGATTTCATAGTGCTCTCTTCACTCCTTAACATATTAAGGAGTTCAGGTAGCTCCTTCTCCATGCCGTGCATGTTGAAGTTAACTATGAACTGAGCAAAGGTAGAGGGGAGGGACTGCAGAATAATATCCGTATATTGTTCATTTTCCATTGTCCATCCTAGGTCCTCAAGCTCTTTTATAAGAGCTATCATCTTCAGAACATGGTCTCCTACTGATGTGCCAGGGGCCATTCGCATCTGAAACAATTTCTTTGATGCTTCGTATCGTAATACGCGGGATTGCTCTCCATACAACTCCTTTGTATGGAGGAATATATCATGAATGTCCATATTCTCGTGCTGCTTTTGATGTGTATTGTCCATCGATGCAAGCGCGAGGCATTTGGCCGTGGCACAGTCAGCGTCCCATGTCTTGCGGACTTCAATGTCCGCAACTGAGGATTTTGGACCTGGGGTGGGCGGGGCTGAAGCCGTGAGGACATATGATACTTTATCATAAGTCAAGGCTATTTTTAGATTCCTCAGCCAGTCTTTATAATTGGTCCCATTCAGTTTGTTTTTATCTAGTAGAAGCTTGAGTCCAGTCATTGGTATCTGCCATTAAGAGTGAGAAAAGAATACTCTCAGCGAAAGCTCTTGCATAGATCAGATTGGTTATTATCTTATCTAATCGATGTCTCCCACTGCTTTAATCAAGTTTTTCTTTCAAACCTTAAAAAGAAAACTAGCCAGGATTAATTACAGTCTACAACTTCGCTAACCGTTCAGCCAGGCCAGTGTCGGTACTTGAGGGAGGTTCCCCGTGCTTTCGCACGGACCTAATTAAAGTAAACCTCGTTTTCCCAGAGGCGTAGCCCCGTTAACACCTTTCTAGACACCTAATGAGTTAGCTAATTGTAAACTGCAAAACTCTCCTAGGAGCAACTATTGTCCACAGTGGGATCGGGATCCAACCATCATATGGAAGGTATGCAATCTCATTGCAAATCTCAACACTTGAAATTCCCGATATGATTTTTACCCCTAGTACTTATGATCTTAACTATGGTCAACAAATCATAAGTACCAATCAAGTTCTACCCGTCATTTCTTGATCAATTAGACCCACCCATATGACCCTTAACTATGGTCAACAAAGTCGCTTGAATGTCCTAATTAATCTGCATCATATGCAGTGTAGGAAGACATCACTTAGCTACCGTACACTATGCCTTAACTAAAGTCAACAAACATAGCACGAATACTAAGTACTCTACTTCCTAAAATGACGGAAGGTTGCGGATGATTTTTAAGAAAATCTTTAACGCTTTGAACTTGATATCGTCGTAGAATCAAATGGTTTTCAAAAGGAGTGGCTTGTGCTCCGCAGTTTTTGAAATATAGCTTTTTCATAAAGAGCCGAGTGGTTTTCAAATCCGATTCTACAACATCTTTTTAGGTTTATTTTCTTTACATTAATCATATTAATGTAATCCCATCATTTAATTCCTTAAGCCAATCACAGAAAAGAAACGAAAATAACACGTACGCTTATGCCAACCACATTCGCCGCAATGTTCCGTTATGCACCGTTCGGTTACTTAACTAACGGCATACCGGGACGGGACTAGCGCGGGTGTAAAACATAAGCATCGTCTACTATATATCATATATATAATATGTCATTCGTCTCAGATATCTCAGAACACAGGCAGTAGAAACATATATATACATATATAATGTGGGATATACTAAGACGTCCGTATTTAGTATTTAGCCAACAATAGAAAATACAGATTCCACAGTCGCGATGAATAGCCAAGCCTACACCCCTAGACCCCTACGAGAGCGGCAAGCGACCCTACCAATCCTGGAGTTTAGGAGACCCGGTCTCGACTCCTCGAGATGGCCTCCTACTGAACCCCAGAACCCGGTCACTTGTGCTCCCCTCCTTGGGTCTATCCTAATGCGGAAAAGTAAATAATATACAACACTGGTGACATCAAGCTCAACCCGGAAGTGCCCCAAATAAAAGAATATTACATTACATTTGAATTTACATGAATGAAAATATAAAACTCTCATCTCACATAAAAACCCCCCCGGCTATTCGATCGCGACAATCCTGCACATCATATCTCAGCAACACATAATATCATATATCATCAACGTAAGTAAGTATGCATACCCCAATTGTCGTTGATGTATAGCAACGAAACCGGCGATATCGAACATACTACACTTACGGTCACAGAAACGAAAGTGTAAAACTACAATATTTGGAATCCACATTCTCTTTAGACATCATAAATGCGAAATATCACATATTTCGTATTTCATGCCTAAACTATATGAATTCCACATATTGTATCAGATTCCAGATAAATAGACAGTATTAAAGTTTTCGAACGAATAATACAATACCTAAAACTCCCTAAAGCTCAACACTTGAGCGGAGTTCAAAAAATCCGGAGTGTGTCACAGTAGTAGCGGTCCAGCCGTAGAAGGGTCAAGCCAACGCCTCACATGTGGCACGCCGTACTGCCCCAAACCCTAAGGTTCAAAGGGCAGTTCAAGACGGTCACATAATCGAGTTAAGGTTTGTTGTCTTCTAGAGGGTTCACCAAAGAACTTGCACGTATCTCCGAATGATTTAAACCCCGTGAAAAGTGAGCAAACGACACTCGTTCGAACAATTCAATACTTTCTAATTATCCGGAAAAACATGAAGTTAAAACTCCGATCGAATTAATGAACTCAAAACAATCTCCAGAACTAACAGCACTAAATTCAGATTAAAAATACTCCAAAAATATACAAGCAGATAACAAAGTTACTGTACAAATACGACACTGTGATGCTTCAGTACGGCCGCGGAACCGCGGCCCAATCAGGTAATTGTCGCGGTTCCGCGGTGGAATATACTGTTCATGGCATCGTCTTTTACAGTTGTCCTCAGATTTACCTGCTAAATTTTTTGCATATTTTTAATTCTGAAAAATATCAGTTTTCAAAAAATGTCCAGAGAGTGTCCCGTAAAACCTTATTTCGGTTCGATCGGAGTTTATACTTCGCTAAAGTGTCGCCTAATGTTCTAGGTCAGCTCTGATACCATTGTTAGGTTTACCTAGCACCCTATGATTGGTTTGGAAGCATCACATGTACCAAAGATGAGATTTTTATGGTGCTAAGTAAGCATACAAAGGACCTATCCTAGAAAAATTAGGGTTTCATAACTTTACAAGTAACAAAGGCTAGGGTTTTGAGAGTACAACCTTTGTAGCTCCCTATTCTTGATCCTTGGCCACTTTAGAGTTGGAAACGGTTAGCTTGAGGTCTTCTAGCGTCCACGACGATCCACCCGAAGCTCCTTTGTCCAAGCTTACAACTTCACATTATCAAGAGAATGAAATGAAGATAACACTCTAAACAAGTGGGCAAGACTTGTGTATAATGATGTTGTGGTGGATTTTCTCACTTCAAAAACCTAACTTGATGAGTATTTTGCTCACTACAAAAGTCTAGAGAGCAAAATGAAGAAGGAGGAAGAAGATGATGGCCTTTTAGAACAAGAATGAAAGAATAACTCTTATGAAAAGAAAAAGAAAATATATGTATATATATTTATTTCTTCTCATCTCAAACCATGGTTAATGATAAATATATTATTATATTTGAGTTTAAAACACCAAATAAAAATTAACCAAGGGTTAATAAGTAGGTGAGCATGGTAAGATGAAGAAGAGTGTAGAAACAATCCATGAATTAACCCTTTTTCTTTTCCTTTTTGTTTTAACACAAATGCAATAATAATCCATATAAAAACCCATGGCGTGAGTCTTATATTGCTACCATTTTCAATGTATATGCAACCATGAAGGATGATGTATGTATGTATGTGTGCATGCACATCCATATGTGAAAGAATGTATACATGCATGCATACATCAAAAAACACAAGAAAGGATTTCTAGTGAGAAAATAATGGTTAAATGATAAATCAACACTTAATTTATCAATCCGGCCATATCACATACGACCAAACCAAAAACAAGCCGCCCAATTAATATACGGTATCTCATACGCGCATTTTAACCGGGTCCATGCGCATACAGCATACGCGCACCACAATGTTTCGCCTGGACTAGGTAACTCTTTTGTTGGACTTTAAGACTCGTCAATACGCCGGCAGTGGGTGATGATCATATCAAGCATCCCTAAGCCACAAGCGGTCAGCTAAACATAACGGCCACCCGGGTATTGAGCGATCAGAAGAAAACAAGCGAACCTGCTACAACTTCCGTCAAGCCAACCGGCAACACTACCGTACAGTCCGGTCTCTTCGTCAGATATGCTGCATATCGAGCCTAGGGATGGTGATGTCGACCCCAATAACTCAATAAGTCATGCCGGTGAATGGTCTATAACAGATCGAGAAAGTACTGGTAACACTTATCAGTAAATCTCAGCAGCCCTGGCCAGGGACTTACTGATATAACCAGTCGAGCACAGCACAGCATCAACTCCCAATACCGGGAGAGACGAAACCCCTCCTATCGCTCATCGCCTTCGTGTGTCTCGCGACTGTACCCAACGGCCACCTGTTTGCACGACTTAGTAGAGCCGTGGTAGGGTGGTAATCAAAGTACAGTGGGAGAGCACACAAGACTCTATGACGATCTCGGGTCTATAGACTAACCTGTACCAGTGTCACCTGAGAACTGCTATCCGACGATAGATATAATTCCATATAGGAGTTCTCGGTGTGTCCGTCTAGTGTATCCAGTCACCACTGAGCACCCGTATATGATCTTGATGTCAAACATCGATGAATGTGGGAACATCCATCGTTCATCACATGGGTCTAGTATCATATACGCTAGTCTACTCTGGTATATCGATGCCCCATCTCGATACACCTACGACAAGGGACATTTCAGGATATGCTTATAAACTACAGATGTCCCACTAGTATGATCTCTATCATAATCACTGTAGTCAAGCTGATATCCTCAGGGCTTTATCAGCATGTATGAATGAATAAAAGCATGATCAAATCAACATGTCAGATAAAGAATAACCAGATAGCATACTATCATGTCGAGCAAGAATGTACACTGAATATATATATACATGTATAGATACATCCACTATCATATAATGGCCTCTAGGGCATACATATATCCAACAAGTATTCCCCTCCCCTATCCGATCGGAGGATCTTGATACTTTTGCCAGTCTGGTTCTCTACTTCGTTTCTGAATTCCTTGAATTTCTCAAAAGCTTCAGATTTGTGTTTCATCAGATACACATATCTGAACCTAGAGAGATCGTCAGTGAATGTGATGAAGTACGAGAACTCACCCCTTGCATGTATAGACATTAGACCACATACATCACTGTGTATGAGTTCCAAGAGCTCTACTGCCCTTTCTCCATGTTCGGTGAACGGAGATTTGGTCACCTTACCCTTGAGACAAGACCGACAAGTTTCATAAGATGAAAATTCGAACGTATTCAAGAGTCCATCTTTATGCAACTTACTTAGTCTTTTCTCTCCGATATGACCAAGTTTACAATGCCACAAGTAGGATTCATTCGTATCTGAACTCTTCCTCTTGCGTGTGTTTTGTACATTGAGAACTGTATTCTGATTTAGAACATAGATACCATTACACAGTGTACCTTCTGCAACCAGTACCTTATGAAGGTAAATGTTCATGATATTTCTATCAAGAACAAAGTTATATCCATCTTTATTGAGTAAAGAAACAGATATGATGTTGCAAACCATGGAAGGTACATAGTAGCAATCGTTCAAAATCATAGTATTGCCATTTGGCAACACTAGGTGATATTCACCGACGGCTGCAGCATTAACTTGTGCTCCGTTCGCTACCCTGAGCGACATATCACCAGGTGTAACTCTCCTACTTTTTCTCAGTCCCTGCAATAAATTACAGATATGAGATCCTGATCTGGTATCAAGTACCCAGGAGGTAGGGCTGACCGTAAAGCAGTTCTCAATTATAAGAACACCTGAAGTAGATGCAAAACTATGCTTCTTCTTCAACTGGGTCTCCTTGGAATCCATACAATCCTCTTTCCCTTGCTCATACTTATGACTGTTGTCACAAGTTAGAGCCGAATCGACGTTCCCCAGCCCCGAATAAGAATTTGGATCGGTCAAGCGATACATTTTATTATCTTGATTAGGGCGTGAAATGGTTGCTACCTGGAAAGAGAGAAAAGAAACACTCAGCGTGCGCTCTTACAAGATTTGATTGGTTTATTAATTTATCTAACCAGGATGGCTCCTACTGTTTCCTCAAATTCTTCTTCAAACCCTAAAAGAAGAACTAGTCAGGATTAATCGCACGTCACAATACTTGCTTAACTTTTCAGCCAGGCTAGTGTTGGTACTTTGAGGGAGGTTTTCCAACGCTTTCCCGAACTTTCTTAATTATATAACCTCTTTTCCCTGGAGGCGTAGCCCCGCTAACACCGTTCTAGACACCTACTTGGTTTATAGCATTGATTGTTAAGTGAAATAATCTCCCGAGAGTAATCCAACTCATCAGTGGGATCGGGATCCAACTATCATTGTGTGATGACCTAGATGGAATCCACTCTAGTCACCATACTCCAGAAGGTATGCTAAATCTGCAAGTTTCAGTTTCTTTAGAAACTCCTGATGTGGATTTTTGCCCCTAACGGTATATGATCTTGACAATGCCAACATATCATAAACCGCTAGTCAAGTTCGGCCCGTCATTATCTTGATTAACTTAGACCCACCCGCATATCTCTTGACAAGGCCAACATAGCTATGCGACTGTCTTAAATAATCTGAAAATAAAGCTGCAAACAAGCAATACTTAGCTACCTATCACTACGCCTTGACAATGCCAAAATACGTAGCTCGAATACTAAGTAGTACTTGTAGGAAATGACGGAGGGCTACTGTTAGTTGTATGTCTGCTCTAGAGGCCAGTATTGTACAGATGATGTATATTATATTGGATGCTTGGACATATATAGAGAGGACTTTCTTGCTCGATATGATAGTATGCTATGTGGTTGCTCTTTATCTTAACATGTATACTTGTCTCTTGATACTGTCTTATAGTTACATGTTGGTAAAGCTCTTAGGATGTGTACTTGACTACCTGGACTATGATGCAGATCATACTAGTGGGGACAGTGTAGTCCATAAGTACATCCTTTAATGTTCCTAGTCGTGGGTGTATCGAGACAGGGCATCGATATACCAGAGTAGACTAGCGTATACGCTTCTCGACCCATGAGATGGGCGATGGATAATCCCATATCCATTGGTGTTTGACATCAGAGATGGTATACGGGTGCTCAGTGGAGACTGGGTATACTGGACGGACTCGCCGAGAACTCCCAGATGGTATTATACCTCACGTCAGATGGCAGTTCTCTGGTGACACTTGTGCAGGTTAGTCTGTAGACCCGAGATCGTCATAGAGTCTTGTGTGATTCCCACTGTGCTTTAATTTCCACCTTACCACATCCATGAGGGCCTGCAAAACGGTGGTTTTTGGGTACAGTCCCGTGTCATATGGAGGCAATGAGCGATAGGAGGGGCTTCGTCTCTCCCGGTATTGGGGGTTGATGTTGCGCTGTGCTCGATTGGCCATAACAGGGAAGTCCCTGGCCAGGGCTGAGTTAGAGATTTACTGGTAAGTGTTACCAGTAGTTTCTCGACCCGTTATGAGCCTCACATCGGCACGACTTATCGGTTATTGGGGTCTGATGTTTACCACCCCTAGACTTGATATGCGACATATCAGACGAAGAGACCGGACTGTACGGGATGTGTTACCGGCAGGCTTTTACAGGAGTTGGAGCGGGCTTGCTTGTTGATCTTCTGATCGCTCAATACCCGGATAGCCGTTACGTCCAGCTAGTACCGCTGACGGCTTGTGGGTGCTTGATGTGATCATCACCTACTGCCGGCGTATTGTCGAGTGTTTAGAGTCCTACAAAGAGGTATTACTGGCTCAGGCAAAATGAAATAGATGATATGTGCGGGACCGAGAATGATGCGTGTATGTGATACCGTATTCTATTCTCGCGACTTTTTGTATCGCGAGGTTATATGTGATATAGCCGGGTTATCGAATCATGTGTTGATTCGATAAGTCGATACATTGGATGTTAGTCGATTATATGAGATATGACCGGATTATTACGTCAAGTGTTGATTTAATAATTTAGTGTATAATTGTATATTAGATTTACTAATTTACATTAACTAACATATGTTCACTTATGGATTTTTTCTCACAAGTGCATAACTTTAATATATATATGATATATATTAAAATGTGTTTTCTTTTTTGTATCATGGTTGATGATACACTTGACATGGGTGTACAAGACATACACCATTCTATTTTTATGGTGGGTTATAATTATTTAAGGTAATTACAAAATTATTGGAATTTTGGAAAGAGCATGAAGCTTGCTTTGCTTTGACAAAGCCCACTAGCTTTGTCTTCACCTTAGATTTTTTATTAACCTAACCATTTAGATTAGCCTTGGTTATGTCTCTACATGAGTTAGTATATGATACTCACTCACCATGGTTAGCTCACTCACTTGATCATTATCCTCATCTCTTTCTTTTGTTCATCTTCTTCTTTCTTTAGTTCAAAAGAAAAAGCTTGCTAGGGTTTGATCCAAAGTGAGAAAAATTGTGAGAAATAAAATTCTAATGAGAACCCACTTCCTATTTCTCCATTCTCTACTAGACTAGCACTTTAGTTTAGGGTGTTTGCTTCACTAATTCTCAAGTTAGTGAAGTAGAAGCTTGAGTTGGCATCCCCTCGACGTAGATCATCTTCGGCCTCGAATACTTCAAGCAAGGACGTTCTTTCGCCTCGTGAAGCCATGCAAGAGCCCGGGAGAACCACGATCGCAACGAAGGGACTTCAACAAGGAGCTAAAGAAGTGAAGGACCGATCTACAAAGGTTGTATTTCATATTCACTTAGTCGTAAACGTAGTTCACTAGCATATGAAACCCTAATTTTCTAGCAACAATCTTGTTTAGGGTTATTCGGCATGGCTAAAATTTTAAACGGGCATGGTTGATGCATTGTAGAACCTTATTAGAGTGCCTAATAACCCTACATAGTGGTATCAGAGCCTAACTAGATCATTAGGCGATGTGTTAAAGAAGTTAAAACCCCGATCGAACCCGGAAACGTCAAGATAACCCCCTCTCTGTACATTTTTTAAAAACTAGGTTTTTCCTGAATTAAAAATACCTAAAAAATTCAGCAGGGTTTTCTATGAATTACGGTGAAAATTGAGCGCACAATCCGTACAAACCGCCGTGGAACCGCGGCCGTACCTCCCTTGGGCCGCGGATCCGCGGCAGTAATGAGGAATCATGCACTCATATTTGCACTGTAATTACTGTTTCTGTGATTTGTATTTTCTGGGTATTTTTAAATTGACTCAAGTGTTGAGTATTTTGGGGTTTATTTTGTAATCGTCAATTCGATCGGAGAATTTAATTTTGTTATGTTATTCCGGATAATTTAGAAAGTATTAAAATGTTCGAACGGATATCATTAACTCAATTTTTCCCGGCATGAAAAACATTCAAGTGTTGAATTTTTCTCGGGTTTATATCATTCGGAAAAATGTGCATGTGATGCGATGGACCTTCTAGAAGACAACAAACCTTAACTCTAATATGTGACCGTCTTGAACTGCTTTTTGAACATTAGGGTTTGGGGCAGTACGGCGTGCCACATATGAGGCGTTGGCTTGACCCTCTACGGCTGGACCGTTGCTACTGTGACGTATTCTGAAATTTTTGAACTCCGCTCAAGTGTTGAGCTATTTAGGAAATCTTGGGTATTTGATTATTCGATCGGAAAGTTTAATACTGTCTATTTATCTGGAATGTGATACAATATGTGGAATTCATATGGTTAGGCATGAAATGCGAAGTATGTGATATTTCGGATTTACGATGTCTAAAGAGAATGTGGATTCCAAATGTTGTAGTTTTACACTTTCTTTTCTGCGACCGTAAGTGTAATATATGATATCTCCGGTTTCGTTGCTATATGTCAATGACAATTGGGATGCGCACATTTACTTACGTTGATAACATGTGATGTTATGTGTTGCTGGATAAGTTATATTGGATCGTCGCGTTCTGAATAGACGGGGGGTTTTATGTGAGATGAGAGTTTTTATTTTCATTCATGTAAAATTAAATGTATGTAATATTCTTTTATTGGGGCACTTCCGGGATGAGGTCAATGTCACCATTTGTATATTATTTACTTTTCCGCACTAGGATAGACCCAAGGAGGAGAGCATAAGTAACCAGGTTCTAGAGTCCAGTGGGAGACCAACTCGAGGAGTCGAGTCCGGGTCTCCTAACTCTAGAATTGGTAGGGTTGCTTGCCGCTCTCGTAGGGGTCTAGGGGTGTGGGTTTGGCTATTCATCACGACCGTGGAATCTGTGTTTTATAGAGGCTCAAAATAAAACACGGACGTCCTAGTATATCCAATGTTTCATATGTTTCTTCTGCTGCGATATTTGTGATGTGATCATGTGATGTGATGTGATAAATACTGTATATAGTATATATGATATATTATATAGACGTTACTTATGTTTTACACCCGCGCTAGCCCTGCCCTGCCCTGCCGTTAGTTACCTAACCAAATGGTGCACGAGGGGACATCGAGGCGAATGCGGATGACATAAGTGTACGTCGTATTTATCTGTGATGTTTAGGTGACTTAAATGATGGGACTTCATTAATGTGATTAATGAAAGAAAAGAAACCTAAAAGATATTGTAGAATCAAAATTTTCAAAAAGGGTAGCTACAGTTTTGCTTTGCATAGCGATATATATGATATATCCTGCACCTTATTCGATGGGGAAAGAGCCGAGATCCCTTCAACGGGAGTGACCTCTTTAGCAAAACTGGCAGATGCTACAAAACTCGGTTTGTCTTTTGATTGCTTTTAAAGTTTTGCTTTGCATAGTGATATATATGATATGTCCTGCCCCTTATTCGATGAGGAAAGAGCCGAGATCCCTTCACCGGGAGTGACCTCTTTAGCAAAACTAACGAAAGCCTCAAAATCACTCCATTTCAAAATTCACTAGATTCTACAACGATATCAAGTTCATTACGCAATAGGTTTTCAGAAAAACCCGTCGTTGCCCTCCGTCATTTCAGATAAGTCCTACTTAGTATTCGTGCTACGTTTGTTAGCCTGCGTCAAGGCATAGTGTGCGGTAGCTAACTAGTATTTATCTGCTTATGCATATGATGCAGATTGGATTAGGGTAGTCATACGACTTTGTTGGCCTGCGTCAAGGGTCGTACGGGTGGGTTTAATTCAATCAAGAAATAACGGGTTGAACTTGACTAGCGCATGATGGTTTGTTGGCCTGCGTCAAGGTCATGGGACGCTAGGGGCAAAATATTATCGGGAATTTCAAGTGTTGAAATTTGCAATGAGATTGCATACCTTCTATGAGATAGTTAGATCTCGATACCCACTGCGAGTAATTGTTACTCCTGGGAGAGTTTTACATTAAATAATTAGCCGATCAAGTAGGTGTCTAGAAAGGTGTCAACGGGGTCATGCCTCTGGGAAAATAAGGTTTACTTTAATTAGGTCCGTGCGAAAGCACGGGGAACATCCTTCAAAGTACGGACACTGGCCTGGCTGAAAGATTGGCGAAGTTGTAGGGTGTAATTAATCCCGGCTAGTCTTTCCTTTTAGGGTTTGAAGGAAGATTTGATAAAAACAGTGGGAGCCATCCTGATTAGATAAAATAACAACCAATCTGATCTTGCAAGAGCATACGCTAAAGTGTTTTCTTCTCTTTCTCTCCAGGTAGCGACCATGTCATGCCATAATAAAGATAATAATATGAATGTATTGACTGAACCCGCATGTTATACTGTGCTGGGGAACGTTGGTTCCGTTCTTTCTTATAAGAGTTATAGGAATGAACAGGACATAGGGGAATACCAGGATTCCCATGCCACCCGAATGAAGAAAGTACATGATGATGCATTTTCTTCGGGTGTGTTCGTTACAGAGAACTGTTTCTCCATTTGCCCTACGTCCTGGGTATTAGATACCGGGTCAGGATCCCATATATGTAATCAGTTACATGGGCTTAGGAAAGGTAGAGAACTTGGAGAAGGTGATAAAGACATAAGAGTTGGAAATGGTACAATTGTTGCAGCTAAGACTGTCGGGGAATATCACCTTGCATTACCAACTGGCAATACATTGGTTCTGAACGAATGCTATTACATGCCGAACCTGATATGCAACATTATATCGGTTTCTTTGTTGAGTAAAGAGGGATATAATTTTGTATTACAGGATAATGTTATGAACATTTTCCTTAACCAAAAGTTGGTTGGATCAGGCACGTTGTGCAATGGCATTTATGTTCTAAATCAATCAACAGTTCTAAGCATAACAAACACACACAAGAGGAAGAGTTCATAAATGAACGAATCCTTCTTGTGGCATTGTAGACTGGGTCACATCAATGCGACAAGACTAGCTAAGTTGCATAAGGATGGATATTTGAATCCGTTTGAATTTTCATCTTATGACACTTGTCAGTCATGTCTTAAAGGCAAGATGACCAAAACTCTGTTTACGGGACACGGAGAAAGAGTTACGGAACTCTTGGGACTGGTACATAGTGATGTATGCGGCCCCATGTCTACACATGCCAGGAATGGTTCTTCGTACTTCATTACATTCACTGATGATCTCTCTAGGTTCGGATATGTGTTCCTGATGAAACACAAATCAGAAGCTTTTGAGAAATTTAGAGAATATATACAAGAAGTCGAGAACCAAACCGGAAAAAGTATTAAAATCCTTCGATCTGATCGAGGAGGTGAATACTTGAGCAATGAATTCCTGGACTTCCTAAAAGAGAATGGGATTCTCTCTTAGCTAACTCCTCCATATACACCACAGCACAACGGTGTATCGGAACGGAGGAACCGCACCCTATTAGATATGGTGCGCAGCTGAGTTACCTATTTCCTTCTGGGGGTATGCACTGGAAACAGCTGCAGACCTATTGAATATGGTTCCCACCAAATCTGTGCCAACCACTCCATATGAGATATGGAAAGGAAAGAGACCATGTCTTAATTATGTTAAGATATGGGGTTGTCCGGCCTATGTAAAAACGCAAAATCCAGACAAACTCGCGGCAAGGTCCATTCTGTGTATATTTATTGGATATCCCAAACATTCGCGCGGGTATATCTTCTACCACACCGAGGAACAAAAGGTGTTTGTTTCTCGACATGCCACCTTTTTAGAAAAGGAATTTCTTGAAAAAGAGATTAGTGGCAAGGAGGTAGAACTGGAAGAGTGTCACGACCCGAAAGTACGGAACGTGACCTGCACTTAGATTACGAAGCATCTAGAGGCGCAACGTAACCTAAGTAAGCCGAAGCCCAGAAATCTAAACCATAAAAGGAAGAAGAAGTAAAGGAAAACACGTAGAAAACAAGTTTAAAAGCAACATCCAATTATCTCAAAAATTTCGGCAGAGTCTCCTTTGTAAAAACTGGCCCCAAACGGGTACAAATAAGAATAATATATATACAAACAATAAAAAGCATCCCCAAACAAGAGCTAACTCTACGCCAAAAGGCGGAAACAACCACACCAATGCACAATATTATACAACGCCGAAGGGCGAGGCTCAAAACTCAAAAGAAAATAAAACTACCAGATATCGTAATAATACAAGCGCGACTCTAAGGTCGAAATAAACAACTGATCCAGTAAACTATCAAGTAATACAAGTTTGGTTGATGGAGCTTACTAGATACAAATGAAGTAATAACAGTACAACGGCGGTCCAGATACAAGTGAACCAACCTACCGTGCAAATCACCCTGAATGAAAAGATGTGCCAGCAAGCTGCCAGGGAAACCTGTACATCGAACTTGTAATAAAATTTGGCACAACGGGGGTGAGTTTCCAACTCATGAGTAGAAGATATCTGCGAAAAGAAATCGAATGCACGACGTTGTCCTAGGTCATAATAATATACTAATATACTACTAGTCATCAAGTAAGACAGGATAATACGCTACGTGTAAGTGCAAATGCTCCGTGCTCGTATCATTGCCTCATATAGTACTATGTCATGTGAATGAGTATGCATGCACCATGAATGTGAAATAACCAATCATGAAATCTAGATATATCTGTATAAGAAATCTTTAGGTTTTATCATGGTAAAATGTGTATAGAAATCTGAAATATCAACGATGAAATCCATGGAAATCCGTGTCAAGCATCGACACAAAACATGTAAATCTCAAGTCTCAATACCTCATAATCTCAATGTCTCATAGTCTCAATATCTCGGGCTCCGTCAGTCCGGATCGGCCCATATCATCAAATCTCACGACAACGGTCGGTATCCTCCAGATATCCGCCGCGCCAGACATCACCGGTAGGTAGTCCTCCCCTGCCAGGCTCATCATCTACAACTCGATCTTCTTGCCCCGCGGTACCATACCGGGCCTACCATGTACCCGAGACGGTTCATCCACTCCTCGAATCGGGTCTCGAAATCCAACAGAAAACATGAAATCTCATGGTGGACGACACATACATCACGAGAAAACCGCATCTTATGTTTTAAAAAGAGTGGAGGAGAGAGAGAGAAGTTTTTATATATTCTAGCGGTTTTCCCCAAAAATTCAGAAATCTCATAGAAATCCAAAATCCCAAAATCATAAGTATATGATAAGTGTCGGCATATGCCCCATAATACTGCATGGTAACATGAAAATGCGAATGCATGAAATGTCTAAGTAATAAATACCATGTCTATACTAACATCAGAGAGAAATCACAATATTATATCGATCTAGCTGTTAGCTGATTGTATCAATAAAAGATAATATGATCTAAAGTGTACGTGACATAGCAATTACCGATGATGATGTGTGTGAGCCGGCAAATAAGTGTGCGTGGAATATGCGCATCATCGGTAATGGTGCTGGTGTCCTAACAGGCAAAGTTTTATTCTAATTATAGAAACATATGAATGAACATGAACCATTATGATTATGGTATGAATGTAAAGACGGATGTGTAATAACCACTCATCTGCGATATACAAGTACAACTACCAATATATGACTCGAACCTAAACTAGTGTCCATCTAACCTCTTAAGGAACTAAACCTAAGAAACTAGTCGATAAGAAATAAGAGTACACCTAAAATTTGAGTCCGTATCTCTAATAGTCGGCGATCCAGCCTCAATAGCGTCACGTGCATAGTACGGCTTCCTCGAAACTACAGTGCGGATCAATCATCATATCTATGCCTCGTACGGTAAAATCCATCGTACGGCATCCCAATATCGGGGTACGGGTCAAGTATCACCTACGTTTCTCATCATTCGTATGATATCATCATCAACTCATGTCAAGATCAAGGTTCTATACTGTAATCGCATACTTCAATCATATATTATTTCCAGTATAAATATACATCGTAATTTATCCTCAGAAATATCATGCATATGTATCATATTGTGATTAAGTCACACTTAGATCATATTGTGATTAAGTCACACCTATATGATATCGTAATCAAGTTACACATATATCATATCGAAATGAAATCAAACCTATATGATGTCGTTATCAAATCATACATATATCATATCAGAATTTCAGGCACAGGTTACTGTCCGAGTTCTATTCTAGAGTCCCATATACTTCAATGTCATCACCACCCTTTATTATTGTTCATGTATACAAATCCATCATCTCATTTTCTAATGATCCGCTAACATCATAACACGACTGTATAGCCAAGACTCACGGCATCGAGCCCAGTTATACTGTTTCATTCCCGTGTATCATATCACATCCTTGTATCACATATATGTATTGTGTATATATATATATACCTACACCTAGTCTTATATATATATACACATACACGTATACACCACGTCGAGTCTCAATGTGTGCGTGTGTGTGCATCTACCTAAAACCTACGAATCTCTTCCAAAGTATTCATCCTCTGGTATAGTCTTTCTAAATCAGTCAAGTCCAACCTAGGGTCACTACTAGGGTCCTACTCACCGAAATTCTAAGGTCACGTCTGGCTTCCTAATGACAATAAGTACTTATTCCTATTCTACGCTTGCGGGGGTGCTAAACGCCATCCACCCGACTTCCCCCCGTAGATTTACATCTACTCACCTGGTCCTTGTCTGCCGAAAATGATGTCGCCATCCTCTTCTTCATCGCCCGCAGTCCACGTGAGGGGCACTTATACGCAAACATATATATAGTATCGTAAACTGAATCACGGACAAAAGTCAAAACGACGCACTGAACGCGCATAGGTTAAAACCTATGTCCCGCTCATGCAAAAGAACCAAATATC
Organism: Agapanthus africanus; assembly: GCA_030015575.1. Lineage (NCBI taxonomy): Eukaryota > Viridiplantae > Streptophyta > Magnoliopsida > Asparagales > Amaryllidaceae > Agapanthus > Agapanthus africanus. Next base: position 328,690,657 of record JASDDO010000001.1, on the reverse strand, counting down.
GCTCGATATCGGCGTACAAACGCCGATTGATCGAGATAAGCATCAACAAACAACTGATAGTTATAAAACTCATTACTTATAATATACAACATGATTTAATTCATCGAAACCCTTAAAATCGATCAAATCGTCCGATTCCGTAAAACCTGAAAACACCAATTTACCGTTTTACTTCAAAACTTGATGTTTAAAAGAAACTAATGGTCATAGTATTCATTAATTAGCATAACTAGACTATATAAACCATCACTATATTTTTAACACCCTAATTTATATTAGTTTGAAAATTCTAGTTTGCAAACTTGCCCGATTTCGATAATTTTAAGGAAAATTTTACAATATCACATCTAAACTAGATTTTGCATGAATTAATGCATTAAACTACAATTCATGATGATAATGATATAATGAAACCATAAATTATATTTTAAATTTCATTTATTTAAGAATTTCCAAAATCTAGTTAGCAAAATCGCATCTTTATTAGTATTTTTCAATTATCAATAGAAACCAGTAACCAATTTAAGTTTTTCATTCCACCAACAAGTTAATATCCTCATTAAAACCACAATCTAGTGTTACAAACATTAATTGAAATTTTATCTCACCAATATATACAATATATAGAAATCTAGTTTGCAAAATGGATTAATTTAAACAATTTTGGATAAACAATTTACAATATATCATCCATACAAGATTTTCCACTTCTAAAAATGTTAAACTAGTTATTATAACCCTACATAATTAATAAAAACCATAACTTAATTTTATAAACCCTAACTTGAATTTTAAAACTTATAGATAGAAATTATTTATTAAATCTAATTATGCTTAAATGAAACATCTAATAACAATAAATCCAAAGAAGAAGATTTATACCTCCACAACATGAAATCTAAACATGAAAATAAGCCTCCAAAATGAGTGCTTTCCATCTCCAAAATCCATGTAAATATGAGCAAAGAATAGAGGGTAGGAATTTATTAGGATCTTGTGGATTTTTTATGAATTTTTGATGATTTTTGATGATTTTTAATGCAAAAATGATGGGGGAAAAATTTTGGGGCTGTCCATGGAGGTGAGGCTGGCCATGAGGTGAGTAAAAGAGAGGAGAGTGAGAAAAGGTGAAGAAAAGTGTAGAAGGTTTCACAAAAATATCATACAATTAAGTCTTTTCATGAATTTATTTAAAAATTCTTTATTTTCTTCACTCCATTTGACCTAGAATGGTCTAGAACCATTGTAAAATTTTAAAAATAAATTTTGCATGAAACACACTTGATTCTAATATGTAATGGTTCACTTTTGCTAATTAAACCCATTCAAATTTGTAATTTACACTAATTTAGTGTAAAAATAAAGCTTATGTTAATATTTAAAATAATTAATTTAAGAAAAATATTTAATTAAACTAAAAATTTATAAGTGGCTAAATAAACACCATTTACTAGTAATAACATAATTAAAATAGGTATTTTTAAATTTATAGTGAAAAATAATTACGGTTTAGTTTTATGAAAACTACGTTTTATTTTACCGAAAATTATAAAATTCACTTAAACGATTTTATTTATTTATTTAATTATTTAATTATTTTTAAAATGTTACAAAGAGGTTCCATCAATACAGACTACGACAGAAGATTTGGTTAAACTGGAGGATTCGGTAGGTCCCAACGAACCTCAGCCTCTCCGCCGATCTAGTGGGGTACCTCACCCACCTGAGAGATACTATGGTTTTCTCATGGATGGTTGGAGCGAAGATTGCATCATGGTTGATGATGACCCAACTAGCTTCGAGCAGGCCATCACGAGTGGGGACTCAGTGAAATGGCTAGATGCAATGCGGTCCGAGATGGAATCCATGTACACCAACAAAGTATGGACTTTGGAAGTTGCTCCTGAAGGGGTAAAACCCATTGGGAGCAACTGGATCTTCAAGAAAAAACTTGGTGTAGATGGGAAAGTGGAGACTTTCAAAGCTAGACTTGTTGCAAAGGGTTTTCGTCAAAGACCAGGTGTGGACTATGACAAAACCTTTTCTCCAGTGGCTATGCTTAAATCCATCCGGATCATGCTTGCCATCGCTACATATCATGACTACGAAATCTGGCAAATGGATGTTAAGACCGCCTTTCTAAATGGTGATTTAGAAGAGTGCGTGTCCATAACTCAGCCAGAGGGCTTCGTAGATAGTGGGAGCAGCGGGAAGGTATGTAAGCAGCTTAAATCCATTTATGGATTAAAGCAAGCATCGCGGAGTTGGAACATCTACTTTGACGTCGTTATCAAAGAGTTTGATTTCGTCAAAAACATAGATGAACCTTGTATCTACAAGAAGGTGGTAGAGAGTAAGGTTGTCTTCCTCGTATTGTACGTGGACGACATACTCTTGATAGGAAATGACATTCCTATGCTGCAATCGGTCAAGCTCTTCTTATCACAAAGATTCTCAATGAAAGATCTTGGTGATGCCTCCTGCATATTAGGAATTATGATCTATAGAGATAGATCTAAAAGGATATTGGGATTGTCCCAATCCAGGTACATTGACACCATACTAAAGAGGTTTAGTATGGAAGAATCCAAGCGTGGGAACTTACCCACAATCTCTGGAGTCACTCTCTCCAAAGTGATGTCTCCCAAGACTGATTTGGAGAGAGCTCGTATCCAAGGGATACCGTATGCTTCGGCTGTAGGCTCTATCATGTACGTGATGCTATGTACCAGACCCGATGTAGCATACTCACTAAGTGTAGTGTGTAGGTATCAAGCTGATCCTGGAGAGAGTCACTGGACAGCTGTGAAGAGCATTCTCAAGTACTAACGAAGGACTAAAGAGATGCTCTTGGTGTATGGTAACGGAGAACTCCAAGTGGAGTCCTTTACTGATTCGAGCTTGCAGAGTGATAAGGACGACTCTAAGTCGCACTCCCGATTTGACTTTACCCTTTACGAAGGGGCGGTTAGCTGGAAGTGTTCCAAGCAGGAAACCGTGGCAGACTCGACGATGGAGGCTGAATACATCGCTGCCAACGATGCTGCCAAAGAGGCTGTCTGGATCAAGAAGTTCATTACTGAACTTGGAGTGGTTCCATCCATTGAGCATCCAATACCTTTGTATTGCGATAACAATGGAGTGGTGGCTTTGGCCAAGGAGCCCAGGTCCCATCAGCGATCCAGACATATTCTGAGGCGGTATCACTTGATCCGGGAGATAGTTGATCGCCGGGAGATCGAGGTCAGGAGAGTTGACACGTAGAACAACACTGCGGATCCACTCACGAAGGCCATTCCCCAGATACAGTTTGAGAGACTCTTCGGGATGCTAGGTATGCGATACTACAGCAGCTGGCCCTAGTGCAAGTGGGAGATTGTTAGTTGTATGTATGCCCTAGAGGCCAGTATTGTACAGATGATGTATATTATATTGGATGCTTGGACATATATAGAGAGGACTTTCTTGCTCGATATGATAGTATGCTATCTGGTTGCTTTTTATCTTAACATGTATACTTGTCTCTTGATACTGTCTTATAGTTACATGTTGGTAAAGCCCTTAGGATGTGTACTTGACTACCTGGACTATGATGCAGATCATACTAGTGGGGACAGTGTAGTCCATAAGTACATCCTTTAATGTTCCTAGTCGTGAGTGTATCGAGACAGGGCATCGATATACCAGTGTAGACTAGCGTATACATTTCTCGACCCATGAGATGGGCGATGGATGATCCCATATCCATTGGTGTTTGACATCAGAGATGGTATACGGGTGCTCAGTGGAGACTGGGTACACTAGACGGACTCGCCGAGAACTCCCAAATGGTATTATACCTCACGTCAGATGGCAGTTCTCTGGTGACACTTGTGCAAGTTAGTCTGTAGACCCGAGATCGTCATAGAGTCTTGTGTGATTCCCACTGTGCTTTGATTTCCACCTTACCACGTCCATGAGGGCATGCAAAACGGTGGTTTTTGGGTACAGTCCCGAGTCACATGGAGGTAATGAGCGATAGGAGGGGTTTCGTCTCTCCCAGTATTGGGGGTTGATGTTGCGCTGTGCTCGATTGGCCATAACAGGGAAGTCCCTGGCCAGGGCTGAATTAGAGATTTACTGGTAAGTGTTACCAGTAGTTTCTCGACCCGTTATGAGCCTCCCATCGGCATGACTTATCGGTTATTGGGGTCTGACGTTTACCACCCCTAGACTTGATATGTGACATATCAGACGAGGAGACCGACTGTATGGGAAGTGTTACCGGCAGGCTTTTACAGGAGTTGGAGCGGGCTTGCTTGCTGATCTTCTGATCGCTCAATACCCGGGTAGCCGTTACGTCCAGCTAGTACCGCTGACGGCTTGTGGGTTCTTGATGTGATCATCACCTACTGCCGGCGTATTGTCGAGTCTTTAGAGTCCTACATAGAGGTATTACTGGCTCAGGCAAAACGAAATAGGAGCGCATATGTGATATGTGCGGGACCGAGAATGATGCGTGTATGTGATACCGTATTCTATTCTCGCGACTTTTTGTATCGCGAGGTTATATGTGATATGTAAGTCCACGGTAGCGCCCCGGCCGTCTAACAGACGCCAAATGCGGAACAAAAACTTTTTACAAACTGGCGCTATCGTGTACCGTAACCCGGATCTGCCATTAAAGCTAAACTAACAAACTACAAAGTGGGTAGAAACGTTATACCGAATGATCCGAGTCCTTCGGTCTTCAACCATCATCCCACGCTTGTTGCGGCTGCTCCGATCTCCTCGATCTCCAGTCTTGTCGTCCAGGTGGCACCACGTCGACGGATCTTTAAACGGGCTCCCGCCTCTGAACCGAGGCAACTCGATCGTCAAGTTTGCCAAAAGAGATGACCAAGATGAAGTAGAGGATGAGTAGAACACTTTGTCTCGTTACATCCAAGGCTATGGACGAACGGTTAATGAAGTTGCCTTTTGGAATCGGGTGAAATGAGAATTGGAGTATATCAATTTCCATGAAACAACAACCATGAACCATCCTCCAAGGGGTGGCCGGCCACTTTATAGGAAGAGGGAGGTGAAGGTAGGAGCAAAGTGGTGACAATAAAAGAAAATATCAAGTGTGAACACATAGTTTGAACACAATTAATGAAAATGATGGATCATTAACCAAGTCATCATGCATTAATGGAATCATTAAATGCAACCATGACTCACTAAACACCTCACCACTTCTAGAACCTTCTAGAACCATGACTCACTCTCATCAAGAAAAGATAAATCCGCATTTAATCGAATGTCAAAATACAGCTGATAGAAAACTGGAAACTGGCAACTTCCAAAAGTGATCCTGAAACGAATTTCAGGATAACCCCGCAATGGTATAAATATACCCGCATTTGTATTACGACCGAATACAAATGCATCTGAGACAAAGATATTATATCTACACAGTATAATACTGGGTTCCGGCTTAAACCAAAGCCTACCAGTATTATCTGCCCGAAAAACGACACGTGCGAAAACGTATGTGCTTTTTCCGAACCTTGTCATATCACCATACGGCCTCAACAACGTTTCGCCCGAACTTGAGAAAGTGTCTGTGGGGGACTCTAATGACTCATCAACACACTGGCACTGGGTATAACCTCTAGCACGTCAGAGGTACAAGCTGTACGTAACGGTTTGCCTATGTATTGATTGGAAGGGAAGCTGACGAGCGAACTCATCTATAAACCCTACTGAGTCTAAGAGTGACAATGTATATACAGTCCGGTCCGTTCGTCTAAAGAGTATCGCATATCGAGTCTAGGGGGTGGATAAAGTCAGACCCCTAATAACGCGATAAATCGTGTCGGTATGAAGCCCATCACTATATAAGAAACTACTGATCCAAATCAGTAATCCTCCACTACCTTGGCTAAGGATTTCTAGTGATGGCCACCCGTACACTGTGCAACATCAACCCCCAATACCGAGAGAGACGAATCCCTGACGATCTGCTCACTGCCTCCATGTGGCTCGGGACTGTACCCAGAAAAGACCTGTTTGCACGACTCCTTTGAGCCGTGGTAGGGTAGAAATCAAAGCACAGTGGGAACTCACACGAGACAAATGACGATCTCAGGTCATCAAACTAACCTGTATACATGTCACCAGGGAACTGCCATCTGACGATATGTTTAATACCAACTAGCATGTTCCCGGCGAGTCCTGTCCGGTGTACTCATAACCCAATGAACACCTGTATACATCTTAGGTGATCCAACTGACACCAGTGGCTTGTGAGACCGGCCACCGCCCCTCGTCGGGGTCTCGACTGTACACACTAGTCTACTCTGGAGTATCGATGCCCTGTCTCGAAACTCTCACGACTTGGGACACCTTTAAGGATGTGCTTACAGACCCCAGCTCCCACGTATATGATCGCCATCATACTGCTGGTAGTCAAGCAAGAATCCTATGGGCTCTATCATCATGCAATAGTGAACTAAAGCATCTATATGATGATAAAGACAAACCAGATAGCATACTATCATCTCGAGCAAGACTGTCATATCGGTATAGGTCCTGCCTCAATCATTGCAATCACGTGCCTGCGATCCAATAATTGACTTTGAGGGCACTATCTCCAACAATCTCCCACTTGCACTTAAGACTAATTATTGTGATGTCGCATACTCAATGCCCGTGTGATACCGAACACCCAACTCCTCTACTAATCAGTTTCACAAAGCTAGTTTACAAAACTCTTGTGTTCGAGAAATAGCCTCAGTGAGTGGATCCGCCCTGATGTCTCTTTCTATGTCTCTCTTAATCTCAAGTTCGCGGAGAAAACCATCTCCCGAATCGAGTAATACCTGTCTTAGAATATGTCTGAATATCTTATGGGACCTAGTTCATAAATGAACTCCAAATCCAAACTTCTTAGACAATATCGATAACTGAACCTAATCAGTATCCAGCACCATGCCTCCCACAGTATCCTCTTGGACCACCTGTCCATAATACTGTCCCTCGTCAGAGGGAAAACTATAACTCTGACAATCACTCTGTCATCCATGTTACCTTGGAAGCCTGGAATGATAACCGTCTCCCGAAGGAGGCTGCCGTCATCAAATCCATAGAACATGCACTTATGTTCTAAAACAGCTTCCAAATATTTCTCCAGGATTGGATTAATATAAACTTATCGCACCTAGTGCAAAAAACAACATCTGGTGTGGTACTTGATATCTCACGATTGACTCAATTGCCTAAGCAAGTGATCTGCCAATCATGCACACCCTTCTCTCTTTAGTCTGTAAGACACCTTTAGAGAGGGTGACTCCATCACCTACAGGTACACCACCATGCCAGGAGTCATCTATTCTAAAATACTATTAGAATACTGTCAAAGTACCCACATGGGAAACTACCCAAATCTAGATCTAGAAATCAGAATGTCTAATATTATATCCATATCCTATCTGGAGAAACAACTGTGTGACGACCACAGTACAACCGATGGTAGTATAGGAATTTTACTTCCTACTCTGTGTATGTCATCCAAATACCATGACATCACACCCTACTACCTTCTTAACAGATCCATCCCCTATTCTGATGAAGTCAAAGCCATGACTGTCACATCAAAAATAGATGATCTATCTCCGCTATATCTGCTCAAGCCTATAGACATAAGCTACTTGCCCACTATGCTTCCGCTGCTCCCACTGACTACGACAACCCTCTGGCAGAATAATATCTACGTACACTTCTAAAGCTAGTTTAGAACGACGTTATACTTATCCTCTTGCCGGGTCTCATAGTCTGGAACAACAACAGTAGTGTCAAGTCTGGGTAAACAAGAACCTCCCTGTCACCGTCCTTGAGGCTACCTGAGTACCTCTCGGGTGTCTGAGGTTACCCACCATATCTGCGGTGTGGCTATTAGAATGTCAAACCTGATTGAATATATAGGTCCTATTAAATTTTCCGTAATCGTTTGCGGTTCTGGAATCACTTCCAGTTCTACCATATTCACTACTGTTTTCTGAAAAAATCCATTTTAATAAAACTGTGGCGAGTCAAGAACAATATCACTATTGATCTTCCGGATGGTAGAAATGTCAACCCTCGTCAAAGCCAGGGTTAACCCACAAACTGCCATTACAGAAACACGCCTTGAGTTATCCAGTGTCTGGTTTTAAGCATAAGCTGGACAACTCCCCGTACCTTAACATCGTTAAGATATGAACCATTCTATATCTAATATAGAAACAGAGGCACTAATTTAATTGGAACCAGATTCTAATCATGCAGCTGTCTCCAGTGCATATCATTTTAATGGAAAGAGGTTAATCAGCATTACTCAACTTAGGAATCCATCCAATTATGAGTAACCTGAAAGAGAAACAAGTTTCTCAAAGCCATTACTATCATCTGAATATCTATCACAAGAATCTACATCTTCGATATCTTTGAAGAATCCCGATACTTGCGATACCTAGTTCTCTACTTTATTCTTATACCCACAACTTTTTAAAATTCAGACATTGTATTTCTACGAAACACTTGTCTAAAAACTAGAGAAGTTACAAGTAAACAAAACATAGTACGAGGACCTGCCCCTTTGTCCTGACGGACACTGGACAACATACAATACTCTGTATAAGTCCGCTGAGTTGAATAACTCAAAACCTATGCATCATAGGTTGAAAACTGTACCCAGGTGATTTCCTCAAATATCACCAATTACAACGAATTCCGATATAATGAGGATGATCACCTAATTCCCAATAACTTACTCCCACTCATCATCTGTAAAACCATACAGATGTGAGAAACTCACCTGGTAAATTCATACCCTGGAGTAAGCATCTAATCAAGAAATCAGTTTTCTTTTTAACAATGCACAGTGTAACTGAAACATGAAAAATGTTTCGTAGGGGTATTCTGGTATTCTTAGTAATGCCTCTTCCATAATCCAATTCATGAATTTAACCATATATTTCATTTGCTATCTCTCCAAATCCCTTTATTTGTCTTTATTCATTTCCTTCTGTATACCTTTATTAGGCTAAATGGTTTTCTTCCTTCCCTACCGTTCGGCACCGGCCTATGGTTTGGAAGAAGACTATCCAGTAAGCATAATAGGTGTACCCTCCTCAACTTAGGAGTACTCGTATCTTGAGAGAAGGTGATGATAAAAGACAACTGAATAATACCTTATTCTATTTCTCCCGAACTGGGAAAAAACAAAGGTGAAATAGGAGCAGCGATGAAGTACGCGGTTTGGTCGTGAATGATAACAGTCGCAATTTACTTTGCCCTCTTTCTAATCCCTTTACTTTGTCTTTACATATTACCTTCTGTACACCCTACTTAGGCTAATTGGTTTTCTTCATTCCCTATCTTTCGGCACCAGCCTATGGTTTGGAATAAGACTATCCAATAAGCGTAATAGGTGTACTCTCCTAAACTAAGGAGCTCTCGCAACCTGAGAGAAGGTGATAACAAAAGACAACTGAATAAACCAATTCTTTTTCTCCTGAACCTGGATCCATCCTCGAAGTAGTACCTTCGAGTTCGTATATAACCATACGATGGATCTATCCAATGGAAGTGGATATCCGTAGTAATACGGGGTGTTCTGAGAAATACAAAGGGTAAAAGAAGGAGCGGCAATGACTTATGCAACTCGGACAATCCAAAAGCTATTATTGTAATAAGGTTCGGTCAACTTGGTCACTGAGTCATAGTCTAGGGTTGGTCAAAGGTCGCTGCCAAAAAGAGAGAGAGAAAAGAAACACTCTGCGTGCACTCTAACCTAGATCAGAATGGTTATCAATTTATCTAATCAGGAAACCTCCCACTGTAATCTCAAATTCTCCTCCAAACCTGAAAGAAGAATTAGTCGGGATCACCCGAAGAGTAAACTAACTCATCAGTGGGAATCGGGATCCAACTATCATCGCATGATAACTTGATGGAAGCCACTCAAGTTATCACACTCCAGAAGGTATGCGCATATCTGGCAAATTTCAGTTTCTTTAGAAACTCCCGATGTTATTTTTGCCCGATGCTCTTATAACCTTGGCGTTAGGTCAAAATATCATAAGTCACATGTCATGTTCTATCCGTCATTATCCAAATTAATTTGAACCCACTCGCACATGCCCTTGACGAAGGGCCAAGTATGACAGAACGACTGTCCCAAACCAACGCATCTATCTATGCAACAAATGAATACCTAGCAGTTACCAATCACTATGCCTTGGCGTTAGGTCAAAATACATAGCTTGAATACTACTGACCATCCATAAGAAATGACGGAGGGCTACGACTGGTTTTTGGCGAAAAACCTTTAACGTAATGAACTTGATCTCATTGAAGGAACCTGATAGCTTTTTATAAAAATATAGTGGCGAAAACGTTTTTCTAAAGAGGTCACTCCCGGTGAAGGGATCTCGGCTCGTTCCTCGTGGAATGAGATGCAGGATATTCCAACTGAATACCGTTATGCAAAGCAACTTGTAATCGACTATAGTGAAGTTACTACCCTGACGCAAACTTCTGTCCAAGGGGTCACTCCCGGTGAAGGGATCTCGGCCCTTGCCTCATGGAATGAGGTGCAGGATATTCCAACTGAATATCACTATGCAAAGCAAAAGGAAACATCTTTGTAATAACAACTTTTAAAATTTGTTCCAACAACATCAAATAAAGGTTTGTTTTATCCTTGCATTGATAAGAATCAATGCAGTCCCATCAATCAATCACACCAGAAAAGAACGAAAATATAATGTACGTGTATGCCATCCGCATTCGCCACTGGGTCCCGTCATCACCCGTTAGGTTACTTAACTAACGACAGAGCGGGGGCTGGACTAGCGCGGGTGTAAAACATATACAACATCTAATAGTATATATACCAATATACAATAATCGCTCCAGGCGTGATAATATGCAACATTACAGAAAAGTAATAAGCTTCACAGAACAATACAGATAATCTGGGATCCCCGGGTTTCACAGAGCCGCTGCTGAAACCTGACGTTCCCCTGGTCGTGTGGATAGCCTGTGCAATGAAACCTAGACCCCTACGGGTGCGGTAAGTTACCCGCCAAAACCTGAAGCGAGATAGTCCCCATAACATAGTGAATGGAACACCCGGCACTTCACGGAATCCGGTAAATTGAGCACCCCTCCTTGGGTCAACCTGTACCCCCTACGAGTGCGGCGAATAGTCTGCCAATTCTAGAGTGTGGTCCCTCTGCCTCTCAATGCCATGAGATACGGACCCGTTGCCCTCCAGAACCCGGCTATCCGTGCACTCCTTCGCGGGATGAACCTAGTACAGAAATAAAAATATGTACAACAGGTACATCGACCTCGACCCGGTCGTGCCCAAAAGAATATTATACAACAGGCAGTGACGGCTGTCCACATGTTGGACGCTCGCCCCGCAATATCAAATGTACAAATAAATCCAAACTGCACTATCATTGCACCCTGCTATCCACCACGACATATCAGCAACAATACAGCACAACACAGAACATCAACGCGAATGTCACGTTCGCAAACCCGTCTAAAAGAACTATAGCAATCAGACGCGGTTTACCGATCAAATGAAATTCCCGGTCGGAGATATAATGTAAATACTGCATACTAACAAATTTAAAATTTCGATCGACTAAATTTCCCAAAGTAGGCCCCACGTACATCTGGTGTACAGTAACAAAATCTGGGCCTAAACAAATATTACCAAAAGCCACAATTTCCATTAAAAAACTCACCGGAAAAGTTTGAGTCACTGTTCCCACATAATGGCCGCGGTTCCGCGGTCAAACCCATGCGTTGACCGCGGATCCGCGGCTATTTTGTGGGATCACGTGATCAAATTTTTGCAGTGTGCTTAGAAACGCCTGCTTGAATTTCTGTGATATGTAAAATTAATTTTTGACACTGTTTAAAATCGACAAAACTATAGCACTTGAAAATTGTGTTTTAGCGAAATCCGTTCGATCGATATTTTAAACGTGTTAGCACAAGTTAGTAAAGCTTAATGGTGAGGCTCTGATACCACTGTAAGTCCACGGTAGCGCCCCGGCCGTCTAACAGACGCCAAATACGGAACAAAAACTTTTTACAAACTGGCGTATCGTGTACCGTAACCCGGATCTGCCATTAAAGCTAAACTACCAAACTACAAAGTGGGTAGAAACGTTATACCGAATGATCCGAGTCCTTCGGTCTTCAACCATCATCCCACGCTTGTTGCGGCTGCTCCGATCTCCTTGATCTCCAGTCTTGACGTCCAGGTGGCACCACGTCGACGGATCTTTAAACGGGCTCCCGCCCCTGAACCGAGTCAACTCGATCGTCAAGTTTGCCAAAAGAGATGACCAAGATGAAATAGAGGATGAGTAGAACACTTTGTCTTGTTACGTCCAAGGCTATGGACGAACGGTTAATGAAGTTGCCTTTTGGAATCGGGTGAAATGAGAATTGGAGTATATCAATTTCCATGAACCAAAATCCTTAATCATTTCAAACAACAACCATGAACCATCCTCCAAGGGGTGGCCGACCACTTTATAGGAAGAGGGAGATGAGGGTAGGAGCAAAGTGGTGACAATAAGAGAAAATATCAAGTGTGAACACAAAGTGTGAACACAATTAATGAAATTGATGAATCATTAACCAAGTCATCATGCATTAATGGAACCATTAAATGCAACCATGACTCACTAAACACCTCACCACTTCTAGAACCTTCTAGAACCATGACTCACCCTCATCAAGAAAAGATAAATCCGCATTTAACCGAATGTCAAAATACGGCTGATAGAAAACTGGAAACTGGTAACTTCCAAAAGTGATCCTGAAACGAATTTCAAGATAACCCCGCAATGGTATAAACATACCCGCATTTGTATTACGACCGAATACAAATGCATCTGAGACAAAGATATTATATCTACACAGTATAATACTGGGTGGTTCCGGCTTAAACCAAAGTCTACCAGTATTATCTGCCCGAAAAACGGCACGTGCGAAAACGCACGTTCTTTTTCCGAACCTTGCCATATCACCATACGGCCTCTACAACGTTTCGCCCGAACTTGGGAAAGTGTCTGTGGGGGACTCTAATGACTCATCAACACACTGGCACTGGGTATAACCTCTAGCACGTCAGAGGTACAAGCTGTACGTAACGGTTTGCCTATGTATTGATTGGAAGGGAAGCTGACGAGCGAACTCATCTATAAACCCTACTGAGTCTAACAGTGACAATGTATATACAGTCCGGTCCGTTCGTCTAAAGAGTATCGCATAACGATTCTAGGGGGTGGATAAAGTCAGTCCCCTAATAACGCGATAAATCGTGTCGGTATGAAGCCCATCACCATCTGAGAAACTACTGATTCAAATCAGTAATTCTCCACTACCTTGGCCAAGAATTTCTAGTGATGGCCACCCGTGCACTGTGCGACATCAACCCCCAATACCGGGAGAGACGAATCCCCGACGATCCGCTCACTTCCTCCATTTGGCTCGGGACTGTACCCAAAAAAGAACTGTTTGCACGACTCTTTTGAGCCGTGGTAGGGTAGAAATCAAAGCACAGTGGGAACTCACACGAGACAAATGACGATCTCAGGTCGACAAACTAACCTGTACACATGTCACCAGGGAACCGCCATCTGACGATATGTATAATACCAACAAGCATGTTCCCGGCGAGTCCTGTCCGGAGTACTCATAACCCAATGAGCACCTGTATATATCTTAGGTGATCCAACTGATACCAGTGGCTTGTGAGACCGGCCACCGCCCCTTATCGTGGTCTCGACTGTACACACTAGTCTACTCTGGAGTATCGATGCCCTGTCTCGAAACTCCCACGACTAGGGACACTTTTAAGGATGTGCTTACAGACCCCACCTCCCACGTATATGATCGCCATCATACTGTTGGTAGTCAAGCAAGAATCCTATGGGCTCTATCATCATGCAATAGTGAACTAAAGTATCTATACGATGATAAAGACAAACCAGATAGCATACTATCATCTCGAGCAAGACTGTCATATCGGTATAGGTCCTGCCTCAATCATTGCAATCACGTGCCTGCGATCCAATAATTGACTTTGAGGGCAGTATCTCCAACAATATATAGCCGGGTTATCGAATCAAGTGTTGATTCGATAAGTCGATACATTGGATGTTAGTCGATTATATGAGATATGACCGGATTATTAAGTCAAGTGTTGATTTAATAATTTAGTGTATAATTGTATATTAGATATACTAATTTACATTAACTAACATATGTTCACTTATGGATTTTTTCTCACAAGTGCATAACTTTAATATATATTAAAATGTATTTTCTTTTTTGTATCATGGTTGATGATACACTTGACATGGGTGTACAAGACATACACCATTCTATTTTTATGGTGGGTTATAATTATTTAAGGTAATTACTAAATTATTGGAATTTTGGAAAGAGCATGAAGCTTGTAGAAGCTTGCTTTGCTTTGACAAAGTCCACTAGCTTTGTCTTCACCTTAGATTTTTATTAACCTAACCATTTAGATTTGCCATGGTTATGTCTCTACATGAGTTAGTATATGATACTTACTCACCATGGTTAGCTCACTCACTTGATCATTATCCTCATCTCTTTATTTTGTTCATCTTCTTCTTTCTTTAATTCAAAAGAAAAAGCTTGCTAGGGTTTGATCCAAAGTGAGAAAGATTATGAGAAATAAAATTCTAATGAGAATCCACTTCCTATTTCTCCATCCTCTACTAGACTAGCATTTTAGTTTAGGGTGTTTGCTTCACTAATTCTCAAGTTAGTGAAGCAGAAGCTTGAGTTGGCATCCCTTCGACGTAGATCATCTTCGGCCTCGAAGACTTCAAGCAAGAACGTTCTTTCGCCTTGTGAAGCCATGCAAGAGCCCGGGAGAACCACGATCGCAGCGAAGGGACTTCAACAAGGAGCTAAACAAGTGAAGGACCGATCTACAAAGGTTGTATTTCGTATTCACTTAGTCGTAAACGTAGTTTACTAGCAAATGAAACCCTAATTTTCTAGCAACGATCTTGTTTAGGGTTATTCGGCACGGCTAAAATTTTAAACGGGCATGGTTGATGCATTGTAGAACCTTATTAGAGTGCCTAGTAACCCTACAGCTACGGCTGGGTTTTTGGCGAAAAACCCGTTAACGTAATGAACTTGATATCGTTGAAGGAACCTGATAACCCTTTTTAAAAATATAGTGACAAAAACTTTTGCTAAAGAGGTCACTCCCTGTGAAGGGATCTCGGCTCTATCCTCGTCGAATGAGGTGCAGGATATTCCAAACTGAATACTTCGATGCAAAGCAAGAATAATCGACTATAGTGAAGTTATTACCCTGACGCAAACTTCTGTCCAAGGGGTCACTCCCGATGAAGGGATCTCGGCCCTTGCCTCGTCGAATGAGGTGCTGGGTATTCATAACCGAATACCTCTGTGCAAAACAAAAGAGAACGTCCTTGCAATAACATCTTTTTGAAAATTGTTCCAACGACGTCTTTTAGGTTTGTTTTTCTTTGCATTAATATAATGCGTCCCATCAATTACTCCTACCATTGCAGAAAACAATGAAAATATGACATACGCTTATGCCATCCGCATTCGCCATGAGGGCCCCGTCATCACCCGTTAGGTTACTTAACTAACGACAGAGCGGGGGCTGGACTAGCGCGGGTGCAAAACATAAGCAACGCCTACTAGATATCATATATAGATATATACATTCATCAGATGCAATGATAGCCATTCCAGATCACAGATGAACACATTGGATATGCTAGGAATCCGCGTTTCGTTCGAGCCTGCAATGAAAGACGGATTACACGGTCGCGATGAATAGCCACACCCCACCCTAGACCCCTACGGGTGCGGCAAACTACCCGCCAAGTAGCCGAAGTGAAGCAACCTCCCTCAACAACGTGAGTAGGCCACTCGGCACTTCAAAGTACCCAGTAGTTTGTGCACCCTTCCTTGGGTCTATCCTAGGAGCAAAAACAGTAAAAGAAATAATATACAATGGCGGCTACAACATCATCCCGGATGTGCGGCCATAAAAATAATATTACATCAATTTACATATTACATCAATGATAGCTAAAGAAACTCTAATCTCACAACCCCGGCTATTCATCCGCGACAATCTAACAAGTTCATATACACAATCCAACAACATTACAGATCGCAGATATGCACAAACCCCATTAATCGACGTATAGCGATTAGTTGACGTTCAGTGCATATATCACATTATAGATATAACCATTTAGCAAAAGTTTGTAGAACTTCGATCAAAATACCAATTTGTAACTACCCCAAACAAAACATTGTTCTCTGGATTGTAGGGTTCCTAGGCACCCTAATGAGGTCACACAAGGCATCGAACATGCCAAATTAAAATTTTAACGGTGCCGAGAGACCCGACTACGGATCGTTTGCTAGATGTTTAGGCGAAAAAGCTAACTAGTTAACACTTAACTACAAGATACGGAAATACAACCTTTGTAGATCCGGTGCTCCACCTCCATAGCTCCGCAATGAGGTCCTCTCCGCTGTCCAAATCAAATCCGGGCTCAAGCGTCGGCTTCGTCGGAGAATGGGCAAGCTAGGTCGTCGATGTCCATGCCGAAGATGATCTACGTCGAGGCATCGCTAAATCAAGCTCCGACTTCACCAAGTCAAGAAACTTGTGAAGAAAACACACTCTACTACTTGGCAAGAGGTAGAGGATGAAGAAATAGGAGTTGGGTTAACTTTAGAATTGGATTTCTCACTCTTAATCATCAATCACCATTGATGGACTTTGGTTTTCTTCACTTGAAAAAATGAAGAAGAAGAAGAATGTTATTATGATAAGAATAATAATATATAAAATGAATAATCATTTCTTATCATAATATAACTATGGTAATGTGTAGAGAGTTGACCATAGTTAAATGAATGGTTAGGGTTTGTTAGATGAAGACAAAAGGGTTAGATTGGTCAAAGCTTCATGAGGCTTCACTAAGCTTCATGAAAGAAACCCTTTTTGTTTTCTTCTTCTCATTTATCTTTTATATCCAAATGAAAAGATAAATGAATTAATAAAAGAAAACCCTAATCATTTACTTAACCTAGGTTTAACTCATTACACAAAACCCTAGCAAGCTCGCATCATCAAACATGATACAAACAAGTGCACAAAATCATATCGCATATGCAATGCGCACGAACCAAGTGAGAAAATCCGTCTAAAGTGAACCGATACTAGTTAATGCAAAGTAATATATCAAATATATAATTATGCATTAAATCATTAAATCCACACTTGATTCAATGATCCGGTCATGTCACACATAACCGACTGGTATCATCAGTAACAACTTATCGAATCAACACTTGATCCGATAACCCGGCTATACCACATATAACCGATCAATGTCACATCGCGAGAATCGAATACAGTATCACATACTCGTATTATTCTCGGTCCCGCACATATCTCATATGCGCTCCTATTTCGTTTCGCTTGAGCCAGGAAACCTCTGTGTAGGACTCTAAAGACTCGTCAATATGCCGGCAGCAGGTGATGATCATATCAAACACCCACAAGCCGCAAGCGGTCTGCTAAACGTAACGGCCACCCGGGTATTGAGCGATCAGAAGATCGACGAGCAAGCCCGCTCACACTCCTGCGAATCCGACCAGTAACACTACCGTACAGTCCGGTCTGATCGTCTGATATGTCGCATATCTCGCCTAGGGGTGGTAAACGTCAGACCCCAATAGCTCGATAAGTCGTGTCGATAAGAGGTCTATAACTGTTCGAGAAACTACTGGTAACACTTACCAGTAAATATCAGCAACCCTGGCCAGGGATTTCCTGTTATAGCCAATCGAACACAGTGCAACATCAACTCCCTATACCGGGAGAGACGAATCCCCTCCTATCGCTCATTGCCTCCATGTGACTCGGGACTGTACCCAAAAACGACCGTTTTGCACGCCCTCTTGGACGTGGTAAGATGGAAATCAAAGCACAGTGGGAACCACACAAGACTCTATGACGATCTCGGGTCAACAGACTACTCTGTACCAGTGTCACCAGAGAACTGCCATCTGACGTGAGGTATAATACCATCTGGGAGTTCTCGGCGAGTCCGTCCAGTGTACCCAGTCTCTACTGAGCACCCGTATATCATCTCTGATTTCAAACACCAATGGATATGGGATCATCCATCGCCCATCTGTATGGGTCGAGAAGGTATACGCTAGTCTACTCTGGTATATCGATGCCCCGTCTCGATACACCCTCGACTAGGGACTTTGAAGAATGTACTTATGGACTACCATGTCCCCACTAGTATGATCCGCATCATAGTCCAGGTAGTCAAGCACACATCCTAAGGGCTTTACCAACATGTAACAGAGAGACAATCAGTATACACGTTAAGGTAAAGTTCAACCAGATAGCATACTATCATGTCGAGCAAGAAAGTCCTCCCTATATATGTCCCAGCATCCACTACATTATACATCCAATGTACAGTAATGGCCTCTAGGGCATACATATAACTAACATGGATAATCTGGGCAGAAACAAAATATCTAAAAAATCACAGAACACCAAACTGAGAATACTGCATGAAAAACGAGTCGCGACCGAGTTAACTCGGCCGCGGATCCGCGGCGAAACGCTTGGTTTCTCCGCGCTTCCGCGGCACGTTGACCGAGTCGTGGGCTCGTTTTTCTTGCCTGTTCCAAAAATTCCCTGCACGGATTTTTAAAGTGTGTGGAAATATTTTTAGGGCTGTTTTAAAAATCGGCAGAAAGTACATGATTTCGGTGCGTTTTGCGATTTTTTCCGGATCGAAGTTCTAAACACTTTGCTAACAGTTAGTTGTTATTTAGCTAGGCTCTGATACCACTGTTGGGTCCACGTTACCCACCCCGGTTCTTTCGAGGAGGTGGAATAGGTAAAAATCAAAATTTTCTCACAAGGTGACATGGACCAACTGTGAAGGATCTTTGGTAAACAAAAACTAACAAACAAACAACAAGTTCTAGCTGCTATGTTGAATGGTTATACCTAGATCTTGAACTCCTTCTCTTCTTGTTATGGTTCTCCTTCTTGCTTGCTCCTTGTAGTGGCGTAGATGGCTCCTCCTCGTCGTCTTCTCTTTGCCGAAGATAGATCCACCCGAGGGCCTCTATCTTGAGCTTCTACCTCAACCAAGAGGTAACTAGAGTACTTGGCTTGCCAAACCTAGAACCCTAAAATGAGTAGAGAGTAGTTTTGATGGTTTTATCTCACAAGCTCATGGTTCTCAACACATGAGAGATGAGAGCTTTGAGAGGAAGAGGGAGAGCTCAAAAACATGAGAGAGAAAGAGCAAGAGAGAATGAGAATGGAATTCTACAACCATGCTCACAAAAGAGAAAATATGAAATAATAATAATAACAATAAAGATAAATGTGATGGTTCATTTGGAATGACCATTATCATTTCACAATAAATGCAATTTGCAAGAATTAAGAAGCATTTTTCAAATGAAATGATGATGGTCAAAATGTCAACAAAAGTCAACCGGTCAACCAAAGTCAAAAGGTCAATAAAAGTCAAATGGTCAACCTAACCATGGCACAATTATCCTTAGTTAATATCATTAATCATATTTCTCATTCTCATTAGGGTTAAGAAAAAGTCAACTGTCAAAAACCCTAATGAGATTCCCCTGCCTCTGTCAACTGTGCATACACACCCGCATCCGTGTTCCGAGGAACACGGATACAATGAGACAAAACCAATCCCAAAACAAATACTAGGATCTGACTTAAACCAAAGCCCACTAGTAATAACTGCCCGGACACCAAACGTGCACAAGTGCGCGAATGTGAACGAACCCTGTCGCAAAACTATGCGACCTCTACTCTGTTTTGCCCAAAGGCGAATAACCCTCTGTGTGGGACTGTAAAGGCTCGACACTACGCTGGAAGTGGGTTTAACCACAGGCTGCAAGCGGTACTAGCTGTACGTAACGGTCCCCAGGTAGATGCCGATAAGAAGACCGACGAGGTGAACCCATCCGAACTCCTACTAAGCCTGAATGTGACAATCTCCGTACAGTCCGGTCTGTTTGTCTAAGAGTATCTCATGGCAGGCCTAGGGGGGCGGTAAACGTCAGTCCCCTAATTGCGGTACAAGTCATGTCGGAGTGTAGCCCAGAACACCCTGAGATAACACTGGAAACGCTACCAGTATATCTCGCTTGCCCTGGCAAGGGACGACTATGTGTAATGGCTCTCCTACACACAGCGCGATATCAACTCCTAATACCGAGAGAGACGAATCATGTCTAACCGTCACTGCCTCCAAGTGCTTTGGGACTGCATCCAACTACTACCTGTTTGCATGACTCAATAGAGCCGTGGTAGGGTAGTAATCTAAGTACAGTGGGAACACACTCGAGGCGAAGTGACAGTGTCAAGTCAGCGGAATAAGCTATACTCATGTCACCTGGGAACTGTTAACTGACGATAGGTATAATACCAACCAACAGTTCCCGACGAGTCCTGTCCAGTGTACTCGTAACCTAACGAGCACCTTCATACTATCTCCAGTACGACGTACTGATGGCTGTGGGACAGACCATCTCCTCTGCTGGGATGAGAAGCGTATGCACCAGTCTACTCTGGAGTATCGATGCCCTGTCTCGATAATCCTACGACTAGGGACCAAAATAAGGATGTGCTTATAGACTACCCAGCCCCCACTAGTATGATTGCCACCACAACGCCAGTAGTCAAGCAAAGATCCTAAGGGCTCCATCAATATGTATTAGCGATATGTTAAAAGAAACATAAACACATATTAAGATAGAAACAAACCAAGTAGCATACTACTATATCGAGCAAGACTGTCGTAAACCCGTATATATATCCCAAGCCTCCAAAATGTATTATACAAACTAGTACTATACAATAATGGCCTTTAGGGCATACATATTTAACATTTACGATACGATACTCCACTTAAGAAGCCTTAGGATATACATTTCTTTGCACAACATTATATTCCTTCCTATGATCTGCCTCATCGGTACCAGTTTATGGTTTTGTTATCACGGTGGTACGGGCAGAGAGAGCTATGGCTAGAGTTGCGGTCAGCACGAGCTCGTCACGAACGAGGACTGACCAGGGCATGATTCCAGGGACATACGATTGCATAGAGGCGTCGTTTTATTGTGTTTTCGTGCCACGAGCGTTTGATGGATCGCTTTTACGAGAGTCTCGGACGTGCAGATAAGCACCAGAGGATTGGGCCCCTTCAAGAGGCCAGCCTGGTTGTGATTGTTAGTGTATATGCCCTAGAGGCCATTACTGTATCATACTAGTTTGTATATTACTTGATGGAAGCTTGGGATATTCACCTTGTATAAACAATCTTGCTCAAAATAGTAGTATGCTACTTGGTTTGTTTCTACTTCAATGTGTACATGTGTTAATATTGCGATATCACCTATACGCATTAGTGGAGCCCTTAGGATCTTTGCTTGATTATCAGCGTTGTGATGGCAGTCACACTAGTGGGGGCTGGGTAATCTATAAGCACATCCTTATACAGGTCCCTAGTCGCAGGACTATCGAGACAGGGCATCGATACTCCGGAGTAGACTAGCGTATGCGCTTCTCATCCCAGTGTGGGAGATGGTCTGTCCTACAGCCATCAGTACGTCGTACTGGAGATAGTATACGGGTGCTCGTTAGGTTACGGGTACACTGGACAGGACTCGTCGGGAACTGACAGGTTGGTATTATACCTATCGTCAGTTATCAGTTCCCAGGTGACATGAGTACAGCTTAGTCCGCTGACTTGACACTGCCACTTCGCCTCGAGTGTGTTCCCACTGCACTTTGATCACTACCCTACCACGGCTCAAAGGAGTCGTGCAAACAGGTGGTGGTTGGGTGCAGTCCCGAAGCACTTGGAGGCAGTGACAGTTAGACAGGATTCGTCTCTCCCGGTATTGGGGGTTGACATCGCGCTGTGTCTAGGAGAGCCATTACACGAGTAGTCCCTGGCCAGGGCAAGCGAGATATACTGGTAGGTTTCCAGTGTTATCTCAGGGTGTTTTGGGCTTCACTCCGACACGACTTGTACCGCTATTGGGGGACTGACGTTTTACCGCCCCCTAGGTCCGACATGCGATGTATCAGACGAACAGACCGGACTGTGCGGAGAATGTCACATTCAGACTCAGTAGGAGTTCAGATGGGGTTTTCACCTCGTCAGCCTTCTTGTCGACATCTACCTGGGGACCGTTACGCACAGCTAGTGCCGCTTGCGGTCTGTGGTTAAACCCACTGCCAGCGTAGTGTCGAGTCTTTAGAGTCCCACACAGAGGGTATTCTCCTCTGGGCAAAACTGAGTAGAGGTCGCATGGTTTTGCGACAGAGTTCGTTCTCATCCGCGCACTTGTGCACGTTTGGAGTCCGGACGGATATTACTGGCTAGCTCTGGTTTGAGTCAGATACCGGTATATGTTTTGGGGTTGCTTTTATCTCTCAGTATTCATGTTCCTCGGAACAAGAATGCAGGTGTGTATGCACAGTTTTTGAGGAGGAGGAAGATGACTTTCATTAGGGTTTCGGAACGGGTGCGTATGCACAGTTGACAGTCGTCCTTTTCCAAACCCTAATGGATTTGTATTATATCAATTAATAATATATAATAAAATGAAATTGTGTTATGGTTGGTTTTTGTTGACTTGTTGACCATGGTTGACTTGTTGACCATGGTTGAAGTTTTGACCATCATCATTACAAAAGAAAGATGCTCTTTGATTCTAGAAAATTCATTTAATGTTTGAAATGATAATGGTCATTCTAAAACTTTCCATCAACCTTTTCATTTTCATTATTATTATTATTGATAATTCTTTTTCTTTTGCATTATGGTTGCAAGAAAGAAAAAGGATAGCTCATTCTATCATATTCATTCTCTCTCTTCACTTCATCTTCTTCTTCCTCTAGCTAAAGAGAAACCTTCTCATGTGTTGAGAATCCTTCTCTTTAAAAAGAAAAGCACCCCTTAGACTCTCTCTACTCATTCTAGGTTCAAGGTTTAGCAAGCCGGAAACCCTAGTTCACTCAAAGATCGAGGAAGAGCCCAAAGGTCGAACCTTCGAGGTGGATCCATCTTCGACGGAAGAAGGCGACAAGAAAAGAACCATCAACCTCTACAAAAGTTTGATGAAGAAGGAGTTCAAGTTTAGGTATAACCATCCTCATCTGAGTAGCTAACTTTCTTTAGCTTGTATGCTAGTTTTAGTTTAGCTAAAGATCCCGACTTTGCTTAGTCCATGTTGCCCCTTGCGCTAAAAATTTGATTTTTTATACCGTTTCCGCCTCCCCGTAAGAACCGGGGGTCGCAACGTGGACTTACAGTGGTATCAGAGCCTAACTAAACTTAAACTAGCTTAGTAGTGAAGTGTAACGAAGTTCGGAACCGAAAAAAATCACAAAACCGGAAAAACAAAACCCTAAGTTTCTGTTGAAATTTTTTCTGCTCTAAATGAAAAACTTTATACTTGTAAATTCGGCTCAGGGTTTTGTCTGAACACCTAAGAAAAACGATGCAGTGATTCGTTCAAACCGCCGCGCTTCCGCCGCACGAGGTAGGCATGTGCCGCGGAAGCGCCGCGGTTTGTCGTCTTCTGTGCATCGTTTTTCGTGCAGTGTGTGTCTGTGTTGGTTTTGGGATTTTTAAAATATATTATATGTGCCCAGATTTTCCAGAACTGAAATTCACTTTTGGGGTCCTATAATTCCGTATTTTTTTCCGAACTTCACTGCACTTTGACTATGATGGTTATATCTGTGATGCTTGCATGTATTGAACGTCGGCTAATCGCTATAAGACGATTAGTCGGGGTTATACATGATCTGTGTTTGACATTGGAATGTGTATATGAATATGTTGGACTGTCGCGGGTGAATAGCCGGGGTGGATGTGAGATGAGCTTTTGTTTTTCTTTCATTCATTGTAAATGTAAATTGATGTAATAATTATTATTTGTTTGGCCGCACAACCGGGTCGGGGTTGTAGCCGTCATTGTATAATTCTTTTTACTGTTTTTGCTCCTAGGATAGACCCATGGAGGGGGTGCACAAACTGCCGAGTACTTGGCGGGTAGTTTGCCGCACCCGTAGGGGTCTTGGGTGGGGTATTTGGCTATTCACCGCGACCGTGTTATCCGCTTTTCGTTCCAGGCTCGAAAGGATTGCGGATTGCTAGTATATCCAATGTATTCATCTGTGATCTGTAATGTCTATCATTGCTTTCTATTTAGGCGTTGCTTATGTTTTACAGCCGCGCTAGCCCAGCCCCCGCTCTGTCGTTAGTTAAGTAACCTAACGAGTGATGACGGGACCCCGTGGCGAATGCGAATGGCATAAGCGTACGTCATATTTTGGTTGTTTTCTGCAATGGTAGGAATTAAATGATGGGACGCATTAAAAGTACTAATGCAAGAATATCACGCATTAAAAGAACTAATGCAAGATAATAAACCAAGTTAAAATCGTTGGAACACTTTCGAAAAACCACTCGGTTCTTTTCAAAACTAACTTTTAAACGCGGAGATTGAGCCACTCCTTCTAAAAGCTATCTCGTTCCATCGATTATATCAAGTTCACTACGTTCACGGTTTTACCAAAACCATTCGTAGCCCTCCGTCGTTTCACATGAATAGTCAATAGTATTCAAGCTGTGTTTGTTGGCCAAAGTCAAGGCATAGTGATTGGTAGCTATTGGGTATTCATGTGCAGCATAGATAGATGCGTTGGTTTGGAACAGTCGTACTGCCTTGTTGGCCAAAGTCAAGGGTAGGTACGGGTGGATTCAAATTAACCTGGAGAACGACGGGTAGAACTTGACATGTGACTTATGATTTGTTGGCCAAAGTCAAGGTCATAAGAGCATGGGGCAAAAATCCACATCGGGAGTTTCATAAGTACTGAAACTTGCTAGATTTGCATACCATTTGGAGTGTGGTGATTCTGGTAGGATTCCTTCAGTTTCGTCACGCGATGATATTTGGATCCCGATCCTACTGTGAGTATATGCTACTCCTCGGGAAATTTCTCACTAAACGATCAATGCTATAAACCTAGTAGGTGCCTAGAAAGGTGTTAGCGGGGCTATGCCCCCAGGGAAAAGAGGTTATTTAATTAAGGAGCTTCGCGAAAGCGTTGGAAAACCTCCCTCGAAGTACCGACACTGGCCTGGCTGAACGGTTAAGCAAGTATTGTGCTGTGGGATTGATCCCGGCTAATTCTTCCTTTGTGGTTTGAGGAGGGATTCGAGAGACAGTGGGAGCCATCCTGTTTAGACAAATTAAAAACCATTCTAAACTTGCAAGAGCATCGTGCTAAAGTGTTTCTTCTCTCCCCCCTGCAGCGACCAAATTCGAAATGACTGGACTTAAGTTACTTCTAGATAAAAACATATTGACAGGTCCAAACTACAAAGATTGGCTCAGGAATGTCAAATTGGCAATCTCTTACGACAAGCTGGGGTATCTTCTTACCACCAAAGCTCCCCCCGTCCCAGGTCCCACCTCCAGCGTCGCGGATAAGGAAATCCGTAAGACTTGGGAGATTGACAGCGCGAAGGCCAGATGCCTCGTACTTGCCTCGATGGACAACGACCATCAGAGGAGGCACGAGAATATGGATTTGGAATCCATATTTCTTCATACAAAAGAACTGTATGGAGAGCAGTCTCGTATCGCAAGATACGAAGTGTCGAAGAAGTTATTTTCGACAAAGTTGGCCGTCGGATCATCGGTAGCGGACCACGTGCTTAAGATGATTGGCTACACTGAGGAGCTCGCGGAACTTGGGACCACGTTGGACAGTGAACTCTATACGGATATAATTCTCCAGTCCCTTCCATCCACTTACGCCCAGTTCATACTGAACTTCAACTTGCAAGAAAAGGAAGTTGAACTTTCAGAACTCCTCAACCTGCTGAGGAGCGCAGAGGGCACCCTACAGAAGGGTAGGGAAACACCCGCTTTGTTTGTAGGAGGATCTTCTTCCTCTAGGTCCAAGGCGAAAGCCAAGGGAAAGAGGAAGAAAGCCCCCGCCAAACCAAGAGGCGGTGTTAGTAAAGTGGGTGCGAAGGGAAAGGAAAAGGCAACAAAGATTGCAGGGAAGCTTGTTGGAAAGGAAGAGTGCTTCTATTGTCATAAGAGTGGACACTGGAAGAAAGATTGCAGGGCTTGGAAAGCCAGGACACAGGAACTGAAGCAGGTTGCAGCTTCAGCTTCAGGTGTGTATGTTATTGAAAACTGTCTTTCTATAAACTCTACTTCCTGGGTATTGGATACCGGATCAGGATCTCATATCTGTAATTCTTTGCAGGCGTTGAGAAACCGTAGTGTTTTGAAGGCAGGTGACATGACCCTCAGAGTTGCAAACGGAGCTAGCATGGACGCTAAAGCCGTGGGGGACTATCACCTGGGAATGTCAGATGGGCATGTTTTGGTTTTGCGTAATTGCTTTTTTGTACCCAACGCAACTTGTAATATCATTTCTGTATCTTTGGTTTCTAAAGAAGGTTATGAATTTGCGTTTGTAAGTAATGTTGTAAACATTCACCTTAATCAAGTTCTGATTGGGTCAGGTACACTGAGCAATGGTATATACGTATTGAACCAACCACAGATTTTCAATGTCCAGAATACACACAAAAGAAAGTCACCAGATATTAATCAGGCTTTCTTATGGCATTGTAGACTGGGTCACATCAATGAGACACGGTTGACTAAGTTACATAAAGAAGGATACTTGGATCCGTTCGAGTATCAGTCTTATGCCACTTGTGAATCTTGTCTCATGGGAAAGATGACAAAGACTCCGTTCACTGGACACGGAGAAAGAGCGAGCGAGCTCTTGGGACTCGTACACAGCGACGTGTGCGGTCCAATGTCTACACATGCGCGAAGCGGTTACTCTTACTTCATTACTTTTACGGATGATTTTTCAAGGTACGGTTATGTCTTCTTAATGAAACATAAGTCCGAGGCTTTTGAAAAGTTCCAGGAATATAAGAATGAAGTAGAGAAACAGACCGGCAAAACTATCAAAATTCTAAGATCGGATCGAGGTGGAGAATACTTAAGTGCCGAGTTCCTAAATTACTTAAAAGAGAATGGGATTCTCTCTCAGCTTACTCCTCCATACACTCCGCAGCACAACGGTGTATCGGAGAGACGGAACCGAACCCTATTGGATATGGTACGGTCCATGATGAGTAACGCTGAGTTACCGCGATCATTCTGGGGGTATGCGCTAGAATCAGCTGCGTACCTTTTGAACCGAGTTCCTACTAAGACTGTGCCTACTACACCATATGAGATGTGGAGTGGGAAGAGACCCTATCTTAAGCACATTAAGACATGGGGATGTCCAGCTTTTGTTAAAAAGCAGCATGCGGACAAGCTCGAGGCACGCTCAGTACAGTGTAAGTTCGTGGGATATCCAAAGAACTCCAAGGGATATTTCTTCTACTGTGAAGAGGAACAAAAAGTTCTTGTTTCTCGTCATGCCTACTTCTTGGAAACTGAGTTTTTGGAAAACCAGATAAGTGGGAGCACAGTAGAACTGGAAGAAATTCCAGAACCACGAGCTATTATTGAAAGCTTAGAAGAACCAGAGGGTTCAAAAGAATAGGACATTCCTACGCCGCTCCGCAGGAGTAGTAGGCAGTCTCATCCGCCCGAGAGATACTACGGTTTTCTCATAGACGGGGATAGAGAGGATTGCATCATAGATTATGATGAGCCTACTAGCTTCCAGCAGGCCATTCAGAGCGTTGACTCGGTAAAATGGCTGGATGCAATGCGGACCGAAATGGAGTCCATGTACACCAACAAATTATGGACGTTGGACATTGCTCCAGACGGGGTAAAACCCGTAGGATGCAAGTGGATCTTCAAAAGGAAGATTGGTGTAGATGGACAGGTTGAGACCTATAAAGCTAGACTTGTAGCAAAGGGTTTCCGTCAAAGACCTGGCTTGGACTATGACGAAACCTTTTCTCCAGTGGCTATGCTGAAATCCATTCGGATCCTTCTTGCCATTGCTGCCTTCCACGATTATGAGATTTGGCAGATGGACGTAAAAACCGCTTTTCTAAATGGAAATTTAGAGGAGTGTGTCTATATGGATCAGCCAGAGGGTTTCATTCAGAGTGGGAGCAGCGGAAAGGTGTGCAAGTTGCTTAAGTCCATTTATGGACTAAAGCAGGCATCGCGGAGTTGGAACATCTGTTTTGATGAGACGGTCAAGGAATTTGACTTTATCAAAAATCCAGATGAACCATGCATCTATAGTAGATTTGTAGCGAGAACTGTAGTATTCCTTGTTTTTTACGTGGATGACATTCTCTTAATAGGAAATGACATTCCTATGCTACAATCTGTCAAGGGTTTCTTGTCACACAGGTTCTCCATGAAAGACCTGGGTGATGCCTCTTACATCCTGGGGATCCGGATCCATCGTGATAGATCCAAGAGGATATTAGGACTTTCACAGTCCAGGTACATCGACACCGTACTGAAAAGATTCAGTATGGAAGATTCCAAGCGCGGTAACCTACCGGCTTGTCACGGGATCACCCTCTCTAAAGAGATGTCTCCCAAGACTGATTTGGAGAGGGATCGCATGTCTATTATACCCTACGCTTCTGCGGTAGGCTCTATAATGTATGCGATGTTGTGTACCAGACCGGATGTAGCTTATGCACTGAGTGTGGTAAGCCGGTATCAGTCAAACCCTGGGGAGAAACACTGGATAGCGGTAAAGGACATTCTCAAGTACCTGAGAAGGACTAAGGAGATGTTCTTGGTGTATGGCGGAAAAGACCTCCAGATCGAGGCCTTTGCTGACTCCAGCTTCCAGAGTGACAAGGATGATTCCAAGTCCATGTCGGGTTTTGTCTTTACCCTCAATGGATGGGCGGTGTGTTGGAAGAGCTCCAAACAGGAAACCGTTGCAGACTCGATTATGGAAGCGGAATACATCGCTGCATCTGATGCCGCAAAAGAAGCTGTCTGGATAAGGAAGTTCTTAAAAGAACTTCAGGTGGTTCCGTCCATTGTTGACCCAGTACCTCTGTATTGCGACAACAACGAGGCTATAGCTTTAGCGAAGGAACCCAGGTCCCATCAGAGATCCAGGCACATCTTGAGGCGGTATCACTTGATCAGGGAGATCGTAGATCGCAAGGAGATCGAGGTTCGGAGGGTTGCTTCAGAAGAGAACACTGCAGATCCATTCACCAAGGCCTTACCCCAGACTCAGTTCGAGCGGCTGATCGAGATGATAGGTCTTCGGTACGCCAGTTCATGGCCTTAGTGCAAGTGGGAGATTGTTAGTGTATATGCCCTAGAGGCCATTACTGTATCATACTAGTTTGTATATTACTTGATGGAAGCTTGGGATATTCACCTTGTATAAACAATCTTGCTCAAAATAGTAGTATGCTACTTGGTTTGTTTCTACTTCAATGTGTACATGTGTTAATATTGCGATATCACCTATACGCATTAGTGGAGCCCTTAGGATCTTTGCTTGATTACCAGCGTTGTGATGGCAGTCACACTAGTGGGGGCTGGGTAATCTATAAGCACATCCTTATACAGGTCCCTAGTCGCAGGACTATCGAGACAGGGCATCGATACTCCGGAGTAGACTAGCGTATGCGCTTCTCATCCCAGTGTGGGAGATGGTCTGTCCCACAGCCATCAGTACGTCGTACTGGAGATAGTATATGGGTGCTCGTTAGGTTACGGGTACACTGGACAGGACTCGTCGGGAACCGACAGGTTGGTATTATACCTATCGTCAGTTATCAGTTCCCAGGTGACATGAGTACAGCTTAGTCCGCTGACTTGACACTGCCACTTCGCCTCGAGTGTGTTCCCACTGCACTTTGATCACTACCCTACCACGGCTCAAAGGAGTCGTGCAAACAGGTGGTGGTTGGGTGCAGTCCCGAAGCACTTGGAGGCAGTGACAGTTAGACAGGATTCGTCTCTCCCGGTATTGGGGGTTGACATCGCGCTGTGTCTAGGAGAGCCATTACACGAGTAGTCCCTGGCCAGGGCAAGCGAGATATACTGGTAGGTTTCCAGTGTTATCTCAGGGTGTTTTGGGCTTCACTCCGACACGACTTGTACCGCTATTGGGGGACTGACGTTTTACCGCCCCCTAGCCCGACATGCGATGTATCAGACGAACAGACCGGACTGTGCGGAGAATGTCACATTCAGACTCAGTAGGAGTTCAGATGGGGTTTTCACCTCGTCAGCCTTCTTGTCGACATGTACCTGGGGACCGTTACGCACAGCTAGTGCCGCTTGCGGTCTGTGGTTAAACCCACTGCCAGCGTAGTGTCGAGTCTTTAGAGTCCCACACAGAGGGTATTCGCCTCTGGGCAAAACTGAGTAGAGGTCGCATGGTTTTGCGACAGAGTTCGTTCTCATCCGCGCACTTGTGCACGTTTGGAGTCCGGACGGATATTACTGGCTAGCTCTGGTTTGAGTCAGATACCGGTATATGTTTTGGGGTTGCTTTTATCTCTCAGTATTCATGTTCCTCGGAACAAGAATGCAGGTGTGTATGCACAGTTTTTGAGGAGGAGGAAGATGACTTTCATTAGGGTTTCGGAACGGGTGCGTATGCACAGTTGACAGTCGTCCTTTTCCAAATCCTAATGGATTTGTATTATATCAATTAATAATATATAATAAAATGAAATTGTGTTATGGTTGGTTTTTGTTGACTTGTTGACCATGGTTGACTTGTTGACCATGGTTGAAGTTTTGACCATCATCATTACAAAAGAAAGATGCTCTTTGATTCTAGCAAATTCATTTAATGTTTGAAATGATAATGGTCATTCTAAAACATTCCATCAACCTTTTCATTTTCATTATTATTATTATTGATAATTCTTTTTCTTTTGCATTATGGTTGCAAGAAAGAAAAAGGATAGCTCATTCTATCATATTCATTCTCTCTCTTCACTTCATCTTCTTCTTCCTCTAGCTAAAGAGAAACCTTCTCATGTGTTGAGAATCCTTCTCTTTAAAAGGAAAAGCACCCCTTAGACTCTCTCTACTCATTCTAGGTTCAAGGTTTAGCAAGCCGGAAACCCTAGTTCACTCAAAGATCGAGGAAGAGCCCAAAGGTCGAACCTTCGAGGTGGATCCATCTTCGACGGAAGAAGGAGACAAGAAGAGAACCATCAACCTCTACAAAAGTTTGAAGAAGAAGGAGTTCAAGTTTAGGTATAACCATCCTCATCCGAGTAGCTAACTTTCTTTAGCTTGTATGCTAGTTTTAGTTTAGCTAAAGATCCCAACTTTGCTTAGTCCATGTTGCCCCTTGCGCTAAAAATTTGATTTTTTATACCGTTTCCGCCTCCCCGTAAGAACCGGGGGTCGCAACGTGGACTTACAGTGATGACCGTCAGAGCACAGATTATTTTGATGATTGAGGCACTGTTCAGCGTGTGGATGAATGAGCCAGTGATTTTGGCGAATGAAAAGATATCGCTCCAGACGTTTGGAGCTATTGCCGTACGAGTTGTACTTAGAGATATAATAGAAGGTTGCTAGTCACCAAGGATAAAAGACTAGGATATGTGATTCATTGCCTACCCCGATGCAAGGTCATCAGATAGATTGATTCCAGTTAGAGACGACTTCACGGTGATACGTTGAGAGTCGATAGAGGCGATCGAATGTCAGAAACCCATATTCCAAGTTTAAAGTATTCGGAAAGACAAGCAAGCAATTCTTTGGACCCTCTAGAAGAATGAAATCCTAACTCGACATAATGACCGTGCGAAAGCCTTTGAACCTTAGGGTTTGCGGCAGTTCCGCGGTGCAATTAGTGAGGCTTGGGTTTGCCCTTCTACGGCTGGTCCACCGATGCTATGGTATGAAATCGATACTATTAAACCGTACCCATGATGTTGAGCTCTTGGGGGATTATGAGGTTTTGACGAATCGATCGGATGGTTCGACTTCATTCGGATGCCATGTAATGGGATGCATTGCTTGGGAGACTCCAGATACGAGTATAGCCGTTGGAGCACAGTCCATGCAGCCACAAGGAGACGAGTCCGAAGCAGTCGACATTTTGAGAAAAGTGGAGTAAGAGGTTCGTACGAGATCTTAACGAGATGATGTTCCACTCCGCCGACATTAGAGATGTGATACGCAAGCAGAAGCATTGACTACGTATATATATTCTAGGAGGAGTCGTGATGAGTATGCAGCCGTTCCGGAATAAGAAATAGATATAGTTAAAGGATGATGACTTCCGGGCAGTTCGGCAGAAACGAGACTTGGGAGAGACTTCGATAGGACCTTTCTGGAAATACTGAATGAGAAGACCTGGACCCAGGAGCGGTCATATGACGCACACCCAGTAGGCCAGAGTACGGCATCGTCGACGAGACATGTTATGAGTAACCATGATAGTTGGCCAGAGATCTTTAGAGCATGTGTCAGAGCGGACTGCTCCGTTATCATTTCTATATTGGACCGTTGAGCCGAGGAGCTATGTACTTGGCAATTCGCTGTGAAAGATGAGAGCCTGAGGGCACCAGGCGACAGGCCATGATCAGGAGGCAAGTAGATACCTTGCTCTGCTAGCATTGGGTGCACCGACACCTTCTCGACCTTGAAGGAAGGACATCGATGACAGTATTTTTGATTTGTGATTTCGTGAGTTGACGATCACGTATCCGTCACTTTGGATTTCAGTATATTTGGACGATTAATTTGCATGATTGAGATTTTGTGCACCACAGTTGTACTTGACTTTGATTTGATGTCATTAGAGATGTTGATTTTGATTTCATGCCTGTGTTATGCAGGTGATTTGACTTTTGCTTTCAGCATAGTTTTCATGCACTTTTAGTATTTCGATTCGATTTTGTGCACGCTGATACACATGGTTGTGAGATTATATACCACGGTATACCTGATTTGGATTTGGAATGAGATATGTTGTATACCATCGATTTCGATACTGATATTCGATATTTGTTTTCGTGCACCTTGTGCACTTGATTGGTTTTTGCGCATACTTAAGGCGCTTGATGCGATTTAGGTGCATACCGGATGCACTAAATTGAGATTCTCCGTGCATATCAAATGCACCTGGTTTTGCTGTCAGGCACACACGTTGCCCCTGACAGGTGTTTCCGTGCACACCCGTTGCACTCAGATTTTGTTTATGTGCACATGTATGGCACATTCATTAATTTTGATTTCCGTGCGCACCAGACGCATGTGGCATTCATATATATACTTGGGATTGATTCTTTTGGAGCAGTATATTTTATGATACTTACTATTTGGTTTAGTACTGAGCAGGACTAGTCAGAGAACAATACCTGAGTATATTTTTGCATGCATTGATAGTTATCGAAGGGATTTCCAAAGAGGAGCTATAGTCTCAGTATTTACATACGTGTTCGAGATGACACGAAACATTTTATAAAAGAAACCTTTCTAAAATTGCTTTCAAAATGGCGGGACGTGCATATTAAACAAAGGATATATATACATATATACATATATATATATATACATATATACATATAGTTATTTTCTTACATTGGACGTTCGCCACTGTGCAGTGATACACACATCGCACAGCGATTTGAAAAAGGTTTAGCAAGTTGCGCCACTGCAGCGCCCCGGCCTTCTACTCGAGGCCAAAATGCGGAATCAAATATTTTCTTAACTTTAAACCGACGCTACCGCGGACAATAAACCCGGATCGTGACCATTAACCTAATGCTAGCAATCAAGAGAAAGGGTGAGAGATATACCGAGTGATCCGTATCCTCCGGTCTTCTCGTCGTCGTCCCGATCTCCTGCGGAATCTCCGGTCGTCATCTCCTCGCCGGAAAGGGGCACCACGTAGCCGAATTCTTTTACGGGCTCCCACCTCTGGACCGAGGCAACTCGGGCACGAAGTTGGCTAGCCGACGCGTCCAAGATTTGCTGTAGATGTAGTGTAGTAGGTTGTCACTTTTGGGGTCTTTGGAAGTTGCCATGGATGTGGAGGAAAGAGTTTAAGGAAAAATGGTGCTTTCATTTTTCCTAGCATGAAAATGAGATGAAGAAATTTGTGCCACCACAAAATGAAAATCTCTCTCCTTCCCCCTTAGATGTGGCCGGCCTACTAAAGAAAAAATGGTGGAGAGAAAAACTAGAAGGAAGGTGAGTATAGGAAAAGTATAATGGTGACCACATCAAAAGGTTATGATAACAAAGTCAATTTGATTTCAAATCTCATCTAATCTCATTAAAGCAAGCCATCATGAAAAAGAAAAGATGCTTAACCTTTCATAATGCCACAAATGCAAGAAACCCCTCCACAATAAGTTATTTGCAAAACTGCAAATAACCTCTCCCCCCATCGATAAAGTCCGGCCGTGAAGGAACAAAGAAAAACCGGCCGGAACGGAATGCAAACTGGCAACATCAGAAAACTGATCCCGTAATAAATTACAGGAAAAACCCCATCACTGCATATACATGCCCGCATTTGTATTCCCACTGAATACAAATTCAAAGAGACAAAATCTACACTGTCTAATACTAGGATCCGGCTTAAACCAAAGCCGGCTAGTAAAATCCGTCCGATCACTATCCGTACAATACCGCACGTATCTGATCGAACCCTGCCACATCTCCATACGGCCTCTACAGTGTTTCGCCCGAAACTTGAGTAACTGAGTGTGGTGGACTCTAAAGACTCATCAATACTATGGCTGTGGATTTAGCCACTAGCACGTCAGAGGTATTAGCCATACGTGACGGGCCACCAGCTATTGACCAAAAGGGACGTCGATGAGCGAACTCATCCTGACACCCTACTGAGCCTGTCAGTGACAATATCCGTACAGTCCAGTCCATTCGTCTATGAGTATCGCATGGCGGGCCTAGGGGGTTGGTAAAAGTCAGACCCCTAAAAGCGGTACAAGTCGTGTCGGAGTGAAGCCCAGAACACCCTGAGATACTACTGGAATACCTACCAGTAAATCTCCTGCCTCGGACGAGGGCTTTGTGTAATGGCTCTCCTAGACACAGCGTGACCTCACCCCCAATACCGGGAGAGACGAACCCCTGCAGATCCGCTCACTGCCTCCATGTGGCTCGGGACTGTATCCAAATAAAACCTGTTTGCACGACTCCTTTGAGCTGTTGTAGGGTAGTAATCAAAGCACAGTGGGAACTCACATGAGACAAATGACGATCTCAGGTCGATGAACTAACCTGTACACATGTCACCAGGGAACTGCTATCTGACGTCTGGTATAATCCCAACTAGCAGGTTCCCGGCGAGTCCTGTCAGGTGTACTCATAACCCAATGAGCACCTGTATACATCTTAGGTGAACCAACCGACACCAATGGCTTGTGAGACCGGACACCGCCCCTCGTCGGGGTCTCGACTGTATACACTAGTCTACTAATGGAGTATCGATGCCCAGTCTCGAAACTCCCACGACTAGGGACCTTTTAAGGATGTGCTTATAGACTCCAGCTCTCACGTATATGATCGCCCTCATACTGCTGGTAGTCAAGCAAGAATCCTAGGGGCTCTATCAACGTGTAATAGCGACTCGTAAGGTCACCTAAAGCAGTACACGATGATAAACATAAACAAGATAGCATACTATCATCTTGAATAAGACTGTCCTACTGGTACAGGTCCTCTCTCAATCATTGCAATCACGTGCCTGTGATCCAATAATTGTCTCTGAGGGCACTATCTCCGACAATCTCTCACTTGCACTCAAGGCGAATTATTGCGATGTCGCATACTCACAGCCCGTATGATACCGAACACCCAACTCCTCTACTAGTCAGTCTCACAAAGCTCGTTTGAGAAACTATTGTGTTCGAGGAATAGCCTCAGTGAGTGGATCCGCTCTGATGTTTCTTTCTATGTCTCTCTTTATCTCAAGTTCGCGGAGAAAGCCATCTCCCGAAATGAGCAATACCTGTCTTAGAATGTGTCTGGATGTCTGATGGGACCTAGCTCATAAATGAACTCCAAATCCAAAGTTCTTAGACTGTATCGTCAATTGAACTTAATCAGTATCCTGCGCCATGCCTTTCCCTCAGTATCCACCTGGACCACCTGTCCAAAATACTGCCCCTCGTCAGAGGGAAAATCCTGACTCTGACGACCACCCTGTCGTCCAGGTCACCTTGGAAGCCTGGAATGATAACCGTCTCTTAAAGGAGGCTGCCGTTATCAAATCCCTAGAACATTCACTTATGTTCTAAAGCTGCTTCCGATTGTTTCTCCAGGATTGGATTAATATCAACTTATTGCATCTCCTGCAAGAACAACATCTGGTGTGGTACTTGACATCTCATGATTTACTCAATTGCCTAAGCAAGTGATCTGCCAATCATGCACATCCCTCTCCCCTTTAGTCTGTAAGACACCTTTAGAGAGGGTGACTCCATCACCTGCAGGTACACTACCGTGCCAGGAGTCGTCCATTCTAAATACTTATAGAATGCTGTCTAAGTACCCAGATTGGGAAACCACCCAAATCTAGATCTAAAACCATAGATCCAGTAACCAGAATGTATAATATCCAAGTCCTATGTGGAGAAACCACTGTGTGACAACCAAAGAATAACCGATCGTAGTATAGGAATTTCACTTCCTACTCTGTGTATGTCATCCAAATACAAGGACATCACACCCTACTACCTTCTTAACAGATCCATCCCCTATTCTGATGAAGTCAAACCTATGACTGTCACATAAGAAATAGATGATCTATCTCCGCTATATCTGCTTAAGTCTATAAATAGACATAAGCCTCTTGCCCACTGTGCTTCCGTTGCTCCCACTAACTACGACGACCCTCTGGCAGAGTCATATAGACGTACACTTCTAAAGCCAGTTTAGAATGATGCTATACTCATCCTCCTGCCGGGTCTCACAGTCTGGAACAACAGCAATGGCAAGTCTGTGTAAACAAGAACCTCCCTGCCACCGTCCTTGAGCATACCGAAGTACCTCTCGGGTGCCTGAGGTTACCCACTTTATCTGCGGAGTGGCCAATGGAATGTCAAATCAGATTGAATCTTTAGGTTCTTATCAAATCTTCAGTAATCGTTTGCGGTTCTGGAATCACTTCCAGTTCTACCATACTCCCACTACTGTTTTCTGAAAAAATTCACTTCTTTTAAAAATGTGGCGAGTCAAGAACAATATCACTATTGATCTTCCAGATGGTAGAAAGTCAACCCTCATCATAGCCCGGGTCAACCCACAAACAGCCATTACAGAAACCTGCATTGAGTTATCCGGAGTCTGGTTTTAAGCATAAGCCGGACAACTCACCGTACCTTAACATCGTTAAGATATGAACTGTTCTATATCCAATACAGAAACAGAGGCACTGATTTAATTGAACCAGATTCAAATCATGCAGCTGTCTCCAGTGTATGTCAACTAAATGGAAGAGAGGCCAATCAGCGTTACTCAACTTAGGAGTACTTCCAATTATGTGTAACCTGAAAGAGAAGCTAATTCTCTTAATCATTACAATCAACTGAATACCATTCAAAAGTATCTACATCTTCGATCACCTTGAAGAATCCCGATACTTGCAATACCTGATTCTCTACTTTACTCTTATACCTATAAATTCTCAAAATTCGGACCTTGTGTTTGTACGAAACACTTGTCTAAAAACTAGAGAAGTCATAAGTAAGCCGAATATAGTACGAGGACCAACCCCTCTGTCCTAAAGGACACTGGACAATATACAATACTCTGTATAAGTCCCGTGAGTCTAATAACTCATTCACTGTATGTCGTAGGTTGAAAACTGTACTATGGTTAAGAAGAATTACACCGCTGTTTAATGCTCCTTACCTAACCATCCACTGATATAGGTGTAGGGTTCCTAGGCACACTATAGAGGTCTCACAAGGCATCGAACATGCCAATTTAAAATTTTATGGGTGCCGAGAAACCCTAATACGGATCGTCGGCTAGATTTCTAGGCGAAAAACGAATCTAGTTAACACATTAACTAAAGGAAGAGAGCTACAACCTTTGTAGATTCGGTTATCCACTTCCTTAGCTCCACATAGGCGTCCTCTCGCTGTCCATCTTGAATCCCGAACTCAATCGTCGGCTTCATTGGAGAAACGAGCGGAATAGGTCGTCGGCTTCGTGTCAAAGACGATCTACGTCGAGGCATCACAAGTTCAAGCTCCGACTTCACAAAGTTGTGAAACTTGTGAAGAAAACACCCAAAACAACTTGGCAAGAGGTAGAGGGTGAAGAAATAGGAGGTGGGTTCACTTTAGAATTGGATTTCTCTCACTTTAGCTCAAGTTGCCATTGATGGCGTCAAGCTTTTTTCTTGAAGATGAAGATGAAGAAGAAGAAAGAATATGATAAGTGTTGATATAAAATGAAAAATAAATCAATACTTATCATAAGCTAACCATAGTTGAGTGTAGAGAATAAATCATGGTAACTTGGATGGGTTAGGGTTAAGCATGAAGACAAGAATGGTTAAGAAGTCAAAGCTTCATGAAGCTTCAATAAGAAACAAAGAAAGCCACCATTCTCATCTTTATCCTTTCTAAATAAATAAATAAACAAATAAATAAATAAATGGATATGCAAAACCCTAATTATCAAATTAATCATGGTTTAATCCTATACACTTAACTAAATGATCAAGTATCATCAAACATGATACAAATATGTGCACAAAAGTATATCACATATACAATGTGCATCAAGTGAGAAAAATCCGTTTAAAGTGAACCAATACTAGTTAATGTAAAGTAATATATCATATATATAATTATACATTAAATCATTAAATCAACACTTGATTCAATGATCCGGTCATGTCGCACATGACCGACTAGTATTCAATGTATCGGCTTATCGAATCGATCTTCGATTCGATAACTAGGTTATATCGCATACAACCAATCGAAACATTAATCGCGAGAATCAAATACGGTATCACATACACGCATTATTCTCGGTCCCGCACATATCTCATATGCGCTCCTATTTCGTTTCGCTTGAGCCAGGAAACCTCTGTGTAGGACTCTAAAGACTCGTCAATACGCCGGTAGCAGATGATGATCATATCAAGCACCCACAAGCCGCAAGCGGTCTGCTAAATGTAAAGGCCACCCGGGTATTGAGCGATCAAAAGATCGACGAGCTAGCCCGCTCACACTCCTGTGAATCCGACCAGTAACACTTACCGTACAGTCCGGTCTGTTCGTCTGATATGTCGCATATCAAGTCTAGGGGTGGTATACGTCAGACCCCAATAACCGATAAGTCGTGCCGATATGAGGCTCATAACGGGTCGAGAAACTACTGGTAACACTTACCAGCAAATCTCTGATCAGCCTTGGCCAGGGACTTCCCTGTTACGGCCAATCGAGCACAGCGCAACATCAACTCCCAATACCGGGAGAGACGAAACCCCTCCTATCGCTCATTGCCTCCATGTGACTCGGGACTGTACCCAAAGACCACCGTTTTGCACGCCCTCATGGACGTGGTAAGGTGGAGATCAAAGCACAGTGGGAATCACACAAGACTCTATGACGATCTCGGGTCTACAGACTAACCTGTACAAGTGTCACCTGAGAACTGCCATCTGACGTGAGGTATAATACCATCTGGGAGTTCTCGGCGAGTCCGTCCAGTGTACCCAGTCTCCACTGAGCAGCCGTACACCATCTCTGATGTCAAACACCAATGGATATGGGATCATCCATCGCCCATCTCATGGGTCGAGAAGCGTATACGCTAGTCTACTCTGGTATATCGATGTCCCATCTCGATACACCTACGACTAGGGACCTTGAAGGATGTACTTATGGACTACCATGTCCCCACTAGTATGATCTGCATCATAGTCCAGGCAGTCAAGTACACATCCTAAGGGCTTTACCAACATGTAACCATAAGACAGTTTAAAGAGACTAGTGTACATGTTAAGATAAAGAGTAACCAGATAGCATACTATCATATCGAGCAAGAAAGTCATCTCTATATATGTCCAAGCATCCAATATAATATACATCATCTGTACAATACTGGCCTCTAGGGCATACATACAACTAACAATCTCCCACTTGCACTTGGGCCAGCTGCTGTAGTATCGCATACCGAGCTTCCCGAAGAGTCTCTCAAACTGTATCTGGGGAATGGCCTTCATGAGTGGATCCGCCGTGTTGTTCTTCGTGTCAACCCTCCTGACCTCGATCTCCCGGCGATCAACTATCTCCCGGATCAGGTGATACCGCCTCAGAATATGCCTGGATCGCTGATGGGACCTGGGTTCCTTGGCCAAAGCCACCGCTCCATTGTTGTCGCAATACAAAGGTATTGGATGCTTAATGGATGGAACCACTCCAAGTTCAGTAATGAACTTCTTGATCCAGACAGCCTCTTTGGCAGCATCGTTGGCAGCGATGTATTCAGCCTCCATCGTCGAGTCTGCCACGGTTTCCTGCTTGGAACTCTTCCAGCTAACCGCCCCTCCGTAAAGGGTAAAGACAAAGCCCGACTGCGACTTAGAGTCGTCCTTATCACTCTGGAAGCTCGAATCGGTAAAGGACTCCACTTGGAGTTCTCCGTTACCATACACCAAGAACATATCTCTAGTCCTTCGCAAGTACTTGAGAATGTTCTTCACAGCTGTCCAGTGACTCTCTCCAGGATCTGCTTGATACCAACTCACTACACTTAGTGAGAATGCAACATCGGGTCTGGTACATAGCATCGCATACATGATATAGCCTACTGCCGAAGCATAGGGTATCCCTTGCATGCGAGCTCTCTCCAAATCAGTCTTGGGAGACATCTCTTTGGAGAGAGTGAGTCCAGAGATCGTGGGCAAGTTCCCACGCTTGGATTCTTCCATACTAAACCTCTTTAGTATGGTGTCAATGTACCTGGATTGGGACAATCCCAATATCCGTTTGGATCTATCTCTATAGATCCTAATCCCCAATATGCAGGAGGCATCACCAAGATCTTTCATCGAGAATCTTTATGATAAGAAGAGCTTGACCGATTGCAGCATAGGAATATCATTTCCTATCAAGAGTATGTCATCCACGTACAATACGAGGAAGACAACCTTACTCCCTGCCACCTTCTTGTAGATACAAGGTTCATCTGGGTTTTTGACGAAATCAAACTCTTTGATAACGACGTCAAAGCAGATGTTCCAACTCCGCGATGCTTGCTTTAATCCATAAATGGATTTAAGCAGCTTGCACACCTTCCCGCTGCTCCCACTATCTACGAAGCCCTCTGGCTGAGTCATGTACACGCACTCTTCTAAATCACCATTTAGAAAGGCGGTCTTAACATCCATTTGCCAGATTTCGTAGTCGTGATATGCAGCGATGGCAAGCATGATCCGGATGGATTTAAGCATAGCCACTGGAGAAAAGGTTTCGTCGTAGTCCACACGTGGTCTTTGACGAAAACCTTTTGCTACAAGTCTAGCTTTGAAAGTCTCCACTTTCCCATCTACACCAAGTTTCTTTTTGAAGATCCACTTGCTCCTAATGGGTTTTACCCCTTCAGGAGCAACTTCCAAAGTCCATACTTTGTTGGTGTACATGGATTCCATCTCGGACCGCATTGCATCCAGCCATTTCA
Source organism: Agapanthus africanus (assembly GCA_030015575.1). NCBI lineage: Eukaryota > Viridiplantae > Streptophyta > Magnoliopsida > Asparagales > Amaryllidaceae > Agapanthus > Agapanthus africanus. The sequence goes on along the minus strand of JASDDO010000001.1, from coordinate 328,648,813 downwards.
CTGAGTCCCTACTCGTGATGGCCTGCTCGAAGCTAGTTGGGTCATCATCCTCCATGATGCAATCCTCGCTCCCACCATCCATGAGAAAACCGTAGTATCTCTCAGGCTGGCGAGGAACCCTACTAGATCGGCGGAGAGGCTGAGGTTCATTGGGAGCTACTGAATCTTCTGGTTCCACTAAATCTTCTGTTACTGTTTGTGTATCTGGAACCTCTTCCAGCTCTACCACTTTGCCACTAATTTCTTTTTCAAGAAATTCCTTTTCTAAAAAGGTGGCATATTGAGAAACAAACACTTTTTGTTCTTCAGCATGGTAGAAAAAATATCCTTGGGAATTCTTAGGATATCCCACAAACTTACAAAGAACTGACCGTGCCTCGAGTTTGTCTGGATTTTGCCTTTTGACATAGGCCGGACAACCCCATATTTTAACTCGTTTAAAATATGGTCTCTTCCCACTCCATATCTCATATGGTATGGTAGGTACAGATTTAGATGGAACTTGATTCAATAGGTATGCTGCTGTCTCCAGCGTATATCCCCAGAAGGAAATAGGTAACTCAACTGTGCTCATCATAGAGCGCACCATATCTAATAGGGTGCGGTTCCTCCGTTCAGATACACCGTTGTGCTGTGGTGTATATGGAGGAGTCAGCTGAGAGAGAATCCCATTCTCTTTTAGGAAGTCTAGGAATTCATTGCTCAAGTATTCACCTCCTCGATCAGATCGAAGGATTTTAATACTTTTTCCGGTTTGGTTCTCAACTTCTTGTTTGTATTCCCTAAATTTCTCAAAAGCTTCTGATTTGTGTTTCATCAGGAACACATATCCGAATCTAGAGAGATCGTCAGTGAATGTAATGAAGTATGAAGAACCATCCCTGGCATGTGTAGACATGGGACCACATACATCACTATGTATCAGTCCCAAGAGTTCGGTAACTCTTTCTCCGTGTCCCGTAAACGGAGTTTTGGTCATCTTGCCTTTGAGACATGACTGGCAAGTGTCATAAGATGAAAATTCGAAAGGTTTCAAATATCCATCCTTATGCAACTTAGCCAATCGTGTCACATTGATGTGACCCAGTCTACAATGCCACAAGAAGGAATCGTTCAGTTCTGAACTCTTCCTCTTGTGTGTGTTTGTTATGCTCAGAACTGTTGATTGGTTTAGAACATAAATGCCATTGCACAACGTGCCTGATCCAACCAACTTTTGGTTACGGAAAATGTTCATAACATTGTCCTGTAATACAAAATTATATCCCTCTTTACTCAGCAAAGAAACCGATATAATGTTGCATATCAGGTTCGGCATGTAATAGCATTCGTTCAGAACCAATGTATTTCCAGTTGGTAATACAAGGTGATATTCTCCGACAGTCTTAGCTGCAACAATTGCACCATTTCCAACTCTAATGTCTTTATCACCTTCTCCAAGTTCTCTACCTTTCCTTAGCCCATGTAACTGATTACATATATGGGATCCTGACCCGGTATCTAATACCCAGGACGTAGAGCAAATGGAGAAACAGTTCTCTGTAACGAACACACCCGAAGAAAATGCATCAACATGTACTTTCTTCATTCGGGTGGCATGGGAATCCTGGTATTCCCTTATATCCTGTTCATTCCTATAACTCTTATAGGAAAGAACGGAACCAACGTTCCCCAGCACAGTATAACATGCGGGTTCGGTCAATACATCCATATTATTATCTTCATTAGGGCATGAAATGGTCGCTACCTGGAGAGAGAGAGAAGAAAACACTTTAGCGTATGCTCATGCAAGATCAGATTGGTTATTATCTTATCTAATCAGGATGGCTCCCACTGCTTTTTATCAAATCTTCCTCCAAACCCTAAAAGGAAAGATTAGCCGGGATTAATTACACACTACAAGTTTGCCAATCTTTCAGCCAGGCCAGTGTCGGTACTTTGAGGGAGGTCCCCCGTACTTTCGTACGAACCTAATTACTGTAAACCTCTTTTTCCCAGAGGCGTAACCTCGTTAACACCTTTCTAGACACCTACTTGATCGGCTAATTGTAATGTGTAAAACTCTCCCAGGAGTAACTCTTACTCGCAGTGGGTATCGGGATCCAACTATCTCATAGAAGGTATGCAATCTCATTGCAAATTTCAACACTTGAAATTCCCGATAATATTTTGCCCCTAGCAGCTATATGACCTTAACATAGTCAACAAATCATAAGTGCTAGTCAAGTTCAACCCGTCATTTCCCGATTGAATTAAACCCACCCGCACGACCCTTAACATAGACAACAAAGTCGCACGACTACCCTAATCCAATCGCATCATATGCTTATACAGATAAGCACTAATTAGCTACCGCACACTACGCCTTAACATAGTCAACAAACGTAGCACGAATACTAACTAGTACTTATCTGAAATGACGGAGGGCTACGACAGGTTTTTCTGAAAACCTATTGCGTAATGAACTTGATATCGTTGTAGAATCAAATGAAGTTTTGAAATGGAGTGATTTTGAGGCTTTTCTAGTTTTGCTAAAGGGGTCACTCCCGGTGAAAGGATCGTCGGCCCTTTCCTCGTCGAATGAGGTGCGGGATATATCATATATATCACTGTGCAAAGCAAAAACTCTTAAAAGCAATCAAAGCCAAACCGAGTGTGTAGCATCTGCTAGTTATTGCTAAAGGAGTCACTCCCGGTGAAGGGATCTCGGTCCTTTCCTCATCGAATAAGGTGCAGGGTATATCATATATACCGCTATGCAAAGCAAGAACTGTAGCTACCTGTTTTGTTTAAAATTTGATTCTACAACATCTTAGGTTTCTTTTCTTTCATTAATCACATTAATGAATTCCCATCATTTAAATACCTAAACATCACAGATAGATATGACGTACACTTATGCCATCCGCATTCGCCTCGATGTCCCCTCGTGCACCGTTAGGTTAGGTAACTAACGACAGAGCAGGGCAGGGCTAGCGCGGGTGTAAAACATAAGTAACGTCTATATAATATATCATATATACTATATACTATATCCATCACAGAACATCACATGATCACATCACAGATATCGCAGCAGAAGAAACATATGAAACATTGGATATACTAGGACGTCCGTGTTTTCAATATGAGCCAGTATAAAACACGGATTCCACGGTCGTGATGAATAGCCAATCCCACACCCCTAGACCCCTACGAGAGCGGCAAGCAACCCTGCCAATTCTAGGGTTAGGAGACCCGGACTCGACTCCTCGAGTTGGTCTCCCACTGGACCCCAGAACCCGGTTACTTATGCTCCCCTCCTTGGGTCTATCCTAATGCGGAAAAGTAAATAATATACAAAAGGTGACCACTTCCGCTACCTGGAAGTGCCCCAAATAAAAGAATATTACATACAAGTTTTTACATGAATGAAAATGAAAAACACTCATCTCACATAAAAACCCCCGGGCTATTCGAACACGACAATCCAATATAACATATCCAGCAACACATAACATCACATGTCATCAACGTAAGTAAGTATGCATACCCCAATTGTCGTTGACGTATAGCAACGAAACCGGAGATATGAACATACTACACTTACGGTCACAGAAAAGAAAGTGTAAAACTACAACAGTTGGAATCCGCAACCTCTTTAGACATCGCATGCCTAACAGATATAAATCCCGCATTTTAGTCTCATTATCGAAAACTCTTTTCAATATCATATGGGACTAAATTGCTAGATTTATAACATTCATTCAGTTATCTCATAACTACTTGTGAATTCCAATTATTGTATCACATTCCAAATAAATAGAAAATGTTAAACTTTCCGATCGAACAGTCGAATACCCAAGTTTTCCCGATAATATTCTATAGTTATCCGGAAAAACACTAAGACGAAATTTGATACCCCGATCGAAACACCGAATCCCCAAAGCAACCCCAGAAAATTCAACTCTTGAATAATTATTAAAAATACCCAGGAAAATCACCACTGGAAACTAAGAATTACTGTGTAAAATTCTTTATATATTGAGGCCGTACGGCCGCGGAACCGCCGCATGAGCTAGGCTCATGCCGCGGATCCGCGGCGACTTAGTGGAATTAGGCTGTCGAATTTCACACAAATTCTTATATTTTCCTGATGGTTTTTCTGCATATTTTTAATCTGGAAAAATCCCAGATTTTAGAAAAAGTCCAGAGAGCTCATGGGTTTTGGGGTTTCGGGTTCGTTCGGACTTCAAACTCCGTCAAGACTTCGCCTAAGGCTCTAGCTAGGCTCTGATACCACTGTAGGGTTCCTAGGCACACTATAGAGGTCTCACAAGGCATCGAACATGCCAATTTAGAATTTTATGGGTGCCGAGAAACCCTAATACGGATCGTCGGCTAGATTTCTAGGCGAAAAACGAATCTAGTTAACACATTAACTAAAGGAAGAGAGCTACAACCTTTGTAGATCCGGTTATCCACTTCCTTAGCTCCACGTAGGCGTCCTCTCGCTGTCCATCTTGAATCCCGAACTCAATCGTCGGCTTCATCGGAGAAACGAGTGGAATAGGTCGTCGGCTTCGTGTCAAAGACGATCTACGTCGAGGCATCACAAGTTCAAGCTCCGACTTCACAAAGTTGTGAAACTTGTGAAGAAAACACCCAAAACAACTTGGCAAGAGGTAGAAGGTGAAGAAATAGGAGGTGGGTTCACTTTAGAATTGGATTTCTCTCACTTTAGCTCAAGTTGCCATTGATGGCGTCAAGCTTTTTTCTTGAAGATGAAGATGAAGAAGAAGAAAGAATATGATAAGTGTTGATATAAAATGAAAAATAAATCAATACTTATCATAAGCTAACCATAGTTGAGTGTAGAGAATAAACCATGGTAACTTGGATGGGTTAGGGTTAAGCATGAAGACAAGAATGGTTAAGAAGTCAAAGCTTCATGAAGCTTCAATAAGAAACAAAGAAAGCCACCATTCTCATCTTTATCCTTTCCAAATAAATAAATAAACAAATAAATAAATAAATGGATATGCAAAACCCTAATTATCAAATTAATCATGGTTTAATCCTATACACTTAACTAAATGATCAAGTATCATCAAACATGATACAAATATGTGCACAAAAGTATATCACATATACAATGTGCATCAAGTGAGAAAAATCCGTTTAAAGTGAACCAATACTAGTTAATGTAAAGTAATATATCATATATATAATTATACATTAAATCATTAAATCAACACTTGATTCAATGATCCGGTCATGTCGCACATGACCGACTAGTATTCAATGTATCGGCTTATCGAATCGATCTTCGATTCGATAACTAGGTTATATCGCATACAACCAATCGAAACATTAATCGCGAGAATCAAATACGGTATCACATACACGCATTATTCTCGGTCCCGCACATATCTCATATGCGCTCCTATTTCGTTTCGCTTGAGCCAGGAAACCTCTGTGTAGGACTCTAAAGACTCGTCAATACGCCGGTAGCAGATGATGATCATATCAAGCACCCACAAGCCGCAAGCGGTCTGCTAAACGTAACGGCCACCCGGGTATTGAGCGATCAGAAGATCGACGAGCTAGCCCGCTCACACTCCTGTGAATCCGACCAGTAACACTTACCGTACAGTCCGGTCTGTTCGTCTGATATGTCGCATATCAAGTCTAGGGGTGGTATACGTCAGACCCCAATAACCGATAAGTCGTGCCGATATGAGGCTCATAACGGGTCGAGAAACTACTGGTAACACTTACCAGCAAATCTCTGCTCAGCCCTGGCCAGGGACTTCCCTGTTACGGCCAATCGAGCACAGCGCAACATCAACCCCCAATACCGGGAGAGACGAAACCCCTCCTATCGCTCATTGCCTCCATGTGACTCGGGACTGTACCCAAAGACCACCGTTTTGCACGCCCTCATGGACGTGGTAAGGTGGAGATCAAAGCACAGTGCGAATCACACAAGACTCTATGACGATCTCGGGTCTACAGACTAACCTGTACAAGTGTCACCTGAGAACTGCCATCTGACGTGAGGTATAATACCATCTGGGAGTTCTCGGCGAGTCCGTCCAGTGTACCCAGTCTCCACTGAGCACCCGTACACCATCTCTGATGTCAAACACCAATGGATATGGGATCATCCATCGCCCATCTCATGGGTCGAGAAGCGTATACGCTAGTCTACTCTGGTATATCGATGCCCCGTCTCGATACACCTACGACTAGGGACCTTGAAGGATGTACTTATGGACTACCATGTCCCTACTAGTATGATCTGCATCATAGTCCAGGCAGTCAAGTACACATCCTAAGGGCTTTACCAACATGTAACCATAAGACAGTTTAAAGAGACTAGTGTACATGTTAAGATAAAGAGTAACCAGATAGCATACTATCATATCGAGCAAGAAAGTCATCTCTATATATGTCCAAGCATCCAATATAATATACATCATCTGTACAATACTGGCCTCTAGGGCATACATACAACTAACAATAGGTAAATGTCATAGACATAATTTCAAAAAGGTATATCTCACTCTATAAAAATAGACGTACAGATATATCAATTTGAAATTGGTGCATAACAACGGATATTCAAAACCAAATATTTGTCGTCCGGCAAACAACCCAGGTGACTTCCTCAAATATCACCAATTACAACGAATCCCGATATAATGAGGATGATCACCTAATTCCCAATAACTTTCTCCCACTCATCATCTGTAAAACCATACAGATGTGAGAATCAAACCTGGTAAAATACATACCCTGGAGTAAGTGTCTAATTGGGAAATCGGTTTTCTTTTAACAGTACACAGTGAAACTGAAACATTGAAATGTTTTCGATGGGGAATCCGGGTATTCCTAGTAATGCCTCTTCCATTATCCAGATTCACAACTGTAACCGTATATCTCTTTGCCACCTCTCTAAATCCCTTTATATATCTTTAGTCATTACCTTCTGTACACCCCTTTAGGCCAAATGGTTTTCTTCCTTCCCTATCGTTTGGCACCAGCCTATGGTTTAGAAGAAGACTATCCAATAAGCATAATAGGTGTACTGTCCTAATCCTAGGAGCACTCGCAATGCGAGAGAAGGTGATGATAAAAGACAACCGAATAAACCTTATTCCTATTTCTCCTGAACCAGGATCCATCCCCGAACTGGAACAAGTTCCTTTCGAGTTCGTATATAACCATACAATGGAGTATCCAATAAACTTGGCATCTTCATAGTGATACGGAGTGTCCTGGAGAAATACAAAGGTGATTTAGGATTGGCAAAGAAATACTTGGTTTGGTCGTGAATAGCAGTCGCAGTTTACTTTGCCCTCTTACTAATCCCTTGCTTTGTCTTAACTTAATACCTTCTGTACACCTTTTAGGCTAATTGGTTTTCTTCATTCCCTACCGGTCGGCACATGCCTGTGGTTTGGAAGAAGACTATCCAATTTGCGTAATAGGTGTACTATTTCCTAAACCAAGGAGTACTCGCAACCTGAGAGAAGGTAAAAGGAAAAGACAACTGAATAGTCCTATTCGTTTTCTCCAGAACCGGAAACCATCCTCGAATAAATTCCTTCGAGTTCGTATATAACCATATGATGGTTTTGTCCAATGGAAGTGGAGGTTCGTAGTAATACGGGGTGTCCTGGAGAAAAGGGTAAAAGTGGGAGTGGCAATGAGGTTTGCAACTCTGACAATCCAAAAGCCAGTCTTATAAGAAAGTTCGGTTAATTTTGGTCACTGAGTCATAGTCTAGGGTCGGGTCAATGGTCGCTGCCAAAGAGAGAGAGAAAAGAAACACTCAGCGTGCACTCTAACCTAGAACAGAATGGTTATCACTTTATCTAATTAGGAAACCTCCCACTGTAACCTTAAATTCTTCTCCAAACCTGAAAGAAAAATTAGTCGGGATCACCCGAGGAGTAAACCAACTCATCAGTTGGAATCGGGATCCAACTATCACCGCATGATAACGTGACGGAATCCACTCAAGTCACCATACTCCAGAAAGTATGCGCATGCCTGGCAAGTTTCAGTTTCTTTAGAAACTCTCGATGTGATTTTTACCCCAAGCGGCTTATGACCTTGACTAGGTCAACAAACCATAAACCGCCAGTCAAGTTCAACCCGTCATTATTCTGGATTGCATTAAACCCACCCGTACGTGCCCTTGACTAGGTCAACAAGGCCGCACGACTGTCCTAACCAATCCCACTTATGCAACAAACAAGTACCACTTAGCTACCGAACACTACGTCTTGACTAGATCAACAAACGCAGCACGAATACTAAATAATACCCGTAGGAAATGACGGAGGGCTACGGCTGGTTTTTGGCGAAAAAAACCTTTAACGTAATGAACTTGATATCGTTGAAGGAATTGCATAGTTTTTTATAAAAATATAGTGGCGAAAACCCTTTGCTAAAGAGGTCACTCCCGGTGGAGGGATCTCGGCTCTTTCCCTGTAGAATGAGGTGCAGGATATTTCAACTGAATACCACGATGCAAAGCAAAAGGCAATCGGCTATAGTGAAGTTATTGCCCTGACGCAAACTTCTGTCCAAGGGGTCACTCCCGGTGAAGGGATCTCGGCCTTTGCCTCATCGACTGAGGAGCAGGATATTCCAACTGAATACCACGATGCAGAACAAAAGTGAACGTCCTTGCAATAACAGCTTTTTTGAAAAATGTTCCAACAACATCAAAATAGGTTTGTTTAACTTGCATTGATCCGAATCAACACAGTCCCATCAATTGATCACACCACAAAGAACGAAAATAATGATGTACGTATATGCCATCCGCATTCGCCACTGGGTCCCGTCATCACCCGTTAGGTTACTTAACTAACGACAGAGCGGGGACTGGACTAGCGCGGATGCAAAACATATACAACATCTACTAGTATATATAATATATATAATTTTCGCTTAAGGCATGATAAAATCCAACATCACAGAAATGTAACCAGCATCACAGAACAATACAGATATCTGGGATCCCCGGGTTTCATTGAGCCGCTACTGAAACCCGACATTCCCCTGGTCGTGTGGATAGCCTATGCAATGAAAATCCTAGACTCCTACAGGCGCGGCAAGTTACCCGCCAAAACCTTAAGCGAGGCAGCCCCCTTCAGCAACGTGAATGGAACACCCAACACTTCACAGAATCCGGTAACTTGGGCAGCCCTCCTTGGGCCAACCTGTACCCCCTACGAGTGCGGAGAACAGCCCGCCAATTCTAGAGTAAAGCCCCCTCCGTCTCAACGCCATGAGATGCGGGCTCGTTGCCCTCTAGAACCCGGCTACCCGTGCACCCCTCCGCGGGGCAATCCTAGTACAGAAAGTAAAATATACATACAACGGGTATATCGACCGCAACCTGGTCGTGCCCCAAAAGAATAATATACAAACAGGCAGTGACGACAGTCCACATGTCGGACGCTCGCACCGCAATATCAAATGTACATATAAAACAAAACTGTACTAACATTGCATCCAGGCTATCCCCACGACCGATCCGCAACAACATCGCATAATCACAGAACATCAACGTGAATGTCACGTTCGCAAATCCGTCTAACCGGACTATAGCAGTTAGACAGGATTTACCGATCAAATGACATTCACGGTCGCAGATACAATGTAAATACTGTGAACTAATGTGTTTGAAACATTCGATCGATCAAATATTACCAAGTGGGCCCCAAAGCATTACTGTAGCACATAAAGAAATTCTGGGCCCAAACAAAGTATACCAAAACCCCTATTTTCAGCCCAAAAGCCCACTGCAAAAAATTGGTGAAGTGAAGCCAACATACTGCGGTGGAACCGCGGCCAAATAAGGGTTATGGCCGCGGTTCCGTGGTCATATGGAAGGATCAAGTTACCAAAATTTTACAGTGTTCTTAGAATTCCATGTACATCATTCTGCAACAACCTGAAAAATTTTTGGAGCCAAAAAAATTTCGACAGAAACTGATATACATGAAAATGCGGTTTTGGTATTTTTGTTCGATCGAAGCTTTAAACATACTAGTACAAGCTAGACTAGGTTAATGGCGTGGCTCTGATATCATGTTGCGCCATGGCAGCGCCCCGGCCTTCTACTCGAGGCCAAAATGCGGAATCAAAAATTTTCTTAACTTTAAACCGACGCTACCGCGGACAATAAACCAGGATCGTGACCATTAACCTAATGCTAGCAATCAAGAGAAAGGGTGAGAGATATACCGAGTGATCCGTGTCCTCCGGTCTTCTCGTCGTCGTCCCGATCTCCCGCAGAATCTCCGGTCTTCATCTCCTCGCCAGAAAGGGGAACCACGTAGCCAGATTCTTTTACGGGCTCCCACCTCTGGAACGAGGCAACTCGGGCGCGAAGTTGGCTAGCAGACGCGTCCAAGATTTGCTGTAGATGTAGTGTAGCGGGTTGTCTCTTTTGGGGTCTTTGGAAGTTGCCATGGATGTGGAGGAAAGAGGTTAAGGAAAAATGGTGCTTTCATTTTTCCTAGCTTGAAAATGAGATGAAGAAATATGTGCCACCACAAAATGAAAATCTCTCTCCTTCCCCCTTAGATGTGGCCGGCCTACTAAAGAAAAAATGGTGGAGAGAAAAACTAGAAGGAAGGTGAGTGTAGGAAAAGTAGAATGGTGACCACATCAAATGGTTATGATAACAAAGTCAATTTCATTTCAAATCTCATCTAATCTCATTAAAGCAAGCCATCATGAAAAAGCAAAGATGCTTAACCTTTCATAATGCCACAAATGCAAGAAACCACTCCACAATAAGTTATTTGCAAAACTGCAAATAACCCCCCCATCGATAAAGTCCGGCCGTGAGGGAACAAAGAAAAACCGGCCGGAACGGAATGCAAACTGCCAACATCAGAAAACTGATCGCGTAATAAATTACAGGAAAAACCCCGCGACTGCATATACATGCCCGCATTTGTATTCCCATTGAATACAAATGCAAAGAGATAAAATATACACTGTCTAATACTAGGATCCGGCTTAAACCAAAGCCGGCTAGTAAAATCCGTCCGATCACGATCCGTGCAATACCGCACGTATCTGATCGAACCTTACCATATCTCCATACAACCTCTACAGTGTTTCGCCCGAAACTTGAGTAACTGAGTGTGGTGGACTCTAAGGACTCATCAATACTATGGCTGTGGATTTAACCACTAGCACGTCAGAGGTATTAGCCATACGTGACGGGCCACCAGCTATTGACCAAAAGGGACGTCGATGAGCGAACTCATCCTGACACCCTACTGAGCCTGTCAGTGACAATACCCGTACAGTCCGGTCCATTCGTCTATGAGTATCGCATGGCGGGCCTAGGGGGTTGGTAAAAGTCAGAGCCCCAAAAGCGGCACAAGTCGTGTCGGAGTGAAGCCCAAAACACCCTGAGATACTACTGGAATACCTACCAGTAAATCTCCTGCCTCGGCCGAGCGCTTTGTGTAATGGCTCTCCTAGACACAGAGCGACCTCACCCCCAATACCGGGAGAGACGAACCCCTGCAGATCCGCTCACTGCCTCCATGTGGCTCGGGACTGTACCCAACTAAAACCTGTTTGCACGACTCCTTTGAGCCGTGGTAGGGTAGTAATCAAAGCACAGTGGGAACTCACATGAGACAAATGACGATCTCAGGTCGATGAACTAACCTGTACACATGTCACCAGGGAACTGCTATCTGACGTCTGGTATAATCCCAACTAGCAGGTTCCCAGCGAGTCCTGTCCGGTGTACTCATAACCCAATGAGCACCTGTATACATCTTAGATGAACCAACTGACACCAATGGCTTGTGAGACCGGCCACCGCCCCTCGTCGGGGTCTCGACTGTATACACTAGTCTACTAATGGAGTGTCGATGCCTAGTCTCGAAACTCCCACGACTAGGGACCTTTTAAGGATGTGCTTATAGACTCCAGCTCTCACGTATATGATCGCCCTCATACTGCTGGTAGTCAAGCAAGAATCTTAGGGGCTCTATCAACGTGTAATAGCGACTCGTAAGGTCACCTAAAGCAGTACACGATGATAAACATAAACCAGATAGCATACTATCATCTTGAGTAAGACTGTCCTTCTAGGACAGGTCCTCACTCAATCATTGCAATCACGTGCCTGTGATCCAATAATTGACTCTGAGGGCACTATCTCCAACATAGCATGCATTGCTTCCAGATGTTTTAATGATGTATATCATGTTGGTTTTCGTATTGGATCTTGACATTTATGTCTTCCCTATAACTCCGATGATTGCGGGATGCTTGACGGAGTTTTGATTTTTGTTTATATATCCGTTTTTCATGTGCATGCATTGCTCTACGATGTGGGTTATGTATTTATGATTTCGGAGCACCGACGACTTGTTGGTCTTGCTTAAATGTTTTAGTATTTGGGGGGAGTTTTAATTTAAATTCGGGGACCGAATTTTTTTAAGGGGGGAAGATTGTAACGTTTTGAAAATCGTTTAGGTGAAATTTCGGAAAATCGGTAAAATAACGGGTCTTTTCCGCAAAAATCAGGATATAAATATCTTTTAAAATTAAATATACATATTCTAGCTATGAAATTTCTAGTATTTGGTGTTTATTGAGCCACTGGTAAAATTTCTAAATTACTGAATTTTTTCCCGTAATTAATCATTTTAATATTATTTTAAGCCGTCACTAATACATTTAATTAGGGAAAATTACAAATTGAAATGGGTTAATACAAATTTTGTGCATCATGACACACTAAATTAACATGTAAAATATTGTTTTTTGAAATGAAATGAACTGTCAAACGGTGTTAGAAAATATCGAAGAAAAAGGCTTAAATAGTGAAATTAAGATAAATGGAAATTTAGGGTATAACATTTATCTTTTTCCCTCACCCCACACCCACACGCACACTCACCCCCATCCCTATGTGGCCGAACCCCATGTTGCAGCCCTCCCCATTCTCCCCACTTTACCCCTTCATTTCTCCTCAAAAATAAAGTTAAAAAGAAAAGAATTAAGAGAGAAGAAGTTAAATGAGATATGGGCTTTGACTTTTGGGTATTGCCTTGACTTTTTCCCCACCTCACTCTCCCTCCCCTGCCCATTCAGCCGAGCCTGCTGCAGCAGCAGCCCCCCTCTCATTTCCCCCATTTCCCCCTCTCACTCCACCTCAAAAATCCTTCAAAAATGCATTAAAAATCCCACAAAATCAAAATCCAAGCCCTACCCATTTTTCCTTAGCATATATAGTATGGTTCTTGGTGAATAGAAGCTAATTTGGAGGGCTATGTATGCTTGTGGGATCTTCAAATTGTTTTGGTATAAATTCTAACCCTTTTGCTTAATTTGTTGTTAATTGCTTGAAGTTAGCTTATTAAGTGTTTAATTAGGTTTAGTTGTTAATTTGGAAATTCAAGATTTAGGGTTTTTAAATCAATTAGGGTTTTTATAAATTGTTTAGGATTACATGGTGTAGTTAGCATGCTAAGACACAAAAGACTTAATCTTGTTGCTTATTTGTAGTTGCTACATTTAAAATTGTCCAATTTGCATAATATATCAAACTAGGTTTTTAGATTTAATTCAAAAGGCGAGATTAAAAATATGGTTAGGGTTTCATCCCATCACTAACATTATAATGAGTGGTTTAATACCTTAGGTTATGCAAAACCAAGCTTAGTTGTTGAATTGTGAATTTTACTTAGAGAATTGTTAAAATCTGATAAATTGCAAACTAGAATTTTGGGGTTAAGGAAATTTAATGAGACTAAATTGTGAAAATGGTTTGTATGGCTTATTTAAGATGTTTAATAAGTATTATGGCCATTGGAATTGTTAAAACATCAAGTGTTTTACTAAAAATGTAAATTTTGCTTGTTTGGTTTTCGGAAAAATAGCTTTTAAAGTGAGTTTGGGGTTTTGGTAAATTTTAACCTATTTTTTATTATAATTAGTGTTTGTGAATATGCAAATGGGTACGTTTGGGTTTTTCTCGATGGGTTGATGTTTGTACATCGACATCGAGGGTTGGTTTGGGTATTCTTGCATGCGTAGGCGATAGGTTTTGACCTATACGTGATACGCGTGCCGATTTGGTTTTCGTATGCCGTTTCGATTTCAAATTGGATTTTTCTGCGATACGATACGTTGTGATATGTAGGTACCCCCATGTGGATTTCGAGACGATAAGCAAGCGCGTGGCGACGTCGGCACCGGCGAGCGAAGACCAGGTGAGTAGATTTATATCTACGAGGAGAAGTCGGGTGGATGGCGTATAGCACCCCCGCAAAGTTATGAGAAATGATGTGATGTGGTAACGATATACTTTTAAATGTTAATGTGAGATATGTACACCTCGTAAGAAAAGCCTTAGGAGCTTATGGATTAGTGTTAGCGAGGAACGGAAGAAGGTTTTGGTTGGTTTCTAAATCGCAACCCTAGAGTAAGGATTTGCATACACGCACACATATACACTTGCATACATCATTTTCTTGTGCGTATATGGGAATGTGTATATATGTATATACGCATGGGTATGGGACTATGCATATATATACATTCATATACACATGCCTGAATGTTGAGGATATTATATGATATTTGGAGATGAGTCGATGAGAATTGGCTTGAGGCCATGAGATCGGTGATGTGATATGGTCCGTATTTGAGATACGACATGATATTTTAGCGGGTTCTTTAGGCATGATGTTTTCATACACACGTATGCATTTCATAGATGGTATCAGTATTGTAGTAGACATAGATCAGTACCCCGATCATGATATTTGATAAAGAGGATACCAGATGATTAATGTGATAGATATGACATTTGACCCGTACCCAGATTTGGGATGCCGTACGACGGATTTACCGTACGAGCTATATATTGATGATAGATCCGCACTCTTGACTCGAGGATGTCATATTATAGATATTGTATCGTATGGGATACTATTGAGGCGGGATCACCGACTATTATATGTATGTATATGTATCGACTCAGATGTTAGGCGGTTTCCTTACTTTTCGATCAGCCTGTTTAGTTTGGCCCTGTAGTGTACTTGTAAATGATAGATTAGATTCGACTCATACCTATTTCAAAAACTAAGGAATCGTGTGTATTTTAAAGACGGGACAAGGGATTCTACGGATATTTCAAAGGACATATCTTTTCTTAAAAACACCGTAGCCCTTATTTTCAAAACACCACGATTCATATTATTTCAAATGGCACCACTGTATGACTCATATTTATATAAATGCAGATTAGTTATCATTGTGTTTATCATTCAGCTCCTGCATATTTTTACTGTTCGCATCGCATTTGCATGTTTATATTGTACTTCCATATGCCATTATTGAGACCATGCTTTCAGGACACCAGCACCGTTACCGATGATGCGTATGTTTCACATACACTTACTTGCCAGTTCACACACATCATCATCGGTAATTTGCATGTCACGTACACTTTAGAAGATACTATTTCAGTGACATAGCTTGCTAACCGATAGTTGCTACATGTTATAGCCATAATATGCTAGTTTAATTATTGCATGATATCAGAGGTATCCATATATTCATTGGTTATGCAGTATTATGGAGATTTATGCCGGTTTTCATTGTTATTGACATGGTGACTTGATGATTTCGGATTCTTCTTGATATTTTATGGATTTGGAAACCGCATGTGAAAGTTTTGTAAACTGATGAACCGTTTTAAAGAGAAAAATGCGTTTTTCCTTGATATGTTGAGTATCGTCCACTTTGATGTTTTCTCGGTTCTGAGATGTTTTTGAGACCCGATTCGAGGAGTTGGATGAACCGTCTCGGGTACATGGTGGACCCGGTATGGTACCCCGGGGCAAGAAGTTCAAGTAGTAGACAATGAGCCTGGCATGGGAAGACTGCCTACCGGTGATTTTACCTGGCACGACGGATATCCGGAGGATCCCGTTCGTGGTCATGATTTTCATGATATGGGTCGATCCGGACTGACGGAGCCCGAGGTTTTAGATATTGAGATATTTAGATTTGGGACACTAAGATATTAAGATATTGAGATTAGTGTTTTGTGTCGATACTTGACAGGGATTCTATGTTGATTTCATTAATGATATCTCGATTTATATACATACAGAAATCTCATTGATTAAAGGAAAACAGTTCTTCGATTCATGATGTACTCTATTCTCATTATATGCATTGCACATCATATTAGTGACATGTTGTTACCTGTGGCACTGACACGGGTACTTAGTATTACACTTTGGGATAGATGTTTACCCATACCATTATATTATGCTTCAGGCCATATTGTTATTTTGAGGATATTACTGATCGTATGACCTAGGATTGCGTTATACATGCGATTTCTACTCATAGATGTTTTCTACTCACGAGTTGGCAACTCACCCCCGTTGTGCCATAGTTCCTTGCAGGTTTTGCCATACAGGTTTCGTTGCGGCTTTGCTGGCACACTGTTCCTTCCGGGTGATTGCTTTGGTAGGTGGGTTCTTTGCATCAGGACCACCATTGTTTATTTATTATTTCAGTTGTATCTAGAAACTCCGTCAACCAGATTGTATATTTGAGAGAGATAGAAAACCAGACCTGCTATTCTTTCGACCTTAGAGTCGAGTGTTGTATTATTATGTTTTTATTGTTGTTTTGAGTTTCTTTTGAGTTTTGATCCTTGCCCTTCGACGTTGTATATTATACTGCTTGTGTGGTTGTGACCGTCGTTTGACGAAGAGCTAGCTCCCACTTGGGGATGCCCTTTTTGTATTTCGTATACTATTCATGTTGTATCCTGTTTGGGGGCCAGTATTTACAAAGGAGACTCTGCCGAAATTTTCAGAAAATACTTGAGATTTTAAAAATACATACTTCGGCCTATGTTGATTAAAACTACTTGCTTTCAATTGGTTTTTCCTTCACTCTACTTCTTTACTTGGTTTTGATTTTTGGGTTTCGGCTTACTTAGATTACGTACGCCTCGAGACGTTTCGTAATTTAAGTGCCGGTCATGTTCCGTACTTTTCGGGTCGTGATAATTATAAAGGTTGCGGGGGTGCTATACGCCATCCACCCGACTTCCCACGTAGATATAGATCTACCCACCTGCTAATCTCCTTGCTTATCCGAAGTTCATGTGCTTCTTGATCTGCTTCGTCGTCTCGGAAGTCCACGCGAAGGTACCTACAATCAATACACATCGTAATGCTTATTAAAACCAAGCCCGAAAACCGATATGGCATGCAAAGTTCTCATAGGTTAGAACCTATAGCCTACATATGCAAAAACAACCAAATAACCCTCATCGTTGACTTACAATCGTACAACGACCAAATCTAAACTCAAATACCAATACCCAAGTTTCACAAATCGGAAACCCGAAATCAACAACCTAGGAAAACACTCCCGATTCTACCCTATGTTAAATTAAGAGATTTTGCATATAGGATAGGTCTAGATACCAGATAGACAATCCACTCACCAAAAACCATGTCACGCCCCACTTCCCAAAAGAAGGTGAAAAGTGGCGTGGCACGGCACAGTCCGCAACCTAACTGTATTGAAGGTGGTCTATTCAATACAGTTACGTTAAGCGTAAGAATAAATCATAGTATGCAGAGTTGTGTAGAAAAATAAAACAATAAAGCGAAAGGTATTTATTTCCATTAACCAACTTTATTACATTCCAGAGAAAGAGCAAAGCAACTAAATTACATCAAGAAAACAAAGCCCTAAACAAGTGGGCAACAAAGAAAACTAATTAATCCTCTGATGCCATCTCTGCAATATCTTTGTTAGTTGGTTCCTCGCTTAGATCATCATCATAAAACTCATTCCCATCTAACGGACATTCCAAAAGGGAAAATGAGAAAGTCCGTCAGCGAGTTATACTCGGGTAGGATTGCCTCATAAAGAAATAGGAGTGTAAAAATGAACAGGTGTATATAAGAGTATGATGTTTGCATGCAGACGTAAAGTAAAGGGTGTAAATGTTTGAAATGCACAAATTTAAGACGTTTTGAGGAGAGGTATATATGAGTATGAGTATGTTGTAAGTTATATGTAGATAAATAGTAGGAAGTATAAGTCAAGGTAATAGTTCGTATTAGTTTGTTAAACAAGGGTCCGGATACTCGTGATTATTCCGTTGTGGCCACGGAACAACAACTAGGGAAGTGAAATGTACCGTTTCATTTCCCGGGATCATGATCGAGTAGTAGGGGAATCCGAGTTCCGAATCTCCCTTCCTAATCAAACTACCCATGTGTAGAGGTCTAGAGTTAGTGCGTATACTTCTTGGCATGGAATTTCCACATTGTATAGTCATCCACATTTTGGACTGTTCTCCCGGAATATCGGGATCTTCATATTTGTATAGTCGTCCACACTTTGGACTGTTCACCCGGAATATCGGGATCTTCATAAGTATTCTTTACCTAGGTCCGCGCATTCTAACCCTAACCGTACCATGTTTTGTATATGTCATGTTGTCATAAACTGGAAATTTTAAAAAGAGTATTGATCTCGTTTAATATGGCCTCCCACAAACACTCGTTTTATTTTCTAAAGTTCGTAAAGTACATCGTGTCATCTTAGGGAAAGCTTAGTTAAAAAGAGTAATGGTGTTTAATTATCTTTTATTACTTCTAAGAAAAACCATGATATTTGAGATATTTATTATTTTGGAAAAACTTATTGTTTTACGGAAAATATCCTTTCGATAAAAGGTTGTGGTGTTTATTTGAAAATATTTTGCAAGAGATTTTTATAAGGACAACTTGTAAGAGGTTTTTATTTGAAAATCTAGACTACTCCAAACTGTTCCAAACTGTTCCAAAAGGACAAGTTGTGAGGTCCTCAAATCGCCTCTTCACCGCCAACTGTGGCCAGGTAAGCACAAGTAAGGAAAGGAGGGATCCGCTCACGAATCACCGTGAGACGGGCCTTTTAAAGTTACCTTTCTCACTTGTCTAGCTTAGGTACCACAAAGTCTGGTTTAGATAAACGACCGATGCCTACAACCTTACTTTGTCCTAGATTGGTGTTATTTTAAAATTACCTTTTAATAAGATACTAAATATTCCTTTTGAAAAGATATCGTTATTTAAATTTAGTATTTTTTTCTTTAAAAAGGTTGAAGGGGGGTTTAACAATATTATAGTAGTTGATGAAAAAGTGTAAGTAAAATATACGTACGTCGTATCTAAAATATTTATTTCATATATCTTATCTCTTATGGATATTTTAAACAAATATAATATTTTAATTAAACGAGAGTATTTTGTGGAAGTAACCTATTTCGAGATCATTTTTATAGTATGGGTAAGTCTGGGTATGTCAGGGGTGAAATGACAATTCATGGGTTATGACATTAAGCATATCAGATTTCAGGTAGTACGAGAGTGCAATATATTTTTGTGTACAGAGGAAATTAAACATCGTTTTAAAATATGGGTTAACATTATCATTATTGAGGGTACAAGGAATAGGTATACACAAATATTATAACAACATTTTAAATAGGGGGTTGGAACTAGGTTATTGAGAAAGAAGAAGGTGACAGGAAAAGGGGAGAGAGGCGGATCCTACCTTTGATTAGAGTTTAGACGTGGACGGTTGAAGACGTAGGCTGGTGCAAAACTCCTAAAAAACTCCGCGCCTTGAATTTTCCTCGGCGATTGGGTGGAGCCGTAGCGTCGGCGTCGTCGATACGAAAGC
Source organism: Agapanthus africanus (assembly GCA_030015575.1). Lineage (NCBI taxonomy): Eukaryota > Viridiplantae > Streptophyta > Magnoliopsida > Asparagales > Amaryllidaceae > Agapanthus > Agapanthus africanus. The sequence continues at coordinate 328,629,046 of JASDDO010000001.1, read as the reverse complement.
ACCGGTATTTTTTTCAGAATTTTTGGAGTTCTGAGGTATGAAAAATCAGTGTTTGAAGTGCCTATTTATAGGGTTTCATTTCTAAACAAAAAAATCCAAAATCCGTTAAATCAACAAAAAAATCTGCGCTGCCAATGATTTGCAAATCATCAGCTCGTGATTGCCGCCGCCGCCTTATTCGCATCAGCCGTTGGATCAAGATCCAACGGTCTGGATCGGGCCGCCCCAATCATCAGAATCATCAGATGATGATTACGCCCGCCGCCTCAGCTTCGTGGCCGTTGGATCTGCATCCAACGGATCACGAGCCGCCGCCTCTGCGCCACGTGTCACGCGTAGGGGGGGATCACATGTTTTCGCGTGGTCCCCACCACGTGGGTGCGTCGGTGTATTCTGGGCCGTTGGATCTTATGATCCAACGGTCCAGGATTAACGGAATTTAATTTTTTTTATTTATATTTTTAATAAAAATAATAACTGTTTATTATTTTAAAAATTGAATTTGACTTAAAAAATTGTTAAAAATAGTTAAAAACACGGGAAAATTATGGAAAAATTTCAGAAAATATATTTTATTATTATCTTTAGTATGAAAATAATTTTGGGCTAGAAACAAATAATATATCCATTTCTAAATTGTTAGCTAGTTATTATAATTATATAATATCTAGTTTATCTTTAAAATATTTTTAATTACGAATAAATTACTTTAATTGATAATAAAAATATGTATATTATTTTAAGGCATTAAAAAATTTTATTAAAACATTTTAAGCCTTTAAAAACAATAAGTAGAATTTAGAAAATTCTTTTAATCCTATTCAATGCTCTGAAAATTATTAATACCAGTTTCTTCAAAACATTCTTTTACCCACAAAATACGTAAATAACCACTCGACTCTAGAAATATAAAATAAGAGTTATTTTATTAGAAATCTCGACCGTTACAATCTACCCTCCTTAGAATAATTTCGTCCCCGAAATTAAGAAGGTAGGCCAAAATGAGAGAGAAAGATTGCATAAAGGAAGTTTCAAATAGGTGAGGATATCGTTCTCTCATCTCGTCTTCTCTTTCCCACGTGGCTCTCCGGGAGAGTCCTTCCTCCACATGACTCTAACCAATCTGATCGTCTTGTTTCTCAAAATCTTTTCCTTCCGATCTAGGATCTCCACTGGCTGCTGTTCATAGGTTAAGTCAGTCCCCACGGTGATTTCAGAATGATCCAAAACGTGACCAGGATCGCCGACATATTTCCTCAATTGAGAGACATGAAAAATGTTGTGTACGCCTTCCAGAGAAGGGGGCAAGGCTAGACGATACGCAACCTCTCCAACTCGTTCGAGAATATCGAAGGGACCTATGAACCGTGGGCTGAGTTTTCCGCGTTTCCCAAAATGTATCACTCCCCGGTTAGGAGAAATCTTCAGAAACACGTGTTCTCCTGGTTGGAACTCTAGTGGCCTTCTCTTCGTATCTGCCCAATGCTTCTGCCGATCTTGTGCTATGTGTAATTGTTCTCTGATGGTTCTTATCACTTCCACTGTCTGGACAATCATATCGGGGCCTTGAAGTTCTCGATCCCCAACATCTTCCCAACTTAACGGTGACCTACACTTCCGTCCATACAAAGCGGAAAAAGGCGCCATGCCGATACTAGACTGGTAGCTATTGTTGTAAGCAAACTCTACCAAGTGCAGGTGATCTTCCCAAGATCCTTTAAAGTCCAACATATATGCCCGGAGCATGTCTTCGAGAATTTGAATAACTCTTTCTGATTGGCCATCGGTCTGAGGATGGTATTCGGTACTGAAACTTAGATTCGTGCCCAGACTCTCTTGTAGGCTTTGCCAAAACTGAGATCTGAAACGTGTATCTCGGTCGGACACGATGCAAATCGGTACGCCATGCAATCTGACAATCTCTTCCATATACCTTTTTGCAAGGCTTTCGGTTGATTGACCCACTCGAAAAGGAATGAAATGCGCCGACTTGGTGAGTCGGTCCACAATCACCCATACAGCGTCGTTTTCCTTGGAGCTGCGAGGGAGTGCGGTCACAAAATCCATAGTAATGTTTTGCCATTTCCATTCGGGTATTGGCAATAGCTGTAATAGACCAGCCGTCCTGTGGTGTTCGGCTTTTACTTGTTGGCAAACAAGACATTTGGATACACTCTTGGCTATCTCCCGCTTCATCCCATGCCACCAATAGTTTTACCTGAGGTCCTTGTACATCTTTGTTCCTCCCGGATGAACAGAGTAGGGAGAACTATGTACCTCTTTTAATAATTCCTCTCTCATCTCCCCCTTAGGTACACAGACTCTGCATCCATATCTCAAAGAACCATCTTCGTGGATGATGAAGTCCGTCCGCAGATTCGCGTCCACTTATTCTCTGATCCTTCGCAACGTCGAGTCCTCCATTTGAGCGGTCTTGATCCGTTCGACTAATGTTGAGTGAATTTGCAAATTCATGAAGGATGTAAGCATTCCAGGCATTATCAACTCGGTCTCTAGCTCATTAAGATCTTGACGATTCCTCCAATGAGTAGTCAGACTCGAAATCATGGGTTCGCGACTTAAAGCGTTCGGGACTACATTCACCTTTCCCGGATGGTATTGTAAATTTACGTCGAAATCTGCCATTAATTCCAACCCAAGCTCTTGAGTTCCTTCTGGGTGAAGATATACTTCAAGCTCTTGTGATCGGTGTAAATATCTACCCTCTCACCCAATAAATAGTGCCTCCAAATCTTGAGTGCGAAAACAACTGTGGCAAGTTCTAGATCGTGCGTTGGGTAGTTTCGCTCATGCACCTTTAATTGTATGGACGCATAGGCTACTACCCTACTATGCTGGTGCAAAATGCATCCCAAGCCTTTTCCCGAGGCGTCGCAATGTATGTCGAATCCTCCAGTCCTATCGGGAATCGTAAGAATGGGTGAAGAGGTTAAACGAGTCTTCAACTCTGCGAATGCTTCCTCACAACCCTCAGACCATACATACGGTACCTCTTTCCGAATCAAAGTAGTCAGTGGTTCCCCAATCTTGGAGAAGTTCTTGATGAAACGACGGTAATACCCAGCAAGTCCCAAAAAGCTCCTGATCTCGGTAACAGTTCTTGGTATCGGCCATGTCTGAACTGCGACAATCTTGGCTGGATACACTGAAATCCCTTCGCCTGACACCACATGTCCCAGGAATGCTACCTGCTCTAACCAAAACTCGCATTTGCTGAGCTTTGCATAAAGTTGGTGTTGTCGCAAGGTTTCAAGCACCGCATGCAAGTGTTCCGCGTGTTCTTCTTCATTCTTAGAATACACTAGAATATCGTCGATGAAGACAACCACAAACTTGTCTAATTTCTCGTAAAACACTTGATTCATCAAGTTCATAAAGACTGCGGGGGCATTGGTTACTCCAAAGGGCATCACTAGGAATTCTTAATGTCCATATCTAGTCCTGAAAGCCGTCTTGGGTATGTCAGACGCTTTCACCTTGAGTTGATGATATCTTGTTCGTAAATCCAACTTGGAGAACACTCGATCTCCCTCCAGCTGATCGATCAGGTCATATATCTGCGGCAAGGGATACTTGTTCTTGATTGTTACTTTATTTAATTCCCGATAATCGATGTACATCCGCTTAGTTCCATCCTTCTTAGGTACCAAAAGAATAGGGGCACCCCAAGGTGACGAACTGGGTCGAATGAATCCCTTATTAAGATGGTCCTCAACTTGCGCTTGAAGCTCCTTCAATTCTGCTGGCCCCATTTGGTACGGTGTCTTCAATATGGGTTGAGTTCCCGGTACTAAGTCTATGGTGAACTCGATTGCCCGATCCGGCGGTAAACCCGACACTTTTGCAAATACATCTTCAAATTCTCGTACGACCATCGACATCCTTTCCTCCTTTTGTACAGTGTACAAAGTCTCTTCATTTCTCGGTACAGCTCGGTAGGTTGCTGGTTCCAAGGACTTACTTGCACTCTCGAATATGAACAGTGGGTGGTTAGGGATTTCAAACACTACCCTCCTTTGACGACAGTCGACAGTAGTATAAAAAGTACTCAACCAGTCCATACCCAAGACCATGTCGAAATAGGGCATATCTATCACCATAAAGTTAGCATAGAAACCTCGCCCGCAGACTACCACGGGGCACAGATCGTATCCTGAAGTAGACTTGATCACACCGTTTCCCGTGTTGATGTTCCACTCGGTGATGAGAGGTGTTACGGGGATGGAGCTGGCGGTCACAAACTTTTGTGCCATGTAGCAATGCGACTGTCATGACCCAAAGTTCGATCCATGACTGGCACTTAACCACGTAACGTCTACAGGCGTAACGCGGCTAAGTAAGGCGAAACCCAGAAATCAAAACTATTGAAAAAATGAGTGAAAGAAAACATTAGTTTAAAACATTTAGAAAACCTTGAGTAATTTAGTAAAATTCTTTAAGGTTTAAGTTGTTTTCTTAAAAATTTCGGCAGCATTTCTTTTGTAAAAACTAGCCTAAAATCGAGTACAAGACAAGATAACAGTAAAATGACATACAATAAGAGTAAAGCATCCCAAACAGGAGCAATCACGCCGAACGGTGGAAACAACCACCACAATAATAATATATGACGCCGTAGCGAAGAAATGAGAAAAATAAGTGAAAACAAGTATCATGAAAGATAAAACTACATAAATAAAGTCGGCACACAACGAGCTCGACACTAGAGTACATAAAATATACATCGTCCTGACAACTGGTCTCTAAGTCAATACATGAATAGTAGATGGAGGGTACTAGATACAACAGTGTATACAACAGGAAAATAAACGGATACCGCAAAAACCCACCTATCAGCAAAAGGGCTCACGCGCCAACTGCTGTTGTATCCATATCAAAAGATACAAGAAAGTAGCCCTGCCGCGACTACTCTGAGGGGCGACCTGCAAACACTATGGCACAACGGGGGTGAGTTGCCAACTCGTGAATGGTAGATAACATATATAGGTAATCGCGAGTATGCACGTACTGCGATACTCTAACATATGCCAACAGATAATATCTATATAGGATGAGCAGGGTATGCAATAATCATACGTAGCAAGTGCAATCTAATAACATCTCCATATGATGAGAAGGGTATGCAATAATCATACGTAGCAAGTGCAATCTAATAACATCTCCATATGATGAGCAGGGTATGCAATAATCATTTAAAAGTGCAATCTAATAACATCTCTATATGATGAGCAGGGTATGCAATAATCATGCAAAACTACTCTATCAGGTACTACAATTACAAGATGAGATGAATGTTGAGCATGGGGTAATATATCGTCTACACGGAATATCAACGTGGAAGAATAGCCGGTGTCTATCAAATACACCCAAATCCCAGTAAAAACTCAGACGCCGTCACTCTAATCGACCCTCAAATCCTGTAAATCTCAAAGAATCGTAAGTGCCCAACATCGGCACTCGAAATATCATAAAATAATCGTGTCCATCATCGACACGCAAATCCTCATGTATCGGGTTCCGTCAATCAGGATCGGCCCACGGGCTCCGTCTGCGGAATCGGCCCTCGGCCCCGGCAGTACGGGTCGGCCCGTATCCATCTATCGACTCTGGTCAGTATCCTCCGGATAACCGCCAGGTCCAACCAATCACCGGTAGGTAGTAGTGCCTCCGCCGGGCTTATCGTCATCCACATGAAATCTCTATCTCGCCCCGGGGTACCATACCGGGTCCACCATGTACCCGCAAACGGATCTTCCTCCTTCTCGAATCGGATTTCATATGTCATACGTCTCAGAACCGAGAAAACGCATGGTGGACGCACTAAAATATCATAACAAGAGAAACCGGGTTTTTAAAACAGTGCATATTTTCTTAAAATAATACCACGGTTCTCAAATCCAGAAATCACATGAATCCAAAACTCAATGCGTAAATCCATACAATGTGTCGTATGACACTACGAGTGAAAAGGGAAAACCGCTCTTTTAAAATGGATCCAGTTTTGAAAATATCTCATGCGGTCCCTATTTTTCTAGAAATCAAGTCAATATCATCCATGTATGTAACATATGTATGTATATAGGTATGGATGTGCAAATGGATTTATACGTGAATATGAATGTAGCAATGTATATGTGCACTAATATGGATACACAGCGTGTATGTGCGCAAGTAGGGATATATCTGTGAATGTAAGCACTACTATGAATATACAGTGTGCATGTGTGCAAGTAAGGATATATCAATGAATGTATGCACTGATATGAATATACAGTGTGCATGTGCGCAAGTAGGGATATATCAATAAATGTATATACTAATATGAATATACAATGTGCATGTGCGCAAGTAGAGATATATCAATAAATGTATGCACTAATATGAATATACAGTGTGCATGTGCGCAAGTAGGGATATATCAATAAATGTATGCACTAATATGAATATACAATGTGCATGTGCGCAAGTAGGGATATATCAATAAATGTATGCACTAATATGAATATACAGTGTGCATATGCGCAAGTAGGGATATATCAATAAATGTATGCACTAATATGAATATACAGTGTGCATGTGCGCAAGTAGGGATATATCAGTGAATGTAAGCACAACTATGAAGATGCAGTATGCATGTGCGCAAGTAAGGATATATCAATGAATGTATGCACTAATATGAATATACAGTGTGCATGTATGCAAGTAGGGATATATCAATAAATGTAAGCACTACTATGAATATACAGTGTGTATGTGCGCAAGTTTGAAGATATCAATGTAAATATATGCCAGTATGCGACAAAGTCATGTCTAATCATCAATGATGTATGATTCGTTGTAATCCTATAGTGCGAGTGTCATGGCAATCACTAACGGTGTGAGTGTAACATACAAAGAGTGCTCGTGCAGCTTATACCGTTAGTGACAGTGCGGTGTCATATAACTACCATTTCTATATGCAACAAGGAATGGGTATGCTACAATAGTATATATGAATATATAAGACTAAAATATCCTATCACGCCCTGACGCTTAACGCCATACGGGCGATTTCCCCGTAGATGTTAAATCTACTCACCTGGACTCATGCTAAGCGTAGCCGACCACTTGGTTTCCCTTCTTTGCGGCGTCCGACGTACCCTCCTGCGAACCTAGAATTTACACAAAGAATACACATAAGCAAAATCCTGCAAAAATGCGATATCGAACCCAAACGAGAAACTCGCGTCGCGAACTAAACGCGCGTGTATCCGATACGCTGAAACTTGTGTTTACGCGTCTGAAACTAACCTGACACATTGCGACACGCAGGAACACTAGACCCACTCACGTATCACACGTGTCGCGCAAACTAAGCGTATTGGAAAAACGGTATATCGCTCTAGATTTTGACTCGGGTGAAAACTTAAAAAGTTGCATATGCCAAACTACTTAAATATGCAGCAGACTACCCTAGACCAAACCTTAACACCTAACTCCTCTATCTGGCCGCAATTTGTGGCCAGAACTAATATTTCGGCGGCCTGATGGTGGGTAGGGGGTCCCGTTCTCTGGGTGTGTAATCAACATCTATAAAGTATGCTCCAGTTATCTCAGATTTTGTCTGAAGCACACGGGTCTACAGCAGATCACAGAAAGGCTAAATTTTACCTTAAAATGTTAAATTTTGCAGTAAATGAAACCCTATGGTATTTTAGTGAAATCTGGGGCAAGACTAGGTTTACGTGGCCCTAACAACACTTAGTTAAGCTAGGCTAACCACCAAAATCACCACTTGGCCAAAAATCGACACTAATCCCCATTTCTAGCACTAAAACTCACTTTTAACACTAACCGATGCTAATTAACACATAAGTTTAGCAACAAAGAAGTTGGGCTCAGAACTTATTCCTCACTTGACCCTAGGTGCAAGGAGAAGGAGAAGATGAAGAGACGGGCTGTGCTGCTGCTGGGGGCTGCTGCTGCTGGGGGCTGCTGCTGCTGCTTGTGCTGCTGTTGCTTGGGCTGCTGCTGCTGCTACTTGTTGCTGTTGTTGTTGCTTGCTGCTGCTGCTGAGGCTCCTACTGCTGCTGCTTCTTCTGCTGTTGCTGTTGGTATTGTGTGTGTGAATGAGAGTGAGAGAGATGTGAGGAAAAAAAGTGTGTTTGAAAAAAAAAAGCAAGCAATGAGAGGTATGAGAGAGTCAACCCCCCTCTCTCCTCATTAAATGTGATCATGGCTCAAGCTATGATGCCCACTCTCTCTCTCTCTCTCTCTCTCTCTCTCTCTCTTTAAGTCAACCCATACTAATTCATTTTTCGTTTAAAAAAAAAATTAACCAAAACACTTAATTAAAAAAATCAAATTATCTTAATAAGAATGGTTAGTCCACCATGGTTGCTAATCATGGTCTAACCCTAATTTAACCCTAGTTTACATGCACAAGTGTGTGCAAGCCTAAAAAAATTCTAATAAAATATTCATTAATTTTGATAAAATATTTGAAAAACGTTTTGGTAAACTTTTTATTAAAAACCATATATTAAAGTATAATTAGCCACTAATAACATTTTAAGGTGTTACAATCTCCCCCCTTAAAGAAATTCGTCCCCGAATTTAAAAATATATAGCTACGCGTACCTTCAAAGAGATGAGGGAACTTCTTCCACATCTCGCCCTCGGCCTCCCAAGTGATCTCTTCACCATTTGGGCTGTGCCAAAGCACCTTCACAGATGGTAAGACCTTCGATCGAAGTTTCTTCACCTGCCGGTCCAATATCACGACTGGCTGCTCGGTGAACGAAAGATCACGCTCGCGCTCAACGGTCTGATGCTGAATCATGTGAGAAGGGTCATGTAGGTATCTGCGAAGCATCGACACGTGAAATACGGGGTGAACATCTGGGAAGTCGGGTGGAAGAGCCAAACGATATGCTACTGCGCCCACACACCCGAGGATCTCGAAGGGACCTATGAATCTGGGGCTAAGTTTCCCCTTCCGTCCAAACCTCATCACTCCCTTCATCGAAGAGACCCTCAGAAAAACGTGATCGTCAACTGTGAACTCTAATCTGCGGCGGCGTCTGTCAGCATACGATTTCTGCCTGTTCTGAGTTGTCCTCAACCTATTTCGAATCAGCTGTATGTTCTCGGTCGTCTCCTGTACGATCTGCGGCACTGAAATACTGCTCTCACTGAGATCTGTCCAACAGACGGGCGATCTACATCTCCTCCCATACAAGGCCTCGAAAGGTGCCATCTGAATAGTATCCTGGAAACTATTATTGTAGGAGAACTCCACCAACGGTAAATGATGATCCCAGCTACCACTAAAATCTAAAACGCACGCTCGGAGCATATCCTTGAGAGTCTGAATAGTCCGCTCTGACTGGCCGTCGGTTTGCGGATGAAATGTTGTGCTGAAACTCAAGCGGGTGCCTAAAGCCTCCTGAAGCCTCTGCCATAGTCGGCTGGTAAACTGGGTGCCTCGGTCGGACACGATACATGTCGGGACTCCATGCAGTCGTACAATCTCGTCGATGTATATCTGGGCATACTGAGCAATTCAGAAAGTGGTCTTCACTGGCAGGAAGTGAGCCGCTTTCGTCAATCGATCCACGATCACCCAAATGGAGTCATACCCTCGACTAGTCCTGGGTAGACCCACAATGAAGTCCATAGAAATATGCTCCCATTTCCACTCCGGAATGGGCAACGGCTGTAGCTCTCCCGCTGGCCTCTGGTGCTCGGCCCTGACTTGCTGACAAGTCAGGCATCTCGACACGAAGTCTGTGATGTCCCTCTTCATCCCTTCCCACCAGTAAACGTCTCTCATATCATGGTACATCTTGGTGGAACCCGGATGAACACTATACACCGATCGATGTACCTCCTCAAGAATCTCATGCCGCAGTCCCTCAGCATCTGGTACGCACAGTCTAGTCCTAAATTGCAGTATCCCCTGATCATCAATCACGAACTCGGAAAATCTGTCCTGTCCAATCTGTGCCATGATCTCTGACCAACAGTCATCACTGTACTGTACCTCATGTATATGGTCAAGCAACTGTGGGCATGCATGAACATGCGCAAGCTGTCCCCCGATCGGCGTGAACTCGAACTGCACTCGACTGTCGCATAAAATCTGCCAATCTGCTGACGACTGCCTCTGCACTGCGCTCAAACAAGATAGACTACCCCCGGGCCTCCTGCTCAAGACATCAGCCACTACGTTCACCTTGCCTGGGTGATACAAGATCTCGCAATCGTAGTCCTTTACTAGTTCCATCCAACGGCACTGTCTATGATTCAGGTCTTGCTGCTGAAATATATACTTTAAGCTCTTGTGATCAGTGAATATCTGGCACGACTCGCCGTATAGGTAATGTTGCCAGATCTTGAGTGCAAAGACCACTGCAGCCATCTCCAAATCATGAGTGGGATAGTTCTGTTCATGTTTCTTCAATTGCCGTAAAGCATACGTGATCACCTTGTCATGCTGCAACAATACGCACCCTAGCCCCACTCGAAAAGCATCACAATAGACCACAAATCCGCCCGATCCTGAAGGCAATGATAACACTGGCGTCATAGTCAAACGAGTCCGCAACTGCTGAAAGCTATGCTCGCACTCCTCCATCCAATCAAAAGGAACTCCCTTCCGGGTCAACCCGGTCAAAGGTGCAGCAATACGGGAGAAATCCTGTACAAATCGCCTGTAGTAGCCGGCCAGTCCGAAAAAGCTGCAGATCTCAATAACTGATGCGGGTCTAGGCCAACGCTGAACGGCCTCGATCTTCTTCGGGTCCACACATATACCATCTCGTGTAATCACGTGACCCAAGAAGTCTACGCTGTCAAGACAGAATGCGCATTTGGAGAATTTTTCTTATAGCTGGTGCTCCCTCAAAGTCTGCAATGTGATCTGTAGGTGCTGCTCGTGCTCCTCTCGGCTCCGGGAATACACCAAAATATCGTCAATGAATACGATGATGAACAAATCAAGATACGGCCTGAAAATATGGCTCATCAAGTCCATAAATGCTGCTGGGGCATTGGTGAGTCCGAACGACATCACCAAAAACTCATAATGGCCGTAACGCGTGCGGAAAGCTGTCCTCGGAATATCCTCCTGTCGAACCCACAGCTGATGGCAGCCTGATCGCAAGTTGATCCTCGAAAAGTATCCTGCCCCCTGAAGCTGGTCGAACAAGTCGTCGATGCATGGCAAAGGATATTTGTTCCGCACGGTAACCCTGTTCAGTTGGCGGTAGTCGATACACAAACACAAACTGCCGTCCTTCTTCATGACAAACAGGACCGGAGCACCCCAAGGAGACACACTGGGTCGAATAAGTCCCTTATCCAGTAAATCTTGCAACTGACCCTTCAACTCTATAAGCTTCGTTGGGGCCATCCGATAAGACGGTATAGAAATAGGCCCCGTGCCGGGAATCAAGTCAATGCAAAAAACAATATCGTGCTCAGGCGGTTGCCCAGGAAGCTCATCAGGGAACTCACGAACAATCGGAACCTGGTCCAATGGAACCTCTGTAGCTCTAGTATCGCAAACATAGGCTAGGAATCCCAGACATCCCTTCCTCAAAAGCTGTCCAGCGCGAAGAGAAGAAATCAAACTGTGAGGGGCGGCACTACGGTCCCCCTGCGCAACAAAAGCCGACTCGCCGGGAAACCAAAACCTAACTGTCTTCTCGCTGCAGTTTACAGACGCATAGCACGTGGCTAGCCAATCCATGCCCAGAAGAACGTCGAAGTCTAACATCTCGAGAAGGATCGAGTCGACAGGCAACTCTGTCTCGCCAATACGGACAACACAGGATCAGAACACGTGTCTAGCAACAAACGACTCGCCTACAGGAGTGGTCACAACAAGCGGCTGATCAAGAAAACCGGACTTTCTACCCAAACTCGTCACGAAGTGTGTGGAAATGTACGAGTGCATGGATCCGGGATCAAACAACACGTGTGCGTCAACAGAACATACTGATCGGGTACCTGAGACCACTGCATTGGACGCCTGCGAGTCGTGATGCGTCAACACGAAAAACCGTGCATGACCTCCACCTGTGACTAGCGGTCCCCTACTAGCAACTGGCTGTACTCTGCCGGCAGCTGGCTATCTTCTGCCTCGGCCACCTCGTCCTCTATGAGCGAACCCTCCGCGACCACGGCCTCTCTGTGTATGAGTCTGGCGCGGAGCAACCGTAGTTACAATAGGCAACGGCCTCTGGGGTGGGGAAGGTGGAAGTGTGACATGCGGTACGGCTGTCTCGCCCTCACGTGGCTCCGGGAAATCTCGAACACGATGATAAGTACTCCCGCATCGGAAACATTTAGATGGTGTTGGCCGACCCTGTGGATAGGTGCTATATAACCGTCCTCGTCTCGAACATCTGTCGTCATCACGTCCTGGAGGGGGTCTGCCTCGGTGCCTACCCATCTGCCTCTGAGAAGACACGTCAGTGCGAACTCTCTTTGGCCCGGAAGTACCGAAGTCTCGGCAAGTCGCCCCTCTACTAATAGGGCTGCATCTACAGCTACTGCATAAGTCTCGCAATGCTGTGCGCTGATTGCAAGGAACAGTGGGGTAAGTAAGCCTTGAAAAAATCTCTTGACCCGCATCTCCTCAGTAGCCACTAGGTATGGGGCATAAACAGATAGCTCGGTGAATAGTACGTCGTGCTCTGCCACTGTCATCTCCGGCGTCTGACATAAAGACTCGAACCTGCGCGCTCGGGCATCCCTGACACTCTGGGAAGGAAACGGGCTAGAAATACCGTCACAAACTCGGTCCAGGTCATAGGAGGAAGACCTGCTGCTCTGCCCTTCTCGACCGACTCACATCATTTCTGCGCAAGTCCGTCTAGGCGAAAGCCCGCGAACTCTACCCATTTCGCATCTACGCATCTGAGTGAATGACATATCTGGGCTATCCTATCAATAAAAGACTGTGGGTCCTCGGCTGCATCGGTGCCTGTGAAGACCAGAAGCTTCAGCCTCATAAACTCGGATAGTGATACCGTAATAACCTCTGAGGCGGCAGGGGCAACTGCCTGTACTGTAGGTACCACCGCGGTCCCTGCAACGGGTGGAACTACCTCTGGCCGCTGCGCTCGAAGTGTCTCAACTAGCGACCCTATCATCTGGCGCATCTCCTGCATACCGGCCCCTAGCATACCGATCTGATCTGTAGTAGGAGGAACAGTCTGCTCTGGTACAACGGGTGTACTACCTAGGTCAGTCCTCATCTCAGACGAGTCAACTCTAATCTCGGCTCTCACGGCCGCTCTCTGCGCCCTCGTAGTCTTTGGCGGCATAATGGCTGAAAAGAAAGTAGGATTCGATAAGGATACGGAAATCGAATCACAAGAATGTATATAATCATGAAGGAATTTCAATCAATAAGTCCTAAGGTCGCTTAGGTGGAGTACCGTGTCGTGAGTATGCCGCGGAACATACACACGCTACGCCACTCTGCTTCAGCTACCTACTCCATCATACCAGGGTCATCCTACACTCCGAAAGGTAAAACCTACGCTCTGATACCAACTTTGTCATGACCCAAAGATCGGCCCGTGACCGGCACTTAACTACGTAACGTCTACAGGCGTAACACGGCTAAGTAAGCCGAAACCCAGAAATCAAAACCATTGAAAAAGTGAGTGAAAGAAAAAATTAGTGTAAAACATTTAGAAAACCTTGAGTAATTTAGTAAAATTCTTTAAGGTTTAAGTTGTTTTCTTAAAAATTTCGGCAGCATTTCTTTTGTAAAAACTAGCCCGAAATCGGGTACAAGACAAGATAAAAGTAAAAATGACATACAATAAGAGTAAAGCATCCCAAACGTGAGCAATCACGCCCAACGGCGGAAACAACCACCACAATAATAATATACGACGCCGTAGCGAAGAAATGAGCAAAATAAGTGAAAACAAGTATCATTAAAGATAAAACTGCATAAATAAAGTCGGCTCATAACGAGCTCGACACCAGAGTACAAATAATATACATCGTCCTCACAACTGGTCTCTAAGTCAATACATGAATAGTAGATGGAGAGTACTAGATACAACAGTGTATACAACTGGAAAATAAATGGATACCGCAAAAACCCACTTATCAGCAAAAGGGCTCACGCGCCAACTGCAGTGGTATCCGAATCAAAAGATGCAAGAAAGTAGCCCTGCTGCGACTACTCTGAGGGGCAAACTGCAAACACTGTGGCACAACGGGGGTGAGTTGCCAACTCATGAATGGTAGATAAAATATAAAGGTAATCGCGAGTATGCACGTACTGCGATACTCTAACATATGCCAATAGATAACATCTATATAGGATGTGCAGGGTATGCAATAATCATACTAGCAAGTGCAATCTAATAACATCTCCATATGATGAGCAGGGTATGCAATAATCATACGTAGCAAGTGCAATCTAATAACATCTCCATATGATGAGCAGGGTATGCAATAATCATGCAAAAGTGCAATCTAATAATATCTCTATATGATCAGTAGGGTATGCAATAATCATACAAAAGTACTCAATCAGGTACTACAATTACAGGATGAGATGAATGCTGAGCATAGGGTAATATATCGTCTACACGGAATATCAACGTGGAAGAATAGCCGGTGTCCATCAAATACACCCAAATCCCAGTAAAATCTCAGGCACTGTCATTCTAATCGGCCCTGAAATCCTGTAAATCTCATAGAATTATAAGTCCTCAACATCGGCACTTAAAATATCATAAAATAATCGTGTCCAATATCGACAAGCAAATCCTCATGTATGGTGCTCCGTCAGTCCGGATCGGCCCATGGGCTCCGTCTGCGGAATCAGCCCTCGGCCCCGACAGTACGGGTCGGCCCGTATCCATCTATCGACTCTGGTCAGTATCCTCCGGATAACCGCCAGGTCCAACCAATCACCGGTAGGTAGTAGTCCCTCCGCCGGGTTCATTGTCATCGACACGAAATCTCTATCTCGCCTCGGGGTACCATACTGGGTCCACCATGTACCCGCAAATGGATCCTCCTCCTCCTCGAATCGGGTTTCATATGTCATACGTCTCAGAACCGAGAAAATGCATGGTGGATGCACTGAAATATCATAAAAAGAGAAACCGGGTTTTTAAAACAGTGCGTATTTTCTTAAAATAATACCACGGTTCTCAAATCCAGAAATCATATGAATCCAGAACTCAATGCGTAAATCCATGTAATGTGTCGTATGACACTAAGAGTGAAAAGGGAAAACCGCGCTTTTAAAAAGGATTCAGTTTTGAAAATATCTCATGCGGTACCTATTTTTCTAGAAATCATGTCAATATCATCCATGTATGTAACATATGTATGCATATAGGTATGGATGTGCAAATGGATTTATACGCGAATATGAGTGTAGCAATGTATATGTGCACTAATATGGATACACAGCGTGTATGTGCGCAAGTAGGCATATATCTGTGAATGTAAGCACTACTATGAAGATATAGTATGCATGTGGGCAAGTAAGGATATATCAATGAATGCATGCACTGATATGAATATACAGTGTGCATGTGCGCAAGTAGGGATATATCAATAAATTTATGCACTAATATGAATATACAGTGTGCATGTGTGCAAGTACGGATATATCAATAAATGTATGCACTAATATGAATATACAGTGTGCATGTGCACAAGTAGGGATATATCAGTGAATGGAAGCACTAATATGAATATACAGTGTGCATGCGCGCAAGTAGGGATATATCAGTGAATGTAAGCACTACTATGAAGATACAGTGTGCATGTGCGCAAGTAAGTATATATCAATGAATGTATGCACTAATATGAATATACAGTGTGCATGTACGCAAGTAGGGATATATCAATAAATGTAAGCACTACTATGAATATACAGTGTGTATGTGCGCAAGTATGAAGATATCAATGTAAATATATGCCAATATGCGACAAAGTCATGTCTAATCATCAATGATGTATGATTCGTAGCAATCCTATAGTGCGAGTGTCATGGTAATCACTAATGGTGTGAGTGTAACATACAAATAGTGCTCGTGCAGCTTAAACCGTTAGTGACAGTGCAGTATCGTATAACTACCATTTCTATACGCAACAAGGAACGGGTTGTTCATATCATAATTTTGCATTATTATATTCCCCATTCTTATTCATTTTACAAATAAACAGGTGCTTTTGATCCATGTCTGCTATATAGTTGCAGGTTATAGGTTCTCGGAACAAAATAGTGAAAATGATGAGAAGACGATATAAAAGTGAGACTTCGACCAACAAATAGAGAATCTTTATCATGCTTGCAGTTTGAAGAACAAACGAAGATCAATGAATAATTTCACAAGGTACAAAGGTAGCACAAAGATTCAAGACTTCAACGTGAAGCAAACGATAAAAGTCCACAACATTATGCACTGTGGAAATCTGGAAGAAACTAGAAGACATTCTGAAGAACCAAATGAAGAAAAGTCAAGGAAAATGCAACATAAAATATACCGAAAAATGCAACATAAAATATACCAGAAAATCCTAGCCCAAGGCCCATCTATATGGCCGCGGAGCCGCGGCCAAACATGGGTTTTGGCCGCGGTTCCGCGACCATATGGAGCACGTGTCGGTGCGATTTTTGTCGGTGGGGCGGTGCGTTGACTAGGCTTCTTAGGGGTAATTTTGTAAATGCAGATAGGGATCGAATATAACCCTATGGTTTCTATAATCTATAAATAGAAACCCTAATGCTCTTTTTGGAGCATGCCTCTTCTTGTGCCTCATTTTTTTATCAAAATTCAAAATTTAATCTCTGTAATGATTGAAGAGAGAATCAAATAAAAATTCGAGTAAGTTTTCTTTCCTATCACTTGTTAGGGTTAGGAATAGGAAATGTTTGATAGATGAAATTCTCTCACCCCTTTCTTGCCCATCACATATTTTTATAGGACTCCAGGCATACATACATACACCGCTCACTATGGCACCCTATCCCATGAGGTAGCGGTGATACCGTAGTATAAAAGACCGGTTATGCATGTTTTCCATGGAGGTTAGGGTAAGAATTAAGAAAGGAAGGATAAGAACCTAGAGGAAGAAACTAGGATGGTACTAATCCACTTTATTAATTATTACCATAACACTTAATAGATCTTAATTAGGGCATAGAAATTGGTGAGGAATATTGACTTTCCAAACTTAACCTAAACCTAAATCGAGCAAGGTTTTAATCCTAGTCTAAATCAATTTAGTTTTTAGTGATAATTGATCCAACACCATTTGGAATTAACTCGTTAGAACAAATTAAGAATACACAAAATCCCTATGGACCGACCCATACTCACCGGCTAGCTACCAAGCGACGCCGTTCTTGATTGCGGTAATTAATTCTTTGATCACAAAAATCACACATAAATCAAATGGCGCCATTGCTGGGGATGGCGTAGTTATTTTCTTTTTGCAATTTCGGGTTAATATAAAATCATAAAAACCGAAAAATAAAAAAAATATAAAAATTTATCATCTTGTTATTCTTTGAAGGGTGTTTCGTTTGAATTGTGCAGGATCGACGAACGAATTCAGATCTGAAAAATCCAGAAAGCAAAACAGAGAACAGAAGATCTGAACAACAGAGAAAAATCAGAACAGAGGAACAGAAGATTTTTAGAGGCTTGAACCGACTAGAAGACCGCGTTTCCGCCACCGAACCACACCTTGGACCGCGGATCCGCTACGGGTTGCTGATGTCAGCAACCTAAAATCCCTCTTTAAGCTTTTTTCCTTCTTCTGAACCCCATTATCTCCTCTGTAAAAGTTTCCTGCAGGGTTCTTTGCGCAAAAACTTCTCCCCTTGTCCAATAACTTGATCTTATGCAGGATTCTTTGCGCCGCGCTAAAAAAAAATTTGTTTGCAAGTGATTGTGTTTACTGCTTTGCATATTTTAAATTGACTTTAAGGGGCTTGAACACCAATCCAGATTGGGTGGGGATTTCATTACCCTTCCCAGGACCCCAAAAATCACATAAAGCATATTGCATTGACCATCAAGTTAATTAAAAAAGGATTAGACTCAGTCCTAGGACTTCGCGCTCAATAGGACAAAGGAATAGTTGTAGGCATCGACCGTTGATCTAAACCTGACTTTGTGGTGCCTAGGCTAGACAGGTGGGGAAAGGTAACTTTAAAAGGCCCGTCTCACGGTGATTCATGAGCGGATACCTCCTTTCTCTACTTGTGGTTACCTGGCCACAATTGGCGGTGAAGAAGCGGTTTGAGGTCCTCACATCTTGCCCTTGGAACAGTTAGGAGCAGTCTAGCTGACCTAGGTGACCCTAGATCTAGGTTCGATTGTGCATTTGTGATTGATTGAACGTGTGTCTAAGCCTTTTATTAAAAACCATTTTGCAAAAAGCTCCTTATAAAAAAATACAAAACGAAAAAAATTTACAAAAAAAGACTTGCCAATTTTGTCGCTAGAGATCCATTGCACCCCACTTGCACCCACATTCTTTTTTCTTCTCCTTTCTTACATCATGGGTACCCCACCTCGCAAAACTCTTGCCGAACTTTGGTACCCTCATCCAAACATTGCTTCTTACGTGAATTGTTTTGGTCGAATTACGGACGACCCCTCCATGCCCAAAATTTCTTTGAAAGATCGAATAGAAGCGTCTAGGAGAAACAGTTCGACTCCGCACTCCACTTTGTATTAACCATTTCAACCTTCACCACCTTCTTACATTGATACTCCTTTTTCGAGTTCTGTTGTAACTCCGAAACCCATGTCTATTGTTGAACATATTGAGCAATCTCGTAACCGATCTTTCATTCCTTTCAACACTTCCAGTCCTTGGGATCAACAAGTCCATCCACCTTTTTATCCAAATATTGATCCTACTCCTGTCTAACCATTCAATTCCTACCAGTCCTACCCGACTTTCGCACCTTCCCTAGACATTGCTTCTACACAACCATTTGGGAGTTTCACGTATCCAAACAACTTTGAATCTTTTACTAAAACCCCTTCACAACCCATGTCTAGTCCGTGTTGGATATAGTGCCCTCAGAGTCAATTATTGGATCACAGGCACGTGATTGCAATGATTGAGGGAAGACCTATACCGGTAGGATAGTCTTACTCAAGATGATAGTATGCTATCTGGTTTATCTTTATCATCGTGTACAGCTTTAGGTGACCTTACAGGTCACTATTTCATGTTGGTAGAGCCCTTAGGATTCTTGCTTGACGGCCAACAGTATGATGGCGATCAAATACGTGGGAGCTGGGGTCTATAAGCACATCCTTAAAAGGTCCCTAGTCGTGGGAGTTTCGAGATTGGGCATCGATACTCCATTAGTAGACTAGTGTATACAGTCGAGACCCCGACGAGGGGAGGTGGCCGGTCTCACAAGCCATTGGTGTCAGTTGGATCACCTAAGATGTATATAGGTGCTCATTGGGTTATGAGTACACCGGACAAGATTCGCCGGGAGCATGCTAGTTGGTATTATACCTGACGTCAGATAGCAGTTCCCTGGTGATATGTGTACAGGTTAGTTCATCGACCTGAGATCGTCATTTGTCTCGTGTGAGTTCCCACTGTGCTTTGATTACTACCCTACCACAGCTCAAAGGAGTCGTGCAAACAGGTTTTAGTTGGGTACAGTCCCGAGCCATATGGAGGCAGTGAGCGGATCGGCAGGGGTTTCGTCTCTCCCGGTATTGGGGGTGAGATCGCGCTGTGTCTAGGAGAGCCATTACACGAAGTACTTGGCCAAGGCAGGAGATTTATTGGTAGGTATTCCAATAGTATCTCAGGGTGTTCTGGGCTACACTCCGACACGACTTGTACCGCTTATGGGGGTCTGACTTTTACCAACCCCTAGGCCCGCCATGCGATGCTCATAGACGAACGGACCGGACTGTACGGATATTTTCACTGACAGGCTCAGTAGGGTGTCAGGATGAGTTCGCTCATCGACCTCCCTTTTGGTCAATACCTGGTAGCCCGTTACCTACGGCTAGTACCTCTGACGTGCTAGTGGTTAAATTCACAGCCAAAGTATTGACGAGTCTTTAGAGTCCCCCACAGACAGTTTTCAAGTTTCGGGCGAAACGTTGTAGAGGTCGTATGATATATGGCAGGGTTCGATCATATACGTGCAGTAGTGCACGGATCATGATCGGATGGATAATACTAGTGGGCTTTTGTTTAAGTCGAATCCTAGTATTAGATTTGTTGGATTACTTTAGTCTCATCGCATTCGCATTCAGTCGGAATGCGGATGCAGGTATGTATATATAGGTGAGGGGTATCCTTGTGATCCGTCACAAGTTTACTTTAGATGTTGCCGTATCTTCTTATTGTTGCAAACAATTGGATTAATGTTTGTATATGGAAATAATGAGCTAGAATTCATTATGAGATGCATTAAATGTGACATAGACATATATAGTGACCCATGGTCTCTTTTTTGTGAAAAATGTCACATTATATTATTGTTTTGTGATGATATGATAAGAGGAGAGAGAGAGGGGCTGCCATGAGGAGGGGAGCTCTCATATTATTGTTTCAACTCTCTCTCATTTTATCATAAAAAACACAAAAGAGAAAGCTTCTCATCCTTCTTCTTCTTCTAGCTCATTATCTCCATCAATGACTTCATCTCTAACCTCCATTCAAATCAATGGATGCAAGAGACAAAGTGATCACAAACATTCTCTACATCACCTTGGACACGTCGGCTAGCACACTTCGTGACCGAGTTGCTTTGGATGAAGCGGGAGCCCGTAAAAGGAATCGATGATGTGGTGCCCTTTTCGACGAGGAGACCGAGACCGGAGATGCCACGAGGAGCTTTGGATGGTGGCCGAAGACCGAAGGACACGGATCGATCGGTATAGCTTTCCAACCCTTTCTTTAATTGCTAGTTGGAGGTTAATGGTTCGATCCGGGTTTCAAGCATACGATAGCGCCGGTTTCTAGTTTGAAAAAGTTTTCGTTTCCGCATTTTGGCCTCGTATAGACGGCCGGGGCGCTACCGTAGTCTCACAGTCTGGAACAGTCGTTAGAAGCTTACATTGTAGCGACAAACCAACAGATGAGGAATTTGGATGTGTCCATTGCCTCCCTTATGCAACCGAGTGACCCGGTAGCTAGTTTCCAACTAGCTCCAAAAATTCCAATGTATGATGAGGCGGTTGGACAGATTGAGAATTTGAGTGGAGAGAGTGAGCTGTGCACCCTTCCAAATCAAACCTACCCATCACCAATTGAAGCCCACAACTCCGGTTTTGAATGTCTATCAAGTGTCCCAAATGATTCACAGGTTGAAAATAAAACGTTTAATGAGTTGTGCGACTTTGTAGTGCTTGATTTGCCAGATTGTGAAGGCTCCCTTTTGAGTGAAACCATCACCAATCCTTTCGATCTCTACACCTTCAATCTAGAACCTGAATTGATAAATATCTATGCTTTTGATGAGGTGTCCGAAAAAATTAATTTTCACTTGATTGAGGATATTGACGCAGTGAATATTTTGGATGATAAACCCGCAGATTTGACTGAATTTTTCTCTCCAATTCATCATCCCGAGTCATTAAATGTTTCTCCCGAACATCATATGCGTCTTGATTTTGATGATAATTGCATGTATGAGATAACTTTTGAGGAGAATTATGAGGATAGTATTGAGGAGAGTAATGAGGATAGTATTGAGGAGAGTATTGAGGATAATATTAAGGATGAACCAGTTTTGTTTGATGAGTCGGATTTTCCAATTCATCCTCCTGAACCTTTAACTGTTATACTTCCTAAATCACCCCCTTTATCCTTTCCATCGTTCCGACCACGCAAGCGATCAAGCAGGAGGACTGTGAGCTTGAAAAATTTCTGTTCGATCACAGCAATTTTGACGCCATTAGTGTGTTCCTCCTTGAATCTGACACAGTTCTCACAACCGATAACGATTACGAGTGTTTCACTTTTTCGGACGATTTTGAAGACTCACTACCCGAGTTTGAGTCTTTTGAATTTTCAGATGAGTTTGTTGAACCATCAGACTCGGGTGCTTACAGTCATTTCGAACCATTGATGGAATCCTTCGAGTTCGAGACAGTTTCACCAATTTCACCTTCAATTGTTTCACCTCTGAAACTCGAACTCAAGCTGTTGCCATCTCACCTTACATACGCTTACTTGGGTGAGAATGAGACCCTTCGTAAATCACTCTCCTTCGTCCTTTCCATCATTTCGACCGTGCAAGAATCCGTCATGCTTCCATTTTCAATGTCTGGTTTACCAAGTTCAAAGTACCCATGTTTTCTAGCGAATCTTGAGGGATTTGACCCAATTTCTCAAAGGATTGATAGATTAGCACAATCACTTTTAACACATCGGTCATCACAATTTGCGCTAATTTATTCACTCGATTTACGCCCTCAAATTTGTACTACACTTCTTTCTCTCTTCCGTCATTCTTCTCCTAATATACCGAGACCATATTCCACCTTTCTTCCCATACGGTCTCGTGTTCTTCTCATTTCTTTCCTCTATACTTCATTCTCTCACCAACCACACCATTATAACGATAAATTTTTGAATGGTTGGTGCTAACCTTTGGCCTGTGTAAGGCCTTGTATAGCTAGATACTGTGTTTTTCCCCTCCCTAACTCTGAACTTTAACGCTTAATCAGTGAAAAAACTGTTTCACTTAAGTTTGGGGCTGTTTCACTTAAGTTTGGGGGGGACCTTTTTATATATATATTTTGTTTTTTTTTTTTCTGTTAACAATAAAAAAAATAAAAAAAAGAAACAAGGGAATACCGGCCATTTTGACCCTCTTGGTGTAGCCTGACAGTGAGGACACTGTCAAGTTTAAGTTTAGCGGTGCGCTCGGTAAGCTTTCTTCCTTCGCATTCATATGTATATTCTTGCATTTGCATAATTATTTTAAAACCCATAAAAATTGAAAAATTTGAAAAACTATAAAAATTCAATTTTGGTCATAATTGACTTGAGTTTGACAAGAAGGTTAACTAGCTAGGAACAACTAGATCCTAGACTTAGTAAGTTAAAAATCCTAAAAATAATCTTTCTTAAAATTAACGGTAGAAAGTATATGTCTTTGTAGTTTATTTAGAAATATGCAAATTTCGAGTTCACTTCTTGGGCTAAGTTAAAACAAGGGAAAATTATTGATATTTTTATTAAAGTATAAGTCTGAAAAATAATTCCTAAGCTTAAGTCTAAAATTCTGAAAATATATACCATACAAATTGCACAAACCCGAACCTTGAAACTTGGAATAGTAGAAGAGACCTTGAAATGCTCTTGTCTAAAGTCCTTAGTATGAAGGAAAATAAAATAAAAATACAAGTGTGAATAAAGAGATAAAAAAATGAACACTGGTTTTTGTAATTACTTTAGGCTGCATTAATAGAAAAAATATTTAGCGAGGGTGCTTTATCACCTAGTGCCTTAGACCAACTGGTTTGGGAGTCACTGCTAAAGCCTTAGGTGTTACAAGACTAGGAATTATGCCTTAATGCGCAAACACATTTTGTAATCGGTCGTTAGTACCTCAAGAAGTATTAACGGTCGCATGAAAAATGTGTGAGCAATTTTATCTAAAATTCACCAACTAAAAGTACTTTGGACGATGGACAAGAGTATAAGAGCTTGAATTGAATTTCCAAGTGTAGGGGTGATACATACACACACGTAGGGGTATATGATTGGGGTTTGGATGAGAGATAGGAATGAAAAATAGGACTTATATTTTTAGTAGAAATGATAAAAATTCCTAAGTTGAGATGGAACCTTAGAAGGAAAATTCAAAAGACGCTAAAAGCTAAGTAATTTGACAAAACATAAGCAATCTTAAGTTAAATAATAAGGAAGCGTGAAAAATACGGGTTGATAATTTCTGAGTCAAAGATAATAGAATTTCTTGTTAGGAAACTGAATTGGAGAATAAAAGTCAATAGGCCGAATTGATAGGATTTTGTGGGTAGTATCCGCTGAAAACTCTCAGGAGACAACACTCCTCCTACTAGGGACACATAGAGGTTTAACGGCTTGTTGCACGAGCTCAGTGCAATCGTGTTTCCCTGCGAAAGTGAGGTTAGGTCTTTTTCGAGAATAAAACTAGTTTTGCTTGAGGACGAGCAAAAGATAAGATTAGGGGTATTTGTTCATATCATAATTTTGCATTATTATATTCCCCATTCTTATTCATTTTACAAATAAACAGGTGCTTCTGATCCATGTCTGCTACATAGTTGCAGGTTACAGGTTCTCGGAACAAAACAGTGAAAATGATGAAAAGACGATATAAAAGTGAGACTTCGACCAACAAATAGAGAATCTTTATCATGTCTACAGTTTGAAGAACAAACGAAGATCAATGAAAAATTTCACAAAGTACAAAGGCAGCACAAAGATTCAAGACTTCAACGTGAAGCAAACGGTAAAAGTCCACAACATTATGCACTGTGGAAATCTGGAAGAAAGTAGAAAACATTCTGAAGAACCAAATGAAGAAAAGTCAAGGAAAATGCAACATAAAATATACCAGAAAATCCGAGCCCAAGGCCCATCTATATGGCCTCGGATCCGCGGCCAAACATTGGTTTTGGCCACGGTTCCACGGCTATATGGAGCACGTGTCGGTGCAATTTTTGTCGGTGGGGCGGTGCGTTGACTAGGCTTCTTAGGGATAATTTTCTAAATGCAGATAGGGATCGAAGGTAACCCTAGGGTTTCTATAATCTATAAATAGAAACCCTAATGCTCTTTTTGGAGCATGCTTCTTCTTGTGCCTCATTTTTTATCAAAATTCAGAATTCAATTCCTGTAATGTTTGAAAAGAGAATCATGGGTATGCTACAATAGTATATATGAATATATACGACTAAAATATCCTATCACGCCCTGGCGCTTAACGCCATACGAACGATTTCCCCGTAGATGTTAAATCCACTCACCTGGTCTCGTGCTAAGCGTAGCCGACCACTTGTTTCCCCTTCTTTGCGGCGTTCGACGAACCCTCCTGCGAACCTAGAATTTACACAAAGAATACACATAAGCAAAATCCTGCAAAAACGCGATATCGAACCCAAACGAGAAACTCACGTCGCGAACTAAACGCGCGTGTATCCGATACGCTGAAACGTGTGTATACGCGTCTGAAACTAACCCGACATGTCGCGACACGCAGGAACACTAGACCCACTCACGTATCACACGTGTCGCGCAAACTAAACGTATTAGAAAAACGGTATATCGCTCCAGATTTTGACTCGGGTGAAAACTTAAAAAGTTGCATATGCCAAACTACTTAAATATGCAGCAGACTACCCTAGACCAAACCCTAACACCTAACTCCTCTATCTGACCGCAATTTGCGGACAGAACTAATATTTCGGCGGCCTGATGGTGGGTAGGGGGTCTCGTTCTCTGGGTGTGTGATCAACATCTATAAAGTATGCTCCAGTTATCTCAGATTTTGTCTGAAGCACATGGGTCTACAGCAGATCACAGAAAGGCTAAATTTTACCTTAAAACGTTAAATTTTGTACAAAATGAAACCCTATGGTATTTTAGTGAAATCTGGGGCAAGACTTGGTTTACGTGGCCCTAACAACACTTAGTTAAGCTACGATAACCACCAAAATCACCACTTGTTCAAAAATCCACACTAATTGTAAGTCTACGGTTGCGCCCCGGCCGTCAAACTGATGCCAAATGCGGAATAAAAACTTTTATAACTGGCGCTATCGCATACTATAACCCGGATCTGCCATTAACGCTAAACTAACAAACTACAAAGTGGGGAGAAAGGCTATACCGAACGATCCGAGTCCTTCGTTCTTTAACCATCATCCCACGCTCCGTTGCGGCTACTCCGATCTCCTCGCTCCTCGTCGAGGTGGCACCACATCTACGGATCTTTAAACGGGCTCCCGCCTCTATACCGAGGCAACTCGGTCATCAAGTCTGCTAAAAGAGATGACCAAGATGAAGTAGAGAATGAGTAGAACACTATGTCTCGCTTCATCCAAAACCATGGATGAACGGTTAATGAAGCCGCCTTTTTATCAAGTAATGAGAAATGAACATATGAAATTTCCATGAAGCAAATTCCATAAACTTTTTTCCAACAACCATATTCCCCCATAAGAATGGTCGGCCAATATAAATGAGAGGAGGGGTGAGTGTAGGAGCAAGGGAGGTGACCATAAGATAAAAGATCAAGAAGAAATATCTTAGTAAGAAACACATTAATGGAAAAGGGTGACTCACTAATACACCGCATCAACCATTAATGCAAACTAATGAGTCATGAACCTAGTCACCAATCTAGAAACTTCTACACATGACTCACCCTCATGACTCACCCAAAAAGAAGAAAAGATAAATCCGTATTAAACCTAATGTTTAAGACGGGTGATAGAAAACTGGCAACTTCGAAAAGCTATCCCGAAACGAATTTCAGGATAACCCTGTAACTGTATATACATACCCGCATTTGTATTATGACCGAATACAAATACAACTGAGACAAAGATATTATATCTACACAGTATAATACATGGATCTGGCTTAAACCAAAGCCCACCAGTATTATCTGCCTGAAATATGACACGTGCGTAAACGCACGTGCATTTTCCGAACCCTGCCATAAAACCATACGGCCTCTACAACGTTTCACCCGAACTTGGGAAACTATCAGTAGGGGACTCTAATGACTCATCAGTACCCTGGAAGTGGGTTTAACCACAAGCACGTCAGCGACACTAGCAGTGCATAACGGCTGCCCACGTACTGACCTCAAGGGAAGCCGATGAGCGAACTCATCCTGGAACTCTACTGAGCCTAACAGTGACAATATACATACAGTCCGGTCCGTTCGTCTATGAGTATCGCATATCGGGCCTAACTGGTAACGTCAGACCCCCAATAGCGGTATAAGTCGTGTCGGAGACAAGCCCTGAACACCCTGAGAAACTACTGGAATACTTACCAGTAATTCTCACCTGCCTTGGCCAAGGACTTAGTGTAATGGCTTTCCTAGACACAGCGCGATCTCACCCCCAATACCGGGAGAGTCGAATCTCCTGCCGATCCGCTCACTTGCCTCCATGTGGTTCGGGACTGTACCCAAAAAGGACCTGTTTGCACGACTCCTATGAGCCGTGGTAGGGTAGAAATCAAAGCACAGTGGGAACTCACACGAGACAAATGACGACCTCAGGTCGATGAACTAACCTGTACACATGTCACCAGGGAACTGCTATCTGACGCTAGGTACAATACCAACTAGCAGGTTCCCGGCGAGTCCTGTCCGGTGTACTCATAACCCAATGAGCACCTGTATACATCTTAGGTGATCCAACTGACACTAGTGGCTTGTGAGACCGGCCACCGCCCCTCATCGGGGTCTCGACTGTATACACTAGTCTACTCCGGAGTATCGATGCCCTGTCTCGAAACTCCCACGACTAGGGACCACAATTAAGGATGTGCTTATAGACTACCCAACTCTCACGTATATGATCGCCATCATACTGTTGGTAGTCAAGCAAGATCCTAAGGGCACTATCAACTCAGTCACCTGAACCTATACACGACTGATAATGGCAAACCAGATCGCATACTATCATCTCGAGTAAGACTGTTCTACTGGTATAGGTCCTCCTCAATCATTGCAATCACGTACCTGCGATCCACTAATTGACTTTGATGGCACTACATTAAACAATCTCCCACTTGCACTTAAGGCTAATTATTGCGATGTCGCATACTCATAGCCCGTGTGATACCGAACACCCAACTCCTCTACTAATCAGTTTCACAAACCTCGTTTGAAAAACTCTTATGTTCGAGAAATAACCTGAGTGAGTGGATCCGCCCTGATGTTTCTTTCTATGTCTCTCTTAATCTCAAGTTCACGAAGAAAAGCATCTCCTGAATCGAGTAATACCTGTCTTAGAATATGTCTGGATATCTGATGGGACCTAGTTCATAAATGAACTCCAAATCTAAACTTCTTAGACAGTATCGTCAACTGAACCTAATCAGTGCCCAGCACCATGCCTCCCACAGTATCCTCTTAGACCACCTGTCCATAATACTGCCTCCTTCGTCAGAGGGAAAATTATAACTCTGACAATCACTCTGTCATCCATGTCACCTTTGAAGCCAGGAATGATAACCGTCTCCCGAAGGAGGCTGCCGTCATCAAATCCGTAGAACATTCACTTATGTTCTAAAACTGCCTCCTTATGTTTCTCCAGGATTGGATTAATATAAACTTATAGCATCTAGTGCAAAAACAACATCTGGTGTGGTACTTGACATCTCAAGCTCGACTCAATTGCCTAAGCAAGTGATATGCCAATCATGCACATCCCTCTCCCCTTTAGTCTGTAAGACACCTTTAGATAGGGTGACTCCATCACCTGCAGGACACCACCATGCCAGGAGTCATCTATTCCAAATACTTTTAGAATATTGTCAAAGTACCCACATTGGGAAACTACCCAAACCTAGATCTAAAACCATAGATCTTGAAACCAGAATGTCAGATATTATATCCATATCCTTTGTAGAGAAACAACTGTGTGACAACCACAGCATAACCGATCGTAGTATAAGAATTTTACTTCCTACTCTGTGTATGTCATCCATATACCAGGACATCACACCTTACTACCTTCTTAACAGATCCATCCCCTATTATGATGAAGTCAAAGCCATGACTGTCACATCAAAATTAGATAATCTATCTCCGCTATAACTGCTCTAGTCTATAAATAGACATAAGCTACTTGCCCACTATACTTCCGCTGCTCCCACTGACCACAACAACCCTATGGCAGAATAATATATATGTGCACTTCTAAAGCTAGTTTAGAACGACGCTATACTTAACCTTTTGCCGGGTCTCATAGTCTGGAACAACAGTAGTGCCAAGTCTGGGTAAACAAGAACCTCCCTGTCACCGTCCTTGAGGCTACCGGAGTACCTCTCGGGTGTCTAAGGTTACCTATCATATCTGCGGAGTGGCTATTGGAATGTCAAACCTGATTTGAATCTTTAGGTCCTATTAAATTTTCCGTAATCGTTTGCGGTTCTGGAATCACTTCCAGTTTTACCATACTCCCACTACTGTTTTCTGAAAAAATCTATTTTACTAAAACTGTGGCGAGTCAAGAACAATATCACTATTGATCTTCCAGATGGTAGAAAATCAACCCTCGTCATACCCCGGGTCAACCCACAAACAGCCATTACAGAAACGTGCCTTGAGTTATCCAGAGTCTGGTTTTAAGCATAAGCCGGACAACTCCCCGTACCTTAACATCATTAAGATATGAACCATTCTATATCCAATATAGAAACTTTGGCACTTATTTAATTGGAACCAGATTCTAATCATGCAGCTGTCTCCAGTGTATATCAACTTAATTTGGAGAGGCTAATCAGCATTACTCAACTTAGGAATACATCCAATTATGAGTAACCTGAACAAGTTTCTCAAAACTATTACTATCAACTGAATACCAATCACAAGTATCTACATCTTCGATCTCTTTGAAGAATCCCGATACTTGCGATACCTGGTTCTCTACTTTATTCTTATACCCGTAATTTCTCAAAACTTAGACCTTGTGTTTCTGCGAAACACTTGTCTAAAAACTAGAGAAGTCATAAATAAACAGAATATAGTACGAGGACCAACCTCTTTGTCCTAATGGACACTGGACAACATACAATACTCTGTATGAGTCCCTTGAGTTGAATAACTCAAAACCTGTGCATCGTAGGTTGAAAACTGTACTTATGGTTCAGAACTACTGTAACATTTTAAAAATAATTAAATAATTAATTAAATAAATAAAATCGTTTAAGTGAATTTTATAATTTTTGGTAAAGTAAAACGTAGTTTTCATAAAACTAAACCGTAATTATTTTTCACTATAAATTACCTATTTTAATTATGTTATTACTAATAAATGGTGTTTAGTTAGCCACTTCTAAATTTTTAGTTTAATTAAATATTTTTCTTAAATTAATTATTTTAAATATTAACATAAGCTTTATTTTTACACTAAATTAGTGTAAATTACAAATTTGAATGGGTTTAGTTAGAAAAAGTGAACCATTACATATTAGAATCAAGTGTGTTTCATGCAAAATTTATTTTCAAAATTTTACAATGGTTCTAGACTATTCTAGGTCAAATGGAGTGAAGAAAATAAAGAATTTTTAAATAAATTCATGAAAAGACTTAATTGTGTGATATTTTTGTGAAACCTTCTACACTTTTCTTCACCTTTTCTCACTCTCCTCTCTTTTCCTCACCTCATGGCCGGCCTCATCACTATGGGCAGCCCCAAAATTTTCCCCCCATCATTTTTGTATTAAAAATCATCAAAATTCAACAAAAATCCAAATAAAAATCTACAAAATCCTAATTAATTCCTACCCTCTATTCCTTGCTCATCTTTACATGGATTTTGGAGATGGAAAGTATTAATTTTGGAGGCTTATTTTCATGTTTGGATTTCATGTTGTGGAGGTATAAATTTTGTTCTTTTGATTTATTGTTGTTAGATGTTTCATTTAAGCATAATTAGATTTAATAAATTAATTCTATTTACAAGTTTTAAAATTCAAGTTAGGGTTTGTAAAATCAAGTTGTGGTTTTATTAATTCATTAGGGTTATAATAACTAGTTTAACACTTTTAGAAATGGAAAATCATGCATGGTTGTTATATTGTAAATTGTTATCCAAAATTGTTTAAATTAAACCATTTTTTTCAAACTAGATTTCTATATATTGTATATATTGGTGAAATAAAATTCCAATTAATGTTTGTAACACTAGATTGTGGTTTTAATGAGGGTATTAAATTGTTAGTGGAATGAAAAACTTAATTTGGTTACTAGTTTTTATTGATAATTGAAAAAATGTGAGAAAAATGCAATTTTTGCTAAATAGAATTTGGAAATTCTTAAATAAATGAGATTTAAAATCTAATTTATGGTTTCATTATATTACTATCATTATAAATTGTAGTTTGATAAGTTAAATTAGGCACAATCAAGTTTAGTCGTGAAATTATGGAAAATTTTGCTTGCAAGATGTTGAAATGGATAAAATTGCAAATTAGGAATTTATTTTTAATACAAATTAGTGTGATAAAAATATGGTAATGGTTTCTATAATCTAGTTAGGTTATTTAAAGAATATTATGACCATTAGTTTCTTTTAAACATCAAGTTTTGAAGTAAAACGGTAAATTGGCATTTTCGGGTTTTACGAAATCGGACGATTTAATCGATTTTAGGGTTTCGATGAATTAAATCATGTTTTATATTATAAGTAATGAGTTTTAAAACTATGAGTTGTTTGTTGATCTTTATCTCGATCAATCGGCGTTTGTACGCCGATATCGAGCGATATTGGTTCTTTTGCATGAGCGGGTTATAGGTTTTAACCTATGCGCGTGTCGTGTGTCGTTTTGGTGTTGTCCATGATTCAGTTTATGATATTATATGTGTTTGCGTATAGGTACCCCTCACGTGGACTGCGGGCGATGAAGAAGAGGATGGCGACACCGTCTTCGGCACACAAGGACCAGGTGAGTAGATGTATATCTACGGGGGGAAGTCGGGTGGATGGCGTTTAGCACC
The DNA here is from genome assembly GCA_030015575.1 of Agapanthus africanus. Classification (NCBI taxonomy): domain Eukaryota; kingdom Viridiplantae; phylum Streptophyta; class Magnoliopsida; order Asparagales; family Amaryllidaceae; genus Agapanthus; species Agapanthus africanus. Next base: position 328,597,302 of record JASDDO010000001.1, on the reverse strand, counting down.
CCCGCCAACGTAGAACAGGGATAGTACTTATTGTCATTAGGAAGCCAGACGTGACCTTAGAATTTCGGTGAGTAGGACCCTAGTAATGACCTTAGGATGGACTAGATTGATTTAGAAAGACCTTACCCGAGGATGAATATCTTGGAGGAGATTCGTAGGTGTCAGGTAGATACACACACACGCACACACTGAGACTCGACGTGGTGTATACGTGTATGTGTATATATATAGGACTAGGTGTAGGTATATATATATATATACACAATACGTATATATGATACAAGGATGTGATATGATACACGGGGATGAAACAATATAACTGTAGGGTTCCTAGGCACTCTCAAGAGGTCTCACAAGGCATCAACCATGCCAATTTCAAATTTTACGGGTGCCGAGAAACCCTAATACGGATCGTTGGCTAGATATATAGGCGAAAACTAGAGCTAGTAAACTACTTTACTAAGAGTAAACGGAAATACAACCTTTGTAGATCCGGTTCTCCACCTCCATGGCTCCGCGATGAAGTCTCCTCGCTGTACTAATCGGATCTTGGGCTCTAGCGTCGGCTTCATCGGAGAAAGGACGGGCTAGGTCATCGACTACGATGCCGAAGATGATCTACGTCGAGGCATCACAAGATCAAGCTCCAACTTCACCAAGCCTTGAAAACTTGTGAAGGAAACACCCTATACTACTTGGCAAGAGGTAGAGGATGAAGAAATAGGAAGTGGGTTCACTTTAGAATTGGATTTCTCACTCTTTTTCATCAATCACCATTGATGGTCAAGCTTTTTCTTCTTGTAAAGAAGAAGAAGAAGAAGATAATGATATCATAAGTTTTTTCAAAAAGAAAAGAATATGAATACTTATCATATACAAACCATGGTTAGGTGTAGAGAATCAACTAGGGTTAGTGAATGGTTAGGTTTAGAGATGAAGACAAAATGGTCACTTTGGTCAAACCTTCATGAAGCTTCAACAAGCTTCATCTTTGAAAGCAACCCTTTTGTTTTCATTTCCCTTTTTCTTTTTGTCAAAACAAAATAAATAAAGGCATAAATAAATCAAATGAAACCCTAACCATTGACTAACCATGGTTTAATCATACACCTAATCAAGTTAGCATGTATCATCAAACATGATACAATCAAGTGCACAAAACTATATCGAATATACAATGTGCACAAGCGAGTGAGAAAATCCATTTAAAGTGAACCAATACTAGTTAATGCAAAGTAATATATCAAATATATAATTATACATCAAATCATTAAATCAACACTTGATTTAACGATCCGGTCATATCTCATATAACCGACTAGTATCCTATGTATCGGCTTACCGAATCAATCCTTGATTCGATAACTAGGTTATATCGCATACAACCATTCGATACATTCATCGTGAGAATGGAATACGGTATCACATACACGCATTATTCTCGGCTCCGCACATATCTCATGTAACATTTTCAAAAATATAAAATATTAATTTTGGGAATTTTTATAATTTAATATTATTTTATTGATTATTTTAATATTAAATGCAAATAAATAGGAAAAATGTTAGAAAAAATTATGAAAAATTATGGAAAATTCTAAAATAGGGTAAATTAGTGGATTATGGCATTTTTAAGTTTTTGTGATTAGTTTGACAATAATTTAGTGCTAATCGCGATTAAAATCGCTAATCGGGTTTTTTGGCAATTTTGTGCAAAACTTGCACATATCACTTTTTCTACACTTGTGCATTTTTCTAGCCATGGTTTTCTTTTGGGATTACTATTGATGTGAGAAGGTTTGGATTTTAAAAGAAAAGGAAAAGAAAGGAAAATATAATGATGATGGTAGGTGAGAGAGAGAGGTGGACTTTGACTTAGCATACTTAGCCATTCTCCTCGTTTTCTGTGCACAGCCCCTGTTCCTCTAGTGTTGACCCAGGGTACTTCTAGTTTTGACAGATTCTATCTAGGGTGAAATCTGGGACATATATCCTAAGTTGCTATTTTGGATTCGTGTTTCCGTATTCCGTATTTTTGATTCTGAAATGGTGGAATGTGTTTTGCCTCGACTAATTGTCGTTTATACGACGATGTAGAGGATTTATTGATGGTTTTGAAGGCGTGCCATAGGTTCTCACCTATAGGCCCCCTTATCGTATCGTTTTGGATTTCGTGCGCCGTTTTAGATTGGATTTGGTTTTAATGCGCATATACGATATTTTGATGTGTAGGTACCCATGAAGACTTCGGGACGACAAGCAAATACGTGGTGACGTCCGCAATTGGTGATGCAAGGTGAGTAGATTATATCTACAGGGGGAAGTCGGGTGGATGGCGTATAGCACCCCCGCAGTCCGTAGATAGATTACTATGTAGTTTATTGTGATATTAGGTGTATTGTGGATAATGTAGGGTTAGAAGTGACTAGTGTAGTTCATAGTCGCGAACCCTAGGGTAGAATTACACCTACACACACACCCTTGCTTATCACTTGTACTTGCACTGTGATTGATGATATGTGATGACTTTGGAGATGAGTCGATGATGTGGGCTGGGTGCCCTGGGATCGGTGATTTTATACGATTCATATGTGGGATATGACTTGTGATTCTTGCGGGCTTGGGATATGTGTTTACCCCCGCATGCATACTTACTGAGGTTACCGTTTTGTACTAGACATAGAGTAGTACTCCAGACTATATGATCTGACGATGGTGATATCTGTTATGTGATGAGACAGTGAGATACTGACCCCTACCCAGCTATGGGGATGCCGTACGATGATTTACCGTACGAGCCGATATTGATGATAGATCCGCACTCATAACTCGAGGATATCTTATGATATGACATTGAGGCGAGATCACCGACTATATACTTTTATACATGTATCGACTCAGATTTAGGTGGTTTCCACACCTACCCCTCCTGATTGACCGGATACTTAGATGTAGTTTGCATAGTAGATACTTCACTGTGGTGTTGACTACTAGATATCTGCATTTTCCTGCTATTCGCATTGCTGGCATATGTTCATTGTTATATTATTATCATGCTGTTAGGACACCAGCACCATTATCGATGATGCGTATGTTTCACGTACACTATTTGCCGGCTCACACACTTCATCATCGATAATTGCCATGCCACTACACTGTAGTACTATTGCATTCATGATATGATTACTGCTTGGCATATTGTACACATGTACCTGTACACAAACATAGATGATTCTGACTTAATTGAGATTGAGGACCGCAAGATATTCTTTAAACTGATTCATTCTAAAGGAGCGGTTCCTCCCGACATATGTACATTACTATTCCATGTTGCATGATTTCCGATATGATTATCTCTCTTTACATGTCGCATACATCATGGATTGATTGCATAGCACATTGCATTGGATTTACTTCTTGATGTGGATTTTCATGTGATTTCTGATTTTGAGGACCGTGGGATTATTTAAGAAAAGATGTTCTTTTATGAAAACCCGGTACCTCGTGATATGATATTTGGGTGCGTCCACCACGCGTTTTCTCGGTGCTGAGACGTGTGCTTGAAACCTGATTCGAGGAGTGATGATCCGTTTGCGGGTTCGTGGTGGGCCCGGTATGGTTCCCCTCGGCGAGATGATCGATGGGTTATGCCGATTGAGCCTGGAGGCGGGCGAGTACCTACCGGTGATTGTATTTGAGCTCGGCGGATATCCGGGGGATACCGCCTGGAGCCGAGAGATGGGCGTACTGCCGGGGGCCGACGGGCCGCTACCGCAGACGGAGCCCAGAGATGGACATGGGTTGACTCGTGCTGCCGGGGCCGAGGGCCGATACCGCAGACGGAGCCCCATATGGATGAGGATTTACGTGTCGATGCTTGGCACGGGTTTCATGATGTTTTCCATGATATTGTTTATATCCTCATACTTGCATACATGATGCTTACTGTCAGTGGGTGACAGGTGGACGGGTTCCATATATATACAGACATGGATCATATACAGACTGGATTTACACTTGTCATACTTCATTTGTATATATAACAGGGTATGAGGGCGCTGTTATATATACCCTTACACCAATATTAGTGGTATGGGACGCTAATATATGTGTATTGATATCATTGATATTTCATCATACTTACCTCATGCAGGCATACCTTACACTGATGACATGTTATTACCTGAGTACCTGGCACTACATACATGATTAGATGTTACCTTGCCACCTTATTACACTCAGATGCACTCTTGTGGATTGTATTACTGATCGTTGACTTAGGTTTATGTCTTGCATTCGGTTTCTGCTTGTAGATATTTCTATTCACGAGTTGGCAACTCACCCCCGTTGTGCCACAGTCCTTGCAGGTTCTGCCGTACAGGTTTCATTGCGGCATTTCTGGCACACTACCTTCTTGCGGGTGATTTGCTTTGGTAGGTGGATTCTTTCGCATCAAGAATCACCATTTTATTCATGTATTTCATTGTATCTAGAAATTGTCCATCAACCAAAAACTTGTATATTCTTTCAGACTTAGAGACAGTGTGGTATTATTCGACCTTAGAGTCGCGCTTAGTAGTATTGCGGTTTTCTTGCTGCTTTTTGAGCTTTCCTTGATTTTGATCCTCGCCACTTGGCGTTGTATATTATCATATCATCGTGTGGTTGTGACCGTCGATTGACGAAGAGCTAGCTCCCGCTTGGGGATGCCTTTATCATTTTATATATTGTTATTCATGTTGTACCCCATTCGGGGCCAGTTTTACAAGAGAAACTCTGCCGAAAATTTTAGAAAAGACTGTACGGTTTTCAAATGCACATTCGGCTTAGTTATTTAAAAACCTTGATTTCAAACATGTTTTTCTTCACTTCTTTAAACCAGTTTTCTTTACTTATTCTCAAAAATGGTTTTAGATTTCTGGGCTTTTGGCTTACTTGGATCAGATGGAGTCCTATAGACTTCATATGGTTCAAGGGCCAGTCACGTGCTCTTTCGGGTCGTGACATCTCATATACGCTCCTATTTCGTTTCGCTTGAGCCAGGAAAGCTCTGTGTAAGACTCTAAAGACTCGTCAATACGCCGGCAGCAGGTGATGATCCTATCAAACACCCACAAGCCGCAAGCGGTCTGCTAAACGTAACGGCCACCCGGGTATTGAGCGATCAGAAGATCGACGAGCAAGCCCGCTCACACTCCAGTGAATCCAACCAGTAACATTACCGTACAGTCCGGTCTGATCGTCTGATATGCCGCATATCTCGCCTAAGGGTGGTAAACGTCAGACCCCAATAGCTCGATAAGTCGTGTCGATATGAGGTCTATAACAGTTCGAGAAACTATTGGTAACACTTACCAGTAAATCTCAGCAACCCTGGCCAGGGATTTTCGGTTATAGCCAATCGAATACAGCGCAACATCAACTCCCTATACCGGGAGAGACGAATCCCCTCCTATCGCTCATTGCCTCCATGTGATTCGGGACTGTACCCAAAAGCCACCGTTTTGCACGCCCTCTTGGACGTGGTAAGGTGGAAATCAAAGCACAGTGGGAACCACACAAGACTCTATGACGATCTCGGGTCAACAGACTACTCTGTACCAGTGTCACCAGAGAACTGCCATCTGACGTAAGGTATAATACCATCTGGGAGTTCTCGGCGAGTCCGTCCAGTATACCCAGACTCCACTGAGCACCCGTATATCATCTCTGATGTCAAACACCAATGGATATGGGATCATCCATCGCCCATCTGTATGGGTCGAGAAGGTATACGCTAGTCTACTCTGGTAAATCGATGCCCCGTTTCGATACACCCACGACTAGGGATTTTGAAGGATGTACTTATAGACTATCTGTCCCCACTAGTATGATCTGCATAATAGTCCAGGTAGTCAAGTACACATCCTAAGGGCTTAACAGAGAGACAATCAGTATACACGTTAAGGTAAAGTGCAACCAGATAGCATACTATCATGTCGAGCAAGAAAGTCCTCCCTATATATGTCCCAGCATCCACTACAATATACATCTTATGTACAGTAATGGCCTCTAGGGCATACATATAACTAACAATCTCCCACTTGCACTAGGGCCATCTGTAGCAGTGGTTGCAGTATCTCATACTCAACCATCCCATAAAAGTCTCTCTTCTGGGAAAAGGCCTTTGTGAGTGGATCCGCCGTGTTGTTCTCTGAGTCTACTCTTCTAACCTCGATCACCCTGGAGATCAACTATCTCCATGATCAGGTGATGCTGCCTCAGAATATGTCGGGATCACTGATGGGACGGACGATCCTTGGCATAAGCCACAACTCCATTGTCACACAATGGGAGGAACTAAGTTCATCTCATGAACAAATATACACCCAGACAGCCACTTTTGGTAGCATCTTAAGTAGCGATGTATCGAGCCTTCATCGTCTAGTATGCCACGGTATCTATCTTGGAACTCTTCTAATATACCGTCCCTTTACTGAGGTTAAAGACAATGCCTGTGACTGACTTTCAGTCGTCCTTATCACTCTGGAACCCTTCCAGTGATTCTCCCCAGGATCGGTTGATACCATCTCACTACAACTAGTGAGAATCCTAACATCCAATTAGATCTATCTCATAGATCCAAAACCCAGGATTTAGGAGGTATCACTTTCATCCTATCTGGAGAATCATTATGATAAGCGGAGATTGACCGAGCGTAGCATAGGAAACTCCTTCCCTATTAAGAGTATGTCATCCACGTACACTACGAGGATCATCACCATACTCCCTACTACCTTTTTGTATATACAAGGTTCATCTACCATTTTGATGATGTCAAACTGTTTGACTACTACATCAAAACAGATGTTCCAACTCCGCGATACCTGCTTTATCTTATAAAGCATCTTGCACACGTTTCCGCTGCTCCCACTGTCTACGAAGCCCTCTGGCTGTGTACTTATAGACGCCCTCTTCTAAAACATCATTTAGAAAAGATGTCATGACACCCAAGCACCAAATATCGTAGTCATGGTATGTAGCCGTGGCAAGTAGGATCTGGATGGACTTAAGCATAGCCACTTGAAAAGGTTTCATCATAATCAACGCCTGGTCGATGACGAAAAGCTTTAACAAGTCTAGCTTTGAAAGTCTCAACTTTTCCATATACACCAAGTAATCTTCTCAAGATATACTTGCTCCTGATGGGGATTTAACCCTTCAGATATAGCAACCAAAGTCCATACTTTGTTGGTGTATAAGGATTCCATCTCAGATCGCTAAGCATCCAGCCATTCTTATAGAGTCCCACTCCTGATGGCCAGCTCGAAACTAGTTGGGTCATCATCTCATGATGCAATCCTCGCTCCCACCGTCATAGAGAAACCGAAGTATCTCTCAGGTGGGTGAGGAACCCTACTAGATCGGCGGAGAGGCTGAGGTTCGTTGGTAACTATTGAATCCTTTGGTTTTATCAAATCATCTGCTGTAGTTTGTATAGCTGGAACCTTTCCAGTTCTACATTACAGACCTTGCCTCGAGCTTGTCCGGATTTTGCTTTTCAGACATAGGCTGGACAACCCCAAATCTTAACTAACTTAAGAGATGGGCTCTTCCCCTATCATATCAAATATGAAGTGGTAGGCAACTGATTTGATTTGAACCCTATTCAATAGGTATGCAGCTTCTTAAGTGCATAACTCCCAAAAGGAAATAGGTTACTCAGTATTACTCATCATAGAGCGCACCATATCACATAGGGTGTTATTGCTCCGCCCTGATATACCATCGTGCTATGGTGTATACGGAGGAGTAATGCTGAGAGAGAATCTCATTCTCCTTTAGAATAATCCAGGATTTCCGTGCTCAAGTATTCTCCTCCTCGATCTCATCAAAGGACATAATACTTATACCCGTATTGGTTCTCTACTTCTAACTTATATTCTGTGAATATCTCAAAAGGTTCTGACCTGTGTTTCAACAGGAACACATGTCTGAATCAAAAGAGATCATCAGAGAATTTAATGAAGTAAAAAGAACCGGTCTTGGCAAATGTAGACAGGGGACCTACATACATCAACATGTATCATCCCAAGAGTTCACTAACTCTTTCTCTGTTTCCAGTAAACGGAGCTATGGTCATCTTATCTCTGTGACATGACTGGCAAGTTTCACAAGATGTAAATTCAAACTGATTTAAATATGCATCTTCATGTAACTTCAGCTAGTCGGGTCGCATTGATATGACCTAGTCTACAATGCCTCAAGTAGGATTCGTTCATTTCTGAACTCTTCCTCTTGTGTGTGTTTCGTATACTAAGAACTGTAGTTTGATTTAGAACATCAATGCTTTTAGATAACGTGCTTGATCCGATCAACTTTTGGTATAGGAAATGTTCAAAACATTATCCAACTATACAAAATTTTATCATTTCTTTACTAATAAAGAGATTGATATGATTTTGTATATCAGGTTCGGTATCTAATAACATTCGTTTAGAATCAATGTATTTGGAATACAGGGTGACAGTGACCAACAGACTTGGCTGCAACACTTGCCCCGTTTTCTGCCTCATGAAACTTATCACCCGTTCTCAGTTCTTTACCTATCTGTAGCCCATGTAACAAATTACATATGCGGGATCCTGATCTGGTATCACATACCCAGGACGTAAAGAATACTGAGAAACAGTTCTGTATAATGAATACACCCGAAGGAGATGCATCATATGCACTTTCTTCGTTTGGGCGGCACGGGAATTCTGGTAATCCCCAATTTCCTTCTCTGTCTTATAACAATTATAAGTTGGAGCGGGACCAACGTTCGCCAGCTCAGTATAACAAGCGGGTTCGGTCAATATTCCGTATTATTATTTTGATTAAGGCGTGATATGGTCGCTACCTGGAGAGAGAGAGAAGAAAACACTCAGCGTGCGCTCTAGCAAGAATAGATTGGTTATTATTTTATCTAATCAGGATGGCTCCCACTGTTTTTATCAAATCTTCCTTCAAACCCTAAAAGGAAAGACTAGCCGGGATTAATTACATACTACAAGTTCGCCAATCTTTCAGCCAGGCCAGTGTCGGTACTTTGAGGGAGGTCCCCCGTGCTTTCGCACGAACCAAATTAATGTAAACCTCGTTTTCTCAGAGGCGTAACCCCGTTGACACCTTTCTAGACACATACTTGATCGGCTAATTGTAATGTGTAAAACTCTCCCAGGAGTAACTCTTACTCGCAGTGGGTATCGGGATCCAACTATCTCATAGAAGGTATGCAATCTCATTGCAAATTTCAACACTTGAAATTCCCCATAATATTTTGCCCCTAACCTCCTATGACCTTGACAAAGGCCAACAAACCATAGGATGCTAGTCAAGTTCAACCCGTCATTTCCTGATTGAATTAAACCCACCCGCACGACCCTTGACAAAGGCCAACAAGGTCGCACGACTACCCTAACCCAATCTGCATCATATGCATAAGCAGATAAGCACCAGTTAGCTACCGCACACTGCGCCATGACAAAGGCCAACAAACGCAGCACGAATACTAACTACTACTTATCCGAATTGACGGAGGAATACGACAGGTTTTTCTGAAAACCTATTGCGTAATGAACTTGATATCGTTGTAGAATCAAATGATTTTAAAAATGGAGTGCTTTTGAGGCTTTTCTAGTTTTGCTAAAGGAGTCACTCCCGGTGAAGGGATCGTCGGTCCTTTCCTCGTCGAATGAGGTGCGGGAGATATCATATATATCACTGTGCAAAGCAAAAACTCTTCAAAGCAATCAAAAGACAAACCGAGTGTATAGCATCTGCCAGTTATTGCTAAAGGAGTCACTTCCGGTGAAGGGATCTCGGTCCTTTCCTCATCGAATAAGGTGCAGGATATATCACATATACCTCTGTGCAAAGCAAGAACTGTAGCTACATGTTTTATTTTTGAAATTCGATTCTACAACATCTTTAGGTATCTTTTATTTCATTAATCACATTAATGAAGTCTCATCATTTAAGTACCTAAACATCACAGATAAATACGACGTACACTTATGCCATCCGCATTCGCCTCGATGTCTCCTCGTGCACCGTTTGGTTAGGTAACTAACGGCAGAGCAGGGCAGGGCTAGCGCGGGTGTAAAACATAAGTAACGTCTATATAATATATCATATATACGATATAAAGTATCCATCACAGAACATATCACATGATCACATCACAGATATCGCAGCAGAAGAATCATATGAAATATTGGATATACTAGGACTTCCGTGTTTTCAATACGAGCCAGTATAAAACACGGATTCCACGGTCGCGATGAATAGCCAAACCCACACCCCTAGACCCCTACAAGAGCGGCAAGCAACCCTACCAATTCTAGAGTTAGGAGACCCGGACTCGACTCCTCGAGTTGGTCTCCCACTGGTGTAGGGTTCCTAGGCACTCTCAAGAGGTCTCACAAGGCATCAACCATGCCAATTTCAAATTTTACGGTGCTGAGAAACCCTAAACTACGGATCGTTTCCTAGAAATCTAGGCGAAAAAGAAACTAGTTAACAATTAACTAAGAGATACGGAAATACAACCTTTGTAGATCCGGTCCTCCACCTCCACGGATCCGAGATGAGGTCCTCTCCGCTGTCCAAATCAAATCCGGGCTCTAGCGTCGGCTTCGTCGGAGAATGGGAAAGCTAGGTCGTCGATGTCCATGCCGAAGATGATCGACGTCGAGGCATCGCTAGATCGAGCTCCACCTTCACCGAGCCTTGAAAACTTGTGAAGGAAACACACTCTACTACTTGGCAAGAGGTAGAGGATGAAGAAATAGGAAGTGGGTAGACTTTAAAATTGGATTTCTCACTTGTTTCATCAATCCACCATTGATGAAGAAAGCTTTTCTTCTTTGAAGAAGATGAAGAAGAAAAAGCTAATTGTTATGATAAGTTTATTAAAAATTAGAAAAGAAATGAATACTTATCATATTAGAACCATGGTCAAGTGTAGAGAATTAACTAAGGTTAGATTAATGGTTAGGGTTAAAGATGAAGACAAGAATGGTTACAAAGTCAAAGTTTCATGAAGCTTCAACTAAACTCCAAAATTAGCAACCATTCTTTTCTTATCTATTCAAAATAAATAAATAAATAAATAAGTAAGAAAAGAAAACCCTAATCATTAGTTTAACCATGGCTTAATCCATTACACTTAACTATAGTTAAACATGTATCATCAAACATGATACAAACAAGTGTACAAAAGTATATCACATATACAATGTGCACAAACCAAGTGAGAAAATCCGTTTAAAGTGAACCAATACTAGTTAGTGCAAAATAATATATCAAATATATAATTATGCATTAAATCATTAAATCAACACTTGATTCAATGATCCGGTCATATTGCATATAACCGACTAATATCAAATGTATCGATTTATCGAATCAATCCTTGATTCGATAACTAGGTTATATCGCATACAACCATTCGACACATTCATCGCGAGAATAGAATACGGTATCACATACACGCATTATTCTCGGTCCCGCACATATCTCATATGCGCTCCTATTTCGTTTCGCTTGAGCCAGGAAACCTCTGTGTAGGACTCTAAAGACTCGTCAATACGCCGGCAGCAGATGATGATCATATCAAACACCCACAAGCCGCAAGCGGTCTGCTAAACGTAACGGCCACCCGGGTATTGAGCGATCTGAAGATCGACGAGCAAGCCCGCTCACACTCCAGTGAATCCGACCAGTAACACTACCGTACAGTCCGGTCTGATCGTCTGATATGTCGCATATCTTGCCTAGGGGTGGTAAACGTCAGACCCCAATAGCTCGATAAGTCGTGTCGATATGAGGTCTATAACACTTCGAGAAACTACTGGTAACACTTACCAGTAAATCTCAGCAACCCTGGCCAAGGATTTCCTGTTATAGCCAATCGAACACGGCGCAACATCAACTCCCTATACCGGGAGAGACGAATCCCCTCCTATCGCTCATTGTCTCCATGTGACTCGGGACTGTACCCAAAAACCACCGTTTTGCACGCCCTCTTGGACGTGGTAAGATGGAAATCAAAGCACAGTGGGAACCACACAAGACTCTATGACGATCTCGGGTCAACAGACTACTCTGTACCAATGTCACCAGAGAACTGCCATCTGACGTGAGGTATAATACCATCTGGGAGTTCTCGGCGAGTCCGTCCAGTGTACCCAGTCTCTACTGAGCACCCGTATATCATCTCTGATGTCAAACACCAATGGATATGGGATCATCCATCGCCCATCTGTATGGGTCGAGAAGGTACACGCTAGTCTACTCTGGTATATCGATGCCCCGTCTCGATACACCCACGACTAGGGACTTTGAAGGATGTACTTATGGACTACCATGTCCCCACTAGTATGATCCGCATCATAGTCCAGGTAGTCAAGCACACATCCTAAGGGCTTTACCAACATGTAACAGAGAGACTATCAGTGTACACGTTAAGGTAAAGATCAACCAGATAGCATACTATCATGTCGAGCAAGAAAGTCCTCCCTATATATGTCCAAGCATCCACTACAATATACATCCTATGTATAGTAATGGCCTCTAGGGCATACATATAACTAACAATCTCCCACTTGCACTAGGGCCATCTGTAGCAGTGGTTGTAGTATCTCATACTTAACCATCCCATAAAAAAAATCTCTCTTTGGGAACAGGCCTTTGTGAGTGGATCCGCTGTGTTGTCCTCAGAATCTACTCTCCTTACCTCGATCACCCTGGAGATCAACTATCTCCATGATCAAGTGATGCGGCCTCAGAATACGCCTGGGTCACTGATGGGACGGGTGTTCCTTGGCATAAGCCACAACTCCATTGTCTCACAATGGTAGGAACGAAGTTCATCTCATGAACTATTATACACCCAGACTGCCTCTATGGTAGCATCTTAAGTAGCGATGTATTCTGCCTTTATCGTCTAGTATGCCACGGTATCTAGCTTGGAACTTCTTCCAACATACCGTCCCTCTACTGAGGATTAAGACAATGCATGTGACTGACTTTCAGTCATCTTTATCACCCTGGAACCCTTCCAGTGATTCTCCCCAGGATCGATTGATACCGTCTCACTACAACTAGTGAGAATCCTAACATCCATTTAGATCTATCTCATAGATCCAAAATCCAGGATTTAGTGGGTATCACTTTGATCCTATGTGGAGAGTCATTGTGATAAGCGGAGATTGATCGAGTGTAGCATAGGAAACTCCTTCCCTATCAAGAGTATGTCATCCACGTACTCTACGAGGATCGTCACCATACTCCCTACTACCATTTTGTTTATACAAGGTTCATCTACCATTTTGATGATGTCAACTTCTTTGACTAATCCATCAAAACAGATGTTCCAACTCCGCGATGCCTGCTTTATCCTATAAAGCATCTTGCACACGTTTCTGCTGCTCCCACTGTCTACGAGGCCCCCTGGCTGTGTACTTATAGACGCACTCTTCTAAATCATCATTTAGAAAAGCAGTTAAGACACCCAACCACCAGAGATCGTAGTCATGGTATGCAGCCGTGGTAAGTAGGATCTGGATGGACTTAAGCATAGCCACTGGAAAAGGTTTCATCATTATCCACGCCTGGTCAATGAAGAAAACCTTTAACAAGTCTAGCTTTGAAAGTCTCAACTTTTCCATCTACACCAAGTAATCTTCTCAAGATATACTTGCTCCTGATGGGGATTTAACCCTTCAGATATAGCAACTAAAGTCCATACTTTGTTGGTGTATAAGGATTCCATCTCAGATCACTAAGCATCCAGCCATTCTTACAGAGTCTTACTCTTGATGGCCAGCTCGAAACTAGTTGGGTCATCATCTCATGATGCATTCCTCGCTCCCACTGTCATAGAGAAACCGAAGTATCTCTCAGGTGGGTGAGGAACCCTACTAGATCGGCGGAGAGGCTGAGGTTCGTTGGTATCTACTGAATCCTTTGGTTCTATCAAATCATCAGCTGTAGTTTGTATAGCTGGAACCTTTCCAGTTCTACATTACAGACCTTGCCTCGAGCTTGTCCGGATTTTGCTTTTCAGACATAGGCCGGTCAACCCTAAATCTTAACTAACTTAAGATATGGGCTCTTCCCATACCATATCTCATACGGAGTGGTAGGCAACTGATTTGATCGTGACCCTATTCAATAGGTATGCAACTTCTCAAGCGCATAACCCCCAAAAAGGAAACAGGTAACTCAGTAGTACTCATCATAGAGCACACCTTATCATATAGGGTGTGATTGCTCCGCCCCGACATACCATCGTGCAATGGTGTATACGGAGGAGTAATGCTGAGAGAGAATCTCATTCTCCTTTAGAATAGTCCAGGAATTCCATGCACAAGTATTCTCCTCCCTGATCACATCAAAGGACATAATACTTATACCCGTATTCTGGTTCTCTACTTCTCACTTATATTCTGTGACTATCTCAAAAGGTTCGGACTCATGTTTCAACAGGAACATATGACTGAATCTTGAGAGATTATCAGAGAATGTAATGAAGTACAAAGAACCAGTCTTGGCATATGTAGACTGGGGATCTACATACATCAACATGTATCATCCCAAGAGTTCACTAACTCTTTCTCTGTTTCCAATAAACGGAGCTATGGTCATCTTATCTTTATGACATGACTAGCGAGTTTCACAAGATGTAAATTCAAACTGATTTAAATATACATCTAAATGTAACTTCAGCCAGTCGGGTCGCATTGATCTGACCTAGTCTACAATACCTCAAGAAGAATCCGTTCATTTCTGAACTCTTCCTCTTGTGTGTGTTCCATATACTAAGAACTGTGGTTTGATTTAGAACATCAATGCTTTTAGATAACGTGCCTGAACCGATCAACTTTTGATATAGGAAATGTTCAAAACATTATCCATCAATACAAAATTATATCCTTTCTTTTCTACCGAAGAGAGTGATATGATTTGGTATATCAGGTTCGGTATCTAATAACATTCGTTCAGAATCAATGTATTAGTAATACAGGGTGACAGTGACCGACAGACTTGGCTGCAACACTTGCCCCGTTTTCTGCCTCATGAAACTTATCACCCGTTCTCAGTTCTCTACCTAACTGTAGCCTTATGTAACAGATTACATATCTGGGATCCTGATCTGGTATCACATACCCAGGACGTAAAGAATACTGAGAAACAGTTCTGTATAATGAACACACCCGAAGATGATGCATCAGCATGCACTCTCTTCGTTTGGGCGGCACGGGAATTCTGGTAATCCCTAATTTCCTGCTCTGTCTTATAACAATTA
The DNA here is from genome assembly GCA_030015575.1 of Agapanthus africanus. Lineage (NCBI taxonomy): Eukaryota > Viridiplantae > Streptophyta > Magnoliopsida > Asparagales > Amaryllidaceae > Agapanthus > Agapanthus africanus. The sequence continues at coordinate 328,581,968 of JASDDO010000001.1, read as the reverse complement.
TAAGTTGGAGCGGGACCAACGTTCCCCAGCTCAGTATAACAAGCGGGTTCGGTCAATAATCCGTTTTATTATCTTGATTAAGGCGTGATATGGTCGCTACCTGGAGAGAGAGAGAAGAAAACACTCAGCGTGCGCTCTTGCAAGAATAGATTGGTTATTATTTTATCTAATCAGGATGGCTCCCACTGCTTTTTATCAAATCTTCCTTCAAACCCTAAAAGGAAAGACTAGCCGGGATGAATTACACACTACAAGTTCGCCAATCTTTCAGCCAGGCCAGTGTCGGTACTTTGAGGGAGGTCCCCCGTGCTTTCGCACGAACCTAATTAATGTAAACCTCGTTTTCCCAGAGGCGTAACCCCATTGACACCTTTCTAGACACCTACTTGATCGGCTAATTGTAATGTATAAAACTCTCCCAGGAGTAACACTTACTCGCAGCGGGTATCGGGATCCAACTATCTCATAGAAGGTATGCAATCTCATTGCAAATTTCAACACTTGAAATTCCCGATAATATTTTGCCCCTAGCGTCCTATGACCTTGACGCAGGCCAACAAACCATAGTGCGCTAGTCAAGTTCAACCCGTCATTTCCTGATTGAATTAAACCCACCCGCACGACCCTTGACGCAGGCCAACAAAGTCGCACGACTACCCTAATCCAATCTGCATCATATGCATAAGCAGATAAATACTAGTTAGCTACCGCACACTACTCCTTGACGCAGGCCAACAAACGTAGCACGAATACTAACTACTACTTATCTGAAATGATGGAGGGCTACGACAGGTTTTTCTGAAAACCTATTGCGTAATGAACTTGATATCGTTGTAGAATCAAATGATTTTAAAATGGAGTGCTTTTGAGGCTTTTCTAGTTTTGCTAAAGGAGTCACTCCCGGTGAAGGGATCGTCGGTCCTTTCCTCGTCGAATGAGGTGCGGGATATATTATATATATCACTGTGCAGAGCAAAAACTCTTAAAAGCAATCAAAAGACAAACCGAATGTGTAGCATCTGCCAGTTATTGCTAAAGGAGTCACTCCCGGTGAAGGGATCTCGGTCCTTTCCTCATCGAATAAGGTGCAGGATATATCACATATACCTCTGTGCAAAGCAAGAACTGTAGCTACCTGTTTTATTTTGAAATTCGATTCTACAACATCTTAGGTTTCTTTTATTTCATTAATCACATTAATGAAGTCCCATCACTTAAATACCTAAACATCACAGATAAATACGACGTACACTTATGCCATCCGCATTCTCCTCGATGTCCCCTCGTGCACCGTTAGGTTAGGTAACTAACGGCAGAGCAGGGCAGGGCTAGCGCGGGTGTAAAACATAAGTAACGTTTATATAATATATCATATATACTATATACTGTATCTATCACAGAACATCACATGATCACATCACAGATATCGCAGCAGAAGAATCATATGAAATATTGGATATACTAGGACGTCCGTGTTTTCAATACGAGCCAGTATAAAACACGGATTCCACGGTCGTGATGAATAGCCAAACCCACACCCCTAGACCCCTACGAGAGCGGCAAGCAACCCTACCAATTCTAGAGTTAGGAGACCCGGACTCGACTCCTCGAGTTGGTCTCCTACTGGACTCCAGAACCCGGTTACTTGTGCTCCCCTCCTTGGGTCTATCCTAGTGCGGAAAAGTAAATAATATACAAAGGGTGACAACTTCCGCAACCTGGAAGCGCCCCAAATAAAAGAATATTACATACAAGTTTTTACATGAATGAAAAAGAAAAACACTCATCTCACATAAAAACCCCCGGCTATTCAAACACGACGATCCAATATAACATATCCAGCAACACATAACATCACATGTCATCAACGTAAGTAAATTTGCGCATCCCAATTGTCGTTGACATATAGCAACAAAACCGGCGATATCACATATTACACTTACGGTCACAGAAAAGAAAGTGTAAAACTACAACAGTTGGAATCCGCAACCACCTCAGACATCGCATGCCTGACCAAATGAATTACTTAGACATCGCATGCCTAACAATTATAAACTCCGCATTTTAGTCTCATTATCGAAAACACTTTTCAATATCGAGTCGGGCAATTCAACAAGATTCCCGAAAAACTGATCGAATGCTCATCGCAAACTTTAGTAGGCGGCCGCACCCCTGATACCGTCGACGAAGTGCACCAAGGCGGAACACCGCTACCGAGAGCACCCGAACGGATGCTTTCGGCGACGGGGTTCTCCTACAGTCACTTGGTCGGGGCTATGGAGTGAGGCTGTCTATTAAGTTTACCCGGCGAGTATCCGCGTACGCTACGTGATTGCGACGGACTTTTGATCACATCAAAATTCCGTGGCAACCGATCAAGTGAAACTAAAGTGCTATGTTTATAACATTCATTCAGTTATCTCATAACTACTTGTGAATTCCAATTATTGTATCACATTCCGGATAAATAGAAAATGTTAAACTTTCCGATCGAACAATCGAACACCCAAGTTTTCCCGATACAGGTCAACACATGAAATAAGTCTAACAACATTCAGTTCGTGCCTCAGTACCAACGGTCCAGCCGTAGAAGGGTCAAGCCAACGCCTCACATGTGGCACGCCGTACTGCCCCAAACCCGAAGGTTCAAAGGGCAGTTCAAGACGGTCACATAATCGAGTTAAGGTTTGTTGTCTTCTAGAGGGACCATCGCGTTACTTGCACTACTTAGAATGTCGTTAAACTACGGAAAAATCCAACTCTTGGAAATTTCCCGACAGGGGAAAAATTGGGTATTTATATCCGGTCGAACTTTTTAACATATTCTAAAATTTATCCGGAAAGCCAAATAGACAACATTTGATACCCCGATCGAAACACCGAATCCCCAAAACAACTCCAGAAAATTCAACTCTTGAATAAATTTTAAAAATACCCAGAAAATCCAGCATAATATAATAGGAGTTACTGTGCAAACAGTGTACGATGACGTCATCATTCCGCCGCGGAACCGCCGCAGAAGCCAGGCTTCTACCGCGTTTCCGCCGCGGTTTGTACTGTTCATCAGTAAATTTTTGCGTCGTAATTCTTAAAATTCCCTGCTGAATTTTTTAAGCATTTTTAATCTGGAAAAATCCACGTTTTTTGAAAAAGTACAGAGAGCAATTTGTATTGGGGTTTTCGGGTTCGTTCGGGTTTCAAAATCCGTCTAGACTTCGCCTAAGGCTCTAGCTAGGCTCTGATACCACTGTAGGGTTCCTAGGCACTCTCAAGAGGTCTCACAAGGCATCAACCATGCCAATTTCAAATTTTACGGAGCTGAGAAACCCTAAACTACGGATCGTTTGCTAGAAATCTAGGCGAAAAAGAAACTAGTTAACAATTAACTAAGAGATACGGAAATACAACCTTTGTAGATCCGGTCCTCCACCTCCACGGATCCAAGATGAGGTCCTCTCCGCTGTCCAAATCAAATCCGGGCTCTAGCGTCGGCTTCGTCGGAGAATGGGCAAGCTAGGTCGTCGATGTCCATGCCGAAGATGATCTACGTCGAGGCATCGCTAGATCGAGCTCCACCTTCACCGAGCCTTGAAAACTTATGAAGGAAACACACTCTACTACTTGGCAAGAGGTAGAGGATGAAGAAATAGGAAGTGGGTAGACTTTAAAATTGGATTTCTCACTTGTTTCATCAATCCACCATTGATGAAGAAAGCTTTTCTTCTTTGAAGAAGATGAAGAAGAAGAAGCTAATTGTTATGATAAGTTTATTAAAAATTAGAAAAGAAATGAATACTTATCATATTAGAACCATGGTCAAGTGTAGAGAATTAACTAAGGTTAGATTAATGGTTAGGGTTAAAGATGAAGACAAGAATGGTTACAAAGTCAAAGCTTCATGAAGCTTCAACTAAACTCCAAAATTAGCAACCATTCTTTTCTTATCTATTCAAAATAAATAAATAAATAAATAAGTAAGAAAAGAAAACCCTAATCATTAGTTTAACCATGGCTTAATCTATTACACTTAACTATAGTTAAACATGTATCATCAAACATGATACAAACAAGTGTACAAAAGTATATCACATATACAATGTGCACAAACCAAGTGAGAAAATCCGTTTAAAGTGAACCAATACTAGTTAGTGCAAAGTAATATATCAAATATATAATTATGCATTAAATCATTAAATCAACACTTGATTCAATGATCCGGTCATATCGCATATAACCGACTAATATCAAATGTATCGATTTATCGAATCAATCCTTGATTCGATAACTAGGTTATATCGCATACAACCATTCGACACATTCATCGCGAGAATAGAATACGGTATCACATACACGCATTATTCTCGGTCCCGCACATATCTCATATGCGCTCCTATTTCGTTTCGCTTGAGCCAGGAAACCTCTGTGTAGGACTCTAAAGACTCGTCAATACGCCGGCAGCAGGTGATGATCATATCAAACACCCACAAGCCGCAAGCGGTCTGCTAAACGTAACGGCCACCCGGGTATTGAGTGATCAGAAGATTCACGAGCAAGCCCGCTCACACTCCATTGAATCCAACCAGTAACACTACCGTACAGTCCGGTCTGATCGTCTGATATGTCGCATATCTTGCCTAGGGGTGGTAAACGTCAGACCCCAATAGCTCGATAAGTCGTGTCGATATGAGGTCTATAACACTTTGAGAAACTACTGGTAACACTTACCAGTAAATCTCAGCAACCCTGGCCAGGGATTTCCTGTTATAGCCAATCGAACACGGCGCAACATCAACTTCCTATACCGGGAGAGACGAATCCCCTCCTATCGCTCATTGTCTCCATGTGACTCGGGACTGTACCCAAAAACCACCGTTTGCATGCCCTCTTGGACGTGGTAAGATGGAAATCAAAGCACAGTGGGAACCACACAAGACTCTATGACGATCTCGGGTCAACAGACTACTCTGTACCAGTGTCACCAGAGAACTGCCATCTGACGTGAGGTATAATACCATCTGGGAGTTCTCGGCGAGTCCGTCCAGTGTACCCAGTCTCTACTGAGCACCCGTATATCATCTCTGATGTCAAACACCAATGGATATGGGATCATCCATCGCCCATCTGTATGGGTCGAGAAGGTACACGCTAGTCTACTCTGGTATATCGATGCCCCGTCTCGATACACCCACGACTAGGGACTTTGAAGGATGTACTTATGGACTACCATGTCCCCACTTGTATGATCCGCATCATAGTCCAGGTAGTCAAGCACACATCCTAAGGGCTTTACCAACATGTAACAGAGAGACTATCAGTGTACACGTTAAGGTAAAGATCAACCAGATAGCATACTATCATGTCGAGCAAGAAAGTCCTCCCTATATATGTCCAAGCATCCACTACAATATACATCCAATGTATAGTAATGGCCTCTAGGGCATACATATAACTAACAACTGGACCCCAGAACCCGGTTACTTGTGCTCCCCTCCTTGGGTCTATCCTAGTGCGGAAAAGTAAATAATATACAAAAGGTGACATCTTCCGCAACCTGGAAGTGCCCCAATAAAAGAATATTACATACAAGTTTTTACATGAATGAAAATGAAAAACACTCATCTCACATAAAAATCCCCGGCTATTCAAACACGACGATCCAATATAACATATCCAGCAACACATAACAACACATGTCATCAACGTAAGTAAATATGCGCATCCCAATTGTCGTTGACATATAGCAACGAAACCGGCGATATCACATATTACACTTACGGTCACAGAAAAGAAAGTGTAAAACTACAACAGTTGGAATCCACAACCTCTTTAGACATCGCATGCCTAATCAAATGAAATACTTAGACATCGCATGCCTAACAATTATAAACCCCGCATTTTAGTCTCATAATCGAAAACACTTTTCAATATCTAGTCGGGCAATTCAACAAGATTCCCGACATCCTGATCGAATGCTCGTCGCAAACTTTAGTAGGCGGCCGTACCCCCGATACCGTCGACGAAGTGCACCAAGGCGGAACACCGCTGCCGCGAGCACCCGGACGGATGCTTTCGGCTACGGGGTTCTCCTACAGTCACTTGGTTGGGGCAATGGGGCAAGGCCGTCTATTAAGTTTACCCGGCGAGTATCCGCGTACGCTACGTGATTGCGACGGACTTTTGATCACATCAAAATTCCGTGGCAACCGATCAAGTGAGACTAAACTGCTATGTTTATAACATTCATTCAGTTATCTCATAACTTCTTGTGAATTCCAATTATTGTATCCCATTCTAGATAAATAGAAAATGTTAAACTTTCCGATCGAACAATCAAACACCCAAGTTTTCCCGAAACAGATCAACACATGAAATAAGTCTAAAAACATTCAGTTCGTGCCTCAGTAGCAACGGTCCAGCCGTAGAAGGGTCAAGCCAACGCCTCACATGTGGCACGCCGTACTGCCCGAAACCCTAAGGTTCAAAGGGCAGTTCAAGACGGTCACATAATCGAGTTAAGGTTTATTGTCTTCTAGAGGGACCATCGCGTTACTTGCACTACTGAGAACGTCGTTAAACCACGGAAAAATCCAACACTTGGAAATTTCCCGGCAGGGGAAAAGTTGGGTATTTATATCCGGTCGAACTTTTTAACATATTCAAAAATCATCCGGAAAGCCACACAGACAAAATTTGATAATCCGATCGAACATTCGAATCCCCAAAACAACCTCAGAAAATTCAACTCTTGAATAAATATTAAAAATTCCCATAAAATTCAGCATTTAAATAAAGAAGTTACAGTGCAAAAATGGTTGACTGAATAGACTAAATGAGCGCGGAACCGCCGCAATAGGCGGCTAATGCCGCGGATCCGCCGCGCTTTAGACAGATCATTAGGTAATTTTTGCACCGTAATTCTTAGAATTTCCTGCTGAATTTTTTAAGCATTTTTAATTTGGAAAAAACCACTTTTTCAGAAAAAGTCCAGAGAGGGTTAAAAGTTAGGGTTTTGGGGTTCGATCGGGTTTCTAACATCGTCTACGCATCGCCTAAGACTCTAGCTAGGCTCTGATACCACTGTAGGGTTCCTAGGCACTCTCAAGAGGTCTCACAAGGCATCAACCATGCAAATTTCAAATTTTACGGGTGCCGAGAAACCCTAATACGGATCGTTGGCTAGATATATAGGCAAAAACTAGAACTAGTAAACTACTTTACTAAGAGTAAACGGAAATACAACCTTTGTAGATCCGGTTCTCCACCTCCATGGCTCCGCGATGAAGTCTCCTCGCTGTACTAATCGGATCTTGGGCTCTAGCGTCGGCTTCATCGGAGAAAGGACGGGCTCGGTCATCGACTACGATGCCGAAGATGATCTACGTCGAGGCATCACAAGATCAAGCTCCAACTTCACCAAGCCTTGAAAACTTATGAAGGAAACACCCTATACTACTTGGCAAGAGGTAGAGGATGAAGAAATAGGAAGTGGGTTCACTTTAGAATTGGATTTCTCTTTCTTTTTCATCAATCACCATTGATGGTCAAGCTTTTTCTTCTTGTAAAGAAGAAGAAGAAGAAGAAGATAATGATATCATAAGTTTTTTCAAAAAGAAAAGAATATGAATACTTATCATATACAAACCATGGTTAGGTGTGGAGAATCAACTAGGGTTAGTGAATGGTTAGATTTAGAGATGAAGACAAAATGGTCACTTTGGTCAAACCTTCATGAAGCTTCAACAAGCTTCATCTTTGAAAGCAACCCTTTTGTTTTCATTTCCCTTTTTCTTTTTGTCAAAAAAAAATAAATAAAGGCATAAATAAATCAAATTAAACCCTAACCATTAACTAACCATGGTTTAATCATACACCTAATCAAGTTAGCATGTATCATCAAACATGATACAATCAAGTGCACAAAACTATATCGAATATACAATGTGCACAAGCGAATGAGAAAATCCATTTAAAGTGAACCAATACTAGTTAATGCAAAGTAATATATCAAATATATAATTATACATCAAATCATTAAATCAACACTTGATTTAACGATCCGGTCATATCTCATATAACCGACTAGTATCCTATGTATCGGCTTACCGAATCAATCCTTGATTCGATAACTAGGTTATATCGCATACAACCATTCGATACATTCATCGCGAGAATGGAATACGGTATCACATACACGCATTATTCTCGGTCCCGCACATATCTCATATGCGCTCCTATTTCGTTTCGCTTGAGCCAGGAAACCTCTGTGTAGGACTCTAAAGACTCGTCAATACGCCGGCAGCAGGTGATGATCATATCAAACACCCACAAGCCGCAAGCGGTCTGCTAAACGTAACGGCCACCCGGGTATTGAGCGATCAGAAGATTCACGAGCAAGCCCGCTCACACTCCATTGAATCCAACCAGTAACACTACCGTACAGTCCGGTCTGATCGTCTGATATGTCGCATATCTCTCCTAGGGGTGGTAAACGTCAGACCCCAATAGCTCGATAAGTCGTGTCGATATGAGGTCTATAACAGTTCGAGAAACTACTGGTAACACTTACCAGTAAATCTCAGCAACCCTGGCCAGGGATTTCCGGTTATAGCCAATCGAACACAGCGCAACATCAACTCCCTATACCGGGAGAGACGAATCCCCTCCTATCGCTCATTGCCTCCATGTGATTCGGGACTGTACCCAAAAGCCACCATTTTGCACGCCCTCTTGGACGTGGTAAGGTGGAAATCAAAGCACAGTGGGAACCATACAAGACTCTATGACGATCTCGGGTCAACAGACTACTCTGTACCAGTGTCACCAGAGAACTGCCATCTGACGTAAGGTATAATACCATCTGGGAGTTCTCGGCGAGTCCGTCCAGTGTACCCAGTCTCCACTGAGCACCCGTATATCATCTCTGATGTCAAACACCAATGGATATGGGATCATCCATCGCCCATCTGTATGGGTCGAGAAGGTATACGCTAGTCTACTCTGGTAAATCGATGCCCCGTCTCGATACACCCACGACTAGGGATTTTGAAGGATGTACTTATAGACTATCTGTCCCCACTAGTATGATCTGCATCATAGTCCAGGTAGTCAAGTACACATCCTAAGGGCTTTACCAACATGTAACAGAGAGACAATCAGTATACACGTTAAGGTAAAGTGCAACCAGATAGCATACTATCATGTCGAGCAAGAAATTCCTCCATATATATGTCCCAGCATCCACTACAATATACATCCTATGTACAGTAATGGCCTCTAGGGCATACATATAACTAACAATAACTGGGCTTGATGCCGTGATTCTTGGCTTTACGGTCGTGTTATGATGTTAGCGGATCATTAGGAAATGAGATAATGAATAGGTATACATAAATAATAAAGGTTGGTGATGATATTGAAGTATATGGGACTCTAAAATAGAACCCGGACCGTAACCTGTGCCTGAAATTTTGATATGATATCATATAGGTGTGACTTGATTACGATATGATCTAAGTGTGACTTAATCACAATATGATACATATGACATGATATTTCTAGGGATAAATTAACGATGTATATTTATGCTGACAATGATATATGATTGATGTATGCGATTACAGTAAAGCCCCTTGATCTTGACATGTGTTGATGATGATATTATACGAATGATGAGACACGTAGGTGATACTTGACCCATACCCCGATATTGGGATGCCGTACGATGGATTTTACCATACGAGGCATAGATATGATGATTGATCCGCACTCTTGATTCGAGGAAGCCGTACTTTGTACGTGACGCTATTGAGGCTGGATCGCCGACTATTAGGGAAATTGACTCAGACTTTAGGTGTACTCTTATTTCTTATTGACTAGTTTCTTAGGTTTAGTTCCTTAGGAGATTAGATGGACACTAGTTTAGGGTCGAGTCATATAGTTGTAGTTATACTTGTATATCAAATGGGTGGATAATACACATCCGTCTTTACTTTCAGACTGTAATCATCATGGTGCATGTTCATTCATATGTTTCTATAATCAGTATAAAACTCTGCCTGTTAGGACACCAGCACCATTACCGATGATGCGCATATTCCACGCTCACTTATTTGCCGGCTCACACACATCATCATCGGTAATTGCTATGTCACGTACACTTTAGAACATATTATCTTTTATTGATAGAATCAGCCAACAGTTAGATCGATATATTATTGTGATTACTCTCTGGTGTTAGTATAGACATGGTATTTATTACTTAGACATTTCATGCATTCACATTTTCATGTTATCATGCAGTATTATGGGCATATGCCGACACTTATCATATACTTACTCATGATTTTGGGATTTTGGATTTCTATGAGATTTCTGGATTTTGGGGAAAACAGCAAGAATCTATAAAAACTTCTCTCTCTCTTCTCTTTTCTTTTTAAAACATAAGATGCGGTTTTCTTGTGATGTATGTGTCGTCCACCATGAGATTTCATGTTTTCTGTTGGATTTCGAGACCCGATTCGAGGAGTGGATGAACCGTCTTAGGTACATGGTGGGCCCGGTATGGTACCCCGGGGCAAGAAGATCGAGTTGTAGACGATGAGCCTGGCAGGGGAGGACTACCTACCGGTGATGTCTGGCGCGGCGGATATCTGGAGGATACCGACCGTTGTCGTGGGATTTGATGATATGGGCCGATCCGGACTGATGGAGCCCGAGATATTGAGACTATGAGACATTGAGATTATGAGGTATTGAGACTTGAGATTTACATGTTTTGTGTCGATGCTTGACACAGATTTCCATGGATTTCATCGTTGATATTTCAGATTTCTATGCACATTTTACCATGATAAAAACTAAAGATTTCTTATACAGATATATCTAGATTTCAGGATTTGTTATTGTACATTCATGGTGCATGCATACTCATTCACATTACATAGTACTATATGAGGCACTGACACGAGCACGGAGCATTTGCACTTACACGTAGTTTATTATCCTGTCTTTACTTGATGACTAGTAGTATATTAGTATATTATTATGACCTAGGACAGCGTCGTGCATTCGATTTCTTTTCGCAGATATCTTCTACTCACGAGTTGGCAACTCACCCTCGTTGTGCCAAATTTTATTACAGGTCCGATATACAGGTTTTCCTGGCATATCTTTTCATTCAGGGTGATTTGCATAGTAGGTTGGTTCACTTGTATCTGGACCGCCATTGTACTTTTATTATTTCTTTTGTATCTAGTAAGCTCCATCAACCAAACTTGTATTACTTGATAGTTACTTGACCAGTTATTTTTAATTCGACCTTAGAGTCGCGCTTGTATTATCATGATATCTGGTGGATTTGTTTTCTTTTGAGTTTTGAGCCTCGCCCTTTGGCGTTGTATACTTTTGTGCATTGGTGTGGTTATTTCCGCCTTTTGGAGTAGAGCTAGCTCCCGTTGGGGATGCTTTTTATTGATTGTATATATATTATTCTTATTTGTACTCGTTTGGGGCCAGTTTTTCAAAGGAGACTCTGCCGAAATTTTTGAGAAAATTGGATGTTGCTTTTAAACTTGTTTTCTACATGTTTTCCTTTACTTCTTCTTCTTTTTATGGTTTAGATTTCTGGCCTTCGGCTTACTTAGGTTATGTTGCGCCTCTAGACGCTTCGTAATCTAAGTGTCGGTCACGTTCCGTACTTTCGGGTCGTGACAACTACTCCGCTGTTCAATGCTCCTTACCCTATAGTCAACTGATATAGGTAAATGTCACGGACATAATTTCAAAAAGTTATATCTCAGTTTATAAAAATAAACATACAGATATATCATTTTGAAATTGTTACACAAGAACGGATACTCAAAACCAAATACATGTCGTCCGGTAAAAACCCAGGCGATTTCCTCAAATATTACCAATTACAATGAATTCCGATATAATGAGGATGATCACCTTATTCCTAATAACTTACTCCCACTCATCATCTGTAAAACCATACAGATGTGAGAATCATACCTGGTAAATACATACCCTGGAGTTAGTATCTAATCGGGAAATCAGTTTTCATTTAACAATGCACAGTGAAACTGAAACATGAAAATGTTTCGTAGGGGTATCCTGGTATTCCTAGTAATGCCTCTTCCATAATCCAATTCATAACTATAACCGTATATTTCTTTGCCATCTCTCCAAATCCGTTTATTTGTCTTTAGTCGTTACCTTCTGTACACCATCGTTAGGCTAAATGGTTTTCTTCCTTCCCTACCGTTCGGCACCAGCCTATGGTTTGGAAGAAGACTATCCAATAAGCGTAATAGGTGTACCCTCCTAAACCATAGAGTACTCGCAACCTGAGAGAAGGTGATGATAAAAGACAACTGAATAATACCTTATTCTATTTCTCCCGAACTGGGGAAAAAAGAAAAGGTGAAATAGGAGTGGCGATGAAGTACGCAGTTTGGTCGTGAATGATAGGAGTCGCAATTTACTTTACCCTCTTTCTAATCCCTTTATTTTGTCTTTACATATTACCTTATTTACACCCTACTTTGGCTAATTAGTTTTCTTCATTCCCTACCTTTCGTCACCTGCCTATGGTTTGGAAGAAGACTATCCAATAAGCGTAAAAGGTGTACTCTCCTAAACTATGGATCCCTCGCAACCTGAGAGAAGGTGATAATAAAAGACAACTGAATAAACCAATTCTATTTCTCCTGAACCTGGATCCATCCTCGAAGAAGTCCCTTCGAGTTCGTATATAACCATATGATGGATCTATCCAATGGAAGTGGATGTCCGTAGTAATACGGGATGTTCTGAGGAATGCAAAGGGTAAAAGAAGGAGTGGCAATGACTTATGCAACTTAGACAATCCAAAAGCCAGTATTTTAAGAAGGTTCGGTCAACTTGGTCACTGAGTCATAGTTTAGGGTCGGTCAAAGGTGGCTGCCAAAATAAGAAAGAGAAAAGAAACACTCTGTGTGCACTCTAACCTAGATCAGAATGGTTATCACTTTATCTAATCAGGAAACCTCCTACAGTACTGTCAAATTCTCTTCCAAACCTGAAAGAAGAATCAATCGGGATCACCCGAAGAGTAAACCAACTCATCAGTAGGAATCGGGATCCAACTCTCATCGCATGATAACGTGACGGAATCCACTCACGTTATCACATTCCAGAAGGTATGTGTATGCCTGGAAAGTTTCAGTCTCTTTAGAAACTCCCGATATGATTTTTACCCCATGTTCTTATGACCTTGACGAAGGCCAACAAATCATAAGTCACATGTCAAGTTCTACCCGTCATTATCTTGTTAATTCGAACCCACCCATAGATACCCTTGACGAAGGCCAACAAGGTAATACGATTGTCCCAAACCAACTCATCTATCTATGCAACAGAACAGTAACAAGCAGTTACCATCCACTATGCCTTGACGAAGGCCAACAAACATAGCATGAATACTACGTGCTACCGTCTGAAACGACGGAGGGCTACAGCTGGTTTTTGGCGAAAAATCTTTAACGTAATGAACTTGATCTCGTTGAAGGAACCTGATAGCTTTTTATAAAAATATAGTGGCGAAAACCTTTGCTAAAGAGGTCACTCCCGGTAAAGGGATCTCGGCTCTTTCCTCATAGAATGAGGTGCAGGATATTCTAACCGAAGCAACATGTAATCTACTATAGTGAAGTTATTACCCTGACGCAAAATTCTGCCCAAGGGTCACTCCCGGTGAAGAAATCTTGGCCCTTGCCTCGTCGAATGAGGTGCAGGATATTCCAACCGAATATCACTATGCAAAACAAAAGAAAACGTTTTTGTAATAACACTTTTTAAAACTGTTCCAATAACATCTGAACAGGTTTGTTTTCCTTTGCATTGATCAGAATCAACGCAGTCCCATCAATTAATCACACCAGAAAAGAACGAAAATAAAATGTACGTATATGCTATGCGCATTCGCCACTGGGTCCCGTCATTGCCCGTTAGGTTACTTAACTAACGACAGAGCGGGGACTGGACTAGCGCGGGTGCAAAACATATACAACATCTACTAGTATATATACCAATATACAATAATCGCTCCAGGCATGATAATATGCAACATTACAGAAAAGTAATAAGCATCACAGAACAATACAGATAATCTGGGATCCCTGTTCATATCAGATTTTTGCATTTTTATACCGCCCAATTTTTATCACATTGCATATCGGTAGGTACTCTTGAGCCGTGTTTGCTAGTCAATTGCAGGATACAGGTTCTCGGCTCTAAACGGTGAAATTCATGGAAAAACACGACAAAATCCGGGTTCCTGCCAACCACAGATAAAACACGGGTCTCCGCTCTTTATCCGTCTGTTGCCACACACCAGTTTAGGAGACAAAATGGCAAATCGATTGTCACCTTCATGCACAAGGCTCAATGGCAACACAAGTTCCAAGAAATCTACGCGGAGCTCAAGAAAATCTTGACAAAAAGTCCACCTTTCCCTCAACAGAAATTCTGGAAAAATCGTGAAGCAATTCTGAGAAAAATCATGTACCAGACTAATGGGCACACAAAACCAGGAAATGTCACCAAATTGGGTGACCTAACTCCCTACTATGGCCGCGGAACCGCGGCCTAAGCATGCTTAGGCTGCGGATCCGCGGCCGTACGGCCTCCTCAGAAGATGAAATTTCAGGGGTAGATTGGTCTTTTCGGTTGTGTTCTGGTGGTTGCCCTAGGTTTTCATTTTTCAGCCTATAAATAGCCCAGAACTTTGTGAAGGAAAGGGTCCATAATCTAGTATTTTCTTTTCTAGGTTTAGTTGTGTTTCTTCTTCCTCTTCTCATCTCTTCTCCATTAAAACTTGTAGTGAGCTTTGTGAGTGAAGAATGATGAATAAAGAAGACTCTATTGCTATTATATCTTGTCTTGTTCTTTTATAATTGCTTATAATTTTAATTTGTTAACTAGTTGTTGTTATTTCTTGTTCTTTCTTTCTTCTCCCTTTTCTTTATCCTTAAAACGACCATGATGCTTACGCTTGATCCTCGCCAAGGTGAGCTCGCAAATAGCTAGTTGTTATCTTCTAATCTCTTTCTTTCTATCTTCCTTTTTTGTTTTCTTTTATTTTTCCGTATCATGATGTGTGAGTAGTTTCATACTTGTTAGGGTAGGATAAGGGAAGTTTGAGAGAAGGAAATCTCTCTCACTCTTTCCTTGCCCAACAGCTTAATTCAACTCCCGTTAATTGAACCACAATCCGCTCCTTACGGCACCCTATCCTACATGATAGCGGTGATTCCGTAGTGAGACCGGTTGTGGTTGAATTAACCGGAGGTTATGGCTAAGAGCCAAGAACGGACGGACAAGCACCAAAAGGAAGAACTTATGCGTTGGAAAGCCTAGCTTATACTCGCAAGTTTCTTCCTAGTCGTGCTAATCCCCGTTGTTGCCGATTACCGTAACACCGATATTAAGAGGGGCAACGAAAGATGTGGGAGACTCCTAACTCAAACTAACCTAATCTAACAAGCTCTCTTTACATATCAATTAACCTCTTAATTAATCACAACAAAATCTGAAAAACTGGACTTAACTCGTTAAAGCACATAGAAAAAGATTCCCATCTCCCTGCGGACGACCCGTACTCAACCGGCTAGCTACAAGCGAAACCGTCTTGATTGCGGTATTTAACTAAAACTTGAACACGCAGAATCGCTAACAATCAAATGGCGCCGTTGCCGGGGAGACGGTAGTTTATTTCTTTGTGTAATTTCGGGTTAACTTGTAAATATAAAAACAACCGAAAAACAAAAAATAATATACTTTGTAAAAAAAATCATCTTGTTATTTTTGATTAGTTTTTGTGCAAGTGTGCAGGATAATACGAAGTTCAAGTTCAGCGCCAAAGAAGTGGGATATACGAAGTTCGAGTTCAGTGCCAAAGACGTGGGAAGATAGACCCACATTTCGCGGCTACACCGCGACGGATCAAAACGGAACAAACGGTCTACTGTCAAGATCTGGAGCAGGTACAGTGAGCAAATAAAAAATTCAGAAGATCCATACAAGCAGAGGACAAACACAGGAGCTGACACCAGAAAACCAGAAGCCCAAGTCCCTGTTCCTGCCGCGGAACCGCGGCAAAAGAGGGCTTAGGCCGCGGAACCGCGGCCACTTGGTGGCCTCGTCGACTCAAAATCTCTGTAAGTCTTTCTTGCTTCCTCCCCACTCCTCTGGACTCCAATAAATTGTGTTTTCTGCAGATTTCTTTGCGCAAATTCTCTTCCCCCTTCCAATAAACTGTTCTTGTACAGGATTCTTTGCGCCGCGCTAAAAATAAAAATTGTTTGCAGTTGATTTGTTACCGCTTTGCATTCTTTAATACGGACTTAAGGGGCTTGAAACCAATTCAGATTGGGTGGGGATTTCATCACCCTTCCCAGGACCCCAAAAATCACAAAAGCATATGCATTGTCCATTGTAAATTAAAAAATACTAGACTTCAGCCCTAAGGACTTCGCGCTCATTAGGAGAGGTTAAACCTTGTTTAGAACCTCGCTTAACGGTATATTGTTTACGGGGTGTCTAGGAAAGTGTTAACGGCGCAACCGCCAAAAGAGAAAGGGTTATTTAATTAAGGAACTTCGCGAAAGCGTTGGAAAACCTCCCCTTATCTCTGCACTTACCTGGCCTCGTGATCAGTGTATCTTAAGCCCGTTTCTCGACACTGTTTAACTTCGACAATCAAGTTCTGGAGCAGGTCTAGCAGACCTAGGTGACCCTAGATCTAGGTGTGATTGTGCATATCTTGTTTGTGCTTACTTAAGCCGTATTTCCGTACATATCTTTGTAAAGCTCTTTCTAAAAAAAAAAAAAGAAAAAAAAAGAAAAATCAAAAACTTTTATAAAAACTTGCCCTTTGTCGCCAAAATCCATTTTTCACCCACCACCCATCGTTTTCTCCATTGACGTTTTCTTACCCTCACCTTCTCCGCTTTGACTATACTAAACTCGTTTAGTGTATGTCCGCTTGGACTCGGGACACTAGCGCCCGTCTAGTCCGCGTTACGTTAGTCGCTACCGACTACGCGATCGACTCAGACGTCGATACTCCGTCCACTCCTCTTTCACCCCTTCCTTTGCCGGCCAACTCCGACGTTGACCGGAATTCTGTTCATACATCTTCACCTTCACCTTCACCAACCTCTTCTTCCGCGATGTCAGGATTTAATCCGAACATCTCTTTGACTACCCCTGGATTGGCTCCACCTTCTACGGAGACCAATAACCCACCACACCCGCCTGTTGTAGCGCCGCCGCGAATTGCGCTCCAGGATCGTTTCTATCCCACCCGTTCTGCACTCCCCACCTGCCTTTCTCTTCCACCGGCCAATGGGGATAATTTTGAAATTAAGCCCCACTTCATCAACATGCTTCCACGATTTCATAGGCTTGAATCTGAAGATGCCTATATCTTCATCAATAAATTTCAAAACGTCTGTGCCATGATGAAAACCACCCAGCTGTCGGACGACGCTATACGTCTACGAGTCATTACATTCACCTTATGCGATCTTGCGGAAAAATGGCTGTATAGCACCTCCTCCCACTCCATAACCAGTTGGGATGAGTTTGTTAAAGCGTTTCTCAAAAAGTTTTATCCGAATCACAAAACCGCAAGGATCCGCAACGAAATCAATCAATTCTCCCAGCTTCCTTCTGAACCCTTCTGGAAATGCTTTGACCGATACAAAGACCTTCTTATTTAGTGTCCTCACCACGGTATAGAGAAATGGCAACTTTGCCAAACCTTATACGAGGGTCTGAACCCAGCAACCAAACAGTTGTTGGAAACTATTTGTCAGGGCCACTTCCTATCGAAATCTGACGAGGAAGCATGGCAGTTTTTCGACGACCTTGCGGAGCAAACGCTACAATGGGAGAGCACCAGACCGACTTCTTCTTCTTCTACCTCCACTTCTACCGGTCAGTCTAGGGTAGGAATTCACCAACTTGATGTCTCTATTGCGATGAAAGCTGAAATGGCTGCAATAACGAGAAAGCTTGAAGCAATAGAGAGCAAATTTTCTGCTCCTGCCCCTGCCCCTGTTCTCCCCCTTCGTACCATCTGCGCTTGTTGTTCTGATCCTTCTCACTTAACCGAAGAGTGTCCTTACAATCCACCATCGCAAGGACAGGATCAGGTTAATGCTGCATTCCAGCAAAGACCGAGGAATGATCCATACTCTTCCACCTACAATCCCGGTTGGAGGAACCACCCCAATTTCGCCTGGAATCAGAATCAGAATCAATTCCAAGGCAACAATTTCCAAAGGGGCCCTCCGCCGCAACAACAAGCGCAACAACAAACTCAGTATCAGCAGCTCTTCCAACCCCAGCCTTTCCAAAATCAGACGAACAACTTTGCACCCAACAATTCTTTTCCACCAAACAACTTTGTTCCGTCAAACAACGATAAGGTTTCCTCGCTCGAACGAAGTCTGGAGGCATTCGTTAAACAATCGACCCAATCCACTGCCAACATCCAGTCTTCCATTCAATCCTTAGTGCAACACACTGCCGCACACGGGCAAAGCATCAAGACCATCGAGGCCCAGATTGCACAGCTGAACGCGGCCTTAAGCGAGCGAGAAAAGGGGAAGCTCCCGTCCCAACCACTCCCAAATCCCGGTCACCCACATAATGCACATGTTGCTCTTGAACAACAGAACCATAATGTGAGTGCCGTGACCACACTGAGATCGGGAAGGATGCTGCAAAACAACATTGGCAAACGGATCAACGATGACACCCCGGCCGCTTCTTCTTCTTCTTCTTCTTCTTCTTCTTCTTCTTCGTCTTCTGAGCCTATTCTCCATTCTTCACAAGGCTCTCCTTCCTCTTCATCTGCTCTAAACGGACCCACTTCTCACTCCACGAAAACACCTATTCTGGGATCCGTTCCAACTCCACAATCTCCTCCTCCAGCATTAGACTCAACCAATTTTCAAAATGTTCCATTTCCAAACCGGTTGAGGTCTAACAAACAAAATCCATAAATAGAGAAGATTCTGGAGTTATTTAAGCAAGTTAACATTAACATTCCTCTTTTAGATGCTGTCCAACAAGTCCCGTCTTACGCGAAAATCTTAAAGGACTTGTGCACGAAAAAGAGGAAGTCTCAGGTACCCAAGAAAGTTTTCTTGGCTAGTGCTGTGAGTGATGCCCTTACCCAATCTTTACCACAAAAACGGAAGGACCCTGGCTGTCCTACGATTTTTATTACTATTGGGGATAAGAACATCAACCGCGCACTATTATATCTTGGTGCCAGTGTTAACCTGCTTCCGTATTCAGTATACGAGCAATTAGGCGTCGGAGAGCTGAAACCCACGCACTGCACTCTCCAAATGGCCGACCGATCGATCACCCATCCTAGGGGTGAGCTAGAGGATGTGTTAATTAAAGTCGGGGACTTCATATTCCCCGTTGAGTTCATTGTATTAGACACACAGCCTGTAGCTAACCCCCGGAATCAAATTCCGGTGATACTCGGTCGCCCATTCCTTGCAACCTCAAATGCTGTGATCAATTGTCGCAATGGTTCGATGAACCTCTCTTTTGGAAACATGACGATTGAACTCAACATTTTTAGGTTGGGGAATCAGCCCGCCGAACCTAATGCTCATATACTGGACGTCTGCTCGATCCAGGAGATCATCCCAGAAGAGTGTGAATTCGAGGCGTTTCTGTTTGACACGATAATCTTGACGCCACTAGTGCGTTTCTCTTCGAACCTGCTGCTGTTTCTGCGCCCGACAACGACTACGAGTGTTTCACGTTCTCGAACGATCTTAGCCGCGCACAACCCGAGTTTGAATCCTTCGACTTTCCGGATGAGTTACCTGAACCATCCAACTCGGTTGCCTACACTCGTTTTGAACCTTTACTGGAGTCCTTTGAGTTCGAGACCTTTGCACCAATCTTGCCTTCCATTGTTTCACCTCCAACGCTCGAACTCAAGCCTTTGCCGTCTCACCTTAAGTACGCTTACTTAGGTGAGAACGAGACCCTCCCTATCATCATCTCGGCTTCTCTAGCTCCAGAGCAAGAGAAAGCCCTTCTCGCGGTCTTGCACAGCAACAGGCAAGCTTTTGGCTGGTCCATGGCGGACATCAAGGGGATTAGTCCCCTGATCGTTAAGCATCACATTCATCTGATGGATGATGCCAAACCAGCCCGGGATCCACAGAGACGTCTCAATCCAGTCATGAAGGAGGCTGTGAAGAAGGAGATCGTAAAATGTCTAGATAGTGGTATCATTTACCCTATCTCTGATAGCCAGTGGGTTAACCCCATTCATGTTGTCCCCAAGAAGTCGGGCATCACGGTCATAACCAACGAGGCGAACGAGTTAATCCCTACTCGCACCCAAACTGGGTGGCGAGTATGCATCGATTACAGAAAACTCAACGCCGCAACGCGGAAAGACCACTTTCCGCTACCTTTCATTGACCAAATGCTTGAACGATTGGCCGGACACGAGTACTACTGCTTTCTTGATGGCTACTCTGGCTATAATCAAATTCCCATCGCCGAAAAAGACCAGGACAAGACCACTTTCACTTGTCCTTTCGGCACGTTTGCATATCGTCGCATGCCCTTTGGGTTATGCAATGCGCCCGCTACCTTCCAGCGGTGTATGATGGGAATTTTCTCAGACATGGTGGAAAAATTTCTGGAGATTTTCATGGATGACTTCTCCATCTTCGGCGATTCCTTCAACGAGTGTTTGCTGCATCTTGACGCTGTCCTTACCCGATGTAAGGACAAGAATCTCACTTTGAATTGGGAGAAATGCCACTTCATGGTGCGTGAAGGTATTGTTTTAGGACATATCATCTCGCAAAATGGCATAGAGGTTGACAAAGCAAAGATTGAGGTCATTTCCAATCTGCCTCCTCCCCGATGCGTCAGAGATATCCGAGCCTTCCTTGGCCATGCCGGTTTCTATAGACGGTTCATCAAGGACTTTAGCAAGATTGCTAGGCCCTTGACTCTTTTGCTAGCCAAGGACACGCCATTCGACTTCAACTCGAGCTGTATGACTGCATTTGAGTCATTGAAACGCTCACTCACTTCTGCTCCCGTTCTTTCTTCACCTGACTGGATGCACCCATTCGAGATTATGTGTGATGCATCCGACTTTGCCATTGGTGCTGTCCTTAGACAACACATCAACAAGATGCTGCACGTAATCTATTATGCGAGCCGAACCCTGAACGACGCCCAACTCAACTATACAACAACTGAGAAGGAATTCTTAGCTGTTGTATTTGCTTTAGAAAAGTTCAGGCCCTACCTCATCGGCTCTCCAGTCATTGTCTACACTGACCATTCTGCTCTGCGCCATCTTTTTGCGAAGAAAGATGCAAAATCTCGGTTAATACGTTGGATCCTCTTGCTTCAAGAGTTTGACCTTGTCATTAAGGACAAACGAGGATGTGAAAATGTGGTTGCCGACCATCTCTCACGACTTCCTTCTTCGCCTTCGCTTCCAATTCCGATCAACGACGTTTTCCCGGATGAAAAGCTCTTGACAGTATCTTGCGAACCCTGGTTCGCAGATATTGTGAACTATTTGGCCACAGGATTACTACCGA
Organism: Agapanthus africanus; assembly: GCA_030015575.1. Taxonomy (NCBI): domain Eukaryota; kingdom Viridiplantae; phylum Streptophyta; class Magnoliopsida; order Asparagales; family Amaryllidaceae; genus Agapanthus; species Agapanthus africanus. The sequence continues at coordinate 328,560,309 of JASDDO010000001.1, read as the reverse complement.
CTGAATGGTCAAGTCAGGACAGACTTCGCTTCTTATCCCAAGTAAAACACTTTTACTGGGACGAACCCTACTTGTTCAAGTACTGTCCCGACCAGATTATTCGTCGGTGTGTCCCTGACGAGGAATTCAAGAGTGTGCTGTCATTTTGCCACGATCAAGCGTGTGGCGGGCATTTTGGGCCCAGAAAGACAGCTGAGAAGATCTTGCAATGTGGTTTCTACTGGCCACAACTCTTCAAAGACGCTCATGACTATTGCAAGACTTGCTCCCGGTGCCAACACATGGGCCGGATATCCCGGAGGAACGAGATGCCGCTCCAACCGATCTTGGTTGTGGAGATTTTCGATGTTTGGGGGATAGATTTCATGGGGCCGTTTCCCAGCTCTTTCGGGAACTTGTACATCCTTCTCGCTGTTGATTACGTCTCTAAATGGGTCGAGGCTGTGCCCAGCCGGACTAACGACAATAAGGTTGTCGTTAGGTTCCTTAAAGAAAACATTTTCTCCCGGTTTGGGCACCCCCGAGCGATCATTAGCGACAATGGCAGTCATTTCTGTAACAAGACTTTCGAGGCCTTGATGCGGAAATATTCCATTAATCATAAGCTTTCTATGCCCTACCACCCCCAAACCTGCGGGCAGGCCGAAGTTTCAAATCGGCAAATCAAGCAGATACTGGAGAAGACGGTTTCCAAGAACCGTAAGGATTGGTCGCTGAAACTCACTGATGCCCTTTGGGCATTTCGAACCGCTTATAAGACCGACCTTGGCATGTCTCCCTATCGGCTTGTGTACGGAAAAGCCTGCCACCTACCTGTCGAAATAGAGCATCGCGCATTTTGGGCGATAAAGGAGCTGAATCTGTCTCTCGAAGATGCGGGCAGCCATCGGAAGCTGCAGTTGAACGAACTAAGCGAGCTTAGGAATGAGGCTTACGATAACGCGGTTGTCGTTAAGAATCGAACGAAGGTGTTTCACGATAAACACCTTTTGCGCAAAACCTTCATACCTGGTCAGCAGGTACTGCTTTACGACACCCGACTTCATTTCGGGATGGTTCCCCTCGGCAAGAAGATCGATGGATTTTGCCGATTGAGCCTGGAGGCGGGCGAGTACCTACCGGTGACAGTACCCATGACTCGGCGGGGGATCACGGAGACACCGCTGGGAGTCATGTACGTATGCATACCTCGAAAGGCGAGGGTCAGAGCTAGGCACTCGTGCTTTCGGGATAGCGTATGATACGTGATCAGGATTTCTGTGTCGATGCTTGGCACATCGTTTTCATGATATTTCTTTTAATACCTTTGTATATATAACAGGGGATTTAGCCGTTGTTATATATACCCTTACACCAATATTAGTGGAATGGGACGCTAATATATGTGTATTGCCCCCATTATATTTATTTCAGTATATATACCTTTAGGATGTTAGATTCTTACTGGAGATTTGACTTGGGTTATTAGGCGATTCATTGAGATTGGACATTGGACATACCTATGTGATTGCTGATTTGTACATTCGGGATATAGGAGATTACTCGATATTGTACATTGAGGAGATGTGAGACTTATATGATGTGAGTGCCCAATGTGGAGGCTGATTTGAATGTCTTGATGGATTGTGATCCTACCACGATATCAGGTTTCCATGGAAATGACATATTTTACCCCATACCTCACACTTATCTATTTTATGCACAGTTTCATATGTTGGTAGTACCTGTTAGTGTACCCTTATGATAGTTGCATATCTACTTTCTCATATCCCTATTGCATAGTTATTGCATACTATTATCATGTCATTATTGATTGTATCTGCTATTGTACTTTCCCTTATTCTGCATTCACATGACATGTTTTTTCTGCAATCGCATACCTTAGATTCATGCTGTACGTACATTTCTGCGATTACCTGCATATGTTATCTACTATTCACGAGTTGGCAACTCACCCCCGTTGTGCCACAGGTGTTTCAGGTTTTTCCCCAGAGTAGTCGAGGCAGGCTATTCAGCTTCTCATCTATCATCTTTTGCTACAGATATCGCATCAGCTCACAGTATACCATTTTGCTTAGGTGGGTTAGATGATTATCTGTATTTCTTATTGTACATTCGTTATATTTTGTACTCTCCATCTACTATTGTATTGTTGACTCAGAGACTTGGTGAGGACGATATTGTATATTATTGTGGATTTGTTGTCTTTTATATACAGCTTTCTCTCTTTTGCCTCTTATTTCTTCGCTACGGCGTCGTATATTTATGATGTTATTGTTTTCCGTCTTGAGCTAGTTTTTACAAAAAGGGGGTGTTGCCAAAATTTTAAAGAAAGAAAGTAGGACTTTTAAAGAATTTGGGTTGCGATTTCAAATGTTTCAAAAACTTATATTATCTTTTCCGTATTTTCTTGGTTTTGTTTTCTGGGTTTTGGCTTTCTTTTACTGCGTTACGTCATTTGGCGTTGCGTAGTATTAGGGCCGTCACGGGCCAATTTTGGGTCGTAACAAAGTTGGTATCAGAGCGCTAGGTTTTACCTTTCGGAGTGTAGAATGACCTTAGTGTAGGGTTCCTAGGCACTCTAATGAGGTCTCACAAGGCATCAACCATGCCAATTTCAATTTTTACAAGTGCCGAGAAACCCTAATACGGATTCGTTGACTAGAGTTTAGGCGAAAAGTGAAACTAGTTAACATTTTAACTAAAGGAAAGTGGCTACAACCTTTGTAGATCCGGTTCTCCACTTCCTTAGCTCCACTTAGACGTCCTCTCGCTGTCCATCTCGAATCCCGGACTCTTGCATCGGCTTCATCGGAGAAATGGGCGGGCTAGGTCGTCGGCTTCGATGCCGAAGATGATCTACGTCGAGGCAACACAAGATCAAGCTCCAACTTCACCGAGTCGTTAAACTTGTGAAGAAAACACCCTATACTACTTGGCAAGAGGTAGAGGGTGAAGAAATAGGAGGTGGGCGCACTTTAGAATTGGATTTCTCACTCTTTTACTCAAGATGCCATTAATGGAGGCAAGCTTTTCTTCTTGATGAAGATGAAGAAGAAGAAGATAGAATATGATAAGTGTTAGATTAAAAATGAAAATAATATGAATACTTATCATATACTAACCATGGTCAAGTGTAGAGAGTAAACTAGGGTTAGGTGAATGGTTAGGTTAAGAGAAGAAAACAAAAATGGTCAAGTTTTCAACACTTCATGAAGCTTCATGAAAGAAACAAAGAAAGCCACCATTTCCCTTTTCTTTTCCAAAATAAATAATCAAAATAAATAAATGAATAAGTAAACAAAACCCTAACCATTCATATAACCATGGTTTAATCTTTATACAAACTCAAGTTAGCATGTATCATCAAACATGATACAATCAAGTGCACACAAAAATATATCACATATACAATGTGCACATCAAGTGAGAAAATCCTTTTAAAGTGAACCAATACTAGTTAATGCAAAGTAATATATCAAATATATAACTATACATTAATTCATTAAATCAACACTTTATTCAATGATCCGGTCATGTCGCACATAACCGACTAGTATCTAATGTATCGACTTATCGAATCAATCTTCGATTCGATAACTAGGTTATATCGCATACAACCAATCGAAACATTCTTCGCAAGAATGAAATACGGTATCACATACACGCATTATTCTCGGTCCCGCACATATCTCATATGCGCTCCTATTTCGTTTCGCTTGAGCCAGGAAACATCTGTGTAGGACTCTAAAGACTCGTCAATACGCCGACAGCAGATGATGATCATATCAAGCACCCACAAGCCGCAAGCGGTCTGCTAAACGTAACGGCCATCCGGGTATTGAGCGATCAGAAGATCGACGAGCTAGCCCGCTCACACTCCTGTGAATCCAACCAGTAACACTTACCGTACAGTCTGGTCTGTTCGTCTGATATGCTGCATATCAAGTCTAGGGATGGTAAACGTTAGACCCCAATAACCGATAAGTCGTGCCGATGTGAGGCTCATAACGGGTCGAGAAAGTACTGGTAACACTTACCAGCAAAACTCTGATCAGCCCTGGTCAGGGACTTCCCTGTTACGGCCAATCGAGCACTGCGCAACATCAACCCCAAATACCGGGAGAGACGAAACCCCTCCTATCGCTCATTGCCTCCATGTGACTCGGGACTGTCCCCAAAAACCACCGTTTTGCATGCCCTCATGGACGTGGTAAGGTGGAGATCAAAGCACAGTGGGAATCACACAAGACTCTATGACAATCTCGGGTCTACAGACTAACCTGCACAAGTGTCACCTGAGAACTGCTATCTGACGTGAGGTATAATACCATCTGGGTGTTCTCGGCGAGTCCGTCCAGTGTACCCAGTCTCCACTGAGCACCCGTATACCATCTCTGATGTCAAACACCAATGGATATGGGATCATCCATCGCCCATCTCATGGGTCGAGAAGCGTATACGCTAGTCTACACTGGTATATCGATGCCCCGTCTCGATACACCCACGACTACGGACCTTGAAGGATGTACCTATGGACTACCATGTCCCCACTAGTATGAACTGCATCATAGTCCAGGTAGTCAAGTACACATCTTAAGGGCTTTACCAACATGTAACTATAAGACAGTTTAAAGAGACAAGTGTACATGTTAAGATAAAGAGCAACCATATAGCATACTATCATATCGAGCAAGAAAGTCATCTCTATATATGTCCAAGCATCCAATATAATATATATCATCTGTACAATACTGGCCTCTAGGGCATACATACAACTAACAATCTCCCACTTGCACTAGGGCCAGCTGCTGCAGTATCGCATACCGAGCATCCCGAAGAGTCTCTCAAACTGTATCTGGGGAATGGCCTTTGTGAGTGGATCCGCCGTGTTGTTCTTCGTGTCAACCCTCCTGACCTCGATCTCCCGGCGATCAACTATCTCCCGGATCAGGTGATACCGTCTCAGAATATGCCTGGATCGCTGATGGGACCTGGGTTCCTTGGCCAAAGCCACCGCTCCATTGTTATCACAATACAAAGGTATTGGATGCTCAATGGATGGAACCACTCCAAGTTCAGTAATGAACTTCTTGATCAAGACAGCCTCTTTGGCAGCATCGTTGGCAGCGATGTATTCAGCCTCCATCGTCGAGTCTGCCACGGTTTCCTGCTTGGAACTCTTCCAGCTAACCGCCCCTCCGTAAAGGGTAAAGACAAATCCCGACTGCGACTTAGAGTCTTCCTTATCACTCTGGAAGCTTGAATCGGTAAAGGACTCCACTTGGAGTTCTCCATTACCATACACCAAGAGCATCTCTTTAGTCCTTTGCAAGTACTTGAGAATGCTCTTCACAGCTGTCCAGTGACTCTCTCCAGGATCAGCTTGATACCTGCTCACTACACTTAGTGAGTATGCTACATCAGGTCTGGTACATAGCATCGCGTACATGATAGAGCCTACAGCCGAAGCATAGGGTATCCCTTGCATGCGAGCTCTCTCCAAATCAGTCTTGGGAGACATCTCTTTGGAGAGAGTGACTCCAGAGATCGTGGGCAAGTTCCCACGCTTGGATTCTTCCATACTAAACCTCTTTAGTATGGTGTCAATGTACCTGGATTGGGACAATCCCAATATCCGTTTGGATCTATCCCTATAGATCCTAATTCCCAATATGCAGGAGGCATCACCAAGATCTTTCATTGAGAATCTTTGTGATAAGAAGAGCTTGACCAATTGCAGCATAGGAATATCATTTCCTATCAAGAGTATGTCATCCACGTACAATACGAGGAAGACAACCTTACTCTCTGCCACCTTCTTGTAGATACAAGGTTCATCTGGGTTTTTGACGAAATCAAACTCTTTGATAACGACGTCAAAGAAGATGTTCCAACTCCGCGATGCTTGCTTTAATCCATAAATGGATTTAAGCAGCTTGCACACCTTCCCGCTGCTCCCACTGTCTACGAAGCCCTCTGGCTGAGTCATGTACACGCACTCTTCTAAATCACCGTTTAGAAAGGCGGTCTTAACATCCATTTGCCAGATTTCGTAGTCATGATATGCAGCGATGGCAAGCATGATCCGGACGGATTTAAGCATAGCCACTGGAGAAAAGGTTTCGTCATAGTCCACACCTGGTCTTTGACGAAAACCCTTTGCAACAAGTCTAGCTTTGAAAGTCTCCACTTTCCCATCTACACCAAGTTTTTTCTTGAAGATCCACTTGCTCCCAATGGGTTTTACCCCTTCAGGAGCAACTTCCAAAGTCCATACTTTATTGGTGTACATGGATTCCATCTCGGATCGCATAGCATCCAGCCATTTCACTGAGTCCCTACTCGTGATGGCCTGCTCGAAGCTAGTTGGGTCATCATCCTCCATGATGCAATCCTCGCTCCCACCATCCATAAGAAAACTGTAGTATCTCTCAGGTGGGTGAGGAACCCTACTAGATCGGCGGAGTGGCTGGGGTTCATCGGGAACTATGGAATCCTCTGGTTCCACCAGATCTTCTGTTGTAGCTTTTGCAGCTGGAACCTCTTCCAGTTCTACCTCATGACCACTAATCTCTTTTTCAAGAAATTCCTTTTCTAAAAAGGTGGCATGCCGAGAAACAAACACTCTTTGTTCCTCAGGGTGGTAGAAGATATACCCTTGTGAATTCTTGGGATATCCTATAAATTTGTATAGAACAGACCGTGCCTCGAGTTTGTCCGGATTTTGTCGTTTGACATAGGCTGGACAACCCCATATCTTAACATAGTTAAGACATGTTCTCTTTCCTTTCCATATCTCATATGGAGTGGTAGGCACAGATTTGGTGGGGACCATATTCAATAGATGTATGGCTGTCTCAAGCGCATACCCCCAGAAGGAAATAGGTAACTCAGCTGTGCTCATCATAGAGCGCACCATATCTAATAGGGTGCGGTTCCTCCGTTCTGATACACCATTGTGCTGTGGTATATAGGGAGGAGTCAGCTGAGAGAGAATCCCATTCTCTTTTAGGAAGTCCAGGAATTCATTGCTCAAGTATTCACCTCCTCGATCAGATCGAAGGATTTTAATACTTTTTCCGGTTTGGTTCTCGACTTCTTGTTTATATTCTCTAAATTTCTCAAAAGCTTCAGACTTGTGTCTTATCAAGTACGCATGTCCGTATCTTAAGAGATCGTCAGTGAATGTAATGAAGTACGAAGAACCATCCCTGGCATGTGTAGACATGGGACCGCATACATCACTATGTATTAGTCCCAAGAGTTCGGTAACTCTTTCTCCGTGTCCAGTAAACGGAGTTTTGGTCATCTTGCTTTTGAGACATGACTAGCAAGTGTCATAAGATGAAAATTCGAATGGTTTCAAATATCCATCCTTATGCAACTTAGCCAGTCGTGTCACATTGATGTGACCCAGTCTACAATGCCACAAGAAGGATTCATTCAGTTCTGAACTCTTCCTCTTGTGTGTGTTTGTTATGCTCAGAACTGTTGATTGATTTAGAACATAAATGCCATTGCACAACGTGCCTGATCCAACCAACTTTTGGTTACGGAAAATGTTCATAACATTGTCCTGTAATACAAAATTATATCCCTCTTTACTCAACAAAGAAACCGATATAATGTTCCATATCAGGTTCGGCATGTAATAGCATTCGTTCAGAACCAATGTATTACAAGTAGGTAATGCAAGGTGATATTCCCCGACAGTCTTAGCTGCAACAATTGCACCATTTCCAACTCTAATGTCTTTATCACCTTCTCCAAGTTCTCTACCTTTCCTGAGCCCATGTAACTGATTACATATATGGGATCCTGACCCGGTATCTAATACCCAGGACGTAGGGAAAATGGAGAAACAGTTCTATGTAACGAACTCACCCGAAGAAAATGCATCAACATGTACTTTCTTCATTCGGGTGGCTTGGGAATCCTGGTAATCCCCTATGTCCTGTTCATTCCCATAACTCTTATAAGAAAGAACGGAACCAACGTTCCCCAGCACAGTATAACATGCGAGTTCAGTCAATACATCCATATTATTATCTTTATTAGGGCATGACATGGTCGCTACCTGGAGAGAGAGAGAAGAAAACACTTTAGCGTATGCTCTTGCAAGATCAGATTGGTTATTATCTTATCTAATCAGGATGGCTCCCACTGGTTTTTATCAAATCTTCCTTCAAACCCTATAAGAAAAGACTAGCCGGGATTAATTACACCCTATAACTTCGCCAATCTTTCAGCCAGGCCAGTGTCGGTACTTTGAGGAAGGTTCCCCGTGCTTTCGCACGGACCTAATTATAGTAAACCTCGTTTTCCCAGAGGCGTAACCCCTTTGACACCTTTCTAGACACCTACTTGATCGGCTAATTGTAATGTGCAAAACTCTCCCAGGAGTAACTCTTACTCGCAGTGAGTATCGGGATCCAACTATGTCATAGAAGGTATGCAATCTCATTGCAAATTTCAATACTTGAAATTCCCGATAATCCTTTTGCCCCTAGCGTGCTATGACCTTGACGAAAGCCAACAAACCACAGCCCGCTAGTCAAGTTCAACCCGTACATTTCTTGACTGAATTAAACCCACCCGCATGACCCTTGACGAAAGCCAACAAAGCCGTACGACTACCCTAATCCAGTCGCATCATATGCAGCAGATAAGCAGCACATAGCTACCGCACACTACACCTTGACGAAAGCCAACAAATGTTGCACGAATACTATATGTAACTTATCTGAAATGACGGAGGGCTACGTCAGGTTTTTCTGAAAACCTATTGCGTAATGAACTTGATATCGTTGTAGAATCAAGTGAAGTTTTGAAATGGAGTGATTTTGAGGCTTTTCTAGTTTTGCTAAAGGGGTCACTCCCGGTGAAGGAATCGTCGGCCCTTTCCTCGTCGAATGAGGTGCAGGATATATCATATATATCACTGTGCAAAGCAAAACTCCAAAAACAATCAAAAGCAAACCGAGTGTGTAGCATCTGCCAGTTATTGCTAAAGGGGTCACTCCCGGTGAAGGGATCTCGGCCCTTTCCTCATCGAATAAGGTGGAGGGTATATCATATATACCACTATGCAAAGCAAAACTGTAGCTACCCTTTTTATTTAAAATTTGATTCTACAACATCTTTTAGGTTTCTTTTCTTTCATTAATCACATTAATGAAGTCCCATCATTTAAGTCAGTTAAACATCACAGATAAATACGACGTACACTTATGCCATCCGCATTCGCCTCGATGTCCCCTCGTGCACCGTTAGGTTAGGTAACTAACGACAGAGCAGGGCAGGGCTAGTGCGGGTGCAAAACATAAGTAACGTCTATATAATATATCATATATACTATATACTGTATCCATCAGAACATATCAAATGATCACATCACAGATATCGCAGCAGAAAATATCATATGAAATATTGGATATACTAGGACGTCCGTGTTTTTAATACGAGCCAGTATAAAACACGGATTCCACGGTCGTGATGAGTAGCCAATCCCACACCCCTAGACCTCTACGAGAGCGGCAAGCAACCCTACCAATTCTAGGGTTAGGAGACCCGGACTCGACTACTCGAGATGGTCTCCCACTGGACCCTAGAACCCGGTTACTTGTGCTACCCTCCTTGGGTCTATTCTAATGCGAAAAAGCAAATAATATACAAAAGGTGACAACTTCCGCAACCTAGAAGTGCCCCAATAAAAGAATATTACATACAATTTTTTTACATGAATGAAAATGAAAAACACTCATCTCACATAAAAACCCCCGGCTACTCAAACACGACGATCCAATATAACATATCCAGCAACACATAACATCATATGTCATCAGCGTAAGTAAATATGCGCATCCCAATTGTCGTTGACATATAGCAACGAAACCGGCGATATCACATATTACACTTACGGTCACAGAAAAGAAAGTGTAAAACTACAACAGTTGGAATCCGCAACCTCTTTAGACATCGCATGCCTAATCAAATGAAATACTTAGACATCTCATGCCTGACAATTATAAACCCCGCATTTTAGTCTCATTATCGAAAACTCTTTTCAATATCAAGTGAAACTAAACCGCTAGATTTATAACATTCATTCAGTTACCTCATAACTGTTTGTGAATTCCAATTATTGTATCCCATTCCGAATAAATAGAAAATATTAAACTTTCCGATCGAACATTCGAATACCCAAGTTTTCCCGAAAACGTTCAACACATGAAATAGGTTCAAAGACATTCACTTCATGCCTCAGCACCAACGGTCCAGCCGTAGAAGGGTCAAGCCAACGCCTCACATGTGGCACGCCGTACTGCCCCAAACCCGAAGGTTCAAAGGGCAGTTCAAGATGGTCACATAATCGAGTTAAGGTTTGTTGTCTTCTAGAGGGACCATCGCGTTACTTGCACTACTCAGAACGTCCTTAAATCACAGAAAAATCCAACACTTGGAAATTTCCCGGCAGGGGAAAGATTGGGTATTTGCATCCGGTCGAACTTTTTAACATATTCTAAAATTATCCGGAAAAACACATAGACAAAGTTTGATAATCCGATCGAATCTTCGATTCCCAATACAACCCCAGAATACTCAACTGTTGAGTGCATATTAAAAATTCCCAGAAAACTCAGCACCTGAAAACATGAATTACTGTGCAAATATTGGAAGCAGATCCCATCATTTGGCCGCGGAACCGCCGCAGAAGCCAGGCTTCTGCCGCTGTTCCGCCGCGCTTTAAACATATCATGAGATAATTTTTGCACCGTAATTCTTAGAATTCCCTGCTGAATTTTTTAAGCATTTTTAATCTGGAAAAAACCCATTTTTTGAAAAAAGTCCAGAGAGCATGAAAAATTAGGGTTTCGATGTTCGTTCGGATTTCAAACGTCGTCTAGACATCGCCTAAGGCACTAGCTAGGATCTGATACCACTGTAGGGTTCCTAGGCACTCAATGAGGTCTCACAAGGCATCAACCATGCCAATTTCAATTTTTACAAGTGCCGAGAAACCCGAATACGGATTCGTTGACTAGAGTTTAGGCGAAAAGTGAAACTGGTTAACATTTTAACTAAAGGAAAGAGGCTACAACCTTTGTAGATCCGGTTCTCCACTTCCTTACCTCCACATAGACGTCCTCTCGCTGTCCATCTCGAATCCCGGACTCTTGCATCGGCTTCATCGGAGAAATGGGCGGGCTAGGTCGTCGGCTTCGATGCCGAAGATGATCTACGTCGAGGCAACACAAGATCAAGCTCCAACTTCACCGAGTCGTGAAACTTGTGAAGAAAACACCCTATACTACTTGGCAAGAGGTAGAGGGTGAAGAAATAGGAGGTGGGTTCACTTTAGAATTGGATTTCTCACTCTTTTACTCAAGATGCCATTAATGGAGGCAAGCTTTTCTTCTTGATGAAGATGAAGAAGAAGAAGAAGATAGAATATGATAAGTGTTAGACTAAAAATGAAAATAATATGAATACTTATCATATACTAACCATGGTCAAGTGTAGAGAGTAAACTAGGGTTAGGTGAATGGTTAGGTTAAGAGAAGAAAACAAAAATGGTCAAGTTTTCAACTCTTCATGAAGCTTCATGAAAGAAACAAAGAAAGCCACAATTTCCATTTTCTTTTCCAAAATAAATAATCAAAATAAATAAATGAATAAGTAAACAAAACCCTAACCATTCATATAACCATGGTTTAATCTTTATACAAACTCAAGTTAGCATGTATCATCAAACATGATACAATCAAGTGCACACAAAAATATATCACATATACAATGTGCACATCAAGTGAGAAAATCCTTTTAAAGTGAACCAATACTAGTTAATGCAAAGTAATATATCAAATATATAATTATACATTAAATCATTAAATCAACACTTGATTCAATGATCCGGTCATGTCGCACATAACCGACTAGTATCTAATGTATCGACTTATCGAATCAATCTTCGATTCGATAACAAGGTTATATCGCATACAACCAATCGAAACATTCATCGCGAGAATGAAATACGGTATCACATACACGCATTATTCTCGGTCCCGCACATATCTCATATGCGCTCCTATTTCGTTTCGCTCGAGCCAGGAAACCTCTGTGTAGGACTCTAAAGACTCGTCAATACGCCGGCAGCAGATGATGATCATATCAAGCGCCCACAAGCCGCAAGCGGTCTGCTAAACGTAACGGCCACCCGGGTATTGAGCGATCAGAAGATCGACGAGCTAGCCCGCTCACACTCCTGTGAATCCAACCAGTAACACTTACCGTACAGTCCGGTCTGTTCGTCTAATATGTCGCATATCAAGTCTAGGGGTGGTAAACGTCAGACCCCAATAACCGATAAGTCGTGCCGATGTGAGGCTCATAACGGGTCGAGAAAGTACTGGCAACACTTAGTAGCAAAACTCTGATCAACCCCAAATACCGGGAGAGACGAAACCCCTCCTATCGCTCATTGCCTCCATGTGACTCGGGACTGTGCCCAAAAACCACCGTTTTGCATGCCCTCATGGACGTGGTAAGGTGGAGATCAAAGCACAGTGGGAATCACACAAGACTCTATGACGATCTCGAGTCTACAGACTAACCTGCACAAGTGTCACCTGAGAACTGCCATCTGACGTGAGGTATAATACCATCTGGGAGTTCTCGGCGAGTCCGTCCAGTGTACCCAGTCTCCACTGAGCACCCGTATACTATCTCTGATGTCTAACACCAATGGATATGGGATCATCCATCGCCCATCTCATGGGTCGAGAAGCGTATACGCTAGTCTACACTGGTATATCGATGCCCCGTCTCGATACACCCACGACTAGGGACCTTGAAGGATGTACCTATGGACTACTATGTCCCCACTAGTATGAACTGCATCATAGTCCAGGCAGTCAAGTACACATCCTAAGGGCTTTACCAACATGTAACTATAAGACAGTTTAAAGAGAAAAGTGTACATATTAAGATAAAGAGCAACCAGATAGCATACTATCATATCGAACAAGAAAGTCATCTCTATATATGTCCAAGCATCCAATATAATATACATCATCTGTACAATACTGGCCTCTAGAGCATACATACAACTAACACTTAGTATGATGGAGTAGGTAGCTTAAGCAGAGTAATATAGTGTGTGTATGTCTACAGCATACCCACGGTGCAGTACCTTGCATTAAGTGACTTAAGTACAATTTTCTTGAAATTCCTTCCTTAATGATTCATATCCTTGAGATTCGATTCCTTATTCTCATCGAATCTTATATCTATTTATAGCCTTGCCGCCGATGACTATGGGGACTTGGAGTGATGCAGCGAGGGCTGAGGTCAGAGTTGGCTCGGGTGAGACGAGTACTGACCAAGATGGCACTCTAGTTGCACAGGTGCAGACGGATCAGCCTACGACTTATACCATTGATAGGCTTGTGACAGAGATGCAGGACTTCCGCCAGAGTATGAGTTCATTGGTTGATGTCGTTCGGGAGCTACGACAGGAGGTTGTCACCCCTGTTACTCAGTTGTCACTTGCGATTAGCATGCAGCAGTCCGTCACTTACATAGCACCAGTGGTTGCAGCTCCAGTTGTTGAGGCGCATATTCCAGAGGCTCAGAGAGTTCCAGGACAGTGGAGGACTCGTACCAGTGTACCAGCCCAGAGACAGAGGTTTGGTCATCGAGATAGATTTTGTGGCCGTCGCGGGAGTAGCAGAGGCTTAGGACGAGGACAGTCGTTCAGCTCTCATCCCCAGGATGGTCAGCAGTCAGCGCGTGGATGTTTTCGATGCTGGAGCCTTCGGCACTTCGTCAGGGATTGTTCCTTAGCACCTCGTCAGGATCGTCATCAGAGAGGCCGTGGACGTGGAAGATTTGCTCAGAGGGCTCAGTCTACCAGAGGAGTTCATCCAGTTGCGGGTAGAGGGCAGACACAGGAGTTTGCTTCTACTCATCGGGATCCGCAGGCGTCTAATGTAGGGGTTTCAGGTATCCTTTTTCTGCATGTTCTTTTGATGTATCCGTTGTTTTCACCTTGTACTGTGGTTGGGTAGATTAGTCGTAGTTGTTGTTTTAACTTCTGTCAGCGATTCTTTTGTTGCGCGACACGTATTCAGTTGTGTGCCAATCGGATAAGAGATAGAGATTCGTCCATCATTTTGATCCTTCTAGAGATGTTGGATTTGACGTTCTCCTGGGCACAGAATGTTTAGTTACGTGTTAGGCGTCTGTGGACTACCGTGAGGAAACAGTCAGGTTTGTTTTCCCGGCAGGTCAGTTCTTGTTGTGCAGGTGGATAGTTGTGCCGCCTCTCACGGCTTGAATTCAGCCTTTTTCGCTAGTCGACTACTGAGGAGATGTCGTGGATTCTTGGCGTTCATTCGTGATACCGGATCCACAGTTAGGATTGTTGGACCGGGTTCCTTTCGTGCGAGAGTTTTTCCGACGTTGTTCCGGATGAGCCGGCGAAGCTTGGGAGCTTAATGATCAGCTGCAGAGTTGTTGTTAGGGGAGTTTTGTGCGTCGGAATGTTTCGCTTTTGGAAGCTCCTATTTCTGTCCGTCAATGAGGAAGACGACAGTTTAGGATGGAGTATCGACGGATCGTTAATTGAACCGGCTTACAGTGCGGATAGGTGTCCTTCACCTCGCATTGACGATTTCTTCGATCAGCTCCAGAGTGCGAGAAATTTTCTAAGTTTGTTTGGGATCCGGTCATCAATATAGCGGGATCGGTGGGATGGCATTCCGAAGGCTGCCTTATGCGTGCTACGGGCTTTGGGTGTGTTAGTGAGTCATTGGATTCACTGATGCCTTAGCAGCATTCGTAGATATGATGAACCAGATTTCTTCAGGCCGTTCCTCGACCAGTTATTGTTGTGTTATTTACGACATTCTGGTCTATCTAATGTGTCTTGAGGAACAGGAGTAGCACTTGAGGATTTGTTATGCAGATACTGGGAGAGCACTGGTAGTTTGCTTGATTCTCGGAGTGTTTCTTCAGGCTTGTTTGTGCTGACTCCTAGGTCTTGTAGTCACGGGAGACGGTTTCGTATGGTTCCGAGGGAGATCGTGGACGTACAGCTTAGGTCCACACATGTGTGCAGGACGGAGATCCGCAGATTGTTGGGCTTAGCAGGTTTTTACCGCCGTTTCATGCAGGATTGCTAGAGTAGTGCTGCACCGTCGACTGAATTGACCGGAAAGGAAGTTTCTTTTCTTTGAACTGAGGCATGTGTGCGGAGTTTCGGCAGTTGCAGATTCTGTTAACAACTGCATTAGTCCTTTCTTTTCTTTTAGTTCGGGCGACCTTGTTGTTAACCGTAATGTTTCTTGAGTGGGCTCGATTGTGTACTGAGGTGACACTATAGAGTTATCGCTTCTGCTTCCCTACATTTAGAGGAAGTACGAGAAGGATGTTCCACTCATGATCTGGAGATGGCTGCGGTGGTTTTGCGTTGGAGATTTGGAGACACTATCTGTTCGAGAGTCGTGTCAGATTTTCATGGACCACCAGAGCTTAATGTACATCTTTCTGCAGCGGATTTGATTGTTGTGATAGTCTTCTGCATATTTACAGTTCTTGTGTGATCGTCGAGTACAGCTTTATTTCGTCTCAGCGGAGGGGACAGCTTGCTCATGTCCGCGCCCGACCACTTACTTTAAATCGTTTTCGCGAGACACTGCCCGTCGATGCTCGTACGTCAGAGATACTTCAGCATACTCAGCTGGGTAATGATTCGGATTCCTTGATTTTTGACACGGTGTGCTATGTTAGGGACGCGTGGGTGTACCTGATGTTATCAGGTAGAGACGCGAAATCCTAGAGAAAGTACATCAGTCAACTCTCTGTATTCATTCAAATTCCACCAGCTTTGACGTGACTTGTGAGATAGTTACGGGTGGACAGGGATGTAAAGAGAAGTTTCAGGTTTCATTTCAAGGTGTCTGTCCTTTTGTGTGCTTGGGTCGAGCATCAGAGGCCGGCTGGAGAGTTGCAACCTTTTTCCGTTCCGAAGTAGGAGTGGGAGCAGATCTCCACGAATTTCGTTATGGTGTCTACCCAAGTTTAGTCAGGGTGTGACTCCATTCGGATTCTTGTCGTCCGGTTATTCTCAATGTGCTCAGTTGTTTCTTGTTAGGTTGTGTGTTTGTGTTAATTGTTGTCGGCAGTTGGGGATCGTCACTCGCCATCGTTAGGGTTCTCCTTCGGTAGCTGTTATCAGGATACACTCAAATTGGCCACCTTTAGGTTTAGGGGTTAGGTCGTGTCGATCACCAGTCTGTGGTTTTTCTGACTCTGCGTAAGTAGGACTTTGGACCCCAGCTAGTCTAGAGACTTCGGAGATGGTCCAGTTGTGTTAGGTCAGGATTGGAATTGTCCATTGCGAACTGAGGTCTTATGCCGACTGCCTTGGTCATAGACTCGGGTGCGCAGGGATAGATCATGTATTCCTACGGACTTTCCGATGAATGACGTGTTGGATTTTGGGAAGCTTGTCCCAGGATTTAGGTCCTTTTAAGTCCCTATAAGCGAGTTAGTTCGTCGCCTTTAATTTGGCTCTTCCGCCCAGATTATTGGATTTTCACCCCGTATTCCTTATGATGATACTTTACAATTACCTTCTTGACCTTTCTCACATGATCTAGCATCAGACCAATTAGCTTGACGCGATCTTTCGTTCACCAGCAGCCAATGGTATTAATGGCTCGACAGGTGGAGGAACATCAGTCAAGAGTCATGCCATCTGTGAAGGGTTTTCTTGGACGTAGCCGTATAGTGAGGTAATCACTTGGGAGGCTGCGAACGAGATTTGAGAGTTGTAATCTTCTCTTTGAAGGTACGCGTAGCAGTATAATTTTTAAATTCGGGGACGGATTTCTTTTAAGGGGGGGAGATTGTGACACCTTAGAATTTGTTTTGTAGCTAATTATATTTTTATACATGGTTTTTACTAAAAAGTTTACCAATTTGGTTTTTAAATATTTTATCCTATTTATTGAGTATTTTATTAGATTTTTCCTAGCCTTGCACACACTTGTGCATGATAACTAGGGTTGTTTTGGGGGTTTAACCATGATTAGTAACATGGTGAACTAACCATTCTTTAATCTAGTTTAATATTGTATTAGGTGTTTTGGGTTTAATAGTGTATGGTTGTTTTAAAATGAAAATGAATTTGGAAAAGTTTTTTTTTTAAATTGTTGTTATTGGGTTGACCATTGGTGAGAGAGAGAGAGAGTGAGAATGGGGCATGATGGCTTTTGCCATGCTTCATTAAATGAAGAGAGAGAGGAGGGGGTTTTGACTTTGCCTCTCATTTCTCACCTCTCTTTTCATTCATTCTCTCACTCTCTCTCACACACACACAGGCCATCTTTAGCATCAGCAGCTGAAACAGCAGCCCCAGCAAAGAGAAGCCCCAGCAACAGAAGAAGATGCAGTAGCAGCAGCAGCATGAGGGCAGCAGCAGCATGAGGCAGCTAAAGCAAGCAGCAGCACCATTAGCATCAGCACCAGGGGCAGCAACAACAACCTTAGCATCAACAACAACAACAGAAGCAGCAGCAGTGGCACCAGCATCAGCAACAGCTGCAGAAGCAAGCAACTGTAGCAGCAGCAGCCCCAGCCACTATATCAGCTCTTCTCCACTTCTTCACCTGCTCTCTAGGGTTCATTAGGGTATAATTTCTGAACCCAATCCCCTAGTTGCTTAGATTATGTGTTAATTGGTGTCGGTTAGTGTTAATTAGCTAGTTTAGAGCTAATTATGGTGATTTGTGAGATGTTGTGGCAAATTGATGATTGTGTTGGTAAACCCTATCTATTTAAGTGTTATTAGGGTCACTTGAGCTGAGATTTTACCCAGATTACACTAAAATACCATAAGGTTTGTGTTTCGTGCTAAATTAGCGTTTTTAAGCGTTATATTGGCTATTTGTGATCTACTTTTGACCCGAACCCTTCAGGGTAAAATTGAGGAAACTGGAGCATGACCATTAGGTCTAGAACACACCACCTGAACACGAGACCCTAACTCTTACCTTGGGCCGTAGATTTATTAGGTTTGGCCGCAATTTGCGGCCAAGTTGGGGACTGGGGTGTTGGGGTCTTGGCTAGGGTTGTCTGTAGGGTTGTATAGTGCTTTGGCATGTCTAGTTTTGTAATATTTGGCCTGTAGGAAAATCTGGGATCAAATACCGTTTTTCATGTCCGTTGTGTTTGCGCGATACGCGCGATACATGAGTGGGTTCTGTGATCCAGCGTATCGCGGCGTGTCGCGATGGTTTTAGACGCGTACACACACGTTTCAGCGTATCGTGCACACGCGCGTTTAGTTCGCGACGCGAGTTTCTCGTTTTGGGTTGATATCGCGTTTTGCGGAATATTTAGCTTATATATATTTTCCATGTCTAAATTGCAGGTTTGCAGGCGGGGACTACGGACACTGCTACAGGGGGGAGCAGATGGTAGGATTCACCTAGCGAGGAGCATAGGTGAGTATATTTAACATCTACAGGGGAATCGCCCGCATGGCGTTATGCGTCTGGGCTAGGATTCTAATACCTGTCGCATATTCTACGTCATTGTTAGAATTGCTCTTTTACTTTATTTCCTTGATATTGCTGTACTGTGACTAGCAGCCGTAGGACACTGCACACATTATTGATGGTTCATGTTGCACGAGCACAGATTGTATGCTACACACACACCGTCAATAATTGCCATGTCACACACCAACCATTATAGATACCATTGCTTATCACACATGACAGCTAGTTTATCGGTATACCAACAGTGTATCATACCTTTAGTGATAGGTACATATACACCTTACGATACAGCTACAGGTATACCTTGCTCATATTTTACTTATACCCAGTGGGGTATACCATGTCATTTGCTTATAGGTAGACACCTATACTTAGCTGTACCTTTTTGATTTCGCATACATTTGGTTTCAGCTACATATTTTCATCCATATGCTTGCATTTTGGATATATCGCACATATTGCTCCTGGATTTGCGCATTTATTTATTTGGATTTTACATGGTGTTTTCCGGATTTGGGAACCGTGGGAGTTTATGAAATTATGCATACATTGAAAAACCCGGTTTCCTAGATATTGTTGGGTTAGCCTAGCACCTCATGAAGGGTTTGGAAGCATCACATGAACCAAAGAATGCATTTTTAGGGTGCTAAGCTAACAAGCATCGGATCGTTCCTAGAAAAATTAGGGTTTCAAACATTTTCACATCAACATATGAAAAGAAAAGCTAGGGTTTAGAGAGTACAACCTTTGTAGCTCCCTACGCTAGACTCCTCGGCTACTTAGGGTTTGAAAAAGCTCCGCTTGAACTCCTCGAAGTCATCGATGATCCACCCGGAGTCCGCTTTGTCCAAGCTTGCAACTTTATCCGATCAAGTGAACGAAATCAAGCTAACACTCTAAACAAGTGGGCTAGACTTATATAGAATGGTGTTGTGGTTCTCTTTCTCACTTCAAAATCCAATCTTGATGAGTATATTGCTCACTACAAAGAACTAGAGAGCAAAATGAGAGAGGTTGATGAAGATGATGGCTTTTTAGAAGATGATAAGTTCAACTATTAAAGAAAATAGAAAAAATATATCAATATATATTTTCTATCTCTCATCTCAAACCATGGTTGAATCATTATTGTACTTGAGTTAAAAACTAAAAGGAAGAGTAAACCATGGTTAAATGGTGGGTGAGTGAGGTTAGGTCAAGAAGAGTGTAGAAACAATCCAAAACAAACCCATTTCTTTTTCCTTTTGTTTTTAGCTTAAATACAATAAAATTCCATATAAAAAACCCATGGTGTGAGTCTTATATTGCCACCATTTCCTTGTATAACCAACCATGAAAGATGTATGTATGTATGTATGTGTATATGTACATCCATATGTGCATGAATAAAAAAGAAAGCATACATGCATGCATACATCCAACTAACTCAAGAAAGGATTTCAAGTGAGAAGCTAATGGTTGAATAATAAATCAACACTTGATTTATCAATCCGGCCATATCACCTATGACCCCTACCAAAAGCAAGCCGCCCGATCAATATACGGTATCCTATACGCGCATTTTAATCTGGTCCATGCGCATATCGCATACACGCACCACAACGTTTCGCCTGGACTAGGAAACTCCATTGTGGGACTCTGAGACTCGTCAATACGCCGGCAGTGGGTGATGATCATATCAAGCACCCCAAGCTGCAAGCGGTCAGCTAAACGTAACGGCCACCCGGGTATTGAGCGATCAGAAGAGAACAAGCGAACCTGCTACAACTCCCGTCGAGCCGATCGGCAACACTTCCCGTACAGTCCGGTCGCCTCGTCTAATATGTCACATATCAAGTCTAGGGGTGGTAAACGTCAGACCCTAATTACCGATAAGTCGTGCCGATGTGAGGCTCATAACGGGTCGAGAAACTACTGGTAACACTTACCAGCAAATCTCTGAATCAGCCCTGGCCAGGGGCTTTCCTGTTACGGCCAATTGAGCACAGCGCAACATCAATCCCTCAATACCGGGAGAGACGAGACCCCTCCTATCGCTCATTGCCTCCATATGACTCGGGACTGTACCCAAAAACCACCATTTTGCACGCCCTCATGGACGTGGTAAGGTGGAAATCAAAGAACAGTGGGAATCACACATGACTCTATGACGATCTCGGGTCTACAGACTAACCTGCACAATTGTCACCTGAGAACTGCCATCTGACGTGAGGTATAATACCAATTGGGAGTTCTCGGCGAGTCCGTCTAGTGTACCCAGTCTCCACTGACCACCCGTATACTATCTCTGATGTCAAACACCAATGGATATGGGATCATCCATCGCCCATCTCATGGGTCGAGAAGCGTATACGCTAGTCTACACTGGTATATCGATACACCTACGACTAGGGACCTTGAAAGATGTACTTATGGACTACCATGTCCCCACTACTATGATCTGCATCATAGTCCAGGTAGTCAAGTACACATCCTAAGGGCTTTACCAACATGTAACCATAAGATAGAATAAAGAGACAAGTATACATGTTAAGATAAAGAGTAACCAGATAGCATACTATCATATCGAGCAAGAAAGTCATCTCTATATATGTCCAAGCATCCAATATAATATACATCATCTGTACAATACTGGCCTCTAGGGCATACATACAACTAACAATCTCCCATTTGCACTTGGGCCAGCTGCTGTAGTATCGCATACCGAGCATCCCGAAGAGTCTCTCAAACTGTATCTGGGGAATGGCCTTCGTGAGTGGATCCGCTGTGTTGTTCTTCGTGTCAACCCTCCTGACCTCGATCTCCCGGCGATCAACTATCTCCCGGATCAGGTGATACCGCCTCAGAATATACCTGGATCGCTGATGGGACCTGGGTTCCTTGGCCAAAGCCACCACTCCATTGTTATCGCAATACAAAGGTATTGGATGCTCAATGGATGGAACCACTCCAAGTTCAGTAATGAACTTCTCGATCCAGACAGCTTCTTTGGCAGCATTGTTGGCAGCGATGTATTCAGCCTCCATCGTCGAGTCTGCCACGGTTTCCTGCTTGGAACTCTTCCAGCTAACCGCCCCTCCGTAAAGGGTAAAGACAAATCCCGACGGCGACTTAGAGTCGTCCTTATCACTCTGGAAGCTCGAATCGGTAAAGGACTCCACTTGGAGTTCTCCGTTACCATACACCAAGAGCATCTCTTTAGTCTTTCGTAAGTACTTGAGAATGCTCTTCACAGCTGTCCAGTGACTCTCTCCAGGATCAGCTTGATACCTACTCACTACACTTAGTGAGTATACAACATCGGGTCTGGTACATAGCATCGCATACATGATAGAGCCTACAGCCGAAGCACAGGGTATCCCTCGCATGCGGGCTCTCTCCAAATCAGTCTTAGGAGACATCTCTTTGGAGAGAGTGACTCCAGAGATCGTGGGCAAGTTCCCACGCTTGGATTCTTCCATACTAAACCTCTTTAGTATGGTGTCAATGTACCTGGATTGGGACAATCCCAATATCCGTTTGGATCTATCTCTATAGATCCTAATTTCCAATATGCAGGAGGTATCACCAAGATCTTTCATTGAGAATCTTTGTGATAAGAAGAGCTTGACCGATTGCAGCATAGGAATATCATTTCCTATCAAGAGTATGTCGTCCGCGTATAATACGAGGAAGACAACCTTACTCTCTGCCACCTTCTTGTAGATACAAGGTTAATCTGGGTTTTTGACGAAACCAAACTCTTTGATAACGACGTCAAAGCAGATGTTTCAACTCCGCGATGCTTGCTTTAATCCATAAATGGATTTAAGCAGCTTGCACACCTTCCCGCTTCTCCCACTGTCTACGAAGCCCTCTGGCTGAGTCATGTACACGCACTCTTCTAAATCACCGTTTAGAAAGGCGGTCTTAACATCCATTTGCCAGATTTCATAGTCATGATATGCAGCGATGGCAAGCATGATCCGGATGGATTTAAGCATAGCCACTGGAGAAAAGGTTTCATCATAGTCCATACCTGGTCTTTGACGAAAACCTTTTGCAACAAGTCTAGCTTTGAAAGTCTCCACTTTCCCATCTACACCAAGTTTTTTCTTGAAGATGCACTTGCTCCCAATGGGTTTTACCCCTTCAGGAGCAACTTCCAAAGTCCATACTTTGTTGGTGTACATGGATTCCATTTTGGACCGCATAGCATCCAGCCATTTCACTGAGTCCCTACTCGTGATGGCCTGCTCGAAGCTAGTTGGGTCATCATCCTCCATGATGCAATCCTCGCTGCCACCATCCATGAGAAAACCATAGTATCTCTCAGGTTGGCGAGGAACCCTACTAGATCGCCTGAGAGGCTGAGGTTCATTGGGAACTACTGAATCCTCTGGTTCAACCAAATCTTCTGTCGTAGTCTGTATTGCTGGAACCTCTTCCAGTTCTACCTCCTTGTGAAGAAATTCCTTTTCTAAAAAGGTGGCATGTCGAGAAACAAACACCTTTTGTTCCTCGGCGTGGTAGAAGATATACCCGCGCGAATGTTTGGGATATCCAATAAACTTACACAGAATGGACCTTGCCGCGAGTTTGTCCGGATTTTGCGTTTTTACATATGCCGGACAACCTCATATCTTAACATAATTAAGACATGGTCTCTTTCCTTTCCATATCTCGTATGGAGTGGTTGGCACGGATTTGGTGGGAACCATATTCAATAGGTCTGCAGCTGTTTCCAGTGTATATCCTCAGAAGGAAATAGGTAACTCAGCTGTGCTCATCATAGAGCGCACCATATCTAATAGGGTGCGGTTCCTCCGTTCTGATACACCGTTGTGCTGTGGTGTATATGGAGGAGTCAGCTGAGAGAGAATACCATTCTCTTTTAGGAAGTCTAGGAATTCATTGCTCAAGTATTCACCTCCTCGATCAGATCGAAGGACTTTAGTACTTTTTCCGGTTTGGTTCTCGACTTCTTGTTTATATTCTCTAAATTTCTCAAAAGCTTCTGATTTGTGTTTCATCAGGAACACATATCCGAATCTAGAGAGATCGTCAGTGAATGTAATGAAGTACGAAGAACCATCCCTGGCATGTGTAGACATTGGACCACATACATCACTATGCACTAGTCCCAAGAGTTCCGTAACTCTTTCTCCGTGTCCCATAAACGGAGTTTTGGTCATCTTGCCTTTGAGACATGACTGGCAAGTGTCATAAGATGAAAATTCAAACGGATTTAAATATCCATCCTTATGCAACTTAGCTAGTCATGTCGCATTGATGTGACCCAGTCTACAATGCCACAAGAAGGATTCATTCAGTTCAGAACTCTTCCTCTTGTGTGTATTTGTTATACTTAGAACTGTTGATTGATTTAGAACATAAATGCCATTGCACAACGTGCCTGATCCAACCAACTTTCGGTTACGGAAAATGTTCATAACATTATCTTGTAATACAAAATTATATCCCTCTTTACTCAACAAAGAAACCGGTATAATGTTGCATATCAAGTTCGGCATGTAATAGCATTCGTTCAGAACCAATGTATTGCCAGTTGGTAATGCAAGGTGATATTCCCCGACAGTCTTAGCTGCAACAATTGCACCATTTCCAACTCTTATGTCTTTATCACCTTCTCCAAGTTCTCTACCTTTCTTAAGCCCATGTAACTGATTACATATATGGGATCCTGACCCGGTATCTAATACCCAGGACGTAGGGCAAATGGAGAAACAGTTCTCTGTAACGAACACACCCGAAGAAAATGCATCATCATGTACTTTCTTCATTCGGGTGGCATGGGAATCCCGGTATTCCCCTATGTCCTGTTCATTCCTATAACTCTTATAAGAAAGAACGGAACCAACATTCCCCAGCACAGTATAACATGCGGGTTCAGTCAATACATCCATATTATTATCTTTATTTGGGCATGACATGGTCGCAACCTGGAGAGAAAGAGAAGAAAACACTTTAGCGTATGCTCTTGCAAGATCAGATTGGTTATTATCTTATCTTATCAGGATGGCTCCCACTGGTTTTTATCAAATCTTCCTTCAAACCTTAAAAGGAAAGACTAGCCAAGATTAATTACACCCTACAATTTCGCCAATCTTTCAGCCAGGCCAGTGTCGGTACTTTGAGGGAGGTTCCCCGTGCTTTCGCACGGACCTAATTAAAGTAAACCTCGTTTTCCCAGAGGCATAACCCCGTTGACACCTTTCTAGACACCTACTTGATCGACTAATTGTAATGTGTAAAACTCTCCCAGGAGTAACTCTTACTCGTAGTGGGTATCGGCATCCAACTATCTCATAGAAGGTATGCAATCTCATTGCAAATTTCAACACTTGAAATTCCCGATAATATTTTGCCCCTATCGTCCTATGACCTTGACGCAGGCCAACAAACCATAGTGCTCTAGTCAAGTTCAACCTGTCATTTCTTGATTGAATTAAACCCACCCGTACGACCTGTTGGGTTCCTAGGCACTCTAGTGAGGTCTCCCAAGCCATCAACCATGGAAATTTCAAAAAATATGGTGCCTACAAACCCTAAACTACGGATCGATAACTAGATGTCTAGGCGAAAAAGAACTAGTTAACACTTAACTATTGGGAAAACGGAAATACAACCTTTGTAGATCCGGTGCTCCACCTCCATAGCTCCGCAACGAAGTCCTCTCCGCTGTCCAAGTCAAATCCGGGCTCTAGGATCGGCTTCGTCGGAGAATGGGCAAGCTAGGTCGTCGATGTCCATGCCGAAGATGATCTACGTCGAGGCATCGCTAAATCAAGCTCCGACTTCACCAAGTCAAGAAACTTGTGAAGTAAACACACTCTACTACTTGGCAAGAGGTAGAGGATGAAGAAATAGGAGTTGGGTTAACTTTAGAATTGGATTTCTCACTCTAATTCATCAATCAACATTGATGAGGTAAGCTTTCTTCTTCAAGTTCAAGGAAGAAGAAGAAGAATCTTATATGATAAGTTAATTGTAAAAAGAAAAGAATAATACATTCTTATCATCTTAGAACCATGGTTTAGTGTAGAGAATTAATCATGGTTGAGTGGTATGGTTAGGGTTAAGGATGAGATAAGAATAGTGGACTAAGTCAAAGCTTCATGAAGCTTTAACAAAACAACAAAAGAAGCCACCATCCTTTTCTCTTTCTTTTATTCATTTATCAAAAATAAATGGATAACTAAATAAGATAAATGAATAACTAAATTATAAACCCTAACCATTTCATTAACCAAGGTTTAATACTTTACACTTAACCAAAAAGCATGCATCATCAAACATGATACAAGCAAGTGCACAAAATCATATCGCATATACAATGCGCCCATCCGAGTGAGAAAATCCATCTTAAGTAAACCGATACTAGTTGATGCAAAGTAATATATCAAATATATAAATATGCATTAAATCATTAAATCAACACTTGATTCAATGACCCGGTTATGTCGCACACAACCGACTAGTATACAATATATCGGCTTATCGAATCAACGCTTGAATCGATAACTAGGTTATATCGCATACAACCATTCGATATATTTATCGCGAGAATAGAATACGGTATCACATACACGCATTATTCTCGGTCCCGCACATATCTCATATGCGCTCCTATTTCGTTTCGCTTGAGCCAGGAAACCTCTGTGTAGGACTCTAAAGACTCGTCAATACGCCGGCAGCAGATGATGATCATATCAAGCATCCACAAGCCGCAAGCGGTCTGCTAAACGTAACGGCCACCCGGGTATTGAGCGATCTGAAGATCGACGAGCAAGCCCGCTCACACTCCAGTGAATCCGACCAGTAACACTACCGTACAGTCCGGTCTGATCGTCTGATATGTCGCATATCTCGCCTAGGGGTGGTAAACGTTAGACCCCAATAGCTCAATAAGTCGTGTCGATATGAGGTCTATAACCATTCGAGAAACTACTGGTAACACTTACCAGTAAATCTCAGCAACCCTGGCCAGGGATTTCCTGTTATAGCCAATCGAACACAGCGCAACATCAACCCCCTATACCGGGAGAGACAAATCCCCTCCTATCGCTCATTGCCTCCATGTGACTCGGGACTGTACCCAAAAAACAATGTTTTGCACGCCCTCTTGGACGTGGTAAGATGGAAATCAAAGCACAGTGGGAACCACACAAGACTCTATGACGATCTCGGGTCAACAGACTCCTCTGTACCAGTGTCACCAGAGAACTGCCATCTGACGTGAGGTATAATACCATCTGGGAGTTCTCGGCGAGTCCGTCCAGTGTACCCAGTCTCTACTGAGCACCCGCATATCATCTCTGATGTCAAACACCAATGGATATGGGATCATCCATCGCCCATCTGTATGGGTCGAGAAGGTATACGCTAGTCTACTCTGGTATATCGATGCCCCGTCTCGATACACCCACGACTAGGGACTTTGAAGGATGTACTTATGGACTACCATGTCCCCACTAGTATGATCCGCATCATAGTCCAGGTAGTCAAGTACAGATCCTAAGGGCTTTACCAACATGTAACAGAGAGACAATCAGCATACACGTTAAGGTAAATTGTAACCAGATAGCATACTATCATGTCGAGCAAGAAAGTCCTCCCTATATATGTCCCAGCATCCACTACAATATACATCCTATGTACAGTAATGGCCTCTAGGGCATACATATAACTAACAATCTCCCACTTGCACTAGGGCCATCTGTAGCAGTGGTTGCAGTATCTCATACTCAACCATCCCATGAAAGTCTCTCTCTGGAAACAGGCCTTTGTGAGTGGATCCGCTGTGTTGTCCTCTGAGTCTACTCTCCAAATCTCGATCACCCTGGAGATCAACCATCTCCATGATCAAGTGATACTGCCTTAGAATATGTCTGGATCACTGATGGGACCGGCGTTCCTTGGCATAAGCCACAACTCCATTGTCACACAATGGGAGGAACATAGTTCATCTCATGAACCAATATACACCCAAACAGCCTCTTTGGTAGCATCTTAAGTAGCGATGTATCCAGCCTTTATCGTCTAGTATGTCACGGTATCTAGCTTGGAACTCTTCCAACATACCGTCCCTTTACTGAGGGTAAAGACAATGCCTGCGACTGACATTCAGTCGTCTTTATCACCCTGGAACCTTTCCAGTGATTCTCCCCAGGATCGATTGATACCATCTCACTACAACTAGTGAGTATCCTAACATCCATTTAGATCTATCTCATAGGTCCAATATCCAGGATTTAGGAGGTATCACTTTGATCCTATATGGAGAATCATTGTGATAAGCGGAGATTGATCGAGCGTAGCATAGAAAACTTCTTCCCTATCAAGAGTATGTCATCCACGTACTCTACGAGGATCGTCACCATACTCCCTACTACCTTCTTGTTTATACAAGGTTCATCTACCATTTTGATGATGTCAACTTCTTTGACTGCTTCATCAAAATAGATGTTCCAACTCCGCGATGCCTGCTTTATCATATAAAACATCTTGCACACGTTTCCGCTGCTCCCACTGTCTACGAAGCCCTCTGGCTGTGTACTTATAGACGCTCTCTTCCAAATCATTATTTAGAAAAGCAGTCAAGGCACCCTACCGCCAGATATCGTAGTCATGGTATTTAGCCGTGGCAAGTAGGATCTGGATGGACTTAAGCATAGCTACTTAGAAAAGGTTTCATCATCATCCATACCTGGTCAATGATGTAGACCTTTAACAAGTCTAGCTTTGAAAGTCTCAACTCTTCCATGTACACCAAGTAATCTTCTCAAGATATATTTGCTCCTGATGGGGATTTAACCCTTCAGATATAGCAACTAAAGTCCATACTTTGTTGGTGTATAAGGATTCCATCTCATATCGATAAACATCCAGCCATTCTTACAGAGTCTCACTCTTGATGGCCAGCTCGAAACTAGTTGGGTCATGATGCAATCCTCGCTCCCACTGTCATAGAGAAACCGAAGTATCTCTCAGGTGGGTGAGGAACCCTACTAGATCGGCGGAGAGGCTGAGGTTCGTTGGAATCTACTGAATCCTTTGGCTCTATCAAATCATCTGCTGCAGTTTGTATAGCTGGAACATTTCCAGTTCTACATAACAGATCTTGCCTCGAGCTTGTCCGGATTTTGCTTTTAGACAAAGGCCGGACAACCCTAAATCTTAACTAGCTTAAGACATGGGCTCTTCCCTTTCCATATCACATATGAAGTGGCAGGCAACTGATTTGATTGGAACCCTATTCAATAGGTATGCAGCTTCATAAGTGCATAACTCCCTAAGAGGAAAAAGGTAACTCAGTATTACTCATCATAGAGCACACCATATCAAATAGGGTGTATCTGCTCCGCCCCGACATACCATCGTGCTATGGTGTATACGGAGGAGTAATGCCGAGAGAGAATCTCATTCTCCTTTAGAATAATCCAGGATTTTCGTGCTCAAGTATTCTCCTCCTTGATCTCATCATAGGACATAATACTTATACCCTTATATCTGGTTCTCTACTTCTCGCTTATATTCTGTGAATATCTCAAAAGGCTCGGACTCATGTTTCAACAGGAACATATGTCTGAATCTTGAGAGATTATCAGAGAATGTAATAAAGTACAAAGAACCAGTCCTGGCATGTGTAGACAGGGGACCTTACATACATCAACATGTATCATCCCAAGAGTTCACTAACTCTTTCTCTGTTACCAGTAAACGGAGCTATGGTCATCTTATCTTTGTGACATGACTGGCGAGTTTCACAAGATGTAAATTCAAACTTATTTAAATATGCATCTATATGTAACTCTAGCCAGTCAGGTCGCATTGATCTGACCTAGTCTACAATACCTCAAGAAGGATTCGTTCATTTCTGAACTCTTCCTCTTGTGTGTGTTTCATATACTAAGAACTGTAGTTTGATTTAGAACATCAACGCTTTTAGATAACGTGCCTGATACGATCAACTTTTGATATAGGAAATGTTCAAAACATTATCCAACAATACAAAATTATATCCTTTCTTTTCTAACAAAGAGAGTGATATGATTTGGTATATCAGGTTCGGTATCTAATAACATTCGTTCAGAATCAATGTATTGGTGATACAGGGTGACAGTGACCGACAGACTTGGCTGCAACTCTTGCCCCGTTTTCTGCCTCATGAAACTTATCACCCGTTCTCAGTTCTCTACCTATCTGTAGCCCTATGTAACAGATTACATATCTGGGATCCTGATCTGGTATCACATACCCAGGACGTAAAGGACACTGAGAAATAGTTCTAGTAATGAACACACCCGAAGATGATGCATCAGCATGCACTCTCTTCGTTTGGGCGGCACGGGAATTCTGGTAATCCCCAATTTCCTGCTCTGTCTTATAACAATTATAAGTTGGAGCGGGACCAACGTTCCCCAGCTCAGTATAACAAGCGGGTTCGGTCAATAATCCGTATTATTATCTTGATTAAGGCGTGATATGGTCGCTACCTGGAGAGAGAGAGAAGAAAACACTCAGCGTGCGCTCTGTCAAGAATAGATTGGTTATTATTTTATCTAATCAGGATGGCTCCCACTGCTTTTTATCAAATCTTCCTTCAAACCCTAAAAGGAAAGACTAGCCAGGATTAATTACACACTACAAGTTCACCAATCTTTCAGCCAGGCCAGTGTCGGTACTTTGAGGGAGGTCCCCCGTGCTTTCGCACGAACCTAATTAATGAAAACCTCGTTTTCCCAGAGGCGTAACCTCGTTGATACCTTTCTAGACACCTACTTGATTGGCTAATTGTAATGTATAAAACTCTCCCAGGAGTAACACTTACTCGCAGCGGGTATCGGGATCCAACTATCTCATAGAAGGTATGCAATCTCATTGCAAATTTCAACACTTGAAATTCCCGATAATATTTTGCCCCGAACGATCTATGACCTTGACAAGGTCAACAAACCATAGACCGCAACTCAAGTTCAACCCGTCATTTCTTGATTGAATCAAACCCACCCGCACGACCCTTGACAAGGTCAACAAGGCCGCACGACTACCCTAACCCAATCTGCATCATATGCATAAGCAGATAAATACTGGTTAGCTACCGCACACTGCGCCTTGACAAGGTCAACAAATGCAGCACGAATACTAAACAGGATTTATCTGAAATGACGGAGGGCTACGACAGGTTTTTCTGAAAACCTATTGCGTAATGAACTTGATATCGTTGTAGGATCGAATGAATTTTGAAATGGAGTGCTTTTGAGGCTTTTCTAGTTTTGCTAAAGGAGTCACTCCCGGTGAAGGGATCGTCGGTCCTTTCCTCGTCGAATGAGGTGCGGGATATATCACATATATCGCTGTGCAAAGCAAAAACTCTTAAAAGCAATCAAAAAACAAACCGAGTGTGTAGCATCTGCCAGTTATTGCTAAAGGAGTCACTCCCGGTGAAGGGATCTCGGTCCTTTCCTCATCGAATAAGGTGCAGGATATATCACATATACCGCTGTGCAAAGCAAGAACTGTAGCTACCTGTTTTATTTTGAAATTCGATTCTACAACATCTTAGGTTTATTTTATTTTCATTAATCACATTAATGAAGTCCCATCATTTAAATACCTAAACATCACAGATAAATACGACGAACACTTATGCCATCCGCATTCGCCTCGATGTCCCCTCGTGCACCGTTAGGTTAGGTAACTAACGACAGAGCGGGGCAGGGCTAGCGCGGGTGTAAAACATAAGTAACGTCTATATAATATATCATATATACTATATACTGTATCTATCAAAGAACATCACATGATCACATCACAGATATCGCAGCAGAAGAATTATATGAAATATTGGATATACTAGGACGTCCGTGTTTTCAATACGAGCCAGTATAAAACACGGATTCCACGGTCGTGATGAATAGCCAAACCCACACCCCTAGACCCCTACGAGAGCGGCAAGCAACCCTGCCAATTCTAGGGTTAGGAGACCCGGACTCGACTCCTCGAGTTGGTCTCCCACTGGACTCCAGAACCCGGTTACTTGTGCCCTCCTCCTTGGGTCTATCCTAGTGCGGAAAAGTAAATAATATACAACAGGTGACAACTCCCGCAACCTGGAAGCGCCCCAATAAAAGAATATTACATACAAGTTTTTACATGAATGAAAATGAAAAAACACTCATCTCATATAAAAACCCCCGGCTATTCAAACACGACGATCCAATATAACATATCCAGCAACACATAACATCACATGTCATCAACGTAAGTAAATATGCGCATCCCAATTGTCGTTGACATATAGCAACGAAACCGGCGATATCACATATTACACTTACGGTCACAGAAAAGAAAGTGTAAAACTACAACAGTTGGAATCCGCAACCTCCTCAGACATCGCATGTCTGACCAAATGAATTACTTAGACATCGCATGCCTAACAATTATAAACCCCGCATTTTAGTCTCAAAATCGAAAACTCTTTTCAATATCAAGTCGGGCAATTCAACAAGATTCCCGACATCCTGATCGAATGCTCGTCGCAAACTTTAGTAGGCGGCCGCACCCCCGATACCGTCGACGAAGTGTACCAAGGCGGAACACCACCACCGCGAGCACCCGAACGGATGCTTTCGGCGACGGGGTTCTCCTACAGTCACTTGGTCGGGGCAATGGGGTGAGGCTGTCTATTAAGTTTACCCGGCGAGTATCCGCGTACGCTACGTGATTGCGACGGACTTTTGATCACATCAAAATTCCGTGGCAACCGATCAAGTGAGACTAAATTGCTACGTTTATAACATTCATTTAGTTATCATATAACTTATTGTGAATTCCAATTATTGTATCCCATTCCGGATAAATAGAAAATGTTAAACTTTCCGATCGAACATTCTAACACCCAAGTTTTCCCGATACAGATCAACACATGAAACAAGTTTAACAACATTCAGTTCGTGCCTCAGTATCGACGGTCCAGCCGTAGAAGGGTCAAGCCAACGCCTCACATGTGGCACGCCGTACTGCCCCAAACCCGAAGGTTCAAAGGGCAGTTCAAGACGGTCACATAATCGAGTTAAGGTTTGTGTCTTCTAGAGGGACCATCGCGTTACTTGCACTACTTAGAACGTCGTTAAACTACGGAAAAATCCAACACTTGGAAATTTCCCGACAGGGGAAAAATTGGGTATTTATATCCGGTCGAACTTTTTAACATATTCTAGAATTTATCCGGAAAACCAAACAGACAAAATTTGATAAACCCGATCGAATCATCAAAGCTCCAAAACATCCCAGATTATTCAACACTTGAATAAATATTAAAAATAACCAGAGAAGTCAGCACAGAAACAAATGAATTACTATGCAAAAATTAGTTGATGACGTCACATTCCTGCCGCTCATCCGCTGCATTATCCAATATTATGCCGCGGATCCGCGCAGATTTTCACTGTTCATCAAAAAATTTTTGTGCCGAAATTCTTATATTTCTCTGCTGGTTTTTCTACATATTTTTAATACTGAAAAATCACTGTTTTTAGAAAAAGTACAGAGAGCACATTTTGGAGTTGGTTTCGGGTTCGTTCCGGTTTCAAATTCCGTCTGGACTTCGCCTAAGGCTCTAGCTAGGCTCTGATACCACTGTAGGGTTCCTAGGCACTCTAGTGAGGTCTCCCAAGCCATCAACCATGGAAATTTCAAAAAATATGGTGCCTACAAACCCTAAACTACGGATCGATAACTAGATGTCTAGGCGAAAAAGAACTAGTTAACACTTAACTATTGGGAAAACGGAAATACAACCTTTGTAGATCCGGTGCTCCACCTCCATAGCTCCGCAACGAAGTCCTCTCCGCTGTCCAAGTCAAATCCGGGCTCTAGGATCGGCTTCGTCGGAGAATGGGCAAGCTAGGTCGTCGATGTCCATGCCGAAGATGATCTACGTCGAGGCATCGCTAAATCAAGCTCCGACTTCACCAAGTCAAGAAACTTGTGAAGTAAACACACTCTACTACTTGGCAAGAGGTAGAGGATGAAGAAATAGGAGTTGGGTTAACTTTAGAATTGGATTTCTCACTCTAATTCATCAATCACCATTGATGAGGTAAGCTTTCTTCTTCAAGTTCAAGGAAGAAGAAGAAGAATCTTATATGATAAGTTAAATGTAAAAAGAAAAGAATAATACATTCTTATCATCTTAGAACCATGGTTTAGTGTAGAGAATTAATCATGGTTGAGTGGTATGGTTAGGGTTAAGGATGAGATAAGAATAGTGGACTAAGTCAAAGCTTCATGAAGCTTTAACAAAACAACAAAAGAAGCCACCATCCTTTTCTCTTTCTTTTATTCATTTATCAAAAATAAATGGATAACTAAATAAGATAAATGAATAACTAAATTATAAACCCTAACCATTTCATTAACCAAGATTTAATACTTTACACTTAACCAAAAAGCATGCATCATCAAACATGATACAAGCAAGTGCACAAAATCATATCGCATATACAATGCGCCCATCCGAGTGAGAAAATCCATCTTAAGTAAACCGATACTAGTTGATGCAAAGTAATATATCAAATATATAAATATGCATTAAATCATTAAATCAACACTTGATTCAATGACCCGGTTATGTCGCACACAACCGACTAGTATACAATATATCGGCTTATCGAATCAACGCTTGAATCGATAACTAGGTTATATCGCATACAACCATTCGATATATTTATCGCGAGAATAGAATACGGTATCACATACACGCATTATTCTCGGTCCCGCACATATCTCATATGCGCTCCTATTTCGTTTCGCTTGAGCCAGGAAACCTCTGTGTAGGACTCTAAAGACTCGTCAATACGCCGGCAGCAGATGATGATCATATCAAGCATCCACAAGCCGCAAGCGGTCTGCTAAACGTAACGGCCACCCGGGTATTGAGCGATCTGAAGATCGACGAGCAAGCCCGCTCACACTCCAGTGAATCCGACCAGTAACACTACCGTACAGTCCGGTCAGATCGTCTGATATGTCGCATATCTCGCCTAGGGGTGGTAAACGTCAGACCCCAATAGCTCAATAAGTCGTGTCGATATGAGGTCTATAACCATTCGAGAAACTACTGGTAACACTTACCAGTAAATCTCAGCAACCCTGGCCAGGGATTTCCTGTTATAGCCAATCGAACACAGCGCAACATCAACCCCCTATACCGGGAGAGACGGATCCCCTCCTATCGCTCATTGCCTCCATGTGACTCGGGACTGTACCCAAAAACCACCGTTTTGCACGCCCTCTTGGACGTGGTAAGATGGAAATCAAAGCACAGTGGGAACCACACAAGACTCTATGACGATCTCGGGTCAACAGACTACTCTGTACCAGTGTCACCAGAGAACTGCCATCTGACGTGAGGCATAATACCATCTGGGAGTTCTCGGCGAGTCCGTCCAGTGTACCCAGTCTCTACTGAGCACCCGCATATCATCTCTGATGTCAAACACCAATGGATATGGGATCATCCATCGCCCATCTGTATGGGTCGAGAAGGTATACGCTAGTCTACTCTGGTATATCGATGCCCCGTCTCGATATACCCACGACTAGGGACTTTGAAGGATGTACTTATGGACTACCATGTCCCCACTAGTATGATCCGCATCATAGTCCAGGTAGTCAAGTACAGATCCTAAGGGCTTTACCAACATGTAACAGAGAGACAATCAGCATACACGTTAAGGTAAATTGTAACCAGATAGCATACTATCATGTCGAGCAAGAAAGTCCTCCCTATATATGTCCCAGCATCCACTACAATATACATCCTATGTACAGTAATGGCCTCTAGGGCATACATATAACTAACACGACCCTTGACGCAGGCCAACAAAGTCGCACGACTACCCTAATCCAATCTGCATCACATGCATTAACAGATAAATACTAGTTAGCTACCGCACACTACGCCTTGACGCATGCCAACAAACGTAGCACGAATACTAAGTAGGATTTATCTGAAATGACGGAGGGCTACGACAGGTTTTTCTGAAAACCTATTGCATAATGAACTTGATATCGTTGTAGAATCTAGTGAAGTTTTGAAATGGAGTGATTTTGAGGCTTTTCTAGTTTTGCTAAAGGGGTCACTCCCGGTGAAGGGATCGTCGGCCCTTTCCTCGTCGAATGAGGTGCGGGATATATCATATATATCACTGTGCAAAGCAGAAACTATAGAAGCAATCAAAAGACAAACCGAGTGTGTAGCATCTGCCAGTTATTGCTAAAGGGGTCACTCCCGGTGAAGGGAACTCGGCCCTTTCCTCATCGAATAAGGTGCAGGGTATATCATATATACCGCTATGCAAAGCAAAACTGTAGCAACCCTTTTTATTAAAAATTTGATTCTACAACATCTTTTAGGTTTCTTTTCTTTCATTAATCACATTAATGAAGTCCCATCATTTAAGTCACCTAAACATCACAGATAAATACGACGTACACTTATGCCATCCGCATTCGCCTCGATGTCCCCCCGTGCACCGTTAGGTTAGGTAACTAACGACAGAGCAGGACAGGGCTAGTGCGGGTGTAAAACATAAGTAACGCCTATATAATATATCATATATACTATATACAGTATCCATCAGAACATATCAAATGATCACATCACAGATATCGCAGCAGAAACATAGATATAATGTGGGATATACTAGGACGTCCGTATTTAGTATTTAGCCAATAATAGAAAATACGGATTCCATAGTCGCGATGAATAGCCAAGCCTACACTCTGGACCCCTATGAGAGCGGCAAGCGACCCTACCAATTCTGGAGTTTAGGAGACCCGGTCTCGACTCCTCGAGATGGCCTCCCACTGAACCCCAGAACCCGATCACCTGTGCTCCCTTCCTTGGGTCCATCCTAATGCGGAAAAGTAAATAATATACAACACAGGTGGCATCGACCTCAACCCGGAAGTGCCCCAAATAAAAGAATATTACATTACATTTGAATTTACATGAATGGAAATATAAAACTCTCATCTCACATAAAACCCCCCGACTATTCAATTGCGACAATCCTGCACATCATATCTCAGCAACACATAATATCTCATATCATCAACGTAAGTAAGTATGCATACACCTATTGTCGTCGACGTATAGCAACAACAATCGGTAAATACATACTACACTTACGGTCACAGAAAAGAAAGTGTAAAACTGCAATATCTGGAATCCACATTCTCTTTAGACATCGTAAATGCGAAGTATTACATACCTCGTATTTCATGTCTTATAAAATGAATTCCACACATTGCATCACATTCTAAATAAATAGACGGTATTAAAGTCTTCGAACGAACGATCAAATACCCAAGATTCGCTAAAGCTCAACACTTGAGCGGAATTCAAAAACCCGGAGTGTGACACAGTGGTAGCGGTCCAGCCGTAGAAGGGTCAAGCCAACGCCTTACATGTGGCACGCCGTACTGCCCCAAACCCTAAGGTTCAAAAGGCAGTTCAAGACGGTCACATAATCGAGTTAAGGTTTGTTGTCTTCTAGAGGGTCCACCACAAACAAACTTGCATGTATTTCCGAAAGATTTTAAACCCCGTGAAAAGTGAGCAAATGATACTCGTTCAAATACTTCAATACATTCTAATTTATCCGGAAAAGAAACGAAATGAAAATTCCGATCGAATCTTCGAGTCCAAAACCATCTCCAGAATTCTCAACAGTATATTCAGATTAAACATACTCAAAACAATGTACAAGCAGTTTAAGGAGTTACTGTGCAAAAACGAAGCCGTGAAGCCACTATATGGCCGCGGAGCCGCGGCATAAGCCAAGATTTGCCGCGGTTCCGCGGCGTTTTGTTCAGATCATGGGTTCGTATTTCACAGTTTTTCTTATATTTTCCTGCTGTATTTTTTGAGTATTTTTAATTCAGAAAATAACCAGATTTTAAAAAATGACCAGAAAGCATTCTAAAAGGCCGTATTTCGGTCCGATCGGAGTTTTAACTTCGTAAAATAGTCGCCTAATGTTATAGGTTGGATCTGATACCAATGTTGGGTTAGCCTAGCACCTCCTGAAGGGTTTGGAAGCATCACATGAACCATAGAATGCATTTTTAGGGTGCTAAGCTAACAAGCATCGGATCGTTCCTAGAAAAATTAGGGTTTCAAAAATTTTCACATCAACATATGAAAAGAAAAGCTAGGGTTTAGAGAGTACAACCTTTGTAGCTCCCTACGCTAGACTCCTCGGATACTTAGGGTTTGAAAAAGCTCCGCTTTAACTCCTCGAGGTCACCGATGATCCACCCGGAGTCCGCTTTGTCCAAGCTTGCAACTTTATCCGATCAAGTGAACGAAATCAAGCTAACACTCTAAACAAGTGGGCTAGACTTGTGTAGAATGGTGTTGTGGTTCTCTTTCTCACTTCAAAATCCAATCTTGATGAGTATATTGCTCACTACAAAGAACTAGAGAGCAAAATGAGAGAGGTTGATGAAGATGATGGCTTTTTAGAAGATGATAAGTTCAACTCTTAAAGAAAATAGAAAAAATATATCAATATATATTTTCTATCTCTCATCTCAAACCATGGTTGAATCATTATTGTACTTGAGTTAAAAACTAAAAGGAAGAGTAAACCATGGTTAAATGGTGGGTGAGTGAGGTTAGGTCAAGAAGAGTGTAGAAACAATCCAAAACAAACCCATTTCTTTTTCCTTTTGTTTTTAGCTTAAATACAATAATATTCCATATAAAAAACCCATGGTGTGAGTCTTATATTGCCACCATTTCCTTATATAATCAACCATGAAATATGTATGTATGTATGTGTATATGTACATCCATATGTGCATGAATCAAAAAGAAGGCATACATGCATGCATACATCCAACTAACTCAAGAAAGGATTTCAAGTGAGAAGCTAATGGTTAAATAATAAATCAACACTTGATTTATCAATCCGGCCATATCACCTATGACCCCTACCAAAAGCAAGCCGCCCGATCAATATACGGTATCCTATACGCGCATTTTAATCGGGTCCATGCGCATATCGCATACGCGCACCACAACGTTTCGCCTGGACTAGGAAACTCGATTGTGGGACTCTGAGACTCGTCAATACGGCGGCAGTGGGTGATGATCATATCAAGCACCCCCAAGCCGCAAGCGGTCAGCTAAACGTAACGGCTGCCCGGGTATTGAGCGATCAGAAGAGAACAAGCGAACCTGCTACAACTCCCGTCGAGCCGATCGGCAACACTTCCCGTACAATCCGGTCTCCTCGTCTAATATGTCGCATATCAAGTCTAGGGGTGGTAAACGTCAGACCCTAATTACCGATAAGTCGTGCCGATGTGAGGCTCATAACGGGTCGAGAAACTACTGGTAACACTTACCAGCAAATCTCTGAATCAGCCCTGGACAGGGACTTCCCTGTTACGGCCAATCGAGCACAGCGCAACATCAATCCCCCAATACCGGGAGAGTCGAAACCCCTCCTATCGCTCATTGTCTCCATGTGACTCGGGACTGTACCCAAAAACCACCATTTTGCACGCCCTCATGGACGTGGTAAGGTGGAAATCAAAGCACAGTGGGAATCACACAAGACTCTATGACGATCTCAGGTCTACAGACTAACCTGCACAAGTGTCACCTGAGAACTGCCATCTGACGAGATGTATAATACCATCTGGGAGTTCTCGGCGAGTCCGTCCAGTGTACCCAGTCTCCACTGAGCATCCGTATACTATCTCTGATGTCAAACACCAATGGATATGGGATCATCCATCGCCCATCTCATGGGTCGAGAAGCGTATACGCTAGTCTACACTGGTATATCGATGCCTCGTCTCGATACACCTACGACTAGGGACCTTGAAGGATATACTTATGGACTACCATGTCCCTACTAGTATGATCTGTATCATAGTCCAGGTTGTCAAGTACACATCCTAAGGGCTTTACCAACATGTAACCATAAGATAGTATAAAGAGACAAGTATACATGTTAAGATAAAGAGTAACCAGATAGCATACTATCATATCGAGCAAGAAAGTCATCTCTATATATGTCCAAGCATCCAATATAATATACATCATCTGTACAATACTGGCCTCTAGGGCATACATACAACTAACAGATATGATATTTGCGCGTCCACCATGAGTTTTATCGGTGCTGATTATATACTCCATACAAGGTGTGGTTGCCGTATGAGAGTACATGGTGGGGCCCGGTATGGTTCCCTCGGCAAGAAGATCGATGGATTTTGACGATTGAGCCTGGAGGCGGGCGAGTACCAACCGGTGACAGTACCCATGACTCGGCGGAGGATCACGGAGACACCGCTGGGAGTCATGTATGTATGCATACGTCGAAAGGCGAGGGTCAGAGCTAGGCACTCGTGCTTTCGGGATAGCGTATGATACGTGATCAGGATTTCTGTGTCGATGCTTGGCACATCATTTTCATGGTATTTCTTTTAATACCTTTGTATATATAACAGGGGATTTAGCCATTGTTATATATACCCTTACACCAATATTAGTGGAATGGGACGCTAATATATGTGTATTGCCCCCATCATATTTATTTCTGTATATATACCTTTAGAATGATAGATTCTTACTGGAGATTTGACTTGTGTTATTAGGCGATTCATTGAGATTGGAC
The DNA here is from genome assembly GCA_030015575.1 of Agapanthus africanus. NCBI lineage: Eukaryota > Viridiplantae > Streptophyta > Magnoliopsida > Asparagales > Amaryllidaceae > Agapanthus > Agapanthus africanus. The sequence goes on along the minus strand of JASDDO010000001.1, from coordinate 328,520,030 downwards.
ATTGGACATACCTATATGATTGCTGATTTGTACATTCGGGATATAGGAGATTATTCGATATTGTACATAGAGGAGATGTGAGACTTATATGATGTGAGTGCCCAATGTGGGGGCTGATTTGAGGAATTGGGATTTGAGTGTCTTGATGGATTGTGATCCTACAACGATCTCAGGTTTCCGTGGAAATGACATATTTTACCCCATACCTCACACTTATCTATTTTATGCACAGTTTCATATGTTGGTAGTACCTGTTAGTGTACCCTTATGATAGTTGCATATCTACTTTCTTATATCCCTATTGCATAGTTATTGCATTCTATTATCATGTCATTATCGCTTCACATATTGATTGTATCTGCTATTGTACTTTCCATTATTCTGCATTCACATGACATGTTATTACTGCAATCGCATACCTTAGATTCATGATGTACGTACATTCCTGCGATTACCTGCATATGTTATCTACTATTCACGAGTTGGCAACTCACCCCCATTGTGCCACAGGTGTTTCAGGTTTTTCCCCAGAGTAGTTGAGGCAGGCTATTCAGCTTCTCATCTATCATCTTTTGCTACAGATATCGCATCAGCTCACAGTATACCGTTTTGCTTAGGTGGGTTAGATGATTATCTGTATTTCTTATTGTACATTCGTTATTTTTTGTACTCTCCATTTACTATTGTATTGTCGACTTAGAGACTTGGTGAGGACGATATTGTATATTATTGTGGATTTGTTGTCTTTTATATACAGCTTTCTCTCTATTGCCTCTTATTTCTTCGCTACGGCGTCGTATATTTATGATGTTATTGTTTTCCGTCTTGAGCTAGTTTTTACAAAAAGGGGGTGTTGCCAAAATTTTAAAGAAAGAAAGTAGGACTTTTAAAGAATTTGGGTTGCGATTTCAAATGTTTCAAAAACTTATATTATCTTTTCCGTATTTTCTTGGTTTAGTTTTCTGGGTTTTGGCTTTCTTTTACTGCGTTACGTCTTTTGGCGTTGCGTAGTATTAGGGCCGTCACGGGCCAATTTTGGGTTGCGACAAAGTTGGTATCAGAGCACTAGGTTTTACCTTTCAGAGTGTAGGATGACCTTAGTATGATGGAGTAGGTAGCTTAAGCAGTGTAACGTAGTGTGTGTATGTCTGCAGCATACCCACGGTGCGGTACCTTGCATTAAGTGACCTAAGTACAATTTGCTTGAAATTCCTTCCTTAATGATTCATATCCTTGAGATTCGATTCCTTATTCTCATCGAATCTTATATCTATTTATAGCCTTGCCGCCGATGACTATGGGGACTCGGAGTAATGCAGCGAGGGCCGAGGTCAGAGTTGGCTCGGGTGAGACGAATACTGACCAGGATGGCACTCTAGTTGCACAGGTGCAGACGGATCAGCCTACGACATATACCATTAATAGGCTTGTGACAGAGATGCAGGACTTCCGCCAGACTATGAGTTCATTGGTTGATGTCGTTCGGGAGCTACGACAGGAGGTTGTCGCCCCTGTTACTCAGTTGTCACTTACGATCAGTATGCAGCAGTCCGTCACCTATATAGCACCAGTGGATGCAGCTCCAGTTGATGAGGCACATATTCCAGAGGCTCAGAGAGTTCCAGGACAGTGGAGGACTCATACCAGAGTACCATCCCAGAGACAGAGGTTCGGTCATAGAGATAGATTTCGTGGCCGTCGCGGGAGTAGCAGAGGCTTAGGACGAGGACAGTCGTTCAGCTCTCATCCCCAGGATGGTCAGCAGTCAGCGCGTGGATGTTTTCGATGCGGGAGCCTTCGGCACTTCATCAAGGATTGTTCCTTAGCACCTCGTCAGGATCGTCATCAAAGAGGCCGTGGACGTGGAAGATTTGCTCAGAGGGCTCAGTTTACCAGAGTTCATCCAGTTGCGGGTAGAGGGCAGACACAGGAGTTTGCTTATACTCATCGGGACGCGCAGGCATCCAATGTGGGGGTTTCAGGTATCCTTTTTCCGCATGTTCTTTTGATGTATCCGTTGTTTTCACCTTGTACTGTGGTTGGGTAGATTAGTCGTAGTTGTTGTTTTAACTTCTGTCAGCGATTCTTTTGTTGCGTGACACGTATTCAGTTGTGTGCCAATCGGATAGGAGATAGAGATTCGTCTGTCATTTTGATCCTTCTAGAGATGTTGGATTTGACGTTCTCCTGGGCATGGACTGTTTAGTTACGTGTTAGGCGTCTATGGACTACCGTGAGGAAACTGTCAGGTTTGTTTTCCCGGCAGGTCAGTTCTTGTTGTGCAGGTGGATAGTTGTGCTGCCTCTCACGGCTTGAATTCAGCCTTTTTGGCTAGTCGGCTACTGAGGAGATGTCGTGGATTCTTGGCATTCATTCGTGACACCGGATCCAAAGTTAGGATTGTTGGACCGGGTTCCTTTCGTGCGAGAGTTTTTCCGACGTTGTTCCGGATGAGCCGGCGAAGCTTGGGAGCTTAAGGATCAGCAGCAGAGTTGTTGTTAGGGGAGTTTTGTGCGTCGGAGTGTTTCGCTTTTGGAAGCTCCTATTTCTGTCCGTCAATGAGGAAGACGACAGTTTAGGATGGTGTATCGACGGATCGTTAATTGAACTGGCTTACAGTGCGAATAGGTGTCCTTCACCTCGCATTGACGATTTCTTCGATCAGCTCCAGAGTGCGAGACATTTTCTAAGTTTGTTTGGGATCAGGTCATCATTATTGCGGGATCTGAGGGATGTCATTCCGATGGCTGCCTTATGCGTGCTACGGGCTTTGGGTGTTTTAGTGAGTCATTGGATTCACTGATGCCCTAGCAGCATTCGTAGATGTGATGAACCGGATTTCTTCAGGCCGTTCCTCGACCAGTTATTGTTGTGTTATTTACGACATTCTGGTCTATCTAATGTGTCTTGAGGAACAGGAGTAGCACTTGAGGATTTGTTATGCAGATACTGGGAGAGCACCGGTAGTTTGCTAGATTCTCGGAGTGTTTCTTCAGGCTTGTTTATACTGACTCCTAGGTCTTGTAGTCACGGGAGACGGTTTCGTATGGTTCCGAGGGAGATCATGGCCGTACAGCTTTGGTCCATACATGTGTGCAGGACGGAGATCCGCAGATTGTTGGGCTTAGCAGATTTTTACCACCGTTTCATGCAGGATTGCTAGAGTAGTGCTGCACCGTCGACTGAATTGACCGGAAAGGAAGTTTCTTTTCTTCGAACTGAGGCATGTGTGCGGAGTTTCGGCAGTTGCAGATTCTGTTAACAACTGCATTAGTCCTTTCATTGCTTTTGGTTCGGGCGACCTTGTTGTTAACCGTAATGTTTCTTGAGTGGGCTCGATTGTGTACTGAGGTGACACTATAGAGTTATCGCTTTTGCTTCCCTACATTTAGAGGAAGTACGAGAAGGATGTTCCACTCATGATCTGGAGATGGCCGCGGTGGTTTTGCGTTGGAGATTTGGAGACACTATCTGTTCGAGAGTCGTGTCAGATTTTCACGGACCACCAGAGCTTAATGTACATCTTCCTGTAGTGGATTTGATTGTTGTGATACTCTTCTGCAGATTTACAGTTCTTGCATGATCGTCGAGTACAGCTTTAGTTCGTCTCTACGGAGGGGACAACTTGCTCATGTCCGCGCCCGACCACTTTCCTTAAATCATTTTCGCGAGATACTGCTCGTCGATGCTCGTACGTCAGAGATACTTGAGCATACTCGGCTGGGTAATGATTCGGATTCCTTAATTTGTGATACGGTGTGCTAAGCTAGGGACGCGTGGGTGTACCTGATGTTATCAGGTAGAGACGCGAAATCCTAGAGAAAGTACATCAGTCAACTCTCTGTATTCATTCAAATTCCACCAGCTTTGACGTGACTTGTGAGATAGTTACGGGTGGACAGGGATGTAAAGAGAAGTTTCAGGTTTCGTTTCAAGGTGTCTGTCCTGTTGTGTGCTTGGGTCGAGCATCAGAGGCCGGCTGGAGAGTTGCAACCTTTTTCCGTTCCGAAGTAGGAGTAGGAGCAGATCTCCACGAATTTCGTTATGGTGTCTACCCAAGTTTAGTCAGGGTGTGACTCCATTCGGATTCTTGTCGTCCGGTTATACTCAATGTGCTCAGTTGTTTCTTGTTAAGTTGTGTGTTTGTGTTAATTGTTGTCGGCAGTTGGGGATCGTCACTCACCATCGTTAGGGTTCTCCTTCGATAGCTGTTATCAGGAGACACTCCAATTGGCCACCTTTAGGTTTAGGGTTAGATCGTGTCGATCACCAGTCTGTGGTTTTTCTGACTCTGCGTAAGTAGGACTTTGGACCCCAGCTATTCTAGAGACTTCGGAGATGGTCCAGTTGTGTTAGGTCAGGATGGGAATTGTCCATTGCGAACTGAGGTCTTATGCCGACTGCCTTGGTCATAGCCTCGAGTTCGCAGGGACAGATCATGTATTCCTACGGACTTTCCGATGAATGACGTGTTGGATTTTGGGAAAGTTGTCCCAGGATTTAGGTCCTTTTAAGATCCTATAAGCGAGTTAGTTCGTCACCTTTAATTTGGCTCTTCCGCCCAGATTATTGGATTTTCACCCCGTATTCCCTATGATGATACTTTACAATTACCTTCTTGACCTTTCTCACATGATCTAGCATCAGACCATTTAGCTTGACGCGATCTTTCATTCACCAGCAGCCAATGGTATTAATGGCTCGGCAGGTGGAGGAACATAAGTCAAGAGTCTTGCCATCTGTGAAGGGTTTTCTTGCACGTAGCCGTATAGTGAGGTAATCACTTGGGAGGCTGCGAGCGAGATTTGAGAGTTGTAATCTTCTCTTTGAAGGTACGCGTAGCAGTATAATTTTTAAATTCGGGGACGAATTTCTTCTAAGGGAGGGAGATTGTAACACCTTAGAATTTGTTTTGTAGCTAATTATATTTTTATACATGGTTTTTACTAAAAAGTTTACCAATTTGGTTTTTAAATATTTTATCCTATTTATTGAGTATTTTATTAGATTTTTCCTAGCCTTGCACACACTTGTGCATGATAACTAGGGTTGTTTTGGGGGTTTAACCATGATTAGTAACATGGTGAACTAACCATTCTTTAATCTAGTTTAATATTGTATTAGGTGTTTTGGGTTTAATAGTGTATGGTTGTTTTAAATTGAAAATGAATTTGGAAAAGTTTTTTTTTAAATTGTTGTTATTGGGTTGACCATTGGTGAGAGAGAGAGAGAGAGAGAGTGAGAATGGGGCATCATGGCTTTTGCCATGCTTCATTAAATGAAGAGAGAGAGGAGGGGGTTTTGACTTTGCCTCTCATTTCTCACCTCTATTTTCACTCATTCTCTCACTCTCTCTCACACACACACACAGGACATCTTCAGCATCAGCAGCTGAAGCAGCAGCCCCAGCAAAGAGAAGCCCCAGCAACAGAAGAAGATGCAGTAGCAGCAACAGCAGGAGGGCAGCAGCAGCAGCAGGCAGCTTCAGCAGCAGCTGAAGCAAGCAGCAGCACCATTAGCATCAGCACCAGGGGCAGCAACAATAACCTCAGCATCAACAACAACAACAGAAGCAGCAGCAGTGGCACCAGCATCAGTAACAGCTGCAGAAGCAAGCAGCAGTAGCCCCAGCCACTACAACAGCTCTTCTCCACTTCTTCACCTGCTCTCTAGGGTTCATTAGGGTATAATTTCTGAACCTAATCCCCTAGTTGCTTAGATTATGTGTTAATTGGTGTCGGTTAGTGTTAATTAGCTAGTTTAGAGCTAATTATGGTGATTTGTGAGATGTTGTGGCAAATGGATGATTGTGTTGGTAAACCCTATCTATTTAAGTGTTATTAGGGTCACTTGAACTGAGATTTTACCCAGATTACACTAAAATACCATAGGGTTTGTGTTTCGTGCTAAATTAGCGTTTTCAAGCGTTATATTGGCTATTTGTGATCTGCTTTTGACCCGGACCCTTCAGGGTAAAATTGAGGAAACTGGAGCATGCCCATTAGGTCTGGAACACACCACCTGAACACGAGACCCTAACGCTTACCTTGGGCCGCAGATTTATTAGGTTTGGCCGCAATTTGCGGCCAAGTTGGGGACTGGGGTGTTGGGGTCTTGGCTAGGGTTGTCTGTAGGGTTGTATAGTGCTTTGGCATGTCTAGTTTTGTAATATTTGTCCTGTAGGAAAATCTGGGATCAAATACCGTTTTTCATGTCCGTTGTGTTTGCGCGATGCGCGCGATACGTGAGTGGGTTATGTGATCCAGCGTATTGCGGCGTGTCGCGATGGTTTTAGACGTGTACACATAAGTTTCAGCGTATCGTGCACACGCGCGTTTAGTTCGCGACGCAAGTTTCTCGTTTTGGGTCGATATCGTGTTTTGCGGAATATTTGGCTTATATATATTTTCCATCTCTAAATTGTAGGTTTGCAGGCGGGGACTACGGACACTGCTACAGGGGGAGCAGATGGTAGGATTCACCTAGCGTGGAGCGTAGGTGAGTAGATTTAACATCTACAGGGGAATCGCCCGCATGGCGTTATGCGTCTGGGCTAGAATTCTAATACCTGTCGCATATTCTACGTCATTGTTAGAATTGTGCCTTTACATTATTTCCTTGATATAGCTGTACTGTGACTAGCAGCCGTAAGACACTGCACACATTATTGACGGTTCATGTTGCACGAGCATGGATTGTATGCTACACACACACCGTCAATAATTGCCATGTCACACACCAACCATTATAGATACCATTGCTTATCACACATGACATCTAGTTTATCGGTATACCTACAGTGTATCATACCTTTAGTGATAGGTACATATACACCTTATGATACAGCTACAGGTATACCTTGCTCATATTTTACTTATACCCAGTGGGGTATACCATGTCATTTGCTTATAGGTAGACACCTATACTTAGCTGTACCTTTTTGATTTCACATACATTTGGTTTCAGCTACATATTTTCATCCATATGCTTGCATTTCGGATATATCGCACATATTGTTCCTGGATTTGCGCATTTATTTATTTGGATTTTACATGGTGTTTTCGGGATTTGGGAACCGTGGGAGTTCATGAAATTAAGCATACATTGAAAAACCCGGTTTCCTTGATATGATTTTTGCGCGTCCACCATGAGTTTTATCGGTGCTGATTATATACTCCATACGAGGTGTGGTTGCCGTATGAGAGTACATGGTGGGGCCCGGTATGGTTCCCCTCGGCAAGAAGATCGATGGATTTTGCCGATTGAGCTTGGAGGCGGGCGAGTACCTACCGGTACAGTACCCATGACTCGGCGGGGGATCATGGAGACACCCCTGGGAGTCATGTACGTATGCATACGTCGAAAGGCGAGGGTCAGAGCTAGGCACTCGTGCTTTCGGGATAGCGTATGATATGTGATCAGGATTTCTGTGTCGATGCTTGGCGCATCTTTTTCATGACATTTCTTTTAATACCTTTGTATATATAACAGGGGATTTAGCCGTTGTTATATATACCCTTACACCAATATTAGTGGAATGGGGCGCTAATATATGTGTATTGCCCCCATCATATTTATTTCTGTATATATATCTTTAGGATGTTAGATTCTTACTGGAGATTTGACTTGGGTTATTAGGCGATTCATTGAGATTGGACATTGGACATACCTATGTGATTGCTGATTTGTACATTCGGGATATATGAGATTACTCGATATTGTATATTGAGGAGATGTGAGACTTATATGATGTGAGTGCCCAATGTGGGGACTGATTTGAGGAATTGGGATTTGAGTGTCTTGATAGATTGTGATCCTACCACGATGTCAGGTTTCCGTGGAAATGACATATTTTACCCCATACCTCACACTTATCTATTTTACGCACAGTTTCATATGTTGGTAGTACCTGTTAGTGTACCCTTATGATAGTTGCATATCTACTTTCTCATATCCCTATTGCATAGTTATTGCATACTATTATCATGTCATTATCGCTTGACATATTGATTGTACCTGCTATTGTACTTTCCATTATTCTGCATTCACATGACATGTTATTACTGCAATCGCATACCTTAGATTCATGCTGTACGTACATTCCTGTGATTACCTGCATATGTTATCTACTATTCATGAGTTGGTAACTCACCCCCGTTGTGCCACAGGTGTTTCAGGTTTTTCCCCAGAGTAGTCGAGGCAGGCTATTCAGCTTCTCATCTATCATCTTTTGCTACAGATATCGCATCAGCTCACAGTATACCGTTTTGCTTCGGTGGGTTAGATGATTATCTGTATTTCTTATTGTACATTCGTTATATTTTGTACTCTCCATCTACTATTGTATTGTTGACTTAGAGACTTGGTGAGGATGATATTGTATATTATTGTGGATTTGTTGTCTTTTATATACAGCTTTCTCTCTATTGCCTCTTATTTCTTCGCTACGGCGTCATATATTTATGATGTTATTGTTTTCCGTCTTGAGCTAGTTTTTACAAAAAGGGGGTGTTGCCAAAATTTTAAATCAAGAAAGTAGGACTTTTAAAGAATTTGGGTTGCGATTTCAAATATTTCAAAAACTTATATTATCTTTTCCGTATTTTCTTGGTTTAGATTTCTGGGTTTTGGCTTTCTTTTACTGCGTTACGTCTTTTGGCGTTGTGTAGTATTTGGGCCGTCACGGGGCAATTTTGGGTCGTGACATGTAGGTGTTGTGTGTGTGAGTGAGAGTGAGAGAGTTGTGAGGAAAAATAAGAGTGTTTGAAGAAAAAAAGCAAGCAATAAGAGGTATGAGAGAGTCAGCCCCCCTCTCTCTCCTCATTAAATATGAGCATGGCTCAAGCCATGATGCCCACTCTCTCTCTCTCTCTGTCGAAGTCAACCCATACTAATTCATTTTTCATTTTAAAAAAAAAACTAATTAACCAAAACACTTAATTAAAAAAATCAGATTATCTTAACAAGAATGGTTAGTCCACCATGGTTGCTAATCATGGTCTAACCCAAATTTAACCTTAGTTTACATGCACAAGTGTATGCAAGCCTAAAAAAATTCTAATAAAATAATCATTAATTTTGATAAAATATTTGAAAATCGTTTCGGTAAACTTCTTTTATTAAAAACCATATATTAAGGTATAATTAGCCACTAATCACATTTTAAGGTGTTACAGCGACGCACCAGAGTCAAAAAGTGTGAGTGCAGGTATAGAGGCTACTAGGAGGATACCTATGTTATAGGTGGAAGGAAAATTAATGATGAGCCTAACAAGATGTGTATGCAAGGTGGGAGTGAACTTGTAAACATGACAGTCAAAATAGCGATACCTGTAATCACTTCCCCAGATGCTTCAGCCTCTTCTGCGGTCATAGTAAAGGCCTGACGCTTCGGTCCGTTGCGCTGGGCTTGCTTAAAAACTCGCTTCTGTTGGGGTAGGGGTGGTCCTCTGGCTGTTATTCCTTTCCTGTTTGGTTTATTAACAGGTGGTGGCCGGGCTCCCTGTTGAGGCGCTCCAAGATTGGCTGGTATGTTGTCCGGGAGTAATGGTCGTCTTCTCTGTGGACAATCCCCTATGGCATGATCTGGAGACCCACTGATTATACAGATCTTGCTCAAATAGCGGCAGTCCTTCATGAAGTGTGTGACTTTACCGCAATGGTTGCATGTGACTGCTGGTTTCCTAAAAGTAGCTGGTCCTGCTGGTCTTTTAGGTTGTTGCATCCCGTGAAATCTGGAAGACGATCCCCTAAGAACTTGATTGGCTGGTCGCTTAATGCCAGTCAAACGGTCATCCTTCCTTATACGTCTCTAAAGGTCTTCGAAGTTCCGTATGCCTTTAAGATTTCATCATAAGTTGATAAGGTGGCAGAAGACATGGAGGACTGCGTCTTCAGATCTAACCCCTATCGGAATCTTTTGGCATATAGCTCCGGGGTTGCCACCAGGTGATGCGCAAACCGACTTAATCTCGCGAACTCCGAAGCGTACTCGTCCACCGATTTATCCGACATACTTCCCTGTTGGAACTATATAAACTCCCGTTCCATTTTTAGGTGTGCTGTGGTGGGAAAGTATTAAGTATCGAACTGTCATTTGAATGTTTCCCAGTCGACGGGCTCTTTTAGCCTGCTTTCCTCGGCCTCCCACCATATTCGGGCATTATCAGTGAGTTGTAGTTTGACAATGTTCACCCACGCGTCCTTCGGAATTTGGGTGGCACCGACGTCGTTGATTGTTCCCTTGAGCCATTCCTCAGCTTCTAAAGGAGTTTCCTTCCCTGAAAAAGTCTTAGGGTGGAGTGATCTGAACTGTTTCACTCCCGTCGCTTCTTGAGGAACTGGGACCAGTGCTTGCTTTAAAATTTCTGCTTGTTGCTGCCTACTCTCACGCGGCGCTTGATACAGGGCAGCTGTCTGCTACTGCTGTTGCTCCAGTAGTCCTTGCATCATTTGTAGCATCGCTGCGTGTTGAGCAGTGGCTTCATTGTCTCCGTTTCCACTTCGGTTGCGGTGATGGTGTCGTCCAACCATGGATATCTGAATCAGGAGGGGTTAGGCTATAACCGAAGGAGAAATACATAGGGTAGTAACTTGCGGAAGGAGTAACGATTCATGCCAGAGGGAAACTAGTAAGGAATAATAAAAACGAGAGACACGAGAGTGCAATTGTCGAAATCAAGACTTTATTAACAATGCTAACGGGAATAAAAGGAATTATTTAAATAGGGTCCTACTTCTATACACATTTTATTCGGCTCACTAAAAGCTAAGAGCTAAACATGTGCCATTTATCCATCAATTATGAGGCGGAAACTGCGTGTTATTGGCTCGGCGCTTGTTGATCTTTCTTGCAAAACTGTAAAAGAAAGGAAAGCCTGGTACATCCCGACGGTAGAGTTACAGAGGGGTACGACGAACACATCGATAAGCATGCCCCTTAATGTAGAGGGTTTTCCCAATGAACCACATGTGTGGCCCATATTCTCTTGGTTCTTCTTCCACTGGAATTTCCTCCTCAGCGGGGGCCTCCTCTTTGGGCTCCTCCTCCTCCTCAGATTCTTCTACCTCCATAGGATCTTCCTCTTCCTCAACCGGATCTTCCTCTTCTTCAACGGGATCGTCCTCTTCCTCAACGGGATCTTCCTCTTCGTCCTCTTCCTCAACGGGATCTTCCTCTTTGTCCTCTTCCTCTTCCATATCGTCCTTGGGGATATTTATTTAGGGACCTATTACTTCGTCGTCCGAATACCCAAGCGTAGCTTCAAAGGTGATGACTGACGTGTTGTCCTCATCCGGAAGATGTGCCATGGCCTGAGAAGGACGGTCATGATCAGGATACAGAGATATCAAGGAAAGGACGAGGAATGAGAAAACTTTATAAAATTGATACAAGCGGATGGGTTTCACAAATATAATAAGTCAGTTAACAGTTTCATTTTAGTACACAAGACTGACCTGCATGGGCCACCACAAAAACCTGTCACGCCCCACTTCCCAAAAGAAGGTAAAGAGTGGCGTGGTATGGTCCGCAACCTAACTGTATTGAAGGTGGTCTATTCAATATAGTTACGTTAAGCGTAAGAATAAATCATAGTATGCAGGGTTGTGTACAAAAATAAAACAATAAAGCGAAAGGCATTTATTTCCATTAACCAACTTTATTACATTCTGGAGAAAGAGCAAAGCAACTAATTGGTTTAATTACATCAAGAAAACAAAGCCCTAAACAAGTGGGCAACAAAGAAAACTAATTAATCCACTGATGCCATCTCTGCAATATCTTCGTTAGTTAGTTCCTCGCCTAGATCTTCATCATAAAACTCATTCCCATCTAACGGACATTCCGAAAGGGAAAACGAGAAAGTCCGTCGGTAAGTTATACTCGGGTAGGATTGCCTCATAAAGAAATAGGAGTGTAAAAATGAACATGTGTATATAAGAGTATGATGTATGCATGCAGACGTAAAGTAAGCGATGTAAATGTTTGAAATGCACAAATTTAAGACGTTTTGAGGAGAGGTATATATGAGTATGAGTATGTTGTAAGTTATATGTAGATAATTAGTAGGAAGTATAGGTGAAGGTAATAGTTTATATTAGTTTGTTAAACAAGGGTCCGTATACTTGTGATTATTCCGTTGTGGCCACGGAACAACAACTGGGGAAGTGAAATGTACCGTTTCATTTCCCGGGATCATGATCGAGTAGTAGGCGAATCCGAGTTCCGAATCTCCTTGCCTAATCAAACTACCCATCCCCGTTATTCAGTGTAGAGGTCTAGAGTTAGTGCGTATACTTCTAGGCATGGAATTTCCACATTGTATAGTCGTCCACATTTTGGACTGTTCACCCGGAATATCGGGATCTTCATATTTGTATAGTCGTCCACACTTTGGACTGTTTATCCGGAATATCGGGATCTTCAGATTTGTATAGTCATCCACACTTTGGACTGTTCACCCGAAATATCGAGATCTTCATAAGTATTCTATACCTAGGTCCGCGCATTCTAACCCTAGCCGTACCATGTTTTGTAGATGTCATGTTGTCATAAACTGGAAATTTTAAAAAGAGTATTGATCTCGTTTAATATGGCCTTCCACAACCACTCGTTTTATTTTCTAAAGTTCGTAAAGTGCATCGTGTCATCTTAGGGAAAACTTAGTTAAAAAGAGTAATAGTGTTTAATAATCTTTTATTACTTCTAAGAAAAACCATGATATTTGGTGTATTTATTATTTTGGAAAAACATAATGTTTTACGGAAAATATCCTTTCGATAAAAGGTTATGGTGTTTATTTGAAAATCTTTTGCAAGAGATTTTTATAAGGACAACTTGTAAGAGGTTTTTATTTGAAAATCTAGACTACTCCAAATTGTTCCAAAAGGACAAGTCGTGAGGCCCTCAAATCGCCTCTTCACCGCCAATTGTGGCCAGGTAAGCACAAGTAAGAAAATGAGGGATCCGCTCACGAATCACCGTGAGACGGGCCTTTTAAAGTTACCTTTCGCACTTGTCTAGCCTAGGTACCACAAAGTCTGGTTTAAATAAACGACCGACGCCTACAACCATCCTTTGTCCTAGAATGGTGTTATTTTAAAATTACCTTTTAATAAGATACTAAATATTCTTTTTGAAAAGATATCGTTATTTAAATTTAGTATTTTCTTCTTTAAAAATATTGAAGGGGGGTTTAACAATATTATTGTAGTTGATAAAAAAAGTGTAAGTAAAATATACGTATGTCGTATCTAAAATATTTATTTCACATATCTTATCTCTTATGGATATTTTAAACAAATATAATATTTTAATTAAACGAGAGTATTTTGTGGAAGTAACCTATTTCGAGATCATTTTTATAGTATGGGTAAGTGTGGGTATGTCAGGGGTGAAATGACAATTCATGGGTTATGACATTAAGCATATCAGATTCCAGGTAGTACGAGAGTGCAATATATTTTTGTGTACAGAAGAAATTAAACATCGTTTTAAACAATGGGTTAACATTATCATTATTGAGGGTACAAGGAATAGGTATGCACAAATATTATAACAACATTTTAAATAGGTGGTTTGAACTAGGTTATTGAGAAAGAAGAAGGTGACAGGAAAATGGGAGAGAGGCGGATCCTACCTTTGATTAGAGTTTAGACGTGGACGGTTGAAGATGTAGGCTGGTGCAAAACTCCTCAAAAGCTCCGCGGCCCGATTTTTCCTTGGCGATTAGGTGGAGCCGTAGCGTCGGCCTCGTCGATACGAAGGCACCGGTATTTTTTTCAGAATTTTTGGAGTTCTGAGGTGTGAGAAATCAGTGTTTGAAGTGCCTATTTATAGGGTTTCATTCCTAACCAAAAAAAATCCAAAATCCGTTAAATCAATAAAAAAATCTGAGCTGCCAATGATTTGTAAATCATCAGCTTATGATTGCCGCCGCCGCCTCATTCGCATCAGCAGTTGGATCAAGATCTAATGGTCTGGATCGCACCGCCCCAATCATCAGAATCATCAGATGATGATTGCGCCCGTCGCCTCAGCTTCGTGGCCGTTGGATCTACATCCAACGGCTCACGAGCCGCCGTCTCTGCGCCACGTGTCATGCGTCAGGGGATCACACATTTTCGCGTGGTCCCCTCCACATGGGTGCGTTGGTGTGTTCTGGGCCGTTGGATCTTATGATCCAACGGTCCAGGATTAAGGGAATTTAAATTTTTTTATTTCTATTTTTAATAAAAATAATAACTGTTTATTATTTTAAAAATTGAATTTGACTTAAAAAAATTGTTAAAAATAGTTAAAAACACGGGAAAATTATGGAAAAATTTCAGAAAATATATTTTATTATTATATTTAGTATAAAAATAATTTTGGACTAAAAACAAATAATATATCCATTTCAAAATTGTTAGCTAGTTATTATAATTATATAATATCTAGTTTATCTTTAAAATATTTTTAATTACTAATAAATTACTTTAATTGATAATAAAAATAGGTAGATTATTTTTAGGGCATTATTGTAGGGTGTTTTTCGTCACCCTATTGAGATGGGAATACGCGAGCGCTCGTCAGGCGTACTACAGATTCCCCCTGCCTAGGGTAGGCCGGGCTTTATTGATTGTGGGGATCTAAATCTCCGGCAGCCGCGGACTAAGCTTCCGTTAATTACCCCTCGCCTTTGGAGCGAGGGAATCTCCGATTGACTGGTTAAATTGGTCATGCGAACTCAACGTGCAGTGTACGTGTGTTTTTGTTTTGGGGGGCTTTGATATATCGGGAGCCACGCAGAGTTTTACGGGGGTCCCGCTACACGGATAGTGGGCTAGGGGTCAAGGGGGCTAGCAGCCGCCTTGCAGGGTGCGGGGCAGTGCCCCGGCCCAAATTTTTTTTGGGAGGGACAGTGTTGTAGAGTATATGTGTGTGTGTGTGTGTGTGTGTATACATACATACATACATACATACATACATACACACACACACATATATATATATATAAAGGGAAAGGGCATCCAAAGGATGCGTGGGGAAAAGCGCCAGCGCTTTGGGCGCTTGCGCTCCACGTGTCAGCACGTGGACGCTCGGACGCTAGCGCTCTAAGCGCAAGAGCGCTAGCGCTTTGAGTGATAGCGCTCCACGTGTCAGCACGTGGGCGCTCAGGCGCTAGCTCTTTGAGCGCTATAGCTCTTTGAGCGCTAGCGCTCTGAGCGCAATATCGCTAGCGCTCCATGTGTCAGCACGTGGGTGCTCGGGCACTAGCGCTGTGAGCGCAAGCGCTCCACGTGTCAGCACGTGGGCGCTCGAGCGCTAGCGCTTTGAGCGCTAGCGCTCCATGTGTCAACACGTGGGCGCTCGGGCGCTAGGGCCCTGAGCGCAAGAGCGCTAGCGCTCTACGTGTCAGCACGTGGGCGCTCGGGCGCAAAAAGGGACTTGGTCCCTGCAATGGGAGTTATACTCCCAGAAAGGAGAACTTATTATTTTGTGTGTGTGTGTGTGCGTGTGTGTGTATATATATATATATATATATATGAGTTAAACTCCAAGGATGTTTTGATGCTGATGAAGGGGGCTTCTCCCCTTGAGCCCTAGTTCTTCCCTAAAGTGGGGTTTCTGGATATGGGTCTCCTTCTTCTTCCTGTCGTTTGGCCGGATCGTGAAGATCAAGAGATGGGTCTCCTTCTTCTTCCTGTCCATTGTGGGTTTTGTGGTGAAAAACTATTTAGTTTTGGAAAAGGAAGAGTGAAACTCTTGATTTAATTCAAAAGAAAGAAGAAGGTTTGGAACCTTCAGAAAGGGGAAAGAGGCACAAACTCTAGGTTTTTGAGAGAATGAAAAGTGTATTGCTTTATTCATCATCATGTTGCCTTATATAGGCTTACATATTTACATATAGCCCCTTGGGCTTTACAAAATGGCATTTTGCCCATCCCATGTCTTATGTGCTATTTTTTTTTGCACATAAGCCATGGGCTTACAAAAATTTGGCTTTATGCCCATTTTGTTTACATTCGTGCATAAAAATTACATAAAAAATTATTTATTACATGATTTCATTTTGGCATGGGGGAGGGTCGGCCGCTTCATGTTCGGACTCGACCTGCGCATGGGGCTACTTGGCTTGGGGCTTGGGGTTGACTTTGACTTTGACTTGGTCAACCGGGGTACGATTTTCGACTTCTACAAAGTGCCTACCATCAATAAATGCACACCACATATGTAAGTCGTGTGCATGAAATTGATGGATCTTCTTTCGCGTGGAGGCGACTTGCTTTGGTTCCCACTTTTTGGGATGTACTGCCCTTTTTACGACATGGACGGTCGACGCTTGACGCGTCTCCGAGACGGAGTGTCCGTGGTAGATGTATCCCAGGCCCGGAGTAATCTGGTTCCTGCTTTGAAGGAAGCCTACACTACCCGTTTTGCAACATGGCGGTCGACGCTCTGATCCGGAGCGATTTGGTTCTCGATTTGTGGGACGCCTGCACTGCACGTTTTGCGACATAGACGGTCGACGCTCTGATCCGGAGCGATTTGGTTCCCGATTTGTGGGAAGCCTGCACTGCCCGTTTTGCGACATGGATGGTCGACGCTCTGATCCGGAGCGATTTGGTTCCCGATTTGTGGGAAGCCTGCACTGCCCGTTTTGCAACATGGACGGTCGACGCTCTGATCCGGAGTGATTTGGTTCCCGATTTGTGGGAAGCCTGCACTGCTCGTTTTGCGACATGGACGGTCGACGCTCTGATCCGGAGCGATTTGGTTCCCGATTTGTGGGAAGCCTGCACTGCCCGTTTTGCGACATGGATGGTCGACGCTCTGATCCGGAGCGATTTGGTTCCCGATTTGTGGAAAGCCTGCACTTGCCGTTCCCGATTTGTGGGAAGCTTGCACTACCCGTTTTGCAACATGGACGGTCGACGCTCTGATCTGGAGCGATTTGGTTCCCGATTTGTGGGAATCCTGCACTGCCCGTTTTGCGACATGGATGGTCGACGCTCTGATCCGGAGCGATTTGGTTCCCGATTTGTGGGAAGCCTGCACTACCCGTTTTGCGACTTGGACGGTCGACTCTCTGATCCAGAGTGATTTGGTTCCCGATTTGTGGGAAGCCTGCACTGCCCGTTTTGCGACATGGACGGTTGACGCTCTGATCCGGAGCGATTTGTGGGAAGCCTGCACTGCCCTTTTTGCGACTTGGACGGTCGACGCTCTGATCCGGAGCGATTTGGTTCCCGATTTGTGAGAAGCCTACACTGCTCGTTTTGAGACATGGACGGTCGACGCTCTGTTCCGGAGCGATTTGGTTCCCGATTTGTGGGAAGCCTACACTGCCCGTTTTGCAACTTGGATGGTCGACGCTCTGATCCGGAGTGATTTGGTTCCCGATTTGTGGGAAGCCTGCACTTCCCGTTTTACGACATGGACGGTCGACGCTCTGATCCGGAGCGATTTGGTTCCCGATTTGTGGGAAGCCTGCACTGCCCGTTTTGCGACATGGACGGTCGACGCTCTGATCCGGAGCGATTTGGTTCCTGATTTGTGGGAAGCCTGCACTGCCCGTTTTGCGACTTGGACGGTCGACGCTTTGATCTGGAGCGATTTGGTTCCCGATTTGTGGGAAGCCTGCACTGCCTGTTTTGCGTCATGGACGGTCGACGCTCTATTTGACTTGCTCTGCTTCCTGCAGTGTCAGGGGTGAACTTGACTTGCTCCGATTCTTGCGGTGTCTAGATTGGATTCTGACTTGCTCCGCTTTCTGCGGTGTCGGAGTTGAAGTTGACTTGTTGATTGTGATTTGGGTTGACATCAGCATCACTATTCTGGAATATGATACCAGGAGTGAATCATCATTTTTCTTTGAGAGGATTTGGGGATTTATTATTATTATTATTATTATTTTTTGTCGGCATCTGCATTGCTGCACTGGAATAATACCAGGAGCAACTCATCATTTGCCCCGGGAGGATTTGGGAATTGGTTTTTGTTTTTTTTTCTTTCCGGCATCTGCATTGCTGCACTGGAATAATTCCAGGAGCAACTCATCATTTGCCCCGGGAGGATTTGGGAATTGGTGGCTTAGGAGACAGGTTTAGATCCCTATCACCTAAGGCTTTTCAATTTTATGGGCCGTAAGGGTCCCATAAAAGCATTTTCTCCCTACGAGTCGAAAGGATCTCGTAGGTGTATTTTCTCCTTAGAAGTCGTGGGGACTCCTAAGTGTGTTTCTCCTTTGTGAGTCGTAAGGATCTCACACGGGAATTTTCTTCTCACAAAGTGGAGAGGACTTTGCGAGTGCATTTCATCTCTTTTCTACGAGTTTGCGCCCTTTCGGGTTTTCACAAACTCGCCGGTAGTCCTGCTGTTTTTTCTCACAGAGCCCTTTCGGGCTTTTATCCGTGCCCATTTTGCTTGTGGACATACCATTTTTTTTGGGACTTTGAATGTGGTCTCACCAGTAGGACTTAGGAGAGATTGGGATCGTTTTACGCTCGTGGATTGTATACGGTTTTGCAGGATGTATGATCCAGACCGTAGGGCCGGAAGAATTTCGAGATTTTGTTGGCGTCTGCATCGCTGCATTGGAATATGGTACCAGGAGCGACTCATCATTCGCTATTGGGGTATTGGATTTGGTTGGCATCTGCATCACTGCACTGGAATATGGTACCAGGAGCGACTCATCATTCGCCGTTTGGTGTATGGGGTTTGGAATTTGTTTGGCGTCTACATCGCTGCACTGGAATATGGTACCATGAGAAACTCATCATTCGCCACTTGGGGATTAGGGTTTGGAATTTGTTTGGCGTCTGCATCGCTGCACTGGAATATGGTACCAGGAGCGACTCATCATTCGCCACTTGGGGATTGGGGTTTGGAGTTTGTTTGGCGTCTGCATCGCCGCACTGGAATATGGTACCAGGAGCGACTCATCATTCGCCACTTGGGGATTGGGGAGCGATGGCTTAGGAGACATGTTTAGGTCCCTGTCACCTAAGGCTTTTCAATTTTATGGGCCGTGAGGGTCCCATAAAAGCATTTTCTCCCTACGAGTCGTAAGGATTCCGCAGGTGTATTTTCTCCTTAGGAGTCGTGAGGACTCCTAAGTGTTTTTCCTTTGTGAGTCGTAAGGATCCCATAAAGGTTTTTTCTCCTCATGTATCATGAGGACACGTGAGTGGGTCTTCTCAATGGAGCATAATTCCAAAGGCGGAGACCAGCCGCGTAACTGGTGATTGGGGTGGGGCATGGGTATGACGAGAATTATTTGAGCCCGTGGATTGTATACATCAGTCAATTTGGGGACTGGCCGTAGGGCTGGAAGAATTTTGGGAAATTGGATTTTGGTTGGCGTCTGCATCGCTGCGCTGGAATATGGTACAAGGAGTGACTCATCATTCGCCGTTTTTTTTGTTTTGTTTTTGTTTATGTTGTTGTTTTTTTTACCGCGATTGCTCTATCATTTCAGCTTTTCTTATCGCGAAGATCGCCATTGCCCTATCATTTCGGCTTTTATTCGCGGTTGCCCAATCATTTCGGCTTTATTTTCATCTTTATTTTACTCGCTGATTTTTATTGCAAGTTGCCCCATCATTTCGGCTTTTCTTTATTTCTCTTTTATTTACACATTTTTTTGTTTGTTTACATATATATATTTTTACATTCCCAGTTTAACGACTTAGAGGTCGACTGTTCCTAGTTTAATGACATGGTGGTCAGCTGCTTCCAGTTTAACGACTTAGTGGTCAATTATTCCCAGTTTAACGACGTGGTGGTCATCATTGCTTATCCCAGCTCCTTGAATTTTGATCTTGGCAGAGTTGTATTGATGACCGCAGCTCTGTGGCTTGCCGATACATCCGTAGATTGTGAGGTTTTTCCAAGCTTGTATTGGTCCTCTGCCCAATCTTTAAAAACACAGCAGTCTTTAATGCCATGAATTATCACCCTTTGATAGGGGCAGTATACGGGATTGCCGGTCATATTCATTTCATGTGGCCTCTTCGGAATAGGCAATTGCAGACCGTTGTTTAAGGCTTCCTCGAATATATTTCGGACCTCATCCCTCCTGAAGGAGTACACCT
The DNA here is from genome assembly GCA_030015575.1 of Agapanthus africanus. Taxonomy (NCBI): domain Eukaryota; kingdom Viridiplantae; phylum Streptophyta; class Magnoliopsida; order Asparagales; family Amaryllidaceae; genus Agapanthus; species Agapanthus africanus. The sequence goes on along the minus strand of JASDDO010000001.1, from coordinate 328,499,948 downwards.
TCTTTTTTCTCTCCATTAGAGTAGGTGCCCTTACTGATGCTGGTCCTTGAGGCCGATCGGTCTTTGGTTCGCCCTTTCCAGATAATGGCATATGTCTGGGAGGATTAGGTTCCCGAAAGGCTTCGGTCTCCATTTGTATGAAATCGGCGGTCGTAGCTTGACTGTTTGCTAACACGCCTTTAGACAGTTCTATCTCTCCAGTCTTGTATTGCATTTCGACCCAATCTTTGAAGACGAAGCAGTCTTCAATGGCATGACCTATCACCCTGTGATAGGGGCAATATTTTGGGTCATCGGTCATATTCGCTTCTTGCGGTCTCTTTGATTCTGGCAGTTGTAGACCGTTTCTTAGGGCGTCTTTGAATATTTTACGGATTTTGTCCCTCCTGAAGGAATAGACCTTATCCAGCTTCTCTTTCAGTGGAGATTCTCCTCCGGTGCATGTATCGGAGGGACTGGAGGCTGATTGCGGCCGTTTTTCACGAAGGCGCTCCGCTCTTAGGTTGAAGAAGGTATCTGTTGGTTGCTTCCGGGTATCAATCCCTGGCTCATGAACTAAAATTTGATTCTGCTGTAATTGCAATCGGGCGACTTGGGTGGCGAGATCTGCCGCGACGTTTGCCAATTCGTCGACCTTAGACTGTACCTTGGCTAACTTCTCGTCCCTGTCCTGAAGCTGCCTCTGAAGCCATCGGAATAACGCTTGTTCTGTAGTTCCGGCTATGACAACCGGGTCATCTTTATTCCCTGAGCTCAATTCCGCAGGAACCATGGGCTCCTCTGGCTTATCAGCCTGAGCGGCTCTTCATCACTTAGATCGAGCCGATGCTGGGTAGCGTCAATCATATCTTCACCATGGCTGCGAAGAAGAGGGGGATTCGTTTCTTTATGTCCGACCATGTAGAAAGTGCGAACCACATACCCAGCCATTTCTTTATCTTTGGCGGCGGATTTCGCGGAGCGGTCCGGGCTTTGGAAATTCATAAATTTTAACATGGCCAGAGCCCTAGCCCTTTTATTGGCTTTGTATCTGAGCCGCTTCTGCCTCAGCTTCTCTACCTTGAGCGCTTGGCAAGCTTCTGCTCTTCGGAAAGCCGCCATAGGCTGAGTGATGGAGGGCTAAAGAAGAGACCCAATCGAGCAGTTGTCAGAGGCGCCGCTAGAGCTTGCCCGAGATGTCTTGTTGCTTTGTTGGTGTTGATGTCCTTGCCCCCAGCTGGAGCAAAGGAAAGTCTTTCAAACACCAACTTGCGTCTGTGTTGGGGCGCCCTCGCGACCATGACATTCGGCATTTTCCCCTTTGAGACCGGTTTGTCTGTTACCGAAGCTTGAGGATGTTAGTGTATATGCCCTAGAGGCCATTACTGTATCATACTAGTGTGTATATTACTTGATGGAAGCTTGAGATATTCACAGTTGTATAGACAAACTTGCTCGAAATGGTAGTATGCTACTTGGTCTGTCTCTGCTTTAATGTGTACATGTGTTTCTTTTAGTATATCACCTATACGCATTAGTGGAGCCCTTAGGATCTTTGCTTGATTACCAGCGTTGTGATGGCAGTCACACTCGTGGGGGCTGGGTAATCTACAAGCACATCCTTATATATACGTCCCTGGTTGTGGGATTATCGAGACGGGGCATCGATACTCCAGAGTAGACTTGCGTATGCGCTTCTCATCCCAGCAGGGGAGACGGTCTGTCCCACAGCCGTCAGTACGTCGTATTTGAGATAGTATGTGGGTGCTCGTTAGGTTACGAGTACACTGGACAGGACTCGTCGGGAACTGTTGGTTGGTACTATACCTATCATCAGTTGTCAATTCCCAGGTGACATGAGTACAGCTTAGTCCGCTGATTTGACACTGTCACTTCGCCTCGAGTGTGTTCTCACTGTACTTTGATAACTACCCTACCACGGCTCAAAAGAGGCGTGCAAACAGGTAGTAGTTGGGTGCAGTCCCGAAGCACTTGGATGCAGTGACGGTTAGATAAGATTCGTCTCTCCCGGTATTAGAGGTTGATATCGCGCAATGTCTAGGAGAGCCATTACACAAAGTCCCTGGCCAGGGCTAGCGAGATATAGTGGTAGGTTTCCAGTGATATCTCAGGGTATTCTGGGCTACACTCCGACACGACTTGTACCGCTATTAGGGGACTGACGTTTACTACCCCCCTAGGCCCGCCTTGCGATATTCTCAGACGAATAGACCGGACTGTACGGAGATTGTCACATACAGGCTCAGTAGGAGTTCGGATGTGTTCACCTCATCAGTCTTCTTATCGGCATCTACCTGGGGACCGTTACGTACAGCTAGTGCCTCTTGCGGTCTGTGGTTTAACCCACTGCCAGCATACTGTCGAGTCTTTAGAGTCCCACAGAGAGGGTTATTCGCCTTTGGGCAAAATAGAGAAGAGGTAGCATGGTTTTGCGACAGGGTTCGTTCACATCCGCGCACTTGTGCACGTTTGGTGTCTAGACAGTCATTACTAGCGGGCTCTGGTTTGAGCAAGATCCTAGTATATGTTTTTTGGGTTAGTTTTATCTCATTGTATTCGTGTTCCTCGTAATACGAATGCGGGTGTGTATGTACAGTTGACTGAGGCAGAGGAAGAGGAAGAGGATTCTCATTAGGGTTTTTGGTACGGGTGTGTATGCACAGTTGACGGTTGTCATTTACCAAACCCTAATGAATATGTGAAATATCAATTAAAGGAAATTGGGTTATGGTTAGGGTTGTTGACTTGTTGACCAAGGTTGAAAAGTTGACCATCATCATTTCAAGCAAAGATGCTCTTTGATCTTTGCAAAATTCATTTAATGTGAAATGATAATAGCCATTTCAACATACCATCACCCTTTTCCTTTTTGATTAATTTTGTTAATTGATTAATTCACATATATTAGTTATGGTTGCAAAACTCATCTCATTCTCTCATTCTCATTCTCTCTCATCTTTGCTCTTCCTCTTCCTCTAGCTCAAGGAAAATCCTTCTCATGAGTTGAGAACCATTTCCTTTGAGATAAAAACACCAAAGCTACTCTCTATTCATCCTAAGGTTGAAGGTCTAGCAAGCCTAACACTTTAGTTACCTCAAGTTCGAGGAAGGAGCTCAAGGTAGAGACCCTCAGGTGGATCCATCTTCGGCAAGAGAAGGCGACGAGGAGAGAACCATCCGACCACCATAAGGAGTCCAAAAGAAAGAGTTAAAGTTGAGGTATAACCCCCTAACCGAGTAGGTAAAGCTCTTTTTAGTTGCTAGTGTGTTGTTTAGCAAAGATCCGGGTTTTATAGTCCATGTTACCATAACCTTTAAAATCGTTTTTCACCGTTTCCGCAAGCCCGATAGAACCGGGAGAGGTAACGTGGACTTACAGTGGTATCAGAGCCTAGCTAAATACACCCTAGCATGTTAGCAAAGTATCTAGAATTTCGATCGGACAAAAAACCGCAAAACACCCCAGAAAAATGAACTTTCTGTCGATTTTATTTTCTGCTCAAAAAATAATAAATCATGTACTAAAAATCAGCTCAGGGTTTTTACAAAACAGGCAAGAAAAACGATCCAGTGAGTCGACCAACTCACCGTGGATCCGCGGCAAGAGCTTGCTCATGCCGCTGATCCGCGGCCGAGTTGACTCGGCCGTGGGTCGTTTCTCCTACAGTGTTCTTATGTTGGTGTTTTGTGATTTTTAGGATGGTTTGTTTCTGCCCAGAATTTCCAGAGAACAAATTTGTTTCTGGGGTGGTTACAAATCCGTAATTTGGTCGATTTTCTGTAGACTTTGCCTAATGGGTTGTATCTGTGATGATCTATATGTATTGAATGTCTGCTAATCGCTATATGTCGATTAGTGGGGGTTATACATATCTGTGATCTGTAATGTTGATGGTATGTGTATATGAATTCGTTGGATTGTCGCGGATGAATAGCCGGGGGGTTGTGAGATGAGAGTTTTTCTTTCTCTTTCAGTTCATGTAATATGTAAATTTGATGTAATATTATTTGTATGGCTGCACATCCGGGATGAGGTTGTAGCCGCCATTGTATAATTTCTTTTTACTATTTTTGCTCATAGGATAGACCCAAGGTGGGGTGCACAAACTACCGGGTATCTCGAAGTGCCGAGTGGCCTACTCACGTCGTTGACGGAGGTTGCTTTGCTTCAGATACTTGGCGGGTAGTTTGCTGCACCCGTAGGGGTCTACGGTAGGGTATTGGCTATTCATCGCGACCGTGTAATCCGCTTTTCGTTACAGGCTCGAACGGAATGCGGATTCCTAGTATATCCAATGTATTCATCTGTGATCTGGAATGGCTATCATTGCAACTGACGAATGTGTATATATCTATATATGATATCTATTTAGGCGTTGCTTATGTTTTGCATCCGCGCTAGTCCAGCCCCCGCTCTGTCGTTAGTTAAGTAACCAAACGGGTGATGACGGGACCCCGTGGCGAATGCGGATGGCAAAAGCGTACGTCATATTTTTATTGTTTTCTGCAATGTTAGGATTAAATGATGGGACACATTAAAATTAATGCAAGAAAATAAACCAAGTAAAAGTCGTTGGAACACTTTCAAAACTACTCGGTTCTTTTCAAAAACCAACTTTTAAATGCGGAGCTTGAACCACTCCTTTTTTAAAACCTATCTCATTCCATCGATTATATCAAGTTCACTACGTTCACGGTTTCGCCAAAACCATTCGTAGCCCTCCATCATTTCAGTTAAATATTCGGTAGTATTCAAGCTATGTATTTTGACCTACGCCAAGGCATAGTGATTAGTAGCTGCCGGATATTTATCTGTTGCATAGACAGAATGCGTTGGTTTGAGACAGTCGTACTGCTATTTTGGCCTATGTCAAGGGTAGGTACGGGTGGGTTCAAATTAACCTGGATAATGATGGGTAGAACTTGACATGTGACTTATGACATTTTGACCTAGGCTAAGGTCATAAGAGCATGGGGCAAAAATCCACATCGGGAGTTTCAAAAGAAACTGAAACTTGCTAGCGCTGCATACCATTTGGAGTGTGATGATTCTGGTAGGATTCCTTCAGTTTTGTCACGCGATGATATTTGGATCCCGATCCTACTGTGAGTATATACTACTCTTCGGGAAATTTCTCACTTAACGATCAATGCTATAAACCAAGTACGTGTCTAGAAAGGTGTTGGCGGGGCTACGCTCCCAGGGAAAAGAGGTTCTTAAATTAAGGAACTTCGCGAAAGCGTTGGAAAACCTCCCACGAAGTACCGACACTGGCCTGGCTGAATGATTAAGCAAGTATTGTACGGTGAGATTGATCCCGACTAATTCTTCCTTTATGGTTTGAGGAGGGATTCGAGAGACAGTGGGAGCCATCCTGTTTAGACAAACTAAAAACCACTCTAAACTTGCAAGAGCATCATGCTAAAGTGTTTTCTTTTCTCTCTCTTAATTGCAGCGACCAATCGACATGACCGGACTTAAGTTATTACTAGATAAAAACATTCTGATAGGGCCAAACTACAAAGATTAGCTCAGGAATGTCAAAATGGCAATCACTAATGACAAGTTGGGGTATCTCCTTACCACCAAAGCTCTCCCTGTCCCAGGTCCCACCTCCAGCGTCGTGGATGTAGAAATCCGTAAGACATGGGAGATCGACTGCGTGAAGGCCAAGTGCCTCGTGCTTGCCTCTATGGACAATGAACATCAGAGGAGGCACGAGAATATGGACTTAGAATCCATATTTCTTCATACAAAAGAACTGTATGGAGCGCAATCCCGTATCGCCAGATACGAAGTCTCGAAAAAGTTGTTTTCGGCGAGATTGGCCATCGGATCATCGGTAGCGGAACACGTGCTTAAGATGATTGGCTTCATTGAAGAGCTCGCGGACCTTGGGACCACGCTAGAGAACGAGCTCTATACGGACTTGATTCTCCAGTCCCTTCCTTCTACTTACGCCCAGTTTATCCTAAACTTCAACATGCAAGAAAAGGAGGTTGAACTTTCCGAACTTCTGAACATGTTGAGGAGTGCTGGGGGCACCTTACAGAAAGGTAGGGAAACATCCACTTTGTTTGTAGGAGGAACTTCCTCTTCTAAGTCCAAGGCGAAAGCCAAGGGAAAGAAGAAGAAAGCCCCTGCCAAACCAAAGGACGGTGTTAGTAAAGTGGATACGATGGGAAAGGCAAAGGCAACAAAGGTAGCGGGAAAGCTTGTGGGAAAGAAGAATGCTTTTACTGTCACAAGAGTGGACACTGGAAAAAGGATTGCAGGGCTTGGAAGGCCAGAAACCAGGATCCGAAGTAGGTTACGGCTTCGGCTTCAGGTGTGTATGTTATTGAAAACTGTCTTTCAATAAACTCTACTTCCGTGGTATTGGATACCGGGTCAGGATCTCATATCTGTAATTCATTGCAGGAACTGAGAAGGCGTAGGGTTTTGAAGGCAGGTGATATGACCCTCAGAGTTGCAAACGGAGCTGGCATGGATGCTGAGTCCGTGGGGGACTATCACCTGGGAATGTCAGATGGACATGTTTTGGTTTTGCGTGACTGTTATTTTGTACTCAATGCAACCTGTAATATCATATCTGTATCTTTATTATCTAAAGAAGGTTATGAATTTGCATTTGTAAGTAATGTTGTGAACATTCACCTTAATCAAGTTTTGATTGGGTCGGATACATTAAACAATGGTATATACGTATTAAACCAACCACAGATTTTCAATGTCCAGAATACACACAAAAAAAAGTCTCCAGATATCAATCATACTTTCTTATGGCATTATAGACTGGGTCACATCAATGAGAGAAGGTTGACGAAGTTACATACAGAAGGATATTTGGATCCGTTCGAATATCATTCATATGCAACTTGTCAATCCTGTCTCAAAGGAAAGATGGCAAAGACTCCGTTCACTGGACACGGAGTAAGAGCGAGTGAGCTCTTGGGGCTCGTACAAAGTGACGTGTGCGGTCCAATGTCTACACATGCGCGAAGTGGTTTTTCTTACTTCATTACTTTTACGGATGATTTTTCTAGGTTCGGACATGTCTTCTTAATGAAGCATAAATCTGAAGCCTTTGAAAAATTCAAGGAATATAAGAATGAAGTAGAAAAACAAACAGGAAAAAGTATCAAGACACTAAGATCTGATCGAGCTGGTGAATACTGAAGTGCCGAGCTCCTGGATTACTTAAAAGAGAATGGAATTCTCTCTCATCTTACTCCTCCGTACACTCCGCAACATAACGGTGTATCGGAGAGACGGAACCGAACCCTATTGGATATGGTACGTTCCATGATGAGTAAAGCTGAGTTGCCGCGATCATTCTGGGGATATGCGCTAGAATCAGCCGCATACCTTTTGAACCGAGTTCCAAGTAAGACTGTGCCTACCACACCATATGAGATATGGAGTGGGAAGAAACCCTATTTTCAATATCTGAAGATATGGGGATGTCCAGCTTTTGTCAAAAAGCAGCATGCGGACAAACTCGAGGCACGCTCAGTACTGTGCAAGTTTGTGGGATACCCAAAGAACTCCAGGGGGTATCTTTTCTATTACGCAGAAGAACAAAAGGTCTTTGTTTCTCGTAATGCCCAATTTCTAGAACACCAGTTCTTAGAAAAGGAAATTAGTGGGAGCGCAATAGAACTGGAAGAAATTCCAGAACCACAGACTATTACTGAAAGCTTAGTAGAACCAGAGGGTTCAAAAGAACAAGACATTCCTGCGCCGTTCCACAAGAGTAGTAGGCAGTCTCATCCGCCCGAGAGATACTACGATTTTCTCATTGACGGGGATAGAGAGGATTGCATCATTGATTATGATGAGCCGACTAGCTTCCAGCAGGCCATTCAGCGCGTTGACTCGGTAAAATGGCTGGATGCAATGCGGACTGAAATGGAGTCCATGTACACCAACAAAGTATGGACTTTGGACGTTGCTCCAGATAGGGTAAAACCCGCAGGATGCAAGTGGATCTTCAAGAGGAAGATTGGTATAGATGGACAGGTTGAGACTTATAATGCTAGACTTGTTGCAAAGGGTTTTCGTTAAAGATCTGGTTTAGACTATGACGAAACCTTTTCTCCAGTGGCTATGTTGAAATCCATTCGGATCCTTCTTGCCATTGCTGCCTTCCACGATTATGAAATTTGGCATATGGACGTAAAGACCGCTTTTCTAAATGGAAATTTAGAGGAGTGTGTATATATGGACCAGCAAGAGGGTTTCATTCAGAGTGGGAGCAGCAGAAAGGTGTGCAAGTTGCTTAAGTCCATTTATGGACTAAAGCAGGCATCGCGGAGTTGGAACATCTGTTTTGATGAGACGGTCAAAGAATTTGGCTTTATCAAAAATCCAGATGAACCATGCATCTATAGTAGATTTGTAGCACGAACTGTCGTATTCCTTGTTTTATACGTGGATGGCATTCTCTTGATAGGAAATGACATTCCTATGCTACAATCTGTCAAAGGGTTCTTATCACACAGGTTCTCCATGAAAGACCTAGGTGATGCCTCTTACATTCTGAGGATCCGGATCCATCATGATAGATCCAAGAGGATATTAGGACTTTCACAGTCCAGGTACAACGACACTATACTGAAAAGATTCAGTATGGAAGATTCTAAGCGTGGTAATCTATCGGCTTGTCACGGGATCACCCTCTCTAAAGAGATGTCTCCTAAGACTGATTTGGAAAGGGATCGCATGTCTATTATACCCTACGCTTCTGCGGTAGTCTCTATAATGTAAGCGATGTTGAGTACCAGACCAGATGTAGCTTATGCACCGAGTGTGGTAAGCCGGTATCAGTCAAACCCTGGGGAGAAGCACTGGTTAGTGGTAAAGAACATTCTCAAGTACCTGAGAAGGACTAAGGAGATGTTCTTGGTGTATGGCGGAAAAGACCTCCAGATCGAGGCCTTTGCTGACTCAAGCTTTTAGAGTGACAAGGATGATTCCAAGTCCATGTCGGGTTTTGTCTTTACCCTCAACGGAAGGGCAGTGTGTTGGAAGAGTTCCAAACAGGAAACCGTTGCTGACTCGACAATGGAAGCGGAATATATCGCTGCATCTGAAGCTGCAAAAGAAGCCGTCTGGATGAGGAAGTTCTTGAAAGAACTTCAGGTGGTTCCGTCCATTGTTGATCCAATACCCTTGTATTGCGACAACAACGGGGCTATAGCTTTAGCGAAGGAACCCAGGTCCCATCAGAAATCCAGACACATCTTGAGGCGGTATCACCTGATCAGGGAGATCATGGATCGCCAGGAGATCGAGGTTCGGAGGGTTTCTTCAGAAGATAACACTGCAGATCCACTCACAAAGGCCTTACCCCAGACTCAGTTCGAGCAGCTGATCGAGATGATAGGTCTTCAATATGCCAGTATATGGCCTTAGTGCAACTGGGAGATTGTTAGTGTATATGCCCTAGAGGCCATTACTGTATCATACTAGTGTGTATATTACTTGATGGAAGCTTGGGATATTCACAGTTGTATAGACAATCTTGCTCGAAATGGTAGTATGCTACTTCGTTTGTCTCTGCTTTAATGTGTACATGTGTTTCTTTTAGTATATCACCTATACGCATTAGTGGAGCGCTTAGGATCTTTGCCTGATTACCAGCGTTGTGATGGCAGTCACACTCGTGGGGGCTTGGTAATCTACAAGCACATCCTTATATATACGTCCCTTGTTGTGGGATTATCGAGACGGGGCATCGATACTCCGGTGCAGACTTGCGTATGCGCTTCTCATTCCAGCAGGGGAGGCGGTCTGTCCCACAACCGTCAGTACGTCGTACTTGAGATAGTATGCGGGTGCTCGTTAGGTTATGAATACACTGGACAGGACTCATCGGGAACTGTTGGTTGGTACTATACCTATCGTCAGTTGTCAGTTCCCAGGTGACATGAGTACAGCTTAGTCCGCTGACTTGACACTGTCACTTCGCCTCGAGTGTGTTCTCACTGTACTTTGATTACTACCCTACCACAGCTCAAAGGAGTCATGCAAACAGGTAGTAGTTGGGTGCAGTCCCGAAGCACTTGGAGACAGTGACGGTTAGATAGGATTCGTCTCTCCCGGTATTGGGGGTTGATATCGCGCAGTATCTAGGAGAGCCATTACACAAAGTCCCTGGCCAGGGCTAGCGAGATATAATGGTAGGTTTCCAGTGATATATCAGGGTGTTCTGGGCTACACTCCGACACGACTTGTACCACTATTAGGGGACTGGCGTTTACCACCCCCTAGGCCCGCCATGTGATATTCTCAGACGAACAGACCGGACTGTACGGAGATTGTCACATACAGGCTCAATAGGAGTTCGGATGGGTTCACCTCATCAGTCTTCTTATCGGCATCTACCTGGGGTCCGTTACGTACAGCTAGTGCCGCTTGTGGTTGTGGTTAAACCCACTGCCAGCGTAGTGTCGAGTCTTTAGAGTGCTGCACAGAGGGTTATTCGTCTTTAGGCAAAACAGAGTAGAGGTCGCATGGTTTTGCGACAGGGTTCGTTCACATCCGCGCACTTGTGCACGTTTGGTGTCCGGACAGTCATTACTAGCGGGCTCTAGTTTGAGCCAGATCCTAGTATATGTTTTGGGGTTAGTTTTATCTCATTGTATTCGTGTTCCTCGGAATACGAATGCGGGTGTGTATGCACAGTTGATTGAGGCAGAGGAAGAGGATTCTCATTAGGGTTTTTGGTACGGGTGTGTATGCACAGTTGACGGTTCTCGTTTACCAAACCCTAATGAATATGTGAAATATCAATTAAAGGAAATTGGGTTATGGTTAGGGTTGTTGACTTGTTGACCAAGATTGACTTGTTGACCAAGGTTGAAAAGTTGACCATCATCATTTCAAGCAAAGATGCTCTTTGATCTTTGCAAAATTCATTTAATATGAAATGATAATGGTCATTTCAACATATCATCACCTTTTTCCTTTTTGATTAATTTTGTTAATTGATTATTTCACATATATTGGTTATGGTTGCAAAACTCATCTCATTCTCTCTCATCTTTGCTCTTCTTCTTCCTCTAGCTCAAGGAAAATCCTTCTCATGAGTTGAGAACCATTTCCTTTGAGATAAAAACACCAAAGCTACTCTCTACTCATCCTAAGGTTGAAGGTCTAGCAAGCCTAACACTTTAGTTACCTCAAGTTTGAGGAAGGAGCTCAAGGTAGAGACCCTCAGGTGGATCCATCTTCGGCAAGAAAAGGCGACGAGGAGAGAACCATCCGACCACCACAAGGAGTCCAAGAGAAGGAGTTCAAGTTGAGGTATAACCCCCTAACAGAGTAGGTAAAGCTTTTGTTAGTTGCTAGTGTGTTGTTTAGCAAAGATCCGGGTTTTATAGTCCATGTTACCATAATCCTAAAAATCGTTTTTCACCGTTTCCGCAAGCCCGATAGAACCGGGAGAGGTAACGTGGACTTACAGAGGAGCTGGGACGACGTTAGATGACACGAACATAATAGAGCCGAATGGTAGCGGCGACTCTTCCAATTGTCGTCCGAGACTGGCCGGAAGGACCGTCCTGGAGTCTATCTTCATTGTGTAGGAGACGGGAGCTGTGTCGAGAGCTGAGATGGTCGTTGGAGACATCTTTGCAGCATCCAAAGATTGCAATTGGAGAACGTTAACCTGCACAAGAAAAACATGATTTTTGTACAGGCAATTGATATGCAGATTAATTGAGTTCGCATAAAGCTTAACCCGAAATATGGGAGGAGAGATTGGTCCTACCGGGCGTGCCAGAATCTGTACGGTGTTTTTCGTCACCCCATTGAGATGGGAATACGCGCGCGCTTGTCAGGCGTACTACAGATTCCCCCTGCCTAGGGTTGGCCGGGGTTTATTGATTGTGGGGATCTGAATCTCCGGCAGCCGCGGACTAAGCTGCCGTTAATTACCCCTCTCCTTTGGAGCGAGGGAACCTCCGATTGATGGGTTAAACTGGTCATGCGAACTCAACGTGCAGTGTACGTGTGTTTTTGTTTTAGGGGGCTTGGATATATTGGGAGCCATGCAGAGTTTTTACGGGGGTCCCTCTACCCGGATAGCGGGCTAAGGGTCAAGGGGGCGAGCAGCCCCTTGCGGGGTAGGGGGCAGCGCCCCGGCCCAAATTTTTTTTGGTAGGGACAGTGTTGTAGAGTATGTGTGTGTGTGTGTGTATACATATATACATATATATATATAAATAAAAAAAGGGAAAGGGCATCCAAATGATGCGTGGGGAAAAGCGCCAGCGCTTTAGGCACTAGCGCTCCACGTGTCAGCACGTGGGCGCTCAGGCGCTAGTGCTTTGGGCGCTGGCGCTCTGGGCGCAAGCGCTCTGAGCGCAAGAGCGCCAGCGCTTTGAGTGCTAGCACTCCATGTGTCAGCACGTGGGTGCTCGGGCTCTAGCGCTTTGAACGCAAGAGCGCTAGCGCTCCACGTGTCCGCACATGGGCGCTCGGGCGCTAGCGCTTTGAGCGCAAGAGCGCTAGCGCTCCACGTGTCAGCACGTGGGCGCTCGAGCGCTAGCGCTTTGAGCGCTAGCACTCCACGTGTCAGCATGTAGGCGCTCGAGCGCTAGCGCCCTGAGCGCAAGAGCGCTATCGCTCCACGTGTCAGCACGTGGGCGCTCGGGCGCAAAAAGGGACTTGGTCCCTGCAATGGGAGTTGTACTCCCAGAAAGGAGCACTTATTATTTTGTGTGTGTGTGTGTGTGTGTGAGGAGTTAAACTCCAAGGATGTTTTGAAGCTGATGAAGGGGGCTTCTCCCCTTAAGCCCTAGTTCTTCCCCAAAGTGGGGTTTCTGGAGATGGGTCTCCTTCTTCTTCCTGTTGTTTGGCCGGATCTTGAAGATCAAGAGATGTGAGATTTTAAAAATCTCTTCTTTTTGAGATCTAATGACAGATCCAAGTTCCCCTTTATGGGTTTTGTGGTGAAAAACTATTTAGTTTTGGAAAAGGAAGAGTAAAACTCTTGATTTAATTCAATAGAAAGAAGAAGGTTTGGAACCTTCAGAAAGGGGAAAGTGGCACAAACCCTAGGTTTTTGAGAGAATGAAAAGTGTATTGCTTTATTCATCATCATGTTTCCTTATATAGGTTTACATATTTACATATAGCCCCTTGAGCTTTACAAAATGGCATTTTGCCCATCCCATGTCTCATGTGCTATTTCTTTTTGCATATAAGCCATGGGCTTACAAAAATTTTGCTTTATACCCACTTTGTTTACATTCATGCATAAAAATTACATAAAAAATTATTTCTTACATGTTTTCATTTTGGCATGAGGGAGGGCCGGCCGCTTCATGTTCGGACTCGACCTGAGCATGGGCGAACTTGGCTTGGGATTGAATTTGACTTTAACTTGGTCAACCGGGATGCAATTTTCGACTTCAACAATTATAAAATTTTATTAAAACATTTTAAGCCTATAAAAACAATAAGTAGAATTTAGAAAATTCTTTCAATCCTATTCAATGCTCTGAAAATTATTAATACCAGTTTCTTCAAAACATTCTTTTACCCACAAAATACGTAAATAACCAATCGACTCTAGGAATATAAAATAAGAGTTATTTTATTAGAAATCTCGACCGTTACAAACCACACCATTCCCTAACAATGTAGTTGCAATTTGCGGCCACAATAGATAAATACGCTGCCTGAACTTGGGTAGAAAGGCTCAGATTTTTAGGGTATCTTCCTATGTGCCTGCTCGTCTCACTGTGATGGGAACTTAATTTATAGGGCTCTCGGGTCATAATGGATTCCATATCAACATCACAAACTGTCAAAACCCGATGTCGGGAAAATTCTAAGTTTGCGTTTTGGGTTTCTAGTCTTCTAGTTTAGCCGGAATATCATCACCAATGGCTTGTAGTCGCCAACTAAACCTCAATTACAACTTTACAAGTCCATTCATCCACTAAACATCAACCTAGAAATTTCCAAGATCACAAAATATGCTTAATCAAACTCTAACTTAACTAGGAGGTAAAGAAACTAATTAACAAGATGAGAAGTGAAATTATACCTCTTGGAATCAACTCAAGAAAAACCCTAGATGCTCTAAAGTGCTCAAAATCCAAACTTGAGCTAACTAGGGGGTGTAGGATGAGGTTGTGGTCATTTTTAATGAAGGCGGTGTGGGGTTTTGATGATGATTTGGGGTGTTTGTGGAGGAAATAGAAGAGGTAGAGGAAGGAGGAGAAGGAGAAAGATGAAGGATGAGGGAAGTGAAGAAGTCAAGGTTGTAGGAGCCATACCCCCCTCTCTCTCATGCCCATGCTTCATGTCATCATGTTGTCCCCCTTCTCTCTCTCATCAATCATATGTTCTCTTTTTCTTTTCTTTTCTTTTCCTCTCTCATTTAAAAAGAAACAATAACACAAATACAATGAAACAAACATGCAACAAAATGCAACATATCATGGTGCACTTGCTATGGTTATTAAGAAGTTGGATTTGACCTTTTTAATAAATAATACATATTAATCTCCAATCATTTTCCAAATATTGGTATTTAATTATACCATTTTACGAAAACCCTAATTCGTAATCAAATAGGTTTCGTGAAATATATTATTTTATTATTTAAATTCCAAAAATAATATTTTATATTTCTAAAATGTTACAATCCATCACCCTTAAATAAATACGGTCCCTGAATTTAAATTTAAACCACCAAATACTAAAAAATTTCAATAATCAGTTTAAATCAACGGGGCTCTGAAATCATGGAATACTCAAGCATGACACAGCGCATCGAGTGCACATGAAAACGAGCGCGAAACTTAAAATCAAACTCCGTCAAGCGTCACGCAATCATTGGAGTTATTATGGAAATACCAATCTCGAAATCCACTGCTAAAATCCAATATACTATAGTCAAAATAGTAATACGTATATAGTCTACATCCTTGTAAAACCATTTTAAAAGCTGAATAAAACACATGCAAAATCTTTTCCGAATCGCCGTGCGATGCGTAACTCACGGTACAAGTGGCGGACGCTCATTTGTAAAGTTGTAAATATACGTTCATATATGTTTTGCTCAAAATGTACGTTCCGCCTTTTTGAAATATCTCAAAAGGTTTTCCTAAGATCCTGTCACTCCTGGGCATGTAGGAAATAACAAGACTATAGTTCCTTTTTGAAAACCTCTTGGTAAACTTTTATGCATGCGAAAGTACTCATGTACTGTCCACAGATCATTCCTACTCAGCTACTATATAATATAGTACCTATCATGAAAATATGATGCTCATGAGTAAAATCAGCCTCAAAAAACGTATCCATATCACGTGCATCTGGTGCGCATGGAAATCCAAGTCAAATACAAGTGCCACGAATGTGCACAAAACAAAACTATGTGCAATGGGTGTGCACGAAAGCATCTTTCAGGTGTAACGGGTGTGCACGACAACAATATCAAGTGCATCTAGAGTGTACGAAAATCTCAACCAAGTGCAACTAAAATGCACAACTAAAAATCTCAATCAAGTACATCTGGTGTGCACAAAATCTCAACCCATGCGCCCAGTATGCCTGAAAATCTAAATCAAGTGCGTCAGATCCGCACAAAAATATATAGTGTAGTAAAGTGCACGATAACGAAAGTCAAGTGCAGACGGTGCACGAAAATATAAATCTAGTGCAACAATTGCACGAAAACAAATATCAGGTGCACTAGGTGCCCGAAAACTCATCAATGTCTCAAATGAGCACAAAAACAACACCGAGCGTGCCAAGGTGTATAAAATCATAAACGTGTGCAACTGTGTGCACCAAAACACGTATCAATGCACTGCAAGCACATGTGAGCTATACCGAGTGCATAAGTCAAGTCGAGTGTATACAACATGCACGAAATCAAATCGACAGTATCGAAATCCACGGAATTATAAATATATGCAGCCAAGGCACCAAAATCGATATCAAGTGCAACAGATATGCACAAATCGTAAACCGATGTAACGGTGTATAAAACATAAATCAAGTGCAATAACTGTGCACAAAAAGTTAATATCTAGTAGGTGCAGCCATGGTGCATGAAAACAAATATCACGAAACCCAATTATCGAAACTCAAAGTCCGGGCAATAAAAGTGTGAAACTCGGATCACAAAACACAATTTGCAATAAATGATATTGAGGTACACCACCTTCAATGTCGAAAAAAATACCGGTGCGCCCATGGCTGGCAGAGCAAGAACATCCGCTTGCCTCCTGCTCACGGTCTGGCGTCCTCTGTCTCTGGGTCCTGGTTTTCTTTCTGGATTACCAATCTCACAATTCTTCTGCTCGTCAGCCTAGTTAGGTGTAATAACGGAAATAGTTCCGCTCTGGCACTCCGCTGATCCTCTCTTGGCCAATTAATACGACCACTCGCAAAACGGCACATTACTGATGGCGGCATCTGGCCCTCTGAATACGCGCGATTCAACTGATCCTGGGTGCAAGTCTTTATCGCTATGGCATCATGGAAAGAACCTGCTTATGGTCTCTTCCGATCTCACCTACGCCGAATTATACCGAGATTGGCACTCTTTACTTAATCCTTTTCTCATTTCTGGACAGTTGCATCCTCAGCATGGCTTTCCTCTAGAATTTGGCCGTATCCAATGCCTCTGCATACATATCGATCCTCTGGCATCAACGGGGAGTAACAACAGCTCTTTAATATCTCACACGAACCTCTTATTCCACCCGTCTTCATTATCGTCCACATCGAAATCACGTCTTGCTGTCAGCATACTGGGATTCATTCTCGGCTATAGTCTGTCAGTGATATATGCCCTAGAGGCCATTATTGCATCATACTAGTTTGTATATTACTTAATGAAGGCTTGGGATATACTCGGATATAGTAACAGTCTTGCTCAAAATGGTAGTATGCTACAAGGTTTGTTTCTACCTCAATATGTGCATGTGTTTCTTTTAGCATATCGCTTATACATATTGGTAGAGCCCTTAGGATATTTGCTTGATTACCGGTGTTGTGATGACATTCACACTAGTAGGGGCTGGGTAGTCTATAAGCACATCCTTATACAGGTCCTAGTCGTAGGATTATCGAGACGGGGCATCGATACTCCAGAGTAGACTAGTGTATACGCTTCTCATTCCAGCAGAGGAGATGGTCTGTCCTACAGCCATTAGTACATTGTACTGGAGATAGTATGCAGGTGCTCATTAGGTTATGAGTACACTGGACATGACTCGTCGGGAACTGCTGGTAGGTATTATACCTATCATCGGGTAGCAGTTCCCAGGTGACATGAGTACAGCATAGTCCGTCGACTTGACACCGCTACTTCGTCTCGAGTGTGTTCCCACTGTTCTTAGATTACTACCATACCTCGGCTCAATGGAGTCATGCAAACAGGTACTAGTTGGGTGCAGTCCCAAAGCACTTAGAGGCAGTGGCGGTTAGATAGGATTCGTCTCTCCCGGTATTGAGGGTTGATGTCGCGCTGTGTTCGGAACGCCATTACACAAAGTCCTTGGCCAACGCAAGTAAGATTTACTAGTAGGTACTCCAGTAGTTTCTTAGGGTGTTTTGGGCTACTCTCTGCCACGACTTATTGTGCTATTAGGGGTCTGACGATTACCGCCACCTAGGCCCGATATTGCGATACACTTATACGAACATACCGGACTGTACGGAGATAGTCACAGATAGGCTCAGTTGGAGTTCGAATGTGTTATTCTCATCGGCCTTCTCATCGACATATACCTGGGGGCCGTTACGTGCAGCTAGTACCGCTTGCGGCCTGTAGTTAAACCCACTGCCAGCGTAGTGTCGAGTCTTTAGAGTCCCGCACAGAGGGTTTCCTTGCATCGCGCAAAAGATGTAGAGGTCGTATGGTTTTACGAAAGGGTTCGATCACGTGCGTGTACTTGTGCACGCATGATGATTCGGACGGACAATACTAGTGGGCTTTGGTTTAAGCCAGATCCTAGTATTGTATTAATGGATTATTTTTGTCTCTTTTTTATTCGTATTTTTCGGAATACGGATACAGATATGTATATACGGACGAGGGGCATTTTTGTAATTTTTTCAAAGATGTTTTTTTGAAGATGACATATCATAATTGTATTATTCATTTTAGGTTAAATAAATAACACATTATGTAATTAGGAAATGAGGTGGAAAATGCTTATATTAGGGCATGGCTTCTTATGACACTTGGTGCCTTTTCAAGCCATGACTCATTTGTTGTAAATTGAACCCTATTTGTGATTATTAATTAAGATTTATCTAGTGATAATTCATAGAGTTCAGTTTAGAGACAACAATAGAACTCACTTTCATTTTTATGCATCTTCTTCACCGGACTTTCCACTTGCCATCTTCATTATCCACCACTCATGTGTTGAGTAACTTAGGGTAAAAAGAGACATTGCATTCCATCTTCATACTCTACATCGTCTACGACATCAAGTGTATCGAAATTGGTGCTCTAGTTACTTCAGTTGAAGTACACATACTCTCGGGTGGATTGTCTTGGACATTAAGGAGGTCGATGAGGAAGCGCCTGTAAGTCTACGGTAGCGCCCCGGCCGTCTGTCCGAGGCCAAAATACGGAAATGAAAATTTTTTCTAAACTTGAAACCGGCGCAATCGCAGACTTTAATCCCGGATCGAACCATTAACCTATAACTAGCAAACTAGAGAAGGATTGGAAAGGTTATACCGATCGATCCGTGTCCTTCGGTCTTTGGCCACCATCTAAGCACCTCGCGGCATCTCCGATCTCAATCTCCTCGTCGGAAAGGAAACCACATCTTCGAGTCTTTTTACGGGCTCCCGCTTCGTCCGAAGCAACTCGGACACGAAGTTTGCTAGCCTATGTGTCCAAGGTGATGTAGAGAATGTGTGTGATCACTTCGTCTCAAGCATCCATTGATTATCATCGCATGAAAGTGTATGGATGGAGGTTGATGATGAAACCATTAGTGAAAATGGTGAGCTAGAGGAAGAAGAAGGAGTGGAGCCTTTTGTTATTGTGTTGAGATGAAGAAAATAAGAGCTAGCATAAGAAATCCAAGAGCAAACCCAAGCCTATATGGCTGTTCATTCTCTCTCTTCCCCTCATTTCAAACCACAAATCAATCAAATAATGTGACACATGCACAAAGAAAGAGACCATGAGTCACCACTTGTGCATGTGTCATAATTAATGCTCCTAATCATGATTTCTAGCTCATTATTTCCATTTGTAAACATTAACCCAAATGTTTACAACATCAAAAAGATACGGCAACATCTAAAGTAAACTCGTGACGGATCATAAGGATACCCCTCACCTGTATATACATACCTGCATCCGCATTCCGACTGAATGCGAATGCGATGAGACTAAAGTAATCCGACAAATCTAATACTAGGATCCGGCTTAAACCAAAGCCCACTAGTATGATCTGCCCGATCATGATCCGTGCACTATTGCACGTATATGATCGAACCATACCATATATCATACGGCCTCTACAACATTTCGCCCGAAACTTGTGAAACTGTCTGTGGGGGACTCTAAAGACTCGTTAATACTTTGGCTGTGGATTTAACCACTAGCACGACAGTGGTACTAGCCGTACGTAACGGGCTACCAGGTATTGACCAAAAGGGAGGTCGATGAGCGAACTCATCCTGACACCCTACTGAGCCTGTCAGTGACAATATCCATACAGTCCGGTCCGTTCGTCTATGAGCATCGCATGTCGGGCTTAGGGGGTTGGTAAAAGTCAGACCCCTAAAAGCGGTACAAGTCGTGTCGGAGTGTATCCCAGAACACCCTGAGATACTACTGGAATACCAACCAGTAAATCTCCTGCCTTGGCCAAGGACTTCGAGTAATGGCTCTCCTAGACACAGCGCGATCTCACCCCCAATACCGGGAGAGACGAAACCTCTGCCAATCCGCTCAATGCCTCCATGTGGCTCTGGACTGTACCCAACAAAAACCTGTTTGCACGACTTTTTTGAGCCGTGGTAGGGTAGTAATCAAAGCACAGTGGGAACTTAAACGAGACAAATGATGATCTCAGGTCGATGAACTAACCTATATACATGTCACCAGGGAACTGCTATCTGACGTCAGGTATAATACCAACTAGCATGTTCCCGGCGAGTCCTGTCCGGTGTACTCATAACCCAATGAGCACATGTATACATCTTAGGTGAACTAACTGACACCAATGGCTTGTGAGACCGGCCACCGCCCCTCGTCGGGGTCTCGACTGTATACACTGGTCTACTAATGGAGTATCGATGCCCAGGCTCGAAACTCCCACGACTAGGGACCACTTTAAGGATGTGCTTATAGACCCCAGCTCCCACGTATATGATCGCCATCATACTGCTGGCAGTCAAGCAAGAATCCTAAGGGCTCTGTCAACGTGTAATAGCGACCTGTAAGGTCATCTAAAGCAGTACACAATGATAAAGATAAACCAGATAGCATACTATCATCTTGAGTAAGACTGTCCTACCGGTATAGGTCCTTCCTCAATCATTGCAATCACGTGCCTGTGATGAAATAATTGACTCTGAGGGCACTATATCCAACAATCTCCCGCTTGCACTCAAGGCTAATTATTGCGATGTCGCATACTCACAGCCCGTATGATACCGAACACCCAACTTCTCTACTAATCAGTCTCACAAAGCTTGTTTGCAAAACTATTGCGTTTGAGGAATAGCCTCAGTGAGTGGATCCGCCCTAATGTTTTTATCTATGTCTCTCTTTATCTCAAGTTCGTAGAGAAAGCCATCTCCCGAAATGAGCAATACCGGTCTTAGAATATGTCTGGATATCTGATGGGACCTAGTTCATAAATGAACTCCAAATCCAAACTTCTTAGACTGTATCGTCAACTGAACTTCAGTATCCTGCGCCATGCCTCCCTCAGTATCCGCTTGGACCACCTGTCCAAAATACTGCCCCTCGTCAGAGGGAAGAACTATAACTCTGACAGTCACTCTGTCATCCAGGTCACCTTGGAAGACTGGGATGATAACCATCTCCCGAAAGAGGCTTTCGTTATCATATCCCTAGAACATCCACTTATGTTCTAAAACTGCTTCCGAATGTTTCTCCAGGATTGGATCAATATCAACTTACTGCATCTCGTGCAAAAACAATATCTGGTGTGGTACTTGACATCTCATGATTGACTCAATTGCCTAAGCAAGTGATCTGCCAATCATGCACATCCCTCCCCCCTTTAGTCTGTAAGACACCTTTAGTGAGGGTGACTCCATCACCTGCAGGTACACCACCATGTCAGGAGTCATCCATTCTAAATACCTTTAGAATGCTGTCTAGGTACCCTGATTGGGAAACTACCCAAATCTAGATCTAAAACCATAGATCTAGTAACCAGAATGTCTAATATAATATCCAAGTCCTCTGTGGAGAAACCATTGTGCGACAACCAAAGCATAACCGATCATAGTATAGGAATTTCACTCCTACTCTGTGTATGTCATCCAAATACCAGGACATCACACCCTACTACCTTCTTAACAGATCAATCCCCTATTCTGATGAAGTCAAACATATGACTGTCACATCAGAAATAGATGATCTTTCTCCGCTATATCCGCTTTAGTCCATAAATAGACATAAGGTACTTGTCCACTATGCTTCTGCTGCTCCCACTGACTACGACAACCCTCTGGCAGAGTCATATACACGTATACTTCTAAAGCCAGTTCAGAACGATGCTATATTCATCCTCCTGCCAGGTCTCATAGCCTGGAACAACAGTAGTGTCAAGTTTGGGTAAACAAGAACCTCCCTGTCACCGTCCTTGAGAATACTGAATTACCTCTCGAGTGCCTGAGGTTTCCCACCATATCTGCGGAGTGGCTAATGGAATGTCAAACAAGATTGAATCTTTAGGTTCTTATCAAATTTTCAGTAATCGTTTGTGATTCTGGAATCACTTCCAGTTCTACCATACCCCCACTACTGTTTTCTGAAAAAATCCATTTTTATTAAAACTCTGGCGAGTCAAGAACAATATCACTATTGACTTCCAGATGGTAGAAAGTCAACCCTCGTCATACCCCGGGTCAACCTACAAACAGCCATTACAGAAACGTGCCTTGAGTTATCTAGAGTCTGGTTTTAAGCATAAGCCGGACAACTCCCCGTACCTTAACATCGTTAAGATATGAACCTTCTTATATCCAATATAGAAACAGAGGCACTGATTTAATTGGAACCAGATTCAAATCATGCAGCTGTCTCCAGTGCATGTAAACTAAATGGAGAGAGGCCGATCAGAATTACTCAACTTAGGAATACATCCAGATATGAGTAACCTGAAAGAGAAACAAGTTCTCATAATCATTACAATCAACTGAATACCATACATAAGTATCTACATCTCCGATCACCTTGAAGAATCCTGATACTTGCAATACCTGGTTCTTTACTTTATTCATATACCTATAACTTCTCAAAACTTGGATCTTGTATTTCTATGAAACACATGTCTAAGAACTAGAGAAGTCATAAGTAAACAGAATATAGTACGAGTACCAACCCCTCTGTCCTAATGGACACTGGACAATATACAATACTCTGTATAAGTCCCCTGAGTCTAATAAGTCATTCCCTGTGTGTCGTAGGTTGAAAACTGTACTTATGGTTAAGAAGAATTACACCGCTGTTTAATACTCCTTACCTAACCATCCACTGATATAGGTAAATGTCATAGACATAATTTCAAAAAGTTATATCTCACTTTATAAAAATAAACGTACAGATATATCAATTTGCAATTGCTGCATAACAACGGATATTCAAAACCAAATATTTGCCGCCCGGCAAACAACCCAGGCGATTTCCTCAAATATCATAAATTACAACGAATCCCGATATAATGAGGATGATCACCCAATTCCCAATAACTTACTCCCACTCATTATCTGTAAAACCATACAGATGTGAGAATCAAACCTGGTAAATACATACCCTGGAGTAAGGACTAATTGGGAATTAGTTTTATTTTAACAATACACAGTGAAACTGAAACATATAAATGTTTCGAAGGGGTATCTGGGTATTCTTAGTAATGCCTCTTTCATTATCAGATGCACAACTGTAACTGTATATTTCTTTGCCATCTCTCCAAATCCCTTTATTTGTCTTTACTCATTACCTTCTGTAGACCCTCGTTAGGCTAAATGGTTTTCTTCCTTCCTTACCGTTCGGCACCAGCTTATGGTTTGGAAGAAGACTCTGCAATAAGCATAATAGGTGTACTGTCCTAATCCTAGAAGCACTCGCAACCCGAGAGAAGGTAAAGATAAAAGACAACTGAATAAACCTTATTAATATTTCTCCTGAAACAGAATCCATCACCGAACTGGAACAAAGTTCCTTCGAGTTCGTATATAACCATACGATGGAGTATCCAATAAACTGTGGATCTTCGTAGTGATATGGAGGGTCCTGGAGAAATACAAAGGTGAAGTAGGAGTGGCGATGAAATACTTGGTTTGGTCGTGAATAGCAGTCGCAGTTTACTTTGCCCTCTTTCTGATCCCTTTATTTGTCTTTACTTAATACCTTCTGTACACCTTTTAGGCTAAATGGTTTTCTTCATGCCCTACCTTTCGGCACCTGCCTATGGTTTGGATGAAGACTATCCAATTAGCGTAATAGGTGTACCGTCCTAATCCAAGGAGCACTCGCAACCTGAGAGACGGTAAGAGAAAAAGACAACTGAATAGCCCTATTCATTTTCTCCAGAACTAGAAACCATCCTCGAATCTGGAACAAGTTCCTTTGAGTTCGTATATAACCATACGATGGTTTTATCTAATGGAAGTGGATGTTCGTAGTAATACGGGGTGTTCTGGAGAAAAGGGTAAAAGTAGGAGTGGCAATGAGGTATGCAACTCTGACAATCCAAAAGCCAGTGTTATAAGAAGGTTCGGTCAACTTGGTCACGGAGTCATAGTCGAGGGTCGGGCCATGGTCGCTGCCAAAAAGAGAGAGAAAGAAGAAACACTCTGTGTGCACTCTAACCTAGATCAGAATGGTTATCACTTTATCTAATTAGGAAACCTCCTACCGTAACCTCAAATTCTCCTCCAAACCTGAAAGAAGAATTAGTCGGAATTACCTGAGGAGTAAACTAACTCATCAGTGGGAATCGGGATCCAACTATCATTGCATGATAGCGTGATGGAATCCACTCACGTTAGCACACTCCAGAAGGTATGCGCATATCTGGAAAGTTTCAGTTTCTTTAGAAACTCCCGATGTGATTTTAACCCCATGCTCTTATGACCTTGACTTTGGCCAACAAATCATAAGTCACATGTCAAATTCTACCCGTCATTATCCAGGTTAATTTGAACCCACCCATACCTACCCTTGACTTTGGCCAACAAAGCAGTACGACTGTCCTAAACCAACGCATCTATCTATGCAACAGAAAAGTAACAAATAGATACCATACACTATGTCTTGACTTTGGCCAACAAACATAGCATGAATACTAAGTGCTACCCGTCTGAAATGACGGAGGGCTATAAATGGTTTTTGGCGAAAAACCTTTAATGTAATGAACTTGATATCGTTGAAGGAACCGGATAGCTTTTTATAAAAATATAGTGGCGAAACCTTTGCTAAAGAGGTCACTCTCAGTGAAGGGATCTCGGCTCTTTTCCCGTAGAATGAGGTGCAAGATATTCAAACTGAATACCACGATGCAAAGCAAAAAGTAATCGACTATAGTGAAGTTATTGTTAGTGTATATGCTCTAGAGGCCATTACTGTATCATACTAGTTTGTATATTACTTGATGGATGTTTGGGATATTCACAGTTGTATAGACAATCTTGCTCAAAATGGTAGTATGCTACTTGGTTTGTCTCTACTTCAATATGTGCATATGTTTCTTTTAGTATATTGCTTATACATATTAGTAGAGCCCTCAGGATCTTTGCTTGATTACCAGCGTTGTGATGGCAGTCACACTTGTAGGGGCTGGGTAATCTATAAGCACATCCTTATACAGGTCACTAGTCGTAGGACTATCGAGACAGGGCATCGATACTCCGGAGTAGACTAGCGTATGCACTTCTTATCCCAGCAGGGGAGACAGTCTGTCCCACAGCCGTCAGTACGTCGTACTAGAGATAGTATGCTGATACTCGTTAGGTTAAGAGTACACTGGACAGGACTCGTCGGGAACTGTTGGTTGGTATTATACCTATCGTCAATTATCAGTTTCCAGGTGATATGAGTACAGCTTAGTCCGCTGACTTGACACTGTCACTTCGCCTCGAGTGTGTTCCCATTGTACTTTGATTACTACCCTACCATGGCTCAAAGGAGTCGTGCAAACAGGTAGTAGTCAGGTGCAGTTCCGAAGCACTTGGAGGCAGTGACGGTTAGACAGGATTCGTCTCTCCCGGTATTGGGGGTTGATATCGCGCTGTGTCTAGGAGAGCCATTACACAAGTAGTCCCTGGCCAGGGCAAGCGAGATATACTGGTAGGTTTCCGGTGTTATCTCAGGGTGTTCTGGGCTACACTCCGACACGACTTGTACCTCTATTAGGGGACTGACGTTTACCACCCCCTAGGCCCGCCATGCTATATTCTCAGACGAACCGACCGAATTGTACGGAGATTGTCACATACAGGCTCAGTAGGAGTTCGGATGGGTTTACCTCATCGTCCTTCTTATCGACATCTACCTGGGGACCGTTACGTACAGCTAGTGCCGCTTGCGGTCTATGGTTAAACCCACCTCCTGCGTAGTGTCGAGTCTTTAGAGTCCCACACAGAGAGTTTCCCTGTACTGAGCGAAACGTATAGAGGTCGTATGGTTTTACGGCAGGGTTAGGATCACTTACGTATACTTGTGAGCGTATGCTGTTCGGGCAGGCAATACTAGTGGGCTTTGGTTTAAGCCAGATCCTAGTATTGCACGGATGGATTTGTTTTGTCTTCTGTGCATTCGCATTCTATGGAATGTGGATGCGTGTGTGTATGCACAGTTTTGTGGAGCAAAGAAGGAGGAGGTGCCTCATTAGGGTTTTGACAGTTGATTCGGCCAAAACCGTTATGTGGCAGGCTCATTAGGGTTTTGACAGTTGATTCGGTCAAAACCATTTTTGAGGCGGACTCATTAGGGTTTTGGCAGTTCGTTCGGTCAAAATCATTATGCGCCGAGGACATTATTTACTAATCTTTTTAGTGATAATTATGTGATGGCTAATTGCTTTGACCATTTGACCATACTTGACCATACTTGACTTTGTTGACCGTTTGACCAAAGTTGACTTGGACCTTCATGAGAGGTCTAGAGTATTCTTTGCTTTTCTTTTTATTTTTGGATATGAAAATGGTCAATTCAAATGTAGACATCAACTTTATCATGAAAGGATTAGTAATGATGATGTTGGTGTATTATTGCAACCATGGTGCTTTTTCATTGGTTGATAATTCATTTCTCATTTTCTCATTCTCTCTCTTGAAAAAGAAATGAAAAAGCTCCATGGTTGCTAGCTTCATCTTCCTCCTCTTGAAAATTTCCTTTGATCTTATGTGTTGAGAGTAAAAGGATCCAAATAGACAAACACTTCCATCTACCTCTTCTACACAACCTAGGACATCAAGACTAGCGATCTTGTTGCCCTAGTTGCCTCGGCTCGAGGTGGAGCTCGGAGCACAACTCTCGGGTGAATCGTCTTCGACTCAAGAAGGCCGCGGAGGTGATCAAGATCCAGATCGATCCTCGGAGCTTGGATGGACGAGCAGGACAGCGGAGAGAAGACCCGAAGGACCGGTATCATAAGGTATAATCTTTATGGCATAGTAGATAGCACCTCAAGTTGTTTGCTAGTTTGTTGTTTAGCAAAGATCCTTCTTTTACTCCATGTTGCCTTTGCGCCAAAAATCGTTCTTCGCCGTTTCCGCCTCCCTGTAGGAACCGGGGTGAGCAACGTGGACTTACAGTGGTATCAGAGCCAGGCTAAACACAAACTAGCTTATTAGCAAAGTATTTAGAATTTCGATCGGAAAAAATTCGCAAAACACGTCCGGAAAAACCATGTTTCTGCCGATTTTTTATACTGCTCTAAAAATAATTTAACATATATGTGAAATCGGCTCAGGGTTTTCTAAAGACACAGAACAAAAACGATCTAGTGAGTCGATCAAAGCGCCGCGGATCCGCGGCAAGAACATGCCTCTTGCTACGGATCTGCGGCCGAGTTGACTCGGCCGTGGACCATTTTTGCTGCAGTGTATTTAGTTAGAGGTTTTGCGATTTTTAGTATAGTTTGTTTCTGCCCATATTTTCCAGAGAACAAATTTGTTTTTGGGGTGGTTACAAATCCGTATTTTGATCGAAATTCCGTAGACTTTGGCTAATGGATATTATCTGTGATGTGATATATGTATTGAACGTCTACTAATCGCTATACGTCGATTAGTGGGGGTTATACATATCTGTGATCTGTAATGTTGATGGTTTGTGTATATGAACTCGTTGGATTGTCGCGGATGAATAGCCGGGTGGATGTGAGATGAGAGTTTCTTTTTCTTTCATTCATGTAAAACTTGTAATTGATGTAATATTATTTTATGGCCGCACATCCGGGATGAGGTTGTAGCCGCCATTGTATAATTTCTTTTACTGTTTTTGCTCCTAGGATAGACCCAAGGTGGGGTGCACAAACTACCGGGTATCTCGAAGTGCCGAGTGGCCTACTCACGTTGTTGAGGGAGGTTGCTTCGCTTCGGGTACTTGGCGGGTAGTTTGCCGCACCCGTAGGGGTCTAGGGTGGGGTATTGGCTATTCATCGCGACCGTGTAATCCGTCTTTCGTTGCAGCCTCGAACGAAACGCGGATTCCTAGTATATCCAAAGTGTTCATCTGTGATCTGGAATGGCAATCATTGCATCTGACGAATGTATATATCGATATATGATATATATTTAGGCGTAGCTTATATTTTGCATCCGCGCTAGTCCAGCCCCCGCTCTGTCGTTAGTTAAGTAACCTAACAGGTGATGACGGGGCCCCGTGGCGAATGCGGATAGCATAAGCGTACGTCATATTTTCGTTGTTTTCTGCAATGGTAGGGTTAAATGATTGGACGCATTAAAATTAATGCAAGAAAATAAACCAAGTAAAGTCGTTAGAACAATTTTAAAACCCACTCAGTTCTTTTCAAAACCAACTTTTAAACGCGGAGCTTGAACCACTCCTTTTAAAAGCTATCTCGTTCCATCGATTATATCAAGTTCACTATGTTCACGGTTTCGCCAAAACCATTCGTAGCCCTCCGTCATTTCAGTTAAATATTCAGTAGTATTCAAGCTATGTATTTTGACCTTCGCCAAGGCATAGTGATTGGTAGCTACTGAATATTTATCTGTAGTATAGATAGATGCGTTGGTTTGGGACAGTCGTACTACTATTTTGGTCTTCGTCAAGGGTATGTACGGGTGGGTTCAAATTAACCTGGACAATGACGGGTAGATCTTGACATGTGACTTATGATAGGATTCCACATCGGGAGTTTCTAAAGAAACTGAACCTGGACAATGACGGGTAGATCTTGACATGTGACTTATGATATGATAGGACAATGATGGGTAGATCTTGACATGTTGGCCTTCGTCAAGGTCATAAGAGCATGGGGCAAAAATCCACATCGGGAGTTTCTAAAGAAACTGAAACTTGCTAGCGCTGCATACCATTTGGAGTGTGATGATTCTGGTAGGATTCCTTCAGTTTTGTCACGCGATGATATTTGGATCCCGATCCTACTGTGGGTATATACTACTCCTCGGGAACTTTTTCACTTAACGATCAATGCTATAAACCAAGTAGGTGTCTAGAAAGGTGTTAGCGGGGCTACGCCCCCAGGGAAAAGAGGTTCTTAAATTAAGGAACTTCGCGAAAGCGTTGGAAAACCTCCCTCGAAGTACCGACACTGGCCTGGCTGAACGGTTAAGCAAGTATTGTATGATGAGATTGATCCCGACCAATTCTTCCTTTATGGTTTGAGGAGGGATTCGAGAGACAGTGGGAGCCATCCTGTTTAGATAAATTAAAAACCAATCTAAACTTGCAAGAGCATCATGCTGAGCGTTTTCTTTTCTCTCTTAATTGCAGCTACCCAGTGACCATACATAGGTTACATCTAGATAATAAAATGACTGAATCTGACTATTATGATTGGCAAAGGTCTGTCCAGATTTCCATTGCCCATGACAAGCTGGGACACCTCTTAACTAATCCAACCCCTGCCGTCTCAGGACCAGTTTCCCATGTCACGAATATTGATATCCGTATGACATCGGAAAAAGACTGTGTGAAAGCCAAGTGCCTCGTGTTAGCCTCAGTTGATGGTGCATACAAGAGGCAGCATGAGAAGATGGACTTAGTTTCTATCTTCCTCCATAACAAAGATTTATATGAAAAGCAATCTCGTATCGCAAGATATGAGACCTCGAACGAATTGCTTCCAGCGAGGTTGGCTATCGGGTCATCTGTAGGGAGCAACGTCCTTACAGAGACCAGCTATTTTGAGCTCACGGACCTGAACGCCACGTTGAAGAACGGGTCAAATGATGACTTGATTCTACAGTCTCTACCTTCTACCTTGAAGGAAACCAGGGAAGTAGAAGGAAAGGAAGGGCAAAAGTTTTGGGACTGGATGTAGTAAAAGAGGGACGTTCCTATTGTTACGGGAATGAACATTGGCAGAAGGATTGCGGGGATAGCAAAGCCAGTAGCCAGGATTTGAAGCATGTTGTGGCTTCGGCTTCGGGTGTGTTTGTAATAGAGAACTGTATGTCAGTTAACCCTACTACCTGGGTATTGGATACCGGATCAGGATCTCACATCTGTAATTCGTTACAGGCTCTGAGAAACCGTAGGCTTATCAAGATAGGTGATATGACTCTCAGGGTTGCTAACGGAATGAGCATGTACGCTGAATCCATAGGGGAATATCATCTTGGACTGACAACTGGGCAGATATTGATTCTGCATAACTGTTTTTATGTACCAGGTGCGACTTGTAATATCATATCTGTATCCTTACTTTCTAAGGAAGGATATGATTTTAATTTTGTAAGCGATGTGGTCCACATCCGCCTAAATCAAGTTCTGATTGGGTCAGGTACATTACAAAATGGGATATACGTATTGAATCAAGCTCAGAACTTCAGTGTCCAGAACACACTTAAAAGAAAGTCTCCGGAAACAAATCAGGCTTTCTTATGGCATTATAGACTGGGTCACATTAATGAGACACGGTTAACAAAGTTACATAAAGAGGGATACTTAAATCCGTTCGAGTATCAGTCTTATGGCACTTGTGAATCTTGTCTCATGGGAAAGATGACAAAGACTCCGTTCACTGGACACGGAGAAAGAGCAAGCGAGCTCTTGGGACTCATACACAGTGACGTGTGTGGTCCAATGTCTACACATGCGCGAAGTGGTTATTCATACTTCATTACTTTTACAGATGATTTCTCTAGGTATGGACATGTCTTCCTGATGAAGCATAAATCCGAGGCCTTTGAGAAATTTCGGGAATACAAGAATGAAGTTGAAAAACAAACAGGCAAAAGTATCATGACACTGAGATCTGATCGAGGTGGTGAATACTTGAGTGCCGAGTTTCTGGACTACCTAAAAGAGAATGGAATTCTCTCCCAGCTTACTCCTCCATACACACCACAGCACAACGGTGTATCGGAAAGGCGGAATCGAACCCTATTGGATATGGTTCGTTCCATGATGAGTAAGGCTGAGTTACCGCGATCCTTCTGGGGTTATGCACTAGAATCAGCTGCATATCTTTTGAATAAGGTTCCCTCCAAGACTGTGCCTACCACATCATATCAGATGTGGTGTGGGAAGAAACCCCATCTTCAATATCTGAAGATATGGGGATGTCCAGCTTTTGTTAAAAAGCAGCATACGGAAAAACTCGAGGCACGCTCAGTACTGTGTAAGTTTGTGGGATACCCAAAGAACTCCAGGGGGTATTTTTTCTATTACGCTGAGGAACAAAAGATTTTTGTTTCTCGTCATGCCCACTTTCTGGAACATCAGTTTTTAGAAAAAGGAACAAGTTGGAGCGTAGTAGAACTGGAAGAAATTCCAAAAGCACAAGCTATTACTGAAAGCTTGGAAGAACCAGAAGGTTCAGGAGAACCGAACATCCCAGCGCCACTCCGCAGGAGTAGTAGGAAGTCTCATCCGCCCGAGAGATACTACGGTTTTCTCATAGACGGGGATAGAGAGGATTGCATTATTGATTATGGTGAGCCTACTAGCTTCCAGCAAGCCATTCAGAGCGGTGACTCGGTAAAATGGCTGGATGCAATGCGGAGCGAGATGGAGTCCATGTACACCAACAAGGTTTGGACTTTGGACTTTGCTCCAGAAGGGGTAAAACCCGTAGGCTGCAAATGGATCTTCAGAAAGAAGATTGGTGTAGATGGGCAGGTTGAAACTTATAAAGCTAGACTTGTTGCGAAGGGTTTTCGTCAAAGACCTGGTTTAGACTATGACGAGACCTTTTCTCCAGTGGCTATGCTCAAATCCATTCGGATCCTTCTTGCCATTGCTTCCTTCCACGATTATGAAATCTGGAAGATGGACTTAAAGACGGCTTTCCTAATTGGAAATTTAGAAGAGTGCGTCTATATGGATCAGCCGGAGGGATTCATTCAGAGTGTGAGCAGCGGTAAAGTGTGCAAGTTGCTCAAGTCCATCTATGGACTGAAGCAGGCAACGCGGAGTTGGAACATCTGCTTTGATGATACTGTCAAAGAATTCGACTTTATCAAATTCCCAGATGAACCATGCATTTGCAGTTAGATTGTAGGGAGAACTGTGGTATTCCTCGTCTTGTACGTGGATGACATTCTCCTAATAGGAAATGATATTCCTATGTTACAGTCAGTCAAAGGATTTTTGTCACAGAGGTTCTCCATGAAGGACCTGGGCTATGACAACTACATTCTGGGGATCCAGATCTATCGTGATAGATCTAAGAGGATGTTGGGACTTTCGCAGTCCAGGTACATCGACACTATACTGAAACGATTCAGTATGGAAGATTCCAAGCGCTGTAATTTATCGGCTTGTCACGGGATCACCCTCTCCAAAGAGATGTCTCCCAAGACTGATTTGGAAAGGGATCGCATGTCTATTTTACCCTACGCTTCTGCGGTAGGCTCTATAATGTATGCAATGTTATTTACCAGACCAGATGTAGCATACGCATTGAGCGTTGTAAGCCGGTATTAGTCGGACCCAGGGGAGAAACACTGGATAGCAGTAAAGAACATTCTCAAGTACCTAAGAAGGACTAAGGAGATGTTCTTGGTGTATAGCGGAAAAGACCTCCAGATCGAGGCCTTTGCTGACTCCAGCTTCCAGAGTGACAAGGATGACTCCAAGTCCATGTCGGGTTATGTCTTTACCCTCAATGGAGGGACGGTATGCTGGAAGAGTTCCATGCAGGAAACCGTTGCAGACTCAACTATGGAAGCGGAGTACATAGCTGCTTACGATGCCGCAAAGGAAGCTATCTGGATGAAGAAGTTCCTTACGGAGTTTCAGGTGGTTCCTACCATTGTTGATCCAATACCGTTGTATTGTGACAACAACGGCGCTATAGCTTTAGCGAAGGAACCCAGATCCTATCAGAAGTCCAGGCACATTTTGAGGCGGTACCACCTGATCAGGGAGATCGTAGATCACCGGGAGATCGAGGTGAAGAGAGTAGATTCCGAGAATAACACTGCAGATCCACTCACGAAGGCCCTACCCCAGACTCAGTTCTAGCGGTTGATCGAGATGATAGGTCTTCGATACGCCAGTACATGGCCTTAGTGCAAGTGGGAGATTGTTAGTGTATATGCCCTAGAGGCCATTACTGTATCATACTAGTTTGTATATTACTTGATGGAAGCTTGGGATATTCACAGTTGTATAGACAATCTTGCTCAAAATGGTAGTATGCTACTTGGTTTGTCTCAACTTCAATATGTACATGTGTTTCTTTTAGCATATCGCTTATACATATTAGTAGAGCCCTTAGGATCTTTGCTTGATTACCAGCGTTATGATGGCAGTCACACTTGTGGGGGCTGGGTAATCTATAAGCACATCTTTATACAGGTCCCTAGTTGTAGGACTATCGAGACAGGGCATCGATACTCCGGAGTAGACTAGCGTATGCGCTTCTCATCCCAGCAGGGGAGACGGTCTGTCCCACAGCCGTCAGTACGTCGTACTGGAGATAGTATGCGGGTGCTCGTTAGGTTACGAGTACACTGGACAGGACTCATCGGGAACTGTTGGTTGGTATTATACTTATCGTCAGTTATCAGTTCCCAGGTGACATGAGTACAGCTTAGTCCGCTGACTTGACACTGTCACTTCGCCTCGAGTGTGTTCCCACGGTACTTTGATTACTACCCTACCACGGCTCAAAGGAGTCGTGCAAACAGCTAGTAGTTGGGTTCAGTCCCGAAGCACTTGGAGGCAGTGACGGTTAGACAGGATTCGTCTCTCCCGGTATTGGGGGTTGATATCGCGCTGTGTCTAGGAGAGCCATTACACAAGTAGTTGCTGGCCAGGGCAAGCGAGATATACTGGTAGGTTTCCAGTGTTATCTCAGGGTGTTCTGGGCTACACACCGACATGACTTGTACCGCTATTAGGGGACTGACGTTTACCACCCCTAGGCCCGCCATGCGATATTCTCGGACGAACGGACCGGACTGTACGGAGATTGTCACATACAGGCTCATTAGGAGTTCGGATGGGTTTACCTCATCGGCCTTCTTATCGACATCTACCTGGGGACCGTTACGTACAGCTAGTGTCGCTTGCAGTCTATGGTTAAACCCACTGCCAGCATAGTGTCGAGTCTTTAGAGTCCCACACAGAGAGTTTCCCTGCACTGAGTGAAACGTGTAGAGGCCGTATGGTTTTACGGCAGGGCTACGATCACTTACGTACGCTTGTGTGCGTATGCTGTTCGGGCAGGCAATACTAGTGGGCTTTGGTTTAAGCCAGATCCTAATATTACACGGATGGATTTGTTTTGTCTTTTGTGCATTCGCATTCTACGGAATGCGAATGCGTGTGTGTATGCACAGTTTTGAGGAGCGAAGAAGGAGGAGGTGCCTCGTTAGGGTTTTGACAGTTGATTCGGCCAAAACCGTTATGTGGCTGGCTCATTAGGGTTTTGACAGTTGATTCGGTCAAAACCATCTTTGAGGCGGACTCATTAGGGTTTTGGCAGTTCGTTCGGTCAAAACCATTATGAGCCGGGGAAATTATT
This sequence comes from Agapanthus africanus, assembly GCA_030015575.1. Taxonomy (NCBI): domain Eukaryota; kingdom Viridiplantae; phylum Streptophyta; class Magnoliopsida; order Asparagales; family Amaryllidaceae; genus Agapanthus; species Agapanthus africanus. The sequence continues at coordinate 328,465,544 of JASDDO010000001.1, read as the reverse complement.
TACTAATCTTTTTAGTGATAATTATGTGATGGCTAATTGCTTTGACCATTTGACCATACTTGACCATACTTGACTTCGTTGACCGTTTGACCAAAGTTGACTTGGACCTTCATGAGAGGTCTAGAGTTTTCTTTACTTTTCTTTTTATTTTTGGATATGAAAATGGTCAATTCAAATGTAGCCATCAACTTTATCATGAAAGGATTAGTAATGATGATGTTGGTGTATTATTGCAACCATGGTGCTTTTTCATTGGTTGATAATTCATTTCTCATTTTCTCATTCTCTCTCTTGAAAAAGAAATGAAAAAGCTCCATGGTTTCTAGCTTCATCTTCCTCCTCTTGAAAATTTCCTTTGATCTCATGTGTTGAGAGAAAAAAGATCCAAATAGACAAACACTTCCATCTACCTCTTCTACACAACCTAGGACATCAAGACTAGCGATCTTGTTGCCCTAGTTGCCTCGGCTCGAGGTGGAGCTCAAAGCACAACTCTCGGGTGGATCGTCTTCGACTCAAGAAGGCCGCAGAGGTGATCAAGATCCGGATCGATCCTCAGAGCTTGGATGGACGAGCGGGACAGTGGAGAGAATGCCCGCAGGACCGGTATCGTGAGGTATAATCTCTATGCCATAGTAGATAGCACCTCAAGATGTTTGCTAGTTTGTTGTTTAACAAAGATCCTTCTTTTAGTCCATGTTGCCTTTGCGCCAAAAATCGTTTTTCGCTATTTCCGCCTCCCCGTAAGAACCGGGGTGAGCAACGTGGACTTACAGTTATTACCCTGACGCAAACTTCTATCGAAGGGGTCACTCCCGGTGAAGGGATCTCGGCCCTTGCCTCGTCGACTGAGGTGCTGGATATTCATAACCGAATACCACTGTGCAAAACAAAAGAGAACGTCCTTGCATTAACAGCCTTTTGAAAAATGTTCCAACAACATCAAACAGGTTTGTTTAGCTTGCATTGATCCGAATCAATGCAGTCCCATCAATTAATCACACCACAAAAGAACGAAAATATGATGTACGTATATGCCATCCGCATTCGCCACTGGGTCCCGCCATCACCCGTTAGGTTACTTAACTAACGACAGAGCGGGGGCAGGACTAGCCCGGGTGTAAAACATAAACAACATCTACTAGTATATATATCAATATATAATATTCGCTCATGGCGTGATAAAATGCAACATCACAGAAATGTAATAAGTATCACAGAACAGTACAGATAATCTGGGAGCCCCGGGTTTCATAAAGCCGCTACTGAAACCCGACGTTCCCTTGGTAGTATGGATAGCCTATGCAATGAGATCCTAGACCCCTACGGATGCGGCAAGTTACCCGCCAAAACCTGAAGCGAGACAGCCCCCTACAGCAAAGCGAATGGACCACCCAGCACTTCACGGAATCCGGTAACTTGAGCGCCCCTCCTTGGGTCAACCTGTACCCCCTACGAGTGCGGTGAATAGCCCGCCAATTCTAGAGTGAATCCCCCTTCTTCTCAAAGCCATGAGATGCGGGCCCGTTGCCCTCTAGAACCTGGTATCCGTGCACCCCACCGCGGGGTAATCCTAGTACAGAAAGTAAAATATACAACGGGTACATCGACCTAAGCCCGGTCGTGCCCCAAAAGAATAATATACAAACAAGCAGTGACGGCAGTCCACATGTAGGACACTCGCCCCGCAATATCAAATGTACAAATACAACCAAACTGTACTACCATTGCATCCAGGCTATCCACCACGACAAATCCGCAACATCACAGCAAAACACAGAACATCAACGTGAAAGTCACGTTCGCAAATCCGTCTAAAAGAGCTATAGCAATTAGACCAGATTTACCGATCAAATGACATTCACGGTCGCAGATATAAAGTAAGCACTGTGAACTAACATATTTAAAATTTTCGATCGACAAAATTTCCCGAAGTGGGCCCCAAGCACAATTCCCAGTACTCAAAATAATCTAGGCCAAAACTAAAAATACCAGAAACCCCAATTCCAAGTCAGAGACCACTATAGAAAATTTGGTGAAGTAAAGCTACAGTACTGTGGCGGAACTGCGGCCAAAACTTGGGTACGGCCGCGGTTCCGCGGCGCTACAGTGAAATCAGTGTACCAAATTTTCTCAGATTTCTTAAAAAAACCTGCCTGTTTTTCTACAACACTAAAAATAATTTTTCGACCACAAAAAAAATTCGACAGAAACTTCATGAATGGAATCGCGGTTTCGGAAATTTCGTTCGATCGATATTTTAAATACGTTAGAACAAGCTAGTAAAGGTTAATGGCATGGCTCTAATACCATGTAAGTCTACGGTAGCGCCCCGGCCGTTTGTGCGAGGCCAAAATGCGGAAACGAAAACTTTTTATAAACTTGAAACCGGCGCTATCGCAGACTTTAATCCCGGATCGAACCATTAACCTATAATTAGCAAACTAGAGAAGGGTTGGAAAGGCTATACCGATCGATCCGTGTCCTTCGGTCTTTGGCCACCATCCCAAGCTCCTCGCGGCATCTCCGATCTCGATCTCCTCGTCGGAAAGGGCACCACATCTTCGAGTCTTTTTACGGGCTCCCGCTTCATCCGAAGCAACTCGAACACGAAGTTTGCTAGCCGACGTGTCCAAGGTGATGTAGAGAATGTGTGTGATCACTTCGTCTCAAGCATCCATTGATTCTCATCGCATGAGAGTGTATGGATGGAGGTTGAAGACGAAGCCATTAGTGAAAATGGTGAGCTAAAGGAAGAAGAAGGAGAGGAGCCTTTTGTTATTATGTTGAGATGAAGAAAATGAGAGCTAGCATAAGAAATCCAAGAGCAAACCCAAGCCTATATGGCTGTCCATTCTCTGTCTTCCCCTCATTTCAAACCACAAATCAATCAAATAATGTGACACATGCACAAAGAAAGAGACCATGAGTCACCACTTATGCATGTGTCATAATTAATGCTCATAATCATGATTTCTAGCTCATTATTTTCATTTGTAAATATTAACTCAAATGTTTACAACAACAAAAAGATACGGCAACATCTAAAGTAAACTCGTGACGGATCACAAGGATACCCCTCACGTGTATATACATACCTGCATCCGCATTCCGACTGAATGCGAATGCGATGAGAATAAAGTAATCCAACAAATTTAATACTAGGATCCGGCTTAAACCAAAGCCCACTAGTATGATCCGCCCGATCATGATCTGTGCACTACTGCACGTATATGATCGAACCCTGCCATATATCATACGGCCTCTACAACGTTTCGCCCGAAACTTGAGAAACTGTCTGTGGGGGACTCTAAAGACTCGTCAATACTTTAGTTGTGGATTTAACCACTAGCATGTCAGTGGTACTAGCCGTACGTAACGGGCTACCAGTTATTGACCAAAAGGGAGGTCGATGAGCGAACTCATCCTGACACCCTACTGAGCCTGTCAGTGACAATATCCGTACAGTCCGGTCCGTTCGTCTATGAGCATCGCATGTCGGGCCTAGGGGGTTGGTAAAAGTCAGACCCCCAAAAACGGTACAAGTGGTGTCGGAGTGTATCCCAGAACACCCTGAGATACTACTGGAATACCTACCAGTAAATCTCCTTCCTTGGCTAAGGACTTCATGTAATGGCTCTCCTAGACACAGCGCGATCTCACCCCCAATACCGGGAGAGACGAAACCCCTGCCGATCCGCTCACATCCTCCATGTGGGTCGGGACTGTACTGAACTAAAACCTGTTTGCACGACTCCTTTGAGCCGTGGTAGGGTAGTAATCAAAGCACAGTGGGAACTCACACGAGACAAATGGCGATCTCAGGTGGATGAACTAACCTGTACACATGTCACCAGGGAACTGCTATCTGACGTCAGGTATAATACCAACTAGCATGTTCCCGGCGAGTCCTGTCCGTTGTACTCATAACCCAATGAGCACCTGTATACATCTTAGGTGAACCAACTAACACCAATGGCTTGTGAGACCGGCTACCGTCCCTCGTCGAGGTTTCGACTGTATACACTAGTCTACTAATGGAGTATCGATGCCCAGTCTCGAAACTCCCACGACTAGGGACCACTTTAAGGATGCGCTTATAGACTCCAGCTCCCACGTATATGATCGTCATCATACTGCTGGCGGTCAAGCAAGAATCCTAAGGGCTCTGTCAACGTGTAATAGCGACCTGTAAGGTCACCTAAAGCAGTACACGATGATAAAGATAAACCAGATAGCATACTATCATCTTGAGTAAGACTATCCTACCGGTATAGGTCCACCCTCAATCATTGCAATCACATGCCTGTGATCCAATAATTAACTCTGAGGGCACTATATCCAACATCGCCGATCCAAACGATCCATGTGTTGGGATTTCTTAGCAACCTACTCGGTTTTCAAGACATCAAGCATGCCAATTTAAAATTTTCAAGAGTGCTAAAGAACCATAACCTAGGATCTAGCTAGAGTGAATAGAAAATATGAAACATGTAATCTAACATCACACTAAGTGAATGAGGAATACAACCTTTGTAAACCGGTCCTTCACTTCTAAAGCTCCGTGTAGTAATCCCTTCGTTGCGAGTGTGGATATCCCAAACTCTAGTATGGGTTCCCTTGGAGAAATGAACAAGATTGCTCGAAGTCTTCGAGGCCGAAGATGATCTATGTCGAGGAGACTCAAACCCAACATACCTCTTCACTAGGTGATGAACTTTGTGAAGAGAATACCCTAAACTAAATGGCAAGTAGTAGAGGATGATGAAGTAGGAAATGGGCCCACTTTAGATTTTATTTTCTCACAATTTTTCTTCATATTTCATGGAGCTAGAAAGCTTGAAGGGAGAGATGAAGAAAAGCAACCATGAAAAATGAAGCTAGTCAAGAAAAAATAATGAGGTGAGAATAGCAACCATGGGTGAGTTAGTGTCATATACTAACCCATGTAAAGAATAAACCATGGGTTACAATAATGGTTGGGTTAATAAATATCTACAGGTAAAACAAAAAGAATGGACTTGGCCAATGGTTCCACAAGCTTCAACCATGTGACAATTTCCAACCAATTTTGATTTACTTTAAATAAATAAAACCCTCTCATTATTATAAGCATGGTGTGAGTCTCATACATCCATATAGCATGTGGCATCTAGCATGACACAAAAACATGTACACAAATAAATATCACATATATACTTAATGCACAATCAAGTGAGAAAAGAAATCTTAAGTGAGCTAATACTAGTTAATGTAAATTAATATATTTATACATTAGATTATTAAATCAACACTTGATTTAATAATTCGGCTATATCACATATAACCGACTAATATCATGTGTATCAATTTATCGAGTCAATACTTGATTCGATAACCTGGCTATATCGCATATAACCGACCGATGACACAAATCGCGAGAACAGAATACGGTATCACATACTCGTATTAATCTCGGTCCTACACATATCACATATATGCTCCTACTTCGTTTCGCTTGAGTAAGGAAACCTTTGTGTAGGACTCTAAAGACTCGTCAATACGCCGGCAGTAGGTGTAACATTTCAGAAAATATAAAATACTATTTTTGGAATTTAGTATTAAAATAATATATTTCCCGAAAACTGCCCGATTTGTGAATTTGAGGTTTTCGAAAAAGGGTATAAATATATACCGATAATTGTGAAATAAATGAAAATTAAAATGATTTATTCACTTAATAATATATTTAAAGGATTTAGCATTTTTAAAATTTATTATATGCAATTTCGATAAAAACACGATTAGTGCACTGCTAATCGCGATTAGGCCAAATCCGTGTTTCTACAGTTTTCATGGCTAGTGCACCATGTTATGTTACATTTGGTTACATGTTGTTGCATTGTGTTGTTTTATTGGTATTATGTGATTTGGTTTTGAAATTTGAAAGAGAAAAGAAAAAGAAATGAAAAAGGGTTAAAAAGGTGAATGATTGGAGAGAGAGAGTGTGTGAGAATAAGTGAGAGGGGGGGGGGAGGCTGCGGCGATAGTAGTTTGACCCCATCATTTTCTTCTCCTTCTTCATGTCCCTCCGCTTCTAACCCTAGATCCATCTCCAAATAATCCCCAAAACCTTATACTCCCTTCACAAAAATTAATCCCCATCTCTACCTCTACATATTGGACCAAGAAAAGTTGGATCTTGAGGACTTTGGACTTCTAGGGTTTGCTCAAGTGACACCCATGAGGTATAAATTCTTCCATTTAGCTTAGTTTGAGATTTCTTGTATTCTAGATTAGTTTAGAAGGTGTTTGGTTAGGGTATGTGGTGTTTAGAAAATTCAAGAGAAGGGTTTGAGAATTTTGGGGGAATTAGTGATGTATGGTGGCTGTACAAGACCCTAGGGATGAAATTCTAGACCTGGAACTGAGTTTTGAACAGAGAATACAAACTTTTGAATTGATCCATGTCGGTTTTGTGAGTATATAGGGTGTGCAGGGAAATCTGGAGCAACCCGGGGACTTTCTATATTTAGCAAACAATACAAGAGACCCATTTTAGACTATTGAAGACCACCATGACCAAAGGAAGCCCAACCGAGGAAGCCGGATTTTAGGGGTAGGTGGCTGGCCACTTGGTGGCATGTGGTGTCAGGGTTGGTCCAGTAGCTCATATACATCATATACAACACCCTAGACTTGTTTGTGCAACTCCTTTTGGCCTGAGTCAAAATCTGGGAATACATTAGTGTGATTTTTGGATATGTTTTCCGTATTTTGAAATGTTTAGTTTTGATATTTGGATTTGTATTTGGTTTTTGAATGTTTGTACATCAACGACCATGGGTAATTTGTTGGTTTTGCATACGTGGGCTATAGGTTCTAACTTATAGGCGATCCGTGTGCCATTTTGGTTTCCGGACTTGATGTTAATAGCGATTGCGAATGTTTATTATTGTAGGTACCCTCATGTGGATTCCGAGGCAACGTAGCATGGCGTCATCGACTTCGACAAGCAAGAATCAAGGTGAGTAGATCTATATCTATGGGGGAAGTCGGGTGGATGGCGTATAGCACCCCCGCACACTTTGATGGAAACTGATTTATATATAGATTATGGTTAATGAAACCTTTAATAGAAAACTACAGATAGAGTAAAAGGGTAGTTAGAGAACCATATTAGAAACTAAGGATAGTTATAAGTGATATGATACGACTAGTATGTGATGATGGGACTTGAGGATGAGATTTGATGATATTGCCGTTTAGGGTACTATAGGACTAGATAGTCGACGTAGATGTGTCATCCGAACCATACATATTTTCAAACTGAAGAATCATATGCATCCTTTAAATAGATATCTTGAGGGACGTTACGGATTTTCAAATGATATCTTTTCCTTAAAAACACCGTAGCCCCTACTTTCAAAACTACGATTCGCATCTTTCAAAAACTGTTTGTATGGTTCGGGTGTGTATGTTAGAGTAGATACTTATGCTTATAGTAAAGGTATAATGTATTTGTAAAAGTGACTTGATGAGGGATATAAATGCGATGAAAAGAATATATGACGTGATCTGATAATTTGGTGATATGTTGGTATACGGATGCAAGTCGATTGAGATGATTGATACCCTGCCGGTCCCCTGATATGAGATTGTTGCGGATGTGACCTAGGACATAGGTATATAAAGATATTTATATATGTTGTGAATCGTGAATGTTAGCCGTACGTGACGTTGGGTCCGTACCATCCTCGTCTTAAAGGTTGATAGGATCCCTTTTGGTTTTATACCGCCGTACGTGTTGAGTTTGACTTGATGTTTGATCCATACCCTTGACCAGAGGTTGCCGTACGATGGATTATACCGTACACGATATTAGTAGGCTGAATGCCGATTGATAGATTCACCGACTCGATCATGTTAGATAAGTATACCTTATAGCTTTTAACTGACGATTTACCTTATGATGCATTCATATTATTCGCATTGCATTAGTTATACCTGTGCTAGTACACTTACACCATTATCGATGATGCGTATGTTACATGTACACAGATTTGCCGGCTCACACACTTCATCATTGATAATTGCCATGTCACTGCACAGTAGGATTGCTGCATCATGATATGACTCTTCGCATAACATGCTTGCGTATATACCACTTGTACACCCTTATTGGCGCACATACCTATTGTACACTAATGCTTGCGTATATACCACTTGTACACCCATATTGGTGCACATATACATTGATACATCCATATTTGCGTATATACGCATTGGTATATCCATATTGGTGCACACATACATTGGTGCAACAAAACTTGCGCATATACACATTGCATACCCATATTGGCGCATATACACATTGGTACCTCTATACTTGCGCATATACTTATTGTACCTACATAGATAACTGATTTTATTGGGAAATTGGGAACCACATATTATAAAAACTGGAATCATTTAAAATAGCGGTTTTCCCTTAATATGTCATATCATTGTTCCATGTTGCATGATATACGGATATGCTTACATTTCTATTATATGTTGCATACATCATGCTCTATGATTTTACGCATTGAGATATGCTGTTTACGTGAGATTTCTGGATTTGAGAGCCGTGGACATTTTAAAATAGATTATGTATTGTTTTAAAAACCCGGTTTCTCTTGATATGATATTTCAGTCCGTCCACCATGCGTTTTCTCGGTTCTGAGACGTGTAACATGTGAAACCCGATTCGAGGAGCTGGATGAGGCTGATTGCGGGTACATGGTGGACCCGGTATCGTACCCCGGGGTGAGAACGGATTGCTGTGCTACAGACGGTGAGCCTGGCAGTGGGGATACTACCTACCGGTGATAGTATTTGGGCTCGGCGGATATCCGGAGGATACTGACTGGAGTCCAGGGATGATATGGACCGATCCGGACTGATGGAGCCCGAGATATGAGAATTTACGTGTCGATGCTGGAGACAAGTTTCATGATGTTTTCGAGTGTCGATGTTGGACACCCAGGTTCCATGATTTTGATGTGTCGCGAGGGATACCTGTTGATTTATATCCTCATACTTACATGCATACATACATTGATTATATGGTTGGAAAAGATCCCCATGCATCCATATATTGATTATATGATTGGACGAGATCCACATGCATACATACATTGATTATATTGTTGGATTATATCCGCATACATATAGGTATTGATTACATTGTTGGCACATATCCAGATACGGTCACCCTAGATATCATAATATTACCTTTATGATATAGTTGACATAGGAGTCGTTGTTTATTCGATTTCTACTTGTAGATATTTTTCTACTCACGAGTTGGCAACTCACCCCCGTTGTGCCACAGTTCTTGCAGGTTGACCGCATGGATCCGTAGCGGAATCGCTGGCACATAGCTTCATTTGGGTGTTTTGCATTAGTAGGTGGGGCATTTGTATCGTACCCACTCTTGTATTTATATTTCATATTGTATCTAGTCAACTTCATCATTCAAAATTAGTAAATTGTATAAGTAATGAGGCATAGTGAGATTGTGGTTGCGAGACTTAGAGCGAGGGGTTTTCTGCTACTTGTGGTTTTGATGTCTTGCTTATTTCTTTATCTTTGTAGTGAACTTCGCCGTTGGGCGTCGTATACTTACATATACTGTCTTGCATGGTTGTGATCCGCCGTTTGGCGAAGAGCTAGCTCCCGCTTGGGGATGCCATTATTCTTATTATGTATTTGTGGTTTTGGATCAAAATATACAAAGGAGGTGCTGCCCAAATTTTTAAAAGACGAAACACGTTTTCAAACTAGTAAATTTCACTTGCATTATTCATGTCCCTTTTCTATGCATTTAAGAAAACTTGATTTCATTATACCTTTATTTCTAAACTTCACCTTTTTCATTTTCTTAAAAAGGTTTAGATTTCTGGGTTTCAGCTTACTTGAATTCCGTTACGCTTTTAGACGTTACGTGATTCAAGTGCTGGTCACGAGCTAATATTTTGGGTCATGACAAAGTTGTTATCAGAGCGCTAGGTTTAACCTTGGTTTGAGTCTATGTTTGACTATGCGGAGTCTACGGCGGGTATGTATTTCGGAAGCTAGGCCTGACCTTACGGAACTTAGACTTGAACGCGGAGGGGGGGGTATTAGACCCAAACTTTTGTTTCATAGGTTGACCCTGATTGATGGAGTAGGTAGCTTGAGTAGAGTGACATACCGTACGTATGTTCCGCGGCATATTTACGATACGATACTAAACTTAAGAAACCTTAGGATGTACATATTTTAGGATCAATGATCCTCTTCGTACCCATGATTATACACCCATTTGAGATCCATGATTCTGTTCGTTTCTATGATCATACCTTCATTAATGTTGTTCCTCCTTATGATCATGTATCCATTCTGGATCTTTCGTTTCCTTTCATGCAGTTGATCTGTTTTCATCGATACTCAATTGAGGTTCCTGTCACCATGTGTGAGCGCAGATTGAGCTGCTGCTAGTGAGGCGGTCAGGGCGAGCTCGTCTGGTACGAGGGCTGACCATTGTGTTTTCTGGTGACATGCGAACGTCTTGAGTTAGCGTTTGTTTTGTGACCTCTTATTGGAGGCGAGTGTTTGGCTTTGCATCGGATGATTGGGCCATCGATAGAGGCTGCCAGTGGTGAGAGGACTGTGATGTACAGCATACCTCAGAGATTATGATGTCGCCTACCGTGCAGACAGATGACCCAGCTATTGTTGAGATTGATAGGATGTCGCTTCGAGAGCTTACGAGCCGAGATCGCTGGAGCTTCTAGGCAGAAATGCGACAGATGAAAGCTAGTCTACCCCGATTTGACAGACGAAGGCGATTCGTCAGATTGATGCGTCGACGCAGGCCCAGTTGAGTTGAAGATTTTCAGTGTGGAGAGTCTTACTCAGATCTAGAGTATGCCGATCCAGAGATAACCGTTGATGTATCTTCTGTCCTGGAGGATTGAGGAATTGTTTAGCATGCGGACGAAGGACATTCACATGTCGGCTAGGTGTTCATACCATAATATTGCTTAATTATATTCCCCAGTCCTAGTTATTTTACAAATAAACAGGTGCTTTTGACCCATGTCTGCTACATAGTTGCAGGTTACAGGTTCTCGGAATAAAAATAGTGAAAAAGACAAAAGACGATACAAAAGTGAGACTTCGACCAACAAACAGAGAATCTTTATCTTACCTATAGTTGAAGACTAAACGAAGATCAATGGACAATTTCATAAAGCACAAAGGCAGAGCAAGGTTCAAGACTTCGACACGAAGCAAGCGGTTAAAGTCCACGACTTTATTCACTGTGGAGATCTGGAAGAGAACCAGAAGCCAACCTAAGAAAACAACTGAAGAAAAACTAAGAAAAATGTAACAGAAATCAGCCCAGGAAAAATGAGCCTATAAAGCCCATATACGGCCGCGGAACCGCGGCCAAATGTGGGCTTTGGCCACGGATCCGCGGCCACGTGGCCCAGTTGTCGGTGCAAAATTCTTAGGCGGCTGCGAGCGTTGACTAGGTCTTTTTCTTAGGGGGTATTTTTGTAATAGCAGATGTGTGAGTCGATTGTAACCCTAGGGTTCCTATCCTCTATAAATATGAACTCTAAATCTTGTATTAGGTTATGTCTCTTTTCATTAATAAAATTCAGATTTCTTTTGGAGAGCATCGATACCTCTTTTCATTTCATCTATTCAGATCTGACAAGTCTTGTGTAAATGTTTGAAGAGAGCCATCAAGTAAGTAGTTTTATTTAATTGACCTAGTATAGATCTTTAATTCCTTGCCCTAGATAGATAGATAGAATGTTCTTTAATTCCCTAATGAGTGAGAAGTCTCCTCGCTTGTTAGGGTTAGCTTTGGGGAAGGCTTTTGAGAGATGAAGATCTCTCATCCCTTTCTTGCCCATCACATATAATTAATATGACTCCATGCATACATGCACACACCGCTCCCTACGACACCCTATCCCACGAGGTAGCGGTGATACCGTAGTATAAAGGCCCGGTTGAGCGTGTTTTCCATGGAGGTTAGGGTAAGGATCGATAAAGGAAGGACAAGAACCTAGAGGAAGAAACACCTTCCCGAATGGTTCTAATCCCCTTTATTGATAATTACCATAACACCTCATAGATCTTAATTTGGGTATAGAAAGCGGTGAGATTTATTTACATTTTCAAACCTACCCTAAACCTAACCCTTGCAAGATTTAGATCTAGATAGATTTAGTTTTTAGATTTAATCAATAAGATTCGACACCCATCGGAATTAACTCGTAAGAACAATTAGGGAATTCACAACATCCTTGTAGACCGACCCGTACTCACCGGCTAGCTACCAAGCGACGCCGTTCTTAATTGCGGTTACAAATATTTTTGAGAAATCAAATGGCGTCGTTGCCGGGGATGGCGTGTTATTTTCTTTTTGCAATTTCGGGTTAATCTAAAATTAAAAAAATCATAAAAACTGGAAAAAAAAATATATAAATTTATCATCTTTTACTTTGTGAAGGGTATTTTTCGTGTAAATTTTGCAGGATCAAAGAACAAGTTCGGATCTGGAAATCTTCAGAGATCAAAACAGAAAACCGAAGATTTGGAAAATAAAGGAAAATCAAAGCAGAGGAACTAAAAAACTCTTGGGAACCGAACTTTCCAGAGGACCGCGGAACCGCCGCGCGACCTCCCTTCTGGCCGCGGAACCGCCGTGCCCTGGTCGATTCAGGGCTTGAAAAAAAAACGGCCGCTGAACTGTGGCGGTAGCACCACTTTGGCGGTGGAAGCGCGGCGAAAAAAAAATTTCACCGTAAGTTTTCTTTCTTTCTCCTATGCAAATCTCGATATATCTTCTGTAAAAATCTCCTGCAGGATTCTTTGCGCTTAAAAATCTCTCCCCTTCCAATAACAAATCTTATGCAGGATTCTTTGCGCCGTGCTTAAAATAAAAAAAATCTTTGATTGCAAGTGGTTGTTACTGTTTTGCATATATTTAATCTGACTTTAAGGGGCTTGAGACCAATCCAAATTGGGTGGAGATTTCATCACCCATCCCAGGACCCCAGAAATCATATAAGGCATTTGCACTGACCATATTTAATTAAAAAATACTAGACTCAGTCCTAAGGACGTCGCGCTCAATAGGACAGAGGACTAGTCATAGGCATCGGCCGTTGATCCTATCATGACTTTGCGGTGTCTAGGTAAGTGTGTCTAAGGCGAGTGGTTACTTAATTAGGGCCACTACTTGTAGTGGAGATCCTCCCACTCACCTGGCACTTACCCGGCCGCAATTGGCGATGAAGATGCGGTTTGAGGTCCTATTTCTAGCCCTTTGGAATAGTTAGGAGCTGTCTAGCTGACCTAGGTGACCCTACATCTAGGCCTGATTGTGCATTTGTGGTTGATTGAAAGAGTGTTTAAGCCCTTTATCGAAATTTTTTTTTTGCACAAAGTTCCAAATAAAAGAAAAAAAAGAGGAATTTTTTTTTTAAAAAAAAACTTGCAAAATTTTGTCGCTAAGAAATCCTTGTACCTCACTTCCACCCATATTCTTTCTCTTCTCTTTTCCTACATCATGGGTACCCCACCTCATAAATCTTTTGCCGAACTTTAGTACCCTGAACCAAACTTTGCCTCTTACGCGAATTGTTTCGGTCGATTTAAGGACGACCCTTCCATGCCCAAAATTTCTTTGAAAGATCGAATAGAAGCGTCTAGAAGAAACAGTTCGACTTTGCAATCCACTTTGTGTCAACCATGTCAACCTTCACCACCTTCGTACGTTGATACCACTTTTTCGAGTCCTGTTGTAACTCCTAAACCCATGTCTATCGCAGAGCATATTGAACAATCTCGTAACTGATCTTTCACTCCTCTCCACACATCCAGTTCTAGGGATCAAAAAGTCCATTCACCTTTTTATCCACATATTGATCCTACTCCTGTCCAACCATCCAATTCCTACCAGTCCTACCCGACTTTCCCACCTTCCCTAGACATTGCTTCGACACAACCATTTGGGAGTTTCACGTATCCAAACAATTTTGCATCTTTTACCGAAACCCCTTCATAACCCATATCTAGTTTGGAACAGTCGTTGGAAGCTTATATTTTAGCAACAAACAAAATGATTTGGAATGTGGATGCGTCCATTGCCGCCCTTATACAACCTAGTGAACCGGTAGCTAGTTTCCAACTAGCTCCAAAAATTCCAATGTATGAGGAGGCGGTTGGACAGAGTGAGAATTTGAGAGGAGAGAGTGAGTTCTACACCTTTCCAAATCAAACCTACCCATACCCAAGTGAATCCCACAACTTCGGTTTTCCATCGATTGTCCCAAATGATTCATCAATTGAAAATAAAACATTTAATGAGTTGTGCGACTTTGTAGTGCTTGATTTGCCAGATTGTGAAGAGTCCCTTTCGAGTGAAACCACACCTAATCCTTTTAAACTCTATACCTCCACTCTAGAGCCTGAATTGATAAATATCCACGCTTTTGATGAGGTGTCCGAAAAAAATTGACTTTCACTTGATTGAGGATATAGACGCCGGGAATATTTTGGATGATGAACCCGTAAATTTGACTGAAATTTTATCTCCAATTCATCATCCCGAGTCATTAAATGTTTCTCCTGAACCACATATGTGTCTTGATTTTGATGATAATGGCATGGATAGGCTAAATTTTGAGGAGAATTATGAGGATAGTATTGAGGATAGTATTGAGGATGAACCATTTTTTTTATATGTCGGATTTTCCAATTCATCCTCTTGAACCTTTAACTAAATCACCCTCCCTCCTTTCCATCGTTCCGACCACGCAAAAGATCACACTTGAAGACTGTGAGCTTGAAAAATTTCTCTTTGAATCCAACACAGTTCTCACAGACGATAACGATTACGAGTGTTTCATTTTTTCGGACGATGTTGAAAACTCACCTCCCGAGTTTGAGTCCTTTAAATTTTCAGATGAGTTAGTTGAACCATCAGACTCGGTTGCTTACAGTCATTTCGAACCATTGATGGAATCCTTCAAGTTCGAGACAGATTACTTAGGTGAGAATAAGACTATCCCTAAATCACTCCCTTTCGTTCTTCCTATCGCTTCGACCACGCAAGACTCCGTCGCGTTTCCATTTTAATGGAGGGTTTACCAAGTTCGACGTACCCATGTTTTCTTGCGAATCTTGAGGGATTTGGCCCCATTTCTCGACAGGTTGATAGATTAGCACAATCGCTTTTAGCACATCGATCATCGCAAATTGTGCCAATTTATTCACTCAATTTACACCCTCAAGATCGTACTAAACTTCTTTCTCTTTTCCGCCATTCTTCTCCTCCACCGAGACCATATTCCACTCTTCTTTCCACACGATCTCGTGTGCTTCTCATTTCTTTCCTCTACACTCCATTCTTTCACCAGCCCTACCATTATCACGATAGAATTTTTGAATAGTTGGTGCTAACCTTTGGCTTGTGTAAGGCCTTGTTTAGTTTGGGGAGGACCTTGTTGTATATATGTATAAAAAAAATTTGTTTTCCTTTTAACAATAAAAATAATTAAAAAATAATTTTTCTTTTAAATAAATAAACAGGGGAGTGCCGACATTCTCAACCCTCTTGGTGTATCATGACAGTGAGGACACTGTCAAGTTTAAGTTTGGGGGTATGCTCGGTAAGCCTTCTTCCTTCGCATTCATGTGTATATTTTTGCATTTGCATACTTATTTTAAAACCCATAAAAATTGAAAATTTTAAAAATTATAAAAATTAATGTATTCAATTTTGGCCATAATTGACTGGAGTTTGACAAAAAGGTTGACTACCTAGGAACAACTAAATTATAAACCCTTAAAATTTAACGGTAGAAAGTATATGTCTTTGTAGTTTATTTAGAAATAGGCGAATTTTGAGTTCACTTCTTGGGCTAAGTTAAAACAAGGGAAGAGTATTGATGTTTTTATTAAATTATAAGTTTGAAAAATAATCCTAAGCTTAAGTCTAGATTCTGAAAATATATACCCTACAAATTGCACAAACACGCACCTTGAAACTTGGAATAGTAGAAGAGACCTTGAAATGCTCTTGTATAAAGTCCTTAGTACGAAGAAAATAAAATAAAAATCCAAGTGTGAATAAAGAGATAATAAAAAAACGAACACTAGTTTTTGTGATTACTTAAGGCTGCAAAAATAGAAAAATATTTAGCGAGGGTGCTTCATCACCTAGTGCCTTAGACCAACTGGTTTGGGAGTCACTGCTAAAGCCTTAGGTATTACAAGACTAGTAATTATGCTTTAATGTGCAAACACATCTTGTAATCGGTTGTGGGTACCTCAAGAAGTATTAACTATCGCATGAAGGATGTGTGAGAGAAATTTATCTAAAAATTCACCAATTAAGAAGTGCTTTGGATAACGGACAAGGGTATGATTGCATGATTTGAATTTCTAGGTGTAGGGGTGATATATACACACACGTAGGGATATGTGATTGGGATTTAGATATGAGATAGGAATGAAGAATAGGACTTGTATCTTTAGTAGAGATGATAAAAATTCCTAAGTTGAGATAGAACCCTTGAATGAAAACTTAAAAGATGCCAAAAGCTGAGTAAGTCTACAGAACATATATAATCTTATGTTAAATGATAAGAAAGCGTGAAGAATACGGGTGGATAATTTCTAAGTCGAGATAATAGAATTCCTTGTTAGAAAACCTAATTGGAAAATAAGAGTTAATAGGCCGAATTGATAGGATTTTGTGGGCAGTATCCGCTGAAAACCCTCAGGAGACAACACTCCTCCTACTAGGGACACCTAGAGGTTTAACGGCTTGTTGCACGAGCTCAGTGCAATCGCGTTTCCCTGCGAAAGAGTGGTTAAGTTTTTGTTGAGAATAAAACGAGGTTTGCTCGAGGGCGAGCAAAAGATAAGTTTGGGGGTATTTGTTCATACCATAATATTGCATTATTATATTCGCCAGTCCTAGTTATTTTACAAATAAACAGGTGCCTTTGACCCATGTCTGCTACATAGTTGCAGGTTACTGGTTCTCGGAATAAAAATAGTGAAAAAGACAAAAGACGATACAAAAGTGAGTCTTCGACCAACAAACAGAGAATCTTTATCTTGCCTACAGTTTGAAGACTAAACGAATATCAATGGACAATTTCACAAAGCACAAAGGCAGAGCAAGGTTCAAGACTTCGACACGAAGCAAGCGGTTAAAGTCCACGACTTTATTCACTATGGAGATCTGGAAGAGAACAAGAAGCCAACCTGAGAAAACAACTGAAGAAAAACTAAGAAAAATGTAACAGAAATCAGCCCAGGAAAAATGAGCCCATAAAGCCCATATACGGCCGCGGAACCGCGGCCAAACATGGGGTTTGGCCACGGATCCGCGGCCACATGGCCCAGTTGTCGGTGCAAATTCTTAGGCGGCTGCGAGCGTTGACTAGGTCTTTTTCTTAGGGGGTATTTTTGTAATAGCAGATGTGTGAGTCGATTGTAACCCTAGAGTTCCTATCCTCTATAAATAGGAACTCTAAATCTTGTATTAGGTTATGCCTCCTTTAATTAATAAAATTCAGATTTCTTTTGGAGTGCATCGATACCTCTTTTCATTTCATCTATTCAGATCTGACAAGTCTTGTGTAAATGTTTGAAGAGAGCCATCAAGTAAGTAGTTTTATTTAATTGCCTTAGTATAGATCTTTATTTCCTTTCCCTAGATAGATAGATAAAATGTTCTTCAATTCCCTAATGAGCGAGTAGTCTCCTCGCTTGTTAGGGTTAGCTTTGGGGAAGGCTTTTGAGAGATGAAGATCTCGCATCCCTTTCTTGCCCATCACATATAATTAATATGACTCCATGCATACATGCACACACCGCTCCCTACGGCACCCTATCCCATGAGGTTGTGGTGATACCGTAGTATAAAGGCCCGGTTGAGCATGTTTTCCATGGAGGTTAGGGTAAGGATCGATAAAGGAAGGACAAGAACCTAGAGGAAGAAACACCTTCCCGAATGGTTCTAATCCCCTTTATTGATAATTACCATAACACCTCTTAAATCTTTATTTGGGTACAGAAAGCGGTGATATTTATTTACATTTCCAAACCTACCCTAAACCTAACCCTAGCAAGATTTAGATCTAGATAGAATTAGTTTTTAGATTTAATCAATAAGATCCGACACCCATTGGAATTAACTCGTAAGAACAATTAGGAAATTCACAACATCCCTGTGGACCGACCCGTACTCACCGGCTAGCTACCAAGCGACGCCGTTCTTGATTGCGGTTACAAATATTTTTCATAAATCACTAGGCGAAGCTAAAAGGTTCGAGCGAGTGTCAGAAACCCATTTTTCCCCAAGTTTAAAGTGTTCGGAGGAACATGCAAGTGATTCTGTAGACCCTCTAGAAGAATGAAACCCTAACTCGATATGATGTCCATGTAACCGCTTTTGAACCTTAGGGTTTGCAGCAGTTTAGCGGTGCCATCAGTGAGGCTTGGGTTTGCCCTTCTACGGTTGGTCCGTAAGTACTGTGGTATGTACCAGATATTATTAGACTGTGCTCAGGTGTTGAGCTTTCGGGAATTTATGGGACTTTGATGACTCGATTTAAAAGTTTGACATCGACCGGATATCATGTGATAAGAGACCAGTAAGCTGAGCAGCTTCGGATAGAGGACCTCACCCAGATGTGTTGTGAGCTGATCGAGAACGGACGCATTTTGAGTATTCCTCCAATGTTATGGACGCGTTCCCAAGGACGTGTTCGGCCAGATATCTTCTACAGAGTGATGAAGATACCGAGTTCGTGACTTCCAGTCCGTGTGAGAGACTTGGGTTTGACTGTGGCCGAGAATAGTTGCAGTGCGCAGATAGCATGACGTGACGTCAAGTGGACGATGATACGGACGAGTGGAACCAGAGGTTCGCGCGAGAAGTTGGCAAACTGTAGTTACTCCCCATCGAGATCAGAGATCTGATACACATACAGAGGCGTTGGGATGCGTCCAATTTCCGAGGAAATGTTGTGCTGAAAAAGCAGATGTCCAGAAAACGAGAACAAGTTATGTAAGAGTACCAGCCTCCGTACAGTTCGGCATAGGCGAGATCGGAAGAGACCTTGAGCAGGATTCCTTCCAGGACACTGCTGCGATAAGATTTGCACCTAGGATAAGATGTGTGATGTGTATTCAGAGGACCAGAGGCCGACGCCAGTGACATACTGCTTTACGAGTGGTCGTGATAATTGGCCAAGAGATGATTAGAAGAGTGCCAGAGCGGCATCATTCCCGTTAGCACACCTGACAGGGCCGATGAGCCGATGGATTGCGAGATTGGTGAATCCACATAGAAATGAGGACCCAGAGACAGGAGATGCCAGACCATGAGCAGGAGGCAAGCAGATGTTCTTGTTCTGCCGGTTTTAGGCGCACCGGTTTATTCTTCGACATTATAGGAGGTGTACCTCAATGTCAATTTTTTTGCGATTTGCGTTTGTGATCTGAGTATCACACTTATATCGCTTGGATTTGAGTTTTGATGATTGAGTTTCCTGATATTGATTTCGTGCACCATGGCTGCACTTTGCGCATAGTTATCGCACTTGATATATATTTTATACACCGTTATGTTGATTTTCTATTTGTGCATATCCATTGCATTTGATGTCGATTTTGTACCTTCGTAGCATGTGTTTATGATTTCGTAGATTTCATACGGATGATGTGATTTTTGCGCTCGGTATAGCTCACATGTGCTTGTAGTGCATTGATACGGATTTGTGCTCATAGTTGCACACGTTTTTGATTGATACACCTGGGTGTACTCGGTGTTGCTTTTTACGCGTTTGAGTTATTGATAGTATTTTGTGCATTTGATGCACCAGATGTTGTTTTCGTGCACAATAGATGCACCAGATGTTGTTGTCGTGCACACCCTTTGCACTGGACAGATGCTTTCATGCACACCCGTTGCACTTAGTTTTGCTTTGTGCGTATTGTGGCACCTGTATTGGATTTGATTTCCGTGCGCATAAGACACACGTGATTATTGGATACGCCATTGAGGCTGATTTTTCTTTTGAGCACTTTGTTTTCATGTTGGGCACTATGTTATGTAGTAGCCAAACAGGACCGATCTGAGGAAAGTACCTGAGTACTTTGCACGCATTAAAAGATTACCAAGAGGTTTTCAAAAGGAGCTATATAGTCTCGCTATTTCCTACGTGTCCGTGAGCGACATGAACGTTTATAAAGGAAAACCTTTTGGGATATTTTGAAAAACGACGAAACTTATATTTAGCAAAACATATATAGACATATATTATTATTTTACAAATGAGCGTCCGTCACTTAGGCCGTGAGTTACGCATCACACGGCGATTTAGAAAAGATTTTTGCATGAG
Organism: Agapanthus africanus; assembly: GCA_030015575.1. Taxonomy (NCBI): domain Eukaryota; kingdom Viridiplantae; phylum Streptophyta; class Magnoliopsida; order Asparagales; family Amaryllidaceae; genus Agapanthus; species Agapanthus africanus. Next base: position 328,445,091 of record JASDDO010000001.1, on the reverse strand, counting down.
TTTTATTCAGTTCTTGAAAGTTTTCAAAAGATGCGTACTGTACACGTATTATAGTATTTGACTAGTGTATATTGGATTTCAGTATTTGATTTTTAGATTTGTATCTCCACTGTAACTCCAAGGATATGTGTACAAATCCGATGATTTGCGTGACGCTTTACGGAGTTCGATTTTGAGTTTATACTCGTTTTCAGGCGCACGCGATGCGCGGTGCTATTTCTGTATCTTCCGTGATTTCGGAGCCCCGTTGATTTGAGTTGATTCTTGAAATGTTTTGGTAATTGGGGGGTTAAATTTAAATTCGGGGACCGAATTTATTTAAGGGGGGATGACTATAACATTTCAGAAACTATAAAATACTATTTTTTGAATTTAATATTAAAATAATATATTTCCCGAAAACTGCTCGATTTGCGAAATTGAGGCTTTCGAAAAAGGGTATAAATATATACCAGTAATTGTGAAATAAATGAAAATTAAAATGATTAATTCATTTAATAATATATTTAAAGGATTTGGCATTTTTATAATTTATTATATGCAATTTCGATAAAAACCCGATTTGTGCACTGCTAATCGCGATTAGGCCAAATCCGTGTTTCTACATTTTTAATGGCTAGTGCACCATGTCATGTTATATTTGGTTACATGTTGTTGCATTGTGTTGTTTTATTGGTATTATGTGATTTGGTTTTGAAATTTAAAAGAGAAAAGAAAAAGAAATGAAAAAGGGTTAAAAAGGTGAATGATTGGAGAGAGAGAGTGTGTGTGAGAATAAGAGAGGGGCGGATGCTGCCATAGTAGTTTGACCCCATCATTTTCTTCTACTTCTTCATCTTCCTTACCCTCATCTCCGTCCACTTCTAACCCTATCTCCAAATAATCCCCAAAACCTTGTACTCCCTTCACAAAAATTAATCCTCATCACTTCCTTTACACATTGGACCAAGAAAAGTTGGATCTTGATGACTTTGGACTTCTAGGGTTTGCTCATGTGACACCCATGAGGTATAAATTCTTCCATTTAGCTTAGCTTGATATTTCTTGTATTCTAGATTAGTTTAGAAGGTGTTTGGTTAGGGTATGTGGTGTTTAGAAAATTCAAGAGAAGGGTTTGAGAATTTTAGGGGAATTAGTGATGTATGGTGGCTGTACAAGATCCTAGGGATCAAATTCTAGACCTGGAACTGAGTTTAGAATAGAGAATACAAACTTTAGAATTGATCCATGTCGGTTTTGTGAGTATATAGGGTGTGCAGGGAAATCTGGAGCAACCCGGGGACTTTCTGAGTTTAGCATACAATACCAGAGACCTATTTTGGACCATAGGAGACCACCATGACCAAACGAAGCCCAACAGAGCAAGGGGGCCGAGGAGGCCGGATTTTGGGGGTAGGAGGCCGGTCACTTGCTGGCATGTGGTGTCAGGGTTGGTCCAGTAGCTCATATAAATCATATACAGCACCCTAGATTTATTTGTGCAACTCCTTTTGTCTTGAGTCGAAATCTGGGAACACATTAGTGTGATTTTTGGATATGTTTTCCGTATTTTGAAATGTTTAGTTTTGATATTTGGATTTGTATTTGGTTGTTGAATGTTTGTACATCAACGACTAGGGGTAATTTGTTGGTTTTGCATACGTGGGCTATAGGTTCTAACCTATAGGCGATCTGTATGCCGTTTTGGTTTCCAGACTTGATGTTAATAGCGATTGCGATTGTTTATTATTGTAGGTACCCTCGTGTGGATTCCGAGGCAACGGAGCATGGCGTCATCGACTTCGACAAGCAAGGATCAAGGTGAGTAGATCTATATCTACTAACGAAGTCGGGTGGATGGCGTATAGCTGTTAGTTATATGTATGCCCTAGAGGCCATTACTTTACATTGGATGTATATTGTAGTGGATGCTGGGACATATATAGGTATGACTTTCTTGCTCGACATGATAGTACGCTATCTGGTTACTCTTTATCTTAACATGTATACTTTCTGTTTCTCTGTTACATGTTGATAAAGCCCCTAGGATGTGTACTCGACTTCCAGGACTATGATGTAGATCATACTTGTGGGGCCTGGATAGTCCATGAGTACACCCTTCAATGTTCCTAGTCGTGAGAATATCGAGACGGGGCATCGATATTCCAGAGTAGACTAGCGTATATCCTCTCGACCCATGTGATGGGCGATGGATGATCCCATATCCATTAGTGTTTGACATCAGAGATGGTATGCGGGTGCTCAGTGGAGACTGGGTACACAGAACGGACTCGCCGAGAACTCCCAGATGGTATTATACCTCACGTCAGATGGCAGTTCTCTGGTGACACTGGTAAAGATTAGCATGTTGATCCGAGATCGTCATAGAGTCTTGTGTGTCTCCCACCGTGCTTTGATTTCCACCCTACCACGGCTCCACTGAGTCGTGCAAACAGGTGGTTTTTGGGTACAGTCCCGATTCACATGGAGGCAATGAGCGATAGGAGGGGATTCGTCTCTCCCGGTATTGGGGGTTGATGTTGCGCTATGCTCGACTGGCTATAACAGGAAATCCCTGGCCAGGGTTGCAGTGATATACTGGTAAGAGTTATCAGTAGTTTCATGGTTGTTATGGACCTCACGTCGGCATGACTTATCAGGCTATTGGGGTCTGACGTTTACCACCCCTAGGCGAGATATGCGACATATCAGACGAACAGACCGGACTGTACGGTAAGTGTTACTGGTTGGATTCACACGAGTGTGAGCGGGCTTGCTCGTCGATATTCTGATCTCTTAATACCCCGGTGGCCGTTACGTTTAGCAGACCACTTGCGGCTTGTGGGTGTTTAATATGATCATCATCTGCTGCCGGCGTATTGACGAGTCTTTAGAGTCCTACACAGAGGTTTCCTGGCTCAAGCGAAACGAAATAGGAGCGCATATGAGATATGTACGGGACCGAGAATAATGCGTGTATGTGATACCGTATTCTATTCTCGCGATGAATGTATCGAATGGTTGTATGTGATATAACCTAGTTATCGAATCGAGGATTGATTCGATAAGTCGATACATCGGATATTAGTCGGTCATATGCGATATGACCGGATCGTTAAACCAAGTGTTGATTTAATGATTTAATGTATAATTATATATTTGATATATTACTTTGCATTAACTAATATTTGTTCACTTTAGATGGATTTTCTCACTTTAAGTGCACATTGTATATATATGATATAGTTTTGTGCACTAGTTTGTATCGTGTTTGATGATACATGCAAACTTGGGTATGTGTATGCTTTAAACCTTGTCTAGGATAATGGTTAGGGTTTTTTAATCTTTACTTATTTATTTATTCTTTTATTCATTTATTTTGGCAAGAATAAAATGGTGGCTAACTTTGTTTCTTTCTTGAAACTTCATGAAGCTTTGAAGCTTTGACCATTTTGTTTCTTAGCCTTAACCTAACCATTAAACCTAACCCTAGTTTATTCTCTACACTTAACCATGGTTGCTATATGATAAGAATCACTTTATTTTCTATTTTCAATATTCTTATCATATTCCTTTTCTTCTTCTTCTTCTTCTTCTTCAAGAAGAAAGAAGCTTGCTAGCTTCAATGGTGACTTGAGTAAAAGAGTGAGAAATCCAATTCTAAAGTGAACCCATTTCCTATTTCTTCATCCTCTACCACTTGCCAAGTAGTATAGGGTGTTTTCTTCACAAGTTTCATGACTTGGTGAAGTTGGAGCTTGATCTTGTGTTGCCTCGACGTAGATCATCTTCGGCATCGAAGTCGACGACCTAGCCCGATCATTTCTCCGACGAAGCCATAGCCAGAGTCCGGGATCCGATGATTGCAGCGGAGGGTCGTCAACACGGAGCTATGGAGGTGGAGGACCGGATCTACAAAGGTTGTATTTTCGTTCACTTTAGTGTAAAGTTGATTACTTGCTTTGCATCGCCTATACCTCTAGTTACGATCTTGCTTAGGGTCACTTGGCACATAGAAAATTTTTGAATTGGCCATTTTTGGTCACTTGTGGAACCTCATGGGTATGCCTAGGAACCTTACAATAGCACCCCCGCACACTTTGATGGAAACTGATTTATATATAGATTATGGTTAATGAAACCTTTAATAGAAAAATATAGATAGAGTAAAAGGGTAGTTAGAGAAACATATTAGAAACTAAGTATAGTTAGAAGTGATATGATATGACTAGTATGTGATGACGAGACTTAAGGATGAGATTTGATGATATTGCCGTTTATGGTACTATAGGACTAGATAATCGACGTAGATGTGTCATCCGAACCATACCTATTTTCAAACTGAAGAATCATATGTATCTTTTAAAAAGATACCTTGAAGGACGTTACATATTTTCAAATGATATCTTTTCCTTAAAAACACCGTAGCCCCTACTTTCAAAACCACTATTCGCATCTTTCAAAAACTGTTTGTATGGTTTGGGTATGTATGTTAGAGTAGATACTTATGTTTATAGTAAAGGTAGAATGTATTTGTAAAATTGACTTGATGAAGGATATAAATGCGATGAAAAGAATATAGACGTGATATGGTGATTTGGTGATATGTTGGTATACAGATGCAAGTCGATTGAGATGATTGATACCCTGACGGTCCCCTGATATGAGATTGTTGCGGATGTGACCTGGGACATAGGTATATAAAGATATTTATATATGTTGTGAATCGTGAGTGTTAGCCGTACGTGACGTTGGGTCCGTACCCTCCTCGTCTTAAAGGTTGATAGGATCCCTATTGGTTTTATGCCGCCGTTCGATGATTTTCCGTACATGATGAGTTTGACTTGATGTTTGATCCATACCCTTGACTAGAGGTTGTCGTACGATGGATTTTACTGTACACGATGTTGTTAGGCTGAATGCCGATTAATAGATTCACCGACTCGATCATGTTAGATAAGTATACCTTATAGCTTTTAGCTGACGATTTAGCTTATGATGCATTTATATTATTTGCAGTGCATTACTTATACCTGTGCTAGTACACTTACAACATTATCAATGATGCGTATGTTACACGTACACGGATTTTCCGACTCACACACTTCATCATCAATAATTGCCATGTCACTACACAGTAGGATTGCTGCATCATGATATGACTCTTCGCATAACATGCTTGCGTATATACCACCTGTACACCCATATTGGCGCACATACATATTGTACACTCATGCATGCGTATATACCACTTCTACACCCATATTGGTGCACATATACATTGATATATCCATATTTGCGCATATACGCATTGGTATATCCATATTGGTGCACACATACATTGGTACATCAATACTTGCGCATATACACATTGCATACCCATATTGACGCATATACACATTGGTACCACTATACTTGCGCATATACATATTGTACCTACATAGATAACTGGTTTTATTGGGAAATTGGGAACCACATGTTATATTTTAAAAACTGGAATCATTTAAAAGAGCGGTTGTCCCTTAATATGTCATATTATTGTTCCATGTTGCATGATATACGGATATGCTTACATTTCTATTATATGTCGCATACATCAAGCTCTATGATTTTACGCATTGAGATATGCTGTTTACGTGAGATTTCTAGATTTGAGAACCGTGGACATTTTAAAAGGGATTATGTGTTGTTTTAAAAACCCGGTTTCTCTTGATATGATATTTCAGTGCGTCCACCATGCGTTTTCTCGGTTCTGAGATGAGTGACATGTGAAACCCGATTCGAGGAGCTGGATGAGGCCGATTGCGGGTATATGGTGGACCCGGTATGGCACCCCGGGGTGAGAACAGATTGCTGTGCTGTAGACGGTGAGCCTGGCAGTGGGACTACTAACTACCGGTGATAGTATTTGGGCTCGGCGGATATCCGGAGGATACCGACCGGAGTCGAGGGATGATATGTGTTAGTTATATGTATGCCCTAGAGGCCATTACTGTACATAGGATGTATATTGTAGTGGATGCTTGGACATATATAGGGAGGACTTTCTTGCTCGACATGATAGTATGCTATCTGGTTGCTCCTTACCTTAACGTGTACACTGATAGTCCCTCTGTTACATGTTGGTAAAGCCCTTAGGATGTGTACTTGACCACCTGGACTATGATGCGGATCATACTAGTGGGGACATGGTAGTCCATAAGTACATCCTTCAAGGTCCCTAGTCGTGGGTGTATCGAGACGGGGCATCGATATACCAGAGTAGACTAGCGTATACCTTCTCGACCCATACAGATGGGCGATGGATGATCCCATATCCATTGTTGTTTGACATCAGAGATGATATACGGGTGCTCAGTAGAGACTGGGTACACTGGACGGACTCGCCGAGAACTCCCAGATGGTATTATACCTTACGTCAGATGGCAGTTCTCTGGTGACACTGGTACAGAGTAGTCTGTTGACCCGAGATCGTCATAGAGTCTTGTGTGGTTCCCACTGTGCTTTGATTTCCATCTTACCACGTCCAAGAGGGCGTGCAAAACGGTGGTTTTTGGATACAGTCCCGAATCACATGGAGGCAATGAGCGATAGGAGGGGATTCGTCTCTCCCGGTATAGGGAGTTGGTGTTGCGCTGTGTTCGATTGGCTATAACCGAAAATCCCTAGCCAGGGTTGCTGAGAATTACTGCTAAGTGTTACCTGTAGTTTCTCGAATTGTTATAGACCTCATATCGACACGACTTATCGAGCTATTGGGGTCTGACGTCTACCACCCCTAGGCGAGATATGCGATATATCAGACGATCAGACCGGACTGTACGGTAAGTGTTACTGGTTGGATTCACAGGAGTGTGAGCGGGCTTGCTCGTCGATCTTCTGATCGCTCAATACCCGGGTGGCCGTTACGTTTAGCAGACCGCTTGCGGCTTGTGGGTGTTTCATATGATCATCATCTGCTGCCGGCGTATTGACGAGTCTTTAGAGTCCTACACAGTGGTTTCCTGGCTCAAGCGAAACGAAATAGGAGCGCGTATGAGATATGTGCGGGACCGAGAATAATGCGTGTATGTGATACCGTATTTCATTCTCGCGATGAATGTGTCGAATGGTTGTATGTGATATAACCTAGTTATCGAATCAAGGATTGATTCGATAAGCCGATACATTGTATATTAGTCGGTTATATGCGATATGACCGGATCGTTAAATCAAGTGTTGATTTAATGATTTAATGCATAATTATATATTTGATATATTACTTTGCATTAACTAGTATTGGTTCATTTTAAATGGATTTTCTCACTTTTTGTGCACATTGTATATGTGATATACATTTGTACACAAGTTTGTATCATGTTTGATGATGCATGCTAACTTGGGTTTGTGTAAAGACTAAACCATGGTTATATGAATGGTTAGGGTTTTGTTTTCTTTTTCATTTATCTTATTTAGTTATTCATTTTGAAAATGATAAGCATAAAGAGAAAGAATGGTGGCTTCTTTTGTAGTTTAGTTGAAGCTTCATGAATCTTTGACCTAGTCCACCATTCTTGTCTCTTGCTTAACCCTAACCATCATATCTAACCATGGTCTATTCTCTACACTAAACTAAGGTTAGTATTATGATAAGTATTGATTTTCCTTTTCATTTTAATAACTTATCATAATATTATCTTCTTCTTCTTCATCTTCTTCTTGAAGAAAAAGCTTGCCTCATCAATGGCAACTTGATGAAAAGAGTGAGAAATCCAATTCTAAAGTTAACCCACCTCCTATTTCTTCATCCTCTACCTCTTGCCAAGTAGTATAGGGTGTTTCCTTCACAAGTTTTCTTGACTTGGTGAAGTTGGAGCTTGATCTAGTGATGTCTCGACGTAGATCATCTTCGGCATCGTCGTCGATGACCTAGCCCGCTTTTTCTCCGATGAAGCCGACGCTAGAGCCCAAGATCCGATTTGTACAGCGAGGAGACTTCATCGCGGAGCTATGGAGGTGGAGGACCGGATCTACAAAGGTTGTATTTCCGTTCTCTTAGTAAAGTAGTTTACTAGTTGCATCTTTCGCCTAAATTTCTAGTTAACGATCCGTATTAGGGTTTCTCGACACCCGTAATTTTTGAAATTGGCATGGTTGATGCCTTGTGAGACCTCATTAGTGTGCCTTTGAACCCTACAGTGGTATCAGAGCCTAGCTAGAGCCTTAGGCAAAATCTAGACGATGTTTGAAACCTGATCGAACCCGAAACCCTAAGTTTTACATGCTGTCTGGACTTTTTCTAAAAACTGGGTTTTTCCCAGATTAAAAATTGCTAAAAAATTCAGCAGGGTCCTATTAGAATTACTGTGAAATTCGGTGGGCCAATTCGTCAAGTGTGCGGCGGAACCGCGGCAGAAGCATGGCTTCTGCGGCGGTTCCGCGGCAGTATTATTAAATTGTCCAATACTTTTTGCACAGTAATTCATGTTTTCAGGTGCTGGATTTTCTGGGAATTTTTAATATTTATTCAAGAGTTGAATATTCTGAGTTGTTTTGGGGATTCGTTCAATCGATCGGATTATCGGACTTTGTCTATATGTTTTCCGGATAAATTTTAGAATATATTAAAAAGTTCGACCGGATATAAATACCCAACTTTTCCCCTGTCGGGAAATTTCCAAGTGTTGGATTTTTCTGTAGTTTAAGGACGTTCTGAGTAGTGCAAGTAACGCGATGGTCCCTTGATTGGAAGAATTAAATAAAGTTAACCGCAATCAAGACGGTGTCGCTATGCAGCTAGCCGGTTGAGCACGGGTCGATCCACAGGGAGAGGGTTGTATGTCCTTTCTTGTCTTAGACGAGTCAATAAAGAATCTGTATGAGTTTGTTCAGTCTAACCTATGTGTATTATTTACAAGTATAAAGTTGTTAAGAAAGGATACGATAATGTAAGCTAATGAAATCCGTACTCAAAACCTTTGAGCCGAGTCTTGACCAATTGAAGCTAGAGCAATCGGCAACAACGTGGATTAGGGGATTTAAGCGCGGTATTCGTGGAATCCGGCTTATTTACCCTTGTCCGTCCATTCTTGTCTCTTGCTTTCGCCTCCGGCTAAACCGAACGCAACCGGTCGCGGTTAGGAATCACCGTTACCTTGTTAGGGCAGGGTGCCTAACGGAGCGCTTGCGTATGGTTTGGGCGGAGTTCAATGGAAAATAACGGGAAAAGGAAATGAGCAAAGAAATGTTAACTTACAATATCATATGGATTCTTAACAACAACAATAAATACAACATTCACAAAAAGAACCAAAAAGAGCAAAAGAAAAGAACAAAGAAAAGAAAAGATTACAAGTAATTAAGTGCATGAATTGAATTGCAAGAAAGTAAAGCAAGGTAATAAAAAGCAAGTAATAAATAAGCAATAAAAAGAATTAGAAACTAGAACTCAAGACAAGCATGTGATCAATAGCCAACCCTTAAACTTGCAAGCTCAATCAAGAGGTTGCAAGATCAAGAGAAGGGTAGAGAACGCATGTGAAATGAAGCGCTAATTCTATAAGAAAATACGACCTTTGAGATCAATAACTAACCCTTAACCATTCAAGCTCAATGAAGAGGTTGAATGATCAAGAGAAAGCAAGAATCTCAAGGGAAAGTTAAACAAAAGAGAATGATACAAAAGCCCTCATCTTCATTGATCTTCCACTCAAAAAGCTCTCACTACAATTTTCATGGAGACAAGATGAAGAAGAAGAAGAAAAAGACTAAATCCTAACAAAAAGAAGAACAAAGAATGAACACCAAAGCTTGGCAAGTTCTGGGGTATTTATAGGAGGTGAACTGAAAACCTAGGGCAACAATCTGCCATAAAATGAAGTACCCAAACTACCCCCAAAACACGACAGAGAGAGGACATTACTTGGCCGCGGATCCGCGGCCTAAGACTGCTTAGGCCGCGGTTCCGCGGCCGTATGGGGGAGTTGGGTTGTGGGCTTTTGTGGGTTTCCCTGGTTCTCTGTCCTATGTTATTGTACATATACCAAATTGCAGTATGCTTCCACAGTTGCATCAGATTTGCAATGGTCCAAAGTGGCAACAAAAATAATACTTTTGACCTTTTCTCCCTCGAGCTCCGTGCACCCATTGATTCTTGTGCTGCCCCTCTCGTGCTCTGTGCTTGTCCGAGACACGAATGACCGCTGTAATATGTCTTGTCTCTGGAACCGGTATGCAGCACTGGACGGATATGGATGACCGGAATCCGGCTTTTATCTGTTGTCAACAGATGTTCTGTATTTGGTGTAACTGTGGAGATTTTGTCTTGATATGCAATATTTGTACTGGAAACCTGTAATCTGTAAATATGTAACAAACACGAATTAAAAGCACCTACCTATAAACGCACGAGCATAAGAATGGGCGGTATAAAATGCAATATTCTGGTATGAACATCCCTCTAGAAGACAACAAACCTTAACTCGATTATGTGACCGTCTTGAACTGCCTTTTGAACCTTCGGGTTTGGGGCAGTACGGCGTGCCACATGTGAGGCGTTGGCTTGACCCTTCTACGGCTGGACCGTTGGTACTGAGACACGAAGTGAATGTTTTTAGACTTGTTTCATGTGTTGATCTGTATCGGGAAAACTTGGGTGTTTGAATGTTTGATCGGAAAGTTTAACATTTTCTAATTACCTGGAATGGGATACAATAATTGGAATTCACAATAAGTTATGAGATAACTGAATGAATATTATAAACATAGCAGTTTAGTCTCACTTGATCGGTTGCCACGGAATTTTGATGTGATCAAAAGTCCGTCGCAATCACGTAGCGTACGCGGATACTCGCCGGGTAAACTTAATAGACAGCCTCGCTCCATAGCCCCGACCAAGTGACTGTAGGAGAACCCCGTCGCCAAAAGCATCCGTTCGGGTGCTCGCGGCAGCGGTGTTCCGCCTTGGTGCACTTCGTCGACGGTATCGGGGGTGCAGCCACCTACTAAAGTTTGCGACGAGCATTCGATCAGGATGTCGGGAATCTTGCTGAATTGCCCGACTTGATATTGAAAAGAGTTTTCGATAATGAGACTAAAATGCGGGGTTTATAATTGTTAGGCATGTGATGTCTAAGGTATTCATTTGATTAGGCATGCAATGTCTATGCAGGTTGCGGATTCCAACTGTTGTAGTTTTACACTTTCTTTTCTGTGACCGTAAGTGTAATATGTGATATCGCCGGTTTCGTTTCTATATGTCAACGACAATTGGGATGCGCATATTTACTTACGTTGATGACATATGATGTTATGTGTTGCTGGATATGTTATATTGGATCGTCGTGTTTGAATAGCCGGGGTTTTTTATGTGAGATGAGTGTTTTTCATTTTCATTCATGTAAAAACTTGTATGTAATATTCTTTTATTGGGGCACTTCCAGGTTGCGGATGATGTCACCTTTTGTATATTATTTACTTTTCCGCACTAGGATAGACCCAACGAGGGGAGCATAAGTAACCGGGTTCTGGAGTCCAGTGGGAGACCAACTCGAGGAGTCGAGTCCGGGTCTCCTAACTCCAGAATTGGTAGGGTTGCTTGCCGCTCTCGTAGGGGTCTAGGGGTGTGGGTTTGGCTATTCATCACGACTGTGGAATCCGTGTTTTATACTGGCTCGTATTGAAAACACGGACGTCCTAGTATATCCAATATTTCATATGTTTCTTCTGCTGCGATATCTGTGATGTGATCATGTGATATGTTCTGTGATGGATACTATATATAGTATATATGATATATTATATAGATGTTACTTATGTTTTACACCCGCGCTAGCCCTGCCCTGCTCTGCCGTTAGTTACCTAACCTAACGGTGCATGAGGGGACATCGAGGCGAATGCGGATGGCATAAGTGTACGTCGTATTTATCTGTGATGTTTAGGTATATAAATGATGGGACTTCATTAATGTGATTAATGAAAATAAAAGAAACCTAAGATGTTGTAAAATCGAATTTCAAAAATAAAACAGGTAGCTACAGTTCTTGCTTTGCACAGAGGTATATGTGATATATCCTGCACCTTATTCGATGAGGAAAGGACGGAGATCCCTTCACCGGGAGTGACTCCTTTAGCAATAACTGGCAGATGCTACAACTCTCGGTTTGTCTTTTGATAGCTTTTAAGAGTTTTGCTTTGCACAGTGATATATATGATATATCCCGCACCTCATTCGAAGAGGAAAGGACCGACGATCCCTTCACCGGGAGTGACTCCTTTAGCAAAACTAGAAAAGCCTCAAAAGCACTCCATTTTAAAATCATTTGATTCTACAACGATATCAAGTTCATTACGCAATAGGTTTTCAGAAAAACCTGTCGTAGCCCTCCGTCATTTCAGATAAGTCCTACTTAGTATTCGTGCTACGTTTGTTGACCTCCGTCAAGGCGTAGTGTGCGGTAGCTAACTAGTATTTATCTGCTTATGCATATGATGCAGATTGGATTAGGGTAGTCGTGCGGCCTTGTTGACCTCCGTCAAGGGTCGTGCGGGTGGGTTTAATTCGATCAAGAAATGACGGGTTGAACTTGACTAGTAGCCTATGGTTTGTTGACCTCCGTCAAGGTCATAGGACGCTAGGGGAAAAATATTATCGGGAATTTCAAGTGTTAAAATTTGCAATGAGATTGCATACCTTCTATGAGATAGTTGGATCCCGATACCCACTGCGAGTAAGAGTTACTCCTAGGAGAGTTTTACACATTACAATTAGCCGATCAAGTAGGTGTCTAGAAAGGTGTCAACGAGGTTACGCCTCTGGAAAAACGAGGTTTACATTAATTAGGTTCGTGCGAAAGCACGGGGGACCTCCCTCAATGTACCGACACTGGCCTGGCTGAAAGATTGGCAAACTTGTAGTGTGTAATTAATCCCGGCTAGTCTTTCCTTTTAGGGTTTGAAGGAAGATTTGATAAAAAGCAGTGGGAGCCATCCTGGTTAGATAAAATAAAAACCAATCTATTCTTGCAAGAGCGCACGCTGAGTGTTTTCTTCTCTCTCTCCAAGTAGCGACCATATCATGCCTTAATCAAGATAATAATACGGATATTTGACCGAACCCGCTTGTTATACTGAGCTGGGGAACGTTGGTCCCGCTCCACCTTATAATTGTTATAAGACAGAGCAGGAAATTGGGGATTACCAGAATTCCCGTGCCGCCCAAACGAAGAGAGTGCATGCTGATGCATCATCTTCGGGTGTGTTCATTACAGAGAACTGTTTCTCAGTATCCTTTACGTCCTGCGTATGTGATACCAGATCAGGATCCCCGACATGTAATCTGTTACATAGGGCTACAGAAAGGTAGAGAACTGAGAACGGGTGATAAGTTTCATGAGGCAGAAAACGGGGCAAGTGTTGCAGCCAAGTCTGTTGGTCACTGTCACCCTGTATTACCAATACATTGATTCTGAACGAATGTTATTAGATACCGAACCTGATATACAAAATCATATCAATCTCTTTATTAGTAAAGAAAGGATATAATTTTGTATTGTTGGATAATGTTTTGAACATTTCCTATATCAAAAGTTGATCGGTTCAGGCACGTTATCTAAAAGCATTGATGTTCTAAATCAAACTGCAGTTCTTAGTATACAGAACACACACAAGAGGAAGTGTTCAGAAATAAACGAATCCTTCTTGAGGCATTGTAGACTAGGTCATATCAATACGACCCGACTAGCTGAAGTTACATGTAGATACATATTTAAATCAGTTTGAATTTACATCTTGTAAAACTTGCCAGTTATGTCACAAAGATATAATGACACCAGCTCCGTTTACTGGAAACAGAGAAAGAGTTAGTGAACTCTAGGGATGATACATGTTGATGTATGTAAGGTCCCCTGTCTACACATGCCAAGACCGGTTCTTTGTACTTTATTACATTCTCTGATGATCTCTTTAGATTCAGACATATGTTCCTGTTGAAACACAAGTCCAAACCTTTTGAGATATTCACAGAATATAAGTTAGAAGTAGAGAACCAATACGGGTATAAGTATCATGTCCTTTGATGAGATCAAGGAGGAGAATACTTGAGCACGGAATTCCTGGACTATTCTAAAGGTGAATGAGATTCTCTCTCAGCATTACTCCTCCGTATACACCATAGCACGATGGTATATCGGGGCAGAGCAAAAGCACCCTATGTGATATGGTGTGCTCTATGATGAGTACTACTGAGTTCCTATTTCCTTTAGGGAGTTATGCACTTGAGAAGTTGCATACCTATTGAATAGGGTTCAAATCAAATCAGTTGCCTATTGCTTCATATGTGATATGGAAAGGGAAGAGCCCATATCTTAAGTTGGTTAAGATTTGGGGTTGTCCGGGCTATGTCTAAAAGCATAATCCGGACAAGCTCGAGGCAAGGTCTGTAATGTAGAACTGGAAAGGTTCCAGCTATACAAACTACAGCAGATGATTTGAAAGAACCAAAGGATTCAATAGTTACCAACGAACCTCAGCCTCTCCGCCGATCTAGTAAGGTTCCTCACCCGCCTAAGAGATACTTCGGTTTCTCTATGACAGTGGGAGCAAGGTTTGCATCATGTGATGATGACCCAACTAGTTTCGAGCTGGCCATCAGGAGTGAGACTCTGTAAGAGTGGCTGGATGTTTAGCGATCTGAGATGGAATCCTTATACACCAACAAAGTATGGACTTTGGTTGCTATATCTGAAGGGTTAAATCCCCATCAGGAGCAAGTATATCTTGAGAAGATTACTTGGTGTACATGGAAAAGTTAAGACTTTCAAAGCTAGACTTGTTAAAGGTTTGCATCATTGACCAGATATGGATCATAATGAAACCTTTTCTAAGGATCTATGCTTAAGTCCATCCAGATCCTACTTGCCACGGCTACGTACCATGACTACGATATCTGGCGGTTGGGTTCCATGACTGCTTTTCTAAATGATGTTTTAGAAGAGAACGTCTATAAGTACACAGCCAGAGGGCTTCGTAGACAGTGGGAGCAGCGGAAACGTATGCAAGATGCTTTATAGGATAAAGCAGACATCGCGGAGTTGGAACATCTGTTTTGATGTGTTAGTCAAACAGTTTGACATCATCAAAATGGTAGATGAACCTTGTATATACAAAAAGGTAGTAGGGATTATGGTGATGATCCTCGTAGAGTACGAGGATGATATACTCTTGATAGAGAAGGAGTTTCCTATACTACGCTCGATCAATCTCCGCTTATCACAATAATTCTCCATATAGGATCAAAGTGATACCTACTAAATCCTGGGTTGTGGATCTATGAGATAGATCTAAATGGATGTTAGGAGCCTCACTAGTTGTAGTGAGACGGTATCAATTGATCATGGGAGGAATCACTGGAAGTGTTCCAGGGTGATAAAGACGACTGAGTGTCAGTCACAGGCATTGTCTTTACCCTCAGTAAAGGGACGGTATGTTGGAAGAGTTCCAAGCTAGATACCGTGACATACTAGACGATAAAGGCAGGATACATCGCTACTAAAGATGCTACCAAAGAGGTTGTTTGGGTGTATATTGGTTCATGAGATGAACTAGGTTCCTACCATTGTGAGACAATGGAGTTGTGGCTTATGCCAAGGAACGCCGGTCCCATCAGTGATCCAGACATATTCTAAGGCAGTGTCACCTGATCATGGAGATGGTTGATCTCCAAGGAGATCGAGGTTAGGAGAGTAGACTCAGAGGACAACACAGCGGATCCACTCACAAAGGCCTGTTCCCAGAAAGAGATTTTTATGGGATGGTTGAGTATGAGATACTACAACCACTGCTATCAGATGACCCTAGTGCAAGTGGGAGATTGTTAGTTATATGTATGCCCTAGAGGCCATTACTGTACATAGGATGTATATTGTAGTGGATGCTTGGACATATATAGGGAGGACTTTCTTGCTCGACATGATAGTATGCTATCTGGTTGCTCCTTACCTTAACGTGTACACTGATAGTCTCTCTGTTACATGTTGGTAAAGCCCTTAGGATGTGTACTTGACCACCTGGACTATGATGCGGATCATACTAGTGGGGACATGGTAGTCCATAAGAACATCCTTCAAGGTCCCTAGTCGTGGGTGTATCGAGACGGGGCATCGATATACCAGAGTAGACTAGCGTATACCTTCTCGACCCATACAGATGGGCGATGGATGATCCTATATCCATTGTTGTTTGACATCAGAGATGATATACGGGTGCTCAGTAGAGACTGGGTACATTGGACGGACTCGCCGAGAACTCCCAGATAGTATTATACCTTACGTCAGATGGCAGTTCTCTGGTGACACTGGTACAGAGTAGTCTGTTGACCCGAGATCGTCATAGAGTCTTGTGTGGTTCTCACTGTGCTTTGATTTCCATCTTACCACGTCCAAGAGGGCGTGCAAAATGGTGGTTTTTGGATACAGTCCCGAATCACATGGAGGCAATGAGCGATAGGAGGGGATTCGTCTCTCCCGGTATAGGGAGTTGATGTTGCGCTGTGTTCGATTGGCTATAACCGAAAATCCCTGGCCAGGGTTGCTGAGAATTACTGCTAAGTGTTACCTGTAGTTTCTCGAATTGTTATAGACCTCATATCGACACGATTTATCGAGCTATTGGGGTCTGACGTCTACCACCCCTAGGCGAGATATGCGACATATCATACGATCAGACCGGACTGTACGGTAAGTGTTACTGGTTGGATTCACAGGAGTGTGAGCGGGCTTGCTCGTCGATCTTCTGATCGCTCAATACCCGGGTGGCCGTTACGTTTAGCAGACCGCTTACGGCTTGTGGGTGTTTGATATGATCATCATCTGCTGCCGGCGTATTGACGAGTCTTTAGAGTCCTACACAGTGGTTTCCTGGCTCAAGCGAAACGAAATAGGAGCGCGAATGAGATATGTGCGGGACCGAGAATAATGCGTGTATGTGATATCGTATTTCATTCTCGCGATGAATGTGTCGAATGGTTGTATGTGATATAACCTAGTTATCGAATCAAGGATTGATTCGATAAGCCGATACATTGTATATTAGTCGGTTATATGCGATATGACCGGATCGTTAAATCAAGTGTTGATTTAATGATTTAATGCATAATTATATATTTGATATATTACTTTGCATTAACTAGTATTGGTTCATTTTAAATGGATTTTCTCACTTTTTGTGCACTTTGTATATGTGATATACATTTGTACACAAGTTTGTTTCATGTTTGATGATGCATGCTAACTTGGGTTTGTGTAAAGACTAAACCATGGTTATATGAATGGTTAGGGTTTTGTTTTATTTTTCATTTATCTTATTTAGTTATTCATTTTGAAAATGATAAGCATAAAGAGAAAGAATGGTGGCTTCTTTTGTAGTTTAGTTGAAGCTTCATGAATCTTTGACCTAGTCCACCATTCTTGTCTCTTACTTAACCCTAACCATCATATCTAACCATGGTCTATTCTCTACACTAAACTAAGGTTAGTATTATGATAAGTATTGATTTTCCTTTTCATTTTAATAACTTATCATAATATTATCTTCTTCTTCTTCATCTTCTTCTTGAAGAAAAAGCTTGCCTCATCAATGGCAACTTGATCAAAAGAGTGAGAAATCCAATTCTAAAGTGAACCCACCTCCTATTTCTTCATCCTCTACCTCTTGCCAAGTAGTATAGGGTGTTTCCTTCACAAGTTTTCTTAACTTGGTGAAGTTGGAGCTTGATCTAGTGATGTCTCGACGTAGATCATCTTCGGCATCGTCGTCGATGACCTAGCCCGCTTTTTCTCCGATGAAGCCGACGCTAGAGCCCAAGATCCGATTTGTACAGTGAGGAGACTTCATCGCGGAGCTATGGAGGTTGAGGACCGGATCTACAAAGGTTGTATTTCCGTTCTCTTAGTAAAGTAGTTTACTAGTTGCATCTTTCGTCTAAATTTCTAGTTAACGATCCGTATTAGGGTTTCTCGGCACCCGTAATTTTTGAAATTGGCATGGTTGATGCCTTTTGAGACCTCATTAGTGTGCCTAGGAACCCTACAATATGGACCGATCCAGACTGACGGAGCCCGAGATATGAGAATTTACGTGTCGATGCAGGACACGGGTTTCATGATGTTTTTGAGTGTCGATGTTGGACACCCAGGTTCCATGATTTTGATGTGTCGTGAGGGACACCTGTCGATTTATATCCTCATACTTACATGCATACATACATTGATTATATGCTTGGACGAGATCCACATGCATACATACATTGATTATATGGTTGGACAGGATCTATATGCATCCATACATTGATTTATGGTTGGACGAGATCTACATGCATACAAACATTGATTATATTATTGGATTATATCCGCATACATATAGGTATTGATTACATTGTTGGCACATATCCAGATACGGTCACCCTAGATATCATAGTATTACCTTTATGATATGGTTGACCTAGGAGTCGTTGTTTATTCGATTTCTACTTGTAGATGTTTTTCTACTCACGAGTTGGCAAGTCATCCCCGTTGTGCCATAGTTCTTGCAGGTTGACCGCATGGATCCGTAGCGGCATCGCTGGCATATAGCTTCATTTGGGAGTTTTGCATTGGTAGGTGGGTCATTTGTATCGTACCCACTATTGTATTTATATTTCATATTGTATCTAGTCAACTCCATCAATCAAAATTAGTAAATTATATAAGTAATGAGACTTAGTGAGATTGTGGTTGTGAGACTTAGAGCGAGGGGTTTTCCGCTACTTGTAGTTTTGATGTCTTGCTTATTTCTTTATCTTTGTGGTGAACTTCGCCATTGGGCGTCATATACTTACATATACTGTCTTACGTGATTGTGATCCACCGTTTGGCGAAGAGCTAGCTCCCGCTTGGGGATGCCATTATTCTTGTTATGTATTTATGGTTTTGGATCAAAATATACAAAGGAGGTGCTGCCCAAATTTTTAAAAGACGAAACACGTTTTCAAACTAGTAAATTTCACTTGCATTATTCATGTCCCTTTTCCAAGCATTTAGGAAAACATGATTTCATTATACCTTTATTTCGAAACTTCACATCTTTTATTTTCTTAAAAAGGTTTAGATTTTTGGGTTTCAGCTTACTTGAATTCCGTTACGCCTTTAGACGTTGCGTGATTCAAGTACTGGTCACGAGCTAATATTTCGGGTCATGACAGTAGGTGATTAGTTGAAAATATTGCATATTTTAGCCGGCAATTTCCTCTTCATTTGCATTCATTTAGAAGTGTACGGTATTCATATTTCACATATTAGCAAATCTGTCGCAAAATATCAGATTGCATGTGTTAGACCTTAAAACCGGCATTTCTAGGGAAATTGACCGCATTTCATGGTATCGCATCATTCCTATATTGCGCAACACTTGTTCTGAGATCTATGCAGGAAAATCCAGAAGAAAGGCCAAAATTTATACGGTACCGATCAAATATTACGCCAACTCAATGATTTCAGTTCTGGTACCAATCCAAAAGGCAAAGTAAAATTCAGCATATCAAATTAAGCTCCAAATAGCAACCCAAGACCACTGCAAAGAGACCAAGCCCCAAGGAGCCTACTTGGCCGCGGAACCGCGGCCCTAAGCCGCCTTGTGCCACGGTTCCGCGGCGGCTTTGACAGATCATCACTCCAATTTTGCTGCAGAACTCCTAGCTCAGCTCCTACACTTCAAAAAGACACTCCAATTTCCAAAAGAATCCAGAGACTTCTGCCAGATCAGCAAACCCTTGTTCCTACACTAAACTAAGCATTGTATTCTAGAAACTTCTTCTTAAACCCTAGCTTAAACCCTAAGCTAAGCCTAACAAACTCTTTCTAGAAGTCTTTCAACAAACTTTTGGAGGGAACTCAAAGACTTAGGGTTTGGGAGATCTATAAATAAGACCCTAGGCTCACTTGTAAAAAAGGATCTAATCATCATTAGTTCAATTTTAGTAGCCAATCTAAATCCATTCACTCTCTTTTCTTCATCTTCTTCCACAAGTCTAGTGAGAGGACTTGTGTGAAACCCTAACCCTAATTCCAATCAAAAGCCAAGATCCCGAGTACCCATCAAGCAAGAAGCCTTGCAACCTTTTATGAGCCGAGCCGATCTTCAACAGAGCAAGTGGTCCAAGCCGATCCGCGACTCACGGAGCCGAGCGACGCCAATTCGACAATTTAGTTCTTCTACTTGTAGTTCTTGAGCGACTGTAATCAAATTGTTGATATAAATAAAAGGTGATATTCTTTTATCTTGTTTTCTTTAAATTCTTGCATCATGATATCTTTTCAATTCTTGAATTCTTTCTGTGTGATGATGTTTGAGTAATACTCCGCTCGTCGAGGAGTCGAGACGATCAATAGAATGATGATGTAATATATCTTAAATCGATTCTTGAATTCTACGAGTTTTATAAACCCTAGCAAGTTCAAGAATCGACGACCCAATTCGTTGCGATGCTTTCTTGATTGATATCGCTCGAGATTGGGGAGTTACGATCGTTTCTTGAAATTGTTAGAGGCTAGAATATGAATGATATCGATGAAAGAACAAGGGTTAAATGATGAAACCCTAGTTTCATTAAGAAAGCCCTAACTCTCATCGATCATCATCGATCTAGTATCAATCCTTCGAAGGACAAGAACACAAAATCTTGAGATTACATCACGTCTATAGATCCGATCGATTCCTACGGGCCTCATTTAGATTCTTGACATTTTGGTTGGAAATATCATCGAAACACCGATTCTTGATTTGTTTATCAGTTTCTTGATTCTTGATTAAATATCGTGACACCTGAATCAATCGATAAATTCTTGAATCATGTTTTCTTTTCCTTTCGATTAACTTTTCAATTCAAACAAATTAAATACAGAAACGAATCGCACAATCCCTGTGGACGATCCGCACTCGCTTACGATCTACAATCGACACCGTAATTGATTGCGGTCAAATATAATTCTTTGATTGTGAATTTTATTCAATATTACCGACACATAGAAACTTATTCGCTTATTTCGATTTACACAAACAAGAAATCATTACAATCAAATGAAACCGTTATCGGGAATCATTTGAGTATTTGATTTGATACACACAATCGGAAATAAACGATCAATCAGTAGGTGATGATCATATCAAACACCCACAAGCCGCAAGAGGCATGGTAAACATAATAGCTACCCGGGTATTGAACGATCATAAGATCAACAAGCAAGCTTTCTCATACTCCTACGAATCCAATTAGTAACACTACCGTACAGTCCGGTCTTTTCGTTTGATATGTCGCATATCTCGCCTCGGGGTGGTAAACGTCAGACCCCAATAGCTTGATAAGTGTAAGGTCCATAACTGGTCAAGAAACTACTGATAACACTTATCAGTAAATCTCATTTACCCTGGACAGGGATTTAAGTTATGGCCAATCGAGCAAAGCTCAACATCAACCCCCAATACCGGGAGAGACGAATCCTCTCCTATCGCTCATTGCCTCCATGTGACTCGGGACTGTACCTAAAAACCACCTGTTTGCACGACTCAGTAGTGCCATGGTAGGGTGGAAATCAAACCACAGCGGGAGACACACAAGACTCTATGACGATCTCGGGTCGACAGACTAACATGTACCAGTGTCACCAGACAACTGCTATCTGACGTGAGGTACAATACCATCTAGGAGTTCTCGATGAGTCCGTTCAGTGTACCTAGTCTCCACTGTGCACCCGTATACCATCTGTCACGACCCGCAGGGTACGGAACGTGACTGGCACTTAAGTTTACGAAACGTCTCAAGACGTCCGTAAAATAAGTAAGCCAAAGCCCAGAAACCAAAACCAAAAAGCAAAAGAGTGAAGAAACCCAATCAATTGAAAGCGAGTTTATCAAATAAGCCATATAAAACCCTTTTTAAAAACAAATACCAATTTTTCCGAAAATTTCGGCAGAGTCTCCCTTGTAAATACTGGCCCCCAAAATGGGTACAACAAGAATATATATGGATCCAACAAATAAGGCATCCCCAAGCTGGAGCTAGCTTTTCGCCACAAGGCGGTCATAAATCCCACGCAATATAAAGCAACAACATGCGAAATAATCATAAGGAAGCATGAGAAAAGCAGCATGTCGACTCAAGTGAGCTCGACCCCAAAATACAGCATAAAAAGTCCACAAATCTCACAGTCTCATCTCTAGGTCAAAATACAACAATGATGGTAGATACAGTAGATGGAGTGTACTAGATACAAAGAATATATAAGGTGGTACAAAAATAATGATATAACCCACCTAAGAGCAAAACCTCGAGTCCAGGCAAATGAGGCAAAAGAAACAAGTGCGCCCGCCGCTACTGTACTGACGGAGCGGACCTGCAAAAGGTTGTGGCACAACGGAGGTGAGTTGCCAACTCGTGAGTAATAAATAACATCTATACAGGCTATCGCATGCATGCACACAAGTATTCTAGCATCTCTAATACAGGTAAGGCAGGACATAATAGCATGTAGGTATGCAATATGAATATACTAGCAGGTATGAATGCAATGCGAATCAACTCGTGATCTGAATGTGTAAGTATAAGAAATCATGTTTTTTTCCCTTTAAGAATCTCTTTTGAAATACCAGCACAATACCAATAGAATCAACAAGAACCTGTGTCCAGCAACGACACCTCAAAACTATCACAAATCTCATATATCCATGTCATCGTATCTCTGGCCTCAGCCATCCGGCTGACCCAGCTCAATATCAAAATCTCATCATCTCGCGGCCACGGTCGGGATCCTCTGGATATCCGCCGTGCCAAACAGTCACCGGTAGGTAATCCGTCCCCTGCCAGGCTCAACGTCAACACCACATTCATCTTGCCCCGGGGTACCATACCGGGCCCACCATGTACCCGTGACGGTTCCTCCACTCCTCGACACGGATCTCGAAAACCACAGCAAACTCATGGTGGACGACACTTTACATCACTAGAAAACCGCAATTACATATTTTAAAAACATAATAAGTTTAGAAATTTTGCGGCTTTCCCCCGAAATCCAGAAATATCATAAAATCTCAAGAAATCCTCATAAGTGCATATATCAATGGTGATGAATGCATATGGTCTCAATAATTAAGCTACGATGTGTGAATAATAGATTAGGCATGAACAAATAATATGATGAAGCACATGCACATGAATAGCAATCCTACGATTTCATTTTAAGGAATTAAAGGCAATAGCACATGTTTAAGCATCAATTAATAAAAGGTTTCAAATTATAGGTTATCTAGTGTGGTGGCATGGCAATTACCAGGGTGTGTGTGTAAGCATGAATAGTGCTCGTGCTGCATATAAAAACCCTGGCAATGGTGCAGGTGTCCTATAACGTGGTTTCGTATATGTATGTCGATATAGGGCATGAATGTAGCAAATAATCATACAAGTATTACACCCCCTAATTACTAACATTACTAAGAATCTTTTTAAGGTACTAAAACTATCGGGCGACTTGCGCCATCCAACGATAGTCCCCCGTAGATGTTACATCTACTCACCGAAATCCCTAGCTAGTCACGTCCGATCACCGCTTTCCTCTTTCGAGCCGCGTCTGACGTCTCCACGACCGAACCTGGAATTTACATCAATACCAAACATAAGGTTACATATCAAGAACGACGCAAAACCCAAATGAAAACACTAACGTTCACAAGCTAGGTACAACGTGCACAAAGTCCGCGGGACACACACGAAACTCGAAAAAATCTACCAAAAAAGTCGATTTGGCCGCCCGGCAAAACTAAAACCCGATTACTCAAAAATCCGCACTCACGCATCCTAAACATCATAGGATATCTCAAAAATATCATCAAGATCTCGCAAATAGTTCATCACATAATTTTATATAAAACTAGTAAGCATTACCTTCAAAAAAAATCGGTGCAAAAATCGCCGATTTGCGACAAAAGACTACAACCTAGCATAAACATCCAACCGCATAACTAGTTAACCACAATCATTTTAATTATAACACATACAATGCTTCAAATCACATTTTCCATAAACAAAACCTTTCTAGAATTTTATAACTAGCAATCTTAATCCAAACTATACATGAAAAACCTTAAATTAACACTAATTTATAGCCCAATTAGTAAGTTAACCTCTTAGATTAGGTTAGCAAAACAACTAGATAACAAAATAGATTTAATCAACTAAATAATGGTTTCTAAAATCCTAGTTAAACTCAAACCATTAACTAGAAAAAAAACTAGATTAGGATTAACACTAATTTAACACTACAACAATTTAACTTAAGAAACTTAATCAAAAGAATTTAATTAGCAAGAATTTATACCTCAACTAGAGATCTAGCAAGAATAAATTTGCTTCAATTGATGGCCTCAAAGCATCATGATCCAAGCTATAAAACCCAAGGTGAAAGGAATAAGGAATGGGAATTAAGTTGTGAGATTAAATTTTTGATTTTTGGAGCAATATTTTGATGAAATTTGAGAGAGAAAGAGAAGAGGAAAGGAGGGGGGGGATTTCCTGCATATTTTCGGCGAGGAAAGAGGTGAGGGATGGGGGTGGGTGTTGTGAGAAAATTCCTAAGTCAACCCTCTCAAGTCAATACACCATACTTCCAAATACTATATTTTAATCAACTCTCAAAACAATCCATTTCATCACATGAATAAGGTCAAAGTGAGGCAAGAAATTTTCTGGACCTGATCATGGTGGGGCTGGCCTAGGGCTGAGGGAAGAGAGAGAGGGGTTTTACAAAAGAAATTTTATGCAAAAAGACCCCCTACAAGTCAAAAATTGCAAGTTTAAGCTTAAAATCAATAATTTTCGTTTCCTATAATAAAAATTAGTTAAAAATCAAAATAAAATACTAAAAATTTATGTTACAACTAGATTTTAATTAACATAATTTTAAGGATTAAAATTAGCCCGGAAAAATTTGTATTTATCGCTAATTTAATGTATTTTCTTACCGGCTTAAAATAATATTAAAAAATTAAAAAATAGGGAAAAATTTTTAAATGACCAAAATTTAATAAGTAACTCATTAGCTACTAAAAAAAAGCAATTACCTATCCATTTTAGGTATAATTAGCCCTAAACTGCAAAATAACAAAAAAAAGACGGTTTTCGGAAAAAAACCGAATTTTCACCGATTTTCAGGAAAACACCAAAACTACTTTTCAAGACGCTACAATCTTCCCCCCTTAAAGAAATTCGGTCCCCGAATTTAAAAAATATAACTACGCGTACCTTCAAAGAGATGAGGGAATTTCTTCCGCATCTCGCCCTCGGTCTCCCAGGTAACCTCCTCGCTGCTCGGGCCACGCCAAAGGACCTTGACGGTCGGTATAACTTTCGATCTCAACTTCTTCACCTTCCGATCCAGGATGGCCACCGGCTGCTCTGCAAAAGAAAGGTCGCACTCTAGCTGGACTGTCGGGTGCTGAATCGCATGCGAAGGATCATGAAGGTACTTGCGGAGCATCGAAACATGAAAGACGGGGTGAACATCGGGAAAGCTGGGTGGAAGAGCCAAACGATACGCAACAGTGCTGACACGCTCGAGGATCTCGAAGGGACCTACGAATCTAGGGCTATGCTTCCCCTTTTGCCCAAAACGCATCACGCCCTTCA
Organism: Agapanthus africanus; assembly: GCA_030015575.1. NCBI lineage: Eukaryota > Viridiplantae > Streptophyta > Magnoliopsida > Asparagales > Amaryllidaceae > Agapanthus > Agapanthus africanus. The sequence goes on along the minus strand of JASDDO010000001.1, from coordinate 328,419,428 downwards.
TCGGAGAGACTTTCAGAAAAACATGTTCGCCAACTGCGAACTCTAATATGCGACGGCGCCTGTCTGCATAGGATTTCTGTCTACTCTGAGCTGCCCTCATCCGGTCTCGAATCAACTGTATCTTCGCTGTCGTCTCCTCAACAAGCTGCGGCCCCAAAATGCTGCTCTCGCTGAGCTCTGTCCAACAGACGGGCGATCTGCATCTCCTCCCATACAATGCCTCGAAAGGTGCCATCTGAATAATATCCTGGAAGCTGTTGTTGTAGGAGAACTCCACTAGAGGTAAATGACGATCCCAGCTACCACCAAAGTCTAAAACGCACGCTCTGAGCATGTCCTCGAGAGTCTGAATGGTCCGCTCTGACTGTCCGTCGGTCTGCGGATGAAATGCTATGATGAAGCTCAAACGAGTGCCCAAAGCCTCCTGGAGTCTCTGCCATAGTCGGCTGGTAAACTGAGTACCTCGATCTGACACGATACAAGTCGGTACGCCATGTAGTCGCACGATCTCGTCAATATAGAGCTGAGCATACTGAGCGAAGCTGAAAGTGGTCTTCACTGGTAGGAAGTGAGCCGCTTTCGTCAATCTATCCACGATCACCCAGATGGAGTCGTACCCTCGACTGGTCCTGGGTAGACCCACAACGAAGTCCATCGAAATCTGCTCCCATTTCCACTTTGGAATGGGTAACGGCTGTAGCTCTCCTGCGGGCCTCTGGTGCTCGGCCTTGACTTGCTGACAAGTCAGGCATCTCGAAACGAACTCCGCAATGTCCCTCTTCATCCCGTCCCACCAGTAGGTCTCTCTCATATCATGGTACATCTTGGTGGAACCGGGGTGGACACTATACACTGATCGGTGTGCCTCCTCAAGAATGTCGCGCCGCAATCCATCAGCATCTGGTACGCACAGTCTAGATCCATAGCGTAAAATCCCCTAATCGTCAATCAAGAACTCGGAAAATCTGCCCTTTCCTATCTGTGCCATGATCTCTGAGCAACGGTCGTCACTGCGCTGTGCCTCATATATACGGTCAAGCAACTGTGGGCGTGCACGAACATGCGCGAGCTGTCCCCCTGTCTGAGTGAACTCAAACTCCACTCAGCTGTCGCATAAAATCTTCCAATCCGCTGACGACTGCCTCTGCACTGCGCGCAAACACGATAGACTACCCCCGGGCCTCCTGCTCAACGCATCTGCCACTACATTCGCCTTGCCTGGGTGATATAAGATCTCGCAGTCGTAGTCTTTCACCAACTCCATCCAACGATGCTGTCTGAGATTCAGGTCTCGCTGCTGAAATATGTACTTTAAGCTCTTGTGGTCTGTGAATATCTGACACGACTCACCGTATAGGTAATGTCGCCAAATCTTCAGTGCAAAGACCACTGCAGCCATCTCCAAATCGTGAGTGGGGTAGTTCTGTTCGTGCCTCATCAACTGCCGAGAAGCATAAGCGATCACCCGGCCATGCTACATCAATACGCATCCTAATCCCACCCGCGAAGCATCGCAGTAGACCATAAATCCGCCTGATCCCGAAGGCAAAGATAATACCGGCGCCGTAGTCAAACATGTCCGCAGCTGCTGAAAACTGCGCTCGCACTCCTCCGTCCAGACGAAAGGAACTCCCTTCCGGGTCAAACCGGTCAAGGGTGCAGCTATACTGGAGAAGTCCTGAACAAAATGCCTGTAGTAGCCCGCCAGGCCTAGAAAACTACGGATCTCAGTAACCGATGTAGGTCGGGGCCACTGCTGAACAGCCTCAATCTTCTTCGGGTCCACACATATGCCGTCTCTCGTAACCACGTGACCCAAGAATCCGACGCTGTCCAGCCAGAATGCACACTTAGAGAACTTTGCGAACAGCTGGTGCTCCCTCAGAGTCTGTAACGTAATCCGCAAGTGCTGCTCGTGCTCCTCTCTGCTCCGGGAGTACACCAAGATATCGTCGATAAACACAATGATGAACAAGTCAAGATACGGCCTGAATGTACGGTTCATCAAATCCATGAATGCTGCTGGGGCGTTGGTGAGTCCGAACGACATCACCAAAAACTCGTAGTGGACGTAGCGCGTGCGGAAAGCTGTCCTCGGTATATCCTCCTGTCGAACTCGTAGCTGATGGTATCCTGATCGCAAGTCGATCCTCGAAAAATACCCCGCACCCTGAAGCTGGTCGAACAAATCATCAATGCGTGGCAACGGATATCTGTTCCGAACGGCAACTTTGTTCAGCTGGCGGTAGTCGATACATAAGCGCAAACTTCCATCCTTCTTCTTCATAAACAGGACCGGAGCACACCACGGAGAAACACTCGGTCGAATATGCCCCTTATCTAACAAGTCCTGCAACTGATCCTTCAGCTCTCGAAGCTCTGCCGGGGCCATCCGATAAGGAGGTATAGAAATAGGCCCCGAGCCGGGAATCAAATCAATGCAGAACTCAACATCGCGCTCAGGCGGTAGCCCAGGTAGCTCATCAGGGAAAACATCAGGGAACTCACAAACAACCGGGACCCGGTCCAACGGAACCTCTGCAGCTCGAGTATCACAAATAAACGCTAAGAATCCCTGACATCCCTTCCGCAAGAGCTGACCAGCGCGAAGAGACGAAATTAAGCTGGGAAGGGTGACACTGCGGTCTCCCTGAATAACAAGGACTGGCTCTCCCGGAAAGCTAAATATGACTGCCTTCTCACGGCAGTCCACCGAAGCATAACAAGTGGCTAGCCAATCCATGCCCAGAAACATATCAAAGTCCAACATATCGAGGAGAATCAAATCAACCGATGAATCCCTCTCCTCGATACGAACGGAACACAATCGAAATACAAAACGAGCGACAAACGACTCGCCTACCGGAGTAACAACAACAAGCGGATGATCTAACGACGATGACTCACGGCCCAACATCGGTGCAAAGTGTGTAGAGACGTACGAATGTGTGGAACCTGGGTCAAATAATACCCGTGCGTCGAAAGAGCAAACTGGCAAGGTACCTGTCACAACGGCATTGGATGCCTGCGCATCCTGCGGTGTCAAAGCAAATACTCGGGCCTGTCCTCCACCGATAGCGGGCTGACCTCGACCTCGGCCTCTGCCTCCTCGTCCTCTCTGAACAGGACCGCCGCGTCCACGGCCTCTGGGTGCAACTAACTGGCGTGGAGCATCGCCTGTGGTAGGAAGTAGGGCTCGCTGAGGAGGGGGTAGCGATGGTGGTAGGGTCACATGCGGAACTGTCGCTGCTCCCTGTCGTCTCGCCGGACAGTCTCTGACAAGATGGTGCAAACTCCCGCACCCAAAACACCCTGGCGACGGCTGCTGCCCCTGGGGATAAGAACCATATAACTGTCCCCGCCCAAATCCTCTGCCAGGCCTATCTCTCGGAAAGAATCTGGCGCGCTGCCGCTGAGACGGTACATCGGTGCGAATCCTCTTCGGCCCAGAAACGGCCGAAGTCTGTGATATGCGTGCCTCCATCCGCAATGCCGTATCCATAGCAGCTGAATAAGTGTCGTAGTGCTGGGCGCCAATGGCAAGATATAGCTGGGCATCAAGTCCCTGTACGAACCTCTTCACCATCTTCTCCTCGGTATCCACCAAATACTGAGCATATCGGGATAACTGTGTAAACTGGATGTCATACTCAGACACCGTCATCCCAGGTGTCTTGACTAGGCCTCGAAGCTATGAGCTCTGGCGTCACGAACGCTCTCTGGGAGGAAACGAGCTAGAAAGACCGCTGTAAACTCGGCCCACGTCATAGGCGGTAGACCTACAACTCGACCTCTCAAGACTGACTCCCACCATGTCTGTGCGAGACCCTCTAGTCGGAAACTCGCAAGCTCCACCCATCGATCATCCGAACATCTCAGCGAACTGCAGATCCTGGCTAAACTGTCAAGGAACGTCTGTGGGTCTTCCGCTGCCTCGGTGCCGGTGAATACTGGAGGTCTCAGCCTCATGAAATCCTGTAGTGAAACCGGGATGGTCACGGTGGTAGTAGTAGGAGCAGGTATCATGGTCGTCTGTGATGTAGTAGGTACGTCATCCGGCCTCGGTGTACGACTGGCTGCAACTAGGGATCCTACCATCTGACGTAGCTCCTGCATGCCTCCCATCATCTGTCGCAACTCCTCCATACCAGTCTCGAGCCTATCCATACGTTCTGGGGAAGGTGGATCGGTCTGTCCCTGCGGCATAGGCATACCACCCTGCTCAGTCCTAGTCTCGGACGAGCCAGCTCGAATCTCGTCTCTGGCGGCAGCCCTCTGTGCCCTCGTAGCCTTCGGCGGCATAGTGGCTGTTACAGGAAAACGAATAATAAGAACAGTGCAATAGAATCATAGGATACACGGAATTGAAGAAGGAATTTCAAGCAAGTATCCTAAAGTCACTTAGGCAGAGTACCGTATCGCAAGTATGCCGCGGACATACATACGCTACGTTACCCTACTTAAGTCACTTACTCTATCTACCAAGGGTCATCCTACACTCAAAAAGGTAAAACCTATCGCTCTGATGCCAACTTTGTCACGACCCGCAGGGTACGGAACGTGACTGGCACATAAGTTTACGAAACGTCTCAAGACGTCCGTAAAATAAGTAAGCCAAAGCCCAGAAACCAAAACCAAAAAGCAAAAGAGTGAAGAAACCCAATCAATTGAAAGCGAGTTTATCAAATATGCCATATAAAACCCTTTTTAAAAACAAATACCAATTTTTCCGAAAATTTCGGCAGAGTCTCCCTTGTAAATACTGGCCCCCAAAATGGGTACAATAAGAATATATATGGATCCAACAAATAAGGCATCCCCAAGCGGGAGCTAGCTCTTCGCCACAAGGCGGTCACAAATCCCACGCAATATAAAGCAACAACATGCGAAATAATCATAAGGAAGCATGAGAAAAGCAGCATGTCGACTCAAGTGAGCTCGACCCCAAAATACAGCATAAAAAGTCCACAAATCTCACAGTCTCATCTCTAGGTCAAAATACAACAATAATGGTAGATACAGTAGATGGAGTGCACTAGATACAAAGAATATACAAGGTGGTACAAAAATAATGATATAACCCACCTAAGAGCAAAACCTCGAGTCCAGGCAAATGAGGAAAAAGAAACAAGTGCGCCCGCCGCTACTGTACTGACGGAGCGGACCTGCAAAAGGCTGTGGCACAACGGGGGTGAGTTGCCAACTCCTGAGTAATAAATAACATCTACACAGGCTATCGCATGCATGCACACAAGTATTCTAGCATCTCTAATACAGGTAAGGCAGGATATAATAGAGGTAGATATGCAATATGAATATACTAGCAGGTATGAATGCAATGCGAATCAACTCGTGATCTGAATGTGTAAGAATAAGAAATCATGTTTTTTTTCCCTTTAAGAATCTCTTTTGAAATACCAGCACAATACCAATAGAATCAACAAGAACCTGTGTCCAGCAACGACACCTCAAAACTATCACAAATCTCATATATCCATGTCATCGTGTCTCTGGCCTCAGCCATCCGGCTGACCCAGCTCAATATCAAAATCTCATCATCTCGCGGCCACGGTCGGGATCCTCTAGATATCCGCCGTGCCAAACAGTCACCGGTAGGTAATCCGTCCCCTGCCAGGCTCAACGTCAACACCACATTCATCTTGCCCCGGGGTACCATACCGGGCCCACCATGTACCCGTGACGGTTCCTCCACTTCTCGACACGGATCTCGAAAACCACTGCAAACTCATGGTGGACAACACTTTACATCACTAGAAAACCGCAATTACATATTTTAAAAATATAATAAGTTTAGAAATTTTGCGGCTTTCCCCCGAAATCCAGAAATATCATAAAATCTCAAGAAATCCTCATAAGTGCATATATCAATGGTGATGAATGCATATGGTCTCAATAATTAAGCTATGATGTGTGAATAATAGATTAGGCATGAACAAATAATATGATGAAGCACATGCACATGAATAGCAATCCTACGATTTCATTTTAAGGAATTAAAGGCAATAGCACATGTTTAAGCATCAATTAATAAAAGGTATCAAATTATAGGTTATCTAGTGTGGTGGTATGGCAATTATCAGGGCGTGTGTGTAAGCATGAATAGTGCTCGTGCTGCATATAAAAACCCTGGCAATGGTGCAGGTGTCCTATAACATGGTTCGTATATGTATGTCGATATAGGGCATGAATGTAGCAAATAATCATACAAGTATTACACCCATAATTACTAACATTACTAAGAATCTTTTTAAGGTACTAAAACTATCGGGCGACTTGCGCCATCCAACGATAGTCCCCCGTAGATGTTACATCGACTCACCGAAATCCCTAGCGAGTCACGTCCGATCACCGCTTTCCCCTTTCGAGCCTCGTCTGACGTCTCCGCGACCGAACCTGGAATTTACATCAATACCAAACATAAGGTTACATATCAAGAACGACGCAAAACCCAAACGAAAACACTAACGTTCACAAGCTAGGTACAACGTGCACAAAGTCCGCGGGACACACGCGAAACTCGAAAAAATCTACCAAAAAAGTCGATTTGGCCGCCCGGCAAAACTAAAACCCGATTACTCAAAAATCCGCACTCACGCATCCTAAACGTCATAGGATATCTCAAAAATATCATCAAGATCTCGCAAATAGTTCATCACATAATTTTATATAAAACTAGTAAGCATTACCTTCAAAAAAAATCGGTGCAAAAATCGCCGATTTGCGACAAAAGACTACAACCTAGCATAAACATCCAACCGCATAACTAGTTAACCACAATCATTTTAATTATAACACATACAATGCTTCAAATCACATTTTCCATAAACAAACCCTTTCTAGAATTTTATAACTAGCAATCTTAATCCAAACTATACATGAAAAACCTTAAATTAACACTAATTTATAGCCCAATTAGCAAGTTAACCTCTTAGATTAGGTTAGCAAAACAACTAGATAACAAAATAGATTTAATCAACTAAATAATGGTTTCTAAAACCCTAGTTAAACTCAAACCATTAACTAGAAAAAAAACTAGATTAGGATTAACACTAATTTAACACTACAACAATTTAACTTAAGAAACTTAATCAAAAGAATTTAATTAGCAAGAATTTATACCTCAACTAGAGATCTAGCAAGAATAAATTTGCTTCAATTGATGGCCTCAAAGCATCTTGATCCAAGCTATAAAACCCAAGGTGAAAGGAATAAGGAATGGGAATTAAGTTGTGAGATTAAATTTTTGATTTTTGGAGCAATATTTTGATGAAATTTGAGAGAGAAAGAGAAGAGGAAATGGGGGGGATTTCCTGCAGATTTTCGGCCAGGAAAGAGGTGAGGGATGGGGGTGGGTGTTGTGAGAAAATTCCTAAGTCAACCCTCTCAAGTCAATACACCATACTTCCAAATACTATATTTTAATCAACTCTCAAAACAATCCATTTCATCACATGAATAAGGTCAAAGTGAGGCAAGAAATTTTCTGGACCTGATCATGGTGGGGCTGTCCTAGGGCTGAGGGAAGAGAGAGAGGGGTTTTACAAAAGAAATTTTATGCAAAAAGACCCCCTACAAGTCAAAAATTGCAAGTTTAATCTTAAAATCAATAATTTTCGTTTCCTATAAAAAAAATTAGTTAAAAATCAAAATAAAATACTAAAAATTTATGTTACAACTAGATTTTAATTAATATAATTTTAAGGATTAAAATTAGCCCGGAAAAATTTGTATTTATCGCTAATTTAATGTATTTTCTTACCGGCTTAAAATAATATTAAAAAATTGAAAAATAGGGAAAAATTTTTAAATGACCAAAATTTAATAAGTAACTCATTAGCTACTAAAAACAAGAAATTACCTATCCATTTTAGGTATAATTAGCCCTAAACTGCAAAATAACAAAAAAAAGACGGTTTTCGGAAAAATACCGAATTTTCACCGATTTTCAGGAAAACACCATAACGACTTTTCAAGACGCTACACCATCTCTGATGTCAAACACCAATGGATATGGGATCATCCATCGCCCATCACATGGGTCGAGAAGATATACGCTAGTCTACTCTGGAATATCGATGCCCCGTCTCGATATTCCCATGACTAAGAACATTGAAGGATGAATTCATGGACTACTCAGGCCCCACTAGTATGATCTGCATCATAATCTTGGAACTCAAGTATACATCCTAAGGGCTTTATCAACATATAACAGAGAGACAGTAGGTGTACATGTTAAGGTAAAGAGAAACTAGATAACATACCATCATGTCGAGCAAGAAAGTCCTCCCTATATATGTCCAAGCACCACTATAATATACATCGCATGTACAATAATGGCCTCTAGGGCATACATACAACTAACAATCTTCCACTTGCACTAAGGCCAGTTGTTGTAGTATAGCATACCCAACGTCCTATAAAAGTCTCTCGCGGGAAAGGCCTCAGTGAGTGGATCCGCCGTGTTAACCTCTGGGTCTACTCTACTAACCTCGATCTCTTGGAGATCAACCATCTCCATGATCAGGTGATACTACCTTAGAATATGTCTAGGTCATCGATGGGACCGGGGTTCCTAAGCTAAAGCCACACCTCCAATGTCACACAATGGTGGGAACCTAGTTCATCTCATGAATAAATATACACCCAGACTGCTTCTTTGGTAGCATCTTTTATAGCGATATATTCTGCCTTTATCGTCTAGTTTGCCCCAGTATTTAGCTTGGAACTCTTCCAACATACTGTCCCTCTACTGAGGGTAAAGACAGTGCCTGTGACTGACTATCTGTCGTCCTTACCACCTTGGAAGCTATCCAATGATTCTCCCCAGGATCAATTGATACCATCTCACTACACCTAGTGAGAATCTTAACATCCACATAGATCTATCTCATATATCCAAAACCCAGGATTAGGAGGTATCACCTTGATCCTATATGGAGAATCAATGTGATAAGAGGAGATTGACCGAGTGTAGCATAGTAAATACCTTCCCCATCAAAAGTATGTCATCTATGTGCAATACGAGAATGACCACCATACTCTCTACAACCCTTTTTGTATTTACAAGGTTCATCTACCATTTTGATTAAGTCAAACATTTTGACTACCACATCAAAACTGATGTTCCAACCCCGTGATGCCTGCTTTAATCTGTAAAGTAACTTACACACGTTTCCGCTGCTCCCACTGTCTATGAAGCCCTCTGGCTGTGTATTTATAGACGCTCTCTTCTAAATTATTATTCAGAAAGCAGTCATGACACCCAACCGCCAGATATTGTAGTCATGGTATGTAGAAATAGCAAGTAGGATCCAGATGGACTTAAGCATAGCCACTGGAGAAAAGGTTTCATCATTATCCATGCCTGGCCAATGATGAGAACCTTTTGCAACAAGTCTAGCTTTGAAAGTCTCAACTTTTCCATCTACACCAAGTAATCTTCTCAAGATATACTTGCTCCTGATAGGGATTTAACCCTTCAGATATTGCAACCATTGTCCATACTTTGTTGGTGTATATAGATTCCATCTTAGATCGCTTAGCATCCAGCCATTCTTACAGAGTCCCCACTCATGATGGCCTGCTCAAAACTAGTTAGGTCATCATCTCATGATGCAATCCTCGCTCCCACTGTCATCGAGAAAATCGTAGTATCTCTCAGGCGGATGAGGAACCCTACTAGATCGGCGGAGAGGTTAAAGTTCATCGAGAACTATTGAATCCTTTGGTTCTACCAATTCATCAGCTGTAGTTTGTATAGCTGGAACTCCTTCCAGTTCTACCTCATGACCATAAATTTCTTTCCGAAATAAATTCCTTTTCCTAAAAAGGTGGCATGCCGAGAAATAAAACACCTTTTGTTTCTCGGTGCGGTCGAAGATATTCCCTTGCAAATGCTTGGGATATCCAACAAATTTCCATAGAACTTTTCTTGCCTTGAGTTTGTCCGGATTTTGTTTTTAGACATAGGCCGGACAACCCCAAATCTTAACTTGCTTAAGACTTGGGCTCTTTCCATACCATATCTCATATGGAGTGGTAGGCACTGATTAAATTGGAACCCAATTCAATAGGTATGCAGCTTCTCAAGTGCATAACTCCCAAAAGGAAACAGGTAACTCAGTAGTACTCATCATATAGCGCACCATATCTAATAGGGTACGATTGCTCCTCCACGATACACCGACGTGCTGTGGTGTATATGAAGGAGTAATGCTGAGAGAGAATATCATTTTCTTTTAGAGTAGTCCAAGAATTCCATGCACAAGTATTCTCCTCCCTGATCCCATCAAAGGACAAAATACTTATACCCATTTTGGTTCTCTACTTCAGATTTATATTCATTGAATTTCTCAAAAGCTTCAGGCTTGTGTTTCAACAGGAACATATGTTCGAATCCTGAGAGATCATTAGTTAACATAATGAACCAGTCCTGGCATGTGTAGACAGGGGACAACATACATTATCATGTATCAGTCCCAAGAGTTCACGAACCCTTTCTCTGTTTCAAGTAAACGGAGCTATGGTCATCTTATCATTGTGACATGACTGGCAAGTTTCATAAGATGTAAATTCAAACTGATTTAAATATGCATCTTAATGTAACTTAGCTAGTCGGGTCGCATTGGTATGACCTAGTCTATAATGCCTCAAGAAAGATTCGTTCATTTCTAAACTCTTTCTCTTGTGTGTGTTCTTTACGTAAATAACTGTGGTTTGATTTAGAACGTATATGCCATTAGATAACGCGCCTGAACTGATCAACACTTTGATATAGGAAATGTTCAAAACATTATCCATCAATACAAAATTATATTCTTCTTTAGTAAATAAAGAGACTGATATAATGTTGCATATCAGGTTCGGTATCTAATAACATTCGTTCAGAATCAATGTATTTGGTAATATAAGGTGATATTTGCCAACTGATTTGGCTGCAACAATTGCACCATTCTCTATACTTAGAGACATATCACTCTATTCTCAGTTCTCTACCTGTCCGTAGCCTATGTAACAAATTACATTTGCGGGATCCTGATCCGGTATAATATACCCAGGACGTAGAGGATACTGAGAAATAGTTCTCGGTAACGAACATACCCGAAGAAGATGCATTAATATGCACTTTCTTCGTTTGGGCGGCATGGGAATCCTGGTATTCCTCTATTTCCTGCTCGGTCTTATAACAATTATAAGTTGGAGCGGGGCCAAGTTCCCTATCTCAGTATAACAAGTAGGTTCGGTCAATACATCCATATTATCATCTTGATTAAGGCGTGACATGGTCTCTACATGGAGAGAGAGAGAGAGAAGAAAAACACTTTGCGTGCGCTCTTGCAAGATTAGATTGGTTATATATTTTATCTAATCAGGATTGCTCCCACTGTTTTTATCAAGTCTTCCTTCAAACCTTAAAAGGAAAGACTAGCCGGGATTAATTACACACTACAAGTTCGCCAATCTTTCAGCCAGGCCAGTGCCGATACTTTGAGGGAGGCTTCCCGTGCTTTCACACGGACCTAATTAAAATAAACCTCGTTTTCCAAGGGGCGTAACCCCATTGACACCTTTCTAGACACCTACTTGATTGGCTAATTGTAAAGTGCAAAACTCTCTCAGGAGTAACAATTACTCGCAGTGGGTATCGGGATCCAACTATTACATAGAAGGTATGCAATCTCATTACAAATTTCAACACTTGAAACTCCCGATAATGGTTTTTACCCCTAGTACTTATGACCATAACTATAATCAACATATCATAAGCACTAGTCAAGTTCTACCCGTCATTTCTTGATTAATTAGACCCACCCATATGACCCTTGACTATAATCAACATAATCACATGATTGTCCTAATTAATCGCATCATATGTTGTGTAGGAAGACATCACCTAGTTACCGTACACTACGCCTTGACTATAATCAACATACGCAGCACGAATACTAAATACTCTACTTCCTAAAATGATGGAGGGTTGCGGATGGTTTTTAAGAAAACCTTCAACGCTTTGAACTTGATCTCTTTGCAGAATCCAATGATTTAAAATGGAGTGTTTTGAGGCTTTTGCTAGTTTCGCTAAAGAGGTACTCCCGGTGAAGAGATCTCGGCTCTTTCCTCGTCGAGTGAGGTGCAGGATATTCACAATACCACTATGCGAAGCAAGAACTAGAAAAACAATCAAAAGAAAAAACCGAGGGTTGTAGCATCTGCTAGTTATTGCTAAAGAGGTCACCCTCGATGAAGGGATCTCGGCTCTTTCCTCATCGAATGAGGTGCAGGATATTCATAAGGAATACCGTTATGCAAAGTAACAACTAGAGCTACCTATTTTTGAAAATTCGATTCCACAATATCTTTAGATTTATTTTCCTTCATTAATCTCATTAATGAATGTCCCATCATTTAAGTTACCTAAACATCACAGATAAATACAACGTACGCTTATGCCATCCGCATTCGCCATGAAGTCCTGTCGTGCATCGTTAGGTTAGGTAACTAACGGCAGGGCGGGGCAGGGCTAGCGCGGGTGAAAAACATAAGCAACGTCTATAATATATCATATATATTATAATGTATCCATCTCAGAATATAAAGTAATCACATCACAAAATATCAGCAGCAGAAGACAACATATGAAATATTAGATATACTAGGATTTCCGGGTTTTAATTTAAACCTGTATACAACACGGATTCCACGGTCGTGATGAATAGCCAAACCTACATCCCTAGACCCCTACGAGAGCGGTAAGCAACCCTACCAATTCTAGAGTTAGTAGACCCAGACTCGATGCCTCGAGATGGTCTCCCACTGGACTCTAGAACCAGGTTAGTTGTGCTCCCCTCCTTGGGACTATCCTAATGCAGAAAAGTAAATAATATACATCAATGGTGACATCTTCCTCAACCTGGAAGTGCCCCAATAAAAGAATATTACATACAAGTTTTTACATGAATGAAAATGAAAAACTCTCATCTCACATAAAACCCCCCGGCTATTCAAACACGACGATCCAATATAACATATCACAACAACACATAACATCACATGTCATCGACGTAAGTAAATATGCGTATCCCAATTGTCGTTGACATATAGTAATAAAACCGGTGATACACCACATATAACACTTACGGTCGCAGAAAAGAAAGTGAAAACTACAACAATTGGAATCCGCAACTACCTTAGACATCATAAACCCGAAATATCTCATATTCCGGATTTCATGCCTATCAATATGAATTTCTTAGATATCGCATGCCTAACAATTATAAACCCCGCATTTTATTCTCGATATTGAAAACACTTTCCAATAATTAGTCGGGCAATTCAACAAGATTCCCGACATGCTGATCGAATGCTCGCCGGAAACTTTAGTAGGCGGCCGCACCCCGATACCGTCGACGAAGTGCACTTAGACGGAACACCGCGGCCGCGAGCATCCGGACGGATGCCTTTGGCAACGGAGTTCTCCTACAGTCACTTGGTCGGGGCTATGGGGCGTGGCTATCTACTAAAGTTACCCGGTGAGTATCCGCGTACACTACGTGATTGCGACGGATTTTTGATCACATCAAAATCCCGTGGCAACCGATCAAATGAGACTAAATTGCTATATTTATAAAATTCAAATATTATGGATTCCAAGTATTGTATCCCATCACAAATATCCGGACGGCGTTAAACTTTTTGATTGACTAATCAAAGTCCTACAATTCCCCGAGAGCTCAACACTTGAGCACAGTTTAAAAATACTCAGAACATGCCACAACACCTATGGACCAACCGTAGAAGGGCAAACCCAAGCCTCATTAATGGTACCGTAGGACTGCCACAAACCCTAAGGTTCAAAGCAGTTCCATGGTCATTATATCGAGTTAGGGTTTCATTCTTCTAGAGGGTCTACAGAATCACTTGCATGATTTTCCGAATACCTTAAACTTGGAACAATGGGTTTTGACATTTGATCGAACTTTTTAACTTCGCCTAGATAAGATGTGAAAACTAAAAAACAATGTTAAATTACGAATACAAAACACTCCGAGTTGCCTACACAGTAAGACTGCATCACATGCAATTTTAGAAAAACCAAACAACACCTGAAATACCAAAACCCAGAGCCTGGAACACCACCAAAAATTGAGGCCAAAATCCCAAAAGTTGGCCGAGCACACCAGAATTTTCAACACTCTAGTCGGCCAAAATCCGAGATCAGGGTCCCAAATTTTGGTAGTATTCATAATATATCTCATACATCATTCTGTACTTGTTTAAAAAAAATTTCGAGGTCAATTAAAAAATGACAGAAACTAGGTTTCGATGTTTCAAGTTTCGGAGCAGTTTCGGTTTCGTAATCTAACAAACATCGTATAATATTCTAGCCCGGCTCTGATACCACTGTTGGGATTCCTTAGCACCTTACTGTGTTTTCAAGACATCAAGCATGCCAATTTAAAATTTTCAAGAGTGCTAAAGAACCGTAACCTAGGATCTTGCTAGAGTGAATAGACAATATGAACATGTAATCTAACATTACACTAAGTGAATGTGGAATACAACCTTTATAGACCGGTCCTTCACTTCTAAAGCTCCGTGTATGTAATGTCTTAGATTTCGGTTAGTGTTAGTTTAGACGTTAATGTGGGTTTACTGTAAAAAGTTTACCAATTCGAGTTCCTCACTTTTTATAATATTTAATTAATAATTTATTATTATTTGTTATGGCATGCACGCACGTGCACGTTAAGGTGAGGGTTTGTTTTGTGTTAATCTTGTTCTTAGCAACCATGACACTTAACCATTTATCTAATCTTTGTTTTAATCCTTTGTCTTAACCCTAATCCTTAATCCTTTCCCTAGATCTTTTGTTGTGAGAAGATATTTCTTTTGTTGAGGGAAGAGGTGGTAAGGTGTGGTTTGAATGCATTAATTGGAAATTTAATGCAAGGGTTACACTCACCTCATCTCTCACCCTATACTCACCTCCCTCTCTCTTTATCATTCACTCTCTCTCATTTCCCTATCTCTTTTATTCTCTCATTCCTCTCTCATCAAAACTGAACACTTCTTCTTTTTCTTCACACTCCATCTCATTTATTCACAAAATTCACAAAAATCACATCTTTTTCTTTGAATTGCCTCTTGGATGCCTTAGAGCTTGCAATGCTTGGATCTTTGAGTTCTTTTGGTTAGGTAATGATCTCTTTCTGTTATTTATGTGTTTATAGTGTAGCGTAGCTTAGTCGTTTCAGTTTTGACCACGTATCATATCGTTTCGGGTAAATATCGTATTTTTAGTGTATTTCTGGGTTTGGGATGATCTGCTATCAAACCAGGTAATTGTTGCAAAAGTTCCCATCACAGTGACCTAGTACAGTGACCTAGAACCTACCCTCAAAATACGAGCCCCTTTCCTTTCCGTACGGCCGCAGATTTATTGCTTCTGGCTGCAAATTGCGGCCAGACTGGGGAGTTAGGGTTAGGGTTTTTGTGTAGGGATCTCTGGGGTTGTATGTGGTCTCATGGTACTTGCACCTTTTACAAATTTTTGGTACAGAAAAATCTGGGACCATTTGTTTGTTTTCTTGTGTTTCATTTCACGCGATACATTATCCGATACGGTGCGTGTTCTGTGTTGTTGTTGCTCTGAGTTGGTTTCGTGGTGTCGCTATACACGTTAGCTACAATACGGACACTTAAGACTACGTTTGTGTTGTCGTTTTGGTCCGTGTAAATTGTACGTGTTTTGGGTCTATTGCTAATATATATCTGTTATATTGTTTTATGTTACAGGTTGGCAGGCGAGGACTTCGGACGCTGCGACGAAGGGAAAACAGGTGGTAGGCTTCACTTAGCCAGGAGCGTTGGTGAGTAGATTTAACATCTACAGGGGAATCGCCCGCATGGCGTTATGCGTCTGGGCTAGAGATAACTTGACTTGTCGCACATTCTATTTCATATTTAGAATTTGCGCATACACCTTTTTGCTTAATTAATTATTGTGCTTAGACTAGTACCCTTAGGACACTGTACATATTATTGACGACTCTTATTGTACGAGCACTGATTGTAAGTCACACACACCGTCAATAATTGCCATGTCACGCACAACACCCGTATAGATATAATATTGTTTGGATAGAGACATTGCGATATTGATTCATATTTCTTTATGCATATGACATATAACATACCTGTATACCTACATACTTACACATATGCCTTGACTTTGTCGCATTTTCTATTTCATAAATAGAGTTGCGCATACACCCTATTGCTTAGTTACTTGTTGTGCTTGAACTAGTATCCTTAGGAAACTGCACTATTATTGATGGTTAATGTTGCACGAGCACTGATTGTATGCCGCACACACCGTCAATAATTGCCATGTTACGCACAACACACATACCTATATAATATTGTTTGGTTAGGGACATTGAAAGATTGATTCATATTTTTTTATGCATATGACATATAGCATACTTGTATACCTACATATTTACAGATATGCCTTGACATGCTTACATTCTAGTTACCTGTATACCTATAGGGTATTATACCATTAGCGATAGGTACATACACACATAATGACATAGCTACATGTATACCTTGTATACATACTTCACTTATACCCGTAGGGTATATTACATCATTACTGATAGGTAGATACATATACCTTGCTATACCTTTATGTTTACACATATATCAGTTATAGCTACATGTTTACTTTTACTTGATGTTATTTAGAATTGGAGAAATTAGGAAACGCATGATATATTATATTAACTTGTTGTAGTTAATTAGCGGCTTTTCCTTTATATGCTTACATTACAGTTTTATGTTGCATATATTATATTCATGGATTTTCGCATTGAGATATGGATTTTTCATGATGTTTTCTGGATTTGAGGACCGTGGTAGTTTCATGAAATTATGCATTATTTGAAAAACCCGGTTTCTCTTGATATTATATTTCAGCATCCACCATGAGTTTTATCGGTTCTGATATATATACCCCATGCGAGGAGGAGTCGGGGGCCGTGTGAGGGTACATGGTGGGGCCCGGAGGTACCCCGGGGCAAGGGATTGAAGGACCTTGCCGATTGTGCCTGACAGGGGAACCATACCATCCGGTGACATTACCTATGACTCGGCGGTTATCGTGGGGATACCGACGGGAGTCATGTATGTATGGATACGTCGAGAGGCGAGGGTCAGAACTAGGCACTCGAGCTTTCGGTATAGCATATGACGTAAGTCGACGTTAGACACCACACATGATGCGGGGAGGAGGAATAGGTAAAACAATCATTTTGTTTGAGTTAACATCGACTAACTTTACGGATCTTTGCTAAACCCTAACTAACAACTATCTAGAAGTGATTAGCTACTATGATAGATGATTATACCTAAAGATTCAAGTCCTTCTTGTTCTTGTGGTTCACCTCCTCGTCGGCCTCCTCGATGTGATAGAAGATCCACCCGAGAGATCCTTCTCTAAGCTTTAACCTCTCACTTAAGGTAACTAGGTGGCTATTCGTGCTAATCAAAGTAACCTAGAGGATATAGAAGAGGATTAGGGATCTATTAGTCTTGCTAACCCTAGGATCTCAACACATGAGAGGATTATGGTTAGTTCTTTGAAGAGAGAGAGCTTGAGGAGAGAGAATGTGAAAGTGAGAATGATATGAATTATAACTCATTTGTGAATATATGAAGCATGATAATTATTAAATGAATAACATAATAATAATATCAACCATGCTTCATTAACTCACTATGGATGAATCATCTCATGAGTCATTAAGCAATAAATGCTTCATTAACTCATTTGGATGAATCACTCCATAAGTCACTAATCCATTTAATGCAAATTCCACCTAAGCTCTCCACCTCATCTTTCTTCTAGAAGCTTCTCGACTAATTACGAGAATGCCCCTCCCATCCGTGAAAATACAGAAATACTGAGACTGTATAAATCCAATAATCCAATACTAGAATCTGGCTTAAACTAAAGCCCGCTTGTATAAACTGTCCGAACATCGTATGTGTATAAATACACGTATGTGTCCGAACCCTGTCGTAAAACCATACGACCTCTATATCATTTCGCCTGAAGCAGGGAAACTCTCTGTGTAGGACTCTAAAGACTCGACACTACGCTGGCAGTGGGTTTAACCACAAGCCGAAAGCGGTACTAGCTGTACGTAACGTTCCCCAGGTAGATGTCGATAAGAAGGCCGATGAGGAAACCCATCCGAACTCCTACTGAGCCTGATGTGACAATCTCCGTATAGTCCGGTCTGTTCGTCTAGGACTATCGCATATCGGGCCTAGGGGGCAGCAAGCGTCAGTCCCCTAAAGGCGGTATAAGTCATGTCGGAATGAAGCCCATTACACCTTGAGAAGCTACTGGAAATCCTACCAGTAAATCTCGTTTGCCCTAGCCATGGACTTTGCGTAATGGCTCTCCAAATACAGCGCGATATCAACTCCTAATACCGGGAGAGACGAATCCTATCTAACTGCCTCTGCCTCCAAGTGCTTCGGGACTGCACCCAACTGCTACATGTTTGCATGACTCTTTTGAGCCGTGGTAGGGTAGCAATCTAAGAACAGTGGGAACACACTCGAGATGAAGCAGCAGTATCATGTCTGCGGACTAAGTTGTACTCATGTCACCTGGGAACTGTTAACTGACGATAGGTATAATACCAACCAACAGTTCCCTGCGAGTCCTGTCCGGTGTACCCATAACCCAATGAGCACCTGTATACTATCTCCGGTACAACGTACTAATGGCTGTGGGACAGACAATTTCCCTTGCTGGGATGAGAAGCGTACACACTAGTCTACTCTGGAGTATCGATGCCATGTCTCGATAATCCTACGACTAGGGACCTGAAAAAGGATGTGCTTGTAGACAACCCAGCCCCCACTAGTGTGACTGCCATCACAACGCTGGTAGTCAAGCAAGATCCTAAGGGCTCTATCAATATGTACTCGCGATATGCTAACATATACACATATTAAGATAGATGTAAACCAAGTAGCATACTACTATGTTGAGCGAGACTGTTAATATAACTGTGAATATCCTAAGTTTCCATTAAGTAATATACAAGCTAGTATGATACAATAATGGCCCCTAGGGCATATACACTGACAATCTCCCACTTGCACTAGGGCCATGTACTGGCGTATCGAAGACCTATCATCTCGAATAGCCTCTCGAACTGCGTCTGAGGTAAGGCCTTTATGAATGGATCTGCAGTGTTCTCCTCTGTAGTAACTCTCCGGACCTCGATTTCCCGGCGA
Organism: Agapanthus africanus; assembly: GCA_030015575.1. Lineage (NCBI taxonomy): Eukaryota > Viridiplantae > Streptophyta > Magnoliopsida > Asparagales > Amaryllidaceae > Agapanthus > Agapanthus africanus. The sequence goes on along the minus strand of JASDDO010000001.1, from coordinate 328,400,087 downwards.
TCTATGATCTCCCTGATCAGGTGATACCGCCTTAAGATGTGTCTGGACTTCTGATGGGACCTGGGTTCCTTTGCCAAAGCTATAGCCCCGTTGTTGTCACAATACAGAGGTATTAGATCAGCAATGGATGGAACCACCTGAAGTTCTGTTAGGAACTTCTTCATCCAGACTGCTTCTTTTGCGGCATCGCAAGCAGCTATATACTCTGCTTCCATCATCGAGTCAGCAACGGTGTCTTTCTTAGAACTCTTCCAGCACACCGCCCCTCCATTGAGCGTAAAGACATAAGCTGACATGGACTAGGAGTCATCCTTGTCACTCTGGAAGCTGGAGTCAGCAAAAGCCTCGATCTTGATGTCTTTTCCGCCGTAAACCAAGAACATATCCTTAGTCCTTCTCAGGTACTTGAGAATGTTCTTTACTGCTATCCAGTTCTTCTCCCCTGGGTCTGACTGATACCGGCTTACCACGCTCAGTGCGTAAGCTACATCTGGTCTGGTGCACAACATCGCATACATTATAGAGCCTACCGCAGAAGCGTAGGGTATAACTGACATGCGAACCCTTTCCAAATCAGTCTTGGGAGACATCTCTTTGGAGAGGGTGATTTCTTAACAAGCCGGTAAATTACCGCGCTTAGAATCATCCATACTGAATCTTTTCAGTATAGTGTTGATATACGTGGACTGCGAAAGTCCCAACATTCTCTTAGATCTATCACGACAGATCCGGATCCGCAGAATGTAAGAGGCATCACCCAGGTCTTTCATGGAGAACCTGTTTGACAAGAATCCTTTGACAGATTGTAGCATAGGAATGTCATTTCCTATCAAGAGAATGTCATCCACATACAAGACGAGGAATACGACAGTTCGTGCTACAATTTTACTGTATATACATGGTTCATCTGGATTTTTGATAAAGTCATATTCTTTGACCGTTTCATCAAAACAGATGTTCCAACTCCATGATGCCTGCTTTAGTCCATAAATGGACTTAAGCAACTTGCACACTTTCCCGCTGCTCCCACTCTGATTGAAACCTTCTGGCTGATCCATATAGACGCATTCTTCTAAATTACCATTTAGAAAAGCCGTCTTTACGTCCATCTGCCAGATCTCATAATCATGGAAGGCGGCAATGGCAAGAAGGATCCGAATTGATTTGAGCATAGCCACTGGAGAAAAAGTTTCGTCATAGTCCAAACCAGGTCTTTGACGAAAAACCTTTGCAACAAGTCTAGCCTTATAGGTTTCCACCTGTCCATCTACACCAATCTTTTTCTTGAAGATCCACTTGCATCCTATGGATTTTACCCCATATAGAGAAAAGTCCAAAGTCCATACTTTGTTGGTGTACATGGACTCCATTTCGTTCCTCATTGCATCCAGCCATCTTACTGAGTCGCCGCTCTAGATGGCCTGCTGGAAGTTAGTAGGTTCATCACTATCAATGATGCAATCATCTCTGACCCCGTCAATGAGAAAACCGTAGTATCTTTCAGGCGAATAAGACGGCCTACTCCTCCTGCGGAGGGGTGCGGGAATATCCTGTTCTTCTTGAACTTCTGGTTCTACCAAACTTTCAGTAGTAGTTTGTGGTTCTGGAATTTCTTCCAGTTCTATTGAGCTCCCACTTGTTTCCTTTTCTAAAAACTGCTGTTCTAGAAAATGGGCATTACGAGAAACAAAAACCTTTTGTTCCTCTGCGTAATAGAAGAAATACCCCTTAGAGTTCTTTGGATATCCCACAAACTTACACTGTACTGATCGTGCCTCGAGTTTGTCCGCATGCTGCTTTTTAACAAAAGCTGGACATCCCCATATCTTCAGATACTGAAGATAAGGTTTCTTCCCACTCCACATCTGATATGGCGTGGTAGGCACAGTCTTGGTAGGAACCCTGTTCAAAAGATATGCAGCTGATTCTAGCTCATAACCCCAGAAAGATCACGGTAGCTCAGCATTACTCATCATGGAACGTACCATATCCAATAGGGTTCGGTTCCGTCTTTCCGATACACCGTTATGCTGTGGAGTGTATGAAGGAGTAAGCTGAGAGAGAATTCCATTCTCTTTTAGGTAACCCAGGAACTCAGCACTTAAGTATTCACCACCTCGATCAGATCCAAGTGTCTGGATACTTTTGCCGGTTTGGTTTTCTACTTCATTCTTATATTCTTGGAATTTCTCAAAGGCCTCGAATTTATGTTTCATCAAGAAAATGAATTCGTACATAGAGTAATCATCCGTAAAAGTAATGAAATATGAAAAACCGCCTCTTGCATGTGTAGACATTGGACCACATACATCGCTGTGTATGAGTCCTAAGAGCTCGCTCGCTTTTACTCCATGTCCAGTGAATGGAGTCTTTGTCATCTTTCCTTTGAGACATGATTGACAAGTGGCACAAGATTGATATTCGAACGGATCCAAATATCCTTCTCTATGTAACTTAGTTAACCTTGTCTCATTGATGTGACCTAGTCTACAATGACATAAGAAAGCCTGATTTATATCTGGAGACTTTCTATTTAATGTGTTCTGGACATTGAAAATTTGTAATTGGTTTAACAAATATATACCGTTATCTAGTGTACCGGACCCAATCAAACCATGATTAAGGTGGATGTTAACAACATCGCTTACAAACGTGAAATCATAACCTTCTTTTGATAACAACGATATTGATATGATATTACATGTTAAACTGGGTACACAAAAACAGTTGTGCAAAACCAAAATATGTCCACTCGTCAATCCAAGGTGATAATCCCCTGCGGACACAGCACCCACGCTAGCTCCGTTAGCAACCTGGAGGGTCATATCACCAACCTTCAGCACTCTACGGTTTCTCAGTACCTGCAATGAATTGTATATATGAGATCCTGATCCGGTATCCAATACCCAGGAAGTAGAGTTGATTGACAGACAATTTTCAATTACAAACACACCTGAAGTCGAAGCCACAGCTTGCTTCCGGTCCTGGTTCTTGGCAATCCAAGCTTTGCAATCTTTCTTCCAATGGCCTTTCCTACGACAGTGGAAGCACTCGTCATTTGCCACTACTGGCACCGCAACCTTTGCATTTCCCTTAACTCCCACCTTACCAACACCACCTCTTGGTTTGGTAGCGGCCTTCTTCTTCCTTCCATTGGTCCTAGTCTTGGAGCCGGAAGAGGAAGCAACGCGAACAAATATAGTGGGTGTTTCCCTTGCTTTCTGCAAGGTGCCCTCTGCACTCCTCAACATGTTAAGGAGTTCTGCAAGCGCAACTTCCTTACCTTGAATGTTGAAATTTAAGATAAATTAGGCGTAGGTGGAAGGAAGGGGCTGAAGAACCAAGTCTGTATGTAGCTCGTTCTCTAATGTCGTCCCGAGGTCCGCGAGCTCTTCTATATAGCCAATTATCTTAAGGACATGTTCTCCTACAGATGATCCGACGGACAACCTCGATTGAAACAAGTTCTTCGAGGTCTCGTATCTAGCTATACGAGATTGCTCTCCATACAGTTCCTTGGTGTGGAGAAATATGGATTCAAGATCCATATTCTCGTGCCTCCTCTGATGTTCATTGTTCATAGAGGCAAGCACGATGCATTTGGCCTTCGCGCAGTCTAACACTCAGGTCTTGCGGATTTCCTTATCCGCGACACTGGATTCAGGACCTAGGACGGCAGGTGCCTTAGTACTAAGGACATATCCCAATTTGTCATAAGTTATAGCCATCTTGACATTCTAGAACCAGTCTTTATAGTTTGGCCCTGCCAGAATATTTTTATCTAATAGTAACTTAAGGCCGGTCATGTTCTGGGTCGCTGCAATTGAGAGAGAGAGGGAACACTTTAGCATGATGCTCTTGCAAGTTTAGAGTGGCTTTTAGTTTATCTAAACTGGATCACTCCCACTGCTTCAGTAGGGCTCCTAGGCACTCATACAAGGGTTTATAAGGCATCAACCATTCCCGGATAAAAAATTAGACATGCCGAACAACCCAAAGCCGGGATCTTTGCTAGATTATTAGGGTTACACATGCAAGTAAACATTTACGACTAAGTGAATACGAAATACAATCTTTGTAGATCGGTCCTTCACTTCAAAGGCTCCTTGTTGTAGTCCCTTCGCTACGATCATGGTGTTGGATATAGTGCCCTCAAAGTCTATTATTGGATCGCAGGTACGTGATTGCAATGATTGAGGCATGACCTATACCGATATAACAGTCTTGCTCAAGATGATAGTATGCTATTTGGTTTGTCTTTATCATAGTTTACATACTTTAGTTCGCTATTGCATGTTGATAGAGCCCATAGGATTCTTGCTTGACTGCCAGCAGTATGATGGCGATCATATACATGGGAGCTGGAGTATATAAGCACATCCTTAAAAGTGTCCCTAGTCGTGGGATTTTCGAGATAGGGCATCGATACTCCAGAGTAGACTAGTGTATACAGTCGAGACCCCGACGAGGGGCGATGGCCAGTCTCACAAGCCATTGGTGTCAGTTGGTTCACCTAAGATGTATACAGGTGCTCATTGGGTTATGAGTATACCGGACAGGACTCGCCGGGAACATGCTAGTTGGTATTATACATATCGTCAGATAGCAGTTCCCAGGTGACATGTGTACAGGTTAGTTTGTCGACCTGAGATCGTCATTTGTCTCATGTGAGTTCCCACTGTGCTTTGATTCCTACCCTACCATGCTCAAAGGAGACGTGCAAATAGGTATTTTTTGGGTACAGTCCTGAGCCACATGGAGGCAGTGAGCGGATCGTCAGGGATTCGTCTCTCCCGGTATTGGGGGTTGATGTCGCACAGTGCACGGGTGGCCATCACTAGAAATACTCGGCCGAGGTAGTGAAGAATTACTGATTTGGATCAGTGGTTTCTCAGGTGGTGATGGGCTTCATGCCGACACGATTTATCGCGTTATTAGGGGTCTGACTGTAAGTGCACGGCGGCGCCCCGGCCGTCAATCCGACGGCCAAATGCGGAAGCGGTGATAAACTTAAATTTTTCTTGAACTGGAAAACCGCCGCACACTAATACCCGGATCGAACCACTAACTAGTCCTAGCTAACAACAAGAAAGGGAAGAGAGATATACCGACGATCCAAGTCCTCCGGTCTTCTCATCATCGTCCCGATCTCCTGCGGAATGTCCCGTCTCCTCCTCGTCGCCGGAAGTGCACCACATCGCCTACTTCTTTTACGGGCTCCCACCTCAATACCGAGGCAACTCGGGCACGAAGCTGGCTAGTCAACGTGCCCAAGATTTTCTGTAGAATATCTAGTGAGCAAGTCTCATTTTGGGGTTTGTGGAATTGCCTTTTGTGGAGGAATTGAACTTGGGGCTTTTTGGATTGAACTTGTGGGAATTTTGCAACATGAAATGAGCCAAACATCCCCACCAAAATTTTGGGACAGCCCCACAATGCTTGGGCCGGCCATGAGAGGTGAATGGAGAGAATGAGAGAGAGTGAGCCAAGGAATGAGTGGTGCAACCATAACAATAATGCAAAAGGGAATCATGAAAGAACATGATAACAAAATACATCCACACTCAATCACCAACCATCATCAAACATGATGGCTCAAAAGTCATTCCATCATGAAGATACAAGTCAAGGTCAAAAGAATGGTGCACCATCATGATACAAGGAAACATGCAAAGACCCCCTTCCACAAAAGCTTATTTGCAACAATGCAAATAAACCCTCCTCCACCAATCTTCGGCCAATGAACGATACAAAGGAAATTAGCCTAAACGGAAAGCAAACTGGCAACTCCAGAAAACTGGTCCCGTAATAAATTACAGGAAAACCCCGATACTGTGCATACACACCCGCATCTGTATTTCGACCGAAATACAAATGCAATGAGACAAAGTCTACACTGTACTATACTAGGATCCGGCTTAAACCAAAACCGGCTAGTAATATCCGTTCGATCCTGATCCGTGCAATACCGCACGTATCTGATCGAACCCTGCCATATAACCATACGGCCTATAGTACAGACTGTCCGATCCTGATCCGTGCAATACCGCACGTATCTGATCGGACCTTGCCATATCTCCATACGGCCTCTACAACCTTTCGCCCGAAAGCTGAGTAACTGAATGTGGGGGACTCTAAAGACTCGTCAACACCTTGGTTGTGGATTTAACCACTAGCACGTCAGAGGTATAAGCCAATACGTAACGGGCTACCAGGTACTGACTAAAAGGGATGTCTGTGAGCGAACTCAGCCTGACAACCCTACTGAGCCTGTCAGTGACAATATCCGTACAGTCCGGTCCGTTCGTCTATGAGCATCGCATGGCGGGCCTAGGGGGCTGGTAAAAGTCAGACCCCCAAAAGCGGTACAAGTCGTGTCAGAGTGTAGCCCAGAACACCCTGAGATACTACTGGAATACCTACCAGTAAATCTCCTTGCCTCGGCCGAGGTCTTCGTGTAATGGCTCTCCTAGACACAGCACGACCTCACCCCCAATACCGGGAGAGACGAACCCCTGAAGATACGCTCACTGCCTCCATGTGGCTCGGGACTGTACCCAACTAAAACCTGTTTGCACGACTCCTTTGAGCCGTGGTAGGGTAGTAATCAAAGTACAGTGGGAACTCACACAAGACAAATGACGATCCCCAGGTCGATGAACTAACCTGTACACATGTCACCTGGGAACTGCCATCTGACGTCTGGTATATGACCAACTAGCATGTTCCCGGCGAGTCCTGTCCGGTGTACTCATAACCCAATGAGCACCTGTATACATCTTAGGTGAACCAACTGACACCAGTGGCTTGTGAGAACGGCCACCGCCCCTCGTCGGGGTCTCGACTGTATACACTAGTCTACTCTGGAGAATCGATGCCCTGTCTCGAATCTCCCACGACTAGGGACCTTTTAAGGATGTGCTTATAGACCCCCAGCTCCCATTTATATGATCGCCCTCATACTGCTGGTGGTCAAGCAAGAATCCTAGGGGCTCTATCAATGTGTAATAGCGACGTGTCAGGTCACTTAAAGCAGTACACGATGATAAAGGTAAACCAGATTGCATACTATCATCTCGAGTAAGACTGTCCTACCGGGATAGGTCCTCCATCAATCATTGCAATCACGTACCTGTGACCTAATAATTGACTCTGTGGGCACTATCTCCAACAATCTCCCACTTGCACTCAAGGCTAATTATTGCGATGTCGCATACTCACAGCCCGTGTGATACCGAACACCCAACTCCTCTACTAGTCAGTCTCACAAAGCTCGTTTGCGAAACTATTGCGTTCGAGGAATAGCCTCAGTGAGTGGATCCGCTTTGTTGTCTCTTTCAATGTCTCTCTATATCTCAAGTTCGCGGAGAAACCCATCTCCCGAAATGAGCAATACCTGTCTTAGAATGTGTCTGGATGTCTGATGGGACATAGCTCATAAATGAACTCCAAATCCAAACTTCTTAGACTGTATCGTCAACTGAACTTAATCAGTATCCTGCGCCATGCCTCCCTCAGTATTGCCTTGGACCACCTGTCCAAAATACTGCCCCTCATCAGAAGGAAAAACTATAACTCTGACAACCTCCTTGTCGTCCAGGTCACCTTGGAAGCCTGGAATGATAACTGTCTCCTGAATGAGGCTGTCGTTATCATATCCCTAGAACATCCACTTATGTTCTAAAACTGCTTCCGACTGTTTCTCCAGGATTGGATTAATGTCAACTTATTGCATCTAGTGCAAGAACAACATCTGGTGTGGTACTTGACATCTCATGATTGACTCAATTGCCTAAGCAAGTGATCTGCCAATCATGCACATCCCTCTCCCCTTTAGTCTGTAAGACACCTTTAGAGAGGGTGACTCCATCACCTGCAGGTACACTACCGTGCCAGGAGTCGTCCATTCTAAATACCCTTAGAATACTGTCTAAGTACCCAGATTGGGAGACTACCCAAATCTAGATCTAAAACCATAGATCTAGTAACCAGTATGTCTGATATAATGTCCAAGTCCCATGTGGAGAAAACACTGTGTGACGACCAAAGTATAACCGGTTGTAGTATAGGAGTTTCCTTTCCTACTCTGTGTATGTCATCCAAACACCATGACATCACACCCTACTACCTTCTCAACAGATCCATCCCCTATTTTGATGAAGTCAAACCCATGACTGTCACGTCAGAAATAGATGATCTATCTCCGCTACATCTGCTTTAGTCTATAAATAGACATAAGCTACCTGTCCACCAATGCTTCCGCTGCTCCCACTGACTACGACAACCCTCTGGCAGAGTCATATAGACGTACACTTCTAAAACTAGTTTAGAACGACGCTATACTCATCCTCCCACCGGGTCTCGCAGCCTGGAACAACAGCAATGGTAATTGTGGGTAAACAAGAACTTCCCTGTCACCGTCCTTGAGGCTACCGTAGTACCTTTCGGGTGCCTGAAGTTACCCACCTTATCTGCGGAGTGGCCAATGGAATGTCAATCTAGATTGAATTTTTTGGTTCCTATGAAATCTTCAGTAATCGTTTGTGGTTCTGGAATCACTTCCAGTTCTACCATACTCCCACTACTGTTTTCTGAAAAAATCCATTATTAATAAAACTGTGGCGAGTCTAGAACAATATCGCTATTGTTCATCCAGATGGTAGAAAGTCAACCCTCGTCATAGCCTGGGTCAACCCACAAACAGCCATTACAGAAACGTGCCTTGAGTTGTCCAGTGTCTGGTTTTAATCATAAGCCGGACAACTCCCCGTACCTTAACACCGTTAAGATATGAACTGTTCTATATCCCATATAGAAACAGAGGCACTGATTTAATTGAACCAGATTCAAATCATGCAGCTGTCCCCAGTGCATGTCAACTAAATGGAAGGAGGCCGATCAGCGTTACTCAACTTAGGAATGCTTCCAATTATGAGTAACCTGAAAGAGAAGCAATTTCTCTTAATCACTAATATCAACTGAATACCATACACAAGTATCTACATCTTCGATCTCTTTGAAGAATCCCGATACTTGCTATACCTGGTTCTCTACTCTATTCAAATACCAATAACTTCTCCAAATTCGGACCCTGTGTTTTCACGAAACACCTGTCTAAAGACTAGAGAAGTCATAAGTAAACCGAATATAGTACGAGGACCAACCCCTCTGTCCTGATGGATCCTGGACAACATACAATACTCTGTATAAGTCCCTTGAGTCTGATAACTCATTCACTGTGTGTCGTAGGTTGAAAACTGTACTTATGGTTAAGAAGAATTACACCGCTGTTTAATGCTCCTTACCTAACCATCCACTGATATAGGTAAATGTCGTAGACATAATTTCAAAAAGGTATATCTCACTCTATGAAAATAGACGTACAGATATATCAATTTGAAATTGGTGCATGACAGCGGATATTCAAAACCAAATATTTGCCGACCGGCAAACAGCCCAGGTGATTTCCTCAAATATCACCGATTACAACGAATCCCGATATAATGAGGATGATCACCCAATTCCCAATAACTTACTCCCACTCATCATCTGTAAAACCATACAGATGTGAGAATCGTACCTGGTAAATACATACCCTGGAGTAAGGACTAATTGGGAAATCAGTTTTCCTTTAACAGTACACAGTGAAACTGAAACATCGAAATGTTTCGATGGGGTATCCTGGTATTCTTAGTAATGCCTCTTCCAGATTCACGACTGTAACCGTATAATTCTTTGCCACCTCTCCAAATCCCTTCATATGTCTTTAGTCTTTACCTTCTGCACACCCCATTAGGCCAAATGGTTTTCTTCCTTCCCTACCGTTCGGCACCAGCCTATGGTTTGGAAGAAGACTATCCAATAAGCATAATGGGTGTACTGTCCCAATCCTAGGAACACTCGCAATGAGAGAGGGTGAAGATAAAAGACAACCAATTAAACCTAATTCCTATTTCTCCTGGACCAGAATCCATCCCCGAACTGGAACAAGTTCCTTTCGAGTTCGTATATAACCATACGATGGAGTATCCAATAAACTGTGGATCTTCGTAGTGATACGGAGTGTCCTGGAGAAATACAAAGGTGATTTAGGATTGGCGAAGGAATACTTGGTTTGGTCGTGAATATCTGTTGCAATTTACTTTGCCCTCTTACTAATCCCTTGCTTTGTCTTAACTTAATACTTTCTGCACACCATCGTTATGCTAATTGGTTTTCTTCATTCCCTACCGGTCGGCACCAGCCTAAGGTTTGGAAGAAGACAATCCAATTTGCGTAATAGGTGTACTACCCCTAAACCAAGGAGTACTCACAACTTGAGAGAAGGTAAAAGGAAAAGGCAACTGAATAATCCTATCCGTTTTCTCCAGAACCAGAAACCATCCTCGAATAAATTCTTTCGAGTTCGTATCTAACCATACGATGGTTTTGTCCAATGGAAGTGGACGTTCGTAGTAATACGGGGTATCCTGGAGAAAAGGGTAAAAGTAGGAGTGGCAATGAGGTTTGCAACTCTGACAATCCAAAAGCCAGTGTTTAAGAAGGTTCGGTCAACTTGGTCACTGAGTCATAGTCTTAGGGTCGGGTCAATGGTCGCTGCCAAAGAGAGAGAGAAAAGAAACACTCAGCGTGCACTCTAACCTAGATCAGAATGGTTACCAATTTATCTAATCTGGAAACCTCCCACTGTACCTCAAATTCTCCTCCAAACCTGAAAGAAGAATTAGTCTGGGTCACCCGAGGAGTAAACTAACTCATCGGTGGGAATCGGGATCCAACTATCATCACGTGATAACGTGACGGAATCCGCTCACGCTACCACACTCCAGAAGGTATGCGCATATCTGGCAAGTTTCAGTTCTTTTGAAACTCCCGATGTGATTTCTGCCCCATGCTCTTATGACCTTGACTTTGGCCAACAAATCATAAGTCACATGTCAAGTTCTACCCGTCATTCTCCAGGTTGATTCGAATCCACCCGCACAAGCCCTTGACTTTGGCCAACAAGGCTATATGACTGTTCCAAACCAACGCATCTATCTATGCTGCATATGAATAACCAACAGCTACCAAACACTGTGCCTTGACTTTGGCCAACAAACACAGCTTGAATACTATTGACTATCCATATGAAATGACGGAGGGCTACGAATGGTTTCTGGCGAAAACCTTTAACGTAATGAACTTGATATCGTCGAAGGAACGGATATCTTTTTAGAAATATAGTGACGACAACTTCCGCTAAAGAGGTCACTCCCGGTGAAGGGATCTCGGCTCTTTCCCCATAGAATGGGGTGCAGGATATTCCAACTGAATACCACGATGCAAAGCAAAAGTAATCGGCTATAGTGAAGTTAATGCCCTGACGCAAACTTATTGTCCAAGGGGTCACTCCCGGTGAAGGGATCTCGGCCCTTGCCTCGTCGACTGAGGAGCAGGATATTCTAAATGAATACCGCGATGCAAAACAAAAGTGAACGTCCTTGCAATAACAGCTTTTTGAAAAGTGTTCCAACAACATCAGATTATGTTTGTTTTAACTTGCATTGATCCGAATCAATGCAGTCCCATCAATTGATCACACCACAAAGAACGAAAATATACTGATGTACGTATATGCCATCCGCATTCGCCACTGGGTCCCGTCATTACCCGTTAGGTTAGCTAACTAACGGCAGAGCGGGGACTGGACTAGCGCGGATGTAAAACATATACAACATCTACTAATATATAAACCAATATATTATATTCGCACAAGGCGTGAATAAAAAATGCAACATCACAGAAATGTACAGCATCACAGAACAAATACAGATATCTGGGATCCCCGGGTTTCACAGAGCCACTACTGAAACCCGATTTTCCCCTGGTCGTGTGGATAGCCTGTGCAATGAAAACCTAGACCCCTACGGGCGCGGCAAGTCACCCGCCAAAACCTGAAGCGAGGCAGCCCCCTTCAGCAACGTGAATGGACCACCCAGCACTTCACGGAATCCGGTAACCTGGGCACCCCTCCTGGGTCAACCTGTACCCCCTACGAGTGCGGCGAATAGCCCGCCAATCCTAGAGTGAAGCCCCCTCCGTCTCAATGCCATGAGATGCGGGCTTGTTGCCCTCCAGAACCCGGCAATCCGTGCACCCCTCCGCGGGGCAATCCTAGTACAGAAAGTAAAATATACATACAACGGGTACATCGACCGCAACCTGGCCGTGCCCTAAAAAAAAATAATACAATCAGGCAGTGACGGCAGTCCACATGTCGGACGCTCGCCCCGCAATATCAAATGTACATAATACAACCACAACTGTACTAGCATTGCATCCAGGCTATCCCCCACGACCGATCCGCAACATCACAGCAAAAACAGAACATTAACGTGAAAGTCACGTTCGCAAATCCGTCTAACCGGGCTATAGCAGTTAGACAGGATTTACCGATCGAGTGACATTCACGGTCGCAGATATAATGTAAATACTGTGAAATAATGTGTTTAAAAATATCCGATAGATCAAAATATAACAAGTGGGCCCCCAAGTACTACTGTAGCACATCAAGAAAATCTGGGCCCAAAATTAATATTCCAAAACCCCTAAAATCACCCCAGAAGCCCACTGGAGAAATTTGGCCCATTGATCTTTACATACTGCGGCGGAACCGTAGCCCAAGGTGGGTTTTCGCCGCGGTTCCGTGCTCCCCTTGATGGATCAATGACCCGAATTTTTCCAGAAGCCTTATAACTTCCTGTACAGTACTTTTATACAACCTGAAAAAAATTTCGAGACTGAAAAAAAAACAACAGAAAACTGTCGTGGGTGATATTGTGTTTTCGGAACATTTCTTCGATCGGAATTGTAAAACACATTACACAAAGCTAGACTAAGTTAATGGCGAGGCTCTGATACCACTGTAAGTGCACGGCGGCGCCCCGGCCGTCAATCCGACGGCCAAATGCGGAAGCGGTGATAAACTTAAATTTTTCTTGAACTGGCAAACCGCCGCACACTAATACCCGGATCGAACCACTAACTAGTCCTAGCTAACAACAAGAAAGGGAAGAGAGATATACCGACGATCCAAGTCCTCCGGTCTTCTCATCATCGTCCCGATCTCCTGCGGAATGTCCCGTCTCCTCCTCGTCGCCGGAAGTGCACCACATCGCCTACTTCTTTTACGGGCTCCCACCTCAATGCCGAGGCAACTCGGGCACGAAGCTGGCTAGTCGACGTGCCCAAGATTTGCTGTAGAATATCTAGTGAGCAAGTCTCATTTTGGGGTTTGTGGAATTGCCTTTTGTGGAGGAATTGAACTTGGGGCTTTTTGGATTGAACTTGTGGGAATTTTGCAACATGAAATGAGCCAAACATCCCCACCAAAATTTTGGGACAGCCCCACAATGCTTGGGCCGGCCATGAGAGGTGAATGGAGAGAATGAGAGAGAGTGAGCCAAGGAATGAGTGGTGCAACCATAACAATAATGCAAAAGGGAATCATGAAAGAACATGATAACAAAATACATCCACACTCAATCACCAACCATCATCAAACATGATGGCTCAAAAGTCATGCCATCATGAAGATACAAGTCAAGGTCAAAAGAATGGTGCACCATCATGATACAAGGAAACATGCAAAGACCCCCTTCCACAAAAGCTTATTTGCAACAATGCAAATAAACCCTCCTCCACCAATCTTCGGCCAATGAACGATACAAAGGAAATTGGCCGAAACGGAAAGCAAACTGGCAACTCCAGAAAACTGGTCGCGTAATAAATTACAGGAAAACCCCGATACTGTGCATACACACCCGCATCTGTATTTCGACCGAAATACAAATGCAATGAGACAAAGTCTACACTGTACTATACTAGGATCCGGCTTAAACCAAAACCGGCTAGTAATATCCGTTCGATCCTGATCCGTGCAATACCGCACGTATCTGATCGAACCCTGCCATATAACCATACGGCCTATAGTACAGACTGTCCGATCCTGATCCGTGCAATACCGCACGTATCTGATCGGACCTTGCCATATCTCCATACGGCCTCTACAACCTTTCGCCCGAAAGCTGAGTAACTGAATGTGGGGGACTCTAAAGACTCGTCAACACCTTGGTTGTGGATTTAACCACTAGCACGTCAGAGGTATAGGCCAACACGTAACGGGCTACCAGGTACTGACTAAAAGGGATGTCTGTGAGCGAACTCAGCCTGACAACCCTACTGAGCCTGTCAGTGACAATATCCGTACAGTCCGGTCCGTTCGTCTATGAGCATCGCATGGCGGGCCTAGGGGGTTGGTAAAAGTCAGACCCCCAAAAGCAGTACAAGTCGTGTCGGAGTGTAGCCCAGAACACCCTGAGATACTACTGGAATACCTACCAGTAAATCTCCTTGCCTCGGCCGAGGGCTTCGTGTAATGGCTCTCCTAGACACAGCACGACCTCACCCCCAATACCGGGAGAGACGAACCCCTGAAGATACGCTCACTGCCTCCATGTGGCTCGGGACTGTACCCAACTAAAACCTATTTGCACGACTCCTTTGAGCCGTGGTAAGGTAGTAATCAAAGTACAGTGGGAACTCACACAAGACAAATGACGATCCCCAGGTCGATGAACTAACCTGTACACATGTCACCTGGGAACTGCCATCTGACGTCTGGTATATGACCAACTAGCATGTTCCCGGCGAGTCCTGTCCGGTGTACTCATAACCCAATGAGCACCTGTATACATCTTAGGTGAACCAACTGACACCAGTGGCTTGTGAGACCGGCCACCGCCCCTCGTCGGGGTCTCGACTGTATACACTAGTCTACTCTGGAGAATCGATGCCCTGTCTCGAATCTCCCACGACTAGGGACCTTTTAAGGATGTGCTTATAGACCCCCAGCTCCCACTTATACGATCGCCCTCATACTGCTGGTGGTCAAGCAAGAATCCTAGGGGCTCTATCAACGTGTAATAGCGACGTGTCAGGTCACTTAAAGCAGTACACGATGATAAAGGTAAACCAGATAGCATACTATCATCTCGAGTAAGACTGTCCTACCGGGATAGGTCCTCCATCAATCATTGCAATCACGTACCTGTGACTTAATAATTGACTCTGAGGGCACTATCTCCAACACTGACTTTATCCACCCCCTAGACTCGATATGCGATACACTTTAGACGAACGGACCGGACTGTACGGATATTGTCACTGTCAGGCTCCGCAGGGTTTATAGATGAGTTCGCTCGTCAGCTTCCCTTCCAATCAATACATAGGCAAATGTTACGTACAACTTGTACCTCTGACGTGCTAGGGGTTATACCCAGTGCCAGTGTGTTGATGAGTCATTAGAGTCCCCCACAGACACTTTCCCAAGTTCGGGCGAAACGTTGTAGAGGCCGTATGGTTTTATGGCAAGGTTCGGAAAATGCACGTGCGTTTTCGCACGTGTCATTTTTCGGGCAGATAATACTGGTCGGCTTTGGTTTAAGCCGGATCCGAGTATTATACTGTGTAGATATAATATTTTTATCTCAGTTGCATTTGTATTCAGTCATAATACAAATGCGGTTATGTTTATACTGATACGGGGTTATCCTGAAATTCGTTCCAGGATCACTTTTGGAAGTTTCCAGTTTCCAGTTTTCTATCACCCGTATTTGACATTCGGTTAAATGCGGATTTATCTTTTCGTCACTTGGGTGAGTCAAGAGGGTGTGTCGTGCTTCTAGAAGTTTCTAGATGATGACAAGGATTGATGATTCATTGATGAATGGTGACTAAGGTTAAAGGTTCAATGTATGCATTAAATGTGTTCATACAAGGTATCTTGTGACTGATTCTCTTCTTTAATCTTATAGTCGCCTTCCCCTCTCCTACACTCACCTCCCTCCTACATAAATATGGCCGGCCCCCTCTTGCTAAAGAGATGATTGATTTCATTTGAAAAAGATTAAGGATTTTGGTTCATTGAAATTAGTATACTCCATTTCTCATTTCATATCGATCCAAAAGGCAACTTCATTAACCGTTCGTCCATAACCTTGGACGTAACGAGAAAAAGTGTTCTACTCATTCTCTACATCATCTTGGTCGTCTCTTTTAGCAAACTTGACGACCGAGTTGCCTCTGTTCAGAGGTGGGAGCCCGTTTAAAGATCCATCGACGTGGTGCCACCTGGACGAGAAGACTGGAGATTCAGGAGATCGGAGCAGCCGCAACAAAGCGTGGGATAATGGTTGAAGACCGAAGGACTCAGATCGTTCGGTATAACTTTTCTACCCACTTTGTAGTTTATTAGTTTAGCTTTAATGGCAGATCCGGGTTATAGTACGCGATAGCGCCAGTTTGTAAAAAGTTTTTGTTCCGCATTTGGCGTCTGTTAGACGTCCGGGGCGCTACCGTGGACTTACAGTGGTATCAGAGCCTCACCATTAAGCTATACTAACTTGTGCTAACGCGTTTAAAATATCGATCGAACGGATTTTCGAAAACCGCAAATTCCAGGGTTAAATTTTCTGTCGATTTTAAACAGTGTCTAAAAATTATTTTACATATCACTGAAAACTAAACAGGCTTTTCTAAGCATTCCGGAAAAATTTGGGCACGTGATCCCACAAGACCTAGGGTTTGACCGCGGAACCGCGGCGCGTTTGTAGGAACAGTGCTCCAACTTTTTCTAGAGACCTTTATTTTGGAAATTGTGGTTTTTGGTAATATTTTTTTGGGCCCAGTTTTTGTTACAGTACAGCAGATGTTTGTGGGGCCAACTTTGGGAAATTTTGTCGATCGAAATTTAAACGTGTTAGTTTACAGTACTTACTTTATATCTCCGACCGGGAATGTCATTCGAGCGGTAAACCGCGTCTAATTGCTATAGTTCTTTTAGACGGGTTTGCGAACATGACATTCTCGTTGATGTTCTGTGTTGTGCTGTGATGTTACGGATTTGTCGTGGTGGATAGCAGTGTGCAATGGTAGTGCAGTTTGGATTTATTTGTAAATTTGATATTGCGGGGCGAGCGTCCAACATGTGGACTGCCGTCACTGCCTGTTGTTTAATATTCTTTTGGGGCACGACCGGGCTGAGATCGATATACCCGTTGTACATATTTTTATTTCTGTACTAGGTTTCCCCCGCGATGGAGTGCACGGATAGCCGAGTTCTGGAGGGCAACGGGTCCGTATCTCATGGCTTTGAGAGGCAAAGGGACCTCACTCTAGAATTGGCAGAGTATTCGCCGCACACGTAGGGGGTACAGGTTGACCCAAGGAGGGGTGCTCAATTTACCGAATTCCGTGAAGTGCCGGGTATTCCATTCACTATGCTGTGGGGGACTACCTCGCTTCAGGTTTTGGCGGGTAACTTGCCGCACCCGTAGGGGTCTAGGTTTCATTGCACAGGCTATCCACACGACCAGGGGAATGTCGGGTTTCAGCAGCGGCTCTGTGAAACCCGGGGATCCCAGATTATCTGTATTGTTCTGTGATGCTTATTACTTTTTTGTAATGTTGCATATTATCACGCCTGGAGCGATTATTATATATTGGTATATATACTATTAGATGTTGTATATGTTTTACACCCACGCTAGTCCAGCCCCCGCTCTGTCGTTAGTTAAGTAACCTAACGGATGATGACGGGACCCAGTGACGAATGCGGATGGCATATACGTACATTTTATTTTCATTCTTTTCTGGTGTGATTGATTGATGGGACTGAGTTGATTCTTATCAATGCAAGATAAAACAAACCTATATTTGATGTTGTTGGAACAAATTTTAAAATGTGTTATTACAAAGATGTTTCCTTTTGTTTTGCAAAGCGGTATTTAGTTGGAATATCCTGCAACTCATTCGACGATGCAAGGGCTGATATCCCTTCACCGGGAGAGACCCCTTGTGCAGAAGTTTGCGTCAGGGTAATATCTTCAATATAGTCGATTACAAGTTGCTTTGCATCGAGGTATTCAGTTGGAATATCCTGCACCTCATTCCACGAGGAAAGTGCCGAGATCCCTTCACCGGGAGTGACCTCTTTAGCAAAGGTGTTTTCGTCACTATATTTTTATAAAAGCTACCAAGTTCCTTCAACGAGATCAAGTTCATTACGTTAAAGGTTTTTCGCCAAAAACCAGCCGTAATCCTCCATCATTTCTTATGGATGGTCAGTAGTATTCAAGCTATGTTTGTTGGCCTTCGTCAAGGCATGGTGCTTGGTAGCTGCTGGGGTATTCATTTGTTTCATAGATAGATGTGTTGGTTTGGGACAGTCGCATAGCCTTGTTGGCCTTCGTTAAGGGCTTGTACGGGTGGGTTCAAATTGACCTAGACAATGACGGGTAGAACTTGACATGTGACTTATGATTTGTTGGCCTTCGGCAAGGTCATAAGAGCATGAGGCAAAAATCATATCAGGAGTTTCAAACATAATGAAACTTGCCAAGTATGCGCATACCTTCTGGAGTGTGATAACTTGAGTGGCTTCCATCAAATTATCATGCGATGATAGTTGGATCCCGATTCTCACTGATGAGTTGGTTTACTCTTCGGGTGATCCCGACTAATTCT
The DNA here is from genome assembly GCA_030015575.1 of Agapanthus africanus. NCBI lineage: Eukaryota > Viridiplantae > Streptophyta > Magnoliopsida > Asparagales > Amaryllidaceae > Agapanthus > Agapanthus africanus. The sequence continues at coordinate 328,381,520 of JASDDO010000001.1, read as the reverse complement.
TCTTTCAGGTTTGGAGGAGAATTTGAGATTACAGTGGGAGGTTTCCTGATTAGATAAAGTGATAACCATTCTGATCTAGGTTAGAGTGCACGCAGAGTGTTTCTTTTCTCTCTCTCTCTCTTTGGCAGCGACCTTTGACCGACCCTAGACTATGACTCAGTGACCAAGTTAACCGAACCTTCTTAAAATACTGGCTTTTGAATTGTCCGAGTTGCATAAGTCATTACTGCTCCTTCTTTTACCCTTTGCATTTCTCAGAACACCCCGTATTACTACGGCCATCCACTTCCATTGGATAGATCCATCGTATGGTTATATACGAACTCGAAGGGACTTCGTCGAGGATGGATCCAGGTTCAGGAGAAATAGAATTGGTTTATTCAGTTGTCTTTTATTAACACCTTCTCTCAGGTTGCGAGGGCTCCTTAGTTTAGGAGAGTACACCTATTACGCTTATTGGATAATCTTATTCCAAACCATAGGCTGGTGCCAAATGGTAGGGAATGAAGAAAACCAATTAGCCTATGTAGGGTGTACAGAAGGTAATAACTAAAGACAAAATAAAGGGATTAGAAAGAGGGCAAAGTAAATTGCGACTGCTATCATTCACGAACAAACCACGTACTTCATCGCCATTCCTATTTAACCTTTGCTTTTTTCCCAGTTCGGGAGAAATAGAATAAGGTATTATTCAGTTGTCTTTTATCATCACCTTCTCCCAAGTTGCGAGTACTCCTAGGATTAGGAGAGTACACCTATTATGCTTACTGGATAGTCTTCTTCCAAACCATAGGTTTGTAGGGTTACTAGGCACACTAACAAGGCTCTACAGGGCATCGACCATGCCAAAATTAAAATTTTTAGGTGCCGAATAACCCTAAGCAAGATCGTATACTAGAGTTTAGGCGATACTAAAAGCAAGTAAACAACTTTACTCTAAAGGGATACGAAATACAACCTTTGTAGATCGGTCCTTCACTTCTTTAGCTCCTTGATGAAGTCTCTTCGCTGCGATCGTGGTTCTCCCGGACCCTTGCATGGCTTCACGAGGCGAAAGGTGCGACCTTGCTTGAAGTCTCCGAGGCCGAAGATGATCTACGTCGAGGGAATTCCGACTCAAGCTTCTACTTCACTAACTAGAGAATTAGTGAAGCAAACACCCTATACTAAAGTGCTAGTCTAGTAGAGCATGGAGAAATAGGAAGTGGGTTCTCTTTGGATTTTTATTTCTCACAAAGTTTCACTCTTTTTTTCAAAACCCTAGCAAGCTTTTTCTCTTGCTCAATGAAGAAGAAGATGAACAAAAGAAAAGAATGAGGATAATGATCAAGTGTAAAGGCTAACCATGGTGAGTGAGTATCATATACTAACTCTTGTAGAGCCATAACCATAGCTAATTTATGTGATGGTTAGGTTAAAGTCCAAAGTAAAAAACAAACCTAGTGGAATTTAGTCAATGCATCTACAAGCTTCCACAAGCTTCATGCATTTTCTAATTTTCCACTAATTTTGTAATTACTTTTAAACATTAAACCCAATCATAACAAATAGGATGGTGTATATCTCATACACACATAATGTTGTATCATCAACCATGATACAATATGATAACACATTTTAACATATATCATATATGTGTTAAAGTAGTGTACATGTGAGAAAAAACCCTAAGTGAATAAGTGTTAGCAAGTGTAAATTAGTATATCTAATATACAATTATACACTTAATTATTAAATCAACACTTGACTTAATAATCCGGTCATATATCATATAAACGACTAACATTCAATGTATCGACTTATCGAATCAACACTTGATTCGATAACCCAGTCATATCATATATAACCGACCGATACAAAAAGTCGCGAGATTAGAATACGGTATCACATGCACGCATTTATTCTCGGTCTCGCACATATCACATACGCGCTCCTATATCGTTTTGCCTGAGCCAGTAAAACCTCTGTGTAGGACTCTAAAGGCTCGTCAATACGCCGGCAGTAGGTGATGATCACATCACGCACCCACAAGACGTCAGCGGTACTATATGGACGTAACGGCTACCCGGGAATTGAGCGATCAGAAGATCAGCAAGCAAGCCCGCTCCAACTCCTGTAAAAGCCTGCCGGTAACACTTACCAGTAAATCTCTATATCAGCCCTGGCCAGGGACTTCCTTGTTACGGCCAATCGAGCACTGCGCAACATCAACCCCCAATACCGGGAGAGACGAAACCCCTCCTATCGCTCATTGCCTCCATGTGACTCAAGACTGTACCCAAAAACCACCGTTTTGCATGCCCTCATGGACGTGGTAAGGTGGAAATCAAAGCACAGTGGGAATCAAACAAGACTCTATGACGATCTCGGGTCTACAGACTAACCTGCACAAGTGTCACCAGAGAATTGCCATCTAACGTGAAGTATAATACCATCTGGGAGTTCTCGGCGAGTCCGTCCAGTGTACCCAGTCTCCAATGAGCACCCGTATACCATCTCTGATGTCAAACACCAATGGATATGGGATCATCCATTGCCCATCTCATGGGTCAAGAAGCGTATATGCTAGTCTACTCTGGTATATCGATGCCCCGTCTCGATACACCCACGACTAGGAACCTTGAAGGATGTACTTATGGACTACCATGTCCCCACTAGTATGATCCGCATCATAGTCCAGGTAGTCAAGTACTCATCCTAAGGGCTTTACCAACATGTAACTATAAAGCAGTATAAAGAGATAAGTATACATGTTAAAGTAAAGTGCAACCAGATAGCATACTATCATGTCGAGTAAGAAAGTCCTCTCTATATATGTCTAAGCATCCAGTATAATATACATCATCTGTACAATACTGGCCTCTAGGACATACATACAACTAACAATCTCCCACTTGCACTAGGGCCAGCTGCTGTAGTATCGCATACCAAGCATCCCGAAGAGTCTCTCAAACTGTATCTGGGGAATGGCCTTCATGAGTGGATCCGCTGTGTTGTTCTTCGTGTCAACCCTCCTGACCTCGATCTCCCGGCGATCAACTATCTCCCGGATCAGGTGATACCGCCACAGAATATGCCTGGATCGCTGATGGGACCTGGGTTCCTTGGCCAAAGCCACGCTCCATTGTTATAGCAATACAAAGGTATTGGATGCTCAATGGATGGAACCACTCCAAGTTTAGTAATGAACTTCTTGATCCAGACAGCCTCTTTGGCAGCATCGTTGGCAGCGATGTATTCAGCCTCCATCGTCGAGTCTGCCACGGTTTCCTTCTTGGAACTCTTCCAGCTAACCGCCCCTCCGTAAAGGTTAAAGACAAATCCCGACTGCGACTTAGAGTCGTCCTTATCACTCTGGAAGCTCGAATCGGTAAAGGACTCCACTTGGAGTTCTCCGTTACCATACACCAAGAGCCTCTCCTTAGTCCTTCGCAAGTACTTGAGAATGCTCTTCACAGCTGTCCAGTGACTCTCTCAAGGATCAGCTTGATACCTACTCACTACACTTAGTGAGTATGCTACATCGAGTCTGGTACATAGCATCGCGTACATGATAGAGCCTACAGCCGAAGCATAGGGTATCCCTTGCATGCGAGCTCTCTCCAAATCAGTCTTGGGAGACATCTCTTTGGAGAGAGTGAGTCCTGAGATCGTAGGTAAAAACCCACGTTAGGACTCTTCCATACTAAACCTCTTTAGTATGGTGTCAATGTACCTGGATTGGGACAATCCCAATATCCTTTTAGATCTATCTCTATAGATCCTAATTCCCAATATGCAGGAGGCATCACCAAGATCTTTCATTGAGAATCTTTGTGATAAGAAGAGCTTGACTGATTGCAGCATAGGAATGTCATTTCCTATCAAGAGTATGTCGTCTACGTACAATACGAGGAAGACAACCTTACTCTCTGCCACCTTCTTGTAGATACAAGGTTCATCTACGTTTTTTACGAAATCAAACTCTTTGATAACGACGTCAAAGCAGATGTTCCAACTCCGCGATACTTGCTTTAATCCATAAATGGATTTAAGCTGCATGCACACCTTCCCGCTGCTCCCACTATCTACGAAGCCCTCTGGCTGAGTCATGTACACGCACTCTTCTAAATCACCGTTTAGAAAGGCGGTCTTAACATCCATTTGCCAGATTTCGTAGTCATGATATGCAGCGATGGCAAGCATGATCCGGATGGATTTAAGCATAGCCACTGGAGAAAAGGTTTCGTCATAGTCCATACCTGGTCTTTGACGAAAACCTTTTGCAACAAGTCTAGCTTTGAAAGTCTCCAGTTTCCCATCTACACCAAGTTTTTTCTTGAAGATCCACTTGCTCCCAATGGGTTTTACCCCTTCAGGAGCATCCTCCAAAGTCCATACTTTGTTTGTGTACATAGATTCCATCTCGGACCGCATTGCATCCAGCCATTTCACTGAGTCCCCACTCGTGATGGCCTGCTCGAAGCTAGTTGGGTCAGCATCAACCATAATGCAATCCTCGCTCCCACCATCAATGAGAAAACCGTAGTATCTCTCAGGTGGGTGAGGAACCCTACTAGATCGGCGGAGAGGCTGAGGTTCGTTTGGAACTAATGATTCCTCCGGTTCCACTAAATCTTCAGTTTGAGTTTGTGTAACCGGAATTTCTTCCAGTTCTACCTTGTCGCCACTAATTTCTTTTGCAAGAAATTCCTTTTCTAAAAAGGTGGCATGTCGAGAAACAAACACCTTTTGTTCCTCGCTATGGTAGAAAAGATATCCATGTGAATGTTTGGGATATTCCACAAACTTGCATAAAACTGACCGTGCCTCGAGTTTGTCCAGATTTTGCCTTTTGACATAGGCCGGACAACCCCATATCTTAACTCGTTTAAGACATGGTCTCTTCCCACTCTATATCTCATATGGCGTGGTAGGTACAGATTTAGATGGAACTTGATTCAATAGGTATGTTGCTGTCTCCAGCACATATCCCCAGAAGGAAATAGGTAACTCGGCTGTGGTCATCATAGAGCGCACCATATCTAATAGGGCGCGGTTCCTCCGTTCCGATACACCGTTGTGCTGTGGTGTATATGGAGGAGTCGGCTGAGAGTGAATCCCATTCTCTTTTAGGAAGTCCAGGAATTCATTGCTTAAGTATTCACCTCCTCGATCAGATCGAAGGATTTTAATACTTTTCCTGGTTTGGTTCTCGACTTCTTGTTTATATTCTCTAAATTTCTCAAAAGCTTCTGATTTGTGTTTCATCAGGAACACATATCCGAATCTAGAGAGATCGTCAGTGAATGTAATGAAGTACGAAGAACCATCCCTGGCATGTGTAGACATGGGGCCGCATACAACACTATGTACCAGTCCCAAGAGTTCAGTAACTCTTTCTCCGTGTCCCGTAAACGGAGTTTTGGTCATCTTGCCTTTGAGACATGACTGGAAAGTGTCATAAGATGAAAATTCAAACGGATTCAAATATCCATCCTTATGCAACTTAGCTAGTCATTTCGCATTGATGTGACCCAGTCTACAATGCCACAAGAAGGATTCGTTCATTTCTGAACTCTTCCTCTTGTGTGTGTTTGTTATGCTCAGAACTGTTGATTGATTTAGAACATAAATGCCATTGCACATCGTGCCTGATCCAACCAACTTTTGGTTTAGAAAAATGTTCATAACATTATCCTGTAATACAAAATTATATCCCTCTTTACTCAATAAAGAAACCGATATAATGTTGCATATCAGGTTCGGCATGTAATAGCATTCGTTCAGAATCAATGTATTACCAATTGGCAATACAAGGTGATATTCCCCGACGGTTTTAGCTGAACAATTGCACCATTTCCAACCTTTATGTCTTTGTCACCTTCTCCAAGTTCTCTACCTTTCCTAAGCCCATGTAACTGATTACATATATGGGATCCTGACCCGGTATCTAATGCCCAGGACGTAGAGCAAATGGAGAAACAGTTCTCTGTAACGAACACACCCGAAGAAAATGCATCAACATGTACTTTCTTCATTCGGGTGGCATGGGAATCCTGGTATTCTCCTATATCCTGTTCAGTCCTATAACTTTTATAAGAAAGAACGGGACCAACGTTCCCCAGCACAGTATAACATGCGGGTTCGGTCAATACATCCATATTATTATCTTTATTAAGGCATGATATGGTCACTACCTAGAGAGAGAGAGAAGGAAACACTTTAGCGTATGCTTTTGCAAGATCAGATTGGTTATTATTTTATCTAATCAGGATGGCTCCCACTGTTTTTATCAAATCTTCCTTCAAACCCTAAAAGGAAAGACTAGCAGGGATTAATTACACCCTACAATTTCGCCAATTTTTTAGCCAGGCCAATGTCGGAACTTTGAGGGAGGTTCCCCGTGCTTTCGCACGGACCTAATTAAAGTAAACCTCGTTTTCCCATAGGCGTAACCCCGTTGACACCTTTCTAGACAGCTACTTGATCGGCTAATTGTCCTGTGTAAAACTCTCCCGGGAGTAACAATTGTTGGAGATAGTGCCCTCAGAGTCAATTATTAGGTCACAGGTACGTGATTGCAAAGATTGATGGAGGACCTATCCCGGTAGGACAGTCTTACTCGAGATGATAGTATGCTATCTGGTTTACCTTTATCATCGTGTACTGTTTTAGGTGACCTGACAAGTTGCTATTACACGTTGGTAGAGCCACTAGGATTCTTGCTTGACCACCAGCAGTATGAGGGCGATCATATAAGTGGGAGCTGGTAGTCTATAAGCAAATCCTTAATTGGTCCCTAGTCGTGTGAGTTTCGAGACAGCGCATCGATTCTCCAGAGTAGACTAGTGTATACAGTCGAGACCCCGACGAGGGGCGGTGGCCGGTCTCACAAGCCATTGGTGTCAGTTAGATCACCTAAGATGTATACAGGTGCTCATTGGGTTATGAGTACACCGGAAAGGACTCGCCGGGAACATGCTAGTTGGTCATATACCAGACGTCAGATGGCAGTTCCCTGGTGACATGTGTGCAGGTTAGTTCATCGACCTGGGGATCGTCATTTGTCTCGTGTGAGTTCCCACTGTACTTTGATTACTACCCTACCACGGCTCAAAGGAGTCGTGCAAACAGGTTTTAGTTGGGTACAGTCCCGAGCCACATGGAGGCAGTGAGCGTATCTTCAGGGGTTCGTCTCTCCCGGTATTGGGGGTGAGGTCATGCTGTGTCTAGGAGAGCCATTACACGAAGCCCTCGGCCGAGGCAAGGAGATTTACTGGTAGGTATTCCAGTAGTATCTCAGGGTGTTCTGGGCTACACTCCGACACGACTTGTACCGCTTTTGGGGGTCTGAATTTTACCAACCCCCTAGGCCCGCCATGGATGCTCATAGACGAACGGACCGGACTGTACGGATATTGTCACTGACAGGCTCAGTAGGATTGTCAGGCTGAGTTCGCTCACAAACGTCCCTTTTAGTCAATACCTGGTAGCCCGTTACGTATTGGCTTATACCTCTGACGTGCTAGTGGTTAAATCCACAACCGTGGTGTTGATGAGTCTTTAGAGTCCCCCACATTCAGTTACTCAGCTTTCGGGCGAAAGGTTGTAGAGGCCGTATGGAGATATGGCAGGGTCCGATCAGATACGTGCGGTATTGCACGGATCAGGATCGGACAGTTTGTACTATAGGCCGTATGGTTATATGGCAGGGTTCGATCAGATACGTGCGGTATTGCACGGATCAGGATCGAACGGACATCACTAGCCGGCTTTGGTTTAAGCCGGATCCTAGTATAGTACAGTGTAGATTTTGTCTCATTGCATTTGTATTTCGGTCGGAATACAAATGCGGGTGTGTATGCACAGTATCGGGGTTTTCCTGTAATTTATTACGGGACCATTTTTCTGGAGTTGCCAGTTTGTTTTCCATTTCGGCCAATTTCCTTTGTATCGTTCATTGGCCGAAGTTTGGTGGAGGAGGGTTTATTTGCATTGTTTCAAATAGGCATTAGTGGAGGGGCTTCTTTGCATCTTGTTGCATCATGATGGTTTTCATGATGAGCACCATCCATTGACTTGATCTCTTCATGATGGCATGACTTTTGAGCCATCATGTTTGATGATGGTTGGTGATTGAGTGTGGATGTATTTTGTTATCATGTTCTTTCATGATTCCCTTTTGCATTATTGTTTTGGTTGCACCACTCATTCCTTGGCTCACTCTCTCTCATTCTCTCCATTCACCTTGCATGGCCGGCCACTCTCTTGGGGGGCTGTCCAAAACATTTTGGTGTGGGTTTTTGCTTCATTTCATGTTGCAAAAATCCCACAAGATCAATCCCAAAAAGCTCCAAGTTCAATCCCTCCACCAAAGGCAATTCCTACAACCCCAAATGAGACTTCTTCACTACACATTCTACAGCAAATCTTGGGCACGTCGACTAGCCAGCTTCGTGCCTGAGTTGCCTCGGCATTGAGGTGGGAGCCCGTAAAAGAAGTAGGCGATGTGGTGCACTTCCGGCGACGAGGTGGAGACCGGAGCTTCCGCAGGAGATCGGGACGATGAAGAGAAGAACGGAGGACTTGGATCGTCGGTATATCTCTTTCCCATCTTGTAGTTAGCTAGGACTAATTAATGGTTCGATCCGGGTATTAGTGCGCGGCGGTTTGCCAGTTCAAGAAAAATTAAAGTTTATCACCGCTTCCGCATTTGGCCGTCGGATTGACGGCCGGGGCGCCGCCGTGCACTTACAGTGGTATCAGAGCCTCGCCATTAACTTAGTCTAGCTTTGTGTAATGTGTTTGCATTTTCGATCGATCAAAAATCCCAAAACCGCATTTTTGCCCGCATCAGTTTTCTGTTGAAATTTTTTGGTGTCGAAAATTTTTTCACGTTACAGAAAAGTGATGTACTGGAAAAGATAAGAGTTCTGTAGAAATTCGATGGACCAATTCCACTACGGGAGCGCGGAACCGCGGCCAAACACCCCTTTGGGCCGCGGTTCCGCCGCACTATGTTGGGTTTTGCTGCATCAATTTTCTACAGTCTCTTTCTGGGCTAAAAATAGGGGTTTTGGAATATTAATATTGGGCCCAGAATTTCCTGATCTGCTACAGTAATGCTTTGGGGCCCACTTGTTAAAATTTGATTGATCGGATATTTAACACATTATTTCACAGTATTTACATTATATCTGCGACCGTGAATGTCACTCGATCGGTAAATCCGGTCTAACTGCTATAGCCCGGTTAGACGGATTTGCGAACGTGACTTTCACGTTGATGTTCTGTTTTTGCTGTGATGTTGCGGATCGGTCGTGGGGGATAGCCTGGATGCAATGCTAGTACAGTTGTGGATGTATTATGTACATTTGATATTGCGGGGCGAGCGTCCGACATGTGGACTGCCGTCGCTGCCTGTTTGTATTATTATTTTGGGGCACGACCTGGTTGCGGTCGATTTACCCGTTGTATGTATATTTTACTTTCTGTACTAGGATTGCCCCGCGGAGGGGTGCACGGATAGCCGGATTCTAGAGGGCAACAAGCCCGCATCTCATGGCATTGGGACGGAGGGGGCTTCACTCTAGGATTGGCGGGCTATTCGCCGCACTCGTAGGGGGTACAGGTTGACCCAGGAGGGGTGCCCAAGTTACCGGATTCCGTGAAGTGCTGGGTGGTCCATTCACGGCGCTGAAGGGGGCTGCCTCGCTTCAGGTTTTGGCGGGTGACTTGCCGCGCCCGTAGGGGTCTAGGTTCTCATTGCACAGGCTATCCACACGACCAGGGGAACGTCGGGTTTCAGCGGCTCTGTGAAACCCGGGGATCCCAGATATCTGCATTGTTTCTGTGATGCTGTACATATCTGTGATGTTGCATTTTATTCACGCCTTGAGCGAATATAATATATTGGTATATATATTAGTAGATGTTGTATATGTTTTGCATCCGCGCTAGTCCAGTCCCCGCTCTGTCGTTAGTTAGCTAACCTAACGGGTAATGACGGGACCCAGTGGCGAATGCGGATGGCATATACGTACATCAGTATATTTTCGTTCTTTGTGGTGTGATCAATTGATGGGACTGCATTGATTCGGATCAATGCAAGTTAAAAACAAACCTAATCTGATGTTGTTGGAACACTTTTCAAAAAGCTGTTATTGCAAGGACGTTCAATTTTGTTTTGCATCGCGGTATTCATTTAGAATATCCTGCTCCTCAGTCGACGAGGCAAGGGCCGAGATCCCTTCACCGGGAGTGACCCCTTGGACAAAAAGTTTGCGTCAGGGCAATGACTTCACTATAGCCGATTACTTTTGCTTTGCATCGCGGTATTCAGTTGGAATATCCTGCACCTCATTCTATGGGGAAAGAGCCGAGATCCCTTCACCGGGAGTGACCTCTTTAGCAACGGTTTTCGTCACTATATTTTCAAAAAGCTATCAGTTCCTTCAACGATATCAAGTTCTTTACGTTAAAGGTTTTCGCCAGAAACCATTCGTAGCCCTCCGTCGTTTCAGACGGGTAGCACGTAGTATTCATGCTGTGTTTGTTGACCTTCGTCAAGGCATAGTGTATGGTAGCTGCTTGTTACCTTTCTGCTGCATAGATAGATGCGTTAGTTTGGGACAGTCGTATAGCCTTGTTGGCCTTCGTCAAGGGCTTGTACGGGTGGATTCAAATTAACCTGGATAATGACGGGTAGAACTTGACATGTGACTTATGATTTGTTGACCTTCGCCAAGGTCATAAGAGCATGGGGCAAAAATCACAACGGGAGTTTCAAAAGAACTGAAACTTGCCAGATATGCGCATACCTTCTGGAGTGTGATACCGTGAGCGGATTCCGTCACGTTGTCATGCGATGAGAGTTGGATCCCGATTCCCACTGATGAGTTAGTTTACTCCTCGGGTGACCCCGACTAATTCTTCTTTCAGGTTTGGAGGAGAATTTGAGGTACAGTGGGAGGTTTCCAGATTAGATAAATTGGTAACCATTCTGATCTAGGTTAGAGTGCACGCTGAGTGTTTCTTTTCTCTCTCTCTTTGGCAGCAACCATTGACCTGACCCTAAGACTTTGACTCAGTGACCAAGTTGACCGAACCTTCTTAACACTGGCTTTTGGATTGTCAGAGTTGCAAACCTCATTGCCACTCCTACTTTTACCCTTTTCTCCAGGACACCCCGTATTACTACGAACGTCCACTTCCATTGGACAAAACCATCGTATGGTTAGATACGAACTCGAAGGAATTTATTCGAGGATGGTTTCAGGTTCTGGAGAAAACGGATAGGATTATTCAGTTGTCTTTTCCTTTTACCCTCTCTCAGGTTACGAGTACTCCTTGGTTTAGGGGTAGTACACCTATTACGCAAATTGGATTGTCTTCTTCCAAACCTTAGGCTGGTGCCGACCGGTAGGGAATGAAGAAAACCAATTAGCATAACGATGGTGTGCAGAAGGTATTAAGTTAAGACAAAGCAAGGGATTAGTAAGAGGGCAAAGTAAATTGCAACAGATATTCACGACCAAACCAAGTATTCCTTCGCCAATCCTAAAATCACCTTTGTATTTCTCCAGGACACTCCGTATCACTACGAAGATCCACAGTTTATTGGATACTCCATCGTATGGTTATATACGAACTCGAAAGGAACTTGTTCCAGTTCGGGGATGGATTCTGGTCCAGGAGAAATAGGAATAAGGTTTATTCGGTTGTCTTTTATCTTCACCCTCTCTCATTGCGAGTGTTCCTAGGATTGGGACAGTACACCTATTATGCTTATTGGATAGTCTTCTTCCAAACCATAGGCTGGTGCCGAACGGTAGGGAAGGAAGAAAACCATTTGGCCTAAAGGGGTGTGCAGAAGGTAAAGACTAAAGACATATGAAGGGATTTGGAGAGGTGGCAAAGGATTATACGGTTACAGTCGTGAATCTGGAAGAGGCATTACTAGGAATACCGGGATACCCCATCGAAACATTTCAATGTTTCAGTCTCACTGTGTACTGTTAAAGGAAAACTGATTTCCCAATTAGATACTTACTCCAGGGTATGTATTTACCAGGTACGATTCTCACATCTGTATGGTTTTACAGATGATGAGTGGGAGTAAGTTATTGGGAATTGGGTGATTATCCTCATTATATCGGGATTCGTTGTAATCGGTGATATTTGAAGAAATCACCTGGGCTGTTTGCCGGTTGGCAAATATTTGGTTTTGAATATCCGCAGTTATGCACCAATTTCAAATTGATATATCTGTACGTCTATTTTCATAGAGTGAGATATACCTTTCTGAAATTATGTCTACGACATTTACCTATATCAGTGGATGGTTAGGTAAGGAGCATTAAGCAGCGGTGTAATTCTTCTTGACCATAAGTACAGTTTTCAACCTACGACACATAGTGAATGAGTTAACAGACTCAAGGGACTTGTACAGAGTATTGTATGATGTCCAGGGTCCATCAGGATAGAGGGGTTGGTCCTCGTACTATATTCGGTTTACTTATGACTTCTCTAGTTTTTAGACAGGTGTTTCGTGGAAACACAGGGTCCGAATTTTGAGAAGTTATAGGTATTTGAATAGAGTAGAGAACCAGGTATAGCAAGTATCGGGATTCTTCAAAGTGATCGAAGATGTAGATACTTGTGTATGGTATTCAGTTGATAGTAATGATAAAGAGAAATTGCTTCTCTTTCAGGTTACTCATAATTGGAAGCATTCCTAAGTTGAGTAACGCTGATCGGCCTCCTTCCATTAAGTTGACATGCACTGGAGACAGCTGCATAATTTGAATCTGGTTCAATTAAATCAGTGCCTCTGTTTCTATATTGGATATAGAACAGTTCATATCTTAACGTTGTTAAGGTACGGGGAGTTGTCCGGTTTATGATTAAAACCAGACACTGGACAACTCAAGGGACGTTTCTGTAATGGCTGTTTGTGGGTTGACCCAGGCTATGACGAGGGTTGACTTTCTACCATCTGGATGAACAATAGCAATATTGTTCTAGACTCGCCACAGTTTTATTAAAAATGGATTTTTTCAGAAAACAGTAGTGGGAGTATGGTAGAACTGGAAGTGATTCCAGAACCACAAACGATTACTGAAGATTTGATAAGGAACCTAAAGATTCAATCTGGTTTGACATTCCATTGGCCACTCCGCAGATATGGTGGGTAACTTCAGGCACCCGAGAGGTACTCCGGTAGCCTCAAGGACGGTGACAGGGAAGTTCTTGTTTGCCCACAATTACCATTGCTGTTGTTCCAGGCTGCGAGACCCGGCGGGAGGATGAGTATAGCGTCGTTCTGAACTCGCTTTAGAAGTGTACGTCTATATGACTCTGCCAGAGGGTTGTCGTAGTCAGTGGGAGCAGCGGAAGCATTGGTGGACAGGTAGCTTATGTCTATTTATAGACTAAAGCAGATGTAGCGGAGATAGATCATCTACTTCTGACGTGACAGTCATAGGTTTGACTTCATCAGAATAGGGGATGGATCTGTTGAGAAGGTAGTAGGGTGTGATGTCCTGGTATTTGGATGACATACACAGAGTAGGAAGTGATATTCCTATACTACAATCGGTTATACTTTGGTCGTCACACAGTGGTTTCTCCACAAAGGAAATGGATTTTATATCAAACATACTGGTTACTGGATCTATGGTTTTAGATCTAGATTTGGGTGGTTTCCCAATCAGGGTACTTAGACAGCATTCTAAGAGTATTTAGAATGGACGACTCCTGGCACGGTAGTGTACCTGCAGGTGATGGAGTCACCCTCTCTAAAGGTGTCTTGCAGACTAAAGGGGAGAGGGATGTGCATGATTGGCAGATCACTTGATCAGGCAATTGAGTCAATCATGAGATGTCAAGTACCACACCAGATGTTGTTCTTGCACTAGATGCAATAAGTTGACATTGATCCAATCCTGGAGAAACGGTCGGAAGCAGTTTTAGAACATAAGTGGATGTTCTAGGGATATGATAACGACAGCCTCATTCGGGAGACAGTTATCATTCCAGGCTTCCAAGGTGACCTGGACGACAAGGAGGTTGTCAGAGTTATAGTTTTTCCTTCTGATGAGGGGCAGTATTTTGGACAGGTGATCCAAGGCAATACTGAGGGTGGCATGGCGCAGGATACTGATTAAGTTCAGTTGACGATACAGTCTAAGAAGTTTGGATTTGGAGTTCATTTATGAGCTATGTCCCATCAGACATCCAGACACATTCTAAGACAGGTATTGCTCATTTCGGGAGATGAGTTTTCTCCGCGAACATGAGATATAGAGAGACATAGAAAGATACAACAAAGCGGATCCACTCACTAAGGCTATTCCTCGAACGCAATAGTTTCGCAAACGAGCTTTGTGAGACTGACTAGTACAGGAGTTGGGTGTTCGGAATAACACGGACTGTGAGTATGCGACATTGCAATAATTAGCCATGAGTGCAAGTGGGAGATTGTTGGAGATAGTGCCCTCAGAGTCAATTATTAGGTCACAGGTACGTGATTGCAATGATTGATGGAGGACCTATCCTGGTAGGACAGTCTTACTCGAGATGATAGTATGCTATCTGGTTTACCTTTATCATCGTGTACTTTTTTAGGTGACCTGACAAGTTGCTATTACACGTTGGTAGAGCCCCTAGGATTCTTGCTTGACCACCAGCAGTATGAGGGTGATCATATAAGTGGGAGCTGGTAGTCTATAAGCAAATCCTTAATTGGTCCCTAGTCGTGTGAGTTTCGAGACAGGGTATCGATTCTCCAGAGTAGACTAGTGTATACAGTCGAGACCCCGACGAGGGGCGGTGGCCGGTCTCACAAGCCATTGGTGTCAGTTAGATCACCTAAGATGTATACAGGTGCTCATTGGGTTATGAGTACACCGGACAGGACTTGCCGGGAACATGCTAGTTGGTCATATACCAGACGTCAGATGGCAGTTCCCTGGTGACATGTGTGCATGTTAGTTCATCGACCTAGGGATCGTCATTTGTCTCGTGTGAGTTCCCACTGTACTTTGATTACTACCCTACCACGGCTCAAAGGAGTCGTGCAAACAGGTTTTAGTTGGGTACAGTCCCGAGCCACATGGAGGCAGTGAGGTCATGCTGTGTCTAGGAGAGCCATTACACGAAGCCCTCGGCCGAGGCAAGGAGATTTACTGGTAGGTATTCCAGTAGTATCTCAGGGTGTTCTGGGTTACACTCCGACACGACTTGTACCGCTTTTGGGGGTCTGACTTTTACCAACCCCCTAGGCCCGCCATGCGATGCTCATAGATGAACGGACCGGACTGTACGGATATTGTCACTGACAGGCTCAGTAGGGTTGTCAGGCTGAGTTCGCTCACAGACGTCCCTTTTAGTCAATACCTGGTAGCCCGTTACGTATTGGCTTATACCTCGGACGTGCTAGTGGTTAAATCCACAACCGTGGTGTTGACGAGTCTTTAGAGTCCCCCACATTCAGTTACTCAGCTTTCGGGCGAAAGGTTATAGAGACCGTATGGAGATATGGCAGGGTCCGATCAGATACGTGCGGTATTGCACGGATCAGGATCGGACAGTTTGTACTATAGGCCGTATGGTTATATGGCAGGGTTCGATCAGATACGTGCGGTATTGCACGGATCAGGATCGAACGGACATCACTAGCCGGCTTTGGTTTAAGCCGGATCCTAGTATAGTACAGTGTAGATTTTGTCTCATTGCATTTGTATTTCGGTCGGAATACAAATGCGGGTGTGTATGCACAGTATCGGGGTTTTCCTGTAATTTATTACGGGACCATTTTTCTGGAGTTGCCAGTTTGTTTTCCATTTCGGCCAATTTCCTTTGTATCGTTCATTGGCCGAAATTTGGTGGAGGAGGGTTTATTTGCATTGTTGCAAATAGGCATTAGTGGAGGGGATTCTTTGCATCTTGTTGCATCATGATGGTTTTCATGATGAGCACCATCCATTGACTTGATCTCTTCATGATGGCATGACTTTTGAGCCATCATGTTTGATGATGGTTGGTGATTGAGTGTGGATGTATTTTGTTATCATGTTCTTTCATGATTCCCTTTTGCATTATTGTTATGGTTGCACCACTCATTCCTTGGCTCACTCTCTCTCATTCTCTCCATTCACCTTGCGTGGCCGGCCACTCTCTTGGGGGGCTGTCCAAAACATTTTGGTGTGGGTTTTTGCTTCATTTCATGTTGCAAAAATCCCACAAGATCAATCCCAAAAAGCTCCAAGTTCAATCCCTCCACCAAAGGCAATTCCTACAACCCCAAATGAGACTTCTTCACTACACATTCTACAGCGAATCTTGGGCACGTCGACTAGCCAGCTTCATGCCCGAGTTGCCTCGGCATTGAGGTGGGAGCCCGTTAAAGAAGTAGGCGATGTGGTGCACTTCCGGCGACGAGGTGGAGACCGGAGCTTCCGCAGTAGATCGGGACGATGACGAGAAGACCGGAGGACTTGGATCGTCGGTATATCTCTTTCCCATCTTGTAGTTAGCTAGTACTAATTAATCGTTCGATCCGGGTATTAGTGCGCGGCGGTTTGCCAGTTCAAGAAAAATTAAAGTTTATCACCGCTTCCGCATTTGGCCGTCGGATTGACGGCCGGGGCGCCGCCGTGCACTTACAACAATTACTCGCAGTGGGTATCGGGATCCAACTATCTCATAGAAGGTATGCAATCTCATTGCAAATTTCAACACTTGAAATTCCCGAAAATATTTTGCCCCTAACCCCTATGACCTTGACAAAGGCCAACAAATCATAGGATGCTAGTCAAGTTCAACCCGTCATTTCTTGATTGAATCAAACCCACCCGCACGACCCTTGACAAAGGCCAACAAGGTCGTACGACTACCATAAAACAATTTGCATCATATTCTTAAGCAGATAAGAACCATTTATCTACCGCACACTACGCCTTGACAAAGGCCAACAAACGCAGCATGAATACTAAATAGTTCTTATCTGAAATGACAGAGGGCTACGACAGGTTTTTCTGAAAACCTATTGCGTAATGAACTTGATATCGTCGTAGAATCGAGTGAATTTTGAAATGGAGTGATTTTGAGGCTTTTATTAGTTTTGCTAAAGAGGTCACTCCCCGTGAAGGGATCTCGACTCTTTCCTTATGGAATAAGGTGCAGGATATATCATATACATCACTATGCAAAGAAAAACTCCAAAAGCAATCAAAACCAAACCGAGTGTTGTAGCATCTGCCAATTTTGCTAAAGAGGTCACTCCCGGTGAAGGGATCTCGGCTCTTTCCTCATCGAATAGGGTGCAGGGTATATCATATATACCGCTATGCAAAGCAAAATTGTAGCTACCCTTTTTTTTAAAAAATTTGATTGTACAACATCTTTTAGGTTTCTTTTCTTTCATTAATCACATTAATGAAGTCCCATCATTTAAGTCACCTAAACATCACAGATAAATACGATGTACACTTATGCCATCCGCATTCGCCTCGATGTCCCCTCGTGCACCGTTAGGTTAGGTAACTAACGGCAGAGAAGGGCAGAGCTAGCGCGGGTGTAAAACATAAGTAATGTCTATATAATATATCATATATACTATATAAAGTATTTATCACAGAACATCAAATGATCGCATCACAGATATCGCAGCAGAAGAAACATATGAAACATTAGATATACTAGGACGTCCGTGTTTTATTTTGAGCCTCTATACAACACGGATTCCACGGTCGTGATGAATAGCCAAACTCACACCCCTAGACCCCTACGAGAGTGGCAAGCAACCCTACCAATTCTAAAGTTAGGAGACCCGGACTCGACTCCTCGAGTTGGTCTCCCACATGACTCCAGAACCCGGTTACTTGTGCTCTCCTCCTTGGGTCTATCCTAGTGCGGAAAAATAAATAATATACAAAAGGTGACATCAACCTCATCCCGGAAGTGCCCCAATAAAAGAATATTACATGCATTTTATTTTACATGAATGAAAATAAAAACTCCCATCTCACATAAAAACCCCCGGCTATTCAGAACGCGACGATCCAATATAACATATCCAGCAACACATAACATCACATGCCATCAACGTAAGTAAATATGCGTATCCCAATTGTAGTTGACATATAGCAACGAAACCGGCGATATCACATATTACGCTTACGGTCACAGAAAAGAAAGTGTAAAACTACAACATTTGGAATCCATAATCTCTTTAGACATCGTAAATCCGAAATATCAGATATTTCGCATTTCATGCCTAATGATTAGTCGAAAATATTGTATTTTTAACACGGCAATTTCCCTATCTTCTGCATTCATTTAGAAGTGTTCGGTATTCATATTTCACATATTAGAAAAACTGTCGCAAAATATCAGATTGCATGTGTTAGACTCTAAAACCGGCACTATAAAGGAAATTGACCGCATTTCATGGCATCGCATCATCCCTATATTGCAGAACACTTGTTTTGAGATCTGTGCAGGAAAATCCAGAAGAAAGGCCAAAAATTTACATGGTACCGATCAAACATGACGCCAACTCAATGATTTGGAATCTGGAATTAATGTAAAGGGAATTCAGGAATTCAATATATCACAAAATACAGAAGAAGACACCAAAAGTCAACATAAGAAAGTTGAAGCCCCAAGGAGCCCAAATGGCCGCGGAACAGCGGCCTAAGCCTGCTTGCGCCGCGGTTCCGCGGTCAATTTGCCACGTCATCAACTTTGCTTTGTACCACAATTCCTATGAAAGCTCCCACACTTCGGCAAGACATGTCAAATTCCAGAAGACCCCAGAACCCTCTGCCAGATCAGCAAACTTTGGGATCAACACTAAACTAGCCTATCATTCTAGAAACTTCTTCTTAAACCCTAGCTTAAACCCTAAGCTAATCCTAACAAACTCCTTCTAGAAGCCTCAACAAACTTTTGGAGGGAATTGTAATTTCAAACCTAGACCTAGGGTTTGGGAAATCTATAAATAGGACCCTAGGCTCACTTGAAAAAAGATTATTCATTTATTGAAATTGATTGATCCATTCACTTTCTTTCTTCATCTTCTTCTTCCACAAGTCTAGTGAGAGGGCTTGTGTGAAACCCTAACCCTAATTCCAATCAAAAGCCAAGATCCGGAGTACCCATCAAGCAAGAAGCCTTGCAACCTTTTATGAGCCGAGCCGATCTTCAACAGAGCAAGTGGTCCAAGCCGATCCGCGACTCAGAAAGCCGAGCGACGCCAAATCGACAACTTAGTTCTTCCTCTTGTAGTTCTTGAACGACTGTAATCAAATTGTTGATATAAATAGAAGGTGATATTCTTTTATCTTGTTTTCTTTAAAATCTTGCATCATGATATCTTTTCAATTCTTGAATGCTTTCTGTGTGATGATGTTTGAGTAATAATCAGCTCGTCGAGGAGTCGAGAAGATCAATAGAATGATGATGTAATATATCTTAAATCGATTCTTGAATCCTACGAGTTTTGTAAACCCTAGCAAGTTCAAGAATCGACGACCCAATTCGTTGCGATGCTTTCTTGATTGATATCGCTCGAGATTGGGGAGTTACGATCGTTTCTTGAAATTGCTAGAGGCTAGAATGTGAATGACATCTACGAAAGAACAAGGGTTAAACGATGAAACCCTAGTTTCATCAAGAAATCCCTAACTCTCGTCGATCATCATCGATCTAGTATCAATCCTTCGAAGGACAAGAACACGAAATCTTGAGATTACATTACGTCTATAGATCCGATCGATTCCTACGAGCCTCATTTAGATTCTTGACATTTTGGTTGGAAATATCATCGAAACACCGATTCTTGATTTGTTTATCAGTTTCTTGATTCTTGATTAAACATCGTGACACCTGAATCAATCGATAAATTCTTGAATCATGTTTTCTTTTCCTTTCGATTAACTTTTCAATTCAAACAAATTAAATACTGAAACGAATCGCACAATCCCTGTGGACGATCCGCACTCGCTTACGATCTACAATCGACACCGTAATTGATTGCGGTCAAATATAATTCTTTGATTGTGAACTTTATTCAATATTACCGACACATAGAAACTTATTCGCTTATTTCGATTTACACAAAAAAGAAATCATTACAATCAAATGAAACCGTTATCGGGGATCATTTGAGTATTTGATTTGATACACACAATCGGAAATATACGATCAATCAAATGGCGCCGTTGCCGGGGATCGCACGCTAATTCGTTTCATATTATAGCTTGAATTGAAAGATTTATTCCATTGTTATTTTTGAGATCAAAATTCGTGCAAACCCTAAACGATTTGTTGTGGTTCATTGCAAGGAAATCTGGAGCTGTTTGGAAATTGAAGAAAATTTTTGGAAAATACCATAATGCAGAGGGAGTCTACAGAAGCTCGCTAGTGACTTTTGGTGGAGTGATCTCACTATTCAACCGCGTTTCCGCGGTGGAAGTACCCCTATCGCGGCGGTTCCGCGGCTACCTGAAGGGATCTCTGTGCTAGGTTTTCTCTGTAAGCTTCTTACCTTCTCCTCTCTCCTCTTTTTAGCTCCAACTAACAGTTTCTGCAGGTTTCTTTGCAAATAATCGTAGCGCCGCAAAAAAAAAATTTAAATTTGTGCGTGATTTTGTTTCTTGGTTGTTTGCATTCTAATATGGATATTAAGGGGAATCCAAATTAGGTGAGGATTTCATTACCCTTCCTAGGCCCCGAAAATCACAAAACTTGCATCCGCATTGACCCACATTAACTAAAAAATATCTAGAGATGACTCTAATGACCGTCGCGCTCAATTAGGACAGAAGAAGGCCGTGGGTAATTCATTGCTTATCCGCGTTTTCTTGTGGTGTCTAAGGCGAGTGTGTCTAAGGCTAGTGGTTTTTTAATTAGGCCCACTACTTACGTAGTGGAGTACCTTCCCACTTACCTGGCACTTATCCGGCCACAGGGGGACAAAGAGGCAGTGGAGGATTCTATCCTGCGACTTGTCTTTTGGCAGTTAGGAGCGGTCTAGAGCCGGACCTAGGTGACCACTAGATTCTAGGGTTTGTGTGCTGCATTTGTTTTGTCACATTATTTTTTCAAAAATCCGTCCCTTTTTCAAAGCAAACACTGCATTCATTCATTTACCCCTAATTATAAGTCAACGCTGCCACTTGTACTAACCCTTTTTAGTACAAGATAGGCTGGACACGGGATTCTAGTGCCCGTTTAGTCCGCGTACCCTTTATCGACTCCGAAGTCGATATTTCTCCATTTACCTTTCCTTTACCCACTACCACACCCACATCGATGGATCCGAATCCATCAAACTTCTTTAACCCTAATCTGCCACCATCCGTTGGTGCGCAGAATCCAGTCCGCATCTCTCTCCAGGAGAGGTGCTACCCTATTCGAAGTCCTCTTTCGACCTGCTTATCCACACCACCAGCCAATGGGGATAACTTTGAGATTAAGCCCCAGTTTATCAATCTTTTACCCAAATTCCACGGACTCGAGACAGAGGACGCTTACGTTTTCATTACCAAATTTGAAAACGTATGCGCAATGATGGGTACGTCACAACTTTCAGTGGATGCTACGCGTCTACGACTTCTTCCATTTACATTGTGCGATATAGCCGAGAAGTGGCTATATAACACTACCGCACACTCTATCACAAATTGGGAAGAATTCGTCGCTGCATTCCTTAAGAAATTTTACCCAATACAAAAGACAGCTCGAATCCGTAGCGAACTGAATCAATTTGCCCAGCTCCCTACCGAACCATTTTCAAAATGCTTTGAACGTTTCAAGGATCTATTGGTTCAGTGTCCTCATCACGGCATCCCGAGATGGGAATTGTGCCGAATCATTTATAAGGGCATTAATCCAAACACTAAACAGAGCCTTGAAAACATGTGTCAAGGTACTTTTATGACCAAAGATGATGGGGAAGCTTGGAAGTATTTAGAAGAGTTCGCTGAAAAATCACTACAGTGGGAGAGTGGAACCCAACAATTGAATAGGGGTGGCGTACACCAAATAGATGTGTCCATAGGTGTTCGAGCTGAGGTGGCAGCAATGCAAAAGAAGCTCGACGCTATGGAACACAAATTTGCAGCAGCCTCCTTAAACCCAGTGTCGCTCCCCAAAACTGTTTGTGGGTGCTGTTCTGATCCGTCTCATTTAACGGAAGAATGTCCATTAAACTCTGCGTTTCAAGGTCATGAGCATTCTAATGCCGCATTTCAAAGACCTAGAAACGATCCATATTCTTCCACATACAATCAGGGTTGGAGGAATCACCCGAATTTCGCTAGGAACCAAAACCAATCTCAAAACACAGTTCCAAACACGAATAATTTTCAAAGGGCTCTTCCTCCACCACAACAGCAACCCCTTCAACTCACTCAGCACCCCTACCAGTCACAAAACTTCCAAAATCAGGTCAACACTCCTACACAGTCTAATCCTATGACCTGTTCTGACGAATTCTCTCAATTCACTCAAACCATGAAATCACTTTTGTCAAATTTCATAGAGGTTTCAGCTGAGGTTAGATCTTCCGTCGGTGAGATAAAGAAAAACTCAGCGTCACAAGCTGAGAGTATCAGAACGATGGAAGCTGAAATCGCACGACTTAAAGCCGAAATGAGTGCGAGAGAAAAAGGGAAACTTCCCTCTCAACCCCTACAGAATCCTGGGCATTACAATGTAAATACCGTCACAACGTTGAGATCGGGAAGAGTGCTGAACAATCATGTCGGCGAAGGTATTGATGATACTAAAAATCATATCAACACCCCGGCTGAGACCTTTCCGCACACACACACTTCTCGTTCTGATTCTTCTTCTTCTACCATACCACCTTCTCGCGAGCCTATTCTCCATTTCCCACTAGGCTCGACACCTCAGTATAGCCCTTCTAGTTCTCCACAGACGGTCCCCACACCTCTTTTGGGACCTCGTCTACCCTCTCTTCCTTCTCCTGTGATGGACCCTGCGCTTATTGTGAAAGCTCCTTACCCGAATAGGTTAAGGGGTAATAGAACGAGTTCAAACAGGTTAACATCAATATCCCTCTCCTAGATGCGATTCAGCAAGTCTCCGCTTATGCGAAAATTCTTAAGGACTTGTGCACTAGGAAGAGGAAGACTCAAGTGCCCAAGAAGGTCTTTATGTCTAATAATATCAGCACTGCTTTTATTCCCCAGCTACCAAAGAAACGAAAGGACCCAGGATGTCCTACAATATCGATTTCGATTGGGGGTAAAAACATAAATCGTGCTCTTTTAGACCTTGGCGCAAGTGTTAACCTACTTCCATATTCTGTCTATGAGCAACTAGGGATTGGAGAGTTGAAACCTGCTCACTGCACTCTCCAAATGGCAGACCGTTCAATCACCAAACCAAGGGGTGAATTAGAGGATGTGTTGATAAAGGTCGGGGAATTTGTTTTCCCTGTAGACTTCATTGTATTCGATACACAGCCTGTAGCAAACCCCCGGGGCCAAATTCCGATGATTCTGGGTCGTCCTTTCCTTGCCACTTCCAACGTTGTTATAAACTGTAGAAATGGTTCAATGAACTTGTCATTTGGAAATATAACCATTGAACTAAATATCTACAATGTTGGAAGTCAGCCATCAGAACCCTCTGCTCATATTTTAGATGTGTGCTCTGTCCACGAGATCGCTCCCGATAGTTGTGGAGCTGAGGAACTTTGCTTTACTGATCTCGATGACATTACCACATCTCTATTTGATTTCACACATGATCTTAGTGATGACACTTTCTCTACACTTGAGTCCTGCACTCCTGACTTTTCTCCACCCGAGTCTGTATCTTTCACAGGCTCTGAGCTTCTTTGTAATAACAAAAATCACTCAATGATTCCACCTTCTATTATTTCTCCGCCTGAATTAGATCTCAAAATTTTACCTTCTCATCTTAAATATGCATATTTAGGTGAGAATGAGTCTTTACCGGTTATCATTTCCGCATCTCTTGCATCAGAGCAAGAGAATGCACTTTTATCGGTATTGAGATCTAACAAAGAGGCGTTCGGTTGGACCATGGCGGACATCAAAGGGATTAGTCCCTTGATAGTTGAACATCATATATATGTGATGGATGATGCCAGACCAACCCGAGAACCACAGAGACGGTTAAATCCCGTCATGAAGGAAGCGGTCATGAAAGAGATCGTCAAATGCTTAGATAATGGTATTATATACCCCATCTCCGATAGCCAATGGATGAGTCCTATACATGTCGTTCCTAAGAAATCCGGCATCACTGTTATAACCAATGAGGCAAATGAGTTGATTCAGACACGCGCCCAAACTGGGTGGCGTGTATGTATTGATTATAGAAAACTCAATGCTGCCACGAGGAAAGACCACTTTCCTCTACCATTCATTGATCAGATGCTGGAATGCTTAGCGGGATGAGAGTATTATTGTTTTATGGACGGATACTCAGGCTATAATCAGGTCCCCATCGCCAAAAAGGATCAAAATAAAACCACTTTTACTTGTCCTTTTGGTACCTTTGCTTACAGTCGCATGCCCCATGGGTTATGCAATGCTCCCGCTACCTTTCAGCGGTGTATGATGAGGATATTCTCTGATATGGTAGAGAATTTTCTGGAGATCTTTATGGACGATTTCTCAATTTTTGGAGACTCTTTTTCTGATTGCCTAGCGAATCTTGACGCTGTTCTTACTCGTTGCAAAGAGAAGAACTTGACTTTGAACTGGGAAAAATGCCATTTCATGGTCTAAGAAGGAATTGTACTTGGACATGTTATTTCACAGAAAGGCATTGAGGTTGATAGAGCTAAGATAGATGTCATTCAAAACCTCCCTCATCCAAAAAGCGTCAAAGATATTCGATCTTTCCATTGCCATGCGGGCTTTTATAGGAGATTCATTAAGGACTTTAGCAAAATTGCTAGACCTTTAACTCTTCTCCTAGCCAAGGATACGAGCTTCCACTTTGACTCGGACTGCGAGACAGCTTTCGACTCACTTAAACACTCACTCACTTCAGCCCCCGTGTTATCATCACCAAACTGGGACTACCCCTTTGAGCTGATGTGTGACGCATCTGATTTTGCAGTAGGTGCAGTCTTAGGACAGCACATCGAAAAGATGCTACACATGATATACTATGCAAGTAAGACCCTGAATGATGCGCAAATCAATTATACAACCACCGAAAAGGAACTTTTAGCGGTTATATTTGCATTAGAAAAATTCAGGCCTTACTTAATTGGCTCTCCTATAGTTGTGTATACTGACCATTCCGCTTTAAAACATCTTCTGGCGAAGAAAAATGCAAAAGGTCGACTAATACGTTGGATCCTTCTGTTACAAGAATTCGGTCTTGTTATCAAAGATAAGAAATGATGTGAAAACGTAGTAGCTGACCATCTTTCACGCATCATTTCTTCCCCTGTGACCCTGCCGATCAATGATTCGTTCCCTGATGAACAACTCTTGAACGTATCTACTGAACCATTCCTAAGTAAAACATTTTTACTGGGACGAGCCCTATTTGTTTAAATATTGTCCTGATCAGATCATTTGCCGGTGTATCCCGAATGAAGAGTTCAAGAGTGTTCTTTCATTTTGTCATGATCAGGCCTGTGGGGGTCACTTTGGTCCTAGAAAGACAGCGGAGATGGTTTTGCAATGTGGATTTTATTGGCCGACCTTATTCAAAGACGCATTTGAATATTGCAAAACCTGTACACAATGTCAGTACACGGATAGAATATCCCAGAGGAATGAAATGCCTCAGCAACCCATCTTGGTTGTTGAAATATTCGATGTTTGGGGCATTGATTTTATGGGTCCCTTTCCCAACTCCTTTGGGAATCTGTACATACTGCTGGCGGTTGATTACGTCTCAAAGTGGGTAGAATCCATTCCATGTCGCACTAATGACAAGAAAGTTGTCATTAAGTTCTTAAAAGAAAATATCTTCTCGCGATTTGGACACCCACGCGCTATCATTAGCGATAATGGGACACATTTCTGCAACAGGTCTTTTGAGACTCTGATGCGAAAATACTCAATCAACCACCGACTTTCTACACCCTATCATCCCCAAACGAGCGGGCAGGCTGAAATCTCAAACAGACAGATCAAGCTTATCCTGGAGAAAACTGTTGCTAAAAATAGAAAAGACTGGTCGACCAAATTGACGGATGCTCTTTGGGCATTCCGAACTGCATATAAAACCGACCAAGGAATGTCTCCATATAGGATAGTGTTTGGGAAAGCATGTCATTTACCCGTCGAGATAGAGCATAAAGCATTGTGGGCTATAAAATAAATAAATTTTGATCTAAACCTTGCTTGCAACTTTCGGAAGCTGCAAATAAATGAGCTAAGCGAACTCCGCGATGAAGCTTATGATAACGCTGTAATCACAAAGAATAGGACTAAGGTTTTTCACGATAAAAACATTTTGAGGAAAACACTTTCACCTGGTCAACAAGTCCTTCTTTATGATTCACGATTACACCTTCACGCGGGTAAGCTCCGATCTCGAAAGAAGGGACCTTTTGTTGTGCGGTCTGTATACCCGCACGGGGCAGTAGAAGTAGAAAATGTTAAAAACGGCACATTTTTCAAAGTAAATGGACATAGACTAAAGCCGTATTTTTCCACTGACCCCATGGAGGAGCTCTTGTTCTTACAAGAGCCAGTTTATTTGGATTAAAATTCCTCCATCTCACCTTCATATCCAGTATATCATTGCATCATCTTTTGAATGAAGGTGAGTGAAAAGAGTAAGTTTTGGGGAAGTTCTTCACTTATATATTTTGCCCCCACTAATAATTCCTCCCAGACTTACAGTTTTTGTAGGTATAGCAATTGGCAACAGTGAGGCACTGTTAAAAACAAGTTTGGGGGAGGTTTATGCTTATTTTCGCATCATTTGCATATCATCTGCATAAGCACAAAACATTTCTTTAAAAATCTATAAAAATTTAAAAATTTTCAAAACCCACAAAAATTTAAAAATTTTCAAATATAAAAATATTTTAATATTTACACTTTTTTGTACATAAATAAGATAATGAAAGTTTAGATAGTGAAAAACTACATCCATGAGATTAGAAAAATTTAAGAAAACTAAGAAAATTAGATGTTTTCTTATACGAACTAGTAATAAGTAGTTATGAGCCGTTGTCCCAAGGGTTAGTAAGATGAAAGACGTCACTAATCTGAGGATAAAAATAAGTCTGAAAAATAGTTTCTATTCTGGAAGCCAAACATTTTGAACGTTGCTATCCTGCTATTCGCACTTACACACGTCTTGAAGCCTGGGATAGTAGAGGATACCTTGAAATGCTCTTGTCTTAAAGCCGATGTATGAAGGAAAGAAAAAGAAAAAGAAAAGTGAATAAAAAAATATAAAGTGGTGAGAAAAATGGACACTGGTTTTGTTATCGCCGAAGGCAATAAAAAAATATATAGCGAGGGTGCTTCTTCACCTAGTGCCCTAAGGCCAACTGGTCTGGGAGTCACTGCTATGCCTGAGGTGGTGCAAGACGAGGAAAATATACCAAATAAGCAAGCACATGAGTAATCGGTCGGTTAGTACCTCAAGAAGTATTAACGGTCGCATGAAAGTGTGTGAGCAATCTCATCTAAATATTCATTAATTAAAAAGTACTGAGACTGATGGGCAAGAGTAAGATAGCTTGAATTGAATTCTCCGGGTGTAGGGATGTCTTTACACACACGCAGGGTTATATGATCCATGTTTGGAAGAAAGATAGGAATGAAGAATAAGACGATGTTTTATTGAGGGAGGACGTGATTTCTAATATCTTTTCATGACCATTAAGATAGGGCTCATGACAACCGAAAAACTAGCTTAGTTGGAAACCCTAATTTTCAAAGCTTTTCTTTTACAATTCTTTTCTTTAAATATAATATTCATGATCTTCCTTTTATTATTGGATTTTGTGGGTGCAATCCGCTGAAAACCCTCAAGAGACAACACTCCTCCTACTAGGGACACCTAGAGGTTTAAAGGCTTGTTGCACATGCTCAGTGCAATCGTGTTGCCTACGAAAGTGTGCTAGTTAGTTTTTCTCTTTCTTTATTTTCTCCTTCTCTTTTTAATAAAATAGTTCGCTCGAGACGATCGAAATTAAGTTTGGGGGAATTTGATTAGTCGAAAATATTGTATTTTTAACACGGCAATTTCCCTATCTTCTGCATTCATTTAGAAGTGTTCGGTATTCATATTTCACATATTAGCAAAACTGTCGCAAAATATCAGATTGCATGTGTTAGACTCTAAAACCGGCACTATAAAGGAAATTGACCGCATTTCAAGGCATCGCATCATCCCTATATTGCACAACACTTGTTTTGAGATCTGTGCAGGAAAATCCAGAAGAAAGGCCAAAAATTTACATGGTACCGATCAAACATGACGCCAACTCAATGATTTGGAATCTGGTATTAATGTAAAGGGAATTCAGGAATTCAATATATCACAAAATACAGAAGAAGACACCAAAAGTCAACACAAGAAAGTTGAAGCCCCAAGGAGCCCAAATGGCCGCGGAACCGCGGCCTAAGCCTGCTTGCGCCGCGGTTCCGCGGTCAACTTGCCACGTTATCAACTTTGCTTTGTACCACAATTCCTATGAAAGCTCCCACACTTCGGCAAGACATGTCAAATTCCAGAAGACCCCAAAACCCTCTGCTAGATCAGCAAACTTTGGGATCAACACTAAACTAGCCTATCATTCTAGAAACTTCTTCTTAAACCCTAGCTTAAACCCTAAGCTAAGCCTAACAAACTCTTTCTAGAAGCTTCAACAAACTTTTGGAGGGAATTGTAATTTCAAACCTAAACCTAGGGTTTGGGAAATCTATAAATAGGACCCTAGGCTCACTTGTAAAAAGATTATTCATTCATTGAAATTGATTGATCCATTCACTCTCTTTCTTCATCTTCTTCTTCCACAAGTCTAGTGAGAGGGCTTGTGTGAAACCCTAACCCTAATTCCAATCAAAAGCCAAGATCCCGAGTACCCATCAAGGAAGAAGCCTTACAACCTTTTATGAGCCGAGCCGATCTTCAACAGAGCAAGTGGTCCAAGCCGATCCGCGACTCACGAAGCCGAGCGACGCCAAATCGATAATTTAGTTCTTCCTCTTGTAGTTCTTGAGCGACTGTAATCAAATTGTTGATATAAATAAAAGGTGATATTCTTTTATCTTGTTTTCTTTAAATTCTTGCATCATGATATCTTTTCAATTCTTGAATGCTTTCTGTGTGATGATGTTTGAGTAATACTCCGCTCGTCGAGGAGTCGAGAAGATCAATAGAATGATGATGTATTATATCTTAAATCGATTCTTGAATCCTACGAGTTTTGTAAACCCTAGCAAGTTCAAGAATCGACGACCCACTTCGTTGCGATGCTTTCTTGATTGATATCGCTCGAGATTGGGGAGTTACGATCGTTTCTTGAAATTGCTAGAGGCTAGAATGTGAATGACATCTACGAAAGAACAAGGGTTAAACGATGAAACCCTAGTTTCATCAAGAAAGCCCTAACTCTCGTCGATCATCATCGATCTAGTACCAATCCTTCGAAGGACAAGAACACGAAATCTTGAGATTACATTACGTCTATAGATCCGATCGATTCTTACGAGACTCATTTAGATTCTTGACATTTTGGTTGGAAATATCATCGAAACACCGATTCTTGATTTGTTTATCAGTTTCTTGATTCTTGATTAAACATCGTGACACCTGAATCAATCGATAAATTCTTGAATCATGTTTTCTTTTCCTTTCGATTAACTTTTCAATTCAAACAAATTAAATACAGAAACGAATCGCACAATCCCTGTGGACGATCCGCACTCGCTTATGATCTACAATCGACACCGTAATTGATTGCGGTCAAATATAATTCTTTGATTGTGAACTTTATTCAATATTACCGACACATAGAAACTTATTCGCTTATTTCGATTTACACAAAGAAGAAATCATTACAATCAAATGAAACCGTTATCGGGGATCATTTGAGTATTTGATTTGATATGCACAATCGGAAATATACGATCAATCACCTAACTTTGTGAATTCCACATATTGTATCATATTCCAGATAAATAGACAGTATTAAACTCTCCGAACAGATAATCAAATACATAAAGTTTCCTAAATGGCTCAACACTTGAGCGGAGTTCAAAAATTCCAGAATACGTAACAGTAGCAACGGTCCAGCCGTAGAAGGATCAAGCCAACGCCTCACATGTGGCACGTCGTACTGCCGCAAACCCTGAGGTTCAAAGGGCAGTTCAAGACGGTCACATAATCGAGTTAAGGTTTGTTGTCTTCTAGAGGGTCCATCGCATCACATGCACTTTTTTCCGAAAGATTTAAAACCCGATAAAAATTCAACACTTGAATGTTTTTCGTGCCGGGAAAAATTGAGTTAATGATATCCGTTCGAACATTTTAATACTTTCTAAATTATCCGGAATAACAATAACGAATTTAAAATTCCCGATCGAATCGACGATTACAGAACAAACCCCTGAATACTCAACACTTGAGTCAAATTTAAAATACCCATAAAAATCCAACAGCAGAATAAAACATTACAGTGCAAACACAAAACCCCAATGTCACTATACCGCCACGGCTCCGCGGCATAAGCAGGGATTTTCCGCGGAACCGCGGTGGTCCGTATGAATCATGTTCTCGTTTTGCACAACAATGCTTAGAAAACCCTGCTGATTTTTTTACGTATTTTTAATTCAGAAAAATCACAGATTTGAAAAAATGTCCAGAGAGGGGTTGATTTTGACGTGTTCAGGTTCGTTCGGAGTTTTAACTTCGTTAACACATTGCCTAATGCTCTAGCTAGACTCTGATACCACTGTAGGGTTACTAGGCACACTAACAAGGCTCTACAAGGCATCGACCATACCAAAATTAAAATTTTTAGGTGCCGAACAACCCTAAGCAAGATCGTATACTAGAGTTTAGGCGATACTAAAAGCAAGTAAACAACTTTACTCTAAAGGGATACGAAATACATCCTTTTTAGATCGGTCCTTCACTTCTTTAGCTCCTTGATAAAGTCCCTTCGCTGCGATCGTGGTTCTCCCGGACCCTTGCATGGCTTCACGAGGCGAAAGGTGCGACCTTGCTTGAAGTCTCCGAGGCCGAAGATGATCTACGTCGAGAGAATTCCGACTCAAGCTTCTACTTCACTAACTAGAGAATTAGTGAAGCAAACACCCTATACTAAAGTGCTAGTCTAGTAGAGGATGGAGAAATAGGAAGTGGGTTCTCTTTGGATTTTTATTTCTCACAAACTTTCACTCTTTTTTTCAAAACCCTAGCAAGCTTTTTCTCTTGCTCAATGAAGAAGAAGATGAACAAAAGAAAAGAATGAGGATAATGATCAAGTGTAAAGGCTAACCATGGTGAGTGAGTATCATATACTAACTCTTGTAGAGCCATAACCATAGCTAATTTGTGTGATAGTTAGGTTAAAGTCCAAAGTAAAAACAAACCTAGTGGACTTTAGTCAATGCATCCACAAGCTTCCACAAGCTCCATGCATTTTCTAATTTTTCACTAATTTTGTAATTACTTTTAAACATTAAACCCAATCATAACAAATAGGATTGTGTATGTCTCATACACACATGAATGTTGTATCATCAACCATGATACAATATGATAACACATTTTAACATATATCATATATGTGTTAAAGTAATGTACATGTGAGAAAAAACCCTAAGTGAACAAGTGTTAGCAAGTGTAAATTAGTATATCTAATATACAATTACACACTTAATTATTAAATCAACACTTGACTTAATAATCCGGTCATATCTCATATAACCGGCTTACATTCATTGTATCGACTTATCGAATCAACACTTAATTCGATAACCCGGTCATATCATATATAACCGACCGATACAAAAAGTCGCGAGAATAGAATACGGTATCACATACACGCATTTATTCTCGGTCTCGCACATATCACATACATGCTCCTATTTCGTTTTGCCTGAGCCAGTAAAACCTCTGTGTAGGACTATAAAGAATCGTCAATACGCTGGCAGTAGGTGATGATCACATCACGCAGCCACAAGCCGTCAGCGGTACTAGCTGGACGTAACGGCTACCCGGGTATTAAGCAATCAGAAGATCAGCAAGCAAGCCCGCTCCAACTCCTGTAAAAGCCTGCCGGTAACACTTCCCGTACAGTCCGGTCTTCTCGTCTGATATGTCGCATATCAAGTCTAGGGGTGGTAAACGTCAGACCCCAATAACCGATAAGTCGTGTCGATGTGAGGCTCATAACGGGTCGAGAAACTACTGGTAACACTTACCAGTAAATCTCTATATCAGTCCTGGCCAGGGACTTCCCTGTTACGGCCAATCGAGCACTGCGCAACATCAACCCCCAATACCAGGAGAGACGAAACCCCTCTTATCGCTCTTTGCCTCCATGTGACTCGGGACTGTACCCAAAAACCACCATTTTGCATGGCCTCATGGACGTGGTAAGGTGGAAATAAAAGCACAGTGGGAATCACACAAGACTCTATAACGATCTCGGGTATACAGACTAAGCTGCACAAGTGTCACCAGAGAACTGCCATCTGACGTGAGGTATAATACCATCTGGGAGTTCTCGGCGAGTCCATCCAGTGTACCCAGTCTCCACTGAGCACCCGTATACCATCTCTGATGTCAAACACCAATGGATATGGGATCATCCATCGCCCATCTCATGGGTCGAGAAGCGTATACGCTAGTCTACTCTGGTATATCGATGCCCCATCTCGATACACTCACGACTAGGGACCTTTATGGATGTACTTATGGACTACCATGTCCCCCCTAGTATGATCCGCATCATAGTCCAGGTAGTCAAGTACTCATCCTAAGGGCTTTACCAACATGTAACTATAAAGCAATATAAAGAGATAAGTATACATGTTAAAGTAAAGTGCAACCAGATAGCATACTATCATGTCGAGCAAGAAAGTCCTCTCTATATATGTCCAAGCATCCAATATAATATACATCATCTCTACAATACTGGCCTCTGGGGCATACATATAACTAACAAGGCTGGTGCCGAATGGTAGGGAAGGAAGAAAACCATTTAGCCTAACGAAGGTGTACAGAAGGTAACGACTAAAGACAAATAAAGGGATTTGGAGAGATGGCAATGAAATATACGGTTATAGTCATGAATTGGATTTTGGAAGAGGCATTACTAGAAATACCAGGATACCCCTACGAAACATTTTAATGTTTCAGTTTCACTGTGCATTGTTAAAGGAAAACTGATTTCCCGATTGGATACTTACTCCAAGGTATCTATTTACCAGGTATGATTCTCATATCTGTACGGTTTTACAGATGATGAGTGGGAGTAAGTTATTGGGAATTAGGTGATCATCCTCATTATATCGGAATTCTTTGTAATTGGCGATATTTGAGGAAATCGCCTGGGTACAGTTTTCAACCTACGTTGAACAGGTTTTGAGTTATTCAACTCAGCGGACTTATACAGAGTATTGTATGTTGTTCAGTGTCCGTCAGGACAAAGGGGCAGGTCCTCATACTATGTTCTGTTTACTTGTGACTTCTCTAGTTTTTAGACAAGTGTTTCGTAGAAATACAATGTCTAAGTTTTGAGAAGTTGTGGGTAAAAGAATAAAGTAGAGAACCAGGTATCGCAAGTATCGAGATTCTTCAAAGAAATCGAAGATTTAGATTCTTGTGATTGGTATTCAGATGATAGTAATGGTTTTGAGAAACTTCTTTCTCTTTCAGGTTACTCATAATTGGATGTATTCCTAAGTTGAGTAATGCTGATTAGCCTCTCTCCATTAAGATGATATGCACTGAAGACAGCTGCATGATTAGAATCTGGTTCCAATTAAATAAGTGCCAAATGTTTCTGTATTGGATATAGAATGGTTAATATCTTAACGATGTTAAGGCACGGTGAGTTGTCCAGTTTATGCTTAAAACCAGACACTGGATAACTCAAGACACGTTTCTATAATGGAAGTTTGTGGATTGACCCTGGCTTTGACGAGGGTTGACTTTCTACCATCTGGAAGATCAATAGTGATATTGTTCTTGACTCGCCACAGTTTTAATAAAATGGATTTTTTCAGAAAAGAATAGTGGGAGTATGGTAGAACTGGAAGTGATTCCAGAACCGCAAACGATTACGGAAAATTTAATAGGACCTATATATTCAATCAGGTTTGACATTCCAATAGCCACTCCGTAGATATGGTGGGTAACCTCAGACACCCGAGTGGTACTCCGGTAGCCTCAAGGACGGTGACAGGGAGGTTCTTGTTTACCCAGACTTGACACTACTGTTGTTCCAGACTATGAAACTCGGCAAGAGGATAAGTATAGCGTCGTTCTAAACTATCTTTAGAAGTGTACATATATATTATTCTGCCAGAGGGTTATTGTAGTCAGTGGGAGCAGCGGAAGCATAGTGGGAAAGTAGCTTATGTCTATTTATAGACTTCAGCAGTTATAGCGGAGATAGATCATCTAATTTTGATGAGACAGTCATGGCTTTGACTTCATCAGAATAGGGGATGGATCTGTTGAGAAGGTAGTAGGGTGTGATGTCCTGGTATTTGGATGACACACACAGAGTAGAAAGTAAAATTCATATACTACGATCGGTTGTATTGTGGTCGTCAAACAGTTGTTTCTCCACAAAGGATATGGATATAATATCAGACATTCTGGTTACTAGATCTATGGTTTTAGATCTAGATTTGGGTAGTTTCCCAATGTGGGTACTTTGACAATATTCTAATAGTATTTTAGAATAGATGACTCCTGGCATGGTGGTGAACCTGCGGTGATGGAGTCACCCTCTCTAAAGGTGTCTTAGAGACTAAAGAAGAGAGGGAAGTGCATGATTGGCAGATTACTTGCTTAGGCAATTGAGTCAATCGTGAGATGTCAAGTACTACACCAGATGTTGTTTTTGCACTAGATGCGATAAGTTTATATTAATCCAATCCTGGAGAAACATAAGGAAGAAGTTTTAGAACATAAGTGCATGTTCTACGGATTTGATGACAACAGCCTCCTTCGGGAAACGGTTATCATTCCAGGCTTCCAAGGTGACCTGGATGACAGAGTGATTGTCAGAGTTATAGTTTTTTCCTCTGACGAGGGACAGTATTATGGACAAGTGGTCCAAGAGGATACTATGGGAGGCATGGTGCTGGATACTGATTAGGTTCAGTTATCAATAAAGTCTAAGAAGTTTGGATTTGGAGTTCATTTATGAACTAGGTCCCATCACATACTCAGACATATTCTAAGACAGGTATTACTAGATTCGGGAGATGGTTTTCTCCGTGAACTTGAGATTAAGAGAAACATAGAAAGAAACATCAGGGCGGATCCACTCACTGAGGCTATTTCTCGAACACAAGAGTTTTACAAACTAGCTTTGTGAAACTGATTAGTAGAGGAGTTGGGTGTTCGGTATCATACGGGCTGTGAGTATGCGACATCGCAATAATTAGCCTTAAGTGCAAGTGGGAGATTGTTGGATATAGTGCCCTCAAAGTCTATTATTGGATCGCAGGTACGTGATTGCAATGATTGAGGCAGGACCTATACCGATATAACAGTCTTGCTCGAGATGATAGTATGCTATCTTCTTTGTCTTTATCATAGTTTACATACTTTAGTTCGCTATTGCATGTTGATAGAGCCCATAGGATTCTTGCTTGACTGCCAGCAGTATGTTGGCGATCATATACGTGGGAGCTGGAGTCTATAAGCACATCCTTAAACGTGTCCCTAGTCGTGGGAGTTTCGAGACAGGGCATCGATACTCCAGAGTAGACTAGTGTATACATTCGAGACCCCGACGAGGGGCGATGGCCGGTCTCACAAGCCATTGGTGTCAGTTGGTTCACCTAAGATGTATACAGGTGCTCATTGGGTTATGAGTACACCGGACAGGACTCGCCGGGAACATGCTAGTTGGTATTATACATATCGTCAGATAGCAGTTCCCAGGTGACATGTGTACAGGTTAGTTTGTCGACCTGAGATCGTCATTTGTCTCGTGTGAGTTCCCACTGTGCTTTGATTCTTACCCTACCACGCTCAAAGAAGATGTGCAAACAGGTATTTTTTGGGTACAGTCTCGAGCCACATGGAGGCAGTGAGCGGATCGTCGGGGATTCGTCTCTCCCTGTATTGGGGGTTCATGTCGCACAGTGCATGGGTGGCCAAACCCTAGAAATCCTCGGCCGAGTTAGTGGAGAATTACTGATTTGGATCAGTGGTTTCTCAGGTGGTGATGGGCTTCATGCCGACACGATTTATCGCGTTATTAGGGGTCTGACTTTATCCACCCCCTAGACTCGATATGTGATACTCTTTAGACGAACGGACCGGACTTTACGGATATTGTCACTGTCAGGCTCGGTAGGGTTTATAGATGAGTTCGCTCGTCAGCTTCCCTTCTAATCAATACATAGGCAAACATTACGTACAGCTTGTACCTCTGACGTGCTAGGTGTTATACCCAGTGCCAGTGTGTTGATGAGTCATTAGAGTCCCCCACATACACTTTCCCAAGTTCGGGCGAAACGTTGTAGAGGCCGTATGGTTTTATGGCAAGGTTCGGAAAATGCACGTGTGTTTTTGCACGTGTCATTTTTCGGGCAGATAATACTGGTCGGCTTTGGTTTAAGCCGGATCCGAGTATTATACTGTGTAGATATAATATTTTTGTCTCAGTTGCATTTGTATTCGGTCGTAATACAAATGCGGGTATGTTTATACTGATACGGGGTTATCCTGAAATTCGTTTCAGGATTACTTTTGGAAGTTGCCAGTTTCCAGTTTTCTATCACCCGTATTTGACATTCGGTTAAATGCAGATTTATCTTTTCGTCACTTGGGTGAGTCATGAGGGTGTGTCGTGCTTCTAGAAGTTTCTAGATGATGACAAGGATTGATGATTCATTGTTAGCATTAAATGAATGCTGACTAAGGTTAAAGGTTCAATATATGCATTAAATGTGTTCATACAAGGTGTCTTGTGACTCATTCTCTTCTTTAATCTTATAGTCGCCTTCCCCTCTCCTACACTCACCTCCCTCCTCCATAAATATGGCCGGCCCTCTCTTGCTAAAGAGATGATTGATTTCATTTGAAAAAGATTAAGGATTTTGGTTCATGGAAATTAGTATACTCCATTTCTTATTTCATGTCGATCCAAAAGGCAACTTCATTAACCGTTCGTCCATAGCCTTGGACGTAACGAGACAAACTGTTCTACTCATTCTCTAAATCATCTTGGACGTCTCTTTTAGCAAACTTGACGACCGAGTTGCCTCGGTTCAGAGGCGGAAGCCCGTTTAAAGATCCGTTGTAACGTTCTAAAAATAATTAAATAAATAATTAAATAAATAAAATCGTTTAAGTGAATTTTATGATTTTCGGTAAAGTAAAACGTATTTTTCGTAAAACTAAACC
This sequence comes from Agapanthus africanus, assembly GCA_030015575.1. NCBI lineage: Eukaryota > Viridiplantae > Streptophyta > Magnoliopsida > Asparagales > Amaryllidaceae > Agapanthus > Agapanthus africanus. The sequence goes on along the minus strand of JASDDO010000001.1, from coordinate 328,343,930 downwards.
GTAATTATTTTTCACTATAAATTTAAAAATACCTATTTTAATTATGTTATTACTAGTAAATGGTGTTTATTTAGTCACTTATAAATTTTTAATTTAATTAAATATTTTTCCTAAATTAATTATTTTAAATATTAACATAAGCTTTATTTATACACTAAATTAGTGTAAATTTCAAATTTGAATGGGTTTAATTTGTAAAAATGAACCATTGCATAGTAGAATTTAGTGTGCATTATGCAAAATTTATTTGCAAATTTTTTCAATGATTCTAGAATTTTCTTGAGTTGTTTTAGAAAAGAAATAAAAGAAAATTAAATAAAAGGTTGAAAAGACATAAAAGAAAATTAAATAAAAGGTGATAGTTTGGAGGAAACTTCTACATCATTCTTCACTCTTTCATTCTCTCCCTCACCTGCCTAATGTGGCCGGCCACCTCCCCAAGGCAGCCCCCCATTTTCCTCTCTTGATTTTGCTTCAAAAATCCTTAAAAATTCTTCAAAAATTCAATAAAAATCCACAAAATCCTAATAAATTCATACCCTCCATTCTTTGCTCTTCTTTACATGGATTTTGGAGATGGAAAGCATTCATTTTGGAGGCTTATTTTCATGTTTGGATTTCTTGTGTGAAGGTATAAATCTTTTTCTTTTGATTTATTTTTATTAGATATTTCATTTAAGCATAATTAGATTTAATAAATTAATTCTATTTACAAGTTTTAAAAATTCAAGTTAGAGTTATGAAATTAGGTTATGGTTTTTATTAATTAAGTAGGGTTATAATAATTAGTTTAACACTTTTAGAATTGGCAAATCCTGCATGGTTGTTGAATTATAATTTGTTCATTTAAAATTGTTTAAATTAAATATTTTTGCTAACTAAATTTCTATAAAATATATATATTGGTGTTAATAAATTATAATTTATATTTTTATCACTATATTATGGTTTTAATGAGAGTATTAACTTGTTGGTGGAATGAAAAACTCAATTTGGTTACTAGTTTTTATTGATAATTGATAAATTGTAAGAAAAATGCTATTTTTGCTAACTAGAATTTGGAAATTCTTAAATAAATGCGATTGAAAATCTAATTTATGCTTTCATTATATTACCATCATTATAAATTGTAGTTTGATAAGTTAATTCATGCAAAATCAAGTTTTGTTGTGGAATTGTGGAATTTTGCTTGTAAGATGTGGAAAATTGACAAAAGTTGCAAACTAGGAATTTTGTTTTAATGCAAATTAGTGTGAGAAAAATATGGTAATGGTTTCTACAATCTAGTTAGGTTATTTAATAAATAATATGACCATTAGTTTCATCAAACGTCAAGTTTTGAATTAAAACGGTGAATTGACATTTTCAAGGTTTACAGAATTGGATGATTTGATCGATTTTAGGGTTCCGATGATTTGAACCAAGTTTTATATTATAAGTAATGGTTTTTGAAACTACGGGTTGTTTATTGGTTTTTATCTCGATCAATCGAAGTTTGTACGTCGATATCGAGCAATATTTGGTTCTTTTGCGTGAACGGGACATAGGTTTTAACCTATGCGCGTTCCGTGCGTCGTTTTGACTTTTGTCCGTGATTCAGTTTACGATACTATATATGTTTCCGTATAAGTACCCCTCACGTGGACTGCGGGCGATGAAGAAGTGGATGGCGACACCGTCTTCGGCAGACAAGGACTAGGTGAGTAGATGTATATCTATGGGGGGAAGTCGGGTGGATGGCGTTTAGCACCCCCGCAACGTAGAATAGGAATAGTACTTATTGACATTAGGAAACCAGATGTGACGCTAGATTCTTAATGAGTAGGACCCTAGTAATGACCCTAGGCTGGACTAGACTGATTTAGGAAGATCATACCAGAGGACGAATATCTTGGAGGAGATTCATAGGTTTCAGGCAGATACACGCACACGCACACACTAAGACTCGACGTGGTGTATACGTGTATGTGTATATATATATAGGACTAGGTGTAGGTATATATATATACACAATACGTATATGTGATACAAGGATGTGACATGATACACGGGGATGAAACAATATAACTTGGCTGATGCCGTGATTCTTGGCTACGGTCGTGTTATGATGTTAGCGGATCATTAGGAAATGAGTTAATGAATAGGTATACATAGATAATAAAGCGTGGTGATGATATTGAGGTACATGGGACTCTAAAATAGCACCCGGACCGTAACATGTGATTGAAATTCTGATATGATATATGTGTCACTTGATTACGACATCATATAGGTGTGACCTGATGTCGATATCATATAGGTTTAACTTGATGTCGATATCATATAGGTGTGACTTGATGATGATATGATATAAGTGTGACTTAATCACAATATGACACATATGACATGATATTTTTGAGGATAAATTAACGATGTATATTTATGCTGGCAATGATATATGATTGATGTACGCGAGTACAATATAGTACCTTGATCATGACATGTATTAATGATGATATTATACGAATGATAAGACACGTAGGTGATACTTGACCCGTACCCCGATATTGGGATGCCGTATGATGGATTTTACCATACGAGGCATAGATGTGATGATTGATCCGCACTCTTGATTTGAGGAAGCCGTACAACGTACGTGACGCTATTGAGGCTGAATCGCCGACTATTAGAGATATGGACTCAGACTTTAGGTGCACTTTTATTTCTTATCGATTAGTTTCTTAGGTTTAGTTCCTTAGGAGGTTAAATGGACACTAGTTCAGGCTCGAGACATATAGTTGTAGTTATACCTATATATCAAATGAGTGGATAATACACATCCGTCTTTACTTTCAGACTGTAATCATCATGGTGCATGCTCATTCACATGTTTCTATAATCAGTATAAAACTCTGCCTGTTAGGACACCAGCACCATTACCAATGATGCGCATATTCCACGCACACTTATTTGCCGGCTCACACACATCATCATCGGTAATTGCTATGTCACGTACACTTTAGATCATATTATCTTTTATTGATAGAATCAGCAAACAGCTAGATCGATATAATATTGTGATTACTATCTGATGTTAGTCTAGACATGGCATTTATTACTTAAACATTCATGCATTCATATTTTCATGTTATCATCCAGTATTATGGGGCATATGCCGACATTTATCATATACTTACTCATGATTTTTGGGATTTTGGATTTATATAAGATTTCTGGATTTCTGGGGAAAACCGCAAGAATACATAAAAACTTCTCTCTCTCCTCCTCTCTTTTTAAAACATAAGATGCGGTTTTATCGTGATGTATGTGTCATCCACCATGAGATTTCATGTTTTCTGTTGGATTTCGAGACCCGATTCGAGGAGTGGATGAACAGTCTCGGGTACATGGTGGGCCCGGTATGGTACCCCGGGGCAAGAAGATCGAGTTGTAGACGATGAGCCTGGCAGGGGAAAGCTACCTACCGGTGATGTCTGGCACGGCGGATATCCGGAGGATACCGGCCGTTGTCGTGAGATTTGATGATATGGGCCGATCCGGACTGACGGAGCCTGAGATATTGAGACTATGAGACATTGAGATTATGAGGTATTGAGACTTGAGATTTACATGTTTTGTGTCGATTCTCGACACGGATTTCCATAGATTTCATTGTTGATATTTCAGATTTCTATACACATTTTACTATGATAAAAGCTAAAGATTTCTCATACTGATATATCTAGATTTCAGGATTGGTTATTTTACATTCATGGTGCATGCATACTCAGCCATATGACATAGTACTATATGAGGCACTGACACGAGCACGGAGTATTTTCATTTACACGTAGTATTACCCTACTATTACTAGATGATTGGGATATAGTAGTGTATTATTATGACCTAGGACAGCGTCGTGCATTCGATTTCTTTTCACAGATATCTTCTACTGACGAGTTGGCAAGTCACTCCCGTTGTGCCAAATTTTATTACAGGTTCGATGTACAGGTTTCCCTGGCAGCTTGCTGGCACATCATTTTCATTCCGGGTGATTTGCACGGTAGGTTGGTTCATTTGTATCTGGACCGCCATTGTACTTTTATTATTTCATTTGTATCTAGAAAGCTCCATCAACCAAACTTGTATTACTTGATAGTTACTGGACCGGTTATTTTTATTTCGACCTTAGAGTCGCGCTTGTATTATCATGATATCTGGTGGATTTGTTTTCTTTTGAGTTTTGAGCCTCGTCCTTTAGCGTTGTATACTTTTGTGCATTGGTGTGGTTGTTTCCGTCTTTTGGCGTAGAGCTAGCTCCCGTTGGGGATGCTTTTTATTGATTGTATATATTATACTTGTTGTACCCGTTTGGGGCCATTTTTTACAGAGGATACCCTGCCGAAATTTTTAGGAAAATTTGCTGATGCTTTTAAACTTGTTTTCTTCATGTTTTCTTTTACTTCTTCTTCTTTTATATGGTTAGATTTCTGGGCTTCGGCTTACTTAGGTTACGTTGCGCCTCTAGACGTTTCGTAATCTAAGTGCCGGTCACGTTCCGTACTTTTGGGTCGTGACAAAGTTGGTATCAGAGCGCTAGGTTTAACCCTTTATATGTCTAGGGTGACCCTTGGTTGATGGAGTAGGCGACTTAGGTAGAGTGACGTACCGTGGGTATGATCTGCGGCATACTTACGATACGCTACTCTTCTTAAGTAGCCTTAGGCTGTACATTTGTTTGCACCGCATTTCATTCATTCCTTTGATCTATCTTTGTCGATATCGGAGGGTGGTTTCTGTTACCACGGGCGCACGGGCAGAAGGAGCTGCGGCTCGAATGCGATAACCATTAGGGTATCGGTTATTCTTGAGGATTGAAGCATTGTTTAGCGTGATGGAGAAGGGTATTCACATGCCGTCCAGACGAAGTTAAAGGATTCGAACGATTGTCAGAAACCCATTTTCCCAAGTTTAAAGTATTCGGAAGAACATGCAGGTATTTCGATGGACCCTCTAGAAGAATGAAACCCTAACTCGACATAATGACCACGAGAACGCCCTTGAACCTTAGGGTTTACTGCAGTTCTGCGGTGCCATTAGTGAGGCTTGGGTTTGCCTTTCTACGGCTGGACCATCGATGCTGGGGTATGTACCGGATATTTTTAAACTGTACTTGAGTGTTGAGCTCTCGGGGAATTATGGGATTTTGATGGATCGATCGAAAAGTTTAATGTAGTCCGGATATCAGGTGAAGGGATCGACTACGTGGAAGACTCTAGACATGAGTATTGCCGTTGGTAGCGCAGTCAGCACATCTATGAAGAGACGAGTTCGAAGCAGTCAACACCTGAGGAAAGGGGGAAAGAGGCGCACATTGACGATAGTGTTTACGATTGCGATTTGGTGATTTGAATTTCATATTTTAGTTGATTGGATTTTGGTATTTTGAGGACTTTGATCTACGATTAGTATTTCTTATGTGTATCTTCATTACATTCTATCTGTGTTTCATATATCAGTTGTATTGATGTTGTTTAGTACATACCCAGTGCACTTGATTTGGTTTTTATACATTTTGAGATTTGGATTTGATTTCGTGCATATGGGTTACACATGATTTTGACATATGCTTCGACCCAGTTTTCATGCATTTTCGTACCGTGATTTCGATTTTGATATTCGGTATATGTTTTCGTGCACCATGTGCACCTGATTGAGATTCTTGCGCACACTTGGCGCACTTGATGCGATTTTGGGCATACCAGATGCACTAAATCGGGGTTTTGTACAGATTAGATGCACCTGATATTGAGTCGTGCACGCCTGTTGCACTTGACAGATATTTTTGGTGCACACCTGTTGCACTTAGTTTTGTTTTTGTGTGTATTCATGGTATCTATATTTGGTCGATTTCAATGCGCACCGGACGCACATGATATTTTTATGATGTGATTGGGATTGATTTCAGTTGAGCAGTATGTTTTTATAATCATTACTATTGATTTAGTAACCAGGCGGGACGTGTATGTTAAATAAAAGATATATATATATATATATATATATATATAGCTATTTTTTAAAAAATAAACGTCCGCTACTTATGCCGTGACACGTGCATCGCACGACGATTTTTAAGAGGGGTTTTTGTATGCTTCTTTATTAAGATGTTCAGATGATTTTACAACGATACGCACTATATATATATAAGTTATAGTTTTGATATATATTATGTTGGTTTTCGTACTGGATTTTGATATTTTATCTTTACCATAACTCCGATAATTGCGTATGCTTGACGGAGTTGATTTTAGTTATGTATTGATAATTTCGGAGCTCCGACGATTTGAGTGTTTTGCTAAATGTTTTAGTATTTGGAGGGAGAGTTTTAATTTAAATTCGGGGACCGAATTTCTTAAAGGGGGGAAGATTGTAACGTTTTAAAAATAATTAAATAAATAATTAAATAAATAAAATCGTTTAAGTGAATTTTATGATTTTCGGTAAAGTAAAACGTATTATTCGTAAAACTAAACCGTAATTATTTTTCACTATAAATTTAAAAATACCAATTTTAATTATGTTATTACTAGTAAATGGTGTTTATTTAGTCACTTATAAATTTTTAGTTTAATTAAATATTTTTCTTAAATTAATTATTTTAAATATTAACATAAGCTTTATTTATACACTAAATTAGTGTAAATTTCAAATTTGAATGGGTTTAATTTGTAAAAATGAACCATTGCATATTAGAATTTAGTGTGTATTATGCAAAATTTATTTGCAAATTTTTTTAATGATTCTAGAATTTTCTTGAGTTGTTTTAGAAAAGAAATAAAAGAAAATTAAATAAAAGGTTGAAAAGACATTAAAAGGTGATAGTTTGGAGGAAACTTCTACATCATTCTTCACTCTTTCTTTCTCTCCCTCACCTCCTTAATGTTGCCGGCCTCCTCCCCAAGGCAGCCCCCCATTTTCCTCTCTTGATTTTGCTTCAAAAATCCTTAAAAATTCATCAAAAATTCAATAAAAAATCCACAAAATCCTAATAAATTCATACCCTCCATTCTTTGCTCTTCTTTACATGGATTTTGGAGATGGAAAGCATTCATTTTGGAGGCTTATTTTCATGTTTGGATTTCTTGTGTGAAGGTATAAATCTTTTTCTTTTGATTTATTTTTATTAGATGTTTCATTTAAGCATAATTAGATTTAATAAATTAATTCTATTTACAAGTTTTAAAAATTCAAGTTAGGGTTATAAAATTAGGTTATGGTTTTTATTAATTAAGTAGGGTTATAATAATTAGTTTAACACTTTTAGAATTGGAAAATCTTGCATGGTTGTTGAATTATAATTTGTTCATTTAAAATTGTTTAAATTAAATATTTTTGCTAACTAAATTTCTATAAAATATATATATTTGTGTTAATAAATTATAATTTATATTTTTATCACTATATTGTGGTTTTAATGAGAGTATTAACTTGTTGGTGGAATGAAAAACTCAATTTGGTTACTGGTTTTTATTGATAATTGATAAATTGTAAGAAAAATGCTATTTTTGCTAACTAGAATTTGGAAATTCTTAAATAAATGAGATTTAAAATCTAATTTTTGCTTTCATTATATTACCATCATTATAAATTGTAGTTTGATAAGTTAATTCATGCAAAATCAAGTTTTTTTGTGGAATTGTGAAATTTTGCTTGTAAGATGTGGAAAATTGATAAAAGTTGCAAACTAGGAATTTTGTTTTAATGCAAATTAGTGTGAGAAAAATATAGTAATGGTTTCTATAATCTAATTAGGTTATTTAATAAATAATATGACCATTAGTTTCATTAAACGTCAAGTTTTGAAGTAAAATGGTGAATTGACATTTTCAAGGTTTTCGGAATTGGATGATTTGATCGATTTTAGGGTTCCGATGATTTGAACCAAGTTTTATATTATAAGTAATGGGTTTTGAAACAACGGGTTGTTTATTGGTTTTTATCTCGATCAATCGGATTTTGTACGCCGATATCGAGCGATATTTGGTTCTTTTGTGTGAACGGGACTTAGGTTTTAACCTATGCCCGTTCCGTGCGTCGTTTTGATTTTTGTCCGTGATTCAGTTTACGATACTATATATGTTTGCGTATAGGTACCCCTCACGTGGACTGCGGGAGATGAAGAAGAGAACGGCGACACCGTCTTCGGCAGACAAGGACCAGGTGAGTAGATGTATATCTACGGGGGGAAGTCGGGTGGGTGGCGTTTAGCACCCCCGCAACGTAGAATAGGAATAGTACTTATTGACATTAGGAAGCCAGATGTGATCCTAGATTCTTAATGAGTAGGACCCTAGTAATGACCCTAGGCTGGACTAGACTGATTTAGGAAGACCATACCAGAGGATGAATATCTTGGAGGAGATTCGTAGGTTTCATGTAGATACACGCACACGCACATACTGAGAATCGACGTGGTGTATACGTGTATGTGTATATATATATATATATAGGACTAGGTGTAGGTATATATATATACACACAATACGTATATGTGATACAAGGATATGACATGATACACGGGGATGAAACAATATAACTTGGCTGATGCCGTGATTCTTGGCTACGGTCGTGTTATGATGTTAGCGGATCATTAGGAAATGATGGGGCAACTTGCGACAAAATCAGCAAGAAAAAATGTATGCATGCAAAATAGCCGAAATGATTGGGCAACTCGCAATAAAAAGCAGCGAGTAAAGAATAAAATAAATAGCCTAAATGATTGGGCACCGCGAAAAATAGCCGAAATGATTGGGCAATCGCGACCTTCGCGATATAAAAGCTAAAATGATAGAGCATCGCGGAAAGAATTGAAAAATAAAAATGAAATTTATGCCCTACAGGTGATATCACATCAATCCCTATATACAATTCAGGGGCGCAAACAAAGAAGGAATCACACTCCTCCTCCCCAGGTTTCATCAGATGAAGAAGCCAAAATAGCATCCGGACCGTAACATGTGATTGAAATTCTGATATGATATATGTGTGACTTGATTACGACATCATATAGGTGTGACCTGATGTCGATATCATATAGGTATGACTTGATGTCGATATCATATAGGTGTGACTTGATGACGATATGATATAAGTGTGACTTAATCATAATATGACACATATGACATGATATTTCTGAGGATAAATTAACGATGTATATTTATGCTGGCAATGATATATGATTGATGTATGCGAGTACAGTATAGTAACTTGATCATGACTTGTATTGATGATGATATTATACGAATGATGAGACACGTAGGTGATACTTGACCCGTACCCTGGGATGCCGTACGATGGATTTTACCGTACGAGGCATAGATGTGATGATTGATCTGCACTCTTGATTTGAGGAAGCCGTACTACGTACGTGACGCTATTGAGGCTGAATCGCCGACTATTAGAGATATGGACTCAGACTTTAGGTGCACTCTTATTTCTTATCGATTAGTTTCTTAGGTTTAGTTCCTTAGGAGGTTAAATGGACACTAGTTCAGGCTCGAGACATATAGTTGTAGTTATACCTGCATATCAAATGAGTGGATAATACACATCCGTCTTTACTTTCAGACTGTAATCATCATGGTGCATGCTCATTCACATGTTTCTATAATCAGTATAAAACTCTGCCTGTTAGGACACCAGCACCATTACCGATGATGCGCATATTCCACGCACACTTATTTGCCGGCTCACACACATCATCATCGGTAATTGCTATGTCACGTACACTTTAGATCATATTATCTTTTATTGATAGAATCATCAAACAGCTAGATCGATATAATATTGTGATTACTCTCTGATGTTAGTCTAGACATGGCATTTATTACTTAGACATTCATGCATTCATATTTTCATGTGATCATGCAGTATTATGGGGCATATGCCGACACTTATCATATACTTACTCATGATTTTTGGGATTTTGGATTTATATGAGATTTCTGGATTTCTAGGGAAAACCGCAAGAATACATAAAAACTTCTCTCTCTCCTCCTCTCTTTTTAAAACATAAGATGCAGTTTTCTCGTGATGTATGTGTCGTCCACCATGAGATTTCATGTTTTCTGTTGGATTTCGAGACCTGATTCGAGTAGTGGATGAACCGTCTTGGGTACATGGTGGGCCCGGTATGGTACCCCGGGGCAAGAAGATCGAGTTGTAGACGATGAGCCTGGCAGGGGAAAGCTACCTACCGGTGATGTCTGGCGCGGCGGATATCGGGAGGATACCGACCGTTGTCGTGAGATTTGATGATATGGGCCGATCCGGACTGACGGAGCCTGAGATATTGAGACTATGAGACATTGAGATTATGAGGTATTGAGACTTGAGATTTACATGTTTAATATCGATGCTTGACACGGATTTCCATGGATTTCATTGTTGATATTTCAGATTTCTATACACATTTTACTATGATAAAAGCTAAAGATTTCTTATACAGATATATGTAGATTTCAGGATTGGTTATTTTACATTCATGGTGCATGCATACTCATTCATATTACATAGTACTATATGAGGCACTGACACGAGCACGGAGTATTTTCATTTACACGTAGTATTACCCTACTATTACTAGATGATTAGGATATAGTAGTGTATTATTATGACCTAGGACAGCGTTGTGCATTCGATTTCTTTTCGCAGATATCTTCTACTCACGAGTTGGCAACTCACCCCCGTTGTGCCAAATTTTATTACAGGTTCGATGTACAGGTTTCCCTGGCAGCTTGCTGGCACATCATTTTCATTCCGGGTGATTTGCACGGTAGGTTGGTTCATTTGTATCTGGACCGCCATTGTACTTTTATTATTTCATTTGTATCTAGAAAGCTCCATCAACCAAACTTGTATTAGTTGATAGTTACTGGACAAGTTATTTTTATTTCGACCTTAGAGTCGCGCTTGTGTTATCATGACATCTGGTGGATTTGTTTTCTTTTGAGTTTTGAGCCTCGCCCTTTGGCGTTGTATACTTTTGTGCATTGGTGTGGTTGTTTCCGCCTTTTGGCATAGAGCTAGCTCCTGTTGGGGATGCTTTTTATTGATTGTATATATTATACTTGTTGTACCCGTTTGGGGCCAGTTTTTACACAGGAGACTCTGCAGAAATTTTTGGGAAAATTTGCTGATGCTTTTAAACTTGTTTTCTTCATGTTTTCTTTTACTTCTTCTTCTTTTATATGGTTTAGATTTCTGGGCTTCGGCTTACTTAGGTTACGTTGCACCTCTAGACGTTTCATAATCTAAGTGCCGGTCAAGTTCCGTACTTTCGGGTCGTGACATCCGTCGACGTGGTGCCACCTGGACGAGAAGACTGGAGATTCAGGAGATTGGAGCAGCCGCAACAAAGCGTGGGATGATGGTTGAAGACCGAAGGACTCGGATCGTTCGGTATAACTTTTCTACCAACTTTGTAGTTTGTTAGTTTAGCTTTAATGGCCGGGTTATAGTACGCGATAGCGCCAGTTTGTAAAAAGTTTTTGTTCCGCATTTAGCGTCTGTTAGACGTCCGGGGTGCTACCGTGGACTTACACATGGTCCTCCCGGGCTCTTGCATGGCTTCACGAGGCAGAAGGAGGGTCCTTGCTTGAAGTCGTCGAGGCCGAAGATAATCTACGTCGAGGGAATACGAACTCAAGCTTCTTCTTCACTAACTAGAGAATTAGTGAAGCAAACACCCTAAACTAAAGTGCTATTCTAGTAGAGGATGAGGAAATAGGAAGTGGGTACACCTTAGAATTATTTATCTCACATTTATTTCTCACTTAATCAAAACCTAGAAAGCTTTTTAGCTCAAGGAAGAAGATGAACAAATAATGAGATGAGGATAATGATCAAGTGAGTAAGCTAACCATGGGTGAGTGAGTATCATATACTAACTCATGTAGAGACATAACCATGGCTAATCCAAATGGTTAGGTTAACAAAAATCTAAAGTAAAGACAAAGTTAGTGCACTTTGTCAAAGCAAAGCAAGCTTTTACAAGCTTCATGCTCTTTCCAAATCTCCACTAATTTTGTAATTACCTTAAATAATTATAACCCACCATAATAAATAGAATGGTGTATGTCTTACACACCCATGAATGATGTATCAACAACCATGATACAAAATGAAAACACATTTCAATATATATCATATATATATTAAAGTTGTGCACATGTGAGAAAAATCCTTAAGTGAACAAATGTTAGTTAATGTAAATTAGTATATCAAATATACAATTATACACTAAATTATTAAATCAACACTTGACTTAATAATCTGGTTATATCTCATGTAACCGACTAACATCCAATGTATCGGCTTATCGAATCAACACTTGATTCGATAACCCGGCTATATCACATATAACCGACCGATACAAAAAGTCGCGAGAATAGAATACGGGATCACATAGCACGAATTATTCTCCGTCCCGCACATATCACATATGCGCTCCTATTTCATTTTGTCTGAGCCAGTAAAAGCTCTATGTAGGACTCTAAAGACTCGTCAATACGCCGGCAGTAGGTGATGATCACATCAAGCACCCACAAGCCATCAGCGGTACTAGCTGGACGTAACGGCTACCCGGGTATTGAGCGATCAGAAGATCAGCAAGCAAGCCCGCTCCAACTCCTGTAAAAGCCTAACGTTAACACTTGCCGTACAGTCCGGTCTCCTCGTCTGATATGTCGCATATCAGGTCTAGGGGTGGTAAACGTCAGACCCCAATAACCGATAAGTCGTGCCGATGTGAGGCTCATAACGGGTCAAGAAACTATTGGTAACACTTACCAGTAAATCTCTAAATCAGCCCTAGTCAGGGACTTCCTTGTTTTCACCAATCGAGCACAGCGCAACATCAACCCCCAATACCGGGAGAGACGAAAACCCCTCCTATCGCTCATTGCCTCCATGTGACTCGGGACTGTACCCAAAAACCACTGTTTTGCTTGCCCTCTTGGACGTAGTAAGGTGGAAATCAAAGCATAGTGGGAATCACACAAGACTCTATGACGATCTCGGGTCTACAGACTAACCTGCATAAGTGTCACCAGAGAACTGCCATTTGACGTGAGGTTTAATACTATCTGGGAGTTCTCGGCGAGTTCGTCCAGTGTACCCAGTGTCCACTGAGCACCCGAATACCATCTCTGATGTCTAACACCAATGGATATAGGATCATCCATCGCCCATCTCATGGGTCGAGAAGCGCATACGCTAGTCTACTCTGGTATATCGATGCCCCATCTCGATATACCCACGACTAAGGACATTAAAGGATGTACTTATGGACTACCCTGGCCCCACTAGTATGATCTACATCATAGTCCTGGTAGTCAAGTACACATCATACGGGCTTTACCAACAAGTAACTATAAGACAGTATCAAGAGACAAGTATACATGTTAAGATAAAGAGCAACCAGATAGTATACTATCATATCGAGCAGGAAAGTCCTCTCTATATATGTCCAAGCATCCAATATAATATACATCATCTGTATAATACTGGCCTCTAGGGCATACATACAGCTAACAGTTTCTCGAATCCCTCCTCAAACCAAAAAGGAAGAACTAGTCAGGACTATTCTCACCGTACAATACTTGCTTAACCGTTCAGCCAAGCCGGTGTCAGTACTTCGAGGGAGGTTTTACGACGCTTTCGCGAAGTTCGTTAATTAAATAACCTCTTTTCTCTGGGGGTGTAGCCCCGCTGACACCTTTCTCGACACCTACTTGGTTTATAGCATTGATCGTTAAGTGACGAATCTCCTAATGAGTAGCGGATACTCACAGTAGGATCGGGATCCAAATATCATCGTGTGATAAAGCTGATGGAATCCTACCAAAATTATCACACTCCAAATGGTATGCAACTCTTTGCAAATTTCAGTTTCTTTAGAAATTCCCGATGTGGATTTTTGCCTCATGCTCTTATGACCTTGGCGTTGGTCAAAATGTCATAAGTCACAAGTCAAGTTCTACCCATCACTATCTTGTTAATTTGAACCCACCCATACATACACCTGAAGTTGTCCAAATGATAGTACGACTGTCCTAAACCAACTCATCTATCTATGCAACAAATGAATACCCAGCAGCTACCAAACACTATCCTTTGGCGTTGGTCAAAATACATAGCTTGAATATCACTGAATTCCCAAATGAAATGACGGAGGGCTACGAATGGTTTTGGCGAAACCGTGAACGTAGTGAACTTGATATGATCGAAGGAACCTGATAGCTTTTAAATGGAGTGGTTTAATCTTCGCAATTAAAAAATATCTTCTGTTTTAAAATAACCGAGTGGTTTCTTTTAAACTGTTCCAACGATTCAACTTTGGTTTATTTTCTTTGCATTAATATAATGCGCCCCATCAATTAACCTATCATTGCAGAAAACAACGAAAATACAACGTCCTCTTATGCCAGCCGCATTCGCCATTGGGCCCCGTTATTCACCCGTTAGGTTACTTAACTAACGACAGAGCGGGGGTTGGGCTAGCGCGGGTGTAAAACATAAGTAACGCCTAATAGATATCATATATAGATATTGTACATTCGTCAGATGCAATAATAGGCATTCCAGATTACAGATGAACATATTAGATTTTCTACGAATCCGCATTCCTTTTGAGCCTGCAAAGAAAGACGGATTACACAGTCGCGATGAATAGCTAAAACCCTACCTTAGACCCCTACGCGTACGACAAACTACCCGCCAAATACCCGAAGTGAAGCGGTCTCCCTCAATGATGTGAGTAGGCCACTAAACACATCAAAGTACCCGGTAGTTTGTTCACGCTATCTTAGGCTTATCCTAGGTGCAGAAAACAGTAAATGAAATAATACAACGGTGGATACAACCTCAACCCGGATGTGCCCCGCAAAAGAATATTACAACAAATTACAATTTACATTTGAATGAAAGAAACACTCGTCTCACATCCCCGGCTATCCATTCACGACAATCCAACAAGTCCACAATCACAAACCAGTAAAAACTATTACAGAAATGTGCAACCCCCTACTAACCGACATACTAGCAGTTAGGAGAGGTTTACGAACACATTAAACACAACACAGATATAACCAAGTTAGCTAAACATCTTATAATTTCGATCAAGCAAACACAAATGAATCTACTCCAAACAATTCTCTGTGCACATAAAACCTGAGCAGAAACAAATCATTCCAGAAAACACAACATCAACACAGAAGAATAACTGAGCAAATTTGGGTTGACTCGGAGTCAACTCGGCCGCGGATCCATGGCTGATCGCTTGGATCGGCGGCGGTTTCACGGTGGTATGGCCCATTCACAATCCCAAATTTATTCACAATTCTCAAAATTCCCTGCTTGTACTTTTAAGGGTCCCTGAAAAAATTTTAGACCCCGTTTTAAAATCGGCAGAAACATGGAGAAAATGATGTTTTTTCGGGTTCGTTTTGCGATCGAATTTATAATGACTTTGCTAACATGTTAGTTATAGTTTAGCTAGTCTCTGATACCACTGTAAGTCGACGTTAGACACCCCACATGATGCGGGGAGGCGGAATAGGTAAAACAATCATTTTGTTTGAGTTAACATCGACTAATTTTACGGATCTTTGCTAAACCCTAACTAACAACTATCTAGAAGTGATTAGCTACGATGATAGATGATTATACCTAAAGATTCAAGTCCTTCTTGTTCTTGTGGTTCACTTCCTCGTCGGCCTCCTCGATGTGATAGAAGATCCACCCGAGAGATCTTTCTCCAACCTTTAACCTCTCACTTGAGATAACTAGGTGGCTATTCGTGCTAATCAAAGTAACCTAGAGGACCTAGAAGAGGATTAGGGATCTATTAGTCTTGCTAAGCCTAGGATCTCAACACATGAGAGGATTAGGGTTAGTTCTTTGAAGAGAGAGAGCTTGAGGAGAGAGAATGTGAAAGTTAGAATGATATGAATTATAACTCATTTGTGAATATATGAAGCATGATAATTATTAAATGAATAACATAATAATAATATCAACTATGCTTCATTAACTCACTATGGATGAATCATCTAATGATTCATTAAGCAATAAATGCTTCATTGACTCATTTGGATGAATCACTCCATGAGTCACTAATCCATTTAATGCAAATTCCACCTAAGCTCTTCACCTCATCTTTCTTCTAGAAGCTTCTCGACTAATTACGAGAATGCTTCTCCCATCCATGAAAACACGGAAATACTGAGACTGTATAAATCCAATAATCCAATACTAGAATCTGGCTTAAACTAAAGCCCGCTAGTATAAACTGTCCGAACATCGTACGTGTATAAATATACGTATGTGTCCGAACCCTGTCGTAAAACCATACGACCTCTATATCATTTCGCCTGAAGCAGGGAAACTCTCTGTGTGGGACTCTAAAAACTCGACACTATGCTGGCAGTGGGCTTAACCACAGGCCGCAAGCAGTACTAGCTGCACGTAACGGTCCCCAGGTAGATGTCGATAAGAAGGTCGATGAGGAAACCCATCCGAACTCCTACTGAGCCTAATGTGACAATCTCCGTACAGTCCGGTCTGTTCGTCTAGGACTATCGCATATCGGGCCTAGGGGGCGGCAAGCGTCAGTACCCTAAAGGCGGTATAAGTCGTGTCGGAATGAAGCCCATTACACCTTGAGAAGCTACTGGAAATCCTACCAGTAAATCTCGTTTGTCCTGGCCAGGGACTTTGCGTAACGGCTCTCCAAACACAGCGCGATATCAACTCCCAATACCAGGAGAGACGAATCCTATCTAACTGCCACTGCCTCCAAGTGCTTCGGGACTGCACCCAACTGTTACCTGTTTGCATGACTCCTTTGAGCTGTGGTAGGGTAGCAATCTAAGAACAGTGGGAACACACTCGAGACAAAGCAGCAATGTCAAGTCTGCGGACTAAGCTGTACTCATGTCACCTGGGAACTGTTAACTGACGATGGGTATAATACCAACTAACAGTTCCCTGCGAGTCCTGTCCGGTGTACCCGTAACCTAACGAGCACCTGTATACTATTTCCAGTACAACGTACTAATGGCTGTAGGACAGACCATTTCTCCTGCTGGGATGAGAAGCGTACACACTAGTCTACTCTGGAGTATCGATGCCCTGTCTCGATAATGCTATAACTAGGGACCTGAAAAAGGATGTGCTTGTAGACTACCCAGCCCCCACTAGTGTGACTGCCATCACAACGCTGGTAGTCAAGCAAGATCCTAAGGGCTCTATCAATATGTATTCACGATATGCTAACATATACACATATTAAGATAGATGTAAACCAAGTAGCATACTACTATGTTGAGCAAGACTGTTAATATAACTGTGAATATCCCAAGCTTCCATTAAGTAATATACAAGCTAGTATGATACAATAATGGCCCCTAGGGCATATACATTAACATATGATACATACCTATCAGGGTGCCAGTCGTGGTAACAGCACCTGATAGATCAGCATTTCTGTGTCGATGCTTGACACATTATTTTCATGATATTTTACTCCTAAGTATATATAACAGTGGAATGGGACGCTGTTATATATATATATATATATATATATATATATATATATATATATATATTATTGGAATGGGACGCTAATATATATGTATACATATAAATTCATATACTTCATCATAATTATTCATGCAAATTTACTTAGGATATAAGGGATTCACTTGATATTGGATTTAGGACATTTGAGATTCATTTGATATTGGATTCGGGATATTTGAGATTTACTTGATATTGGATACAGGATATATATGAGATTGTTGATTATGTATATTCAAGATATATGAGATTTACTTGATATTGTACATTCAGGGTTGGTGAGACTTATATGATATGAGAGCCAATTTGGGGGCTGATTTGAGGAAATTGGGATTTGGAATGTCTTGATAGACTTTGGTCCTACCACGATGTCAGGATCCCGTGGAAATTACGTGTTTCATTCCATACTCCACATTTATTGTTTATGCACCGCTTCATGTATTAGGGGTACCAGATAGTGTACCTTCCATGACTGTTGCATTTATATACTTTATTTATATGTATTGCTTCATGTATTAGTTGTACCTACTAGAGTAACTTTCATGACTGTTGCATATATACATCGTCATATCATTGTTTCATGTATTAGTTGTACCTGATAGGGTACATTACTTGATCGTTGCATACATATTGTTATATTACTGCTTCATGTATTAGTGATACCTGCTTGTGTACTTTTCATGACTACTGCATTCATATGATCATTTATTGCTTAGCTTGCATATGTTAGATTCACGCTGTACGTGCATACTTGCGATTACCTGCATATGTTATTTACTATTCACGAGTTGGAAACTCACCCCCGTTGTGCCACAGGGTTTTGCAGGTTGTTCTCCTGAGTAGTCGAGGCAGGATATTCATCTATCACATCATCTTTTGCTGCGGATACCGCTTCAGCTCATAGTGTGCAGTTTTTCTTAGGTGGGTTTGTGGTTATCCATTTTGTTCATTGTATATTCGTTATATCCTGTACTCTCCATCTACTATTATGTTGTATGACTTAGAGACTTGATGTGAGAACGATATTGTATATTATTTTCTGACTTGGAGGTCTTTTATGCAGTTTTATTTATATCGTCTTTTATTTCTTCGCTACGGATCGTATATCCGTTGTGGTGGTTGTTTTTCGCCTTTGGACGTGTATTTGCTCCCGTTTGGGGACGCTTTACTTATATTTATATTGTACCCATTTTTGGGGTTGGTTTTTACAAAGGATGTGCTGCCAAAAGTTTAAAGGAAGAAAAGTTGGACTTTTAAAAAATTTTGGTTGAGATTTCTAAGGTTTAAAATTGCTATTATTTCTTACTACTTTTGATGGTTTAGATTGCTAGGTTTTTGGCTTACTTAAATTGCGTTACGCCTGTAGACGTTGCGTAGTTTAAGGGCCGTCATGTGCAAATTTCGGGTCGTGACACTGTAGTAGTCCCTTTGTTGTGAGTGTGGATCTCCCGAACACTAGTATGGGTTCTCTTGGAGAAATGAACAAGCTTGCTCGAGGTCTTCAAGGCCGAAGATGATCTACGTTGAGGAGACTCAAACCCTAGCTACCTCTTCACTAGATGATGAACTTTGTGAAGAGAACACCCTAAACTAAATGGCAAGTAGTAGAGGATGATAAAGTAGGAAATGGGCTCACTTTATATTTTATTTTCTCACAATTTTTCTTCATGTTTCATGGAGCTAGAAAGCTTGAAGAGAGAGATGAAGAAAAGCAACCATGAAAAATGAAGCTAGTCAAGAAAAACTAATGAGGTGAGAATAGAAACCATGGGTGAGTTAGTATCATACACTAACCCATGTAGAGAATAAACCATGGGTTACAATAATGGTTGGGTTAATAAATATCTACAAGTAAAACAAAAAGAGTGGACTTGGTCAATGGTTCCACAAGCTTCAACCATGTGACAATTTCCAACCAATTTTGATTTACTTTAAATAAATAAAACCCTCTCATTATTATAAGCATGGTGTGAGTCTCATACACCCATGTAGCATATGGCATCTAGCATGACACAAAAACATGTACACAAATATATATCACATATATACTTAATGCACAATCAAGTAAGAAAAGAAATCTTAAGTGAGCTAATACTAGTTAATGTAAATTAATATATTTATCCATTAGATTATTAAATTAACACTTGATTTAATAATCTGGCTATATCACATATAACCGACTAATATCATGTGTATCAATTTATCGAATCAACACTTGATTCGATAACCCGGCTATACCGCATATAACCGACCGATAACACAAATCGTGAGAACAGAATACTGTATCACATACTCGTATTAATCTCGGTCCCGAACATATCACATATGTGCTCCTACTTCATTTCGCTTGAGCCAGGAAACCTCTGTGTAGGACTCTAAAGACTCGTCAATACGCCTGTAGTAGGTGATGATCATATCAAACATCCACAAGCCGCAAGAGGCCTGGAAAACGTAAGGCTACCCGGGTATTAAGCGATTAGAAGATCAACAAGCAAGCCTGCTCATACTCCTACGAATCCAATCTGTAACACTACCGTACAGTCCGGTCTCTTCGTCTGATATGTCGCATATCTCGCCCAGGGGTGGTAAACGTCAAAACCCAATAGCTTGATAAGTCATGCCGATGTAAGGTCCATAACGGGTTGAGAAACTACTGATAACACTTATCAGTAAATCTCATCTACCTTGGCAAGGGATTTCAGTTATCGCCAATCGAGCATAGCGAAACATCAACCCCCAATACTGGGAGAGACGAATCGCCTCCTATCGCTCATTACCTCTATGTGACTCGGGACTGTACCCAAAAACCACCTGTTTACACGACTCAGTAGAGTCGTGGTGGGGTAGAAATCAAAGCTCAGTGGGAGACACACAAGACTCTATGACGATCTCGGGTCGACAGACTAACCTGTACCAGTGTCACCAGAGAACTGCTATCTGACGTGAGGTACAATACCATCTAGGAGTTTTTGACGAGTCCGTTTAGTGTACCCAGTCTCCACTAAGCACCCGTATGCCATCTCTGATGTCAAACGCCAATGGATATAGGATCATCCATCGCCCATCATATGGGTTGAGAAGATATACGCTAGTTTACTCTGGAATATCGATGCCCCATCTCGATATTCCCACGACGAGGAACATTAAAGGATGAACTCATGGACTACCTAGGCCCACTAGTATGATCTGCATCATAATCCTAGAAGTCAAGTACGCTTTATCAACATGTAACAGAGAGACAGTAGGTGTACATGTTAAGATAAAGAGAAACCAGATAGCATACTATCATGTCGAGCAAGAAAGTCCTCCCTATATATTTCCAAGCATCTACTATAATATACATCTCATGTACAATAATGGCCTCTAGGGCATACATACAACTAACACTATGGAGCCTATGACGAGGTGAAGGATAGCGAGAAATAAAGACCCGAAGGACAATAAAGTGAGGTATAAACTTCTGCACTTGTAGTTTACCTCACATAAGTTTGGCTAGTTAGGGTTTATGATCGATCCTCGGTTCAAGTCGGTGTTGCGAAGCCCTTAAAAATCATTTTTTGCAATTTATGCCTCCCCACGAACACGTGGGGTGCACGACATTGGCTTACAGTTGTATCAGAGCGTCTCATAAACCTTAGATAGCTTACAGCGACGTTAGAAATCCTCCGTTTTTATCGCGTAAAAATTGTCGACAAAAACAGTTCCAAAAATGATGTTTTGGGTTGTTTGCACACCCCGCGGGCTCACTGTTTGAACCAAGAAGCCTTAGGTTGGAGCGTGCACACCCCATGGGGGGGACCAAAGGCCGGGCCCACCCCCAAGACTACCGCAGGGTGGCCATGGGGGTGGTGACCCGAGAGCACCCAAGAATGGTGCTCTCGAGTCTGCCTTCCCCTAGGGGCCACTTCGTGGTGGCCCCCTGGGGTGGATACCTCCCTAAGGCCCCTCATTCAACAGTTAATTTTGGTATCTTCTCCCCTGCGAATATTCGGGCGGGTTTCGAGTTCGTTTCGACTCCCGGGTTGGCTTAAAACGATCGTTTTTGGAACTTTAGCTCACCGGATTTTTCACGTTTTGGAATAATTGGTTTAGTTTTCTAATTGCGTACTGAATTCTAATGTCGCAGTTAATTTACAAGCTTTGTGATGTATATGTGTTTGGAAATGTCGACTAATTGCTATACGTTGATTAGTCGATGTTGCACATATCTGTGATGTTGTTATGTTGGTTTGTGTATATGAACTTGTTAGATCGTCGTGGATAAATAGCCGGGGATGTGAGATGAGAGTTTTATCTTTCATTCAATGTAAATTGTAATTTGATATAATATTATTTTGTATAGCACATCCGGGTTGAGGTTGTAGCCACCGTTGTATTATTTCTTTTTACTGTTTTCTGCTCCTAGGATAGACTCAAGGTGGGGTGCACAAACTACCGGGTACTTTGAAGTGCAGAATGGCCTACTCATGTTACTGAGGGAGGTTGCTTCGCTTCGGATATTTGGCGGGTAGTTTTGTAACTCTTTGAAAATTCGTTTGGGTAAGTCATAGGTTAATTAGTGATAATAAGTGATTTTCGTAAAAACTAGTTAAAATTATTTTTCCCACATAGACCAATACAACTAAATAACTTATATGTATTTGTGTTTCATTAGTGATTATTTAATCATATGTTCACTTAATTATTTTCTTATGTACTAATTACTTAAATATTATTTTAACATACACATTGCACATTAATCTAGTTCTAGTCAAGGGTTAGTGTAGGTTAACTTGTGTTTTATGCACCATGACAACCTAATCACATTTTTAAAAAAAATAAAAATAATAATGTAACATGTTCTTCTTTCTTTATCTCATGGGTTCTAGAATTCTCATTTAAAAGAAAATTAATAAGAAAAAAAAATTGAGGTATGGGAGGCATTAAATGCTTGTATGGCTCTCTCTCTCTCTCTCTCACACACACACACAGTGTCTAGAATTCTCTCTCTCTCTCTCTCTGGGCTGCCTCTCCCTTCACCTTCCCTCTTCTTGCAAAGAAAAGTTTAATCTCTCTACCTCACATCAATTTCTCTAAGCTTAACACAAATCCCTCCAAAATGTTAGTGTGATATGCCCTAGAGGCCATTATTGTATAGTACTAGTTTGTATATTATATTTTGGAAGCTTGGGATATATACACGGATTTATAACAGTCTTGCTCAATATGGTAGTATGCTACTTGGTTTATATCTATCTTAATATGTGTATATGTTTCTTTTAATGTATCGCTAATACATAATGATAGAGCCTTTAGGATCTTTGCTTGACTACCAGCGTTGTGATGGCAGTCACACTTGTGGGGGTTGGGTAGTCTACAAAAACATCGTTATACAGGTCCCTAGTCGTAGGATTATCGAGACAGGGCATCGATACTCCAGAGTAGACTGGTGTGTACGCTTCTCGCCCCAGCTGGGAAGATGGTCTGTCCCACAGCCATCAGTATGTCGTACTGGAGATAGTATGCAGGTGCTCATTAGGTTATAAGTACACTGTACATGACTCATCGGGAACTGTTGGTTGGTATTATACCTATCGTCAGTTAGCAGTTCCCAGGTGACATGAGTACAGTTTAGTCCGTTGACTTGACACTGCTGCTTCGCCTCGAGTGTGTTCCCACTGTTTTTTGATTACTACCCTACCACAGCTCTATTGAGTCATGCAAACAGGTAGTAGTTGGGTGCAGTCTCGAAGCACTTGGAGGCAGTGGCGGTTAGATAAGATTCTTCTCTCCCGGTATTGGGGGTTGATATCGCGTTGTGTTATGAGAGCCATTACACAAAGTCCCTGGCCAGGGCAAGCGTGATTTACTGGTAGGTACTCCAGTAGTTTCTCAGGATGTTTTGGACCACACTCTGACATGACTTATACCGCTATTAGGGGGCTGACGTTTATCGCCCCTAGGCCCGATATGCTATACTCTTAGACGAACAGACCGGACTGTACGGAGATTGTCATATTCAGGCTCAGTAGGAGTTCAGATGGGTTTTCCTAATCGGCCTTCTTATCGACATCTACCTGGGGACCGTTACATACAGCTAGTACCACTTGCGACCTGTGGTTAAACCCACTGGCAGCATAGTGTCGGGTCTTTAGAGTCCCATACAGAGGGTTGTTCACCTTTGGGCGAAACTCAGTAGAGGTCATATGGTTTTACGACGGGGTTCGTTCACATACGCGTACTTGTGCGCATTTGGTGTTCGGGCAGTTGATATTAGTGGGCTTTGGTTTTGTAGGGTTACTAGGCACTGTCACAAGGTTCTACAAGGTATCAACCATGCTCGATTTAAAATTTAGACATGCCGAACAACCCAAAGCGAGGATCTTTGCTAGATTATTAGGGTTAAAACATGCAAGTAAACATCTTTACAACTAAGAGAGAGGGATTACAACCTTTATAGTCCGCTTCTTCTCTTTATAAGCCTCCGAGTAGTAGTCCCTTCGCCCGCGATCCATGATCTCCCGGACTCGAGAGAAGATCCACAACCCGAATGATCCATGCTAGCTTGAAGTCTTCCTTTTCGAAGATGATCAACCTTGAAGTTTCTTTAATTCAAGCTCTCACTTGTATAATCAAGTATTAGACAAGAGAACACCCTAATCTAATTGGCTAGATTATATGAGGATGATGAAGTAGGATTTATGCTCTCTTTTATTTTCATAATCTCACACTAATTCATCACAAAACTCAAAGCTAGAAAGCTTTGCAAGGTGGAAGAAGAAGATGAACTCATTTGTGATGAATAATGAATTGTAATCATAATTACAAATGCAACCATGGTTGATAAAAGAAAGGGCTAACCATTGTAGAGAGTTAACTAGGGTTACGGGTTTGGGTTGGGTTTAAAAATATCTCACAAAATATCAACATATAATATCTTAGCTCAAAACAAAATAAAAGCTTCTAGAAGCTACAAGAAAGAGCTAACCCAAATCAAACCCTAACCATGTTTAATCTCCACTAATCATGTTGCATTAGTAATCATAAACTTTTTTACAATATTATATATCACACATATAATATATTTTTGTAACAAAAAGAAAATAATATAATTAACATATATCGCATATATATCAATGTATTATCCGGTGAGAAAAATGAAATAAAAAAAGCTAGCCAATATTAGATAATGTAATGTAATATATCACATATATAATTATATATTAAATTTATCGAATCAACACTTGATCCGACAATCCGGTTTATATCGAATATAACCGACTAATATATCATGTACCGATTCATCGAATCAACACTTGATCCGATGACCCAACTGATATCAAATATCGCCGGCCGATATCATATATCACGAGAATAGAATATGGTATCTCATATCGTATTATTCTCGATTCCCCGCACATATCACATATGTGCTCCTACTCCGTTTTGCCTGTGTCTAGAAACCTCTGTGTAGGACTCTAAAGAATCGTCAATACGCCGGTAGCAGGTGATGATCATATCAAACACCCCACAAGCTGCAAGCGGTCAGCTAAACATAACAGCCACCCATGTATTGAGCGATCAGAAGATCAACAAGCAAGCCTGTACATTCTCCTGTGAAATCCAATCAGTAACACTCCCGTACAGTCCGATCTCTTTCGTCTGATATGTTGCATATCTGGTCTAGGGGGTGGTAAACGTCAGACTCCAGTAACTGTTAAGTCGTGTCGATGTGAGGCTCATAACAGGTTGAGAACCTACTGATAATACTTACCAGTAGTACTCAATATCCGCCCTGGCCAGGGAATTCCAGTTACAGCCAATCGAACACAGCACAACATCAACTCCCTATACCGGGAGAGACGAAACCCCTCCAATCGCTCATTGCCTCCATGCGATTCGGGACTATACCCAAAAGCCACCGTTTTTGCACGCCCTCTTGGACGTGGTAAGGTGGAAATCAAAGCACAGTGGAATCACACAAGACTCTATGACGATCTCGGGTCTACATACTAACCTGTACCAGTATCACTGGAGAACTGCCATCTGACGTGAGGTATAACACCATCTGGGAGTTCTCGGCGAGTCCGTCCAGTGTACCCAGTCTCCACTGAGCACCCCGTACACCATCCTTGATGTCAAAACACTGATGGATAATGGGATCATCCATCAAATGGGTCAAGATGCGTATACGCTAGTCTACTTTGGTGTATCGATGCCCTATCTCGATACACCCTCGACTAGGAACAGTTATAGGATGTACTCGTCGACTACCGTGGCCCCACTAGTATGATCTCATCATAGTCCCAGTAGTCGAGTACATATCCTACGGGCTTTATCAACATGTGAGAGTAAAACAGTAAACTAATATAAGTCAACATGTTAAGATAAAGAGAAACCAAATAGCATACTATCATGACGAGCAAGAAAGTCCTCTCTATATATATCCAAGCATCCATTATAGTATACATCATATGTACAACAATAGCCTCTAGGGCATATATATAACTAACAATCTCCCACTTACACTAAGGCCAGCTGTTGTAGTATCTCATACCTAGCATCCCAAATAATCTCTCAAACTGTATCTGGGGAATGGCCTTCGTGAGTGGATCCACAGTGTTGTCCTTCGTATCAACTCTCCTGACCTCGATCTCCCGGTGATCAACTATCTCCCTGATCAGGTGATGCCGCTTCAGAATATGTCTGGACTTCTGATAGGACCTGGGTTCCTTGGCCAAAGCCACAGCTCCATTGTTATCGCAATATAAAGGTATTGGATACTCAATGGATGGAACCACACCAAGTTCAGTAATAAACATCTTTATCCAGACAGCCTCTTTGGCAGCACCGTTGGCAGTGATGTATTCAGCCTCCATCGTCGAGTCTACAATGGTATCCTTTTTGGAACTCTTCCAACACACCGCCCCTCCATTGAGGGTAAAGACAAATCTCGAGTGCGACTTAGAGTCGTCCTTATCACTCTGGAAGCTAGAATAGGTAAAGGACTCCACCTGGAGTTCTCCGTTACCATACACCAAGAACAACTCTTTAGTCCTTTGTAAGTACTTGAGAATGTTCTTCACAGCTGTCCAGTGACTCTCTCCAGGATCTGCTTGATACCGACTCACTACACTTAGTGAGTATGCTACATCTGGTCTGGTACATAGCATCTCATACATGATAGAGCCTACTGCCGAAGCATAGGGTATCCCTTGCATGCGAGCTCTCTCCAAATCAGTCTTGGGAGACATCTCTTGGGAAAGAGTGAGTCCAGAGATCGTGGGTTGGTTACCACGCTTGGATTCATTCATACTAAACCTCTTTAGTATGGTGTCAATGTACATGGATTGGGACAATCCCAATATCCGATTAGATCTATCTCTATAGATCATAATTCCCAGTATGCAGGAGGCATCACCTAGATCTTTCATTGAGAATCTTTGTGATAAGAAGAGCGTGACCGACTGCAGCATAGGAACATCATTTCCTATCAAGAGTATGTCATCGACGTACAATACGAGGAAGACAACCTTACTCTCTGCAACCTTCTTATAGATACAAGGTTTATCTACGTTTTTGATGAAGTCAAACTCTTTGACTACAACATCAAAGCAGATGTTCCAACTCCGCGATGCTTGCTTTAACCCATAGATGGATTTAAGCAGCTTGCTCACCTTTCCGCTGCTCCCACTATCTATGAAGCCCTCTCATGTACACGTACTCTTCTAAATCACTGTTTAGAAAGGCGGTCTTAACATCCATCTGCCAGATTTCGTAGTTATGGTATGCAGCAATGGCAAGTAAGATCCGGATGGACTTAAGCATAGCCACGGAAGAAAAGGTTTCGTCATAATCCACACCTGGTCGTTGACGAAAACCCTTTGCAACAAGTCTAGCTTTGAAAGTCTCAACTTTTTCATCTACACCAAGTTTTTTCTTAAAGATCCACTTGCTCCCAATGGGTTTTACCCCTTCAGGAGCAACTTCCAAAGTCCATACTTTGTTGGTGTACATGGATTCCATCTCAGATCGCATTGCATCCAGCCATTTCACAGAATCAATACTCGTGATGGCCTGCTCGAAACTAGTCGGGTAATCATCTTCCATGATGCAATCCTCGCTCCTACCATCAGGTGGATGAGAAACCCTGCTAGATCGGCGGAGAGGCTGGGGTTCATCGGGTACTACTGAATCCTCTGGTTCCAATAAATCATCAGTAGTAGTTTGTGGTGTTGGAACCTCTTCCAGCTCTACCGCATTGCCACTAATTTCTTTTGTAAGAAATTCCTTTTCTAAAAAGGTGGCATGTTGAGTAATAAACACCTTTTGTTGTTCACTGTGGTAGAATAGATATCCATACGAATTGCTTGGATATCCTACAAACTTGCAAAGAACTGATCGTGCCTCGAGCTTGTCCGGATTTTTCTTATTGACATAGGCCGGACAACACCATATCTTAACTCATTTAAGATACGGTCTCTTCCTACTCCACATCTCATATGGTGTGGTAGGTACAGATTTAGACAGAACTTGATTCAATAGGTATGCCGTGTCTCAAGCGCATAACCCCAAAAGGAAATAGGCAACTCAGCATTGCTCATCATAGAGCGCACCATATCTAATAGGGTGCGATTCTTTCGTTCCGATACACCATTGTGCTGTGGTGTATAAGGAGAAGTAAGCTGAGAGAGAATCTCATTCTCTTTTAGATAGTCTAGAAACTCATTGCTCAAGTATTCTCCTCCTTAATCAAATCGAAGGATCTTAATACTTTTGCCCGTTTGGTTCTCTACTTCGTTCTTATATTCTCTGAATTTCTCAAAAGCTTCAGACTTGTGTTTCATTAGGAACACATGTCCATATCTAGAGTGATCGTCAGTGAATGTAATAAAGTAGGAAGAACCATTCCTGGCATGTGTAGACATGGGACTGCATACATCACTATGTACCAGTCCTAAGAGTTCCTCAACTCTTTCTCCGTGTCCACTAAACGGAGTTTTGGTCATTTTACCTTTGAGACATGAATGGCAAGTATCATAAGATGATAATTCGAACGGATTCAAATTTCCATCCTTATGTAACTTAGCTAGCCATGTTGTATTGATATGACCAAGTCTACAATGCCACAAGAAGGATTCGTTCATTTTTGAACTCTTCCTCTTGTGTGTGTTTTTGTATATTAAGGACTGTATTTTGATTGAGAACGTATATGCCATTATGTAACGAGCCTGATCCAATCAACTTTTGATATAAGAATATTTTCATAACATTATCCTGTATTACAAAATTATATCCTTCCTTACTTAATAAAGAAACTGATATAATGTTGCACATCATGTTTGGTATATAATAGCACTTGTTCAGAATCAATGTATTACTACTTGGTAATACGAGGTGATATTCGCCAACTGCTTTGGCTGCAATACTTGCACCATTCCCAACTTGTACGGAATGATCACCCTTTCCCAGTTCTCTACCTTTTCTTAGCCCCCGTAACAATTTACATATGTGGGATCCCGATCCGGTATCTAATATCCAGGACGTAGGGTGAACCGAGAAACAGTTCTCAATAACTAACACACCCGAAGAAGATGCATCAGCATGCTTGTTCTTCGTTTAGGCGGCATGAGAATCCAGATTTTCTCCTGCTTCCTGCTCAGTCTTATAACTCTTATAAGAAAGAACGGGACCAACGTTCCCCTGCTCAGTATAGTAAGCAGGTTCAGTCAATACATCCATATTATTATCTTGATTAAGTCCTGACATGGTCACTACCTGGAGAGAGAGAGATGGAAACACTTTAGCGTATACTCTTGCAAGATTAGATTGGTTTTTATCTTATCTAATCAGGATGTCTCCCACTGTTTTTATCAAATCTTCCTTCAAACCCTAAAAGGAAAAACTAGCCGGGATTAATTACACCTTACAAGTTCGCCAATCTTTCAGCCAGATCAGTGTTGGTACTTTGAGGGAGGTTCCCCGTGCTTCCGCACGGACCTAATTAAAATAAACCTCGTTTTCCCAGAGGCTTAACCCCGTTAACACCTTTCTAGACACCTACTTGATCGGTTAATTGTCCTGTGTAAGATTCTCCCAGGAGTAACTTTTACTCGCAGTGGGTATCAGGATCCATCTATCTCATAGAAAGTATGCAATCTCATTGCAAATTTCAACACTTGAAATTCCCGATAATATTCTGCCCCTAGCGATCTATGACCTTGACAAGGTCAACAAACCATAAATCGCAAGTCAAGTTCAACCCGTCATTTCCCGATTGAATTAAACCCATCAGCATGACCCTTGACAAGGTCAACAAGGCGTACGAATACCCTAATCCAATCACATCTCATGTTTTAGCAGATAAACATTAATTAGCTACCGTACACTGTACCTTAACAAGGTCAACAAACGCAGCACGAATACTAAGTAGGATTTATCTGAAATGACGGAGGGCTACGACAGGTTTTTCAGAAAACCTATTGCATAAAGAACTTGATATCGTTGTAGAAACAAGTGATTTTGAAAAGGAGTGTCTTTGAGGCTTTTCCAGTTTCGCTAAATCGGTCACTCCCGGTGAAGGGATCTCGGCTCTTTTCTCATCGAATAAGGTGCAGGGTATATCATATATACCGCGGTGCAAAGCAAGAACTATTTAAGCTGTCAAAAACTAAACCGTGAGTTTGTATCATCTACCAGTTTTGCTAAAGAGGTCACTCCCGGTGAAGGGATCTCGGCTCTTTCCTCATCGAATAAAGTGCATGGTATATCATATATACCGCTGTGCAAAGTAAAACTGTAGCTATCCTTTTTATAAAGTTTTGATTCTACAACATCTTTTAGGTTTCTTTTTTTTTATTAATCTCATTAATAATATCCCATCAATTATGCTTCCTAAGCATCACAGAAAAAACAAAATCTGTAATATTTATATATCAATATATATATATATATAGTATAAGCATTCGTCTCAGGCAGTAATATGATCTCATCATAGAATATTGTAGCAGAAGATAACATATGAAATATTGGATATACTAGGACGTCCATGTTTTATTTCGAGCCTGTATAAAACACGGATTCCACGGTCGTGGTGAATAGCCAAACCCACATCCCTAGACCCCTATGAGAGCGGCAAGTAACACTGCCAATTCTAGGGTTAGGAGACCCGGTCTCGACTCCTCAAGATGGCCTCCCACTGTACCCTAGAACCCGGTTACTTGTGCTCTCCTCCTCGGGTCTACCTAATGCGGAAAAGTAAATAATATACAATGGTGACATCAACCTCATCCTGGAAGTGCCCCAATAAAACAATATTACATACAAATGAATTTTACATGAATGAAAATAAAAACCCTCATCTCACATAAAACCCCCGGCTATTCAGAACACGACGATCCAATATAACATATCACAACAATACATAATATCTCATATCATCAACGTAAGCAAGTATGCGTACCCCGATTGTCGTTGATGTATAGCAACGAAGCCAGTGATACACCACATACTACGCTTACGGTCACAAAAAGAAAGTGTAAAACTACAACATTTGGAATCCACAATCACTTTAGATATCATAAATCCGAACTATCACATACTTCGCATTTCATGCCTAACTATATTAATTCCACATATTGTATCACATTCCAGATAAATAGACAAAGTTAAACTTTCCGATCGAATAATCAAATACGCAAGATTTCCCAAATAGCTCAACACTTGAGCGGAGTTCAAAAAATCCCAGAACATGTCACAGCCCCAGTGAACCAGCCGTAGAAGGGTCAAACTAACGCCTCACATGTGGCAACGCCAAACTACCACAAACCCTAGGGTTCAGTGGAAGTTTTGACGGTCACATAATCGAGTTAAGGTTACGTTCTTCTAGAGGGTCCACAGATATGCTTGCGTGTTTTTCCAAAAGTTTTAAATTCAAGAAAAATTCAACACTTGAAAGTTTTTCATGTCGGGGAAAAATAAGTTATTGATATCCGTTCTAACATTTTAACAGGTTCTAAATTATCCGGAAAACAAAACAATGTTAAACTTTCCAATCGAATCAACGAATGCAAAAGATCTCCAGAGAACTCAACACTTGAGCAAGATTAAAAATTCCCAGAAGTATATACTAATACCTACGGATATACCCTTCAAATACGTATCCCCAATTCCCACTTTCGGCCTCGGAACCTCCGCGACAAGCATGTTCTTGCCGTGGTTCCGCGGCGCTTTGAGGGACCTGGGGGCTCGTATTTCACAGTTATCCTTAGAATTGCTTGCTGAATTTTCTGAGTATTTTTAATACGGAAAAAATCAAATTTTTAAAAAATTTCCGGAGAGGGGTTCAAAACCGACGTTTCGGGGTTCGATCGGACTTTTAACTTCGTATACACGTTGCCAATGCTCTAGCTAGGCTCTGATGCCACTATAGGGTTACTAAACACTGTCACAAGTTTCTACGAGGCATCAACCATGCCCGATTTAAAATTTAGACGTGCCGAGCAACCCAAAGCGAGGATCTTTGCTAGATTATTAGGGTTAAATATGCAAGTAAACATCTTTACTACTAAGAGAGGGGGATTAAAACCTTTGTAGTCCACTCCTTCGCTTCATAAGCTCCGAGTAGTAGTCCCTTCGCCGTGATCCATGATCTCCTGGACTCAAGAGAAGCTCCACAACCCGAATGATCCATACTAGCTTGAAGTCTTCCTTTTCGAAGATGATCTACCTTGAAGTTTCTTTAATTCAAGCTCTCACTTGTATAATCAAGTATTAGACAAGAGAACACCCTAATCTAATTGTCTAGATTAGATGAAGATGATGAAGTAGGATTTATGCTCTTTTTTATTTTCATAATCTCACACTAATTCATCACAAAACTCAAAACTAGAAAGCTTTGCAAGGAGGAAGAAGAAGATGAACTCATTTGTGATGAATAATGAATTGTAATCATAATTACAAATGCAACCATGGTTGATAAAAGAAAGGGCTAACCATTGTAGAGAGTTAACTAGGGTTAAGGTTTTGGGTTGGGTTTAAAAATATCTCACAAAATATCAACATATAATATCTTAGCTCAAAACAAAATAAAAGTTTCTAGAAGCTACAAGAAAGAGCTAACCCAAATCAAACCCTAACCATGTTTAATCTCCACTAATCATGTTGCATTAGTAATCATAACTTGTTACAATATTATATATCACATATATAATATATTTTTGTAACAAAAGAAAATAATACAATTAACATATATCGCATATATATCAATGTATTATCCGTTGAGAAAATGAAATAATAAAGCGAGCCAATATTAGATAATGTAATGTAATATATCACCTATATAATTATACATTAAATTATCGAATCAATACTTGATCTGACAATCCGGTTATATCGAATATAACCGACTAATATATCATGTACCGATTCATCGAATCAACACTTGATCCGATGACCCGGCTGATATCAAATATCGCCGGCCGATATCATATATCGCGAGAAAAGAATACGGTATCTCATATCGTATTATTCTCGATCCCGCACATATCGCATATGTGCTCCTACTCCGTTTTGCCTGAGTTAAGAAACCTCTGTGTAGGACTCTAAAGAATCGTCAATACACCGGTAGCAGGTGATGATCATGTCAAACACCCACAAGCTGCAAGCGGTCAGCTAAATGTAACAGCCACCCAGGTATTGAGCGATCAAAAGATCAACAATCAAGCCCGTACATTCTCCTTTGAATCTAATCAGTAACACTCCCGTACAGTCCGGTCTCTTCGTCTGATATGTTGCATATCTGGTCTCGGGGTGGTAAACATCAGACCCCAGTAACCGATAAGTCCTATCGATGTGAGGCTCATAACAGGTCGAGAACCTACTGATAACACTTACCAGTAGTACTCAATATCCGCCCTGGCCAGGGACTTCCATTTACAGCAAATCGAACACAGCACAACATCAACTCCCTATACCGGGAGAGACGAAATCCCTCCTATCGCTCATTGCCTCCATGCGATTCGGGACTGTACCCAAAAGCCACCGTTTTGCACGCCCTCTTGGACGTGGTAAGGTGGAAATCAAAGCACAGTGGGAATCACACAAGACTCTATGACGATCTCGGGTCTACAGACTAACCTGTACCAGTGTCACCGGAGAACTGCCATCTAACGTGAGGTATAATACCATCTGGGAGTTCACGGCGGGTCCGTCCAGTGTACC
This sequence comes from Agapanthus africanus, assembly GCA_030015575.1. Classification (NCBI taxonomy): domain Eukaryota; kingdom Viridiplantae; phylum Streptophyta; class Magnoliopsida; order Asparagales; family Amaryllidaceae; genus Agapanthus; species Agapanthus africanus. The sequence goes on along the minus strand of JASDDO010000001.1, from coordinate 328,310,111 downwards.
CAGTCTCCACTGAGTACCCGTAAACCATCCTTGATGTCAAAACACCGATGGATATGGGATCATCCATCAAATGGGTCAAGATGCGTATATGCTAGTCTACTCTGGTGTATCGATGCCCTGTCTCGATACACCCTCGACTAGGAACAGTTATAGGATATACTCGTCGACTACCGTGGCCCCACTAGTATGATCTCATCATAGTCCCAGTAGTCGAGTACATATCCTAATGGCTTTATCAACATGTGAGAGTAAGACAATAAACTAATATAAGTCAACATGTTAAGATAAAGAGAAACCAAATAGCATACTATCATGACGAGCAAGAAAGTCCTCTCTATATATATCCAAGCATCCATTATAATATACATCATATGTACAACAATGGCCTCTAGTGCATATATATAACTAACAGGTTTAAGCCAGATCCTAGTATTTGATTTCGGGTTGGTTCAGTCTCATTGTATTCATGTTCTTCGGAACACGGATGCAGGTATGTATATACTGTTGACAGAGGCAGAGAAAGAGACACCTCATTAGGGTTTTGACCATTGACTTGATTAAAACCATTATGAGGTGGAGAAAATTGATTACTAATTTTTATTAGAGATAATTGTGTTATGGATAATTTGGTTTGAACATTTGACCATGTTGACCATTGTTGACTTTGATATTTTTGTTGAGCAAAAGATATCTTGCATAGCATTAATTGTGATATGATAATGGTCAAATCAAGATCAACAATGATAATTATCTAAATAAAACTTATTATTCTTTTTCCTAATATGAGAGCTCACTCCTCATTTATCAAGTAGACATTCTCTCTCATGGCTGCTCTCTCTCCTTCTTCCTTTCTCTCAAGCCCTAGTGTTTCATGAGTTGAAAATTAAGGGCCATTGAGACCAAACCACCAAAATCCTTCTCTACTCACTCTAGGGTTCTTAGTTTAGCACACCAAGAACCCTACTCACTTCATTATAGAGGTTGGAGCTCAAGGTAGAGGCCTTCGGGTGGATCTTCTTTGACGTGGAGAAGCCGGTGAGGAGGAACCATCCACAACCATTCCAAGGAGCTCACAACAAGGAGAAGAAGGAGTTCAAGCTTGAGGTATAACCATCTAACATAGTAGTTAGAACGCCTAGTTAGTTTGTTAGTTAATACTTAGCAAAGATCCTGGTGTCTAGTCTATGTTATCTTGTAAAGAAAAATATGATTTTTACCTATTCCGCCTCCCCGTAAACTACCGGGATGGGTAACATAGACTTACAGTGGTATCAGAGCCTAGCTAAACCATAACTAACATGTTAGCAAAGTCTTTAGAACTTCGAACACGGAAAAATACCGAAAACACGAACAAAAATTGCCTTTTCTGTCGATTTTTAAAACGGGTCTAAAACATATTCAGAGACCTGAAAAATACGTGCAGGCTTTTTCTAGAACACTGAAGAAATTTGGGCACCTAACTCGGTCAGACCACCGCGGAACCGCGGCCGAACCAACCGTTCCGCCGTGGATCCCCTGCCAAGTCGAGTTGGTCCAATTTTTTTCTGGTGCTCTCTGTGTTGGTTTTGTGTTTTCTGGGATATTTTGTTTCTACTCAGAAAGTATTGTGTACAGTGTTGTACTTGGAGTAGATTCAAATATGGTTATTGATCGGAATTTTATAAATTTTAGCTAATCGGATTATATCTGTGTTATATGTGTTGAACGTCTGCTAATAGCTATATGTCGATTAGTGGGGGTTGCACATATCTGTGATCTGTAATATTGATTTGTGTATATGAACTTGTTGGATTGTCGTGGATGAATAGCCGGGGATGTGAGATGAGTGTTTTATCTTTCATTTGATATAAATTGTAAATTGATGTAATATTATTTTATGGTCGCACATCCAGGTTGAGATTGTAGCCACCATTGTATATTATTTCTTTTACTGTTTTCTACTTCTATGATAGACCCAACGTAGGGGTGCACAAACTACCGGGTATTTTGAAGTGCCGAGTGGCCTACTCACTTTGTTGAGGGAGGTTGCTTCACTTCGGGTATTTAGCGGGTAGTTTGCCGCACCCGTAGGGGTCAAGGGTGGGGTTTGGATATTCATCACGACCGTGTAATCCGTCTTTCGTTGCAGGCTCAAACGAAACGTGGATTCCTAGCATATCGAATGTGTTCATCTGTGATCTGGAATGACTATCATTGCATCTGACAAATGTAAATATCTATATATGATATCTAGTAGACGTTTCTTATATTTTACATCCGCGCTAGTCCAGCCCCCACTCTGTCGTTACTTAAGTAACTTAATGGGTGATGACGGGGCTCCATGGCGAACCCGGATGGCATAAGCTACGTTATATTTTCATTGTTTTCTGCAATGGTAGGATTAATTGATTGGACTGCATTAAATTAATGCTAAGCAAACAAACTAAAGTTGAATCGTTGGAACAATTTCAAAACCACTCGGTTTTTTCAAAACATCAAAACTTTTAAAATGCGGAGCTTAAAACACTCCTTTTAAAAGCTATCAGGTTCCTTCGATTATATCATGTTCACTACATTCACGATTTCGCCAAAACCATTCGTAGCCCTCCGTCATTTAAGTTAAATGTTCAGTAGTATTCAAGCTGTGTATTTTGACCTTCACCAAGGCATAGTCATTGGTAGCTACTGAATATTTATATATAGTATAGATAGATGCGTTGGTTTAGGACAGTCGTACTGCTATTTTGTCCTTCGTCAAGGGTATGTACGAATGGGTCCAAATTAACCTGGATAATGACGGGTAGAACTTGACAAGTGACTTATGATATGTTGGCCTTCGTCAAGCTTATAAGAGCATGGGGCAAAAATACACATCGGGAGTTTATAAAGAAACTGAAACCTGCTAGTGTTGCATGCCATTTGGAGTGTGATATTTTTGGTAGGATTCCTTCAACTTTATCACGCAATGATATTTGGATCCCGATCCTACTGTGAGTATATGCTACCCCACAGGAGATTTTTTCACTTAACGATCAATGCTATAAACTAAGTAGGTGTTTAGAAAGGTTTTAGCGGGGCTACGCCCACAGGGAAAAGAGGTTATTTAATTAAAGAACTTCGCGAAAGCATCGTACAACCACCCTCGAAGTATCGTCACTGGCATGGCCGAATGGTTAAGCAAGTATTGTACGGTGAGATCAATCCTGACTAATTCTTCTTTTATGGTTTGAGGAAGGATTTGAGAAATAGTGGGAGCCATCCTGTTTAGATAAACTAATAACCACTCAAAACTTGCAAGAGTATCATGCTAAAGTGTTTCTTCTCTCTCTCTTAATTGCAGCGACCAACAACATGATGGGCTTTAAGTTATTATTAGATAAAAACATACTGACAGGGCCAAACTATAAAGATTGGTTCAGGAATGTCAAAATGGCAATCACTTATGACAAGTTGGGGTATCTCCTTACCACTAAGGCCCCTGCCGCCCCAGGTCCAGAATCCATCGTCGCGGATAGGGAAATCCGTAAGACCTGGGAGATTGACTGCATGAAGGCCAAGTGCCTCGTGCTTGCCTCTATGGACAACGAACATCAGAGGAGGCACGAGAATATGGACCTTGAATCTATATTTCTCCATACCAAGGAATTATATGGAGAGCAATCTCGTATTGCAAGATACGAGACCTCGAAGAAGCTATTTCAAGCGAGGTTGGCCGTCGGATCATCTGTAGGGGAGCACGTCCTTAAGATGATTGGCTACATTGAGGAGCTCGCGAACCTAGGGACCACATTAGAGAATGAGCTGTATACAGACTTGATTCTCCAGTCCCTTCCTTCCACCTATGCCCAGTTTATCTTGAATTTTAATTTGCAAGGTAAAGAAGTTGAACTTCCGGAACTCCTCAACAAGATGAGGAGTGCAGAGGGTACCCTGCAAAAAGCAAGGGACACCCGCTCTGTCTGTTGGTGAAGCTTCCTCTTCCAGGTCCAAGGCGAAAGTCAAAGGAAAGAAGAAGAAGGCCCCCACCAAACCGAGAGGCGGTGTTAGTATGGTGGAAGCCAACGAAAAGGCAAAGTAGCGGGACCTGCAGTGGGAAAGGAAGAGTGCTTCTATTGTCATAAGAAGGGACACTGAAAGAAATATTGCAGGGCTTGGAAGGCCAAGAATAAGGACCCGAAGCAAGTTGTGTCTTCGGCTTCAGGTGTGTATGTAATTGAAAACTGTCTGTCAATCAACTCTACTTCCTGGGTATTGAATACCGAATCAGGATCTCATATCTGTAATTCTTTGTAGGCACTGAGAAGCCGTAGAGTTTTGAAGGCGGGTGTATGACCCTCAGAGTTGCAAACGGAGCAAGCATGGATGCTGTGTCCGTGGGGGAATATCATTTAGGATTGACTACTGGACATGTTTTGGTTTTGCGCAACTGTTATTTTGTACCCAGTTCGACTTGTAATATCATATCTGTATCTTTAATGTCTAAAGAAGGTTATGATTTTGCATTTGTAAGCGATGTTGTAAACATCCACCTTAATCATAGTTTGATTGGGTCGAGTACATTAAGCAACGGTATATATGTGTTAAACCAACCGCAGATTTTCAATATCCAGAATACACACAAAAGAAAGTCTCCAGAATTAAATCATGCTTTCTTATGGCATTGTAGACTGGGTTACATCAATGAGACAAGGTTAACTAAGTTACATAAAGAAGGATATTTGGATCCGTTCGAATATCAATCTTACACAACTCGTCAATCATGTCTCAAAGGAAAGATGACAAAGACTCCGTTCACTGGACACGGGGTAAGAGCGAGCGAGCTCTTGGGACTCATACACAGCGACGTGTGTGGTCCAATGTCTACATATGCAAGAAGTGGTTTTTCCTATTTCATTACTTTTATGGATGATTTCTCCAGGTATGGACATGTCTTCTTAATGAAGCATAAATCCGAGGCCTTTGAGAAATTCCAAGAATATAAGAATGAAGTGGAAATACAAACCGGCAAAAGTATCAAGACACTGAGATCTGATCGAGGTGGCGAATACTTAAGTGTCGATTTCCTGGATTACCTAAAAGAGAATGGAATTCTCTCTCAGCTTACTCCTCTATACACACCACAACACAACGGTGTATCGGAGAAACAAAACCGAACCCTATTGGATATAGTACGTTCCATGATGAGTAACGCTGAGTTACCGCGATCATTCTGGAGCTATGCACAAGAATCAGCTGCATATCTTTTGAACAAGGTTCCTACCAAGATTGTGCCTACCACACCATATCAGATATGGTGTGGGAAGAAACCCTATCTTCAGTATCTGAAGATATGGGGATGTCCAGCTTATGTCAAAAAGCAGCATGCAGACAAACTCGAGGCACGCTCGGTACTGGTTAAGTTTTTGGGATACCCAAAGAACTCCAGGGGGTATCTTTTCTATTACGCAGAGGAACAAAAGGTTTTTGTTTCTCGTCATGCCCACTTTCTGGAACATCAGTTTTTAGAAAAGGAAACAAGTGGGAGGGTAATAAAACTGGAAGAAATTCCAGAACCACAAGCTATTACTGATAGCTTGGTGGAACCAGATGTTTCAAAAGAACAGGACATTCCCGCACCACTCCACAGGAGTATTAGGCTGTCTCATCTGCCTGAGAGATACTACGGTTTTCTCGTAGACGGGGATAGAGAGGATTGCATCATTTATAATGATGAGCCGCCTAACTTCCAGTAGGCCATTAAGAGCACTGACTTGGTAAAATGGCTGGATGCAATGCAGACCGAGATGGAGTCCATGTACACGAACAAAGTATGGACTTGGACATTGCTCTAGAAGGGGTAAAACCCGTAGGATACAAATGGATCTTCAGAATGAAGATTGGTGTAGATGGATAGGTTGAAACCTATAAGGCTAGACTTGTTGCAAAAGGATTTCGTCAAAGACCTGGTTTGGACTATGACGAAACCTTTTCTCCAGTGGCTATACTCAAATCCATTCAGCTCCTTCTTACCATTGCTGCCTTCCACGATGATGAGATTTGGCAAATGGACGTGAATACCGCTTTTCTAAATGGAAATTTAGAGGAGTGTGTCTATATGGGCCAGTCAGAGGGTTTCATTCAGAGTGGGAGCAACGAGAAAGTGTGCAAGTTGCTTAAGTCCATTTATGGACTGAAGCAGGCATCGTGGAGTTGGAATATCTGTTTTGATGAGACGGTCAAATAATTTGACTTTATCAAAAATCCAGATGGGCCGTGCATTTATAGTAAGATTGTAGCACGAACTGTTGTATTCCTCGTCTTGTACGTGGATGACATTCTCTTGATAGGAAATGACATTCCTATGCTACAATCTGTCAAAATGTTCTTGTCACACAGGTTCTCCATGAAAGACCTGGGTGATGCCTCTTACATTCTGGGGATCCAGATCTATCATGATAGATCTAAAAGGATGTTGGGACTTTCGCAGTCCAGGTACATCGCCACCATACTGAAAAGATTCAGTATGGAAGATTCTAAGTGCGGTAATTTACCGGCTTGTCACGTAATCACCCTCTCCAAAGTGATGTCTGCCAAGACTGATTTGGAATGGGATCACATGTCTATTATACCCTACGCTTCTGCGGTAGGCTCTATAATGTATGCGATGTTGTGTACTTATGCACTGAGCGTGGTAAGCCGGTATCAGTCAAACCCTGGGGAGAAGCACTGGATAGCAGTAAAGAATATTCTCAAGTACCTGAGAAGGACTAAGGAAATGTTCTTGGTTTATGGCGGAAAAGACCTCCAGATCGAGGCCTTTGCTGACTTCAGCTTCCAGAGTGACAAGGATGACTCCAAATCCATGTCGGGTTATGTCTTTCCCCATAATGGAGGGGCGGTCTATTGGAAGATTTCCAAACAGGATACCGTTGCTGACTCGACGATGGAAGCGGAGTATATTGTAGCTTCTGATGCCGCAAAAGAAGCAGTCTGGATGAGGAAGTTTTTAACAGAACTTCAGGTCGTTTTGTCCATTGTTGATCCAATACTTCTGTATTGTCATAACAACGGGGCTATAGCTTTAGCGAAGGAACCCAGGTCCCATCAGAAGTCCAGACACATCTTGAGGCGGTATCACCTGATAAGGGAGATCGTGGATCGCCTGGAGATCGAGGTTCGGAGGGTTGCTACAGAGGATAACACTGCAGATCCATTCACAAAGGCCATTCCTCAGATGCAGTTCGAGAGGCTATTCGAGATGATAGGTCTGCGATCTGCCAGCACATGGCCTTAGTGCAAGTGGGAGATTGTTAGTGTGATATGCCCTATAGGCCATTATTGTATAGTACTAGTTTGTATATTACATTTTGGAAGCTTGGGATATATACAAAGATTTATAACAGTCTTGCTCAATATGGTAGTATGCTACTTGGTTTGTATCTATCTTAATATGTGTATATGTTTCTTTTAACGTATCGCCCTTAGGATCTTTGCTTGACTACCAGCGTTGTGATGGCAGTCACACTTGTGGGGGTTAGGTAGTCTACATGCACATCTTTATACAGGTCCCTAGTCGTAGGATTATCGAGACAGGGCATCCATACTCTAGAATAGACTGGTGTGTACGCTTCTCGTCCCCGCTGGGGAGATGGTCTATCCCACAGCTATCAGTACGTCGTACTGGAGATAGTATGCATGTGCTCATTAAGTTATGTGTACACTGGACAGGACTCGTCGGGAACTGTTGGTTGTTGTTATACCTATCGTCAGTTAGCAATTCCCAGGTGACATGAGTACAACTTAGTCCGTTGACTTGACACTGCTGCTTCACCTCGAGTGTGTTCCCACTGTTCATTGATTACTACCTTACCACGGCTCTATTGAGTCGTGCAAACAGGTAGTAGTTGGGTGCAGTCCCGAAGCACTTGGAGGCAGCGGCGGTTAGAAAGGATTCGACTCTCTCGGTATTGTAGGTCGATATCGCGCTGTGTTTGGAGAGCCATTACACAAAATCCCTATCCAGGGAAAACGAGATTTACTGGTAAGTACTCCAGTAGTTTCTTAGTGTCACGACCCGAAGGTACGGAATGTGACCGGCACTTAAATTACGAAGCGTCTAGAGGCGCAACGTAATCTTAGTAAGCCGAAACCCAGAAATCTAAACCATATAAAAGAAGAAGTAAAGGAAAACATGTAAAAAAACAAGTTTAAAAGCAACATCAAAATTTCTTAAAAATTTCGGTAGAGTCTCCTTTGTAAAAGCTGGCCCCAAACGGGTACAAACAAGAATAATATATATACAAACAATAAAAAGGCATCCCCAAGCGGGAGCTAGCTCTACGCCAACAGGCGGAAACAACCACACCATGCACAATAATATACAACGCCAAAGGGCACGGCTCAAAACTCAAAAGAAAACAAATCCACCAGATACCATAATAATACAAGCGCGACTCTAAACTCGAATAGCTAGCTCAAAAGATTTACATCAAGTCTTTGAGACTATGAGGTATAGAAATCTGAAATCCATGGAAATCCGTGTCAAGTATCGATACAAAACATGTAAATCTCAAATCTCAATACCTCATAGTCTCAATATCTCGGGCTCCGTCAGTCCGGATCGGCCCATATCATCAAATCTCACGACAACGGTCGGTATCCTCCGGATACCTGCCGCGCCAGACATCACCGGTAGGTAGTCTTCCCCTGCCAGGCTCATCGTCTACAACTCGATCTTCTTGCCCCAAGGTACCATACCGGGCCCACCATGTACCCGAGACGGTTCATCCACTCCTCGAATCGGGTCTCGAAATCCAACAGAAAACATGAAATCTCATGGTGGACGACACATACATCACGAGAAAACTACAACTTATATTTTAAAAAGAGAAGGAGAGAGAGAGAGAAGTTTTTATATATATTCTTGCGGTTTTCCCCAAAATACAGAAATCCAAAATCCCAAAATCATGAGTAAGTAAATAATAAGTATCGGCATAAGGCCCAAAATACTGCATGATAACGTGAAAATGTGAATGCATGAAATGTAAATGCAATGTCTAGACTAACACCTGAGAGTAATCACAATATTATATTGATCTAGCTTTTAGCTGATTCTACCAATAAAAGATAATATATTCTAAAGTGTACGTGAAATAGCAATTACCGATGATGATGTGTGTGAGCCGACAAATAAGTGTATGTGGAATATGTGCATCATCGGTAATGGTGCTGGTGTCCTAATAGTCAGAGTTTCATATTGTCTAAAGAAAAATATGTATGAACATGCAACTTGATGATTACGATCTGAATGTAAAGATGGATGTGTATTAACCACTCATTTGTACTATACATGTCTAATTACAACTATATGACTCGAGCATAAACTAAGATCTATCTAACCCCCTAAGGAACTAAACTAAAGAAACTAGTCGATAAGAAATAAGAGTCCACCTAAGGTCTGAGTCCATATCTCTAATATTCGGCGATCCAGCCTCAATAGCGTCACGTACGTAGTACGACTTCCTCGAATAAAGAGTGCGGATCAATCATCACATCTATACCTCGTACAGTAAAATACATCGTACGGCATCCCAAAATCGGGGTACGGGCTAACTATCACCTATGTACATCATCACTCGTATAATATCATCATCAAATAATGTCACGATCAAGGGTACAGTACTGTGATCACATACATCCCAATGTCATCAATCATATATCATTATCTGCCGAAATCTACATCGTCAATTGGTCCTCAGAAATATCATGCCACATAAATCATATCGTGATTAAGTCACATATATCATGTCGTAATCAAATCACATATATCATGACATGATCAAGTAACACATATATCATATCGTGAGTCAGTCATATATTATAGTCCGGGTTCTATTCTAGAGTCTCTTATATCTCAATGTCATCATTACCTATTAACGTTTATGTATACATATCCATTCTCTCATTTTCCGACGATCCACTAACTTCATAATACGACTGTATAGCCAAGAGATCACGGCATCAAGCCCAGTTGTATCGTCTTATCCCCATGTATCATATAACATCCTTATATCACATATACATGTTATGTATATAGATAGATATATATACACACATACACGTATACAGCAAGTCAAGTTTCTGTGTGTGCGTGTGTGTGTCTACCTGAAACCTACGAATTTCCTCCAAGACTTTCATCCTCTGGTAAAGTCTATCTAAATCAGTCTAGTCCAACCTAAAGTCTTTAATGGGGCCCTACTCGCCAAGAATCTAAGGTCACGTCTGACTTCCTAATGACAGTAAGTAGTATTCCTATTCTACGTTTGCGGGGGTGCTAAACGCCATCCACCCGACTTCCCCCGTAGATATATATCTACTCACCTGGTCCTTGTCTGCCGAAAACGATGTCGCCCTCCTCTTATTCCTCGTCCAAAGTCCACTTGAGGGGTACTTATACGCAAACATATATAATATCGTAAACTGAATCACGGAAAAAACCAAAACGACACATGAAACGCGCATAGGTTAAAACCTATGACCCGCTCATGCAGAAGAACCAAATATCGCTCGATATCGGCGTACAAATGCCGATTTATCGAGATAAAACACCAACAAACAACTCGTAGTTTCAAAACTTATTATTTATAATATAAAGCATGGTTTAAATCATCTAAACCTTAAAATCGATCAAATCGTCCGATTTCGTAAAAACCTAGAAAATGTCAATTTACCGTTTTACTTCAAAACTTGATGTTTAAATGAAACTAATGGTCATAATATTCATTAAATAATATAACTAGATTATAGAAACCATTACCATATTTTTATCACACTAATTTGTATTAAATTGGAAATTCTAGTTTGCAATTTTATCAATTTTAACACCTTGCAAGCAAAATTTCAAAATTTCACAACTAAACTTGATTTTGCATGAATTAACTTATTAAAATACAATTTATGATGTTAATAATGTAATGAAACTATAATTAGATTTTAAATCTCAATTATTTAAGAAATTTGTAAAACCTAGTTAGCAAAAATAACATATTTATCACAATTTTCCATTATCAATTTGAAACTAGTAACCAAATTAGGTTTTTCATTCCTTTAACATGTTAATATTCTCATTAAAACCACAATTTAGTGATAAAAAGATTAATTAGAACTTTATCTCACCAATATATATAATTTAAAAAAAATTCTAGTTTGCGAAATTGTTTAATTTAACCAATTTTGAATGAACAATTTACAATACTTCAACCATACAATATTTTCCATTTCTAAAAATGTTAAACTTGTTACTGTAACCCCACTTAATTAATAAAAACCCTAACTTGATTTTATAAACCCTATCTTGAATTTTAAACTTGCAAATAGAAATAATTAAGAAAATCTAAATATGCTAGATTAAAGCATTTAACAACAAATAATCATAGAAATAAAAATTATACCTCCAAAACATGAGATCCAAACATGAAAATATGCTTCCAAAATAATGGCTTCCAACTCCAAAATCCATGCTAAATAGGTCAAAAGAAAATGGTAGAGATTGAATATTGATTTTGAGGTTTATTTTTGGAATTTTTGTTGAAGTTTGATGATTTTTAATGCAAAAATGATGGGGGGGAAATTTGGGGGCTTCCCATGGAGGTGAGGCTGGCCAAGGCAATGAGAAAAAGAGAGAAAGAAAAATATGTGAGGAGTTGTGTAGAAAGTTCTTCAAAAGATGCATGTTTTATGTTTTTTCAACATTTTCTTTGTTTATTAAATTTTCTTTTCTAAGTTAATCCTAGAAAAGTCTAGAACCATGAAAAATTCTGGAAATGAATTTTGCATGATACACACTAGATTCCAATATGTAATGGTTCACTTTTTCTAAATTAACCCATTCAAATTTGTAATTTACACTAATTTAATGTATATTTAAAGCTTATGTTAATATTTAAAATAATTAATTTAGGAAAAATATTTAATTAGACTAAAAATTTATAAGTGACTAAATAACACCACTTACTAGTAATTACATAATTAAAATATGTCTTTTTAAATTTATAATGAAAAATAATTACGGTTAATTTTTACGAAAAATACGTTTTATTTTACCGAAAATTAGAAAATTCACTTAAAGGATTTTATTTATTTAATTATTTATTTATTTATTTTTAAAACGTTGCAATCTTCCCCCTTTAAGAAATTCGGTCCCCGAATTTATATTAAAACTTCCCCCAATTACTAAAATATTCAACCAAAACACTCAAATCGTCGGGGCTCCGAAATCATCAATACATAGCTAAAAAAAATCAACTCCGTCAGGCATAACGCAATCATCGGAGTTATGGTGAAAATAAAATATCAAAGCCCAATACGAAAACCATCATGATATACATTAAAACAATAACTTATTTATAGTGCGCATCGTAGTAAAATCGTCCTTACATCTGAATAAAGAAGCATGCAAAAAACCCTTTGTAAAATCGCCATGCGATGCACGTGTCACGGCATAAGTAGCTGACGTGTATGTTAAATAAAATAGCTATACTTTATCACGCCAGGTTACTAAGTCAAATATTAATGATTATAAAAACATACTGCTCATAATGAAATCATTCCCCATCATAGTATAAAAATATCATGTGCGTCCGGTGCGCACTGAAATCGAAACCAAATACAGATGTCGTGAATACGCACAGAAACAAAACTGAGTGCAACAGGTGTGCACCAAAATCATCTGTCAAGTGCAACGGGCGTGCACGACACTAATATCAGGTGCATCTAATCTGCACAAAACCTCGATTTAGTCCATCTGGTGTGCACAAAATCGCATCAAGTGCGCCATGTGTGTGCAAGAATCTTAATCGAGTGCACATGGTGCACGAAAACATACACCGAATATCAAAATCAAAATCATAGTACGAAAAATGCATGAAGACTAGGTCGAAGTATACGTCCAAATCATGTGCAACCCATATGCACGAAATCAAGTCAATATCTCTAAATGTATAAAACCAAATCGAGTGCACTGTCTATGCACAAAACAACATCAATACAGCTGATATATGAAACACAAATAAAGTGTAATGAATGTACACATAGGAAATACCAATCATAGAACAAAATCCTCAAAATACCAAAATCCAAACAATGGAAATTTGAAATTCAAATCACCAAATCACAATGGTAAACACTATCGTCAATGTGCGCCTTTTCTAATGTCGACTGATTCGGACTCGTCTCTTCATCGCTGTGCTGACTGCGCTGCAAACGGCTATGCTCATATCGAGAGCCTCCCACGTAATCTATCCCTTCACCTGATAGCCGGACTACGTTAAACTTGTCAATCGATTCATTAAAATCCCAAAATTCCCCGAGAGATCAACACTCAAGTACAGTTTAAAAATATGCAGTACATGCCCCAGCATCTGCGGACCTGCCGTAGAAGGGCAAACCTAAGCCTCACTAATGGCACCGCGGAACTGCCGTAAACCGTAAGGTTCAAAGGTGTTATCGTGGTCATTATGTCGAGTTAGGGTTTCATTCTTTTAGAGGGTCCATAGAAATACCTGCATATTCTTCCGAATACCTTAAACTTGGGAAAATGGGTTTCTGACAATCGTTCGAACCTTTTTAACTTCGTCTGGATGGCATGTGAACACCCTTCGTCCGCACGCTAAACAATGCTTCAATCCTCAAGAATAAACGATACCCTACGGTCATCGCATTCGAGTCGCAGCTCCCTCTGCCCGTGCGACCGTGGCAACAGAAACCACCATCCGATATTGACGAAGATGGATCAATAGGACGAATAGAATACGGTGCAAAGAAATGTACATCCTAAGGCTCCTTAAGTAGAGTAGCGTATCGTAAGTATTCCGCAGATCATACCCACAGTATGTCACTGTACCTAAGTCACCAACTCCATCAACCAAAGGTCATCCTAGACTTATACAAAGGTTAAACCTAGCGCTCTGATACCAACTTTGTCACGACCCGAAGGTACGGAACGTGACCGGCACTTAAATTACGAAGCGTCTAGAGGCGCAATGTAATCTTAGTAAGTCGAAACCCAGAAATCTAAACCATATAAAAGAAGAAGTAAAGGAAAACATGTAAAAAAAAACAAGTTTAAAAGCAACATCAAAATTTCTTAAAAATTTCGGCAGAGTGTCCTTTGTAAAAGCTGGCCCCAAACGGGTACAAACAAGAATAATATATATACAAACAATAAAAAGGCATTCCCAAGCGGGAGCTAGCTCTACGCCAACATGCGGAAACAACCACACCATGCACAATAATATACAACGCCAAAGGGCACGGCTCAAAACTCAAAAGAAAACAAATCCACCAGATACCATAATAAAACAAGCGCGACTCTAAGGTCGAAATAATTAACTAGTCCTTTAAACTATCAAGTAATACAAGTCTGGTTGATGGAGCTTACTAGATACCAATGAAATAATAAAAGTACAACGGCGGTCCATATACAGGTGAACCAACCTACCAAGCAAATCACCCTAAATAAAATGATGTGCCTGCAAGCTGCCAAGAAAATCTGTATATCCAACTCGTGAGTAGAAGACATCTGCGAAATGAAATCGAATGCACGACACTGTCCTAGGTCATAATAATATACTAATATATCACTAGTCAGCTGGTAATGGCAGGGTAATAAACTACGCGTAAGTGCAAATGTTCCGTGCTCGTGTCAGTGCCTCAAATAGTAACATATCATGTGAATGAGTATGCATGCACCATGAATGTAAAACAATCAACCCTGAAATCTGGATATATCTGTATAAGAAGTCTTTAACTTTTATCTTAGTGAAATTTGTATAGAAATCTGAAACATCATCGATGAAATCCATGGAAATCCGTGTCAAGTATCGACACAAAACATGTAAATCTCAAATCTCAATACCTCATAGTCTCAATATCTCGGGCTCCGTCAGTCCGGATCGGCCCATATCATCAAATCTCACGACAGCGGTCGGTATCCTCCGGATATCTGCCGCGCCAGACATCACCGGTAGGTAGTCTTCCCCTGCCAGGCTCATCGTCTACAACTCGATCTTCTTGCCCCGGGGTACCATACCGGGCCCACCATGTACCCGAGACGGTTCATCCACTCCTCGAATCGGGTCTCGAAATCCAACAGAAAACATGAAATCTCATGATGGACGACACATACATCACGAGAAAACTGCAACTTATATTTTAAAAAGAGAGGGAGAGGGAGAGAAGTTTTTATATATATTCTTGCGGTTTTCCCCAAAATCTAGATATCTCATAGAAATCCAAAATCCCAAAATCATGAGTAAGTAAATAATAAGTATCGGCATAAGCCCCACAATACTGCATGATAACGTGAAAATGTGAATGCATGAAATGTAAATGCAATGTCTAGACTAACACCTGAGAGTAATCACAATATTATATTGATCTAGACTTTAGCTAATTCTACCAATAAAAGATAATATGTTCTAAAGTGTACGTGACATAGCAATTACCGATGATGATGTCACGACCCGAAAGTGCGGAACGTGACCGACACTTAGATTACGAAGCGTCTAGAGGCGCAACGTAACCTAAGTAAGCCGAAGCCCAGAAATCTAAACCATAAAAAGAAGAAGAAGTGAAGGAAAACATGTAGAAAACAAGTTTAAAAGAAACATCCAATTTTCTCAAAAATTTCGGCAGAGTCTCCTTTGTAAAAATTGGCCCCAAACGGGTACAAACAAGAATAATATATATACAAACAATAAAAAGCATCCCCAAACGGGAGCTAGCTCTACGCCAAAAGGCGGAAACAACCACATCAAAGCACAATAGTATACAACACCAAAGGGCGAGGCTCAAAACTCAAAAGAAAACAAAACCACCAAATATCATAATAATACAAGCGCGGCTCTAAGGTCGAAATAAACAACTGATCCAGAAAACTATCAAGTAATACAAGTTTTGTTGATGGAGCTTTCTAGATACAAATGAAATAATAAAAGTACAATGGCAGTCCAGATACAAGTGAACCAACGTACCATGCAAATCACCCCGAGTGAAAAGATGTGCCAGCAAGCTGCCAGGAAAACCTGTATATCGAACCTGTAATAAAATTTGGCACAATGGGGGTAAGTTGCCAACTCGTGAGTAGAAGATATCTGCGAAAAGAAATCGAATACATGACGCTTTCCTAGGTCATAATAATATACTAATATACTGCTAGTCATCAAGTAAAGACAGGATAATAAGCTACGTGTAAGTGCAAATGCTCCGTGCTCATATCAGTGCCTCATATAGAACTATGTCATGTGAATGAGTATGCATGCACCATGAATGTGAAATAACCAATCCTGAAATCTAGATATATCTGTATAAGAAATCTTTAACTTTTATCATGGTAAAATGTGTATAGAAATCTGAAATATCAACGATGAAATCCATGGAAATCCGTGTCAAGCATCGACACAAAACATGTAAATCTCAAGTCTCAATACCTCATAATCTCAATTTCTCATAGTCTCAATATCTCGGGCTCCGTCAGTCCGGATCGGCCCATATCATCAAATCTCACGACAACGGTCGGTATCCTCCGGATATCCGCCGCGCCAGACATCACCGGTAGGTAGTCCTCCCCTGCCAGGCTCATCGTCTACAACTCGATCTTCTTGCCCCGGGGTACCATACCGGGCCCACCATGTACCCGAGACGGTTCATCCACTCCTCGAATCGGGTCTCGAAATCCAACAGAAAACATGAAATCTCATGGTGGACGACACATACATCACAAGAAAACCGCATCTTATGTTTTAAAAAGAGAGGAGGAGAGAGAGAAGTTTTTATATGTTCTTGCGGTTTTCCACAAAAATCCAGAAATCTCATAGAAATCCAAAATCCTAAAATCATGAGTAAGTATATGATAAGTGTCGGCATATGCCCCATAATACTGCATGATAACATGAAAATGCGAATGCATGAAATGTCTAAGTAATAAATACCATGTCTATACTAATACCAGAGAGTAATCACAATATTATATCGATCTAGCTGTTAGCTGATTGTATCAATAAAAGATAATATGATCTAAAATGTACGTGACATAGCAATTACCGATGATGATGTGTGTGAGCCGGCAAATAAGTGTGCGTGGAATATGCGCATCATCGGTAATGGTGCTGGTGTCCTAACAGGCAAAGTTTTATTCTGATTATAGAAACATATGAATGAACATGCACCATTATGATTACGGTATGAATGTAAAGACGGATGTGTAATAACCATTCATCTGTGATATACAAGTATAACTACAACTATATGACTCGAGCCTAAACTAGTGTCCATCTAACCTCCTAAGGAACTAAACCTAAGAAACTAGTCAATAAGAAATAAGTGTCCACCTAAGTTCTGAATCCATATCTCGAATAGTCGGCGATCCAGCCTCAATAGCGTCACGTACGTAGTACGGCTTCCTTGAATCAAGAATGCGGATCAATCATCATATCTATACCTCGTACGGTAAAATCCATCGTACGGCATCCCAATATCGGGGTACGGGTCAAGTATCACCTACGTGTCTCATCATTCGTATAATATCATCATCAACACATGTCAAGATCAAGGTGCTATACTGTAATCGCATACATCAATCATATATCATTGTCAGCGTAAATATACATCGTTAATTTATCCTCAGAAATATCATGTCATATGTATCATATTGTGATTAAGTCACACTTAGATCATATCATAATCAAGTCACACCTATATGATATCGTAATCAAGTCACACATATATGATATCGAAATCAAGTCACACTTATATGATGTCGTAATCAAGTCACACCTATATGATATCATATCAGAATTTCAGGCACAGATTACGGTCCGGGTTCTATTTTAGAGTCCCATATACTTCAATATCATCAACACCCTTTATTATTTATGTATACCTATTCATTATCTCATTTCCTAATGATCCGCTAACATCATAACACGACCGTAAAGCCAAGAATCACGGCATCAAGCCCAGTTATATTGTTTCATCCCCGTGTATCATATCACATCCTTGTATCACATATACGTATTGCGTGTATATATATATACCTACAACTTGTCATATATATATATACACATAAACGTATACACCACGTCGAGTCTCAGTGTGTGCGTGTGTGTATCTACCTGAAACCTACAAATCTCCTCCAAGATATTCATCCTCGGGTAAGGTCTTTCTAAATTAATCTAGTCCAACCTAAGGTCACTACTAGGGTCCTACTCATCGAAATTCTACGGTCACGTCTGGCTTCCTAATGACAATAAGTACTATCCCTATTCTACGTTTGCGGGGGTGCTAAACGCCATCCACCCGACTTCCCCCCGTAGATATACATCTACTCACCTGGTCCTTGTCTGCCGAAGACGGTGTCGCCATCCTCTTTTTCATCGCCTGCAATCCATGTGAGGGGCACCTATACGCAAACACATATAATATCGTAAACTGAATCACGGACAACATCAAAACGACGCACGAAACGCGCATAGGTTAAAACCTATGTCCCGCTCAAGCAAAAGAACTAAATATCGCTCGATATCGGCGTACAAACGCCGATTGATCCAGATAAGCATCAACAAACAACTCATAGTTATAAAACTCATTACTTATAATATAAAACATGATTTAATTCATCGAAACCGTAAAAATCGATCAAATCGTCCGATTCCGTAAAACCTGAAAACACTAATTTACCGTTTTACTTCAAAACTTGATGTTTAAAAGAAACTAATGGTCATAGTATTCATTAATTAGCATAACTAGACTATATAAACCATCACTATATTTTTAACACCCTAATTTATATTAGTTTGAAAATTCTAGTTTGCAAACTTGCCCGATTTCGATACTTTTAAGGAAAATTTCACAATATCACATCTAAACTGGATTTTGCATGAATTAATGCAATAAACTACAATTCATGATGATAATAATATAATGAAATCATAATTTAGATTTTAAACCTCATTTATTTAAGAATTTCCAAAATCTAGTTAGCAAAAATAGCATTTTTATTAGTATTTTTCAATTATCAATAGAAACTAGTAACCAATTTAATTTTTTCATTCCACTAACAAGTTGATATCCTCATTAAAACCACAATCTAGTGTTACAAATATTAATTGGAATTTTATCTCACCAATATATACAATATATAGAAATCTAGTTTGCAAAATGGATTAATTTAAACAATTTTGGATAAACAATTTACAATATATCATCCATACAAATTTTCCACTTCTAAAAATTTTAAACTAGTTATTATAACCCTACTTAATTAATAAAAACCATAACTTAATTTTATAAAGCCTAACTTGAATTTTAAAACTTGTAGATAGAAATTATTTATTAAATCTAATTATGCTTAAATGAAACATCTAATAACAATAAATCAAAAGAAGAAGATTTATACCTCCACAACATGAAATCCAAACATTAAAATAAGCCTCCAAAATGAATGCTTTCCATCTCCAAAATCCATGTAAAGATGAGCAAAGAATAGAGGGTAGGAATTAATTAGGATTTTGTGGGTTTTTTATTGAATTTTTGAGGAATTTTGAAGATTTTTAATACAAAAATGATGGGGGAAAATTTTTGGGGCTGCCCATGGTGGTGAGGCCGGCCATGAGGTGAGGAAAAGAGAGGAGAGTGAGAAAAGGTGAAGAAAAGTGTAGAAGGTTTCACAAAAATATCACAGAATTAAGTCTTTTCATGAATTTATTTAAAAATTCTTTATTTTCTTCAATCCAATTGACCTAGAATGGTCTAGAACCATTGTAAAATTTTGAAAATAAATTTTGCATGAAACACACTTGATTCTAATATGTAATGGTTCACTTTTTCTAATTAAACCCATTCAAATTTGTAATTTACACTAATTTAGTGTAAAAATAAAGCTTATGTTAATATTTAAAATAATTAATTTAAGAAAAATATATAATTAAACTAAAAATTTATAACTTGCTAAATAAACACCATTTTTTAGTAATAACATAATTAAAATAGGTATTTTTAAATTTATAGTGAAAAATAATTACGGTTTAGTTTTATGAAAACTACGTTTTACTTTACCGAAAATTATAAAATTCACTTAAACGATTTTATTTATTTAATTAATTATTTAATTATTTTTAAAATGTTACAATCTTCCCCCTTTTAAGAAATTCGGTCCCCGAATTTAAATTAAAACTCCCCCCAATTACTAAAACATTCAGCCAAAACACTCAAATCGTCGGGGCTCTGAAATCATCAATACATAACTAAAATCAACTCCGTCAAGCATAACACAATCATCGGAGTTATGGCGAAAATAAATTACCAAAACCCAATACGAAAACCAACATAATATACATCAAAACTATAACTTATATATTGTGCGCATCATAGTAAAATCGTCAAAACATCTGGATAAAGAAGCATGCAAGAACCCCTTTTGAAAATCGCCGTGTGATGCACGTGCCACGGCATAAGTAGCGGACGTTTATTTTTTAAAAAAATAGCTATATATATATCTTTTATTTAACATACACGTCTCTCCTGGTTACCAAATCAATAGTAATGATTATAAAAGCATACTGATCAAACTGAAATCAATCCCAATCACATCATAAAAATATTATGTGCGTCCGGTGTGCACTGAAATCGAAACCAAATACAGATGCCACGAATTCACACAAAAACAAAACTGAGTGCAACAGGTGTGCACCAAAAGCATCTGTCAAGTGCAACGGGCGTGCACGACACTAATATCAGGTGCATCTAATCTGCACAAAACCACGATTTAGTGCATCTGGTGTGCACAAATCGTTTCAGGTGCACCGAATGTGCGCAAGAATCTCAATCAGGTGCACATGGTGCACGAAAACATACACCGAATATCAAAATCGAAATCACAGTACAAAAATGCATGAAACCTAGGTCGAAGCATATGTCAAAATCATGTGTAACCCATATGCACGAAATCAAATCAAAATCTCAAAATGTATAAAACCAAATCGAGTGTACTGGGTATGTACAAAACAATATCAATACAACTGATATATGAAGCACGAATAGAATGTAATGAATGCACACATAAGAAATACCAATCGTAGAACAAAATCCTCAGAATACCAAAAAAAGATCCAATCAACGGAAATATGAAATTCAAATCACCAAATCACAATCGTAAACACTATCGTCAATGTGCGCCTCTTTTCCCCTTTCCTCTGGTGTCGACTGCTTTGAACTTGTCTCTTCATAGGTGTGCTGACTGCGCTACCAACGACAATACTCATATCTAAAGTCTCCCACGTAGTCGATCCCTTCACCTGATATCCGGACTACATTAAACTTTTCGATCGATCCATCAAAATCCCATAATTCCCCGAGAGCTCAACACTCAAGTACAGTTTAAAAATATCCGGTACATACCCCAGCATCGATGGTCCAACCGTAGAAGGGCAAACCCAAGCCTCACTAATGGCACCGTGGAACTGACATAAACCCTAAGGTTCAAGGGTGTTCTCGTGGTCATTATGTCGAGTTAGGGTTTCATTCTTCTAGAGGGTCCATCGAAATACCTGCATGTTCTTCCGAATACTTTAAACTTGGGAAAATGGGTTTCTGACAATCGTTCGAATCCTTTAACTTCATCTGGACGGCATGTGAATACCCTTCTCCCGCACTCTAAACAATGCTTCAATCCTCAAGAATAACCGATACCCTAATGGTTATCGCATTCGAGCCGCAGCGCCTTCTGCCCGTGCGCCCGTGGTAACAGAAACCACCCTCCGATATCGACGAAGATAGATCAAAGGAACGAATGAAATGCGGTGCAATCAAATATACATCCTAAGGCTACTTAAGAAGAGTAGCGTATCGTAAGTATGCCGCGGATCATACCCACGGTACGTCACTCTATATAAGTCGCCTACTCCATCAACCAAGGGTCACCCTAGACATATACAAGGTTAAACCTAGCGCTCTGATACCAACTTTATCACGACCCGAAAGTACGGAACGTGACCGGCATTTAGATTACGAAGCGTCTAGAGGCGCAACGTAACGTAAGTAAGCCGAAGCCCAGAAATCTAAACCATAAAAAGAAGAAGAAGTAAAGGAAAACATGTAGAAAACAAGTTTAAAAGCAACATCCAATTTTCTCAAAAATTTCGTCAGAGTCTCCTTTGTAAAAACCGGCCCCAAACGGGTACAAACAAGAATAATATATATACAAACAATAAAAAGCATCCCCAAATGGGAGCTAGCTCTACGGCAAAAGGCGGAAACAACCACATCAAAGCACAATAATATACAACACCAAAGGGCGAGGCTCAAAACTCAAAAGAAAACAAAACCACCAAATATCTTAATAATACAAGCGCGGCTCTAAGGTCGAAATAAACAACTGATCCAGTAAACTATCAAGTAATACAAGTTTGGTTGATGGAGCTTTCTAGATACAAATGAAATAATAAAAGTACAATGGCGGTCCAGATACAAGTGAACCAACCTACCGTGCAAATCACCCTGAGTGAAAAGATGTGCCAGCAAGCTGCCAGGAAAACCTGTACATCGAACCTGTAATAAAATTTGGCACAACGGGGGTAAGTTGCCAACTCGTGAGTAGAAGATATCTGCGAAAAGAAATCGAATGCACGACGCTGTCGTAGGTCATAATAATATACTAATATACTACTAGTCATCAAGTAAATACAGGATAATAAGCTACGTGTAAGTGCAAATGCTCCGTGCTCGTATCAGTGTCTCATATAGAACTATATCATGTGAATGAGTTTTCATGCACCATGAATGTGAAATAACCAATCCTGAAATCTAGATATATCTGTATAAGAAATCTTTAACTTTTATCACGGTAAAATGTGTATAGAAATCTGAAATATCAATGATGAAATCCATGGAAATCCGTGTCAAGCATCGACACAAAACATGTAAATCTCAAGTCTCAATACCTCATAATCTCAATATCTCATAGTCTTAATATCTCGGGCTCCGTCAGTCCGGATCGGCCCATATCATCAAATCTCACGACAACGGTCGGTATCCTCCGGATATCCACCGCGCCAGACATCACCGGTAGGTAGTCTTCCCCTGCCAGGCTCATCGTCTACAACTCGATCTTCTTGCCCCGGGATACCATACCGGGCCCACCATGTACCCGAGACGGTTCATCCACTCCTCGAATCGGGTCTCGAAATCCAACAGAAAACATGAAATCTCATGGTGGACGACACATACATCACGAGAAAATCGCATCTTATGTTTTAAAAAGAGAGGAGGAGAGAGAGAAGTTTTTATATATTCTTGCGGTTTTTCCTAAAAATCCAGAAATCTCATAGAAATCCAAAATCCTAAAATCATGAGTAATTATATGATAAGTGTCGGCATATGCCCCATAATACTGCATGATAACATGAAAATGCGAATGCATGAAATGTCTAAGTAATAAATACCATGTCTATACTAACACCAGAGAGTAATCACAATATTATATCGATCTAGTTCTTAGCTGATTGTATCAATAAAAGATAATATGATCTAAAGTGTACGTGACATAGCAATTACCGATGATGATGTGTGTGAGCCGGCAAATAAGTGTGCGTGGAATATGCGCATCATCAGTAATGGTGCTGGTGTCCTATCAGGCAATGTTTTATTCTGATTATAGAAACATATGAATGAACATGCACCATTATGATTACGGTATGATTGTAAAGACGGATGTGTAATAACCATTCATCTGTGATATACAAGTATAACTACAACTATATGACTCGAGCCTAAACTAGTGTCCATCTAACCTCCTAAGAAACTAAACTTAAGAAACTAGTCAATAAGAAATAAGAGTCCACCTATGGTCTGAATCCATATCTCTAATTGTCGGCGATCCAGCCTCAATAGCGTCACGTAAGTAGTACGGCTTCCTCGAATCAAGAGTGCGGATCAATCATCATATCTATGTCTCGTACGGTAAAATCCATCGTAAGGCATCCCAATATCGGGGTACGGGTCAAGTATCACCTAAGTGTCTCATCATTCGTATAATATCATCATCAACACATGTCAAGATCAAGGTGCTATACTGTAACCGTATACATCAATCATATATCATTGTCAGCGTAAATATACATCGTTAATTTATCTTCAGAAATATCATGTCATATGTATCATATTGTGATTAAGTCACGGTTATATCATATCGTAATCAAGTCACACCTATATGATATCTTAGTCAAGTCACACATATATGATATCGAAATCAAGTCACACTTATATGATGTCGTAATCAAGTCACTCCTATATCAGAATTTCAGGCACAGATTACGGTCCGGGTTCTATTTTAGAGTCTTATATACTTCAATATCATCAACACCCTTTATTATTTATGTATACCTATTCATTATCTCATTTCCTAATGATCCGCTAACATCATAACACCGCCGTAAAGCCAAGAATCACGACATCAAGCCCAGTTATATTGTTTCATCCCCGTGTATCATATCACATCCTTGTATCACATATACGTATTGTGTGTGTATATATATATACCTACACCTAGTCCTATATATATATACACATACACGTATACACCACGTCGAGTCTCAGTGTGTGCGTGCGTGTATCTACCTGAAACCTACGAATCTCCTCCAAGATATTCATTCTCGGATAAGGTCTTTCTAAATTAATCTAGTCCAACCTAAGGTCGCTACTAGGGTCTTACTCACCAAAATTCTACGGTCACGTCTGGCTTCCTAATGATAATAAGTACTATCCTTATTGTACGTTTGCGGGGGTGCTAAACGCCATCCACCCGACTTCCCCCCGTAGATATACATCTACTCACCTGGTCCTTGTCTGCCGAAGACGGTGTCGCCATCCTCTTCTTCATCGCCCGCAGTCCATGTGAGGGGTACCTATACGCAAACACATATAATATCGTAAACTGAATCACGGACAACATCAAAACGACGTTCGAAACGCGCATAGGTTAAAACCTATGTCCCGCTTATGCAAAAGAACCAAATTTCGCTCGATATCGGCGTACAAATGCCGATTGATCGAGATAAGCATCAACAAACAACTCATAGTTATAAACCTCATTACTTATAATATAAAACATGATTTAATTCATCGAAACCCTAAAAATCGATCAAATCGTCCGATTCCGTAAAACCTGAAAACACCAAGTTACCGTTTAACTTCAAAACTTGATGTTTAAAAGAAACTAATGGTCATAGTATTCATTAATTAGCATAACTAGACTATATAAACCATCACTATATTTTTAACACCCTAATTTATATTAGTTTGAAAATTCTAGTTTGCAAACTTGCCCGATTTCGATACTTTTAAGGTAAATTTCACAATATCATATCTAAACTGGATTTTGCATGAATTAATGCATTAAACTACAATTCATGATGATAATAATATATTGAAATCATAATTTAGATTTTAAACCTCATTTATTTAAGAATTTCCAAAATCTACTTAGCAAAAATAGCATTTTTATTAGTATTTTTCAATTATCAATAGAAACTAGTAACCAATTTAAGTTTTTCATTCCACTAACAACTTAATATCCTCATTAAAACAATAATCTAGTGTTACAAATATTAATTAGAATTTTATCTCACCAATATATACAATATATAGAAATCTAGTTTGCAAAATGGATTAATTTAAACAATTTTGGATAAACAATTTACAATATATCATCCATACAAGATTTTCCACTTCTAAAAATTTTAAACTAGTTATTATAACCCTACTTAATTAATAAAAACTATAACTTAATTTTATAAACCCTAACTTGAATTTTAAAAGTTGTAGATAGAAATTATTTATTAAATCTAATTATGCTTAAATGAAACATCTAATAACAATAAATCAAAAGAAGAAGATTTATACCTCCACAACATGAAATCCAAACATGAAAATAAGCCTCCAAAATGAATGCTTTCCATTTCCAAAATCCATGTAAAGATGAGCAAAGAATAGAGGGTAGGAATTAATTAGGATTTTGTGGGTTTTTTTATTGAATTTTTGATGAATTTTGATGATTTTTAATACAAAAATGATGGGGGGGAAATTTTGGGGTTGCCAATGGTGGTGAGGCCGGCCATGAGGTGAGGAAAAGAGAGGAGAGTGAGAAAATGTGAAGAAAAATGTAGAAGGTTTCACAAAAATATCACAGAATTAAGTCTTTTCATGAATTTATTTAAAAATTCTTTATTTTCTTCAATCCATTTGACCTAGAATGGTCTAGAACCATTGTAAAATTTTGAAAATAAATTTTTCATGAAACACACTTGATTCTAATATGTAATGGTTCACTTTTTCTAATTAAACCCATTCAAATTTGTAATTTACACTAATTTAGTGTAAAAATAAAGCTTATGTTAATATGTAAAATAATTAATTTAAGAAAAATATTTAATTAAACTAAAAATTTATAAGTGGCTAAATAAACACCATTTACTAGTAATAACATAATTAAAATAGGTATTTTTAAATTTATAGTGAAAAATAATTATGGTTTAGTTTTATGAAAACTACGTTTTACTTTACCGAAAATTATAAAATTCACTTAAACGATTTTATTTATTTAAATATTTTTAAAATGTTACAGATGATGTGTGTGAGCCGACAAATAAGTGTACGTGGAATATGCGCATCATCGGTAATGGTGTTGGTATCCTAACAGTCAGAGTTTCATACTGTCTAAAGAAAAATATGTATGAACATGCAACTTGATGATTACGATCTGAGTGTAAAGATAGATGTGTATTAACCACTCATTTGTAATATACATGTCTAATTAAAACTATATAACTCGAGCCTAAACTAAGATCTATCTAACCTCCTAAGAACTAAACTAAAGAAACTAGTCGATAAGAAATAAGAGTCCATCTAAGGTCTGAGTCCATATCTCTAATATTCGGCGATCCAGCCTCAATAGCGTCATGTACGTAGTACGACTTCCTCAAATCAAGAGTGCGGATCAATCATCACATCTATACCTCGTACGGTAAAATACATCGTACGGCATCCCAAAATCGGGGTACGGGCCAACTATCACCTATGTACATCATCATTCGTATAATATCATCATCAAATAATATCACGATCAAGGGTACTGTACTGTGATCGCATACATCCTAATATCATCAATCATATATCATTGTCTGCGTAAATCTACATCGTCAATTGGTCCTCAGAAATATCATGTCACATAAATCATATCGTGATTAAGTCACATATATCATGTTGTAATCAAGTCACATATATCATAACATGATCAAGTTACACATATATCATATCGTGATTCAGTCACATATTACAGTCCGGGTTCTATTCTAGAGTCTCTTATATCTCAATGTCATCATTACCTATTATCGTTTATGTGTACATATCCATTCTCTCATTTTCCGACGATCCACTAATATCATAATACGACTATATAGCCAAGAGATCACGGCATCAAGCCCAGTTATATCGTCTTATCCCCATGTATCATATAACATCCTTATATCACATATACATATTATGTGTGTGTGTGTGTGTGTGTGTGTGTGTGTGTACCTACACACATTCCTATATATATATACGCACATACACGTATACACCAAGTCAAGTTTCTGTGTGTGCGTGTGTGTGTCTACCTGAAACCTATGAATTTCCTCCAAGACTTTCATGATCTGGTAAAGTCTATCTAAATCAGTCTAGTCCAACCTAAAGTCTTTAATGGGGCCCTACTCGCCAACAATCTAAGGTCACGTCCGACTTCCTAATGACAGTAAGTAGTATTCCTATTCTACGTTTGCGGGGGTGCTAAACCCCATCCACCCGACTTCCCCCGTAGATATACATCTACTCACCTGGTCCTTGTCGGCCGAAGACGATGTCTCCCTCCTCTTATTCCTCGTCCAAAGTCCACTTGAGGGGTACCTATACGCAAGCATATATAATATCGTAAACTGAATCACGGACAAAACCAAAACGACGCATGAAACGCGCATAGGTTAAAACCTATGACCCGCTCATGCAGAAGAACCAAATATCGCTCGATATCGGCGTACAAACGCCGATTGATCGAGATAAAACACCAACAAACAACTCGTAGTTTCAAAACTTATTATTTATAATATAAAGCATGGTTTAAATCATCGAAACCTTAAAATCGATCAAATCGTTCGATTTCGTAAAAACCTAGAAAATGTCATTTTACCGTTTTACTTCAAAACTTGATATTTAAATGAAACTAATGGTCATAATATTCATTAAATAATATAACTAGATTATAGAAACCATTACCATATTTTTATCACACTAATTTGTATTAAATTGGAAATTCTAGTTTGCAATTTTACCAATTTTAACACCTTGCAAGCAAAATTTCAAAATTTCACAACTAAACTTGATTTTGCATGAATTAACTTATTAAACTACAATTTATGATGTTAATAATGTAATGAAAACATAATTAGATTTTAAATCTCAATTTTTTAAGAATTTTGTAAAACCTAGTTAGCCAAAATAACATATTTATCACAATTTTCCATTATCAATTTGAAACTAGTAACCAAATTAGGTTTTTCATTCCTTTAACATGTTAATATTCTGATTAAAACCACAATCTAGTGATAAAAATATTAATTTGAATTTTATCTCACCAATATATATAATTTAAAAAAATCTAGTTTGCAAAATTGTTTAATTTAACCAATTTTGAATGAACAATTTACAATACATCAACCTGTAACGTTTTAAAAATAATTAAATAAATAATTAAATGAATAAAATTGTTTAAGTGAAATTTTGATTTTCGGTAAAGCAAAATGTATTTTTTCGTAAAATCAAACCGCAATTGTTTTTCATTATAAATTCAAAAATACCTATTTAAATTATGTAATTACTAGTAAATGGTGTTTATTTAGCCACTTATAAAATTTTAGTTTAATTAAATATTTTTCCTAAATTAATTATTTTAAATATTAACATAAGCTTTATTTTACACTAAATTAGTGTAAATTACAAATTTGAATGGTTTTAATTTGTAAAAATGAACCATGGCATATTAGAATTTAGTGTGTATCATGCAAAATTTATTTGCAAACTTTTCCAATTTTCTAGACTTTTCTTTAGTTGCTATAGTGAAGAAATGAAAAGAAAATTAATAAATCATGAAAAGACATATGTATACATCATATTGTGTGAACCTTCTACACAATTCTTCCCTCTTTCTTTTTCTCCCTCTCTTCCTCATGTGGCCGGCCATGATCCCCATGGCAGCCCCCCCCAATTTCCCACCTCATTTTATTACAAAAAATCATTAAAAATCCACCAAAATTCAATATAAAATGCACAAAATCCTATTTATTCTCTACCCTTTATTCTCTGCTCATTTTACATGGATTTTGGAGATGGGAAGCATGCATTTTTGAGGCTCATTTTCATGTTGGATTTCATAATTTTGGAGGTATAAATTTCCTTCTTTTGTTTTATTATTATTAGATGTTTCATTAAGCTTAATTAGATTTAATATGTTAATTCTATTTACTACTTTTAAAAATTCAAATGAGGGTTTGTAAAATTAAGTTGGGGTTTTATTATATCATTAGGTTTATAGTAACTAGAGTAGCACTTTTACAAATGGAAAATCATGCATAGTTGATATATTGCAAATTGTGATCCAAATTTCTTAAATTAAACCATTTTTAATAAACTAGATTTCTATATATTTTATATATTGGTGATATAAATTCCAATGAATGTTTGTAACAATAGATTGTTGTTTAAATGAGGATATTGACATGTTAAAGGAATGGAAAACTTAGTTTAGTTACTAGTATTATTGATAATTGATAAATTTTGATAAAAATTTCTATTTTTGCTAACTAGTTTTTGGAAATTATTAAATAAATGAGATTTAAAATATAAATTAAGGTTTTATTATATCATTATCATTGTAAATTGTAGTTTGAAACATTAATTCATACAAAATCAAGTGTTGTTGTGGAATTGTGGAATTTTGCTTGTAAGTTGTGGAAAATTGATAAAATTGCAAACTAGAAATTTATTTGTAATATAAATTAGTGTAATAAAAATATGGTAAGGGTTTCTATAACTTAGTTATGTTATTTAATGAATATTATGACCATTAGTTTCATTAAACGTCAAGTTTTGAAGTAAAATGGTGAATTGATATTTTCAAGGTTTTCGGAATTGGATGATTTGATCGATTATAGGGTTCCGATGATTTGAACCAAGTTTAATATTATAAGTAATGGGTTTTGAAACTACGGGTTGTTTATTGGTTTCTACCTCGATCAGTCGGCATTTGTATACCGATATCGAGCGGTATTTGGTGCTTTTGCGTGGACGAGACATAGGTTTTAACCTATGCTTGTTCCTTGTATCGTTTGACTTTTATATGTGATTCGGTTTACGATGTTATTTATATGTTTGCGTTTAGGTACCCTTCAAGTGGACTACGGGCGATGAAGAGGAGGATCGCGACACCGTCGTCGGCAGACATGGACCAGGTGAGTAGATGCATATCTACGGGGGGAAGTCGGGTGGATGGCGTTTAGCACCCCCGCAACGTAGAATAGGATTAGTACTTATTGACATTAGGAAACCAGACGTGACCCTAGTAGGACTCTAGTATTGACCCTAGGCTGGATTAGACCGATTTAGGAAAGCCAAATCAGAGGATGAGTACCTTGGAAGGGGGTTCGTAGGTTTCAGATAGAAACACACCCACGCACACACTGAAACTCGACATGGGGTGCGTGTATGTGGATATATATAGAACTAGGTATAGGTATATACATATATGTACAACACGTATAGGTGATTCATTGATGTGATATGATATCCGAGATATGATGAAACAGTATAACTGGCTTGATGCCGTGATTCTTGACTATACAGTCGTATTGAGTGTTAGCGGATCATTAGAGAATGAGATAATGATCATGATTATATAAGTTATAAGGAGTGGTGGTGATATTGATGTACATGGGACGCTAGAATAGTACCCGGACTGTAACTTGTGACTGATCACTATATGATATATGTATAACTTGATTACGACATTATATTGGTGTGACCTGATGTCGATATCATATACGTATAACTTAATCACAATAAGATACATATGACATTATACGAATGATGGGACACCCAGGAGATACTTGACCGTACCCCGATATTGGGATGCCGTACGAGGGATCTTACCGTACGAGGCTTAGATTTGGTGATTGATCCGCACTCTTGATTCGAGGAAGCCGTACTACGTACGTGATGCTATTGAGGCGGAATCGCCGACTATTGGAGATAATGATTCAGACCTTAGGTAGATTCTAGTTTCCTACTGACTAGTCTCTTAGGTTTAGTTCCTTAGGATGTTAGATGGATACTGGTTTAGGTTCGACTCACACAGTGGTAGTTGTACTCGTATCTCGCAGAGGAGTGGATAATGCACACCTGCATTTACATTCATACTATAATCATCATGGTGCATGTTCTTTTATATGTTGCTATAATCAATATAAACTTTACCGGTT
Organism: Agapanthus africanus; assembly: GCA_030015575.1. NCBI lineage: Eukaryota > Viridiplantae > Streptophyta > Magnoliopsida > Asparagales > Amaryllidaceae > Agapanthus > Agapanthus africanus. The sequence goes on along the minus strand of JASDDO010000001.1, from coordinate 328,278,537 downwards.
AGGACACCAGCACCATTACCGATGATGCGCATATTCCACACACACTTATTTTCCGGCTCACACATATCATCATCGGTAATTGCTATGTCACGTACACTTTAGATCATATTATATTTTGTTGATAGAATCAGTTAACAACTAAACCGATATAATATTGTGATTACTCTCTGATGTTAGTATAGACATGATATTCATAACTTAGACATTCCTGCATTCATATTTTCATGTTATCGCACAGTATTATGAGCATATGCCGACATTTATTATATACTACTCATGATTTTGAGATTTGGATTTCTGTGAGATTTTCTGGATTTTTGGGGAAAACCGCAAGAATATATATAAAAACTTCTCTCTCTCTCCTCTTCTCTTTTTAAAATAAGATGCGGTTTTCTCGTGATGTATGTGTCGTCCACCATGAGTATTTCATGTTTTCTGATGGATTTCGAGACCCGATTCGAGGAGTGGATGAACCGTCTCGGGTACATGGTGGGCCCGGTATGGTACCCCGGGGCAAGAAGATCGAGTTGTAGACGATGAGCCTGGCAGGGGAAGGCTACCTACCGGTGATGTCTGGCGCGGCGGATATCCGGAGGATACCGACCGTTGTCGTGAGATTTGATGATATGGGCCGATCCGGACTGACGGAGCCCGACATATTGAGACTTGAGATTACATGTGTTGTGTCGATACTTGACACGGATTTCTATGGATTTCATTGTTGAGATTTCAGATGCTTATACACACTTTACTATGATAATAGATAAAAAGTTCTTATACATGTATATCTGGATTTCAGGATTTGTTACTTTACATTCATGGTGCATGCATTTCATTTCATATGACATAGTATTATATTAAGCACTGACACGAACATGGATTATCTGCACTTACACGTAGTATTACCCTGCTTTTACTAGATGTTTAAGATATAGTAGTGTATTATTATGACCTAGGATAGCGTCGTGCATTCGATTTCTTTCCGTAGATGTCTTCTACTCACGAGTTGGCAACTCACCCCCGTTGTGCCAAATTCTTTTCAGGTGCGATGTACAGGTCTCCCTTGGTAGTTGCTGGCACATCATTTTCATTTCGGGTGATTTGCACGGTAGGTTGGTTCATTTGTATCTGAACCGCCGTTGTATTTTTATTATTTCATTTGTATCTAGAAAGCTCCATCAACCATATTTGTATTACTTGATAAGTTTATTGGACCAGTCTTTTATTTCGACCTTAGAGTCGCGCATGTATTATTCTGATCTGGTGGTTTGTGTTTTCTTTTGAGATTTGAGCCTCGCCCTTTGGCGTTGTATATTTTTGTGATTGTTGTGGTTGTCTCCGCCCGTTGGCGTTGAGCTAGCACCCGTTTGGGGATGCTTTTTATTGTTTATTCATATTATACTTGTTGTACCCGTTTGGGGGCCAGTTTTGCAGAGGAGACTCTGCCGAAATTTTTGGTAAAATTTGCTGATGTTTTTATACTTGTTTTATTTTCTTTTCTTCTTTTTCTTCTTTTATGGTTTAGATTTCTGGGCTTCGGCTTACTTAGGTCACGTGGCGCCTCTAGACGCTTCGTAATCTAAGTGCCGGTCACGTTCCGTACTTTCGGGTCGTGACACAACCATACAAGATTTTCCATTTCTAAAAATGTTAAACTAGTTATTATAACCCCACTTAATTAATAAAAACCCTAACTTGATTTTATAAACCCTATCTTGAATTTTAAACTTGCAAATAGAATTAATTAAGAAAATCTAAATATGCTAGATTAAAGCATTTAACAACAAATAATCATAGGAATAAAAATTATTCCTCCAAAACATGAGATCCAAACATGAAAATATGCTTCCAAAATAATGGCTTCCAACTCCAAAATCCATGCTAAATAGGTCAAAGGAAAATGGTAGAGATTGAATATTGATTTTGAGGTTTATTTTTGGAATTTTTGTTGAATTTTGATGATTTTTAATGCAAAAATGATGGGGGGGGGAAATTTGAGGGCTTCCCATGGAGGTGAGGCCGGCCAAGGAAATGAGAAAAAGAGAGAAAGAAAAATATGTGAGGAGTCGTGTAGAAAGTTCTTCAAAAGATGCATGTTTTATATCTTTTCAACATTTTCTTTATTTATTAAATTTTCTTTTCTAAGTTAATCCTAGAAAAGTCTAGAACCATGAAAAATTTTGGAAATGAATTTTGCATGATACACACTAGATTCCAATATGTAATGGTTCACTTTTGCTAAATTAACCCATTCAAATTTGTAATTTACACTAATTTAATGTATATTTAAAGTTTATGTTAATATTTGAAATAATTAATTTAGGAAAAATATTTAATTAAACTAAAAATTTATAAGTGACAAAATAAACACCACTTACTAGTAATTACATAATTAAAATATGTCTTTTTAAATTTATAATGAAAAATAATTACTGTTATGTTTTACGAAAAATACGTTTTATTTTACCGAAAATTAGAAAATTCACTTAAAGGATTTTATTTATTTAATTATTTATTTTTAAAACGTTGCACTCAGGGTGTTTTAGACTACACTCTGACACGACTTATACCTCTATTAGGGGACTGACGTTTACCGCCCCCTAGGCCCGATATGCGATATTCTTAGACGAACAGACCGGACTGTACGGAGATTATCACATTCAGGCTCAGTAGGAGTTCAGATGGGTTTTCCTCATCGTCCTTCTTATGGACATCTACCTGGGGACCGTTATGTACAGCTAGTATCGCTTGCGGCCTGTGGTTAAACCCACTGCCAGCGTAGTGTCAAGTCTTTAGAGTCCCACACAGAGGGTTGTTCACCTTTAGGCGAAACACAGTAAAGGTCGTATGGTTTTACGACGGGGTTCGTTCACATACGCGTACTTGTGCACGTTTAGTGTTCGAGCAGTTGATACTTGTGGGCTTTGGTTTAAGCCAGATCCTAGTATTTGATTTTGGGTTGGTTCAGTCTCATTGTATTCGTGTTCTTCGGAACAGCGATGCGGGTATGTATATACTGTTGACAAAGGCAGAGAAGGAAACACCTCATTAAGGTTTTGACCATTGACATGATTAAAACCATTATGAGGCGGAGAAAATTGATTACTAATTTTTATTAGAGATGATTGTGTTATGGATAATTTGGTTTGACCATTTGACCATGTTGACCATTGTTGACTTAGATATTTTTGTTGAGCAAAAGATATTTTGCTTAGTATTAATTGTGACATGATAAAGATCAAATCAATATCAACCATGACAATTATCTAAAAAAAATAAATTATTCTTTTTCCTAATATGAGAGCTCACTCCTCATTTATCAAGTAGACATTCACTCTCATGGTTGCTCTCTCTCCTTCTTCCTCTCTCTCAAGCCCTAGTGTTTCATGAGCTGAAAATTAAGGGCCATTGAGACCAAACTGTTGGGTTACGGCAACGCCCCGGCCATCAAAACGTGACCAAATGCGGAACAAAAATTTAATAAACGGGCGCTACCATGACCCGATGCCCGGATCTACCATTAACCCTACACTAGCTAAATGTAAAAAAGGAGTTAGATGGTTATACATATCGATCCGTGTCCTTCGGTCTTCAACCTCTTCCCAAGCTCCTCGCGGCTGTCCCGATGTAGTTTACTCTCTGGTCTCCCTTGTCGAAGATGATCCACGTCGAGAATTAGTAATACGGGCTCCCGCCTCAAAACTGAGGCAACTCGAACATGAAGTTTGCTAGCAGACATGTCTAAGGTTGAAGTAGAGCGAGTGTAGGATACTTTGTCTCAAGGCACCCGACAAGATGGATGGAGGTGAATGAAGTTGCCACTTAGAGAAATCGTGAGCCATGAGAAATTTGCATATGGAAAAAGGAATGGGGCTCGGCCACAATAGAGGAATGGGGCTCGGCCTGTGAGGGAATTTTTTTCTCTCTGGGGATTTGTAAAGATGTTGTGTGCAGTGAGTGAGGGTGTTAATTAATTAACACATGAAAAACTTTCCACACCCAAATGTCAACAGCCACCATCCCTCTTAGAAAATAACCCACACATAACCAAAACATTTAATGCAAAAGCATGGTTCAAGGATTAGCCCATCACTGCCACTTGCCACCACACCGATGAATTTCGAAATATTTTGCCTATCCCCAAAAATTTTTCATGCATACTAAATTCCCACATTTTCACATTAAAATATTAAAACTAAATATTTAAAACGGAAGAAAGGAAAATGGCAACTTCAAAAAGTAATCTTGTAACGGATCACAAGAAAACCCCTCATCCGTATATACATACCTGCATCTGTATTCGACTGAATACGGATACAACGAGACGAAAGAAATCCAACAATCTAATACTAAGATCCGGCTTAAACCAAAGCCCACTAGTATGATCCGTCCGATCTTGATACGTGCACAAGTGCACGTATATGATCGAACCCTGCCATAAAACCATACGGCCTCTACAACGTTTCGCCCGAATCGGGAAAACCCTATGTGTGGGACTCTAAAGACTCGTCAATACGCTGGCAGTGGGTTTAACCACAAGCACGTCAGTAGCACTAGCTGTACGTAACGGCTACCCAGGTATTTAGCGAAAGGGAGGCCGACGAGCGAACTCATCCTGAAACCCTACTGTGCCTGATAGTGACAATATCCGTACAGTCCGGTCCGTTCGTCTATGAATATCATATATCGAGTCTAGAGGAGTGGATAAAGTCAGATCCCTAATAACGCGGTAATTCGTGTCGGTATGAAAACCCATCACCACTTGAGAAACTATCGATCCTGGATCGGTAATTCTCGTATACCCTGGCCGAGAATTTCTAGTGATGGCCACCTGTGCACAGCGCGACATCAACCCCCAATACCGGGAGAGACGAATTCCCGACGATCCTTTCACTGCCCCTATGTGGCTCGGGACTGTACCCAACTAAAACCTATTTGCACGACTCCTTTGAGCCATGGTAGGGTAGTAATCAAAGCACAGTGGGAACTCACACGAGACAAATGACGATCTCAGGTCGACAGACTAACCTGTATACAGTCACCAGGGAACTGCTATTTGACAATATGTATAATAAAAACTAGTATGTTCCCGGCGAGTCCGTCCAGTGTAATCATAACCCAATGAGCACCTGTATACTATCTTAGGTGAACTACTGACACCAATGGCTTGTGAGACCGGCCACCGCCCCTCGTCAGGATCTAGATAAGTATACACCAGTCTACACTGGAGTATCGATGCCCAGTCTCGATACTCCCACGTTTAAGGATGTGCTTATAGACCCTCAGCTCCCATATATATGATCGCCATCATAATGCTGGTAGTCAAGCAAGAATCCTATGGGCTTTATCAACATATACATGATGATAAAGATAAACCCGATAGCAAACTATCATCTTGAGTAAGACTGTTTTATCGGTATAGGTCCTCCCTCAATCATCATAATCTCCTGCCTGCAACTATGATAATTGCCTTGAGGGCACTATTGCCAACAATCTCCCACTTGCACTTAAGGCTAATTATTGCGATGTCACATATTCACAGCCTGTGTGATACCGAACACCCAACTCCTCTACTAATCAGTTTTACAAAGCTCGTTTGTAAAACTATTGCATTCGAGAAATAGCCTCAGTGAGTGGATCTGCTCCAGTATTTCTTTCTGTATCTCTCTATATCTCAACTTCGCGGAGAAAACTATCTCCCGAAATGAGCAATACTTTTCTTAGAATATGTCTGGATATCTGATGGGACCCAGTTCACAAATAAACTGCAAATCCAGCAAACTTCTTAGACTGTATCGTCTACTGAACTCAATCAGTATATAGCGCCATGCCTGCCTCAGTATCCGCTTGGACCACCTGTCCAAACTACTGCCCTTCGTCAGAGGGAAAACCACAACTCTGACAGTCACTCTGTTATCCAGGTCATCTTGGAAACCTGAAATGATAACCGTCTCCCGAAAGAGGTTGCCGTTATCAAATCCCTAGAACATTCACTTATGTTCATGAACTGCTTCCGATCGTTTTCTCCAGGATTGGATTAATATATCAACTTATTGCATCTAGTGCAAAAACAACATTTGGTGTGGTACTTGACATGTCATGATTGACTCAATTGCCTAAGCAAGTGATATGATAATCATGCACATCCCTCTCCTTTTTAGTCTGTAAGACACCTTTAGAGAGGATGACCCCTTCATCTGCAGGTTTACCACCATGCCAGGAGCCGTCCATTCTAAAATACTTTTATATTACTATCTAAGTACCCTGATTGGGACACCTCCTAAATCTAGATTTAAAACCAAAGATCCAGTAACTAGAATGTTTGATATAATATCCATAACCTATGTGGAGAAAACACTGTGTGACAACCAAGGTATAACCGATTGTAATATAGGAATTTCACTTCCTATAAAGTGCATGTGATCTTAAATACCAGGACACACACCCTACTACCTTCTTAGAAGATCCATCTCCTATTCTGATGAAATCAGAACCTATGACTGTCACATAAAAAATTAGATGATCTATCTCTGATATATCTGCTTCAATCTATAAATAGACACAAGTTAGTTGTCCATTACGCTTCCGCTGCTCCCACTGATTATGACAACCCTCTGGCAGAATCATATATACGTGCATTTCTAAATCTAGTTTAGAATGATGCTATATTCATCCTCCTGCCGGGTCTCATAGTCGGGAACAACAGTAGTGTCAAGTCTGGGTAAATAAGAACCTCCCTGTCACCATCCTTGAAGCTACCAAAGTACCTCTCGGGTGCTTGAGGTTACCCAATATATCTATGGAGTGGCTGATGGAATGTCGAATTCAATTGAATCCTTAGGTTCTGTTAAATTTTCAGTAATCGTTTGTGGTTCTGGAATTACTTCCAGTTCCACCATACTCCCACTGCTGTTTTCTGAAAAATTCCATTTTACTAGAACTGTGGCGAGTCAAGAACAATATCACTATTGTTCATCCAGATGGTAGAAGATTAACCCTCTTCAAACCCGGGTTAACCCACAAACTGCCATTACAGAAACGTGCCTTGAGTTATCCAGAGTCTGGTTTTAAGCATAAGCCGGACAACTCCCCGTACCTTAACATCATTAAGATATGGACCATTTTATATACAATATAGAAATAGAGGCACCGATTTAATTTGAACTAGATTCAAATCATGCAGCTGTCTCCAGTGCATGTTAACCAAATGGAGAGAGGCCGATCAACATTACTCAACTTAGGAGTGCATCCAATTATGAGCAACCTAAAAGAGAAACAAGTTTCTCAAAACCATTACTATCAACTGAATACCATACACAAGTATCTACATCTTCGATCATCTTGAAGAATCCCGATACTTGCAACATATGGTTCTCTACTTTATTCTTGTACCTATAACTTCTCAAAACTTAGACTTTGTATTTCTACGAAACACGTGTATAACTTTGGAGAAGTTACAAGTAAACAGAATATAGTTTGAGTATCAACCCTTCTGTCCTAATGGACATTGGACAACATACAATACATTGTATAAGTCCCCTGAGTTTAATAACTCAAACCCTGTGCGTCGTAGGTTGAAAACTGTACTATGGTTATAAAGACTTAACTGCTGTTGAATGCTCCTAACCTAACCATTAACTGATATAGGTAAATATCATGGATATAATTTCAAAAAGTTATATCTCGCTTTATAAAAAATAAACGTACGGATATATCAGTTTGAAATTGGTGAATAACAACGGATATTCAAAACCAAATACTTGTCGTCTGGCAAACAACCCAGGCGATTTCCTTAAATATCACCAAATACAACGAATTCCGATATAATGAAGATGATCACCTAATTCCCAATAACTTACTCCCACTCATCATCTGTAAAACCATACAGATGTGAGAATCAAACCTGGTAAATACATACCCTGGAGTAAGGACCTAATTGGGAAATCAGTTTTCAATTAACAACGCATAGTGTTTTGTAGAGGTTCCCTGGTATTCCTAGTAATGCCTCTTCCATTATCCATATTCATGACTGAAACCATATATTTCCTTACCGTCTCTCCAAATCCCTTTATTTGTCTTTAGTCGTTACCTTCTGTACACCTTTGTTAGGCTTAAATGGTTTTCTTCCTTCCCTACCGTTCGGCACCAGCCAATGGTTTGGAAGAAGACTATCCAATAAGTGTAATAGGCGTACTCTCCTAATCCTAAAAGTACTCACAACGTGAGAGAAGGTGATGATAAAAGACAACTGAATAATACTTTATTCCTATTTCTCCTGAAGCAGAATCCATCCTCGAGAAAGTTCCTTCGAGTTCTTATGTAACTGTATGATGGATTTATCCAATGGAATTGGATGTTCGTAGTGATACGGAGTGTTCTGGAGAAATACAAAGGTGAAGTAGGAGTGGCAATGAAAGACTTGGTTTGGTCATGATAACAGTCGCAATTTACTTTGCCCTCTTTCTAATCCTTTTATTTGTCTTTGCTCTTTACCTTCTGCACACCAAACTTAGGTTAATTGGTTTTCTACATTCTCTACCTTTCGACACCTGCCAATGGTTTGGAAGAAGACTATCCAATAAGCGTAATAGGTGTACCGTCTCCTAATCCTAGGAGCCCTCATATCCTGAGAGAAGGTAAAAGAAAATGACAACTAAATACTCCTATTCATTTTCTCTTGAACCAGAAACCATCCTCGAATAAGTTCCTTCGAGTTCGTATATAACCATACGATGGTTTTATCCAATGGAAGTGGATATATGTGGTGATACGGGGTGTTCTGGAGAAAAGCAAAACGTAAAAGAAAGAGTGGCAATGATGTATGCAACTTGGACAATCCAAAAGCCAGTGTTTATAAGAAAGTACGGTTAACTTGGTCATTGAGTTATAGTCTAGGGTCGGGCCATGGTCTCTATCAAAGAGAGAGAGAGAAAAGAAACACTCAGCGTGCACTCTAACCTAAATCAGAATGGATAATCACTTTATCTAATCTGGATGGCTCCTACTGTTTCATCGAATTCTCCTCCAAACCCAAAAGGAGAATTAGTCGGAATCACCCGAAGAGTAATCCTACTCATCAGTGGGAATCGGGATCCAACTATCATCGTATGATAACTTGATGAAAGCACTCAAGTTATCACACTCCAGAAGGTATGCGCATACATGGAAAGTTTCCTGTATATTTGAAACTCCCGATGTGAATTTTTATCCCATGCTCTTATGACCTTGACGTATGCCAACAAATCATAAGTCACATGTCAAGTTCTATCCGTCATTGTCCAGGTTAATTTGAACCCACCCGTACATACCTTTGACGTAGACCAACAAGATAGTACGACTGTCCCAAACCAACACATCTATCTATGCAACAGAAAAGTAACAAATAGCTACCATACATTATGCCTTGACGTAGGCCAACAAACATAGCATGAATACTAAGTGCTACCCATCTGAAATGACGGAGGACTATGAATGGTTTTTGGTGAAAAACCTTTAACGTAATGAACTTGATATCGTTGAAGGAACCGGATAGCTTTTATAAATATATAGCTACGAAAACCTTTGTTAAAGAGGTCACTCCCAGTGAAGGGATCTCGGCTCTTTCCTTGTTGAATGAGGTGCAGGATATTCCAAAATGAATACCATGATGCAAAGCAAAAGAATCGACTATAGTAAAGTTATTACGTTGACGAAAACTTCTGCTCAAGGGGTCACTCCCGATGAAGGGATCTTAGCCCTTACCTCATCGAATGAGGTGCTGGATATTCATAACCGAATACCACTGTGCAAAGCAAAAGCGTACGTCTGTAATGTCAGTTTTTAAAATTGGTTCCAACAACATCATATATATAGGTTTGTTTTCCTTGCATTGATAAGAATCAACGCAGTTCCATCAATTAACCACACCAGAAAAGAAAGAAAATAAAAATGTACGTATATGCCATCTGCATTCGCCACTGGGTCCCGTCATCACCCGTTAGGTTACTTAACTAACGACAGAGTGGGGACTGGGCTAGCGCGGGTGCAAAACGTATACAAAATCTACTAATATATATAAATATATATAACAATCGTCCAAGGCATGATAAATGCAACATCACAGAAAAGTAATAAGCATCACAGAACAATACAGATAAGCTGGGAGCCCCGGGTTTCCTTCGAGCCTCAAGTGAAACCCGACGTTCCCCTGCTCGTGTGGATAGCCCGTGCAATGAAAACCTAGAAACCTATGAGCGGGACAAGATACCCGCAAAACTAGAAGCGAGGCAACCCCCTTCAGCAACGTGAATAGGCCACCCAGCACTTCATGGAATCCGGTAACTTGGACACCCCTCCTTGGGTCAACCTATACCCCCTACGAGTGCAACGAATAGCCCGCCAATTCTAGAGTAAGGTCCCCTCCGTCTCAACGCCATGAGATGCGGATCTGTTGCCCTCTAGAACCCGGCTATCCATGCATTCCATCGTGGAATAATCCTAGTACAGAAAAGAAAATAATATACAAGGGTGACATCGACCTTAGCCCGGTCGTGCCCCAAAAGAATAATATACAAACAAGCAGTGATGGCAGTCCACATGTCGGATGCTCGCCCCGCAATATCAAATGTATAAATATAACCAAACTGCACTACTATTGCACGCAAGCTATCCACCACGACAAATCTGCAACATCATAACACAACACAGAACATCAACGTGAATGTCACATTCGCAAATCCGTCTAAAGGGACTATAGCGATTAGACAAGATTTACCGATCAAATGACATTCACGGTCACAGATAGAAATGTAATGTGCTGCTAACTTTAAACAATATTAAAACTTATCGACTTCGAAATAACCCTCGAATATCCCGAAACAAACTGATAAAACAATATCCAAATTTGGCTAAACAAACAATACCACTGCATATAAATTCAAGAGACCAGACAACACCCCAAAAACGAAGCCCAGAACTCACCCAAAAACCAGCCTGCTTGGATTTTTTCCCCTTGTGCTCCGCCAAAATCCGGCGCCCTGGTATCGTGTTTGGGGTGTGGTTTTGTGGTGATGTCAGTAGTCTTCTGCAGTTGTTTAAATAATTTTTCGAAACACTTTTAAAAACAACAGAGACTCAAATCTGTAGGGCAGTGAATCGGGTTTTTCTTTCGATTTTGATATGTTAACATTGTCTAAACAAGCAAGATTACGGGTTAATGGGTGGCTTTGATACCATGTTGGGTTACGGCAGCGCCCCGGCCATCAAAACGTGACCAAATGTGGAACAAAAATTTAATAAACCGGCGCTACCATGACCCGATGCCCGGATTTACCATTAACCTTACACTAGCTAAATGTAAAAAAGGAGTTAGATGGTTATATCGATTGATCCGTGTCCTTCGGTCTTCAACCTCTTCCCAAGCTCCTCGCGGCTGTCCCGATATAGTTCGCTCTCCGGTCACCCTTGTCGAAGATGATCCACGTCGAGGATTAGTAATATGGGCACCCGCCTCAAAACCGAGGCAACTCTGACATGAAGTTTGCTAGCCGACATGTCCAAGGTTGAAGTAGAGAGAGTGTAGGATACTTTGTCTCAAGGCACCCGACAAGATGGGTGGAGGCGAATGAAGTTGCCACTTGGAGAAATCGTGAGCCATGAGAAATTTGCATATGGAAAAAGGAATGAGGCTCGGCCACAATGAAGGAATGGGGCCCGGCCAGTGAGGGAAATTTTTTCTCTCTGGCGATTTGTAAAGATGTTGTGTGCAGTGAGTGAGGGTGTTAATAATTAACACATGAAAAACTTTCCACACCCAAATGTCAACAGCCACAATCGCTCTTAGAAAATAACCCACACATAACTAAAACATTTAATGCAAAAGCATGGATCAAGGATTAGCCCATCACTGCCACTTGGCAGCACACCAATGAATTTCGAAATATTTTTCCTAGCCCCAAAATTTTTTCATGCATACTAAAATTTCCACATTTTCACATTAAAATATTAAAACTAAATATTTAAAACGGAAGAAAGGAAAATGGCAACTTCAAAAAGTAATCTTATAACGAATCACAAGAAAACCCCTCATCCGTATATATATACTTGCATCCGTATTCGACTGAATATGGATACAACGAGACGAAAGAAATCCAACAATCTAATACTGGGATCCGGCTTAAACCAAAGCCCACTAGTATGATCCGTCTGATCTTGATCCGTGCACAAGTGCACGTATATGATCGAACCCTGCCATAAAACCATACGGCCTCTACAACGTTTCGCCCTAATCGGGGAAACCCTATATGTGGGACTCTAAAGACTCGTCAATACGCTGGCAGTGGGTTTAACCACAGGCACGTCAGTAGCACTAGCTGTACATAACGGCTACCCAGGTATTTAGCGAAAGGGAGGCCGACGAGCGAACTCATCCTGAAACCCTACTGAGCCTGACAGTGAAAATATCCGTACTGTCTGGTCCGTTCGTCTATGAGTATCGCATAACGAGTCTAGGGGGTGGATATAGTCAGACCCCTAATAACGTGGTAATTCGTGTCGGTATGAAAACCCATCACCACCTGAGAAACTATCGATCCTGGATCAGTAATTCTTGTATACCCCGGCCGAGGATTTCTGGTGATGGCCACCCGTGCACAGCGCGGCATCAACCCCCAATACCTGGAGAGATGAATCACCGACGATCTGCTCACTGCCTCCATGTGGCTCGGGACTGTACCCAACTAAAACCTGTTTCCACGACTCCTTTGAGCCGTGGTAGTGTAGTAATCAAAGTACAATGGGAACTCACACGAGACAAATGACGATCTCAGGTCGACAGACTAATCTGTACACATGTCACCAGGGAACTGCTATCTGACAATAGGTATAATACCTACTAGCATGTTCTTGGCGAGTCTGTCCAGTGTACTCATAACCCAATGAGCACTTGTATACTATCTTAGGTGAACTACTGACACCAATGGCTTGTGAGATAGGCCACCGCCCCTCGTCAGGGTCTAGATAAGTATACACCAGTCTACACTGGAGTATCGATGCCCAGTCTCGATACTTCCACGACTAAGGATATTTAAGGATGTGCTTATAGACCCCCAGCTCCTACGTATATGATCGCCATCATAATGCTGGTAGTCAATCAAGAATCCTATGGGCTTTATCAACATATACATGATGATTAAGACAACCCAGATAGCATACTATCATCTCGAGTAAAACTATTTTATCGGTATAGTTCATCCCCCAATCATCATAATCTCCTGCCTGTAACTACGATAATTGCCTTGAGGGAACTGTAGCCAACACAAACCACCAAAATCCTTCTCTACTCACCTTATGGTTCTTAGTTTAGCACACCAAGCATCCTAGTCACTTCATTATAGAGGTTGGAGCTCAAGGTAGAGGCCTTCGGGTGGATCTTCTTTGACGTGGAGAATCCGTTGAGGAGGAACCATCCACAACCACTCCAAGGATCTTACAACAAGGAGGACCACAACAAGGAGAAGAAGGAGTTCAAGCTTGAGGTATAACCATCTAACATAGTAGTTAGAACTCCTAGTTAGTTTGTTAGTTAATGTTTAGTAAAGATCCTAGTGGCTAATCTATGTTATCTTGCAAAGAAAAATTCGATTTTTACCTATTCCGCCTCCCCGTAAACTACCGGGGTGGGTAACATAGACTTACACAAAAATCATCACAAAAATCTCATTTTTCAATCTCTTAAGGGTTTGTTAAGGCAAGTCCTCATCTTGTGTGTTTATCTCCTCAAGTGAAGGTCTCATCTAAATCTTCTTGAGGTATGAGTTAAGTCTACTTCTTGTTTTGCTGATCCTTGCACAAATTATTCTAAATTAGGTATTAGGTTAATGTTTAGTATAAGTGTAGAATCTTAAGGAAAGGGTTAAAACAAGATTAGGATTTTAGTGGCTATTAGAGAAATCTTGGCTCATATTAAAGTAGTTTAGTGTTGTTAATCCACCTCTTTGCACTAAAACACCTTAATGTGTTAAATTAAGTGTCTAAATACGATTTTCGTTAATATTAGTATTCAAACGCGATATGCTTTTAAGCCCGAAGTTACGGAGATAAGTTACAATTATTGTGACATAGTTACTGGACTAGGATCACACCTACGAAGCCCGAGACCCCAATCATCTTTCTAGGCCATAAATAAATGGGTTCTGGAATTACGGCCAGATTAGTGACCTGGGTGTCAGGGTTTTAGTTGAAGGTGTCTGCTATATATTGTAGTTCTTTGGTTTGTGCAACTTTTCCTAATTTCACTCGTATCAAAATCTGGAGCCGTTTTGCCTTAAATGCGATGTTTTTGTAATGTGTGATACATGCGTTTCGAGTCTAGTTTTAGTGTTTGCTGAGTATCACAGCAAATTGGGGTGGTTTCAGATGTCAACACTCACGTTTTGGTGCTCCGAGTGCACACACATTTAGCTTGTGGGCATTAGCTTTCTCGTGCCGTCTTGATATCGCGTTTTACCGAATATAAGCCTTATGTGTTGCATTGTGTGATTCTAGTATCGATCGCGAAGGTGTCAGACATGGCGCGGAAAGACAAGGCTGAGGTCAGATCAGATTAGCCAAGGCATCCCGGTGAGTAGATGTATACATTTACGGGGGAATCGTCTGGATGGTGCAAGGCGCCCGATAGTTAGAATTTCTATTAGTACTTGCATTTATATGCATAATTACTAGTTGTTCATCTTGTTGCATCGCATCATTTATATAAATATATGTGATATCATCTCATAGGCCACTTGCACCATTACCATCGGTTTATGCTGCACCGGCACTATTCATGTAGACACACACACACCTTGGTAATTACTATGCCACGAACACTATATAACTTGTTTAAATCAGAGTATAAAACCATTGCAACATATATGATTTGTAAACCTGTATTTGTATATTCAATTCATCAGGATGGATACGTAGGATTGTTAGTCATATGCATATACTTCATTGCATCATCGTTCATGCATAGTTTTCTAGTCACGCATCGTATTTCATATTGTTGAAATCATAAGCATTCATCATCACTGACGTGTACATATGGTGATTTTTCTTGAGGATTTCAGTATTATGAGATTTCTAGATTTTTGGAAAAACCGCAAGAATTTTATAAACCGGTATCATTTTAATAATGCAAGTTGCGGTTTTCTCAAGATATGATGTATGCGTTGTCCACCATGAGATTTCTTGGTTCCTGGGCGGTATCATACACCTGATTCGAGGAGGAGGAGGAACCGTTTGCGGGTGCATGGTGGACCCGGTGCGGTACCCCGGGACAAGATGGTCGCAGATCATGGCCTTGAGCCCGACAGGGGAGCACTACCGACAAGTTATTTATGACGCGGCGGATATCCGCAGGATACCGACGTAGTCTTGAGATATTGAGATTATGGGCCAGTCCGGATTCCCGGAGCCCGAGATATTAAGATTATGGGCCAGTCCGGATTTGCCGGAGCCCGAGATATTGAGATATTCATATTTGCTGTCTGTTGGAGATAGTGCCCTCAGAGTCAATTATTAGGTCACAGGTACGTGATTGTAATGATTGAGGGAGGACCTATCCCGGTAGGACAGTCTTACTCGAGATGATAGTATGCTATCTGGTTTACCTTTATCATCGTGTACTGTTTTAAGTGACATGACACGTCGCTATTACACGTTGATAGAGCCCCTAGGATTCTTGCTTGACCACCAGCAGTATGAGGGCGATCATATAAGTGGGAGCTGGGGTCTATAAGCTTATCCTTAAAAGGTCCCTAGTCGTGGGAGTTTCGAGACTAGGCATCGATACTCCATTAGTAGACTAGTGTATACAGTCGAGACCCCGACGAGGGGCGGTGGCCGGTCTCACAAGCCACTGGTGTCAGTTGGATCACCTAAGATGTATACAGGTGCTCATTGGGTTATGAGTACACCGGACAGGACTCGCCGGGAACATGCTAGTTGGTCATATACCAGATGTCAGATGGCAGTTCCCAGGTGACATGTGTACAGGTTAGTTCATCGACCTGGGGATCGTCATTTGTCTCGTGTGAGTTCCCACTGTACTTTGATTACTACCCTACCACGGCTCAAAGGAGTCGTGCAAACAGGTTTTAGTTGGGTACAGTCCCGAGCCACATGGAGGCAGTGAGCGTATCTTCAGGGGTTCGTCTCTCCCGGTATTGGGGGTGAGGTCGTGCTGTGTCTAGGAGAGCCATTACACAAAGTCCTTGGCCAAGGCAAGGAGATTTACTGGTAGGTATTCCAGTAGTATCTCAGGGTGTTCTGGGCTACACTCTGACACGACTTGTACCGCTTTTGGGGGTCTGACTTTTACCAACCCCCTAGGCCCGCCATGCGATGCTCATAGACGAACGGACCGGACTGCACGGATATTGTCACTGACAGGCTCAGTTGGGTGTCGGGGTGAGCTTCCTCATCGACGTCCCATTTGGTCAGTACCTAGTAGCCCGTCACGTATTGGCTTATACCTCTGACGTGCTAGTGGTTAAATCCACAACCAAGGTATTGACGAGTCTTTAGAGTCCTCCACATTCAGTTACTCAGCTTTCGGGCGAAAGGTTGTAGAGGCCGTATGGAGATATGGCAGGGTCCGATCAGATACGTGCGGTATTGCACGGATCAGGATCGGACAGTCTGTACTATAGGCCGTATGGTTATATGGCAGGGTTCGATCAGATACGTGCGGTATTGCACGGATCAGGATCGAACGGATATTACTAGCCGGCTTTGGTATAAGCCGGATCCTAGTATAGTACAGTGTAGATTTTGTCTCATTGCATTTGTATTTCGGTCGGAATACAAATGCGGGTGTGTATGCACAGTATCGGGGTTTTCCTGTAATTTATTACGGGACCAGTTTTATGGAGTTGCCAGTTTGCTTTCCGTTTCGGCCAATTTCCATTGTTCCGTTCATTGGCCGAAGATTGGTGGAGGAGGGCTTATTTGCATTGTTGCAAATAGGCAATTGTGGAGGGGGGTCTTTGCATATATTTGTATCATGATAGTCTCTCCTTGACCTTGACTTCTAGCTATCATGATGGCTTGACTTTTCCTTTCTCATCATGGTTGGACTTTGTGAGGTGATGATGATGGTGTTGAGTGTGGTTTTGGTATTGTCATCATATTCTTTCATGATGCCCTCTTTGCATTATTGTCATGGTGGCTTCTCATTCTTTTTGGAAGACCTCTCATTCTCTCCCTCCCTCACTAGAGCATGGCCGGCCTCCCCCTTGAAGGGGCTGTCCAAATATTTTGAGGTGGGATTTTGCTTCATTTGATGTTGCAAAAATCCCACAAGTTCCATCTAAAAAGCTCCAAGTTCAATCCTTCCTCCAATGGCAATTCCACAACCCCAAAAGTGAGACACAAGCTCTACCAAACATTCTACAGCAAATCTTGGGTACGTCGAGTAGCCGGCTTCATGCCCGAGTTGCCTCGGCATTGAGGTGGGAGCCCGTAAACAAAGTAGGCGATGTGGTGCACTTCCGGCGACGAGGAGGAGACGGGACTTTTCCGCAGGAGATCGGGACCATGACGAGAAGACCGGAGGACTTGGATCGTCGGTATATCTCTTTCTCATCTTATAGTTAACTTAGACTAGTTTAATGGTTACGATCCGGATGTTTAGTGCGCGGTGGTGCCGGTTTGCAAAGTCCGCAAAATTAAAGTTTATCACCGCTTCCGCATTCCGGCGTCGGATTGACGGCCAGGGCGCCGCCGTGCACTTACAGTGGTATCAGAGCCTCGCCATTAACTTCGTCTAGCTTTCGTTTGATGTGTTTTACGTTTCCGATCGAACAAAATCCCGAAAACGCATTTTTCATGCACATCAGTTTCTGTCGAATTTTTTTTGAGTCCAAAAATTTTTCAGGTTGTCTCAGAGTGATGTGCAGGGAATTTTAAGGTCACTGTAAAAATTTGGTACCACGAACTCACCATACCGCCGCGGAAGGGCGGCCAAACCCCTGTTTTGGCCGCGCTTCCGCCGCGGAGGTAACTGTTCACCCCCTCTAATTTTTGCAGTGTGTTCCTGAATAAAAAAATGTGGTTTCTGGAACATTAAAATTGGGCCCATATTTTCTGTGGTTGCTACAGTTTTGTTTGGGGGCCCACTTGTTAATGTTTGATCAATCGGAAAATTTTAAACACATTTTTCACAGTATTTACATTATATCTGCGACCGTGAATGTCACTTGATCGGTAAATCCGGTCTAACTGCTATAGCCCGGTTAGACGGATTTGCGAACGTGACTTTCACGTTGATGTTCTTTGTTTTTGCTGTGATGTTGCGGATCGGTCGTGGGGGATAGCCTGGATGCAATGCTAGTAGAGTTTTGTTGTATTATGTACATTTGATTTTGCGGGGCGAGCGTCCGACATGTGGACTGCCGTCACTGCCTGATTGTATTATTATTTTGGGGCACGACCTGGTTGCGGTCGATGTACCCGTTGTATGTATATTTTACTTTCCGTACTAGGATTACCCCGCGGAGGGGTGCACGGATAGCCGGGTTCTGGAGGGCAACAAGCCCGCATCTCATGGCATTAAGACGGAGGGGGCTTCACTCTAGGATTGGCGGGCTATTCGCCGCACTCGTAGGGGGTACAGGTTAACCCAGGAGGGGTGCCCAAGTTACCGGATTCCGTGAAGTGCTGGATGGTCCATTCACGTTGCTGAAGGGGGCTGCCTCGCTTCAGGTTTTGGCGGGTAACTTGCCGCGCCCGTAGGGGTCTAGGATTTCACTGCACAGGCTATCCACACGACCAGGGGAACGTCGGGTTTCAGCGGCTCTGTGAAACCCGGGGATCCCAGATATCTGTATTGTTTCTGTGATGCTGTTCATTTTCTGTGATGTTGCATTTCTATCACGCCTTGAGCGAATATAATATATTGGTATATATATTAGTAGATGTTGTATATATTTTACATCCGCGCTAGTCCAGTCCCCGCTCTGTCGTTAGTTAGCTAACCTAACGGGTAATGACGGGACCCAGTGGCGAATGCGGATGGCATATACGCACATCAGTATATTTTCGTTCTTTGTGGTGTGATCATTTGATGGGACTGCGTTGATTCGGATCAATGCAAGTTAAACAAACCTAATCTGATGTTGTTGGAACACTTTTCAAAAGGCTGTTATTGCAAGGACGTTTACTTTTGTTTTGCATCGTGGTATTCATTGGAATATCCTGCTCCTCAGTCGACGAGGCAAGGGCCGAGATCCCTTCACCGGGAGTGACCCCTTGGACAGAAGTTTGCGTCAGGGCATTAACTTCACTATAGCCGATTACTTTTGCTTTGCATCGCGGTATTCATTTGGAATATCCTGCACCCCATTCTACGGGGAAAGAGCCGAGATCCCTTCACCAGGAGTGACCTCTTTAGCAAAGGTTTTCGTCACTATATTTTTTTTAAAAAAAAGCTATCAGTTCCTTCAACGATATCAAGTTCATTACGTTAAAGGTTTTCGCCAGAAACCATTCGTAGCCCTCCGTCGTTTCATATGGGTAGTCAATAGTATTCAAGCTGTGTATGTTGGCCAAAGTCAAGGCACAGTGTTTGGTAGCTGTTGGTTATTCATATGCAGCATAGATAGATGCGTTGGTTTGGGACAGTCGTGCTGCCATTTTGGCCAAAGTCAAGGGTATGTACGGGTGGATTCAAATTAACCTGGAGAATGACGGGCAGAACTTAACATGTGACTTATGATATGTTGGCCAAAGTCAAGGTCATAAGAGCATGGGGCAGAAATCACATCGGGAGTTTCAAAAGAACTGAAACTTGCCAGATATTCGCATACCTTCTGGAGTGTGATACCGTGAGCGGATTCCGTCACGTTATCATGCGATGATAGTTGGATCCCGATTCCCACTGATGAGTTAGTTTACTCCTCGGGTAACCCCGACTAATTCTTCTTTCAGGTTTGGAGGAGAATTTGAGGTACAGTGGGAGGATTCCAGATTAGATAAATTGGTAACCATTCTGATCTAGGTTAGAGTGCACGCTGAGTGTTTCTTTTCTCTCTCTCTCTGGCAGCGACCATTTGACCCGACCCTAAGATTTTGACTCAGTGACCAAGTTGACCGAACCTTCTTAAACACCGGCTTTTGGATTGTCAGAGTTGCAAACCTCATTGCCACTCCTACTTTTACCCTTTTCTCCAGGACACCCCGTTTTACTACGAACGTCCACTTCCATTGGACAAAACCATCGTATGGTTAGATACGAACTCGAAAGAATTTATTCGAGGATGGTTTCCGGTTCTGGAGAAAACGGATAAGATTATTCAGTTGTCTTTTCCTTTTACCCTCTCTCAGGTTACGAGTACTCCTTGGTTTAGGGGTAGTACACCTATTACGCAAATTGGATAGTCTTCTTCCAAACCTTAGGCTGGTGCCGACCGGTAGGGAATGAAGAAAACCAATTAGCATAACGATGGTGTGCAGAAGGTATTAAGTTCAGACAAAGCAAGGGATTAGTAAGAGGGCAAAGTAAATTGCAACAGATTTTCACGACCAAACCAAATATTTCTTTACCACTCCCACATCACCTTTGTATTTCTCCAGAACACTCCGTATCACTACGAAGATCCACAGTTTATTTGGATACTCCATCGTATGGTTATATACGAACTCGAATGGAACTTGTTCCAGTTCGGGGATGGATTCTGGTTCAGGAGAAATAGGAATAAGGTTTATTCGGTTGTCTTTTATCTTCACCCTCTCTCATTGCGAGTGTTCCTAGGATTGGGACAGTACACCCATTATGCTTATTGGATAGTCTTCTTCCAAACCATAGGCTGGTGCCGAACGGTAGGGAAGGAAGAAAACCATTTGGCCTAAAGGGGTGTACAGAAGGTAAAGACTAAAGACATATGAAGGGATTTGGAGAGGTGGCAAAGAACTATACGGTTACAGTCGTGAATCTGGAAGAGGCATTACTAGGAATACCAGAATACCCCATCGGAACATTTCAATGTTTCAGTTTCACTGTGTAATGTTAAAGGAAAACTGATTTCCCGATTAGATACTTACTCCAGGGTATGTATTTACCAGGTACGATCCTCACATCTGTATGGTTTTTACAGATGATGAGTGGGAGTAAGTTATTGGGAATTGGGTGGTTATCCTCATTATATCGGGATTCGTTGTAATCGGTGATATTTGAGGAAATCACCTGGGCTGTTTGCCGGTCGGCAAATATTTGGTTTTGAATATCCGCTGTTATGCACCAATTTCAAATTGATATATCTGTACGTCTATTTTCATAGAGTGAGATATACCTTTCTGAAATTATGTCTACGACATTTACCTA
Organism: Agapanthus africanus; assembly: GCA_030015575.1. Lineage (NCBI taxonomy): Eukaryota > Viridiplantae > Streptophyta > Magnoliopsida > Asparagales > Amaryllidaceae > Agapanthus > Agapanthus africanus. The sequence continues at coordinate 328,257,197 of JASDDO010000001.1, read as the reverse complement.
TATCAGTGGATGGTTAGGTAAGGAGCATTAAACAGCGGTGTAATTCTTCTTAACCATAAGTACAGTTTTCAACCTACGACACACAGTGAATGAGTTATCAGACTTAAAGGACTTATACAGAGTATTGTATGTTGTCCAGGGTCCATCAGGACAGAGGGGTTGGTCCTCGTACTATATTCGGTTTACTTATGACTTCTCCAGTTCTTAGACATGTGTTTCGTAGAAACACAGGGTCTAAGTTTTGAGGAGTTATAGGTATTTGAATAGAGTAGAGAACCAAGTGTAGCAAGTATCGGGATTCTTCAAGGTGATCGAAGATGTAGATACTTGTGTATGGTATTCAGTTGATAAAGAGATCTTGCTTCTCTTTCAGGTTACTCATAATTGGAAGTATTCCTAAGTTGAGTAACGCTGATCGGCCTTCTTCCATTTAGTTGACATGCGCTGGGGACAGCTGCATGATTTGAATCTGGTTCAATTAAATCAGTGCCTCTGTTTCTATATTGGATATAGAACAGTTCATATCTTAACGATGTTAAGGTACGGGGAGTTGTCCGGTTTATGATTAAAACCAGACACTGGACAACTCAAGGCACGTTTCTGTAATGGCTGTTTGTGGGTTGACCCAGGCTATGACGAGGGTTGACTTTCTACCATCTGGATGAACAATAGCGATATTGTTCTAGACTCGCCACAGTTTTATTAAAAATGGATTTTTTCAGAAAACAGTAGTGGGAGTATGGTAGAACTGGAAGTGATTCCAGAACAACAAACGATTACTGAAGATTTGATAAGGAACCTAAAGATTCAATCTGGATTGACATTCCACTGGCCACTCCGCAGATAAGGTGGGTAACTTCAGGCACCCGAGAGGTACTCCGGTAGCCTCAAGGACGGTGACAGGGAAGTTCTTGTTTACCCACAATTGCCATTGCTGTTGTTCCAGGTTACGAGACCCGGCGGGAGGATGAGATAGCGTCGTTCTAAACCAGTTTTAGAAGTGTACGTCTATATGACTCTGCCAGAGGGTTGTCGTAGTCAGTGGGAGCAGCGGAAGCATTGGTGGACAGGTTGCTTATGTCTATTTATAGACTAGAGCAGATGTAGCGGAGAAAGATCATCTATTTCTGACATGACAGTCATGGGTTTGACTTCATCAGAATAGGGGATGGATCTGTTGAGAAGGTAGTAGGGTGTGATATCCTGGTATTTGGATGATATACACAGAGTAGGAAAGGAAACTCCTACACTACGATCGGTTATACTTTGGTCGTCACACAGTTGTTTCTCCACAAAGGAAATGGATTTTATATCAAACATACTGGTTACTAGATCTATGGTTTTAGATCTAGATTTGGGTGGTTTCCCAATCAGGGTACTTGACAGCATTCTAAGAGTATTTAGGATGGACGACTCCTGGCACGGTAGTGTACCTGCAGGTAATGGAGTCACCCTCTCCAAAGGTGTCTTACAGACTAAAAGGGAGAGGGACGGGCATGATTGGCAGATCACTTGCTCTGGCAATTGAGTCAATCGTGAGATGTCAAGTACCACACCAGATGTTGTTCTTGCACCAGATACAATAAGTTGACATTAATCCAATCCTGGAGAAACAGTCGGAAGCAGGTTTAGAACATAAGTGGATGTTCTAGGGATATGATAACGACAGCCTCATTCAGGAGACGATTATCATTCCAGGCTTCCAAGGTGACATGGACGACAAGGAGGTTGTCAGAGTTATAGTTTTCCCTCTGACGAGGGGCAGTATTTTGGACAGGTGATCCAAGGCAATACTGAGGGAGGCATGGCGCGCAGGATACTGATTAAGTTCAGTTGACGATACAGTCTAAGAAGTTTGGATTTGGAGTTCATTTATGAGCTATGTCCCATCAGACATCCAGACACATTCTAAGACAGGTATTGCTCATTTCGGGAGATGGGTTTCTCCGCGAACATGAGATATAGAGAGACATGGAAAGAAACAACTAAGCGGATCCACTCACTGAGGCTATTCCTCGAACGCAATAGTTCCGCAAACGAGCTTTGTGAGACTGACTAGTAGAGGAGTTGGATGTTCGGTATCACACGGGCTGTGAGTATGCGACATCGCAATAATTAGCCTTGAGTGCAAGTGGGAGATTGTTGGAGATAGTGCACTCAGAGTCAATTATTAGGTCACAGGTACGTGATTGTAATGATTGAGGGAGGACCTATCCCGGTAGGACAGTCTTACTCGAGATGATAGTATACTATCTGGTTTACCTTTATCATCGTGTACTGTTTTAAGTGATATGACACGTCGCTATTACACGTTGATAGAGCCCCTAGGATTCTTGCTTGACCACCAGCAGTATGAGGGCGATCATATAAGTGGGAGCTGGGGTCTATAAGCTTATCCTTAAAAGGTCCCTAGTCGTGGGAGTTTCGAGACTGGGCATCGATACTCCATTAGTAGACTAGTGTATACAGTCGAGACCCCGACGAGGGGCGGTGGCCGGTCTCACAAGCCACTGGTGTCAGTTGGATCACCTAAGATGTATACAGGTGCTCATTGGGTTATGAGTACACCGGACAGGACTCGCCGGGAACATGCTAGTTGGTCATATACCAGATGTCAGATGGCAGTTCCCAGGTGACATGTGTACAGGTTAGTTCATCGACCTGGGGATCGTCATTTGTCTCGTGTGAGTTCCCACTGTACTTTGATTACTACCCTACCACGGCTCAAAGGAGTCGTGCAAACAGGTTTTAGTTGGGTACAGTCCCGAGCCACATGGAGGCAGTGAGCGTATCTTCAGGGGTTCGTCTCTCCCGGTATTGGGGGGTGAGGTCGTGCTGTGTCTAGGAGAGCCATTACACAAAGTCCTTGGCCAAGGCAAGGAGATTTACTGGTAGGTATTCCAGTAGTATCTCAGGGTGTTCTGGGCTACACTCCGACACGACTTGTACCGCTTTTGGGGGTCTGACTTTTACCAACCCCCTAGGCCCGCCATGCGATGCTCATAGACGAACGGACCGGACTGCACGGATATTGTCACTGACAGGCTCAGTTGGGTGTCGGGGTGAGCTTCCTCATCGACGTCCCATTTGGTCAGTACCTGGTAGCCCGTCACGTATTGGCTTATACCTCTGACGTGCTAGTGGTTAAATCCACAACCAAGGTATTGACGAGTCTTTAGAGTCCTCCACATTCAGTTACTCAGCTTTCGGGCGAAAGGTTGTAGAGGCCGTATGGAGATATGGCAGGGTCCGATCAGATACGTGCGGTATTGCACGGATCAGGATCGGACAGTCTGTACTATAGGCCGTATGGTTATATGGCAGGGTTCGATCAGATACGTGCGGTATTGCACGGATCAGGATCGAACGGATATTACTAGCCGGCTTTGGTATAAGCCGGATCCTAGTATAGTACAGTGTAGATTTTGTCTCATTGCATTTGTATTTCGGTCGGAATACAAATGCGGGTGTGTATGCACAGTATCGGGGTTTTCCTGTAATTTATTACGGGACCAGTTTTATGGAGTTGCCAGTTTGCTTTCCGTTTCGGCCAATTTCCATTGTTCCGTTCATTGGCCGAAGATTGGTGGAGGAGGGCTTATTTGCATTGTTGCAAATAGGCAATTGTGGAGGGGGGTCTTTGCATATATTTGTATCATGATAGTCTCTCCTTGACCTTGACTTCTAGCTATCATGATGGCTTGACTTTTCCTTTCTCATCATGGTTGGACTTTGTGAGGTGATGATGATGGTGTTGAGTGTGGTTTTGGTATTGTCATCATATTCTTTCATGATGCCCTCTTTGCATTATTGTCATGGTGGCTTCTCATTCTTTTTGGAAGACCTCTCATTCTCTCCCTCCCTCACTAGAGCATGGCCGGCCTCCCCCTTGAAGGGGCTGTCCAAATATTTTGAGGTGGGATTTTGCTTCATTTGATGTTGCAAAAATCCCACAAGTTCCATCTAAAAAGCTCCAAGTTCAATCCTTCCTCCAATGGCAATTCCACAACCCCAAAAGTGAGACACAAGCTCTACCAAACATTCTACAGCAAATCTTGGGCACGTCGAGTAGCCGGCTTCGTGCCCGAGTTGCCTCGGCATTGAGGTGGGAGCCCGTAAACAAAGTAGGCGATGTGGTGCACTTCCGGCGACGAGGAGGAGACGGGACTTTTCCGCAGGAGATCGGGACCATGACGAGAAGACCGGAGGACTTGGATCGTCGGTATATCTCTAACCTTTCTTGTAGATAGCTAGGACTAGTTAATGGTTCGATCCGGTTATAGTGCGCGGTGGTGCCGGTTTGCTAAGTCCGCAAAAATTAAAGTTATTCACCGCTTCCGCATTTGGCCGTCGGATTGACGGCCGGGGCGCCGCCGTGCACTTACACTGTCGATACTTGACACAGATTTCTATTGATTTCATTGATGATACTACAGTTAAATTACAGAAGATTTACTAAGATAAGAATACAGATTTTCTCGTACTAAACATGTTCCGATCACATGTTGTTTATGCATTCATGTTGCATACATACCAGTGCATCGCATCATATTAGTATATGTAGGCTGTGACGAAATTGCGTGCATGCTTATGATAGTCTTATTAGATGTTACTTACTACTCACGAGTTGGCAACTCACCCTCGTTGTGCCACAGTGACTTGCAGGTTTGACCCGTCAGCGCTGTAGCAGCGGGCGTTCTACCTCTTTTGGCTTCATTTGCTTGATTTGCAGCTTGCTCGTAGGTGGGTTGGGTGGATATTTATATTCCTTCATGTACATTATATTGTATCTAGTATACTCCATCTACCTTTGTATATTTGACTAGACAGTGAGACTCGTGAGACTTGTATTTGTGGTGTTTGGTGTCGATGCTCACTTGAGCTGACGTGGTTTTTGCTTGTTTCTTGCTTTCAGATGCTTATTGTGCACTTTTGATATACATATTGCATGTGGTTATGATTCCGCCATGGGCGAAGAGCTAGCTCCCGCTTGGGGATGCCTTATTTTCCTTATATGTATTTTCATGAGTTGTACCCATTTAGGGGCCAGAATTTACAAAAGAGACCCTGCCGAAATTTTCGGGAAAATAGATATTGTTTTTAAATGTTTAATGCCACTTATTTTGTTAAAACCATGAGCTTTAAAACTGCAGGTTGCCTAGCACGGCAGCACGGTTTCAGGAGGCATCGTCCATGCCAAATTCAAAAATTTACCGTTCTAGCTAACCTTAACCATGAATCGTATAATAGAAATCGACGGAATAACATATGTTAACACTTTACATTCTAAGTGACCAAGGAATACAACCTTTGTAGACCGGTCCTTAACTTCAATAGTTCTATGTAGTACTCCCTTGTCACGCCCCGAAATGGCACGTGACTGGCACTTGAATCATATAAACTCTATAGGACCCCATCTAATTCAAGTAAGGCAAAAATCCCAGAAATCTAAACCATTTAAAGAAAGAAGTGAAGAAATCATGTTTTAAAACAAGGGGTTTTTAAATAACATAAGCCGAATATGCATTTTAAAATCTCAAGTCTTTTCTGAAAATTTCGGCAGAGTTTCTTTTGTAAATACTGGCCCCAAAAGGGGTACAACATTATAATATGAACAAAGGCATCCCCAAGCGGGAGCTAGCTCTTCGTTAATCGACGGTCACAACCACGCAAGCAGTATAATATACAACGCCGAAGGGCGAGGATCAAAACTCAAAGGAAAGTCAAACTCATCAAGAAAACCATAATAATACAACGCGCGACTCTAAGGTCGAAATAATACATAACTGGTTTTCTAAGTCCATAAATAATACAAGTCTGGTTGATGGAGTTTCTAGATACAACATTGAAAATAATATACAAGAGTGGTCACGATGCGAGTGAACTCACCTACTAAAGCAATCACTCAGAATGGAAGCAGTGTTCTAGAAAGCCGCAATGAAACCTGTACGGCAAAAACCTGTAAGAACTATGGCACAACGGGGGTGAATTGCCAACTCGTGGGTAGAAAACATCACAGAGCAGAAATCGTATGCATGACTCAATCCTAGGTCAATACGATCAGTAATATATAAATCCTAAAAATGATAAAGTCTGAAGCATGATAAGGTAGCAAGGGTAAACATTTATACATAAGTGTAATACCAAGTGCTCGTGTCAGTGCCTCAGGTAGCAACATATCATAAATATGAGGTATGATCAATGTAATCAACATGAAATCAGTGTCAACTATATCATGAAATCTTTAAGTATGTGGATATAATCCAACAATGTAATCAATGCCTGTATGCATGTGGATCTCGTCCACGTGTCAACCAATGACATAACAACATAATGCAGGTAAAAGTCATAAGAGCATATGCATGGAAGTATGAGGATATAAATCAATGTGTGTCCCTCGCGGCACATCAAAATCATGGAACCTGAGTGTCCAGTATCGACACTCGAAAACATCATGAAATCCGTGGCCAGCATCGACACGTAAATCATCATATATCGGGCTCCGTCAGTCCGAATCGGCCCATATCATCTCTCGACTCTGGTCGGTATCCTCCGGATATTCGCCGAGCCCAAATACTATCACCGGTAGGTAGTGGTCCCTCTGCCAGGATCATCGCCTACTGTACGACAGATCCGTTCTCGCCCCGGGGTACCATATCGGGTCCACCATGTACCCTCAATCGGCCTCATCCAACTCCTCGAATCGGGTTTCACAAGTCATACGTCTCAGAACCGAGAAAACACATGGTGGACGCACTGAAATATCATATAAGGGGAAACCGGGTTTTTAAAATAATACATACTCTCTTTTGAAATAACCATGGTTCCCAAATCCAGAAATCTCATGAAAACAAATATCTCAATGCATATAATCATAAAGCATGATGTATGCAACATATAACAGAAATATAAGCATACCCGTATATCATACAAAATGGAACAATAATATGCACATATTGAAGGAAAACGACACTTTTAAAATGAATCCAGTTTTAAAATATATCTTGCGGTTCCCAAATCTCTAAAATCAAGCCAGAATCATCTTTGTATGTGCAAACACGTATGTATGCACGTATGGGTGTGCAATATGTGTGTGCACAAGTATGTCATGCAAGGGGTCATATCCTGATGCAACAATCCTATTGTGTAGTGACATGGCAATTATCGATGATGAAGTGTGTGAGCCGGCAAGCATGTGTACGTGGAGTATACGCATCATCTATAATGGTGCTGGTGTCCTGACAGCATGGGTTTAATATAATATAACTCACAAGTATATAAGCATGCAATGCGCTACTAACCACATGAATATATGGAAATGGAAAGTAAATTCAATAGTAAGGAATCTACATTAGTTATACGACTCATACAGTTTGTCATTTAAAATCACACAAATCGTGGTGTTTTGGAAAAATAGGGGCTACGGTGTTTTTAAGAAAAGAGGTACTTCTTTTGAAATATCCGTAGAATCCCTTGGCCTTTCTTTAAAAATACTCACGATTCATTATTTTTGAAATAGGTATGACTCGAGTCTAGTCTAACATCTATAAGTAAACTACAGGACTAATCGCAAGGTAATGAAGCCACCTAAATCTGAGTCGACACATATAAATATAATAGTCGGTGATCCCGCCTCAATAGTATCACATACGACACAATAGATATTATGAAGTCCTCGAGTCAAGTGTGCGGATCTTTCATCAATATATAGCTCGTACGTGAAACCGTCGTACGACATCCTAAATCTGGGTACGGGTCAAAATCACATTCATCTCATCATTTATCTGGTATCCTTATCATCAAATCTCATGAACTGGGGTACTGATCCAAGTCTAATACCAACTGATACCATATATATATATATATATATATGCGTGTATGAAAACACACGCCTAAAGGCCCGCTATAATCTCATGTCGTATCGCCTAACACGAATCAAAACATATCACCGATCTCGTGGCATCATGCCCAATCTCATCGACTCATCTCCAAATACCATATACAATCCTCATCATCCATTTCTAAGTATACGTATATATGTATACATCTCCCCATAACCGCACAAGTAAAACAATGTAAACAAGTGTGTGCGCGCGTGTGGGTGTAACCCTTATTCTAAGGTCCTCGACTAAACTAACTAATGACGCTATCATCCAATTATCCATGACTCCCAAAGTCTATCTAGATAGTCATAAACTCACAATAACTATATAAATATATCCATCTCATATATACCATACACGCCGCTACGAACTGCAGGGGTTCTATACGCCATCCACCCGACTTCCCCCGTAGATGTATACCTACTCATCTTGCTCTTTCTTGCCGATGTCGATGTCGCCATCCTCTTCTACATCGTCTTGAAATCCTCGTGGGGTACCTACATATATACACATATAGCATCGTAAAACAGAAATCTCACACAAAACCAAACAGTTCACGTATCACACATAGGTTTAAACCTATGGTCTACACATGCAAGAAGAACCAATAACCCCCGATATAGACGTACAAACGTCAATTGATCGATACCAAACACAAATATCAAAACTTCATTTCAAAAACATCGCAAAACATAAAGCAACAACACATGAAAATGATCCCAGATTTTACCCTAACCGAAATTATCTAATTTTGCACATATGGGGGGTCTAATTTACTGAAGATAAAGCCCTGGACCAAGCACGAACCAATTTGGAAGTACCAAGGCCGTAAGTTGCGGCCAAATGAGAAAAATGGAGGCCTACACATGAGCATATGATCTCGGGTTTCTAGGGTAGCTTCTAGGTTGCCTGCACATCTCTCAGTCTTCGCTAAATAATTTTCAGGTCACCCGGGTGTTAGCAGATTTCATTATACCCTCACAGAATCCACAATTCTCCGATATCAGGTTATCTAAGTTCATAATCCGGGGTTTAAGTCTCAGGTTCAGTCCACTAAATCATCGCAACAGGGGTTGTATAGGCTGTACTAACCTCAATTACCCTTTACTACTCAAGATTTCATCACAACCCTAACTAGGAATTTCAATGTTCACTAAACCGCACTAAATCACAACTAAACACATATGGATACCAAAGTGAATGAAATACAAAGCTAATGGAAATGAAAGTAGCTCATTTGGCAACTCAAGAAAATTCTTGAGTTTCCCCAAGTGTCCAAAATCCGATTTTTCTTTGTCCAACGTGTAGCTAGTGAGCTTGTGCATGTATTTTGTGAAGTAGAGATGATGTTTTGGGGTTATTTTGATGATGTTTTGAGGGTTTGGAGGAGGTGGGAGAGATGAGGCAGCCATGGGAGAAAGAAGAGGTGAGAATGATGAGAAAAGAGTGAAGAGATGAAGAGAATGGCCTAAGTTTTGACCCCTCACCCTCTCTCTCTCTCTTGCCCATGCCTAATATTCTAATCCCTTATACTTTTCTTTTATATTCTTTTCTCTTCTCTTTTAAAAACTAAAACCATGCACATAAATCCCAAATGAAACCATGGTTATAAAATGTAACATAAGTGTAAAATACGACACGGTGCATGTCATGTTCATAAAACAAGATTAATACGCGATTAGCGATATTTAATCGCGATTAGTATTAAAATATCGTATAATGAATCATTAAATCTTATAATTTGCATAAATCACATAAAGCACCTTCATTTCAGTAATTTCCATAATTTTCCAAAATTTTCCCAATTTATCGGTATTTAATTATACCGTCTTATTAAAATATTCAATATAATATTATTAAATTATAAAAATCCCAAAAATTAATATTTTATTTTTCTGAAATGTTACAATCTTCCCCCTTAAATAAATTCGGTCCCCGAATTTAAATTTAAACCCATCAAATACTAAAGCATTTCAGTAAAAAGTCCAAGTCGTCGGGGCTCCGAAATCATCAATACATAAAACTCATCATAGCACAATGCATGCGCATGAACAATGAGCAGATAACTCAAAATCAAAACTCCGTCAAGCATCCCGCAATCATCGGAGTCATGGTGAAGACACAAATGTCAAATCCAATATGAAAACCAATATGATATACATCAAAACTATACAAGTAAACGTCTGAAGAAAAAGCATGCCAAACCATTCATGTTGCTGTGCGATGCGCGTATCGCGGCACAGTGGCGGACGTCTATTGTAAGAAATAACTATATATATACTTATCCTTTTTTTAATATGTACGTCCGGCCGTTTTTGAAAACAATTTAGAAGGGTTTCCTTGTTTTTAAACGTTTCGTGTCATATCAGACACGTAGGTAAATACTGAGACTATAGCAACCTTCTTGGAAATCCCTTCGATAGCTATCAATGCATGCAAAATATATCCAGGTACTATCCTCTGACTAGTCCTGCTCAGTACGAAAACAAATAGCAAATATCATAAAAACGTACTGCTCCATAAGAAATCAATCCCAAAATGTATATAAGAATACCCTGTGCGTCTGGTGCGCACGGAAATCGAATCCATGAATGTGCCATACATGTGCACAGAAACAAAATCTAAGTGCATCGGTTGTGCACGAAACATTTGTCAAGGGCAACGGGTGTGCCTGACAGCAATATCAGGTGCATCTGATATGCACGAAGAATCCCAATTTAGTGCATCTGGTGTGCACCAAAATCGCATCTCATAACATGCGCCCAACATGCGCGAAATCCAAATCAGGTGCAACCATCATGCAAGAATAAAATCTAAATCATGTGCATTCAACATGCACGAAATCATGAAATCCAATATCAAGCACCGAACATGCGCAGGATCCAATCCGATGTACAAGGTGCACAAAACAAATATCGAGTATCACAATCGAAATCGATGGTATACAACATATTTCAATCCAAATCCAAATTTGGTATACCGTGGTATATAATCTCGTAACCATGTGCCTCAGCGTGCACAAAAGAAGATCAAATACAAAAAGTGCATGAAAACTATGGTGAAAGCATAAGTCAAATCACATGCATACCATAGGTATGAACTCAAAAATCAATATCTCGAATGACATCAAATCGAAGTTAGGTGCAACTGTGGTGCACAAATTCTCAATCATGCAAATAAATCGTCCAAAATACCAAATCAAGGATGGCGGAAATAGTCCCCTTCAAGCACATCCTCTAAGATCTCTGGCCAACTGTCATGATCACTCGTAACATGTCTCGTCGACGATGCCGAACTCTGGCCTGCTGGGTGTGCACAATATGACCGCTCCTGGGTCCAAGTCTTCTCGCATATTATTCCAGAAAGGTTCCATCGAATTCTCTCCCAAATCTCGTTTCTGCCGGACTGCCCGGAAGCCATCGTCTTTTACTAAATCAATCCCTTGTTCCGAAACGGCTGCATACTCATCGCGACTCCAGCTGGAAGGTATATCCATATACAACGCCTCTGTATGCGTATCGCATCTCTGATGTCAGCGGAGGGAAAAGTCATCTCGTTGAAATCTCATACGAACCTCTTACTCCACTTTTCTCTAATGTCGGCAGCTTCGATCTCGTCTCTTCTTGTCTGCATGATCTGCGCTCCAACGGCTATACTCGTATCTGGAGTCTCCCAAGCAATGTATCCCATCACATGATATCCGAATGATGTTGAACCTTTCGATCGATTCGTCAAAGTTCCATAATCCCCCAAGAGCTCAACATCTTGGGTACAGTTTAATAGTATTCCAGTAAATGCCACAGTACCTGTGGACCAACCGTAAAAGGGCAAACCCAAGCCTCACTAATAGCACCGCTGCAGCAAACCCTAAGGTTTCAAAGCGTTCTCAGAGTCATTATGTCGAGTTAGGGTTTCATTCTTCTAGAGGGTCCTTAGCATTACTTGCATTTGTCTCTGAATACTTTAAACTTAGAAAATGGGCTTCTGACATTCGATCGTCTCTATCGACCTCTAACGTACCTACGTGAAGTCGTCTCTAGCTGGAATCAATCAATCTGATGACTTCGAATCGGGGTAGGCAACGAATCACATGTCCTAGTCCTTCCTCTGTGGGTGATTAGCGATCTTCTATCATATGTCTAAGTACAACTCGTGCGGCGACAGCTCCAAACATCTGGGGCGATATCTCGTCATTCGCAGCAACAATTGGCTCATTTGTCCGCACGCCGAACAGTGCCTCAATCATCAAATAATCGGTGGATCGACGGTCATCACATTCTGACTGGCCTCTAGTAGTTGCCTGATCCTCTGGTGCTGATCAGCACATCCGAGAAATCTCGTAAAAGCGATCCATCAAATGCTCATGGCGCGAAAACATAATAAAATGACACCTCTATGAAATCGTGTGTCCCTGGAATCATGCCCTGGACTGTCCTCGTCCGTGACGAGCTCGTGCTGATGCAACTCTAGCCGTAGCACTCTCTGCCTGTGCAATCATGGCAGCAAAACCATAAACCAATATCGATGACAATAGATCATAGGAATGTTCCCCTCCGAAAGACGGCGCACAGGACCGCGATGTCCTGACGCTGGGATTCGGGGCAGATGCTATTTGGTTTTATCCGTCTACCTCTCCAAAAATGCCAAGTTGATTTATGGCACCGTGTATCGGAGGTTTAGACGGATGCGGCCGATGTAGCAGACTTCGTCAGATTCCCCCTCAGGGTGAGGGGTTTTTGATTGTGGGGACGCTCTTCCCTGCAGGCGCAAGCCCCTGCAGTTAATTACGCTACCGCATCGTGGTAACAACTTTCTCCTTCTCCAGAATTTCACTTCGTGTCGTGTGTGTTTGTCTTGTTTGTGGTTGCCCGTGGATTGTATACGGAGACTGGGTAATGCCGTCGCCCGTAGGACGTGGATTAGTCCAAATTCGTATTTACTTAGATTTGGGTTTGGTGTTTTTAGTTTAAGGATACGTTAGTCGCGTTGCGGCTAAGATCAACTTAAACGTTCGTTAAGGATACGTTAGTCTTGTTTTAGACTAAGATCAACTTAACGTAGTGATTAATTTAATGTATGGCCATCGGGACTCGTCACCTCTCTGACGTCGTTGAAGGATTACAACGACATGTATCAGAGGAGCTCGGAGATGTACCCTCAAACCAGAGTTGATTGGGAGTTTTATAATCCATTTGAATGTTTAAGGATACGTTAGCCGTGTTTGAGGCTAAGATCAACTTAAACATTTGTTAAGGATACGTTAGTCCAGTTTAAGACTAAGATCAACTTAACGGGACCGTTTAAATCCGATAAAAGAGCATTTGGGCTCTATTGTGCCAGTTTAGGGACGTGATGGTCCGATATTAGTTTAGGTACGTCTCGGTCCGATGTTAGTTTAGGGACGTCTCGGTCCGATGTTAGTTTAGGGACGTCTCGGTCCAATATTAGTTTAGGGACGTTTCGGTCCATCGCCAGTTTAAGGACGTAGCGGTCCATATTCCGGTTTAGGGACGTGGTGGTCCGATATTAGTTTAGGGACGTTTCGGTCCAATGTTGGGTATGTGGCCGTTGGGACCCGTCACCTCTTTGACGTCGTTGAGGAATTACAACGATGGATGTCAAAGGAGTTCGGAGATGTACCCTCGAACCGGTTGTGAATTGATTCAGGAGAACCATTTTGCTCAATCAATTTGATTTAAGGACTTATGGCCACGATTGGGTTAAGTCCAATTTTTATTTATTTTGGGCTTTGCTCAAATAGAATATTAATTCAATTAGGGCTCTGCCCTTTTATTGCTTTGCAATTTGATTTGGGCCAGGCCCTTTATTAATTCAAATAGGGCTCTGCCCTTTTATTGCTTTGCAATTTGATTTGGGCCAGGCCCTTTAAAGAATGCATTGCGTTTGTGCAGAGCATCAAGAATCTTTTAGATTCAAGAACAAAAGTGCAGAGCACTTTTGATCTAAATTTAGATCAAAGGAAAACAAGTTTCTCTCTTATTTTTCCTTTTCTCAGAGAACCAAGGGTTCATAACAAGTGCAAGGCACTATTTTTATTTATTTATTTTTATTTTATTTATTTTCTTTTATTGAAGATTAATGATTTTTTTTAGATCAATGATCTGTACTTCAGAGATTTTTCTCTTTTAAAAGGTTTTACCCTTTTTTTTTGTTCTTCCAAAGTTCTTCAAGAATTCTTTCTGTTTTCTTTCTGATCTTGATCATGATCAAATGAAGTCTGGGGTCCTTTTTATAGTGCTCATAAATTAGTTGAATTTGTTAAAAAGATCTTTTCTGAGTGATTTGGGGAATTTTCCCCACCGTTGGATCTTTGATCCAAAGGCCCCTGTTTTACAGAAGAAATCTTCTTGTTTAAACAAGAACAGAAAAAATATCCTTAAATCTTAATTCTGTTGTTGCGCAACTCACCAGCGTGTGACACGTGTCGCGCAGTTAGGCGCTTGCGCAGCTGTGCTTGTGCAACTGCGCAGACACGTGTCGCGCTGTGAAGCGCTTGCGCAGCTGAGCTTGCGCAACTGCGCAGACACGTGTCGCGCTGCCGTGCGCTTGCGCAGTTGCGCTTGCGCAACTGCGCAGACACGTGTCGCGCTGCCGTGCGCTTGCGCAGTTAAGTGTTACTTATGTTTTAAAGAGCCTTGCTCTGATCGGACGTATCGCCTTGGGCGTTGTGCTGCCGTGTCAACTTCTGACACGTGGCGCGTTGCACGCAGCGCACGGGATCTGAAGCGTTGCTTCAAAATTAAAGTTTTAAATTTTCAAAGCAAAGCTTTATTTCTGATTGGGGGAAGATGAAGCGTTGCTTCTTCTCCCGCTTTGGAATTTGAACAGAGCTTTGCTCTGATTGGGGTAAACAAATGCCCCCCCACCGCTGCGCTTACGTGGCCTCCAAACGCAAGCGCAACGGTGGCAGAATCCGAACCGTCGCGGCACCTTTTGGCAGTTGAAGAGGCGATTGATGCCTATAAATAGGACCCTTGGTCCTTAGTAATTCTTTTACCATTTTCAAGAATTTGAATTTTAGAGCCTTGCTCTTGTTTAAGAACTTCCGGAGCCTTGCTCTTGTGAGAGCTTCAAAGTTCTAGTTTTAGAATCACTCTAGGTAAAATTAATTAAATTAAATTGATTTAAATTAAATTTAATTAACAGAGCCTTGCTCTTATAGATCTTTGATCTAAAGGAAAATCCTTTTGGAGTTCCACCAAATAGAGCTTTGCTCTCAGGAATCTGTTTCAGGGTTTCTCAACCCATGAACAGAAACTTGCATCTTCGGCAAAACATAGATCCCTTTGATCTAAAAGAACTCTCTTAAGAGTGTTTCATTGATCTTAGAGCTTGAAGAAGACATTTTATTCCTCAGCGCGTTATATCGTTTTACTTAATCGGTCTTTCTGATAATTCGGTTGATCTTCTTTCACAGGAACAATGAACGCCCGCATGTATGCTCTCAACGAGATCATCTCTTATGGGGACATCCGCCGACTTGGCCGCACTCAAAATCGGGAGTTCACAAACGCGGAGTGTGCTGAAATCATGAGCCGCTTCGATGCATATAACGGTCCACTGCTTCCCCGACGTTCCTCCCTCCTGAAACTTATTGTGGGAGCCATCTGGCAAGCGCTTCCCCTATTCTGTTCCGGTGTGCCGCTTAAGGCGCTAGATGCCGCTGAGGATAAGGTGCACTCGGTGTACCTGTTGAACTTTATCTCAAAGAGACGGCGAGACAGTCTTATCGATCTCTTGCACGAGGTCTTCCAACAGTCTGCCATACTCGCTGCTTACCGGAGGGTGGAAGACATCAGGGGGGATCCTGATGCTTGTGCTCGCGAAAGAAAGCACACCAGGATGGTCCGCGAGGCCTGGAAAGTTATAGATAGGGTCGCTTTCGAGTTCCTCAATCCATGTCCTGAGTTCGAGGTTATGCCTTTGTAAACATTTTAATAATGTTATTATCCATTTCTCCGTGATTGTAAGAACCCATTTTTATGATATGAATAGAAAATTTCCATTTCAGCTTGTCTTATCCCTTGTTCTGAATCTTCTGTACATGTATGGATGAGTGTGTCTCGAACGCTTGATCAAATGCAAATCGGATGTTTTTTTTTTCTCTCTTTCTTTTATTATCAGCATACTGTCTTGATAAACATAGTTGGAAGATAACTTAGTTTTTCCAAAAGATAACGATGGCTTAGGCCGCAGGTTCGGATCTGCCGCCTAAGACTTTTCGACTCTATGAGCCGTGAGGGTCTCATAGAGACTTTTCTCCCTACGGATCGAGAGGATCTCGTAGGCGGGTTTTTCTCCTTAGGAATCGTGAGGATTCCTAAGTGTGGTTTTCTCTTGTAAGTCGTAAGGATCCTACAAGAGAATTTTTCCCTCTTACGAGTCGAGAGGACTTGTAAGCGGTTGCTTCCCTCCTTGTCGAAGTTCGACGTTGAAGAGTGAGACCCGTGGATGGTATGCAAGAGACCGTTTTGGGCCAACTCGCAGGGTCCCAATGCTTAGGAAACAGGCTTCTTTTATGCCCACTGCCTAAGGCTTTATCTCACGAGTCGAGCCGCCTCGACAATTTTTCACAAGTCGAGACGAATCGAACGTTTCTCGCAAGAACATCTTAACGTCGCATTTAACGTCGCATTTAACTTCTGCTCTTTACGACAGAAGCCCGTTAAGGTTGGTGGTACTTAGGGTTTTGGCCATCGTACCGTCGCATAAGCTGATATAGTCCTCGATAGGCAATCGTGCTGTTCGAGTAGCCCTGCGACTGCCGTGTCTCTGATCCCTTCGGGGGCTGGACAAGACGTCTTCAAGCAATCCTCCTTGGCAGTTTGACCATCGGAAGAGCAAGCGCTAGGAATTTGCCATGCCGCTTTTTACTTGAGGTTAGGCTCATTTTGGAGAGCCCCGATGAGTCATAACCACTCCGCGCTGGTGTGGGATGATCTCCGATAGTCTTTCAGGCTTTATATGACTTGCCGTTAAGACCCTGAAGCTAGGAATTTGGCCTTTGCTTCGTTTGCTGGCATTGCGTCCTCTGTATCGAGACGAATGTCATGGTGGGAACTAGGGATTTTGCCGTGGCTCCGTTTGTTTGATGACATTGCGTCTGCTGTATCGAGACGAACGTTGGGGTGACATCTAGTCTGCTGTATCGAGACGGACGTCGAGGTTGTCTCTAGGTTGCTGGTGAACCGCCGAGATTTGGAACTAGGGATTTTGCCATGGCTCCATTCGTTTAATGACGTTGCGTCTGCTGTGTCGAGACGAACATTGGGGTGACATATCGTCTGCTGTATTGAGATGGACGTCGAGGTGGTGACCATTCTGTGCTGGTGCGAGATGATCTCTGATTGTCTTCCCGGTTTTATGTGAGTTACCGTAAAGACGTTGAAGCTAGGAATGTGGCCTTCGCTTCCTTTGCTTTGTCATGTCTGAATCTCTGTTGGAGGAAGAATGCTGAGGTTGACATTTCGTCTGCTGTATTGAGACGAACGTCAAGGTGGTGACCACCCTGTGCTGGTGCGAGATGATCTCCGATTGTCTTTCCGGTTTTATGTGAGTTACCGTAAAGACGTTGAAGCTAGGAATGTGGCCTTCACTTCATTTGCTTACACTGCGTCTGGTGTATTGAGACGAATGCTGAGGTGGAGCTGGGATTTTGCCATCACTCCGCTTTGTTTCGACCATGAGGTCTTTTGTTGATGTTGCTTCTGCATCCCGTTGGACTGCGAAAGAACGCCATTGTTGACATCTACTCTACTGTATCAAGACGGATGTTGAGGTGGAGCGGGGATTTTGCCGCCACTCCGCTTTACTGATCATGGGGTCTTTGGTTGACGTTGCATCTACATCCTGCTGGACTGTGAAGGAACGCCGTTGTTGACATTGCGTCTGCTGTAACGAGACGAACGCTGAGATGGAGTTGGGATTTTGCCATTGCTCCGCTTGATGGTGTAACATCTGTGTCCTGCTGGAATGAGGAGGCACGCCGTTGTTGGTCTCCAGGCTGTAGATGTAGCCATTGAGACCCTGAAGCTCGGGATCTTCCTTTTGCTTTGTCTGTTGACATTATGTCTGGGATATTGCGACAGATGTCGAGGTTGTCTTTGGGTTATCTATGAACCGTTGAGATTTGGCTTCGCTTTCTGGTGGAGCCTGTTGGGAAGGTATTGTTCCCTTTTTATCTGTGCCCCTGGATTGTATACAGGGATCGATGTGATTTCACTTGTAGGGCAAAAAGTTTCATTTTTTCATTTTTTTTATTCTTTCCGCGATGCTCTATCATTTCATCTTTTTATATCGCGAAAATCGTGATTGCCCAATCATTTCGGCTATTTTTCGCGGTGCCCAATCATTTCGGCTATTTTTCTTTTTACTCGCTGCTTTTTATTGCGAGTTGCCCAACCATTTCGGCAATTTTGCATGCATACATTTTTACTTGCTGATTTTGTTTGCAAGCTGCCCCATCATTTCGGCTATTTCGTATGCATATATATATATATATATATATGTATATATATTTTTTTTTGGCTCGCTGATTTTTTTTTTTGGCGAGTAGGGGATTTGGGATCTGATACCAATCTTGGCATCAGCATCGCTGCGACTGGAATATTGCCAGGAGCGAATCATTATTTGCCGTGAAAGGACTTGGAATTTGATACCGGTTTAGGCATCAGCATCGCTACCACTGGGATATTGCCAGGAGCGAATCATCATTTGCCTCTGTCGATGTAGAACAAAAGTGGCTTAGCGACCAGGGTTAAGGTCCTGTCGACTAAGGCTTTTGACTTTATGAGCCGTAAGGGTCTCACAAAGCTATTTCTCCCTACAAGTCGTGAGGATCTTATAGGTGTATTTTCTCCTTAGGAATCGTGAGGGTTCCTAAGTGTATTGTTCCTCTGTAAGTCGTAAGGATCCTACAGGAGGGTTTTCTCCTTGTAAGTCGAGAGGATTTACAAGGGTTGTTTTCCATGCAAACACATCCCTAGTCTCAGATGGGACTTAGTTAGGGAAATGTTTATTCGCGCCCGTGGATTGTATACAAGGGTCAATATAGGACCACTTGTAGGGCAATGTCGAAAGTTGTGGGGGTTGCTTAAGCACAGGTTTAGGCCTCTGTAACTTAAGGCTTTCAAATCTTACGAGCCGTGAGGGTCCCATAAGAGCCTTCTCCTCACGAGTCGTGAGGATCTCGCAAGTGTATTTTCTCCTTAGGAATCGTGGGGATTCCTAAGTGTGTTGTTCCCTTGTGAGTCGTAAGGATCTCACGCAGGTGGTTTCTCCTTACAGGGTCGAGAGGACCCTATAAGTGTTTCTTAACGAGGTTGCGCCCTTTCGGGTTTTCACAAACACTCGCCGGTAGTCCTGCTGTTTTTACTCACGGAGCCCTTTCGGGTTTTCATCCGTGCCCATTTTGCTTATGGACATACCGTTTTTGTTTTATTCTTTTTATTTTTTTTTTTTTACGAGGTCGCGCCCTTTCGGGTTTTCACGAACACTCGCCGGTAGCCCTGCTGTTTTTACTCACGGAGCCCTTTCGGGTTTTCATCCGTGCCCATTTTGCTTATGGACATACCGTTTTTTTGTTTTTTTTTTTATATTCTAGTCAGCCTGAAAATGCTGCGGTAGTAGTTTAAAAACATTTCGGTTATTTGCAAGTTTTAGGACATTGCGGTCCATCATTAGTTTAAGGACATCTCGGTCCGTTGTTAGTTTAAGGACGTTTCGGTCCGTAGCCAGTTTTAGGACATAGTGGTCCATTATTAGTTTAAGGACGTTTCGGTCCACAGCCACTTTTAAGACATAGTGGTCCATCGTTAGTTTAACGACATTTCGGTCTATCGTTGCCATATTTGAGGCGAGTTTCTAGTTTATGGACTTTTCAGTCCATGAGTCCTTCTCCATGAATGAACATGATGCTCCCGGCGTATCCATATTTTTCGGAGCATGCGGTTGTGGCGGGTTCACCTTCTAAATTTCGGACAACGCGAACTTGCCCTGTTGGTATTGGTCTTCAACCCAGTTCTTGAAGATGTAGCAATCCTCGATCAGATGACCTACCGTTTGGTGGTAAGGGCAATAATTAGGATTATCAATATCGCCTGGCCGCAACGGACGTTTTGGACTCGGCAGATTGATGAGTCTGTCGCACACTGCCAGCTCGAACAGTCCCCTTGTTTTATCTTGCGGAAACGAGTAAGGACGTTTCAACTTTTCCTGGAGGGGTTGCCGCTTGTTGCTTTGGAGAGCAACCGGCCTAGGGTCACCTGATTGTTGTTGAGTGCTGGCGACGAGGGCCGTTTTTCTTTTTCCTTTATCCTTTTTGTTCGCTCCGTTGTTTGCAGGGCCGGGATTCTTTCCGAGTAGCATGCGATTGCATGGCTGAACGTTCTCGCAGCTTCTTAATTCCTTTATTCTTGAAATAGATTCCCCGAGGGAAGAGTTGGGGCTAGCTTCTTCGTCAGAGTCGCTTCCAAAGGTGATAATTTGTGATCCCTTGAAGTCGGCTATATGACAGTCGGCGGTGGCTCTTTTGCGCTCATCTATCGCATTTTTCTGATGTCCACAAGCTTCACACTTTGTCCTGTCGAAGTGTCGCTTTTGAGCGACATACCCTTGCCACCAACAGTTAAAGGACTCGCAGTCTTCGGTAGGATGTATGATCTTCTGATGATATAAACAGAAGTTAGGGTGCATCTCTGCCTCAGCGAAAGAATTTTCTTCAGAGGGCGGTAGCTTCATTCCTACTGATAGAGCTTTGGCGAACCGTTTCCTCGTCTTGAATTTGTTTTTACCCGCAGTGTATGGCTTTTGATTTGACAGGAATACCTTGGTTCTTTCCAGTATGGCCATTTCATGCTCTTGATTGGCTTTTGCTTTCAGACGAATTTCATTTAGGAAGGCATCGATCAACTTGTCTGACGGCCGCGGAATTTCTGTTTCAGGGTCCGCCATTGATTTCTCAGCGCAAGGATCCTCCTCATCATCCGTCAGTGAATGAGAAATCACATGACAAGTCGCTACGTAGTCTTCGGATTCATCCGATAAGTTTTTTCCATCGTTTTCATCCTCGACGAAAGAACAAGTTGCCCCCGGCGTGTCCGTCTTCTTTGGAGAGTGCGGCTGTGGTGGATTTACCTTCCAGCCTTCAGACAGTGTGAACTTGCCTTGCAGGTATTGATCCTCGATCCATCCCTTAAAGACGAAACAATCCTCAATCGGGTGACTTACCGTTTGGTGGTAAGGGCAATAATTGGGATTATTAAGATCGCCTGGCTGCGACAGACGCTTTGGACTCGGCAGATTGATGAGTCTGTTACGCACTGCCAGCTCAAACAGTCTTCTCGTTTTATTCTGAGGAAACGAGTAATGACGTCCTAGCCTCTCTTCGAGGGATGGGCGTGGACGCACGTTGTTTTGGCGAGCGACCGGCTTTGAGTTGCTCGACTGTTGCTGAGCGTTGGCGACGATGATCGCTTTTCCTTTCTCATTTCGGGGATCGGGTCTTGGAGGAGACGGTCTATGGCCCATCTGGTCCATTTGGGCTAATTTGTCGATCAAGGCCTGGAAGGTGGTCGGCCTGAAGAACATAATGAATTGCGAGATGGCCGCCTGCGGATCGAGAGTACCTACAAACATGCCTACCGCAGGTGCCTCTTCTATGCGTTGTTCGCATTTCGACCATAGGTTTCGCCATCGTGTTGCGTATTGGACCCACGTTTCGCCGGGCCTTATCCTGGCATTTATCAGTGCTGTAATCGGGGTGCGTTCACTAGCACATACGAATCTTTGTGTAAACAGCAGTTCCATTTCGGCAAATGTTTTGACAGAGTCGTTAGGCAGCTCTGAATACCATTCAAAGGTTGTTTCTGCTAAGCTGTCGACGAATTGACGTAGTAACAATTTGTCATCGCCTCCAGTATTGCCGCATAAGGCCCTGAATTGAGCGACATGCTGATGCGGATTCCCTGTCCCTTTATATACGTGGAATTTAGGGATCGTATATCCTGGCGGGTAATTGATTTGGTCATACCAGCTCGGATACGGTCGTCCGGTTCTAATAATTTGCCCAGCCGCTTCATTCGCCTGATGAACCCGGATCTGCTGAGCTATATATTCGTCTAGGTCAACTTTGGAGATTGCCTCTTCCTTGGCTGTTGATAGAGCCGGCGGAGGATTTGACGTTTCTCCCCTGTCGTATTCAAGGACAATCGGAGGATCTTCAGCAGGATGGTCCGGCTGTAACATCATCCCTACCATATCTTTGAAGAGGAGCGCCATCTGTTTTATGTTTGCCGCCTGCTCTGCAGCTTCTTTGTCCCTCTTTTAGAGGACTCTGCGTAAAAAGTCAGCGTCAGTTTCTTGTTCTTGACGCTCATCCGAAGACGTTTCAGAGCTTTCTTTTGGCTCAGTGAGTGCAGCCATTGTAGTCATCATTTTCTGAAGCTTTTGTTGTTGCTCCTGGGCTTTCGTCACGGATCGGGTGAGCGGTCGGTGGCCCGTAGAAGTGCGGCTTTCCTCCTTTCCAGAAGCTATATAAACAGTGTGCACCACCATGCCCCCAGACTTGGGGCATTTGTGTTCGGTGTCTTTGCGATTTGCCGAAGACACAGGGGCTTTTTGCGGCCTCCTTTTTTGAGTGATTGGAGTTAAGGGAGCCGTTGTAGTGGGCACCCAAGTAGCTTTTGCTTTTTGTGGTTTGACAGAGTAATCCTTCCCCTGCCAAACCTTCATCTTTTTCTGTCGTCGGAGGCAGTCTTGATCGATCATCGACTCTTGGACCTGTCGCCAGACTTTGTAAATTTTAGAGGACAGCCGTTGAGGGGGCTGCTCTAACTTCTTCTCTGGAGTATTCTCCACAGGTGAAGGAGTTCGTTTCAACATCGCAGTAGGAGAGTTTCTGCGCACCTTGTTGAGCAGTTCAAAGCTGTTCTTGGTTGGAACAGCAGCATCGATCCTCACCATCGGAGCTGACGGAGTTATCTCAGAAGGGGAGTTGCCCCCAGCCTTTCTTACTCGACGCCAGTGGCGACGTCGGGCATGTCGTGCTGATGGGGTTGTTTCCACTATAGGGGTGACCTCCTCATGCCCCCTGTGTTGGTCAGAATATACTGGTACCAGCTTTTAAAGATCGACGTCCGTTGAACGGGGACGGCTAATTTGTCAGAAGCGAACTTCTGAACATGGGAAGCAACCTTGGTGATTTTGCCAGGAACGGGAGTTGGAATGGCTATCCGCTTCGGGATAACGCCTTCTGGTATGGCAGGCTTCTTCATGGGCCCGATGGAGCTCTGGCCTAATCCATTAAAACCTGAAGCAGTGGAGTTGGGCGACCTATTGAAAGGGGTCGCGGCAGTGGTAAGTCGATCGAAGACCGACTTCTTTGGAGCTTCTTGCAATGCCATTGGGGCGTTGAAGCTCATTGGTGGGAGCATGGTCCCAAAAAATAGTCCAGTGGTGGTTTGAGCCACCTGCTCCACCGGCGTTTTCAAAAGGGAGGCCGCTTGGGGCCCAGAAGTCACTCCTCCAGTAATGACGGAGCGAGAGTTGTTGCTGCAGGCAATGCAGTTCGAAGCCATTGATCTTCTGTTTTCTGCACGGAGCAAGACACCAAATCTTAGTACCTTGAATCCACAGGCAATCACAGCAAACCGCGATTTGTTCGCGAACACGACACACGAAGTGTGGAGTGGAAAGAGGAAGAGGTCCCACCGGGCGTGCCAGAATCTGTTCCCCTCCGAAAGACGGCGCACAGGACCGCGATTTCCTGACGCTGGGATTCGGGGCAGATGCTATTTTGTTTTATCCGTCTACCTCTCCGAAAATGCCAAGTTGATTTATGGCACCGTGTATCGGAGGTTTAGACGGATGCGGCCGATGTAGCAGACTTCGTCAGATTCCCCCTCAGGGTGAGGGGTTTTTGATTGTGGGGACGCTCTTCCCTGCAGGCGCAAGCCCCTGCAGTTAATTACGCTACCGCATCGCGGTAACAACTTTCTCCTTCTCCAGAATTTCACTTCGTGTCGTGTATGTTTGTCTTGTTTGTGGTTGCCCGTGGATTGTATACGGAGACTGAGTAATGCCGTCGCCCGTAGGACGTGGATTAGTCCAAATCCGTATTTACTAAGATTTGGGTTTGGTGTTTTTAGTTTAAGGATACGTTAGTCGCGTTGCGGCTAAGATCAACTTAAACGTTCGTTAAGGATACGTTAGTCTTGTTTTAGACTAAGATCAACTTAACGTAGTGATTAATTTAATGTATGGCCATCGGGACTCGTCACCTCTCTGACGTCGTTGAAGGATTACAACGACATGTATCAGAGGAGCTCAGAGATGTACCCTCAAACCAGAGTTGATTGGGAGTTTTATAATCCATTTGAATGTTTAAGGATACGTTAGCCGTGTTTGAGACTAAGATCAACTTAAACATTTGTTAAGGATACGTTAGTCCAGTTTAAGACTAAGATCAACTTAACGGGACCGTTTAGATCCGATAAAAGAGCATTTGGGCTCTATTGTGCCAGTTTAGGGACGTGATGGTCCGATATTAGTTTAGGGACGTCTCGGTCCGATGTTAGTTTAGGGACGTCTCGGTCCGATGTTAGTTTAGGGACGTCTCGGTCCAATATTAGTTTAGGGACGTTTCGGTCCATCGCCAGTTTAAGGACGTAGTGGTCCATATTCCGGTTTAGGGACGTGGTGGTCCGATATTAGTTTAGGGACGTTTCGGTCTAATGTTGGGTATGTGGCCGTTGGGACCCGTCACCTCTTTGACGTCGTTGAGGAATTACAATGATGGATGTCAAAGGAGTTCGGAGATGTACCCTCGAACCGGTTGTGAATTGATTCAGGAGAACCATTTTGCTCAATCAATTTGATTTAAGGACTTATGGCCACGATTGGGTTAAGTCCAATTTTTATTTATTTTGGGCTTTGCTCAAATAGAATATTAATTCAAATAGGGCTCTGCCCTTTTATTGCTTTGCAATTTGATTTGGGCCAGGCTCTTTATTAATTCAAATAGGGCTCTGCCCTTTTATTGCTTTGCAATTTGATTTGGGCCAGGCCCTTTAAAGAATGCATTGCATTTGTGCAGAGCATCAAGAATCTTTTAGATTCAAGAACAAAAGTGCAGAGCACTTTTGATCTAAATTTAGATCAAAGGAAAACAAGTTTCTCTCTTGTTTTTCCTTTCTCAGAGAACCAAGGGTTCATAACAAGTGCAAGGCACTATTTTTATTTATTTATTTTTATTTTATTTATTTTCTTTTATTGAAGATTAATGATTTTTTTTAGATCAATGATCTGTACTTCAGAGATTTTTCTCTTTTAAAAGGTTTTACCCTTTTTTTTTGTTCTTCCAAAGTTCTTCAAGAATTCTTTCTGTTTTCTTTCTGATCTTGATCATGATCAAATGAAGTCTGGGGTCCTTTTTATAGTGCTCATAAATTAGTTGAATTTGTTAAAAAGATCTTTTCTGAGTGATTTGGGGAATTTTCCCCACCGTTGGATCTTTGATCCAATGGCCCCTGTTTTACAGAAGAAATTTTCTTGTTTAAACAAGAACAGAAAAAATATCCTTAAATCTTAATTCTGTTGTTGCGCAACTCACCAGCGTGTGACACGTGTCGCGCAGTAAGGCGCTTGCGCAGCTGTGCTTGCGCAATTGCGCAGACACGTGTCGCGCTGTGAAGCGCTTGCTCAACTGAGCTTGCGCAACTGCGCAGACACGTGTCGCGCAGTGGTGCGCTTGCACAACAGCGCTTGCACAACTGCGCAGACACGTGTCGCGCTGCCGTGCGCTTGCGCAGTTAAGTGTTACTTATGTTTTAAAGAGCCTTGCTCTGATCGGACGTATCGCCTTGGGCGTTGTGCTGCCGTGTCAACTTCTGACACGTGGCGCGTTGCGCGCAGCGCACGGGATCTGAAGCGTTGCTTCAAAATTAAAGTTTTAAATTTTCAAAGCAAAGCTTTATTTCTGATTGGGGGAAGATGAAGCGTTGCTTCTTCTCCCGCTTTGGAATTTGAACAGAGCTTTGCTCTGATTGGGGTAAACAAGGAATGAATATAATACCGTGCAAGGAAATGTACATCCTAAGGCTGCTTAAGTGGAGTAGCGTATCGTAAGTATGCCGCAGAACATATACATGGTACGCCACTCTACTGAAGTCACCTACTCCGTCAACCAAGGTCAACCTACGCGACGAAAGTTCGGGTATAACACCCCCCTCGACTAAGTCTAAGTTCCGTAAGGTCAAGCCTAGATTCCGTATATATACAATGCCCTAGGCTCCGCATAGTCAAACTTAGACTTGAACCTGTAAGTCCATGTTACCCTTCCCCGGTACTTACGGGGTTGCGGAAGTGGTGAAAAGCGATTTTCTAAAGGGTGGTAACATGGACTACAAATACGGATCTTTCTTAAACAATCTACCTAACAACCTAACTATGAGTTTTATCTACTCTGTTAGGGGGTTATACCTTTCTTGAACTCCTTCGTCTTCAACTCTTGTGGTGTACGAACCGGCCTCTCCTCGTCGTCTTCTCACGCCGAAGACGGATCCACCCTAAAGCTTCTACCTTTGGCTTCTTCTTCGAACTTTGAAGAAACTAGAACACTTGGCTTGCTAGGCCTTGTGAATTAGAATGAGTAGAGGATTGTGTTGGTGTCTTTTTATCTCTAAGGCAATGAGTCTCAACACATGAGAATGGTTTGCCTTGAGCTAGAAAGAGTAAGAGGAAGAGGGAGAGAACTAGAGAGAGCTCAAGAGAGAGCAAGCAAATGAAAGAATGAGCCTCACTTTTCTCATCCTACCTCTCGTAATCCAAAAGCATCATGAGCCATAATGATAATCAAGTATTATGTGATGGTTCATATCATATCAAAGGCAATATCATTTTCATTCACTCATTTTTCAAACCACAACAAGCAAGCAAAAGTCTTTGCATGAAAATGACAACCATTGTAATGATGATGGTCAACTAGTCTAACCTAGTCAACCGGTCAACAAAGTCAACAAGCTAACAAAGTCAACCCCTCAACAACCATGTCACTATAAGATTTAATTAATATTATTGCTAATCATATTTCTTATTCTCATTAGGGTTTAGCAAAAAGTCAATGGTCAACAGTCAACAACCCCAATGAGAATCCTCTGCCTCTGTCTCTCTGTCAACTGTGCATACACACCCGCATCCGCGTTCCGAGGAACACGAGTACAAACGAGATAAAACCAATCCCAAAATGTACACTAGGATCTGGCTTAAACTAAAGCCCGCTAGTGTTAACTGTCCGGACACCAAACGTGCACAAGTGCACGGATGTGACTGAACCCTGTCGCAAAACCATGCGACCTGTCGCAAAACCATGCGACCTCTACTCTTTTGCCTAAAGGCGAATGCTTTCTGTGTGGGACTCTAAAGACTCGACACTACGCTGGCAGTGGGTTTAACCACAGACCGCAAGCTGTTGGAGATAGTGCCCTCAGAGTCAATTATTAGGTCACAGGTACGTGATTGTAATGATTGAGGGAGGACCTATCCCGGTAGGACAGTCTTACTCGAGATGATAGTATGCTATCTGGTTTACCTTTATCATCGTGTACTGCTTTAGGTGACCTGACACGTCGCTATTACACGTTGATAGAGCCCCTAGGATTCTTGCTTGACCACCAGCAGTATGAGGGCGATCATATAAGTGGGAGCTGGGGTCTATAAGCTTATCCTTAAAAGGTCCCTAGTCGTGGGAGTTTCGAGACTGGGCATCGATACTCCATTAGTAGACTAGTGTATACAGTCGAGACCCCGACGAGGGGCGGTGGCCGGTCTCACAAGCCACTGGTGTCAGTTGGATCACCTAAGATGTATACAGGTGCTCATTGGGTTATGAGTACACCGGACAGGACTCGCCGGGAACATGCTAGTTGGTCATATACCAGACGTCAGATGGCAGTTCCCTGGTGACATGTGTGCAGGTTAGTTCATCGACCTGGGGATCATCATTTGTCTCGTGTGAGTTCCCACTGTACTTTGATTACTACCCTACCACGGCTCAAAGGAGTCGTGCAAACAGGTTTTAGTTGGGTACAGTCCCGAGCCACATGGAGGCAGTGAGCGTATCCTCAGGGGTTCGTCTCTCCCGGTATTGGGGGTGAGGTCGTGCTGTGTCTAGGAGAGCCATTACACAAAGTCCTTGGCCAAGGCAAGGAGATTTACTGGTAGGTATTCCAGTAGTATCTCAGGGTGTTCTGGGCTACACTCCGACACGACTTGTACCGCTTTTGGGGGTCTGACTTTTACCAACCCCCTAGGCCTGCCATGCGATGCTCATAGACGAACGGACCGGACTGCACGGATATTGTCACTGACAGGCTCAGTTGGGTGTCGGGGTGAGCTTCCTCATCGACGTCCCATTTGGTCAGTACCTGGTAGCCCGTCACGTATTGGCTTATACCTCTGACGTGCTAGTGGTTAAATCCACAACCAAGGTGTTGACGAGTCTTTAGAGTCCCCCACTTTCAGTTACTCAGCTTTCGGGCGAAAGGTTGTAGAGGCCGTATGGAGATATGGCAAGGTCCGATCAGATACGTGCGGTATTGCACGGATCAGGATCGGACAGTTTGTACTATAGGCCGTATGGTTATATGGCAGGGTTCGATCAGATACGTGCGGTATTGCACGGATCAGGATCGAACAGATATTACTAGCCGGTTTTGGTATAAGCCGGATCCTAGTATAGTACAGTGGAGATTTTGTCTCATTACATTTGTATTTAGGTCGGAATACAAATGCGGGTGTGTATGCACAGTATCGGAGTTTTCCTGTAATTTATTACGGGACCAGTTTTCTGGAGTTGCCAGTTTGCTTTCCGTTTCGGCCAATTTCCATTGTTCCGTTCATTGGCCGAAGATTGGTGGAGGAGGGCTTATTTGCATTGTTGCAAATAGGCATTTGTGGAGGGGGTCTTTGCATCTTTGTTTTATCATGATAGCCTCTCATTGACCTTGACTTCTAGCTTCATGATTGCTTGACTTTTAGTGATCATCATGGTTGTTGATGATGAGTTTGGTGATGATGGTTGGATGAGTGTGGGTTTTGTTTTGGTATCATTGTTTTTCATGATAACCATTCCTCTCTCTCTCTCTTGCATGATTCATATGGTTACCTCCCCCTTGACTTTTCCCTCTCTCTTTTTTTCTTCCTACATGGGCCGGCCACTTGAGGGTGGGGGTTTGATTGATTGATTCATTTTTGGTGTGGCATTTTTGGTTCATATTGTGCAAAGAAAAGAGCTCTCTTGTTTCTCTCCAAAAATCCTCTCTCTTCCTCCACCAAAATGGCAAAGCTCCAAAACCCCAAATGAGACTTCTTCTCTAGATATTCTACAACGAATCTTGGGCACGTCGAGTAGCCGGCTTCGTGCCCGAGTTGCCTCGGCATTGAGGTGGGAGCCCGTAAACAAAGTAGGCGATGTGGTGCACTTCCGGCGACGAGGAGGAGACGGGACTTTTCCGCAGGAGATCGGGACCATGACGAGAAGACCGGAGGACTTGGATCGTCGGTATATCTCTAACCCATCTTCTAGTTAGCTTAGACTTGTTAATGGTTACGATCCGGGTTATAGTGCGCGGTGGTGCCGGTTTGCTAAGTCCGCAAATTTTAAGTTATTCACCGCTTCCGCTTTCCGGCGTCGGATTGACGGCCGGGGCGCCGCCGTGCACTTACAGTGGTATCAGAGACTCCCCATTAACTTAGTCTAGCTTTATGTAATGTGTTTTTCTGTTCCGATCGATCGAAATGTCCGAAAACCCAAATACACCCACGACAGTTTCTGTTGAAATTTTTCAGTCTCCAAAAATTTTTCAGGTTGCATAAAAGTACTGTGCTCGATGATCTAAGACTAGTGGAAAAATTCGGGACACTGATTCTCCCATTGGAGCGCGGAAGCGCGGCAAATACCCACTTATTGCCGCGCTTCCGCCGCCGTATTAATTTATCAGTGTGTGGAAATTTTCCAGTGGGCCTCTGGGGTTAAAATTGGGTTTTTGGAATATTGAAATTGGGCCCATATTTTCTGTAACTGCTACAGTATTGTTTTGGGGCCCACTTGTTATAATTTGATCGGTCGGATATTTTAAACACATTTTTCACAGTATTTACATTATATCTGCGACCGTGAATGTCACTCGATCGGTAAATCCTGTCTAACTGCTATAGCCCGGTTAGACGGATTTGCGAACGTGACTTTCACGTTGATGTTCTATGTATTTGCTGTGTTGTTGCGGATCGGTCGTGGGGGATAGCCTGGATGCAATGCTAGTACAGTTGTGGTTGTATTATGTACATTTGATATTGCGGGGCGAGCGTCCGACATGTGGACTGCCGTCACTGCCTGTTTGTATTATTATTTTGGGGCACGACCTGGTTGCGGTCGATGTACCCGGTGTATGTATATTTTACTTTCTGTACTAGGATTGCCCCGCGGAGGGGTGCATGGATAGCCGGGTTCTGGAGGGCAACAAGCCCGCATCTCATGGCATTGAGACGGAGGGGGCTTCACTCTAGGATTGGCGGGCTATTCGCCGCACTCGTAGGGGGTACAGGTTGACCCAGGAGGGGTGCCCAAGTTGCCGGATTCCGTGAAGTGCTGGGTGGTCCATTCACGGCGCTGAAGGGGGCTGCCTCGCTTCAGGTTTTGGCGGGTGACTTGCCGCGCCCGTAGGGGTCTAGGATTTCATTGCACAGGCTATCCACACGACCAGGGGAACGTCGGGTTTCAGCGGCTCTGTGAAACCCGGGGATCCCAGATATCTGTATTGTTTCTGTGATGCTGTTCATTTTCTGTGATGTTGCATTTTATTCACGCCTTGAGCGAAATATAATATATTGGTATATATATTAGTAGATGTTGTATATGTTTTGCATCCGCGCTAGTCCAGTCCCCGCTCTGTCGTTAGTAAGCTAACCTAACGGGTAATGACGGGACCCAGTGGCGAATGCGGATGGCATATACGTACATCAGTATATTTTCGTTCTTTGTGGTGTGATCAGTTGATGGGACTGCATTGATTCGGATCAATGCAAAGTTAAAAACAAACCTAATCTGATGTTATTGGAACACTTTTTCAAAAAGCTGTTATTGCAAGGACGTTTACTTTTGTTTTGCATCGAGGTATTCATTGGAATATCCTGCTCCTCAGTCGACGAGGCAAGGGCCGAGATCCCTTCACCGGGAGTGACCCCTTGGACAAAAGTTTGCGTCAGGGCAATGACTTCACTATAGCCGATTACTTTTGCTTTGCACCGTGGTATTCAGTTGAAATATCCTGCACCCCATTCTACGGGGAAAGAGCCGAGATCCCTTCACCGGGAGTGACCTCTTTAGCAACGGTTTTCGTCACTATATTTTCAAAAAGCTATCCGTTCCTTCGACGATATCAAGTTCATTACGTTAAAGGTTTTCGCCAGAAACCATTCGTAGCCCTCCGTCGTTTCATATGGGTAGTCAATAGTATTCAAGCTGTGTTTGTTGGCCTTAGTCAAGGCACAGTGTTTGGTAGCTATTGGGTATTCATATGCTGCATAGATAGATGCGTTGGTTTGGGACAGTCGTATAGCCTTGTTGGCCCTAGTCAAAGGCTTGTACGGGTGGATTCAAATTAACCTGGATAATGACGGGTAGAACTTGACATGTGACTTATGATTTGTTGGCCTTAGTCAAGGTCATAAGAGCATGGGGTAAAAATCACATCGGGAGTTTCAAAAGAACTGAAACTTGCCAGATATGCGCATACCTTCTGGAGTGTGGTAGCGTGAGCGGATTCCGTCACGTTGTCATGCGATGAGAGTTGGATCCCGATTCCCACTGATGAGTTGGTATACTCCTCGGGTAACCCCGACTAATTCTTCTTTCAGGTTTGGAGGAGAATTTGAGGTACAGTGGGAGGATTCCAGATTAGATAAATTGGTAACCATTCTGATCTAGGTTAGAGTGCACGCTGAGTGTTTTCTTTTCTCTCTCTCTTTGGCAGCGACCATTGACCCGACCCTAAGACTTTGATTCAGTGACCAAGTTGACCGAACCTTCTTAAACACCGGCTTTTGGATTGTCAGAGTTGCAAACCTCATTGCCACTCCTACTTTTACCCTTTTCTCCAGGACACCCCGTTTTACTACGAACGTCCACTTCCATTGGACAAAACCATCGTATGGTTAGATACGAACTCGAAAGAATTTATTCGAGGATGGTTTCCGGTTCTGGAGAAAACGGATAGGATTATTCAGTTGTCTTTTCCTTTTACCCTCTCTCAGGTTACGAGTACTCCTTGGTTTAGGGGTAGTACACCTATTACGCAAATTGGATTGTCTTCTTCCAAACCTTAGGCTGGTGCCGAACGGTAGGGAATGAAGAAAACCAATTAGCATAACGATGGTGTGTAGAAGGTATTAAGTTCAGACAAAGCAAGGGATTAGTAGGAGGGCAAAGTAAATTGCAACAGATATTCACGACCGAACCAAATATTTCATTACCACTCCCACATCACCTTTGTATTTCTCCAGGACACTCCGTATCACTACGAAGATCCACAGTTTATTTGGATACTCCATCGTATGGTTATATACGAACTCGAATGGAACTTGTTCCAGTTCGGGGATGGATTCTGGTTCAGGAGAAATAGGAATAAGGTTTATTCGGTTGTCTTTTATCTTCACCCTCTCTCATTGCGAGTGTTCCTAGGATGCGGACAGTACACCCATTATGCTTATTGGATAGTCTTCTTCCAAACCATAGGCTGGTGCCGAACGGTAGGGAAGGAAGAAAACCATTTGGCCTAAAAGGGTGTGCAGAAGGTAAAGACTAAAGACATATGAAGGGATTTGGAGAGGTGGCAAAGAACTATACGGTTACAGTCGTGAATCTGGAAGAGGCATTACTAGGAATACCAGAATACCCCATCGGAACATTTCAATGTTTCAGTTTCACTGTGTAATGTTAAAGGAAAACTGATTTCCCGATTAGATACTTACTCCAGGGTATGTATTTACCAGGTACGATTCTCACATCTGTATGGTTTTACAGATGATGAGTGGGAGTAAGTTATTGGGAATTGGGTGATTATCCTCATTATATCGGGATTCGTTGTAATCAGTGATATTTGAGGAAATCACCTGGGCTGTTTGCCGGTCGGCAAATATTTGGTTTTGAATATCCGCTGTTATGCACCAATTTCAAAATGATATATCTGTACGTCTATTTTCGTAGAGTGAGATATACCTTTCTAAAATTATGTCTACGACATTTACCTATATCAGTGGATGGTTAGGTAAGGAGCATTAAACAGCGGTGTAATTCTTCTTAACCATAAGTACAGTTTTCAACCTACGACACACAGTGAAAGAGTTATCAGACTCAAGGGACTTATACAGAGTATTGTATGTTGTCCAGTGTCCATTAGGACAAAGGGGTTGGTCCTCATACTATATTCTGTTTACTTTTAACTTCTCTAGTTCTTAGACATGTGTTTCGTTGAAACACAGGGTCTAAGTTTTGAGGAGTTATAGGTATTTGAATAGAGTAGAGAACCAGGTGTAGCAGGTATCGGGATTCTTCAAAGAGATCGAAGATGTAGATACTTGTGTATGGTATTCAGTTGATAGTAATGATAAAGAGATCATGCTTCTCTTTCAGGTTACTCATAATTGGAAGTATTCCTAAGTTGAGTAACGCTGATCGGCCTCCTTCCATTTAGTTGACATGCGCTGGGGACAGCTGCATGATTTGAATCTAGTTCAATTAAATCAGTGCCTCTGTTTCTATATTGGATATAGAACAGTTCATATCTTAACGATGTTAAGGTACGGGGAGTTGTCCGGTTTATGATTAAAACCAGACACTGGACAACTCAAGGCACGTTTCTGTAATGGCTGTTTGTGGGTTGACCCAGGCTATGACGCGGGTTGACTTTCTACCATCTGGATGAACAATAGCAATATTGTTCTAGACTCGCCACAGTTTTATTAAAAAAATGGATTTTTTCAGAAAACAGAAGTGGGAGTATGGTAGAACTGGAAGTGATTCCAGAACCACAAACGATTACTGAAGATTTGATAAGGAACCTAAAGATTCAATCTGGATTGACATTCCATTGGCCACTCCGCAGATAAGGTGGGTAACTTCAGGCACCCGAGAGGCACTACGGTAGCCTCAAGGACGGTGACAGGGAAGTTCTAGTTTACCCACAATTGCCATTGCTGTTGTTCCAGGTTACGAGACCCGGCGGGAGGATGAGTATAGCGTCGTTCTAAACCAGTTTTAGAAGTGTACGTCTATATGACTCTGCCAGAGGGTTGTCGTAGTCAGTGGGAGCAGCGGAAGCATTGGTGGACAGGTTGCTTATGTCTATTTATAGACTAGAGCAGATGTAGCGGAGAAAGATCATCTATTTCTGACGTGACAGTCATGGGTTTGACTTCATCAGAATAGGGGATGGATCTGTTGAGAAGGTAGTAGGGTGTGATATCCTGGTATATGGATGATATACACAGAGTAGGAAAGGAAACTCCTACACTACGATCGGTTATACTTTGGTCGTCACACAGTTGTTTCTCCACAAAGGAAATGGATTTTATATCAGACATACTGGTTACTAGATCTATGGTCTTAGATCTAGATTTGGGTGGTTTCCCAATCAGGGTACTTGACAGCGTTCTAAGAGTATTTAGGATGGACGACTCCTGGCACGGTAGTGTACCTGCAGGTAATGGAGTCACCCTCTCCAAAGGTGTCTTATAGACTAAAGTGGAGAGGGATGTGCATGATTGGCAGATCACTTGCTTAGGCAATTGAGTCAATCATGAGATGTCAAGTACCACACCAGATGTTGTTCTTGCACTAGATGCAATAAGTTGACATTAATCCAATCCTGGAGAAACAGTAGGAAGCAGTTTTAGAACATAAGTGGATGTTCTAGGGATATGATAACGACAGCCTTATTCGGGAGACAGTTATCATTCCAGGCTTCCAAGGTGACATGGACGACAAGAAGGTTGTCAGAGTTATAGTTTTTCCTTCTGATGAGGGGCAGTATTTTGGGCAGGTGGTCCAAGGCAATACTGAGGGAGGCATGGCGCGCAGGATACTGATTAAGTTCAGTTGACGATACAGTCTAAGAAGTTTGGATTTGGAGTTCATTTATGAGCTATGTCCCATCAGACATCCAGACACATTCTAAGACAGGTATTGCTCTTTTCGGGAGATGGGTTTCTCCGCGAACTTGAGATATAGAGAGACATAGAAAGAAACAACTAAGCGGATCCACTCACTGAGGCTATTCCTCGAACGCAATAGTTCCGCAAACAAGCTTTGTGAGACTGACTAGTAGAGAAGTTGGATGTTCGGTATCACACGGGCTGTGAGTATGCGACATCGCAATAATTAGCCTTGAGTGCAAGTGGGAGATTGTTGGAGATAGTGCCCTCAGAGTCAATTATTAGGTCACAGGTACGTGATTGTAATGATTGAGGGAGGACCTATCCCGGTAGAACAGTCTTACTCGAGATGATAGTATGCTATCTGGTTTACCTTTATCATCGTGTACTGCTTTAGGTGACCTGACACGTCGCTATTACACGTTGATAGAGCCCCTAGGATTCTTGCTTGACCACCAGCAGTATGAGGGCGATCATATAAGTGGGAGCTGGGGTCTATAAGCTTATCCTTAAAAGGTCCCTAGTCGTGGGAGTTTCGAGACTGGGCATCGATACTCCATTAGTAGACTAGTGTATACAGTCGAGACCCCGACGAGGGGCGGTGGCCGGTCTCACAAGCCACTGGTGTCAGTTGGATCACCTAAGATGTATACAGGTGCTCATTGGGTTATGAGTACACCGGACAGGACTCGCCGGGAACATGCTAGTTGGTCATATACCAGACGTCAGATGGCAGTTCCCTGGTGACATGTGTGCAGGTTAGTTCATCGACCTGGGGATCGTCATTTGTCTCGTGTGAGTTCCCACTGTACTTTGATTACTACCCTACCACGGCTCAAAGGAGTCGTGCAAACAGGTTTTAGTTGGGTACAGTCCCGAGCCACATGGAGGCAGTGAGCGTATCCTCAGGGGTTCGTCTCTCCCGGTATTGGGGGTGAGGTCGTGCTGTGTCTAGGAGAGCCATTACACAAAGTCCTTGGCCAAGGCAAGGAGATTTACTGGTAGGTATTCCAGTAGTATCTCAGGGTGTTCTGGGCTACACTCCGACACGACTTGTACCGCTTTTGGGGGTCTGACTTTTACCAACCCCCTAGGCCCGCCATGCGATGCTCATAGACGAACGGACCGGACTGCACGGATATTGTCACTGACAGGCTCAGTTGGGTGTCGGGGTGAGCTTCCTCATCGACGTCCCATTTGGTCAGTACCTGGTAGCCCATCACGTATTGGCTTATACCTCTGACGTGCTAGTGGTTAAATCCACAACCAAGGTGTTGACGAGTCTTTAGAGTCCCCCACTTTCAGTTACTCAGCTTTCGGGCGAAAGGTTGTAGAGGCCGTATGGAGATATGGCAAGGTCCGATCAGATACGTGCGGTATTGCACGGATCAGGATCGGACAGTTTGTACTATAGGCCGTATGGTTATATGGCAGGGTTCGATCAGATACGTGCGGTATTGCACGGATCAGGATCGAACAGATATTACTAGCCGGTTTTGGTATAAGCCGGATCCTAGTATAGTACAGTGGAGATTTTGTCTCATTACATTTGTATTTAGGTCGGAATACAAATGCGGGTGTGTATGCACAGTATCGGGGTTTTCCTGTAATTTATTACGGGACCAGTTTTCTGGAGTTGCCAGTTTGCTTTCCGTTTCGGCCAATTTCCATTGTTCCGTTCATTGGCCGAAGATTGGTGGAGGAGGGCTTATTTGCATTGTTGCAAATAGGCATTTGTGGAGGGGGTCTTTGCATCTTTGTTTTATCATGATAGCCTCTCATTGACCTTGACTTCTAGCTTCATGATTGCTTGACTTTTAGTGATCATCATGGTTGTTGATGATGAGTTTGGTGATGATGGTTGGATGAGTGTGGGTTTTGTTTTGGTATCATTGTTTTTCATGATAACCATTCCTCTCTCTCTCTCTTGCATGATTCATATGGTTACCTCCCCCTTGACTTTTCCCTCTCTCTTTTTTTCTTCCTACATGGGCCGGCCACTTGAGGGTGGGGGTTTGATTGATTGATTCATTTTTGGTGTGGCATTTTTGGTTCATATTGTGCAAAGAAAAGAGCTCTCTTGTTTCTCTCCAAAAATCCTCTCTCTTCCTCCACCAAAATGGCAAAGCTCCAAAACCCCAAATGAGACTTCTTCTCTAGATATTCTACAACGAATCTTGGGTACGTCGAGTAGCCGGCTTCGTGCCCGAGTTGCCTCGGCATTGAGGTGGGAGCCCGTAAACAAAGTAGGCGATGTGGTGCACTTTCGGCGACGAGGAGGAGACGGGACTTTTCCGCAGGAGATCGGGACCATGACGAGAAGACCGGAGGACTTGGATCGTCGGTATATCTCTAACCCATCTTCTAGTTAGCTTAGACTTGTTAATGGTTACGATCCGGGTTATAGTGCGCGGTGGTGCCGGTTTGCTAAGTCCGCAAATTTTAAGTTATTCACCGCTTCCGCTTTCCGGCGTCGGATTGACGGCCGGGGCGCCGCCGTGCACTTACACAAGCGGCACTAGCTGTGCATAACGGTCCCCAGGTAGATGCCGACAAGAAGACGGACGAGGTGAAACCCATCTGAACTCCTACTGAGCCTGAATGTGACAATCTCCGTACAGTCCGGTCTGTTCGTCTGATACATCGCATGGCGGGCCTAGGAGGCGGTAAACGTCAGTCCCCTAATAGCGGTACAAGTCATGTAGGAGTAAAGCCCAGAACACCCTGAGATAACACTGGAAACCTACCAGTATATCTCGCTTGTCCTGGCCAGGGACTACTCGTGTAATGGCTCTCCTAGACACAGCACGATGTCAACCCCCAATACCGGGAGAGACGAATCCTGTCTAACCGTCACTGCCTCCAAGTGCTTCAGGACTGCACCCAACTACTACCTGTTTGCATGACTCCTTTGAGCCGTGGTAGGGTAGTAATCAAAGTACAGTAGGAACACACTCGAGGCGAAGTGACAGTGTCAAGTCAGCGGACTAAGCTGTACTCATGTCACCTGGGAACTGATAACTGACGATAGGTATAATACCAACCAATCAGTTCCCGACGAGTCTTGTCCAGTGTACTCGTAACCTAACGAGCACCCGCATACTATCTC
This sequence comes from Agapanthus africanus, assembly GCA_030015575.1. NCBI lineage: Eukaryota > Viridiplantae > Streptophyta > Magnoliopsida > Asparagales > Amaryllidaceae > Agapanthus > Agapanthus africanus. The sequence continues at coordinate 328,218,980 of JASDDO010000001.1, read as the reverse complement.
AAGTACGACGTACTGACGGCTGTGGGACAGACCGTCTCCCCTGCTGGGATGAGAACCGCATACGCTAGTCTACTCCGGAGTATCGATGCCCTGTCTCGATAGTCCTATGACTAGGGACCTGTATAAGGATGTGCTTGTGGATTACCCAGCCCCCACGAGTGTGACTGCCATCACAACGCTGGTAATCAAGCAAAGATCCTAAGGGCTTTACTAATATGTATAAGCAATATGCTATAAGAAACACATGCACATATTAAAGTAGAAACAAACCAAGTAGTATACTATCATTTTAAGCAAGATTGTCAATACAAGGTGAATATCCCAAGCTTCCATTAAGTAATATACAAACTAGTATGATACAGTAATGGCCTCTAGGGCATATACACTAACAATCTCCCACTTGCACTAAGGCCATGTACTGGCGTATCGAAGACCTATCATCTCGATCAGCCGCTCGAACTGAGTCTGGGGTAAGGCCCTCGTGAGTGGATCAGCAGTGTTATCTTCTGTATTTACTCTCTTCACCTCGATCTCCCGGCGATCAACGATCTCCCTGATCAGGTGGTACCGCCTCAAAATGTGCCTGGACTTCTAATGGGACCTGGGTTGCTTCGCTAAAGCTATAGCACCATTGTTGTCACAATACAGCGGTATTGGATCAACACTGGTAGGAACCACCTGAAGTTCCGTGAGGAATTTCTTCATCCAGACAGCTTCCTTTACGGCATCGTAAGCAGCTATGTACTCCGCTTCCATAGCTGAGTCAGCAACGGTTTCCTGCTTGGAACTCTTCCAGCAAACCACCCCTCCATTGAGGGTAAAGACATAACCCGACAAGGACTTGGAGTCATCCTTGTCACTCTGGAAGCTGGAGTCAGTAAAGGCCTCGATCTGGAGGTCTTTTCCGCCATACACCAAGAACATCTCCTTAGTCCTTCTCAGGTACTTGAGAATGTTCTTTACTGCTATCCTGTGTTTCTCCCCTGGGTTCGACTGATACCGGCTTACAACGCTCAATGCGTATGCTACATCTGGTCTGGTACATAACATTACATACATTATAGAGCCTACTGCAGAAGCGTAGGGTATAATAGACATGCGATCCCTTTTCAAATCAGTCTTGGGAGACATCTCTTTGGAGAGGGTGATCCCGTGACAAGCCGTTAAATTACCACGCTTGGAATCTTCCATACTGAATCTTTTCAGTATGGTGTCAATGTACCTGGACTGTGAAAGTCCCAACATCCTTTTAGATCTGGATCCCCAGAATGTAGTTGGCATCGCCCAGGTCCTTCATGGAGAACCTCTGCAACAAGAATCCTTTGACTGACTGTAGCATAGGAATATCATTTCCTATTAGGAGAATGTCATCCACGTACAAGACGAGGAATACCACAGTTCTCCCTACAATCTTACTGTAGATGCATGGTTCATCTGGGTTTTTGATAAAGTCGAATTCCTTGACAGTATCATCAAAGCAGATGTTCCAACTCCGCGATGCCTGCTTCAGTCCATAGATGGACTTGAGCAACTTGCACACTTTACCGCTGCTCCCACTCTGAGTTAATCCTTCCGGCTGATCCATATAGACGCACTCTTCTAAATTTCCATTTAGAAAAGCCGTCTTTATGTCCATCTGCCAGATCTCATAATCGTGGAAAGCAGCAATGGCAAGAAGGATCCGAATGGATTTCAGCATAGCTACCGGAGAATAGGTCTCGTCATAGTCCAAACCAGGTCTTTGACGAAAACCCTTTGCAACGAGCCTAGCTTTATAGGTTTCAACCTACCCATCTACACCAATCTTCTTTCTGAAGATCCATTTGCAGCCTACGGGTTTTACCCCTTCTGGAGCAAAGTCCGAAGTCCAAACTTTGTTGGTGTACATGGACTCCATTTCGGTCCGCATTGCATCCAGCCATTTTACCGAGTCACCGCTCTGAATGGCTTGCTGGAAGCTAGTAGGCTCACCATAATCCATGGTGCAATCCTCTCAATCCCCGTCTATGAGAAAACCGTAGTATCTCTCCGGCGGATGAGACTGCCTACTACTCCTGCGGAGTGGAGCAGGAATGTCCGGTTCTCGTGAAACTTCTGGCTCTTCCAAGCTTTCAGTAATAGCTTGTGGTTCTGGAATTTCTTCCAGTTCTATTGCGCTCCCACTTATCTGGTTTTCCAAAAACTCAGTTTCCACGAAGCGGGCATGTTGAGAAACAAAAACTTTTTGTTCCTCTGTGCAATAGAAAAGATACCCCCTGGAGTTCTTTGGTTATCCCACAAACTTACACTGTACTGAACGTGTCTCGAGCTTGTCCGCATGCTGCTTTTTTACAAAAGCTGGACATCCCCATGTCTTAAGATACTTAAGACATGGTTTCTTCCCACTCCACATCTGATATGGGGTGGTAGGCACAGTCTTGGTTGGAGCTTTGTTCAAGAGATATGCAGCTGTTTCTAGTGCATAACCCCAGAAAGATCGCGGTAACTCAGCCTTACTCATCATGGAACGAACCATATCCAATATGGTTCGATTCCGCCTTTCCGATACACCGTTTTGTTGTGGTGTGTATGGAGGAGTACGCTGAGAGAGAATTCCATTCTCTTTTAAGTAGTCCAGAAACTTGGCACTGAAGTATTCACCACCTCGATCAGATCTCAGTGTCTTTATACTTTTGCCTGTTTGTTTTACAACTTCATTCTTGTATTCCTGAAATTTCTCAAAGGCCTCGGATTTGTGCTTCATTAAGAAGACATGTCCATACCTAGAGAAATCATCTGTGAAAGTAATGAAGTATGAATAACCGCTTCGCACATGTGTAGACATTGGACCACACACGTCACTGTGTATGAGTCCTAAGAGCTCGCTCGCTCTTACTCCGTGTCTAGTGAACGGAGTCTTTGTCATCTTTCCCATGAGACAAGATTCACAAGTGGCACAAGACTGGTACTTGAACGGATCCAAGTATCCTTCTTTATGTAACTTTGTTAACCGTGTCTCATTGATGTGACCCAGTCTACAATGCCATAAGAAAGCCTGATTTAATTCCAGAGATGTTCTTTTAAGTGTGTTCTGGACACTGAATATCTGAGCTTGATTCAATACGTATATACCGTTATTTAATGTACCTGACCCAATCAGAACTTGATTTAGGTGGATGTTTACTACATCGCTTACAAAAGTAAAATCATATCCTTCCTTAGAAAGTAAGGATACATATATGATATTACAAGTCGCACCTGGTACATACAAACAGTCACGCAGAATCAATATCTGCCCAGTTGTCAGTACAAGGTGATATTCTCCTACGGATTCAGCATCCATGCTCATTCCGTTAGCAACCCTGAGAGTCATATCACCTTTCCTGATAACCCTACGGTTTCTCAGAGCCTGTAATGAATTACAGATATGAGATCCTGATCCGGTATCCAATACCCAGGAAGTAGGGTTAACTGACAAACAGTTCTCAATTACAAACACACCCGTAGCTGAAGCCACAACATGCTTCGAATTCTGGCTACTGGCTTTGCTAGCCCTGCAATCCTTCTGCCAATGTTCATTCCCGTTACAATAGGAACGTTCCTCTTTAACTACATCCAGTCCTGAAACTTTTGCCCTTCCTTTTCCTTCTTCTTCCCTGGTTTCCTTCAGGGTATAAGCAGAGGGCAGGGATTGTAGAATCAAGTCAGTACTTGACTCATTCTTCAACGTGGTCTTCAGGTCCGTGAGCTCAAAATAGCTGGTCTCTGTAAGGACGCTGCCCCCTACAGATGACCCGACAGCCAACCTCGCTTGAAGCAATTCGTTCGAGGTCTCATATCTTGCGATACGAGATTGCTCTCCATATAAATCTTTGTTATGGAGGAAGACAGAAACTAAGTCCATCTTCTCGTGCTGCCTCTGGTTTGCACCATCAACTGAGGCTAACACGAGGCACTTGGCTTTCGCACAGTCTTTTTCCGATGTCCTACGAATATCACTATCCGTGACAGGGGAAACTGGTCCTGAGACGGCAGGGGTTTGATTAGTTAAGAGGTGTCCCAGCTTGTCATGGGTAATGGACATCTGGACAGACCTTTGCCAATCATAACAGTCAGGTTTAGACATTTTATTATCTAGATGTAACCTATGTGTGGTCACTGGGTCGCTGCAATTAAGAGAGAGAGAAGAAAACACTCAGCATGATGCTCTTGCAAGTTTAGATTGGTTTTTAATTTATCTAAACAGGATGGCTCCCACTGTCTCTCGAATCCCTCCTCAAGCCAAAAAGGAAGAATTAGTCAGGATCAATCTCACCGTACAATACTTGCTTAACCGTTCAGCCAGGCTAGTGTCGGTACTTCGAGGGAGGTTTTCCAACGCTTTCGCGAAGTTCCTTAATTAAATAACCTCTTTTCCCTGGGGGCGTAGCCCCGCTAACACCTTTCTAGAAACCTACTTGGTTTATAGCATTGATCGTTAAGTGAGAATGTTCCCGAGGCGTAGCATATACTCATAGTAGGATCGGGATCCAAATATCATCGCGTGACAAAACTGAAGGAATCCTACCAGAATCATCATACTCCAAATGGTATGCAGCGCTAGATAGTTTCAGTTCTTTTGAAACTCCCGATGTGGATTTTTGCCCCTTGCTCTTATGACCTTGAAGAAGGTCAACAAATCATAAGTCACATGTCAAGTTCTACCCGTCATTGTCCAGGTTAATTTGAACCCACCCGTATATACCCTTGACGAAGGTCAACAAGGAAATACGACTGTCCCAAACCAACGCATCTATCTATGCTACATATGAACACCCAACAACTACCAATCACTATGCTTTGATGAAGGCCAACAAACATAGCTTGAATACTATTGAATATTCATACGAAACGACGGAGGGCTACGAATGGTTTTGGCGAAACCTTGAACGTAGTGAACTTGATATAATCGAAGGAACCTTGATAGCATTTAAAAGGAGTGGCTCAAACTCCTTATTTAAAAGTTAGTTTTTGAAAAGAATCGAGTGGTTTTGAAAGTGTTCCAACGACTTTTACTTGGTTTATTTTCTTGCATTAGTTCTTTTAATGCATCCTATCATTGCAGAAAACAACAAAAATATGACGTACGCTTATGCCATTCACATTCGCCACGGGGCCCCGTCATTACCCGTTAGGTTACTTAACTAACGACAGAGCGGGGGCTGGGCTAGCGCGGCTGAAAAACATAAGCAACGCCAAAATAATATCATATATAGATATATTGCAATGATAACCATTTCAGATCACAGATGAACACATTGGATATACTAGGAATCCGCAATTCGTACGAGCCTGTAACGAAAAGCGGATTACACGGTCGTGGTGAATAGCCAATACCCCACCCAAGACCCCTACGGGTGCGGCAAACTACTCGCCAAATATCCGAAGCGGAGCAACCTCCCTCAATGACGTGAGTCGGCCACTCGGCACTTCGAGATACCCGGAAGTTTGTGCACCCCACCATGGGTCTATCCTAGGAGCAAAAACAGTAAAAAGAAATTATACAATGACGACTACAACCCCGACCCGGTTGTGCGGCCATACAAATAATATTACATCAATTTACAAATTTTACATGAATTGAAAGAAAAGAAAACTGCCATCTCACAACCCCCGGCTATTCACCCGCGACAATCCAATGAATTCATATACACATACCATCAACATTACAGATCGCAGATATATATAACCCCCACTAATCGACGTATAGCGATTAGCGGACGTTCAATACATATAACACAGCACAGATATAAACCCGTTAGCATTAGTCTTTAGAAGTTCGATCAAAATACGGATTTTTAGGCCCCAAACACAAATTTTTCTTTCTGGAAAATCTGGGCAGAAAAAACATAGTTTAAAAATCCCAAAACAACCCCAGAAACAAACTGCACCAAAAATACCCCACGGCCGAGTCAACTCGGCCGCGGATCCGCGGCGGAAGCACGCTCCTGCCGCGGATCCGCGGCGATTTGATCGATTCACCGAGCCATTTTTCGGCAGATTGTTTTAAAAACCCTGAGTCGAATTTTAAGCCAAGATTTATTAATTTTTGAACAGAGGAAAAATTCGACAGAAAGTATGCTTTTCGGGTTTGTTTTGCGACTTTTTTTTCGATCGAACTTCTACTTACTTCGCTAACATGTTAGATAGTGTTTAACTAAGATTTGATACCACTGTAAGTCCATGCTACCCTTCCCCGGTACTTACGGGGTTGCGGAAGTGGTGAAAAGCGATTTTCAAGAGGGTGGTAACATGGACTACAAATACAGATCTTTGTTAAACAATCTACCTAACAACCTAACTACGAGTTTTATCTACTCTGTTAGGGGGTTATACCTTTCTTGAACTCTTTCGTCTTTAACTCTTGTGGTGTACGGACCGGCCTCTCCTCGTCGTCTTCTCATGCCGAAGACGGATCCACCCGAAAGCTTCTACCTTTGGCTTCTTCTTCGAACTTTGAAGAAACTAGAACACTTGGCTTGCTAGGCCTTGTGAACTAGAATGAGTAGAGGATTGTTTTGGTGTCTTTTTATCTCTAAGGTAATGAGTCTCAACACATGAGAATGGTTTGCCTTGAGCTAGAGAGAGCAAGAGGAAGAGGGAGAGAGCTAGAGAATGAGAGAGCTCAAGAGAGAGCAAGCAAATGAAAGAATGAGCCTCACTTTTCTCATCCAACCTCTCATAATCCAAAAGTATCATGAGCCATAATGATAATCAAGTATTATGTGATGGTTCATATCATATCAAAGGCAATATCATTTTCATGAACTCATCTTGCAAACCACAACAAGCAAGCAAAACTCTTTGCATGAAAATGACAACCATTGTAATGATGATGGTCAACTAGTCCAACCTAGTCAACCGGTCTACAAAGTCAACAAGTCAACAAAGTCAAACCCTCAACAACCATGTCATTATAATACTTAATTAATATTATTGCAAATCATATTTCTTATTCTCATTAGGGTTTAGCAAAAAGTCAATGGTCAACAGTCAACAGTCAACAACCCCAATGAGAATCCTCTGCCTCTGTCTCTCTGTCAACTGTGCATACACACCCGCATCCGCGTTCCGAGAAACACGAATACAAACGAGATAAAACCAATCCCAAAATGTACACTAGGATCTGGCTTAAACCAAAGCCTGCTAGTGTTAACTGTCCGGACACTAAACGTGCACAAGTGCACGGATGTGACCGAACCCTGTCGCAAAACCATGCGACCTGTCGCAAAACCATGCGACCTCTACTCTTTTGCCTAAAGGCGAATGGATTTCTGTGTGGGACTCTAAAGACTCGACACTACGCTGGCAGTGGGTTTAACCACAGACCGCAAGCAGCACTAGCTGTGCATAACGGTCCCTAGGTAGATGCCGACAAGAAGACGGACGAGGTGAAACCCATCTGAACTCCAACTGAGCCTGAATGTGACAATCTCCGTACAGTCCGATCTGTTCGTCTGATACATCGCATGGCGGGCCTAGGGGGGGTAAACGTCAGTCCCCTAATAGCGGTACAAGTCGTGTCGGAGTGAAGCCCAGAACACCCTGAGATAACACTGGAAACCTACCAGTATATCTCACATGCCCTGGCCAGGGACTACTCGTGTAATGGCTCTCCTAGACACAGCACGATGTCAACCCCCAATACCGGGAGAGACGAATCCTGTCTAACCGCCACTGCCTCCAAGTGCTTCAGGACTGCACCCAACTACTACCTGTTTGCAAGACTCCTTTGAGCCGTGGTAGGGTAGTAATCAAAGTACAGTGGGAACACACTCGAGGCGAAGTGACAGTGTCAATTCAGCGGACTAAGCTGTACTCATGTCACCTGGGAACTGATAACTGACGATAGGTATAATACCAACCAATCAGTTCCCGACGAGTCATGTCCAGTGTACTCGTAACCTAACGAGAACCCGCATACTATCTCAAGTACGACGTACTGACGGCTGTGGGACAGACCGTCTCCCCTGCTGGGATGAGAAGCGCATATGCTAGTCTATTCCGGAGTATCGATGCCCTGTCTCGATAGTCCTACGACTAGGGACCTGTATAAGGATGTGCTTGTGGATTGCCCAGCCCCCACGAGTGTGACTGCCATCACAACGCTGGTAATCAAGCAAAGATCCGAAGCGCTCTACTAATATGTATAAGCAATATGCTATAAGAAACACATGCACATATTAAAGTAGAAACAAACCAAGTAGCATACTACCATTTTAAGCAAGATTGTCAGTACAAGGTGAATATCCCAAGCTTCCATTAAGTAATATACAAACTAGTATGATACAGTAATGGCCTCTAGGGCATATACACTAACAATCTCCCACTTTCACTAAGGCCATGTACTGGCGTATCGAAGACCTATCATCTCGATCAGCCGCACGAAATGAGTCTGGGGTAAGGCCTTCGTGAGTGGATCAGCAGTATTATCTTCTGTATTTACTCTCTTCACCTCGATCTCCCGGCTATCAACGATCTCCCTGATCAGGTGGTACCGCCTCAAAATGTGCCTGGACTTCTGATGGGACCTGGGTTCCTTCGTTAAAGCTATAGCGCCGTTGTTGTCACAATACAGCGGTATTGGATCAACACTGGTAGGAACCACCTGAAGCATGATAAGGTGGCAAGGGTAAACATCTATACATAAGTGTAATACCAAGTGCTCGTGCCAGTGCCTCAGGTAGCAACATATTATAAGTATGAGGTATGATCAATATAATCAACATGAAATCAATTTCAACTATATCATGAAGTCTATAAGTATGTGGATATAATCCAACTATGTAATCAATGCCTGTATGCATGTGGATCTCGTCCACATGTCAACCAATGACATAACAACATCATGCATGTAAAAGTCATAAAAGCATATGTATGGAAGTATAAGGATATAAATCAACGTGTATCCCCCGCGACAAATCAAAATCATGGAACCTGAGTGCCCAGCATCGACAGTCGAAAACATCATGAAACCCATGCCCAACATCGTCACGTAAATCTTCATATATTGGGCTCCGTCAGTCCGGATCGGCCCATATCATCTCTCGACTCCGGTCGGTATCCTCCGGATATCCGCCGAGCCCAAATAGTATCACCGGTAGGTAGTGGTCCCTCTGCCAGGCTCATCGCCTACTGTACGAAAGATCCGTTCTCGTCTCGGGGTACCATACCGGGTCCACCATGTACCCGCAATCGGCCTCATCCAACTCCTCGTATCGGGTTTCATAAGTTATACATCTTAGAACCGAGAAAACACATGGTGGACGCACTGAAATATCATATCAAGTGAAACCGGGTTTTTAAAACAATACATACTCTCTTTTGAAATAACCACGGTTCCCAAATCCAGAAATCTCATGAAAACAAATATCTCAATGCATATAATCATAAAGCATGATGTATGCAACATATAACAGAAATGTAAGCATATCCGTATATCATGCAACATGGAACATTAATATGCACATATCGAGGGAAAAACCGCACTTTTAAAATGAATCCAGTTTTAAAATATATCTTGCGGTTCCCAAATCTCCAAAATCAAGCCAGAATCATCTTTGTATGTGCAAACACGTATGTATGCACGTATGGGTGTACAATATGTGTGTGCACAAGTATGTCATGCAAGGGGTCATATCCTGATGCAACAATCCTACTGTGTAGTGACATGGCAATTATCGATGATTAAGTGTGTGAGCCGGCAAGCAGGTGTACGTGGAGCATACGCATCATCGATAATGGTGCTGATGTCCTGACAGCATGGGTTTAATATAATATAACTCACAGGTATATAAGCATGCAATGCGCTGCTAACCACATGAATATTTGGAAATGGAAAGTAAATGCAACAGTAAAGAATCTACGTTAGTTATACGAGTCATACAGTTTGTCATTTAAAATCACACAAATCGTGGTGTTTTGGAAAAATAGGGGCTACGGTGTTTTTAAGAAAAGAGGCACGTCTTTTGAAATATCCGTAGAATCCCTTGGCCTTTCTTTAAAAATACTCCCGATTCGTTAGTTTTGAAATATGTATGACTCGAGTCTAGTCTAACATCTATAAGTAAATTACAGCACTAATTGCAAGGTAATGAAGCTACCTAATTCTGAGTAGACACATATAAATATTATTAGTTGTATGTTTTCCCAAGAGGCCAGTATTGTACAGATGATGTATATTATATTGGATGCTTGGACATATATAGAGATGACTTTCTTGCTGGATATGATAGTATGCTATCTGGTTGCTCTTTATCTTAACATGTATACTAGTCTTTTTAAACTGTCTTATAGTTACATGTTGGTAAAGCCCTTAGGATGTGTACTTGACTATCTGGACTATGATGCGGATCATACTAGTGGGGACATGGTAGTCCATAAGTACATCCTTCAAGGTCCCTAGTCATAGGTGTATCGAGACGGGGCATCGATATACCAGTGTAGACTAGCGTATACGCTTCTCGACCCATGAGATGGGCGATGGATGATCCCATATCCATTGGTGTTTGACATCAGAGATGGTATACGAGACTCGCCGAGAACTCCCAGATGGTATTATACCTCACGTCAGATGGCAGTTCTCAGGTGACACTTGTGCAGGTTAGTCTGTAGACCCGAGATCGTCATAGAGTCTTGTGTGATTCCCACTGTGCTTTGATTTCCACCTTACTGTTAGGTCCACGTTACCTCTCCCGGTACTTTCGGGGTTGCGGAAACTGTAAAACAAAATTTTTTCTGAACATGGTAACATAGACCGTAAAAGCCGGATCTTTACTAAACAATACACTAGCATCCTAACTATAGATTTATCTACTCGGTTAGGGGTTGTACCTCGACTTGTACTCCTTCTCTTCTTGTTGTTGTTCTCCTTGCTTGCTCCGAGGCTTGATCCGGACTTTGGTCACCTCCGCGGCCTCTTTGAGTCGAAGACGATCCACCCGAGAGATGTACACCGAGCTCCACCTCGAGCCGAGGTAACTAGGGCAAAGAGATTGCTAATCTAGAAGCCCTAGGTTGTGTAGAGGAGATGTATGGATGTGTTTGTCTTTGTAGGATCTTTTTCTCTCGTCACATGAGATCAAAAGATGAGATCAAGAGGAGGAGGAAGAAGGAGAAACTTAGCAACCATGGAGCTTTTCTTTTTCTTCTCACTTCAAGAGAAAGAATGAGAAGAGAATAATGAAAAGATTAAAACCAAAAGAAATGAACCATGGTTCCAATAATACACAAAATCATCATTACTAATCCTATCATGATAGAAGTTGATGGCACATTGAATTGACTATTATCATAACACAAGAAATAAAAAGAAAATGAAAGAAGAGTGTGGATCTCTCTTGAAGGTCAATGGTCAACACGGTCAATGGGTCAACAAAGTCAAGAGAGATCCAAGTGGTCAAATGGTCGATACAATTAGCCATCACAAATCTATCACTAAAAGGATTAGTAAACAATGTCTCCGGCTCATAACGGTTTTGACCAAACGAACTGTCAAAACCCTAACGAGTGTGCCATATTACGGTTTTGGCCGAACCAACTGCCAAAACCCTAATGGGGCACCTCCTCCTTCATCGCTCCTCAAAACTGTGCATACACACCCGCATCCGCATTCCGTAGAATGTGAATGCACAGAAGACAAATCAAATCCATCTGTGCAATACTAGGATCTGGCTTAAACCAAAGCCCACTAGTATTGCCTGCCCGAACACCACACGCACACAAGTGTATGTAAGTGATCGCAGCCCTGCCGTAAAACCATACGGCCTCTACACGTTTCGCTCAGTGCAGGGAAACTCTCTGTGTGGGACTCTAAAGACTCGACATTACGCTGGCAGTGGGTTTAACCACAGACCGCAAGCGGCACTAGCTGTACGTAACGGTCCCCAGGTAGATGTCGATAAGAAGGCCGATGAGGTAAACCCATCCGAACTCCTACTGAGCCTGTATGTGACAATCTTCATACAGTCCGGTCTGTTCGTCTGATACATCACATGGCGGGCCTAGAGGGTGGTGAACGTCAGTCCCCTAATAGCGGTACAAGTCGTGTCGGAGTGTAGCCCAGAACACCCTGAGACATCACTGGAAACCTACCAGTATGTCTCGCTTGCCCTGGCCAGGGACTACATGTGTAATGGCTCTCCTAGACACAGCGCGATGTTAACCCCCAATACCGGGAGAGACGAATCCTGTCTAACCGTCACTGCCTCCAAGTGCTTCGGGACTGCACCCAACTACTACCTGTTTGCATGACTCAGTAGAGCCGTGGTAGGGTAGTAATCAAAGAACAGTGGGAACACACTCGAGGCGAAGTGACAGTGTCAAGTCAGCGGACTAAAGCTGTACTCATGTCACCTGGGAACTGATAACTGACGATAGGTATAATACCAACCATCAGTTCCCAATGAGTCCTGTCCAGTGTACTCGTATCCTAACGAGCACCCGCATACTATCTCAAGTACGACATACTGACGGCCGTGGGACAGACCGTCTCCCGTGCTGGGATGAGAAGCGCATACGCTAGTCTACTCCGGAGTATCGATGCCCTGTCTCGATAATCCCACGACTAGGGACATGTATAAGGATGTGCTTGTGGATTACCCAGCCCCCACGAGTGTGATCGCCATCACAACGCCGGTAATCAAGCAAAGATCCTAAGGGCTCTACTAATGCATATAGGTGATACAATAAAGAAACACACATTTACACATTAAAGCAGAGACAAACCAAGTAGCATACTGCTATATTGAGCAAGATTGTCTATACAACTGTGAATATCCCAAGCTTCCATCAAGTAATATACAAACTATTATGATACAGTAATGGCCTCTAGGGCATATACACTAACAATCTCCCACTTGCACTAAGGCCATGTACTGGCGTATCGAAGACCTATCATCTCGATCAGCCGCTCGAACTGAGTCTGGTGTAAGGCCTTCGTGAATGGATCCGCCGTGTTGTCTTTTGTGTCCACTATCCGCACCTCGATCTCCTGGCGATCAAAGATCTCCCTGATCAGGTGATACCGCCTTAAGATGTGCCTGGATTTCTGATCGGACCTTGGTTCCTTCGCTAAAGCTATAGCCCCATTGTTATCGCAATACAAAGGTATTGGATCAATAATGGACGGAACCACCTGAAGTTCACAAATGAACTTCTTTATCCAGACCGCCTCTTTTGCGGCATCGCTTGCAGCAATGTATTCAGCCTCCATCGTCGAGTCTGCGACGGTATCCTGTTTGGAACTCCTCCAACATACCGCCCCTCCGTTGAGGGTAAACACAAAACCCGAGACAGACTTGCTGTCATCTTTGTCACTCTGGAAGCTTGAATCGGTAAAGGACTCGACCCTAAGGTCTCCATTACCGTAAACCAGGAACATCTCCTTAGTCCTTCTCAGGTACTTGAGAATGTTCTTCACTGCTGTCCAGTGGTCCTCACCTGGGTCTGACTGATACCGGCTTACCGTGCTTAGCGCGTAAGCTACATCTGGTCTTGTACATAGCATCGCATACATTATAGATCCTACCGCCGAAGCGTAGGGTATAGTGCTCATGCGAACCCTCTCCTCGTCAGTCTTAGGAGACATCTTCTTGGAGAGGGTAATTCCGTGCAATGCGGGTATGTTACCGCGCTTGGAATCCTCCATACTAAATCTCTTTAGTACGGTCTCTATGTACCTGGACTGCGAAAGTCCCAGTAGTATCTTGGATCTATCTCTATAGATCTTGATCCCCAGAATGTACGAGGCATCACCCAGGTCCTTCATGGAGAACCTTTGTGACAAAAATAGCTTGACCGATTGTAGCATAGGAATGTCATTTCCTATCAAAAGAATGTCGTCTACGTACAAGACTAGGAACACGACAGTTCGTCCTACAATCTTCTTATAGACACAAGGTTCATCTTCGTTCTTGATGAAATCAAATTCCTTGATTGCCTCATCAAAACAGATGTTCCAGCTCCGCGATGCCTGCTTTAATCCATAAATGGATTTAAGCAACTTGCACACCTTCCCTCTGCTCCCACTGTCTACGAAACCTTCTGGCTGATCCATGTAAACGCACTCTTCCAAACAACCGTTTAGGAAAGCCGTTTTAACATCCATCTGCCAGATTTCATAGTCATGGAAGGCAGCAATGGCAAGTAGGATCCGAATGGATTTGAGCATAGCCACCGGAGAAAAAGTTTCGTTATAGTCCAAACCAGGTCTTTGACGAAAACCTTTTGCAACGAGTCTAGCCTTATAGGTTTCCACCTGCCCATCTACACCAAGTTTCCTTTTGTAGATCCATTTGCATCCAACGGGTTTTACCCCAGGTGGAGCAATATCCAAGGTCCACACTTTATTGGCGTATATGGACTCCATTTCGGATTGCATTGCTTCCTGCCACTTATCAGAGTCCCTACTGATAATGGCCTACCTGAAACTGGTAGGGTCATCTTCTTCCAAGATGCAATCCTCTCGATCCCCGTCTATGAGAAAACCGTAGTATCTCTCGGGCGGATGAGAAATCCTACCAGATCTGCGGAGTGGCTGAGGTTCGTCTGGGGTTATTGAATTCTGAGGTTCTGTCAAATCTTCAGTTTTATTTTGTGGTCGCTGAATTTCTTCCAGTTCTACCGAACTCCCACTTGTTTCTTTTGAAAGAAATTGCCACTCTAAAAAGGTGGCGTGGCGAGATACAAACACCTTCTGTTCCTCGGTGTGGTAGAACAGATATCCTGTGGAGTTCTTAGGATATCCCACAAATTTACATAGAACTGAACGTGCCTGCAGTTTGTCCGGATTTTGTACTTTTACATAGGCCGGACAACCCCATATCTTAATACGTTTAAGATACGGCTTTTTACCATTCCATATCTCGAACGGTGTTTTAGGCACAGATTTAGACGGAACATCGTTCAATAGATATGCTGCTGTCAACAGCGCATGTCCCCAAAATGAAAGAGGTAACTCGGCATTACTCATCATGGAGCGAACCATATCCAGTAGGGTACGATTCCTCTGCTCCAATACACCGTTGTGCTGTGGTGTATAAGGAGGAGTAAGCTGAGAGAGAATACCATTCTCTTTTAAGTAATCTAGGAATTCAGTGCTTAAGTACTCCCCTCCTCTATCAGACCGGAGGATCTTGATACTTTTGCCAGTCTGGTTCTCTCCTTCATTTCTGAATTCCTTGAATTTCTCAAAAGCTTCAGATTTGTGTTTCATCAGATACACATATCCGAACCTAGAAAGATCATCAGTGAATGTGATGAAGTACGAGAACCCACCCTTTGCATGTATAGACATCGGACCACATACATCACTATGTACGAGTCCCAAGAGCTCTACTGCTCTTTCTCCATGTCTGGTGAACGGAGATTTGGTCATCTTCCCTTTGAGACAAGACTGACAAGTTTCATAAGATGAATACTCGAACGCATCCAAGAGTCCATCTTTATATAACTTACTCAGTCTTTTCTCTCCGATATGACCAAGTCTACAATGCCACAAGTAGGAATCATTCGTATCTGAATTCTTCCTCTTGCGTGTGTTTTGTATATTGAGAACTGTATTCTGATTTGGAACGTAGATACCATTACACAGTGTACCCTCTGCAACCAGTACCTTATGAAGGTAAATGTTCATGATATTTCTATCAAGAACAAAGTTATATCCATCTTTATCGAGTAAAGAAACTGATATGATGTTGCAAACCATGGAAGGTACATAGTAGCAATCGTTCAAAATCATAGTCTTGCCATTTGGCAATACTAGGTGATATTCACCGACGGCTACCGCATTAACTTGTGCTCCGTTCGCTACTCTGAGCGACATATCACCCGGTGCAACTTTCCTACTTTTTCTCAGTCCCTGCAATAAATTACAGATATGAGATCCTGATCCGGTATCAAGTACCCAGGAGGTAGGGCTGATCGTAAAACAGTTCTCAATTACAAGAACACCTGAAGTAGATGCAAAACCATGCTTCTTCTTCGACTGGGTATCATGGGAATCCATACAATACCCTTTCCCTTGCTCATATTTATGACTGTTGTCACAAGTTAGAGCCGAACAAACGTTCCCCAGCCCCGAATAAGAATTCGGATCGGTCAAGCGATACATTTTATTATCATGATTAGGGCATGAAATGGTTGCTACCTGGAGAGAGAGAAAAGAAACACTTAGCGTGCGCTCTTGCAAGTTTAGATTGGTTTTTAATTTATCTAAACAGGATGGCTCCCACTGTCTCTCGAATCCCTCCTCAAACCATAAAGGAAGAATTAGTCGGGATCAATCTCACCGTACAATACTTGCTTAACCGTTCAGCCAGGCCAGTGTCGGTACTTCGA
This sequence comes from Agapanthus africanus, assembly GCA_030015575.1. Lineage (NCBI taxonomy): Eukaryota > Viridiplantae > Streptophyta > Magnoliopsida > Asparagales > Amaryllidaceae > Agapanthus > Agapanthus africanus. The sequence goes on along the minus strand of JASDDO010000001.1, from coordinate 328,202,624 downwards.
GGGAGATTTTCCAAAGCTTTCGTGAAGTTCCTTAATTAAGTAACCTCTTTTCCCTGTGGGCTTAGCCCCGCTAACACCTTTCTAGACTACTTGGTTTATAGCATTGATCGTTAAGCGAGAAAGTTCCCGAGGAGTAGCATATACTCACAGTAGGATCGGGATCCAAATATCATCGCGTGACAAAACTGAAGGAATCCTACCAGAATCATCACACTCCAAATGGTATGCAACACTAGCAAGTTTCAGTACTTTTGAAACTCCCGATGTAGTTTTTTCCCCTAGGACCCAAGTGACCTTGACTGAGCCAACATATCAAAGGATCCTAGTCAAGTTCAACCCGTCATTATCTTGACTACATTAGACCCACCCGTACGAGTCCTTGACTGAGCCAAAATGACCGCACGACTGTCCTAACCAATCACTTTGTATCCTACGGAAAAATATTACATAGCTACCGTACACTACGCCTCGGCTCAGCACGAAATACGTAGCACGAATACTAAGCAATATCAATCCGAAACGACGGAGGGCTACGACTGGGTTTTGGCGAAAACCCGTTAACGTAATGAACTTGATATCGTTGAAGGAACGTGATACAGTTTTTTGAAAATATAGTGGCGAAAACTTTTGCTAAAGAGGTCACTCCCTGTGAAGGGATCTCGGCTCTTTCTTCGTCGAATGAGGTGTAGGATATTCCAAACTGAATACCTCGATGCAAAGCAAGAATAATCGACTATAGTGAAGTTATTACCCTGACGCAAACTTTTGTCCAAGGGGTCACTCCCGATGAAGGGATCTCGGCCCTTGCCTCATCGACTGAGGTGCTGGGCATTCATAACCGAATACCTCGATGCAAAACAAAAGTAAACGTCCTTGTAATAACAGCTTTTTTTGAAAAATTGTTCCAACAACGTCTTTTAGGTTTATTTTCTTGCATTAGTTCTTTTAATGCGTCCCATCATTTAAATCCTACCATTGCAGAAAACAACCAAAATATGACGTACGCTTATGCCATTCGCATTCGCCACGGGGCCCCGTCATCACCCGTTAGGTTACTTAACTAACCACAGAGCAGGGGCTGGGCTAGCGCGGCTGAAAAACATAAGCAACGCCTAAATAGTTATTATATATAGATATATAGCAATGATAGCCAATCCAGATCACAGATGAACACTCTGGATATACTAGGAACCCGCGATTCGTTCGAGCCTGCAACGAAAAGCGGATTACACGGTCGCGATGAATAGCCAATACCCTACCCAAGACCCCTACGGGTGCGGCAAACTACCCGCCAAGTACCCGAAGCGAAGCAACCTCCTTCAACGCCGTGAGTAGGCCACTCGGCACTTCGAGATACCCGGTAGTTTGTGCACCCCCTCCATGGGTCTATCCTAGGAGCAAAAACAGTAAAAAAGAATTATACAATGACTGCTACAACCCCGACCCGGTTGTGCGGCCATACAAATAATATTACATCAATTTACAAATTTATTACATGAATGAAAGAAAAAGAAACTCTCATCTCACATCCAACCCGGCTATTCATCCGCGACAATCCAACGAGTTCATATACACATACCATCAACAACACAGATCACAGATATGTATAACCCCCACTAATCGACATATAGCGATTAGTAGAGGTTCAATACACATATAACATCACAGGATATAACCAATAGCCAAAGTCTACAGAACATCGACCAAAAATACGGATTTTTAAGCCCCAAAAACAAATTTTGCTTTCTGGAAAATCTGGGCAAAATCCTAAAATACCCATCTAAGAAAACTGCAGGAAGCAGATCCCCCAACTAAGTTAAATCGGCCGCGGTTCCGCGGCATAAGCAAGCTTATGCCGCGGAACCGCGGTGCTTTAGTCGAGTTGGGGGGTCAAATTTCTCCAGTTTTCTAACAAAAGCCTGAGCCGATTTTTAGTGCATGATTTATTAATTTTTGAACAGAAAAAAAATCGGCAGAAACTTGAAATATCCGGGGTGTTTTGCGGTTTTTCGTCCGGTCGAAATTCTAAACACTTTGCTAACATGCTAGGGTGTGTTTAGTTAGGCTCTGATACCACTTTTAAGTCCACGTTACCTCTCCCGGTACTTTCGGGGTTGCGGAAACGGTAAAACAAAATTTTTTCTGAACATGGTAACATGGACCGTAAAAGCCGGATCTTTACTAAACAATACACTAGCATCCTAACTAGAGATTTATCTACTCGGTTAGGGGTTGTACCTCAACTTGTACTCCTTCTCTTCTTGTTGTTGTTCTCCTTGCTTGCTCCGAGGCCTGATCCGGACTTTGGTCACCTCCGCGGCCTCCTTGAGTCGAAGACGATCCACCCGAGAGATGTACACCGAGCTCCACCTCGAGCCGAGGTAACTAGGGCAAAGAGATTGCTAATCTAGAAGCCCTAGGTTGTGTAGAGGAGATGTATGGATGTGTTTGTCTTTGTGGGATCTTTTTCTCTCAACACATGAGATCAAAAGATGAGATCAAGAGGAGGAAGAAGAAGGAGAAACTTAGCAACCATGGAGCTTTTCTTTTTCTTCTCACTTCAAGAGAGAGAATGAGAAGAGAATAATGAAAAGATTAAAACCAAAAGAAATGAACCATGGTTCCAATAATACACAAAATCATCATTACTAATCCTATCATGATAGAAGTTGATGGCACATTGAATTGACTATTATCATAACACAAGAAATAAAAAGAAAATGAAAGAAGAGTGTGGATCTCTCTTGAAGGTCAATGGTCAACACGGTCAACGGGTCAACAAAGTCAAGAGAGGTCCAAGTGGTCAAATGGTCAATGCAATTAGCCATCACAAATCTATCACTAAAAGGATTAGTAAACAATGTCTCCGGCTCATAACGGTTTTGACCAAACGAACTGTCAAAACCCTAACGAGTGTGCCATATTACGGTTTTGGCCGAACAAACTGCCAAAACCCTAATGGGGCACCTCCTCCTTCATCGCTCCTCAAAACTGTGCATACACACCAGCATCCGCATTCCGTAGAATGCGAATGCACAGAAGACAAATCAAATCCATCTGTGCAATACTAGGATCTGGCTGAAACAAAAGCCCTCTAGTATTGCCTGCCCGAATACCACACGCACACAAGTGTATGAAAGTGATCGCAGCCCTGCCGTAAAACCATACGGCCTCTACACGTTTCGCTCAGTGCAGGGAAACTCTCTGTGTGGGACTCTAAAGACTCGACACTTCGCTGGCAGTGGGTTCAACCACAGACCGCAAGCGGCACTAGCTGTATGTAATGGTCCCCAGGTAGATGTCGATAAGAAGGCCGATGAGGTAAACCCATCCGAACTCCTACTGAGCCTGTATGTGACAATCTTCGTACAGTCCGGTCTGTTCGTCTGATACATCGCATGGCGGGCCTAGGGGGTGGTGGACGTCAGTCCCCTAATAGCGGTACAAGTCGTGTCGGAGTGTAGCCCAGAACACCGTGAGACATCACTGGAAACCTACCAGTATGTCTCGCTTGCCCTGGCCAGGGACTACATGTGTAATGGCTCTCCTAGACACAGCGCGATGTCAACCCCCAATACCAGGAGAGACGAATCCTGTCTAACCGTCACTGCCTCCAAGTGCTTCGGGACTGCACCCAACTACTACCTGTTTGCATGACTCAGTAGAGCCGTGGTAGGGTAGTAATCAAAGAACAGTGGGATCACACTCGAGGCGAAGTGACAGTGTCAAGTCAGCGGACTAAAGCTGTACTCATGTCACCTGGGAACTGATAACTGACAATAGGTATAATACCAACCATCAGTTCCCAACGAGTCCAGTCCAGTGTACTCGTATCCTAACGAGCACCCGCATACTATCTCAAGTACGACATACTGACGGCTGTGGGACAGACCGTCTCCCGTGCTGGGATAAGAAGCGCATACGCTAGTCTACTCTGGAGTATCGATGCCCTGTCTCGATAATCCCACGACTAGGGACGTGTATAAGGATGTGCTTGTGGATAACCCAGCCCCCACGAGTGTGATTGCCATCACAACGCCGGTAATCAAGCAAAGATCCTAAGGGCTCTACTAATGCGTATATGTGATACAATAAAGAAACACACATGTACACATTAAAGCAGAGACAAACCAAGTAGCATACTACTATATTGAGCAAGATTGTCTATACAACTGTGAATATCCCATGCTTCCATCAAGTAATATACAAACTAGTATGATACAGTAATGGCCTCTAGGGCATATACACTAACACTTACCACGTCTATGAGGGCGTGCAAAACGGTGGTTTTTGGGTACAGTCCCGCGTCACATGGAGGCAATGAGCGATAGGAGGGGTTTCGTCTCTCCCGGTATTGGGGGTTGATGTTGCACTGTGCTCGATTGGCCGTAACAGGGAAGTCCCTGGCCAGGGCTGATTAGTGATTTACCGGTAAGTGTTACCAGTAGTTTCTCGACCCGTTATGAGCCTCATATCGGCACGACTTATCGGTTATTGGGGTCTGACGTTTACCACCCCTAGACTTGATATGCGACATATCAGACGAGGAGACCGGACTGCACGGTACTGTTGCCGGTTGGCTCGACGGGAGTTGTAGCAGGCTCGCTTGTTCTCTTCTGATCGTTCAATACCCGGGTGGCCGTTACGTTTAGCTGACCGCTTGCGGCTTGGGGGTGCTTGATATCATCATCCACTGCTGGCGTATTGACGAGTCTTAAGGTCCCACAAAGGAGTTACCTAGTCCAGGCGAAATGTTGTGGTGCGCGTATGCGATATGCGCATGGACCCGATTAAAATGCGCGTATGGGATGCCGTATATTGATCGAGCGGCTTGCTTTTGGTGGGGTCGTATGTGATATGGCCGGATTGATAAATCAAGTGTTGATTTATCATTTGACCATTAGTTTCTCACTAGAAATCCTTTCTTGTGTTGGATGGATGTATGCATGCATGTATGTTTTTCTTTCTTTCTAGTTTCATGCACATATGGATGTGTATGCATACATACATACATACATCATCTATCATGGTTGCTTATACAAAGAAAATGGTGGCAATATAAGACTCACACCATGGTTTTATTTATATAAATTATTATTGAATTTGATTTAAAACAAAAGAAAAGGAAAGGATAATTCATGGACGCTTTCTACATTCTTCTTGACCTAACCATGCTCACCCACCATTTAACCATGGATTACTTTTCCTTTTGGGTTTTAACTCAAGTTCAATAATGATTCAACCATGTTTTGAGATGAGAGATAAAAAAATATATAAAGATATATTTTCTATTTTTCAACAAGAGGTTTTTCTTCTCTTATTCAAAAAGGGCCACCATCTTCTTCCTCTTTCTTCCATTGCTCTCTAGATTTTTCAAGTGAGCATAATACTCATCAAGTTAGGATTTTGAAGTGAGAAAGAGAACCACAACACCATTCTACACAAGTCTAGCCCACTTGTTTGGAGTGTCAGCTTCATTTCGTTCTCTTGATCGGGTGAAGTTGCAAGCTTGGACAATGCGGACTCCGGGTGGATCATCGGTGACCTAGAGGAGTTCAAGCGGAGCTTTTTCAAACCCCAAGTAGCCGAGGAGTCTAGCGTAGGGAGATACAAAGGTTGTACTCTCTAAACCCTAGCTTTTCTTTCATGAGATGATGTGAAAATTTTGAAACCCTAATTTTTCTAGGAACGATCCGATGTTTGTTAACTTAGCACCATAAAAATTGGAACTTTGTGACATGTGATGCTTCCAAACTCAACATAGGGTGCTAGGCTAACCCAACATTGGTATCAGAGCCGACCTAGAACATTAGGCGACACTTTTACGAAGTAAAAAATCCGATCGAACCAAAATACGACATTACGGGACCTTCTCTGGACATTTTTTTGAAACTGATGTTTTTCAGAATTAAAAATATGCAAAAATTACAGCAGGTAAATTTAAGAATAACTGTAAAAAACGATGCAATGAACAGTTCTTTTCACCGCGGAACCGCGGCAATAGCCTGCTTAGGCCGCGGTTCCGCGGCCGTACGGATGCCTCATTGTGTAGTTTTTATACAGTAACTATTTTATCTGCTTGTATATTCTTTTGGGGTATTTTTAATCTGAATTTAGTACTGTTTTATCTGGAGATGGTTCTGGACTCGCCGATTCGATCGGAATTTTGATTTCGTGTCTTTTCCGGATAAATTAGAATGTATTGAAGTGTTTGAACGAGTATCATTTGCTCACTTTTCACGGGGTTTAAAATCTTTCGGAAATACGTGCAAGTTTGTTTGTGGTGGACCCTCTAGAAGACAACAAACCTTAACTCAATTATGTGACCGTCTTGAACTGCCTTTTGAACCTTAGGGTTTGGGGCAGTACGGCGTGCCACATGTGAGGCGTTGGCTTGACCCTTCTACGGCTGAACCGCTACCACTGTGTCACGCTCCGGGTTTTTGAACTCCGCTCAAGTGTTGAGCTTTAGGGAATCTTGGGTATTTGAACATTCGTTCGAAAATTTTAATACTGTCTAATTATCTGGAATGTGATGCAATGTGCGAAATTCATATAGGTAGATATGAAATACGAAATATGTGATATTTCGCATTTACGATGTCTAAAGAGAATGTGGATTCCAGATATTGCAATTTTACACTTTCTTTTCTGTGACCGTAAGTGTAGTATGTCGATATCGCCGATTTCGTTGCTATACATCAACGACAATTGGGGTATGCATACTTACTTACGTTGATGATATGAGTTATTATGTGTTGCTGAGATATGATGTGCAGGATTTGTTAGTTGTATGTATGTCCTAGAGGCCAGTATTGTACAGATGATGTATATTATATTGGATGCTTGGACATATATAGAGATGACTTTCTTGCTCGAAATGATAGTATGCTATCTGGTTGCTCTTTATCTTAACATGTACACTTGTCTCTTTAAAATGTCTTATAGTTACATGTTGGTAAAGCCCTTAGGATGTGTACTTGACTACCTGGACTATGATGCAGATCATACTAGTGGGGACATGGTAGTCCATAGGTACATCCTTCAAGGTCCCTAGTCGTGGGTGTATCGAGACGGGGCATCGATATACCAGTGTAGACTAGCGTATACGCTTCTCGACCCATGAGATGGGCGATGGATGATCCCATATCCATTGATGTTTGACTTCAGAGATGGTATACGGGTGCTCAGTGGAGACTGGGTACACTGGACGGACTCGCCGAGAACTCCCAGATGGTATTATACCTCACGTCAGATGGCAGTTCTCAGGTGACAGTTGTGCAGGTTAGTCTATAGACCCGAGATCGTCATAGAGTCTTGTGTGATTCCCACTGTGCTTTGATCTCCACCTTACCACGTCCATAAGGGCGTGCAAAACGGTGGTTTTTCGGTACAGTCCCGAGTCACATGGAGGCAATGAGCGATATGAGGGGTTTCGTCTCTCCCGGTATTGGGGGTTGATGTTGCGCTGTGCTCGATTGGCCGTAACAGGGAAGTCCCTGGCCAGGGCTGATCAGAGTTTTGCTGGAAAGTGTTACCAGTAGTTTCTCGACCCGTTATGAGCCTCACATCGGCACGACTTATCGGTTATTGGGGTCTGACGTTTACCACCCCTAGACTTGATATGCGACATATCAGACGAACAGACCGGACTGTACGGTAAGTGTTACTGTTTGGATTCACAGGAGTGTGAGCAGGCTTGCTCGTTGATCTTCTGATCGCTCAATACCCGGGTGGCTGTTACGTTTAGCAGACCGCTTGCGGCTTGTGGGTGCTTGATATGATCATCATCTGCTGCCGGCGTATTGACGAGTCTTTAGAGTCCTACACAGAGGTTTCCTGGCTCAAGCGAAACGAAATAGGAGCGCATATGAGATATGTGCGAGACCGAGAATAATGCGTGTATGTGATGCCGTATTTCATTCTCACGATGAATGTTTCGATTGGTTGTATGCGATATAACCTAGTTATCGAATCGAAGATTGATTCGATAAGTCGATACATTGGATACTAGTCGGTTATGTGCGACATGACCGGAACATTGAATCAAGTGTTGATTTAATGATTTAATGTATAATTATATATTTGATATATTACTTTGCATTAACTAGTATTGGTTCATTTTAGAAGGATTTTCTCACTTGATGTGCACATTGTATATGTGATATATTTTTGTGTGCACTTGATTGTATCATGTTTGATGATACATGTTAACTTGAGTTTGTGTAAAGATTAAACCATGGTTATATGAATGGTTAGGGTTTTGTTTACTTATTCATTTATTTATTTTTGATTATTGGTTTTGGAAAAGAAAATGGAAATGGTGGCTTTTCTTGTTTCTTTCATGAAGCTTCATGAAGGGTTGAAACCTTGACCATTTTTGTTTTCTTCTCTTAACCTAACCATTCACCTAACCCTAGTTTACTCTCTACACTTGACCATGGTTAGTATATGATAAGTATTCATATTATTTTCATTTTTATTCCAACACTTATCATATTCTAGCTTCTTCTTCTTCATCTTCTTCAAGAAGAAAAGCTTGCCTCCATTAATGCCATCTTGAGTAAAAGAGTGAGAAATCCAATTCTAAAGTGAACCCACCTCCTATTTCTTCACCCTCTACCTCTTGCCAAGTAGTATAGGGTGTTTTCTTCACAAGTTTCACGACTCGGTGAAGTTGGAGCTTGATCTTGTGTTGCCTCGACGTAGATCATCTTCGGCATCGAAGCCGACGACCTAGCCCGCCCATTTCTCCGATGAAGCCGATGCAAGAGTCCGGGATTCGAGATGGACAGCGAGAGGACGTCTACGTGGAGCTAAGGAAGTGGAGAACCGGATCTACAAAGGTTGTAGCCTCTTTCCTTTAGTTAAATTGTTAACTAGTTTCACTTTTCGCCTAAACTCTATTCAACGAATCCGTATTAGGGTTTCTCGGCACTAGTAAAATTTGAAATTGGCATGGTTGATGCCTTGTGAGACCTCATTAGAGTGCCTAGGAACCCTACAGTGGTATCAGAGCCTAGCTAGAGACTTAGGCGAAGTGTAGACGACGTTTGAAACCCGAATGAACATCGAAACCCTAAAACAAAATGCTCTCTGGACTTTTTTCAAAAACTGGGTTTTTTCCAGATTAAAAATGCTTAAAAAATTCAGCAGGGAATTCTAAGAATTACGGTGCAAAAATTATCTAATGATGCCTCTAAAGCGCGGCGGAACCGCGGCAGAAGCCTGGCTTCTGCGGCGGTTCCGCGGCCACTTGATGGGATTTGCCTTTAAACTTTGCACAGTAATTCATGTTTTCAGGTGCTGAGTTTTCTGGGAATTTTTAATTTGCACTCAAGAGTTGAGTTTTCTAGGGTGTTTTGGAGCTTCGATGATTCGATCGAAAATTTCAAACTTTGCCTATGTGTTTTCCGGATAATTTTAGAATATGTTAAAAAGTTCGACCGGATGCAAATACCCAATCTTTCCCCTGCCGGAAAATTTCCAAGTATTGGATTTTTCTGAGGTTTAAAAACGCTCTAAGTAGTGCAAGTAACGCGATGGTCCCTCTAGAAGACAACAAACCTTAACTCGATTATGTGACCGTCTTGAACTGCCCTTTGAACCTTAGGGTTTGGGGCAGTACGGCGTGCCACATGTGAGGCGTTGGCTTGACCCTTCTACGGCTGGACCGTTGGTACTGAGGCATGAAGTGAATGTCTTTGAACTTATTTCATGTGTTGAACGGTTTCGGGAAAACTTGGGTGTTCGAATGTTCGATCGGAAAGTTTAATATTTTCTATTATCCGGAATGGGATACAATAATTGGAATTCACAAACAGTTATGAGATAACTGGATGGATATTATAAATCTAGCGGTTTAGTCTCACTTGATATTGAAAAGCGTTTTCGATAATGGGACTAAAATGCGGGGTTTATAATTGTTAGGCATGTGATGTCTAAGTATTTCATTTGATTAGGCATGCGATGTCTAATAAGGTTGCGGATTCCAACTGTTGTAGTTTTACACTTTCTTTTCTGTGACCGTAAGTGTAATATGTGATATCGCCGGTTTCGTTGCTATATGTCAACGAAAATTGGGATGCGCATATTTACTTACGTTGATGACATGTGATGTTATGTGTTGCTGGATATGTTATATTGGATCGTCGTGTTCGAATAGACGAGTTTTTTTTTGTGAGATGAGTGTTTTTCATTTTCATTCATGTAAAAACTTGTATGTAATATTCTTTTATTGGGACACTTCCAGGTTGAGGAAGATGTCACTTTTTGTATATTATTTACTTTTCCGCATTAGGATAGACCCAAGGAGGGGAGCACAAGTAACCGGGTTCTAGGGTACAGTGGGAGACCATCTCGAGCAGTCGAGTCCGGGTCTTCTAACACTAGAATTGGTAGGGTTGCTTGCCGCTCTCGTAGGGGTCTAGGGGTGTGGGATTGGCTATTCATCACGACTGTGGAATCCGTGTTTTATACAGGCTCGTATTGAAAACACGGACGTCCTAGTATATCCAATATTTCATATGATATTTTCTGCTGCGATATCTGTGATATGATCATTTGATATGTTCTGATGGATACTGTATATAGTATATATGATATATTATATAGACGCTACTTATGTTTTGCACCCGCACTAGCCCTGCCCTGCTCTGTCGTTAGTTACCTAACCTAACGGTGCATGAGGGGACATCGAGGCGAATGCGGATGTCATAAGTGTACGCCGTATTTATCTGTGATGTTTAGGTGACTTAAATGATGGGACTTCATTAATGTGATTAATGAAAGAAAAGAAATCTAAACGATGTTGTAGAATCAAATTTTAAACAAAAAGGGTAGCTACAGTTTTGCTTTGCATAGCGGTATATATGATATACCCTGCACTTTATTCGATGAGGAAAGGACCGAGATCCCTTCACCGGGAGTGACTCCTTTAGCAATAACTGGCAGATGCTACACACTCGGTTTGTTTTTGACAGCTTCTATAGTTTCTGCTTTGCACAGTGATATATATGATATATCCCGCACCTCATTCGACGAGGAAAGGCCCGACGATCCCTTCACCGGGAGTGACCCCTTTAGCAAAACTAGAAAAGCCTCAAAATCACTCCATTTCAAAACTTCATTTGATTCTACAACGATATCAAGTTCATTACGCAATAGGTTTTCAGAAAAACCTGTCGTAGCCCTCCGTCATTTCAGATAAGTACTAGTTAGTATTCGTGCTACGTTTGTTGACTATGTTAAGGCGTAGTGTGCGGTAGCTAATTAGTGCTTATCTGCATAAGCATATGATGCGATTGGATTAGGGTAGTCGTGCGACTTTGTTGACTATGTTAAGGGTCGTGCGGGTGGGTTTAATTCAATCGGGAAATGACGGGTTGAACATGACTAGCACTTATGATTTGTTGACTATGTTAAGGTCATATAGCTGCTAGGGGCAAAATATTATCGGGAATTTCAAGTGTTGAAATTTGCAATGAGATTGCATACCTTCTATGAGATAGTTGGATCCCGATACCCACTGCGAGTAAGAGTTACTCCTGGGAGAGTTTTACATATTAGAATTAGCCGATCAAGTAGGTATCTAGAAAGGTGTCAATGGGGTTACGCTGTTAGTTATATGTATGCCCTAGAGGCCATTACTGTACATATGATGTATATTGTAGTGGATGCTAGGACGTATATAGGGAGGACTTTCTTGCTCGACATGATAGTATGCTATCTGGTTACACTTTACCTTAACGTGTATACTGATTGTCTCTCTGTTACATGTTGGTAAAGCCCTTAGGATCTGTACTTGACTACCTGGACTATGATGCGGATCATACTAGTAGGGACATGGTAGTCCATAAGTACATCCTTCAAAGTCCCTAGTCGTGGGTGTATCGAGACGGGGCATCGATACACCAGAGTAGACTAGCGTGTACCTTCTTGACCCATGAAGATGGGCGATGGATGATCCCATATCCATCGGTGTTTGACATCAGAGATGATATACGGGTGCTCAGTAGAGACTGGGTACACTGGACGGACTCGCCGAGAACTCCCAGATGGTATTATACCTCACGTCAGATGGCAGTTCTCTGGTGACACTGGTACAGAGTAGTCTGTTGACCCGAGATCGTCATAGAGTCTTGTGTGGTTCCCACTGTGCTTTGATTTCCATCTTACCACGTCCAAGAGGGCGTGCAAAACGGTGGTTTTTGGGTACAGTCCCGAGTCACATGAAGGCAATGAGCGATAGGAGGGGATTCGTCTCTCCCGGTATAGGGGGTTGATGTTGCGCTGTGTTCGATTGGCTATAACAGGAAATCCCTGGCCAGGGTTGCTGAGATTTACTGGTAAGTGTTACCAGTAGTTTCTCGAATAGTTATAGACCTCATATCGACACGACTTATTGAGCTATTGGGGTCTGACGTCTACCACCCCTAGGCGAGATATGCGACATATCAGACGATCAGACCGGACTGTACGGTAGTGTTACTGGTCGGATTCACTGGAGTGTGAGCGGGCTTGCTCGTCGATCTTCAGATCGCTCAATACCCGGGTGGCCGTTACGTTTAGCAGACCGCTTGCGGCTTGTGGGTGTTTGATATGATCATCGCCTGCTGCCGGCGTATTGACGAGTCTTTAGAGTCCTACACAGAGGTTTCCTGGCTCAAGCGAAACGAAATAGGAGCGCATATGAGATATGTGCGGGACCGAGAATAATACGTGTATGTGATACTGTATTCGATTCTCGCGATGTGACATTGATCGGTTATATGCGATATAGCCGGGTTATCGGATCAAGTGTTGATTCGATAAGATGTTACTAATGATACCAGTCGGTTGTGTGCGCATGACCGGATCATTGAATCAAGTGTTGATTTAATGATTTAATGTATAATTATATATTTGATATATTACTTTGCATTAACTAGTATCGGTTCACTTTAGACGGATTTTCTCACTTGGTTCGTGCGCATTGCATATGCGATATGTTTTTGTGCACTTGTATGTATCATGTTTGATGATGCATGCTAACTTGAGTTTGTGTAAAGATTAAACCATGGTTATTCAAATGGTTAGGGTTTTGTTTTTTATATCTATTTATTTATTTATTTATTTATTTTCTTTTTGGAAAAGGAAATGAGGATAATGGTGGCTTGTTTTGGATTGTAGTTGAAGATTCATGAACCTTTGACTTTGTCCACCATTCTTATCTCATGCTTAACCTAAACATTTGTTTTAACCCTAGTTCAATCTCTACACTTTACCATGGTTTAGTTATGATAAGTTTTGATTATTCTTTTCTTTTTCTAATTAACTTATCATAAGCTTCTTCTTCTTCTTCCTTGACTTCAAGAAGAAAAGCTTCACCTCCATCAATGGTGAATTGAGCAAACAAGTGAGAAATCCAATTCTAAAGTTAACCCAACTCCTATTTCTTCATCCTCTACCTCTTGCCAAGTAGTAGAGTGTGTTTACTTCACAAGTTTCATGACTTGGTGAAGTTGTGATCTTGATTTAGCGATGCCTCGACGTAGATCATCTTCGGCATGGACATCGACGACCTAGCTTGCCCATTCTCCGACGAAGCCGATCCTAGAGCCCGGATTTGACTTGGACAGCGGAGAGGACTTTGTTGCGGAGCTTTGGAGGTGGAGCACCGGATCTACAAAGGTTGTATTTCCGTTTTCTCATTAGTTAAGTGTTAACTAGTTCTTGTTCGCCTAGAAATCTAGCAAACGATCCGTAGTTTAGGGTTTGTAGGCACCGTAAAATTTTAATATGGCATGTTCGATGCCTTGTGAGACCTCCTTGGGATGCCTAGGAACCCTACAGTGGTATCAGAGACTAGCTAGAGCCTTAGGCGAAGTCCAGACGGAAATTGAAGTCCGAACGAACCCGAAACCCCGATTCAAACATGCTCTCTGTCCAATTTTTAAAATCTGGTATTTTTCAACATTAAAAATATTCAGAAATATCAGCAGGCAATTCTAAGATATACTGCAAAATTCGAGTTACTGTTTCTATCATTCTGCCGCGTTTCCGCGGCACGAGCCTTGCTCGTGCGGCGGAAACGCGGCCATTTTGTCGTTTTACGCAGTTTGTTTTCTACAGTAATTCTTATTGTGCTGTGCTGGTGTTTCTGGGAATTTTTAATATTTTTTCAAGAGTTGAATTTTTCTGAGTTGATTTGGGGATTCGGTGTTTCGATCGGGGTATCAAATTTTGTCTGTGTGGCTTTCCGGATAAATTTTAGAATATGTTAAAAAGTTCGACCGGATATAAATACCCACTTTTTCCCCTGTCGGGAAATTTCCAAGTGTTGGATTTTTCCGTAGTTTAACGACTTTCTAAGTAGTGCAAGTAACGCGATGGTCCCTCTAGAAGACACAAACCTTAACTCGATTATGTGACCGTCTTGAACTGCCCTTTGAACCTTCGGGTTTGGGGCAGTACGGCGTGCCACATGTGAGGCGTTGGCTTGACCCTTCTACGGTTGGACCGTTGGTACTGAGGCATGAACGGAATGTTGTTAGACTTGTTTCATGTGTTGATATGTATCGGGAAAACTTGGGTGTTCGATTGTTCGATCGGAAAGTTTGACATTTTCTATTTATCCGGAATGGGATACAATAATTGGAATTCACAATTAGTTATGAGATAACTGAATGAATGTTATAAACATAGCAGTTTAGTCTCACTTGATCGGTTGCCACGGAATTTTGATGTGATGAAAAGTCCGTCGCAATCACGTAGTGTACGCGGATACTCGCCGGGTAAACTTGATAGACAGCTTCACTCCATTGCCCCGACCAAGTGACTGTAGGAGAACCCCGTCGCCGAAAGCATCCGTCCGGGTGCTCGCGGTAACGGTGTTCCGCCTTGGTGCACTTCGTCGACGGTATCGGGGGTGCGGCCGCCTACTGAAGTTTGCGACGAGCATTCGATCAGAATGTCGGGAATCTTGTTGAATTGCCCGACTTGGTATTGAAAAGTGTTTTCGATTTTGAGACTAAAATGCGGGGTTTATAATTGTTAGGCATGCGATGTCTAAGTAATTCATTTGGTCAGGCATGCGATGTCTGAGGTGATTGCGGATTCTAACTGTTGTAGTTTTACACTTTCTTTTCTGTGACCGTAAGTGTAATATGTGATATCGCCGGTTTCGTTGCTATATGTCAACGACAATTGGGATGGACATATTTACTTACGTTGATGACATGTGATGTTATGTGTTGCTGGATATGTTATATTGGATCGTCGTGTTTGAATAGCCGGGGGTTTTTATGTGAGATGAGTGTTTTTCATTTTCATTCATGTAAAAACTTGTATGTAATATTCTTTTTATTGGGGCACTTCCAGGTTGCGGGAGTTGTCACCTGTTGTATATTATTTACTTTTCCGCACTAGGATAGACCCAAGGAGGGGAGCACAAGTAACCGGGTTCTGGAGTCCAGTGGGAGACCAACTCGAGGAGTCGAGTCCGGGTCTCCTAACTCTAGAATTGGTAGGGTTGGTTGCCGCTCTCGTAGGGGTCTAGGGGTGTGGGTTTGGCTATTCATCACGACCGTGGAATCCGTGTTTTATACTGGCTCGTATTGAAAACACGGACGTCCTAGTATATCCAATATTTCATATGTTTCTTCTGCTGCGATATCTATGATGTGATCATGTGATGTTCTGTGATAGATACAGTATATAGTATATATGATATATTATATAGACGTTACTTATGTTTTACACCCGCGCTAGCCCTGCCCCGCTCTGCCGTTAGTTACCTAACCTAACGGTGCACGAGGGGACATCGAGGCGAATGCGGATGGCATAAGTGTACGTCATATCTATCTGTGATGTTTAGGTACTTAAATGATGGGACTTCATTAATGTGATTAATGAAATAAAAGAAACCTAAGATGTTGTAGAATCGAATTTCGAAATAAAACAGGTAGCTACAGTTCTTGCTTTGCACAGCGGTATATGCGATATATCCTGCACCTTATTCGATGAGGAAAGGACCGAGATCCCTTCACCGGAAGTGACTCCTTTAGCAATAACTGGCAGATGCTATACACTCGGTTTGACTTTTGATTGCTTTTAAGAGTTTTTGCTTTGCATAGTGATATATATGATATATCCCGCACCTCATTCGACGAGGAAAGGACCGACGATCCCTTCACCGGGAGTGACTCCTTTAGCAAAACTAGAAAAGCCTCAAAAGCACTCCATTTTAAAATCATTTGATTCTACAACGATATAAAGTTCATTACGCAAAAGGTTTTCTTAAAAACCTGATGTAGCCCTTCGTCATTTCAGATAAGTCCTAGTTAGTATTCGTGCTGCGTTTGTTGACTCAGTCAAGGCGTAGTGTGCGGTAGCTGATTAGTGCTTATCTGCAAAGCATATGATGCGATTGGATTAGGGTAGTCGTGCGGCCTTGTTGACTCAGTCAAGGGTCGTGCGGGTGGGTTTAATTCAATCGAGAAATGACGGGTTGAACTTTACTTGCGGTCTATGGTTTGTTGACTCAGTCAAGGTCATAGATCGCATGGGGCAAAATATTATCGGGAATTTCAAGTGTTGAAATTTGCAATGAGATTGCATACCTTCTATGAGATAGTTGGATCCCGATACCCGCTGCGAGTAAGTGTTACTCCTGGGAGAGTTTTATACATTACAATTAGCCGATCAAGTAGGTGTCTAGAAAGGTGTCAACGGGGTTACGCCTCTGGGAAAACGAGGTTTACATTAATTAGGTTCGTGCGAAAGCACGGGGGACCTCCCTCAAAGTACCGACACTGGCCTGGCTGAAAGATTGGCGAACTTATAGTGTGTAATTAATCCCGGCTAGTCTTTCCTTTTAGGGTTTGAAGGAAGATTTGATAAAAAGCAGTGGGAGCCATCCTGATTAGATAAAATAATAACCAATCTATTCTTGACAGAGCGCACGCTGAGTGTTTTCTTCTCTCTCTCTCCAGGTAGCGACCATATCACGCCTTAATCAAGATAATAATACGGAATATTGACCGAACCCGCTTGTTATACTGAGCTGGGGAACGTTGGTCCCGCTCCAACTTATAATTGTTATAAGACAGAGCAGGAAATTGGGGAATACCAGAATTCCCGTGCCGCCCAAACGAGGAGTGTGCATGATGATGCATCATCTTCGGGTGTGTTCATTATACAGAACTGTTTCTCAGTATCCTTTACGTCCTGCGTATATGATACCGGATCAGGATCCCAGATATGTAACCTGTTACATAGGGCTACAGATAGGTAGAGAACTGAGAACGGGTGATAAGTTTCATGAGGCAGAAAACGGGGCAAATGTTGCAGCCAAGTCTGTTGGTCACTGTCACCCTGTATTACCGATACATTGATTCTGAACGAATGTTGTTAGATACCGAGCCTGATGTACAAAATCATATCAGTCTCTTTATTAGTAAAGAAATGATAGAATTTTGTATAGTTGGATAATGTTTTGAACATTTCCTATATCAAAAGTTGATCGGTTCAGGCACGTTATCTAAAAGCATTAATGTTCTAAATCAAACTACAGTTCTGAGTATACGGAACACACACAAGAGGAAGAGTTCAGAAATGAACGAATCCTTCTTGAGGTATTGTAGACTAGGTATGATCAGTGTGACCCGACTGGCTAGAGTTACATATAGATGTATATTTAAATCAGTTTGAATTTACATCTTGTGAAACTCGCCAGTCATGTCACAAAGATGAAATGACCATAGCTCTGTTTATTAGAAACAGAGAAAGAGTTAGTGAACTCTTGGGATGATACATGTTGATGTATGTAAGGTCCCCTGTCTACACATGCCAAGACAGGTTCTTTGTACTTCATTACATTCTCTGATAATCTCTCGAGATTCAGACATATGTTCCTGTTGAAACATAAGTCCGAACCTTTTGAGATATTCACAGAATATAAGTTAGAAGTAGAGAACCAATAAGGGTATAAGTATTATGTCCTTTGATGTGATCAAGGAGGAGAATACTTGAGCACGGAATTCCTGGACTTTTCTAAAGGAGAATGAGATTCTCTCTCAGCATTACTCCTCCGTATACACCATAGCACGATGGTATATCGGGGCGGAGCAATCTCACCCTATATGATAAGGTGTGCTCTATGATGAGTACTACTGAGTTTCCTATTTCCTTTTTGGGAGTTATGCACTTGAGAAGTTGCATACCTATTGAATAGGGTTCTAATCAAATCAGTTGCCTACCGCTTCATATGTGATATGGAATGGGAAGAACCCATGTCTTAAGTTAGTTAAGATTTGGGGATTGTCCGTCCTATGTCTAAAAGCAAAATCCGGACAAGCTCGAGGCAAGATCTGTTATGTACAACTGGAAATGTTCCAGCTATGCAAATTGCAGCTGATGATTTGATAGAACCAAAGGATTCAGTAGATTCCAACGAACCTCAGCCTCTCCGCCGATCTAGTAGGGTTCCTCACCCACCTGAGAGATACTTCGGTTTCTCTATGACAATGGGAGCGAGGATTACATCATGAGATGATGACCCAACTAGTTTCGAGCTGGCCATCAAGAGTGAGACTCTGTAAGAATGGCTGGATGTTTATCGATCTGAGATGGAATCCTTATACACCAACAAAGTATAGACTTTAGTTGCTATATCTGAAGGGTTAAATCCCCATCAGGAGCAAGTATATCTTGAGAAGATTACTTGGTGTACATGGAAGAGTTGAGACTTTCAAAGCTAGACTTGTTAAAGGTCTACATCATTGACCAGGTATGGGATGATGATGAAACCTTTTCTAAGTGGCTATGCTTAAGTCCATCCAGATCCTACTTGCCACGGCTACATACCATAACTACGATCTCTGGTGGTTGGGTGTCTTGACTGCTTTTCTAAATGATAATTTAGAAGAGAGCGTCTATAAGTACACAGCCAGAGGGCCTCGTAGACAGTGGGAGCAGCGGAAACGTGTGCAAGATATTTTATCTGATAAAGCAGGCATCGCGGAGTTGGAACATCTGTTTTGATGGATTAGTCAAAGAAGTTGACATCATCAAAATGGTAGATGAACCTTGTATAAACAAAATGGTAGTAGGGAGTATGGTGACGATCCTCGTAGAGTACGTGGATGACATACTCTTGATAGGGAAGGAGTTTCCTATGCTACGCTCGATCAATCTCCGCTTATCACAATGATTCTCCATATAGGATCAAAATGATACCTACTAAATCCTGGATTTTGGATCTATGAGATAGATCTAAATGGATGTTAGGAAACTCACTAGATGTAGTGAGGTGGTGTCAATCGATCCTGAGGAGAATCACTGGAAAGGTTCCAGGGTGATAAAGACGACTGAATGTCAGTCACAGGCATTGTCTTTACCCTCAGTAAAGGGACGGTATGTTGGAAGAGTTCCAAGCTGGATACCGTGACATACTAGACGATAAAGGCACGATACATCGCTACTTAAGATGCTACCAAAGAGGCTGTTTGGGTGTATATTGGTTCATGAGATGAACTATGTTCCTACCATTGTGAGACAATGGAGTTGTGGCTTATGCCAAGGAACGCCCGTCCCATCAGTGATCCAGACATATTCTTAGGCAGTATCACCTGATCATGGAGATAGTTTATCTCCAGGGGATCGAGGTTAGGAGAGTAGACTCAGAGGACAACACAGCGGATCCACTCACAAAGGCCTGTTCCCAGAGAGAGACTTTCAAGGGATGGTTGAGTATGAGATACTGCAACCACTGCTACAGATGGCCCTAGTGCAAGTGGGAGATTGTTGGTTATATGTATGCCCTAGAGGCCATTACTGTACATATGATGTATATTATAGTGGATGCTGGGACGTATATAGGGAGGACTTTCTTGCTCGACATGATAGTATGCTATCTGGTTACACTTTACCTTAACGTGTATACTGATTGTCTCTCTGTTACATGTTGGTAAAGCCCTTAGGATCTGTACTTGACTACCTGGACTATGATGCGGATCATACTAGTGGGGACATGGTAGTCCATAAGTACATCCTTCAAAGTCCCTAGTCGTGGGTGTATCGAGACGGGGCATCGATACACCAGAGTAGACTAGCGTGTACCTTCTCGACCCATGAAGATGGGCGATGGATGATCCCATATCCATCAGTGTTTGACATCAGAGATGATATACGGGTGCTGAGTAGAGACTGGGTACACTGGACGGACTCGCCGAGAACTCCCAGATGGTATTATACCTCACGTCAGATGGCAGTTCTCTGGTGACACTGGTACAGAGTAGTCTGTTGACCCGAGATCATCATAGAGTCTTGTGTGGTTCCCACTGTGCTTTGATTTCCATCTTACCACGTCCAAGAGGGCGTGCAAAACGGTGGTTTTTGGGTACAGTCCCGAGTCACATGAAGGCAATGAGCGATAGGAGGGGATTCGTCTCTCCCGGTATAGGGGGTTGATGTTGCGCTGTGTTCGATTGGCTATAACAGGAAATCCCTGGCCAGGGTTGCTGAGATTTACTGGTAAGTGTTACCAGTAGTTTCTCGAATAGTTATAGACCTCATATCGACACGACTTATTGAGCTATTGGGGTCTGACGTCTACCACCCCTAGGCGAGATATGCGACATATCAGACGATCAGACCGGACTGTACGGTAGTGTTACTGGTCGGATTCACTGGAGTGTGAGCGGGCTTGCTCGTCGATCTTCAGATCGCTCAATACCCGGGTGGCCGTTACGTTTAGCAGACCGCTTGCGGCTTGTGGGTGTTTGATATGATCATCGCCTGCTGCCGGCGTATTGACGAGTCTTTAGAGTCCTACACAGAGGTTTCCTGGCTCAAGCGAAACGAAATAGGAGCGCATATGAGATATGTGCGGGACCGAGAATAATACGAGTATGTGATACTGTATTCGATTCTCGCGATGTGACATTGATCGGTTATATGCGATATAGCGGGGTTATCGGATCAAGTGTTGATTCGATAAGATGTTACTAATGATACCAGTCGGTTGTGTGCGCATGACCGGATCATTGAATCAAGTGTTGATTTAATGATTTAATGTATAATTATATATTTGATATATTACTTTGCATTAACTAGTATCGGTTCACTTTAGACGGATTTTCTCACTTGGTTCGTGCGCATTGCATATGCGATATGTTTTTGTGCACTTGTATGTATCATGTTTGATGATGCATGCTAACTTGAGTTTGTGTAAAGATTAAACCATGGTTATTCAAATGGTTAGGGTTTTGTTTTTCATATCTATTTATTTATTTATTTATTTATTTTCTTTTT
The DNA here is from genome assembly GCA_030015575.1 of Agapanthus africanus. NCBI lineage: Eukaryota > Viridiplantae > Streptophyta > Magnoliopsida > Asparagales > Amaryllidaceae > Agapanthus > Agapanthus africanus. The sequence continues at coordinate 328,181,330 of JASDDO010000001.1, read as the reverse complement.
GGAAAAGGAAATGAGGATAATGGTGGCTTGTTTTGAATTGTAGTTGAAGATTCATGAACCTTTGACTTTGTCCACCATTCTTATCTCATGCTTAACCTAACCATTTGTTTTAACCCTAGTTCAATCTCTACACTTTACCATGGTTTAGTTATGATAAGTTTTGATTATTCTTTTCTTTTTCTAATTAACTTATCATAAGCTTCTTCTTCTTCTTCCTTGACTTCAAGAAGAAAAGCTTCACCTCCATCAATGGTGAATTGAGCAAACAAGTGAGAAATCCAATTCTAAAGTTAACCCAACTCCTATTTCTTCATCCTCTACCTCTTGCCAAGTAGTAGAGTGTGTTTACTTCACAAGTTTCATGACTTGGTGAAGTTGTGAGCTTGATTTAGCGATGCCTCGACGTAGATCATCTTCGGCATGGACATCGACGACCTAGCTTGCCCATTCTCCGACGAAGCCGATCCTAGAGCCCGGATTTGACTTGGACAGCGGAGAGGAGTTCGTTGCGGAGCTTTGGAGGTGGAGCACCGGATCTACAAAGGTTGTATTTCCGTTTTCTCATTAGTTAAGTGTTAACTAGATCTTGTTCGCCTAGAAATCTAGCAAACGATCCGTAGTTTAGGGTTTGTAGGCACCGTAAAATTTTAATATGGCATGTTCGATGCCTTGTGAGACCTCCTTGGGATGCCTAGGAACCCTACATACACCTCTGGGAAAACGAGGTTTACTTTAATTAGGTCCGTGCGAAAGCACGGGGAACCTCCCTCAAAGTACCGACACTGGCCTGGCTGAAAGATCGACGAAGTTGTCAGGTGTAATTAATCCCGGCTAGTCTTTCCTTTTAAGGTTTGAAGGAAGATTTGATAAAAACCAGTGGGAGCCATCCTGATTAGATAAGATAATAACCAATCTGATCTTGCAAGAGCATACGCTAAAGTGTTTTCTTCTCTCTCTCTCTAGGTAGCGACCATGTCAAGCCCTAACAAAGATAATAATATGGATGTATTGACTGAACCCGCATGTTTTACTGTGCTGGGGAACGTTGGTTCCGTTCTTTCTTATAAGAGTTATAGGAATGAACAGGACATAGGGGAATACCAGGATTCCCAAGCCACCCGAATGAAGAAAGTACATGTTGATGCAATTTCTTCGGGTGTGTTCGTTACAGAGAACTGTTTCTCCATTTGCTCTACATCCTGGGTATTAGATACCGGGTCAGGATCCCATATATGTAATCAGTTACATGGGCTAAGGAAAGGTAGAGAACTTGGAGAAGGTGATAAAGACATAAGAGCAGGAAATGGTGCAATAGTTGCAGCTAAGACTGTCGGGGAATATCACCTTGCATTACTAACTGGTAATACATTGGTTCTGAACGAATGCTATTACATGCCGAACCTGATATGCAACATTATATCGGTTTCTTTGTTGAGTAAAGAGGGATATAATTTTGTATTACAGGACAATGTTATGAACATTTTCTGTAACCAAAAGTTGGTTGGATCAGGCACGTTGTGCAATGGCATTTATGTTCTAAATCAATCAACAGTTCTGAGCATAACAAACACGCATAAGAGGAAGAGTTCTGAACTGAACGAATCCTTCTTGTGGCATTGTAGACTGGGTCACATCAATGCGACATGACTGGCTAAGTTACATAAGGATGGATATTTGAAACCATTCGAATTTTCATCTTATGACACTTCCCAGTCATGTCTCAAAGACAAGATGGCCAAAACTCCGTTTACGGGACACGGAGAAAGAGTTACCGAACTCTTAGGACTGATACATAGTGATGTATGCGGTCCTATGTCTACACATGCCAGGGATGGTTATTCATACTTCATTGCATTCACTGACGATCTCTCTAGGTTCGGGTATGTGTTCCTGATGAAACACAAATCAGAAGCTTTTGAGAAATTTAGAGAATATAAACAAGAAGTTGAGAACCAAACCGCCAAAAGTATTAAAATCCTACGATCTGATCGAGGAGGTGAATACTTGAGCAATGAATTCCTGGACTTCCTAAAAGAGAATGGGATTCTCTCTCAGCTGACTCATCCATATACACCACAGCACAACGGTGTATCAGAACGGAGGAACCGCACCCTATTAGATATGGTGCGCTCTATGATGAGCACAGCTGAGTTACCTATTTCCTTCTGGGGATATGCGCTGGTGACAGCTGCATACCTATTGAATCAAGTTCCATCTAAATCTGTACCTACCACACCATATGAGATATGGAGTGGGAAGAGACCATATTTTAAACGAGTTAAGATATGGGGTTGTCCGGCCTATGTCAAAAGGCAAAATCCAGACAAACTCGAGGCACGGTCAGTTCTTTGCAAGTTTGTGGGATATCCTAAGAATTCACAAGGATATTTTTTCTACCATGCTGAAGAACAAAATGTGTTTGTTTCTTAATATGCCACCTTTTTAGAAAAGGAATTCCTTGAAAAAGAAATTAGTGGCAAAATGGTAGAGCTGGAAGAAGTTCCAGATACACAAACCGTAACTGAAGATTTAGTGAAACCAGAAGATTCAGTAGCTCCCAATGACCTCAGCCTCTCCACCGATCTAGTAGGGTTCCTCGCCAACCTGAGAGATACTACGGTTTTCTCATGGATGGTAGGAGCGAGGATTGCATCATGGAGGATGATGACCCTACTAGCTTCGAGCAGGCCATCACGAGTAAAGACTCAGTGAAATGGCTGGATGCAATGCGGTCCGAGATGGAATCCATGTACACCAACAAAGTATGGACTTTGGAAGTTGCTCCTGAAGGGGTAAAACCCATTGGGAGCAAGTGGATCTTCAAGAAAAAACTTGGTGTAGATGGGAAAGTGGAGACTTTCAAAGCTAGACTTGTTCCAAAGGGATTTCGTCAAAGACCAGGTGTGGACTATGACGAAACCTTTTCTCCAGTGGCTATGCTTAAATCCATCCGGATTATGCTTGCCATCGCTGCATATCATGATTACGAAATCTGGCAAATGGATGTTAAGACCGCCTTTCTAAACGGTGATTTAGAAGAGTGCGTGTACATGACTCAGCCAGAGGGCTTCGTAGATAGTGGGAGCAGCGGGAAGGTGTGCAAGTTGCTTAAATCCATTTATGGATTAAAGCAAGCATCGCGGAGTTGGAACATCTGCTATGACGTCGTTATCAAAGAGTTTGATTTTGTCAAAAACCCAGATGAACCTTGTATCTACAAGAAGGTAGCAGAGAGTAAGGTTGTCTTCCTCGTATTATACGTGGATGACATACTCTTAATAGGAAATGATATTCCTATGCTGCAATCGGTCAAACTCTTCTTATCACAAAGATTCTCAATGAAAGATCTTGGTGATGCCTCCTGCATATTGGGAATTAAGATCTATAGAGATAGATCCAAACGGATATTGGGATTGTCCCAATCCAGGTACATTGACACCATACTAAAGAGGTTTAGTATGGAAGAATCCAAGCGTGGGAACTTGCCCACGATCTCTGGAGTCACTCTCTCCAAAGAGATGTCTCCCAAGACTGATTTGGAGAGAGCTCGCATGCAAGGGATACGCTATGCTTCGGCTGTAGGCTCTATCATGTACGCAATGCTATGTACCAGACCCGATGTAGCATACTCACTAAGTGTAGTGAGCAGGTATCAAGCTGATCCTGGAGAGAGTCACTGGACAGCTGTGAAGAGCATTCTCAAGTACTTGCGAAGGACTAAAGAGATGCTCTTGGTGTATGGTAACGGAGAACTCCAAGTGGAGTCCTTTACCGATTCGAGCTTCCAGAGTGATAAGGACGACTCTAAGTCGCAGTCGGGATTTGTCTTTACCCTTTACGGGGGGGCGGTTAGCTGGAAGAGTTCCAAGCAGGAAACCGTGGCAGACTCGACGATGGAGGCTGAATACATCGCTGCCAACGATGCTGCTAAAGAAGCTGTCTGGATCAAGAAGTTCATTACTGAATTTGGTGTGGTTCCATCCATTGAGCATCCAATACCTTTGTATTGCGATAACAATGGAGCGGTGGCTTTGGCCAAGGAACCCAGGTCCCATCAGCGATCCAGGCATATTCTGAGGCGGTATCACCTGATCCGGGAGATAGTTGATCGCCGGGAGATCGAGGTCAGGAGGGTTGACACGAAGAACAACACGCCGGATCCACTCACGAAGGCCATTCCCCAGATACAGTTTGAGAGACTCTTCGGGATGCTCGGTATGCGATACTACAGCAGCTGGCCCTAGTGCAAGTGGGAGATTGTTAGTTGTATCTATGCCCTAGAGGCCAGTATTGTACAGATGTTGTATATTATATTGGATGCTTAGACATATATAGAGATGACTTTCTTGCTCGATATGATAGTATGCTATCTGGTTGCTCTTTATCTTAACATGTACACTTGTCTCTTTAAACTGTCTTATAGTTACATGTTGGTAAAGCCCTAAGGATGTGTACTTGACTACCTGGACTATGATGCAGATCATACTAGTGGGGACATGGTAGTCCATAGGTACATCCTTCAAGGTCCCTAGTCGTGGGTGTATCGAGACGGGGCATCGATATACCAGTGTAGACTAGCGTATACGCTTCTCGACCCATAGATGGGCGATGGATGATCCCATATCCATTGATGTTTGACTTCAGAGATGGTATATGGGTGCTCAGTGGAGACTGGGTACACTGGACGGACTCGCCGAGAACTCCCAGATGGTATTATACCTCACGTCAGATGGCAGTTCTCAGGTGACACTTGTGCAGGTTAGTCTGTAGACCCGAGATCGTAATAGAGTCTTGTGTGATTCCCACTGTGCTTTGATCTCCACCTTACCACGTCCATGAGGGCATGCAAAACGGTGGTTTTTGGGTACAGTCCCGAGTCACATGGAGGCAATGAGCGATAGGAGGGGTTTCGTCTCTCCCGGTATTGGGGGTTGATGTTGCGCTGTGCTCGATTGGCCGTAACAGGGAAGTCCCTGGCCAGGGCTGATCAGAGTTTTGCTGGTAAGTGTTTCCAGTAGTTTCTCGATCCGTTATGAGCCTCACATCGGCACGACTTATCGGTTATTGGGGTCTGACGTTTACCACCCCTAGACTTGATATGCGACATATCAGACGAACAGACAGGACTGTACGGTAAGTGTTACTGGTTAGATTCACAGGAGTGTGAGCGGGCTTGCTCGTTGATCTTCTGATCGCTCAATACCCAGGTGGCCGTTACGTTTAGCAGACCGCTTGCGGCTTGTGGGTGCTTGATATGATCATCATCTGCTGCCGGCGTATTGACGAGTCTTTAGAGTCCTACATAGAGGTTTCCTGGCTCAAGCGAAACGAAATAGGAGCGCATATGAGATATGTGCGCGACCGAGAATAATGCGTGTATGTGATGCCGTATTTCATTCTCATGATGAATGTTTCGATTGGTTGTATGCGATATAACCTAGTTATCGAATCGAAGATTGATTCGATAAGTCGATACATTGGATACTAGTCGGTTATGTGCGACATGACCGGATCATTTAATCAAGTGTTGATTTAATGATTTAATGTATAATTATATATTTGATATATTACTTTGCATTAATTAGTATTGGTTCATTTTAAAAGGATTTTCTCACTTGATGTGCACATTGTATATGTGATATATTTTTGTGTGCACTTGATTGTATCATGTTTGATGATACATGTTAACTTGAGTTTGTGTAAAGATTAAACCATGGTTATATGAATGGTTAGGGTTTTGTTTACTTATTCATTTATTTATTTTTGATTATTGGTTTTGGAAAAGAAAATGGAAATGGTGGCTTTTCTTGTTTCTTTCATGAAGCTTCATGAAGGGTTGAAACCTTGAGCATTTTTGTTTTCTTCTCTTAACCTAACCATTCACCTAACCTTAGTTTACTCTCTACACTTGACCATGGTTTGTATATGATAAGTATTCATATTATTTTCATTTTTATTCCAACTCTTATCATATTCTAGCTTCTTCTTCTTCATCTTCATCAAGAAGAAAAGCTTGCCTCCATTAATGCCATCTTGAGTAAAAGAGTGAGAAATCCAATTCTAAAGTGAACCCACCTCCTATTTCTTCACCCTCTACCTCTTGCCAAGTAGTATAGGGTGTTTTCTTCACAAGTTTCACGACTCGGTGAAGTTGGATCTTGATCTTGTGTTTCCTCGACGTAGATCATCTTCGGCATCGAAGCCGACGACCTAGCCCGCCCATTTCTCCGATGAAGCCGATGCAAGAGTCCGGGATTCGAGATGGACAGCGAGAGGACGTCTACGTGGAGCTAAGGAAGTGGAGAACCAGATCTACAAAGGTTGTAGCCTCTTTCTTTTAGTTAAATTGTTAACTAGTTTCACTTTTCGCCTAAACTCTAGTCAACGAATCCGTATTAGGGTTTCTCGGCACTAGTAAAATTTGAAATTGGCATGGTTGATGCCTTGTGAGACCTCATTAGAGTGCCTAGGAACCCTACAGGATTGTCGCGATTGAATAGCCGGGGTTTTTTTTATGTGAGATGAGAGTTTTATATTTTCATTCATGTATATTCAAATGTAATGTAATATTCTTTTATTTGGGGCACTTCCGGGTTGAGGTCGATGACACCGGTGTTGTATATTATTTACTTTTCCGCATTAGGATGGACCCAAGGAGGGGAGCACGGGTGACCGGGTTCTGGGGTTCAGTGGGAGGCCATCTCGAGGAGTCGAGACCGGGTCTCCTAAACTCCAGAATTGGTATGGTCGCTTGCCGCTCTCGTAGGGGTCCAGGGTGTGGGCTTGGCTATTCATCACGGCTGTGGAATCCGTATTTTCTATTGTTGGCTAAATACTAAATACGGATGTCCTATTATATCCTACATTATATCTATGTTTCTGCTGCGATATCTGTGATGTGATCATTTGATATGTTCTGATGGATACAGTATATAGTATATATGATATATTATATAGGCGTTACTTATGTTTTACACCCGCACTAGCCCTGTCCTGCTCTGTCGTTAGTTACCTAACCTAACGGTGCACGAGGGGACATCGAGGCGAATGCGGATGGTATAAGTGTACGTCGTATTTATCTGTGATGTTTAGGTGACTTAAATGATAGGACTTCATTAATGTGATTAATGAAAGAAAAGAAACCTAATAGATGTTGTAGAACCAAATTTTTAAATAAAAAGGGTAGCTATAGTTTTGCTTTGCATAGCGGTATATATGATATACCCTGCACCTTATTCGATGAGGAAAGGGCCGAGATCCCTTCACCGGGAGTGACCCCTTTAGCAATAACTGGCAGATGCTACACACTCGGTTTGTCTTTTGATTGCTTCTATAGTTTTTGCTTTGCACAGTGATATATATGATATATCCCGCACCTCATTCGATGAGGAAAGGGCCGAAGATCCCTTCACCGGGAGTGAGCCCTTTAGCAAAACTAGAAAAGCCTCAAGAACACTCCATTTCAAAATTCATTCGATTCTACAACGATATCAAGTTCATTACGCAATAGGTTTTCAGAAAAACCTGTCGTAGCCCTCCGTCATTTCAGATAAGTAGTAGTTAGTATTCGTTCTACGTTTGTTGACTATGTTAAGGCGTAGTGTGCGGTAGCTGATTAGTGCTTATCTGTATATGCATTTGATGCGATTGGATTAGGGTAGTCGTACGACTTTGTTGACTATGTTAAGGGTCGTGCGGGTGGGTTTAATTAAATCAGAAAATGACGGGTTGAACTTGACTAGCACTTACGATTTGTTGACTATGTTAAGGTCATATAGCTGCTAGGGGCAAAATATTATCGGGAATTTCAAGTGTTGAAATTTGCAATGAGATTGCATACCTTCTATGAGATAGTTGGATCCCGATACCCCCTGCGAGTAATTGTTATTCCTGGGAGAGTTTTACACAGGACAATTAGCCGATCAAGTAGGTGTCTAGAAAGGTGTCAACGGGGTTACGCCTTTGGGAAAACGAGGTTTACTTTAATTAGGTCCGTGCGAAAGCACGGGGAACCTCCCTCAAAGTACCGACACTGGCCTGGATGAAAGATCGGCGTAGTTGTAGGGTGTAATTAATCCCGGCTAGTCATTCCTTTTAGGGTTTGAAGGAAGATTTGATAAAAAAACAGTGGGAGCCGTCCTGATTAGATAAGATAATAACCAATCTGATCTTGCAAGAACATACGCTAAAGCGTTTTCTTCTCTCTCTCTCCAGGTAGCGACCATGTCATGCCTTAATCAAGATAATAATATGGATGTATTGACCGAACCAGCAAGTTATACTGTGCTGGGGAAAGTTGGTTCCATTCTTTCTTATAAGAGTTATAGGAATGAACTGGACATAAGGGAATACCAGGATTCCCATGCCACCCGAATGAAGAAAGTACATGATGATGCATTTTCTTCGGGTGTGTTCGTTACAGAGAACTGTTTCTCTATTTGCCATACGTCCGGGTCAGGATCCCATATATATAATCAGTTACATGGGCTTAGGAAAGGTAGAGAACTTGGAGAAGGTGATAAAGAAATAAAAGTTGGAAATGGTGCAATTGTTGCAGCTAAGACTGTCGGGGAATATCACCTTGCATTACCAACTGGTAATACATTGGTTCTGAACGAATGCTATTACATGCCGAACCTGATATGCAACATTATATCGGTTTCTTTGTTGAGTAAAGAGGGATATAATTTTGTATTACAGGACAATGTTATGAACATTTTCTGTAACCAAAAGTTGGTTGGATCAGGCACGTTGTGCAATGGCATTTATGTTCTAAATCAATCAACAGTTCTGAGCATAACAAACACACATAAGAGGAAGAGTTCTGAACTGAACGAATCCTTCTTGTGGCATTGTAGACTGGGTCATATCAATGCGACATGACTGGCTAAGTTACATAAGGATGGATATTTGAAACCTTTCGAATTTTCATCTTATGACACTTCCCAGTCATGTCTCAAAGACAAGATGGCCAAAACTCCGTTTACGGGACACGGAGAAAGAGTTACCGAACTCTTAGGACTGATACATAGTGATGTATGCGGTCCTATGTCTACACATGCCAGGGATGGTTATTCATACTTCATTACATTCACTGACGATCTCTCTAGGTTCGGGTATGTGTTCCTGATGAAACACAAATCAGAAGCTTTTGAGAAATTTAGAGAATATAAACAAGAAGTTGAGAACCAAACCGGAAAAAGTATTAAAATCCTACGATCTGATCGAGGAGGTGAATACTTGAGCAATGAATTCCTGGACTTCCTAAAAGAGAATGGGATTCTCTCTCAGCTGAATCCTCCATATACACCACAGCACAACGGTGTATCGGAACGGAGGAACCGCACCCTATTAGATATGGTGCGCTCTATGATGAGCACAGCTGAGTTACCTATTTACTTCTGGGGATATGCACTGGAAACAGCAGCATACCTATTGAATCAAGTTCCATCTAAATCTGTACCTACCACACCATATGAGCTATGGACTGGGAAGAGACCATATTTTAAACGAGTTAAGATATGGGGTTGTCCGGCCTATGTCAAAAGGCAAAATCCAGATAAACTCGAGGCACGGTCAGTTCTTTGCAAGTTTGTGGGATATCCTAAGAATTCCCAAGGATATTTATTCTACCGCGCTGAAGAACAAAAAGTATTTGTTTCTCAATATGCCACCTTTTTGGAAATGGAATTTCTTGCAAAAGAAATTAGTGGTAAAGTGGTAGAGCTGGAAGAGGTTCCAGGAACACAAACTGCAACTGAAGATTTAGTAGAACTAGAGGATTCGGTAGTTCCCAATGAAACTCAGCCTCTCCGCCGATCTAGTAGGGTTCCTCGCCAACCTGAGAGATACTACGGTTTTCTCATGGATGGTGGAAGCGAGGATTGCATCATGGAGGATGATGACCCAAATAGCTTCAAGCAGGCCATCACGAGAGGGGACTCAGTGAAATGGCTGGATGCTATGCGGTCCGAGATGGAATCCATGTACACCAACAAAGTATGGACTTTGGAAGATGCTCCGGAAGGGGTAAAACCCATTGGGAGCAAGTGGATCTTCAAGAAAAAACTTGGTGTAGATGGGAAAGTGGAGACTTTCAAAGCTAGACTTGTTGCAAAGGGTTTTCGTCAAAGACCAGGTATTGACTATGACGAAACCTTTTCTCCAGTAGCTATGCTTAAATCCATCCGGATCATTCTTGCCATCGCTGCATATCATGATTACGAAATCTGGCAAATGGATGTTAAGACCGCCTTTCTAAACGGTGATTTAGAAGAGTGCGTGTACATGACTCAGCCAGAGGGCTTCGTAGATAGTGGGAGCAGCGGGAAGGTGTGCAAGCTGCTTAAATCCATTTATGGATTAAAGCAAGCATCGCGGAGTTGGAACATCTGCTTTGACGCCGTTATCAAAGAGTTTGATTTCGTCAAAAACATAGATGAACCTTGTATCTACAAGAAGGTGGCAGAGAGTAAGGTTGTCTTCCTCGTATTGTACGTGGACGACATACTCTTGATAGGAAATGACATTCCTATGCTGCAATCGGTCAAGCTCTTCTTATCACAAAGATTCTCAATGAAAGATCTTGGTGATGCCTCCTGCATATTGGGAATCAGGATCTATAGAGATAGGTCCAAAAGGATATTGGGATTCTCCCAATCCAGGTACATTGACACCATACTAAAGAGGTTTAGTATTGAAGAATCCAAGCGTGGGAACTTACCCACGATCTCTGGAGTCACTCTCTCCAAAGAGATGTCTCCCAAGACTGATTTGGAGAGAGCTCGCATGCAAGGGATACCCTATGCTTCGGCTGTAGGCTCTATCATGTACGCGATGCTATGTACCAGACCCGATGTAGCATACTCACTAAGTGTAGTGAGCAGGTATCAAGCTGACACTGGACAGCTGTGAAGAGCATTCTCAAGTACTTGCGAAGGACTAAAGAGATGCTCTTGGTGTATGGTAACAGAGAACTCCAAGTAGAGTCCTTTATCGATTCGATCTTCCAGAGTGATAAGGATGACTCTAAGTCGCAGTCGGGATTTGTCTTTACCCTTTACGGAGGGGCGGTTAGCTGGAAGAGTTCTAAGCAGGAAACCGTGGCAGACTCGATGATGGAGGCTGAATACATCGCTGCCAACGATGCTGCCAAAGAGGCTGTCTGGATTAAGAAGTTCATTACTGAACTTGGAGTGGTTCCATCAATTGAGCATCCAATACCTTTGTATTGCGATAACAATGGAGCGGTGGCTTTGGCCAAGGAACCCAGGTCCCATCAGCGATCAAGGCATATTCTGAGGCGGTATCACCTGATTCGGGAGATAGTTGATCGCCGGGAGATCGAGGTCAGGAGGGTTAATACGAAGAATAACACAGCGGATCCACTCACGAAGGCCATTCCCCAGATACAGTTTGAGAGACCCTTCGGGATGCTCGGTATGCGATACTACAGTAGCTGGCCCTAGTGCATGTGGGAGATTGTTAGTTGTATGTATGCCCTAGAGGCCAGTATTGTACAGATGATGTATATTATATTAAATGCTTGGACATATATAGAGATGACTTTCTTGCTCGATATGATAGTATGCTATCTGGTTGCTCTTTATCTTAACATGTATACTAGTCTCTTTAAACTGTCTTATAGTTACATGTTGGTAAAGCCCTTAGGATGTGTACTTGACTACCTGGACTATGATGCAGATCATACTAGTTGGGACATGGTAGTCCATAAGTACATCCTTCAAGGTCCCTAGTCGTAGGTGTATCGAGACGGGGCATCGATATACCAGTGTAGACTAGCGTATACGCTTCTCGACCCATGAGATGGGCGATAGATGATCCCATATCCATTGGTGTTTGACATCAGAGATGGTATACGAGTGCTCAGTGGAGACTGGGTACACTGGACGGACTCGCCGAGAACTCCCAGATGATATTATACCTCACGTCTGATGGCAGTTCTCAGGTGACACTTGTGCAGGTTAGTCTGTAGACCCGAGATCGTCATAGAGTCTTGTGTGATTCCCACTGTGCTTTGATTTCCACCTTACCACGTCCATGAGGGCGTGCAAAACGGTGGATTTTGGGTACAGTCCCGAGTCACATGGAGGCGATGAGCGATAGGAGGGGTTTCATCTCTCCCGGTATTGGGGGTTGATGTTGCACTGTGCTTGATTGGCCGTAACAGGGAAGTCCCTGGCCTGGGGTGATTAGAGATTTACCGGTAAGTGTTACCAGTAGTTTCTCGACCCGTTATGAGCCTCATATCGGTACGACTTATCGGTTATTGGGGTCTGACATTTACCACCCCTAGACTTGATATGCGACATATCAGACGAGGAGACCGGACTGCACGGTAGTGTTGCCGGTTGGCTCGACGGTAGTTGTAGCAGGCTCGCTTGTTCTCTTCTGATCGTTCAATACCCGGGTGGCCGTTACGTTTAGCTGACCGCTTACGGCTTAGGGTTGCTTGATATGATCATCACCCACTTCCGGCGTATTGACGAGTCTTAAAGTCCCACAAAGGAGTTACCTAGTCCAGGCGAAATGTTGTGGTGCGCGTATGTGATATGCGCATGGACCCGATTAAAATGCGCGTAAGGGATGCCGTATATTGATCGGGCGGGTTGCTTTTGGTGGGGTCGTATGTGATATGGCCGGATTGACAAACCAAGTGTTGATTTATCATTTAACCATTAGTTTCTCACTATAAATCCTTTCTTGTGTTGGATGTATGCATGCATGCATGTATGTTTTTCTTTCTTTCTAGTTTCATGCACATATGGATGTGTATGCATACATACATACATACATCATCTATCATGGTTGCTAATACAAAGAAAATGGTGGCAATATAAGACTCACACCATGGTTTTATTTATATAAATTATTATTGAATTTGATTTAAAACAAAAGAAAAGGAAAGGATAATTCAGGGAAGCTTTCTACATTCTTCTTGACCTAACCATGCTCACCCACCATTTAACCATGGATTACTTTTCCTTTTGGGTTTTAACTCAAGTTCAATAATGATTCAACCATGGTTTGAGATGAGAGATAAAAAAATATATAAAGATATATTTTCTATTTTTCAACAAGAGGTTTTCTTCTCTTATTCAGAAAGGGCCACCATCTTCTTCCTCCTTCTTCCATTGCTCTCTAGATTTTTCAAGTGAGCATAATACTCATCAAGTTAGGATTTTGAAGTGAGAAAGAGAAGCACAACACCATTCTACACAAGTCTAGCCCACTTGTTTGGAGTGTCAGCTTCATTTCGTTCTCTTGATCGGGTGAAGTTGCAAGCTTGGACAAAGCGGACTCCGGGTGGATCATCGGTGACCTAATGGAGTTCAAGCGGAGCTTTTTCAAACCCCAAGTAGCCGAGGAGTCTAGCGTAGGGAGCTACAAAGGTTGTACTCTCTAAACCCTAGCTTTTTTTTCATGAGATGATGTGAAAAATTTGAAACCCTAATTTTTCTAGGAACGATCCGATGTTTGTTAACTTAGCACCATAAAAATTGGAACTTTGTGACATGTGATGCTTCCAAACTCAACATAGGATGCTAGGATAACCCAACAAATATAATAGTCGGTGATCCCGCCTCAATAGTATCACATACGACACAATAGATATTATGACTTCCCCGAGTCAAGAATGCAGATCTTTCATCAATATATTGCTCGTATGTGATCCGTCGTACGGCATACCAAATCTGGGTACGGGTCAAAATCACATCCATCTCATCATTTATCTGGTATGCTTATCATCATATCTCATGAACTGGGGTACTGATCCAAGTATAATACCAACTGATACCATCTATATATATGTGTGTGTATGCATGAAAACACACGCCGAAAGGCCCGCTATAATCTCATGTCGTATCTCCTAATACGAATCAAAACATATCACCGATCTTGTGGCATCATGCCCAATCTTATCGACTCATCTCCAAATACCATATACAATCTTCATCATCCATGTCTAAGTAGACATATATATGTATACATCTCCCCATAATCGCACAAGTAAAATAATGTAAACAAGTGTGTGCGCGCATGTAGGTGTAAACCTTATTCTAAGGTCCGCGACTAAACTAACTAATGACGCTATCATCCAATTATCCATGACTCTTAAAGTCTATCTAGATAGTCATAAACTCACAATAACTCTATAAATATATCCATCTCATATATACCATAAACTACGCTACGAACTGCAAGGGGTGTTATACGCCATCCACCCGACTTCCCCCGTAGATGTGTATCTACTTACCTTGCTCTTTCTTGCCGATGTCGATGTCGCCATCCACTTCTTCATCGTCTCGAAATCCTCGTGGGGTACCTACATATATACACATATAGCATCGTAAAATAGAAATTTAGCACAAAACCAAAACAGTGCACGTATCTCACAAAGGTTTAAAACTATGGTCTACACATGCAAGAAGAACCAATAACCCCCGATATAGACGTACAAACGTCAAGTGATCAATACCAAATAGAAATATCAAAACTTCATTTCAAAAATATCGCAAAACATAAAGCAGCAACTCTTGAAAATGGTCCCAGATTTTACCCTAGCTGAAATTACCCAATTTTGCACATATGGGGGGTCTAATTTTCTGATGATAAAGCCCTGGACCAAGCCCGAACCAATTTGGAAGTACCAAGGATGTAAATTGCGGCCAAAATGAGAAAATGTCGGCCTAAACATCAGCATATGGTCTCAGGTTTCTAGGGTAGCTTCTAGGTTGCCTGCGCATCTCTTAGGCATCGCTAAATAATTTTCAGGTCACCCGGGTGTTAGCAGATTTCATTATACCCTCACAGAATCCACAATTCTCCGATATCGAGCTTTCTAAGTTCATAATCCGGGGTTTAAGCCTTAGGTTCAGTCCACTAAATCATCACTGTTAGTTATATGTATGCCTCAGAGGCCATTACTGTACATAGGATGTATATTGTAGTAGATGCTGGGACATATATAGGGAGGACTTTCTTGCTCGACATGATAGTATGCTATCTGGTTGCTCTTTACCTTAACGTGTATACTGATTATCTCTCTGTTACATGTTGGTAAAGCCCTTAGGATGTGTACTTGACTACCTGGACTATGATGCAGATCATACTAGTGGGGACAGATAGTCTATAAGTGCATCCTTCAAAGTCCCTAGTCGTGGGTGTATCGAGACGGGGCATCGATATACCAGAGTAGACTAGCGTATACCTTCTCGACCCATACAGATGGGCGATGGATGATCCCATATCCATTGGTGTTTGACATCAGAGATGATATGCGGGTGCTCAGTGGAGACTGGGTACACTGGACGGACTCGCCGAGAACACCCAGATGGTATTATACCTTACGTCAGATGGCAGTTCTCTGGTGACACTGGTACAGAGTAGTCTGTTGACCCGAGATCGTCATAGAGTCTTGTGTGGTTCCCACTGTGCTTTGATTTCCATCTTACCACGTCCAAGAGGGCGTGCAAAACGGTGGTTTTTGGGTACAGTCCCGAATCACATGGAGGCAATGAGCGATAGGAGGTGATTCGTCTCTGCCGGTATAGGGAGTTGATGTTGCGCTGTGTTCGATTGGCTATAACAGGAAATCCCTGGCCAGGGTTGCTGAGATTTACTGGTAAGTGTTACCAGTAGTTTCTCGAATTGTTATAGACCTCATATCGACACGACTTATCGAGCTATTGGGGTCTGACGTTTTCCATCCCTAGGAGAGATATGCGACATATCAGACGATCAGACCGGACTGTACGGTAAGTGTTACTGGTTGGATTCACAGGAGTATGAGCGGGCTTGCTCGTCGATCTTCTGATCGCTCAATACCCGGGTGGCCGTTACGTTTAGCAGAACGCTTGCGGCTTGTGGGTGTTTGATATGATCATCACATGCTGCCGGCGTATTGACGAGTCTTTAGAGTCCTACACAGAGGTTTCCTGGCTCAAGCGAAACGAAATAGGAGCGCATATGAGATATGTGCGGGACCGAGAATAATGCGTGTATGTGATGCCGTATTCTATTCTCGCGATGAATGTATCGAATGGTTATATGCGATATAACCTAGTTATCGAATCGAGGGTTGATTCGATAAGCCGATACTTTGAATATTAGTCGGTTATATGCGATATGACCGGGTCGTTAAATGAAGTATTGATTTAATGATTTAATGCATAATTATATATTTGATATATTACTTTGCATTAACTAGTATCGGTTCACTTTTAAATGGTTTTCTCACTTGGATTGTGCACATTGTATATGTGATATACTTTTGTACACAAGTTTGTATCATGTTTGATGATACATGCTCACTAGGGTTTGTGTAAAGATTAAATCATGGTTGTGAAATGGTTAGGGTTTTCCTTTTGTTTTCTTATTCATTTATTTATCTATTTAATCTTTTTGGAAAAATATTTAGCATAAAGAAAAATGGTGGCTTTCTTTGGAAGCATATTGAAGCTTCATGATGCTTTGACTAAGTCACCATTTTGTCTCATGCTTAACCCTAACCATTCCCACTAACCATGATTTATTCTCTACACTTGACCATGGTTTGGTTATGATAAGTATTCTTTTAATTTTATTTTTGGATTTAACTTATCATAACATTTTTCTTCTTTTTCTTCTTCATCTTCAACATGAAGAAACCTTGGACCATCAATGGTGATTGATGAAAAAGAGTGAGAAATCCAATTCTAAAGTCTACCCACTTCCTATTTCTTAATCCTCTACCTCTTGCCAAGTAGTAGAGTGTGTTTTCTTCACAAGTTTCATGACTTGGTGAAGTGGGAGCTTGATCTAGTGATGCCTCGACGTAGATCATCTTCGGCATCGACATCGACGACCTAGCCCACCCATTTCTCCGACGAAGCCGACGCAAGAGTCCGGGATCCGATTTGGACAGCGGAGGGACATCATTGCGGAGCTATGGAGGTGGAGCACTGGATCTACAAAGGTTGTATTTCCGTACTCTCAGTTAAAGTAGTTAACTAGTTGCTTTGTCGCCTAAACTTCTAGCCAACGATCCGTATTAGGGTTTCTCGGCACCGTATTTTAAAAAATTGGCATGGTTGATGCCTTGTGAGACCTCTTGAGAGTGCCTAGGAACCCTACAGTGGTATCAGAGCCTAGCTAGAGCCTTAGGCGAAGTCTAGACGATGTTTGAAACCCGATCGAACCCGAAACCCTAAGTTTTACATGCTCTCTGGACTTTTTCTAAAAAATGGGATTTTTCAACATTAAAATGCTTAAAAAATTCAGCAGGGAATTATAAGAATTACGGTGCAAAATTTAATTCATGAACAGTGCAAACGGCGGCGGAACCGCGGCAGAAGCCTGCCTTCCGCGGCGGTTCCGCGGCAAGATGATGACGTCATACTCCCCTTTTTGCACAGTAATTCCTATTTCATTATGCGGAGTTTTCTGGGAATTTTTAATTTGACTCAAGAGTTGAGTATTCTGGGGCTGCTTTGGGAATCGATGATTCGATCGGATTATCAAATTTTGTCTGTGTGGCTTTCCGGATATTTTAGAGTATGTTAAAAAGTTCGACCGGATATAAATACCCAATTTTTCCCCTGTCGGGAAATTTCCAAGTGTTGGATTTTTCCGTAGTTTAACGACGTTCTAAGTAGTGCAAGTAACGCGATGGTCCCTCTAGAAGACAACAAATCTTAACTCGATTATGTGACCGTCTTGAACTGCCCTTTGAACCTTCGGGTTTGGGGCAGTACGGCGTGCCACATGTGAGGCGTTGGCTTGACCCTTCTACGGCTGGACCGTTGGTACTGAGGCACGAACTGAATGTTTTTAGACTTATTTCATGTGATGAGCTGTTTCGGGAAAACTTGGGTGTTCGCTTGTTCGATCGGAAAGTTTAACATTTTCTATTTATCCGGAATGTGATACAATAATTGGAATTCACAAAAAGTTATGAGATAACTGAATGAATGTTATAAACATAGCACTTTAGTCTCACTTGATCGGTTGCCACGGAATTTTGATGTGATCAAAAGTCCGTCGCAATCACGTAGCGTACGCGGATACTCGCCGGGAAAACTTAATAGACAGCCTCACTCCATAGCCCCGACCAAGTGACTGTAGGAGAACCCCGTCGCTGAAAGCATCCGTTCGGGTGCTCGCGGTAGCGGTGTTCCGCCTTGGTGCACTTCGTCGACGGTATCGGGGGTGCAGCCGTCTACTGAAGTTTGCGACGAGCATTCGATCAGGACGTCGGGAATCTTGTTGAATTACCCGACTTGATATTGAAAAGTGCTTTCGAATTTGAGACTAAAATGCGGGGTTGATAATTGTTAGGCATGCGATGTCTAAGGAATTCATTTGATTAGGCATGCGATGTCTATGGAGGTTGCGGATTCCAACTATTGTAGTTTTACACTTTATTTTCTGTGACCGTAAGTGTAATATGTGATATCGCCGGTTTCGTTGCTATATGTCAACGACAATTGGGATGGACATATTTACTTACGTTGATGACATGTGATGTTATGTGTTGCTAGATATGTTATATTGGATCGTCGTGTTTGAATAGCCGGGGGTTTTTATGTGAGATGAGTGTTTTTCATTTTCATTCATGTAAAAACTTGTATGTAATATTCTTTTATTGGGGCACTTCCAGGTTGCGGAAGATGTCACCATTTGTATATTATTTACTTTTCCGCACTAGGATAGACCCAAGGAAGGGAGCACAAGTAACCGGGTTCTGGAGTCCAGTGGGAGACCAACTCGAGGAGTCGAGTCCGGGTCTCCTAACTCTAGAATTGGTAGGGTTGCTTGCCGCTCTCGTAAGGGTCTAGGGGTGTGGGTTTGGCTATTCATCACGACCGTGGAATCCGTGTTTTATACTGGCTCGTATTGAAAACACGGACGTCCTAGTATATCCAATATTTCATATGATTCTTCTGCTGCGATATCTGTGATGTGATCATGTGATATGTTCTGTGATGGATACTTTATACAGTATATATGATATATTATATAGGCGTTACTTATGTTTTACACCCGCGCTAGCCCTGCCCCGCTCTGCCGTTAGTTACCTAACCTAACGGTGCACGAGGGGACATCGAGGCGAATGCGGATGGCATAAGTGTACGTCGTATTTATCTGTGATGTTTAGGTACTTAAATGATGGGACTTCATTAATGAGATTAATGAAATAAAAGAAACCTAAGATGTTGTAGAATCGAATTTCAAAATAAAACAGGTAGCTACAGTTCTTGCTTTGCACAGAGGTATATGTGATATATCCTGCACCTTATTTGATGAGGAAAGGACCGAGATCCCTTCACCGGGAGTGACTCCTTTAGCAATAACTGGCAGATGCTACACACTCGGTTTGTCTTTTGATTGCTTTTAAGAGTTTTTTGCTTTGCAAAGTGATATATATGATATATCCCGCACCTCATTCGACGAGGAAAGGACCGACGATCCCTTCACCGGGAGTGACTCCTTTAGCAAAACTAGAAAAGCCTCAAAAGCACTCCATTTTTAAATCATTTGATTCTACAACGATATCAAGTTCATTACGCAATAGGTTTTCAGAAAAACCTGTCGTAGCCCTCCGTCATTTCAGATAAGTTGTATATAGTATTCGTGCTGCATTTGTTGGCTTTCGTCAAGGTGCAGTGTGCGGTAGCATATGCTGCTTATCTGCTGCATACGATGCGATTGGATTAGGGTAGTCGTGCGGCTTTGTTGGCTTTCGTCAAGGGTCGTGCGGGTGGGTTTAATTCAATCAAGAAATGTACGGGTTGAACTTGACTAGCGGGCTATGGTTTGTTGGCTTTCGTCAAGGTCATAGCACGTTAGGGGCAAAATGTTATCGGGAATTTCAAGTGTTGAAATTTGCAATGAGATTGCATACCTTCTATGAGATAGTTGGATCCCGATACCCGCTGCGAGTAAGAGTTACTCCTGGGAGAGTTTTACACATTACAATTAGCCGATCAAGTAGGTGTCTAGAAAGGTGTCAACGAAGTTACGCCTCTGGGAAAACGAGGTTTACATTAATTAGGTTCGTGTGAAAGCACGGGGGACCTCCCTCAAAGTACCGACACTGGCCTGGCTGAAAGATTGGCGAACTTGTAGTGTGTAATTAATCCCGGCTAGTCTTTCCTTTTAGGGTTTGAAGGAAGATTTGATAAAAAGCAGTGGGAGCCATCCTGATTAGATAAAATAAAAACCAATCTATTCTTGCTAGAGCGCACGCTGAGTGTTTTCTTCTCTCTCTCTCCAGGTAGCGACCATATCATGCCTTAATCAAGATAATAATACGGATTATTGACCGAACCCTCTTGTTATACTGAGCTGGGGAACGTTGGTCCCGCTCCACCTTATAATTGTTATAAGACAGAGCAGGAAATTGCGGAATACCAGAATTCCTATGCCGCCCAAACGAAGAAAGTGCATATGATGCATCATCTTCGGGTGTGTTCATTATAAAGAATTGTTTCTTTGTATCCTCTACGTCCTGGGTATGTAATACCAGATCAGGATCCCAGATATGTAATATGTTACATAGGGCTACAGAAAGGTAGAGAACTGAGATCGGGTGATAAGTTTCATGAGGCAGAAAACGGGGCAAGAGTTGCAGCCAAGTCTGTTGGTCACTGTCACCCTGTATTACCAATACATTGATTCTGAATGAATGTTATTAGATACCGAACCTGATATACAAAATCATATCAGTCTCTTTATCAGTAAAGAAATGATAAAATTTTGTATTGTTGGATAATGTTTTGAACATTTCCTATATCAAAAGTTGATCGGTTCAGGCACGTTATCTAAAAGCATTAATGTTCTAAATCAAACTACAGTTCTTAGTATATGGATCACACACAAGAGGAAGAGTTCAGAAATGAACGAATCCTTCTTGAGGCATTGTAGACAAGGTCATATAAATGCGACCCGACTAGCTGAAGTTACATGAAGATGCATATTTAAATCAGTTTGAATCTACATCTTGTGTAACATGCCAGTCATGTCACAAAGATATAATGACACCAGCTCTGTTTATTAGAAACAGAGAAAGAGTTAGTGAACTCTTGGGATGATACATGTTGATGTATAAAAGTCCCCTGTCTACACATGCCAAGGCCGGTTCTTTATACTTCATTACATTCTCTGATGATCTCTCAAGATTCAGACCTATGTTCCTGTTGAAACACAAGTCCGAACCTTTTGAGATATTCACAGAATATAAGTTAGAAGTAGAGAACCAATAACAGGTATAAGTATTATGTCCTTTGATGAGATCGAGGAGGAGAATACTTGAGCACGCAAATCCTGGATTATTCTAAAAGAGAATGAGATTCTCTCTCAGCATTACTCCTCCGTATACACCATGGCACGATGGTATATCGGGGCGGAGCAATCACACCCTATATGATATGGTGTGCTCTATGATGAGTACTACTGAGTTACCTATTTCCTTTTGGGAGTTATGCGCTTGAGAAGCTGCATACCTATTGAATAGGGTTCAAATCAAATCAGTTGCCTACCACTTCATATGTGATATGGAAAGGGAAGAGCCCATATCTTAAGTTAGTTAAGATTTGGGGTTGTCCGGCCTATGTCTGAAAAGCAAAATCCGGACAAGCTCGAGGCAAGATCTGTTGTGTAGAACTGGAAATGTTCCAGCTATACAAACTACAGCAGATGATTTGGTACAACCAAAGGATTCAGTAGAAACCAACGAACCTCAGCCTCTCCGCCGATCTAGTATGGTTCCTCACCCACCTGAGAGATACTTCGGTTTCTCTATGACAGTGGGAGCGAGGATTGCATCATGAGATGATGACCCAACTAGTTTCGAGCTGGCCATCAGAAGTGGGACTCTGTAAGAATGGCTGGATGCTTAGTGATCTGAGATGGAATCCATATACACCAACATAGTATGGACTTTAATTGCTATATCTGAAGGGTTAAATCCCCATCAGGAGCAAGTATATCTTGAGAAGATTACTTGGTGTACATGGAAAAGTTGATACTTTCAAAGCTAGACTTGTTAAAGCTTTTCGTCATCGACCAGGCGTGGATAATGATAAAACCTTTTCAAGTGGCTATGCTTAAGTCCATCCAGATCCTACTTGCCACGGCTGCATACCATGACTACGATATCTGGCGGTTGGGTGCCATGACTGCTTTTCTAAATGATGTTTTAGAAGAGTGCGTCTATAAGTACACAGCCAGAGGGCTTCGTAGACAGTGGGAGCAGCGAAAACGTGTACAAGATGCTTTATAGGATAAAGCAGGTATCGCGGAGTTGGAACATCTGTTTTGATGTATTAGTCAAAGAGTTTGACATCATCAAAATGGGAGATGAACCTTGTATATACAAAAAGGTAGTAGGGAGTATGGTGGTGATCCTCGTAGAGTATGTAGATGACATACTCTTGATAGGGAAGGAGTTTCCTATACTACGCTCGGTCAATCTCCGATTATCACAAGGATTCTCCATATAGGATCAAAGTGATACCTACTAAATCCTGGATTTTGGATCTATGAGATAGATCTAATTGGATGTTAGGAATCTCACTAGTAGTAGTGAGATGGTATCAATCGATCCTGGGGAGAATCACTGGAAGTGTTCCAGGGTGATAAAGACGACTGAATGTCAGTCACAGGAATTGTATTTACCCTCAGTAAAGGGACGGTATGTTGGAAGAGTTCCAAGCTAGATACCGTGGCATACTAGACGATAAAGGCAGGATACATCGCTACTTAAGATGCTACCAAGGAGGCTGTTTGGGTGTATATTGGTTCATGAGATGAACTATGTTCCTACCATTGTGAGACAATGGAGTTGTGGCTTATGCCAAGGAACATCGGTCCCATCAGTGATCCAGACATATTCTAAGGCAGTATCACCTGATCATGGAGATGGTTGATCTCCAGGGTGATCGAGGTTAGGAGAGTAGACTCAGAGGACAACACGGCGGATCCACTCACGAAGGCCTATTCCCAGAGAGAGATTTTTATGGGATGGTTGAGTATGAGATACTGCAACCACTGCTACAGATGGCCCTAGTGCAAGTGGGAGATTGTTAGTTATATGTATGCCCTAGAGGCCATTACTGTACATAGGATGTATATTGTAGTGGATGCTGGGACATATATAGGGAGGACTTTCTTGCTCGACATGATAGTATGCTATCTGGTTGCTCTTTACCTTAACGTGTATACTGATTGTCTCTCTGTTACATGTTGGTAAAGCCCTTAGGATGTGTACTTGACTACCTGGACTATGATGCAGATCATACTAGTGGGGACAGATAGTCTATAAGTACATCCTTCAAAGTCCCTAGTCGTGGGTGTATCGAGACGGGGCATCGATATACCAGAGTAGACTAGCGTATACTTTCTCGACCCATACAGATGGGCGATGGATGATCCCATATCCATTGGTGTTTGACATCAGAGATGATATGCGGGTGCTCAGTGGAGACTGGGTACACTGGACGGACTCGCCAAGAACTCCCAGATGGTATTATACCTTACGTCAGATGGCAGTTCTCTGGTGACACTGGTACAGAGTAGTCTGTTGACCCGAGATCGTCATAGAGTCTTGTATGGTTCCCACTGTGCTTTGATTTCCATCTTACCACGTCCAAGAGGGCATGCAAAACGGTGGTTTTTGGGTACAGTCCCGAATCACATGGAGGCAATGAGCGATAGGAGGGGATTCGTCTCTCCCGGTAGAGGGAGTTGATGTTGCGCTGTGTTCGATTGGCTATAACAGGAAATCCCTGGCCAGGGTTGCTGAGATTTACTGGTAAGTGTTACCAGTAGTTTCTCGAATTGTTATAGACCTCATATCGACACGACTTATCGAGCTATTGGGGTCTGACGTTTTCCACCCCTAGGCGAGATATGCGACATATCAGACGATCAGACCGGACTGTACGGTAAGTGTTACTGGTTGGATTCACAGGAGTATGAGCGGGCTTGCTCGTCAATCTTCTGATCGCTCAATACCCGGGTGGCCGTTACGTTTAGCAGACCGCTTGCGGCTTGTGGGTGTTTGATATGATCATCACCTGCTGCCGGCGTATTGACGAGTCTTTAGAGTCCTACACAGAGGTTTCCTGGCTCAAGCGAAACGAAATAGGAGTGCATATGAGATATGTGCGGGACCGAGAATAATGCGTGTATGTGATGCCGTATTCTATTCTCGCGATGAATGTATCGAATGGTTATATGCGATATAACCTAGTTATCGAATCGAGGGTTGATTCGATAAGCCGATACATTGAATATTAGTCGGTTATATGCGATATGACCGGGTCGTTAAATCAATGTTGATTTAATGATTTAATGCATAATTATATATTTTATATATTACTTTGCATTAACTAGTATCGGTTCACTTTTAAATGGTTTTCTCACTTGGATTGTGCACATTGTATATGTGATATACTTTTGTACACAAGTTTGTATCATGTTTGATGATACATGCTCACTAGGGTTTGTGTAAAGATTAAATCATGGTTGTGAAATGGTTAGGGTTTTCCTTTTGTTTTCTTATTCATTTATTTATCTATTTAATCTTTTTGGAAAAATATTTAGCATAAAGAAAAATGGTGGCTTTCTTTGGAAGCATATTGAAGCTTCATGATGCTTTGACTAAGTCACCATTTTGTCTCATGCTTAACCCTAACAATTCCCACTAACCATGATCTATTCTCTACACTTGACCATGGTTTGGTTATGATAAGTAATCTTTTAATTTTCTTTTTGGATTTAACTTATCATAATATATTTCTTCTTTTCTTCTTCATCTTCAACATGAAGAAACCTTGGACCATCAATGGTGATTGATGAAAAAGAGTGAGAAATCCAATTCTAAAGTCTACCCACTTCCTATTTCTTCATCCTCTACCTCTTGCCAAGTAGTAGAGTGTGTTTTCTTCACAAGTTTCATGACTTGGTGAAGTGGGAGATTGATCTAGTGATGCCTCGACGTAGATCATCTTCGGCATCGACATCGACGACCTAGCCCACCCATTTCTCCGACGAAGCCGACGCAAGAGTCCGGGATCCGATTTGGACAGCGGAGGGACATCATTGTGGAGCTATGGAGGTGGAGCACCGGATCTACAAAGGTTGTATTTCCGTACTCTTAGTTAAAGTAGTTAACTAGTTGCTTTGTCGCCTAAACTTCTAGCCAACGATCCGTATTAGGGTTTCTCGGCACCGTATTTTAAAAAATTGGCATGGTTGATGCCTTGTGAGATCTCTTGAGAGTGCCTAGGAACCCTACAATCACAACAGGGGTTGTATAGCCTCTACTAACCTCAATTACCCTTCACTAATCAAGATTTCATCACAACTCTAACTAGGAATTTCAATGTTCACTAAACCGCACTAAATCACAACTAAACACATATGGATACCAAAGTGAATGAAATACAAAGCTAATGGCAATGAAAGTACCTCATTTGGCAACTCAAGAAAATTCTTGAGTTGCCCCAAGTGTCCAAAATCCGATTTTTCTTTGTCCAACGTGTAGCGAGTGAGCTTGTGCATATATTTTGTGAAGTGGAGATGATGTTTTGGGGTTATTTTGATGATGTTTTGAAGGTTTGGAGAAGGTGGGAGAGCGGAGGCAGCCATGGGAGAAAGAAGAGGTGAGAATTATGAGAAAAGAGTGAAGAGATGAAGAGAATGACCCAAGGTTTGACCCCTCACCCTCTCTCTCTCTTGCCCATACCTAATATTCTAATCCCTTATCTTTTTCTTTTATATTCTCTTTTAAAAATTAAAACCATGCACATAAATCCCAAATGAAACTATGGTTATAAAATGTAACACAAGTGTAAAATACGACACGGTGCATGTCATGTGCACAAAACAAGCTTATTGCGCGATTAGCGATATTTAATCATGATTAGCATTAAAATATCTTTTAATGAATCATAAAATCTTATTATTTGCATAAATCACATAAAGCACCTTCATTTCAGTAATTTCCATAATTTTCCAAAATTTTCCCAATTTATCGGTATTTAATTATATCGCTTTATTAAAATATTCAATATAATATTATTAAATTATAAAAATCCCCAAAAATAATATTATATTTTTCTGAAATGTTACATCCTTTCGCTGCGATCGTGAGCTCCGGACTCTAGACAGGCTCTGATGAAGAAACGGACATGCTTGCTTCGAAGTTTTCGAGGCCGAAGATGATCTACGTCGAGGAGACATTAACCCAAGCTATCTCTTCACTAACTATGGAATTAGTGAAGTAAACACCCTATACTAAATGGCAAGTAGTAGAGAATGATGAAGTAGGTAGTGGGCTCACTTTAGATTTGATTTTCTCACACTTTTTCTCATACCTCCATTGAAGCTAGAAAGCTTTGAGGAGGAAGAAGAAGAAGAAGAATGAACTCGTCATATGAATTATTTTTTTTTTAGGTTAGAAACGCAACCAAGGATTAAGCATGTCATGCTTAACCCTTGTAGAGACTTAACCATGAGCTATAGTTAAAGGTTAGGTCAAGAAATATCTTAAGGTAGACAAAGAAAATGGACAAAGTCAAAGATGCTTAGAAGCTTCTACAAGCTTTCAACAAATATCAACCACGACAATTATCCATAATATTTGAATAACTTAATGATAAATATAAACCCTAATCTTAACCCTAGCATGGTTCAAGTCTTATTAACCCTAGTTGCATTTGTAACCTAGCATGATACATTTAACATATATCACATATATATCAATGTATCCAAAGTGAGAAAAGAAATCATTAGTGGGCTAATACTAGTTAATGTAATATAATATATCAAATATATATATAATTATACATTAAATTATTAAATCAACAATTGATTTAATAATCCGGCTATATTACATATAACCGACTAATATCATATGTAACAGCTTATCGAATCAACACTTGATCCGATAATCCGGTTATATCATATATAACCGACCGATATCTCATATCGCGAGAATAGAATACGGTATCTCATATCGTATCAATCTCGGTCCCGCACATATCACATGTGTGCTCCTACTCCATTTCGCTTGAGCCATGAAACCCCTGTGTAGGACTCTAAAGACTCGTCAATACGCCGGCAGTAGATGATGGTCATATCAAACACCCACAAACCGCAAGCGGTCTGCTAAACGTATCGATCACCTGGGTATTGAGCGATCAGAAGATCAACAAGCAATCTTGCTCGTACTCCTGCGAATCCAATCAGTAACACTATCGTACAGTCCGGTCTCTTCATCTGATATGTCGCATATCTCGTCTAGGGGTGGTAAACGTCAGACCCTAGTAACTCGATAAGTCATGTAGATATGAGGCTCATAAAGGGCCGAGAAACTATTGATAACACTTACCAGTATATCTCTAAAGCAGCCTTGGCCAAGGACTTCATGTTATAGCCAATCGAGCACAGCGCAACATCAACTCCCAATACTGGGAGAGAAGAAACCCCTCCTATCGCTCATTGCCTCCATGTGACTCGGGACTGTACGCAAAAGCCACCATTTTGCACGTTCTCTTAAACGTGGTAAGGTGGAAATCAAAGCACTGTGGGAATCACACAAGACTCTATGACGATCTCGGGTCTACAGAAAAACCTGTACCAGTGTCACCAGAGAACTGCCATCTGACGTTAGGTATAATACCATCTTGGAGTTCTTGGCGAATCCGTCCAGTGTAACCAGTCTCCACTGAGCACCCGTATACTGTCACGACCCGAAATAGTATGTGACTGGCCCTTGAATCATATGAAGTCTATACGACCTCATCTAATTCAAGTAAGCCAAAAGCCCAGAAATCTAAAACCATTTTAAGGAAGAAGTAAAGAAAACTAGTTTTGAAATAAGTGTTTTTAAATAACATAAGCCGAATATGCATTTGAAAAATCCGAAGTCTTTTCTGAAAATTTCGGCAGAGTTTCCTTTGTAAATACTGGCCCCGAACGGGGTACAACATGAATAATATATGCACAATGATAAAAGGCATCCCCAAGTGGGAGATAGCTCTTCGTCAATCGATGGTCACAACCACGCAAGCAATATAATATACAACGCCGAAGAGCGAGGATCAAAACTCAAAAGGAAACTCAAAATCAACAAGAAAACCATAATACTACAACGCGCGGCTCTAAGGTCAAAATAATACACAACTGGTTTTCTAAGTCTGAAATAAATATACAAGTATGGTTGATGGAATTTTCCTAGATACAACTGAAAATAAATAAATATAATGGTGGTCACGATACAAGTGAACCTACCTACCAAAACAATCACCCAAAAAGGAAGCAGTGTGCCAGAAACCGCAATGAAACCTGTACGGCAATACCTACAAGAAATGTGGCAAATGGGGGTGAGTTGCCAACTCATGAGTTGAAAACATCACAGAGCAGAAATCTTATGTATGACTCAATCCTAGGTCAAACGATCACTAATAATATATATCTTCAATATGATAAAGTTTGAAGCATGATAAGGTGGCAAGGGTAAACATCTGTACATAAGTGTAATACCAAGTGCTCGTATCAGTGCCTCAGGTAGCAACATATCATAAATATGAGGTATGATCAATGTAATCAACATGAATCATTGTCAACTATATCACGAAGTCTATAAGTATATGGATATCATCCAACTATGTAATCAATGTCTTTATGCATGTGGATCTCATCCACGTGTCAACCAATAACACAAAAATCATGCATGTAAATATCATAAAGCATATGAATGGAAGTATGAGGATATAAATCAACGTGTGTCCCTCGCGACACATCAAAATCATGGAACCTGAGTGTCCAGCATCGACACTCGAAAACATCATGAAACCTGTGCACAGCATCGGCACGTAAATCCTCATATATATAGGGCTCCGTCAGTCCGGATCAGCCCACGGGCTCCGTCAGTCCGGATCGGCCCGTATCATCTCTCAACTCCGGTCGGTATCCTCCGGATATCCGCCGAGCTTAAATACAATCACCGGTAGGTAGTAGTCCCTCTGCCAGGCTCATCGTCTGTATACACAGCATCCTTTTCTTTCCCCGGGATACCATACCGGGTGCACCATGTACCCGCAATCGACCTCATCCAGCTCCTCGAATCGGGTTTCACATGTCACACGTCTCAGAACCGATAAAACGCATGGTGGACGCACTGAAATATCATATCAAGAGAAACCGGGTTTTTAAACAATGCATACTTTCTTTTAAAATGACCACGGTTCTCAAATCCAGAAATCTCATGAAAACGGTATATCTTAATGCGTAAATTATAAAGCATGATGTATGCGACATATGATAGAAATGTAAGCATATCCTTATATCATGCAACATAAAACAGTAATATGCACAAATCGAGGGGAAAACCGCTCTTTTAAATGAATCCAGTTTTAAAATATATCTTGCGGTTCCGAAATCTCAAAAATAAAACCAGAATCATCTATGTATGTGAAAATACGTATGTACGCAACTATAGGTGTACAATATGTGTGTACGCAAGTATGAGTGTATAATATTTCTGTGCGCCAATATAGATGTACAAGTAAGTATATACGCAAGTATGAGTGTATAATATACCTGTGTGCCAATATAGATATATAAGTAGGTATATACGCAAGTATCAGTGTACAATATGTCTGTATGCCAATATAGATATATAAGTAGGTATATACGCAAGTATGAGTGTACAATATGCTTGTGTGCCAATATGGATGTACAAGTAGGTATATACGCAAGTATGAGTGTACAATATGCCTGTGCGCCAAAATGGATGTACAAGTAGGTATATATGCAAGTATGAGTGTACAATATGCATGTGCGCCAATATGGATGTACAAGTAGGTATATAGGCAAGTATGAGTGAACAATATGCCTGTGCGCCAATATGGATGTACAGGTAGGTATATACGCAAGTATAAGTGTACAATATGCCTGTGCGCCAATATGGATGTACAAGTAGTATATACGCAAGTTTAAGTGTACAATATATATGTATGCCAGTATGTCATACAAGGAGTCATATCCTGATGCAACAATCCTACTGTGTAGTGACATAGCAATTATCGATGAAGTGTGTGAGCCGGCAAGAAGGTGTATGTGGAACATTCGCATCATCGATAATGGTGCTGGTGTCCTGACAGCATGGGTTTAATATACAATAAACAAATTTATACATGCAATGCGAAGCGAATAGCAAGAATATGCGGAAATCGAATAGTAAACGCAACAGTGAAGAATCTACATCAATATGTAAATGTCATGCAGTTTTGACATTTGAAATAAGACGAATCGTGGTGTTTAGAAAAATAAGGGCTACGGTGTTTTTAAGAAAAGGTGTGTCTTTTGAAAATATCCGTAGAATCGCTTGGCCTGTCTTTAAAATACTCATGATTCGTTAGTTTTGAAAAGGGTATGACTCGGGTCTAGTCTAAAATCTACTAAGTAAACTACAGATCTAACTATCAAGCTAATCGAAAGGGTGTGTAAACCACCTAAATCCGAGTCGATATATATATATATATATATATATATATATATATATATATATAATAGTTGGTGATCCCGCCTCAATAGTATCACATACGATACAATATACAATATGACATTCTCGAGTCAAGAGTGCGGATCTATCATCAATATATAGCTCGTACGTAAATCCGTCGTACGATATCCCAAATCTGGTTACGGGTCGAATCTCACATTTATCTCATCAATTATCTGCTAGCCTTATCATCATATCTCATGAACTGGGTACTCATCTAAGTCTAGTACAAACTGATACCATCATCATATATATAAATGCGTGTGTAAAACACACATCCAAAGGCCCGCTAAAATCTAAAGGCTGTATCTCCTAACACGAACCACATCATATTACCGATCTCAAGGCACCATGCCCAATCTCATCGACTTATCTCCAAATATCATCCACTATCCACATCATCCAAGTGTAGGTATACGTGTATATATATATACATCGTCCCATACCTATGTGTGTGTGTGTGTGTCTGTGTGTGTGTGTATATATATACGTGTCCCCATATACGCACAAGTATAATAAAGTAAGCATGTGTGTGCATGTGGGTGTAAACCTATTCTAGGGTTCGCGACTAAGAAGCTAAACCAAGTTACTTCTAACTACCCTAAACTAAACCATGAACACAAAATCATATCTTGATAATCATCCACGTAACATAGAACACATATATAACTATATATATAAGCTATACTACGAACTGCGGAGGTGCTATACGCCATCCACCCGACTTCCCCCATAGATATAATCTACTCACCTTGCTCCTCGCTTTCCGTTGCCGACGTCGCTATGCGCTTGCTTGTCGTCTTAAAGTCTTCATGGGGGTATCTACACATCATAACGTATCGTGCCGCATTAAAATCCAAACAAAACGATACGCTAAAGGCCGATAGGTTAGAACCTATTTACTACGCTTTCAAAACCACCAAATAACACTCGATTTCTACATACAAACGTTAAGTGATTGAATACAACACAAATTACAAAAATCCAGAATTCAAAATACGTAAAACGAAGCCCCGAATCAAAACAACAACTCTTGAAAATGGTCCCAGATTTTACCGTAGGTCAAATCAGCCAATTTTACATATGCCAAGGGTCTAGTTTACTGATGAAGGAACCACAAAACAAACACGAGACATATTGGCCCAGGTCTGGCCGCATATTTCGAACAGAAAGAATATTTCTGCGGCCAAAGGGTGGAGTGAGGGGCTGGGGTCTTGGGGTTAGCTTCCTAGGTGCATGCACACTCCTCTATACTTGCTAAATAATTTTCAGAGACTCTGGGTGATAGCAGATTTCATTTTACACTAGCAGAATCCACAATTCCTCCGATATCGGGGTTTTAGGTTCGCTGATAGGGGTTCTAGTCTCCGGTTTAGGTCTCCCATCAATCACCACAGGGGTTGTATAGGCTCTACTAACTTTAATTACACATCACAACCGAAGAATTCCATAAAGCCTAACTAGAATTTCCCAAGTCTCACTAAACGACACCAAATCGGTTCTAAACAAACATGGATGTAAAAGCAATGGAAATAGTAGGCTAATAGTTAAGAGAATACCTGATTTGGCAACTCAAGAAAATTCTTGAGTTGCCCAAAATGCAAGCTTTCTTGGTCCAAAGTGTAGCTAGTGAGCTCATGCACATTTTTAATGAAGTGGGTATTGAGTTTTGAGGTGTTTTTGGTGATGAAGTGGGGTGTTTGAGGAGGGAGTAGGTGGAGGGCAGCAGCAATGGTGAGAGAGGTGATGAAAAGGATGGAAAAAAATGAAGAGGGAGACAAGGACCATGACTTAGGTTTGACCCCTCACTCTCTCACTTTCCCATGCTTTAATTCTTTATTCATTTTCTTTTCTTGTCTTTTCCTTTTCTGTTCTCAAAAAACCAAATCCATGAATGAAACATGAAGAGAAAACCATGTAGGAAAATGTAACACAAGTGTAAAAATGATATGGTGCATGTTTTGCATAAAACAAGCTTAATGCGCGATTAGCGATATTCAATCGCGATTAGCACTAAATAGCATATAATTAATCATAAAAACTTATAATTTGCATAATTCACATAAAACACCCTCTTTTTAGCAATTTCCATAATTTTCCAAATTTTTCCCCAAATTATCGGTATTTAATTATACCGCCTTATTAAAATATTCAATATTTTATTTTTTAATTATAAAAATACCCAAAAATAATATTTTATTTTTTTGAAATGTTACAATCTTCCCCCCTTAAAGAAATTCGGTCCCCGAATTTAAATTTAAACCCCTCAATAGTAGAACATTTGAGTAAAAAGTCCAAGTCGTCGGGGCTCCGAAATTATCAATACATAAAACGCATCATAGCGCAATACATGCGCATGAACAATAAGCAGATAACTCAAAATCTAAACTTCGCAATTTAAGTCCACGGTAGCGCCCCGGCCGTCTAACAGACGCCAAATGCGGAACAAAAAACTTTCTACAACTGGCGCTATCGCGTACGATAACCCGGATCTGCCATTAAAGATAAACTAACATATTGTAAAGAGGGTAGAATTGTTATACCGAACGATCCGAGTCCTTCGGTCTTTAACCATCATCCCACGCTTTGTTGCGGCGTCTTTAATCTTCTGAAACTCCAGTCTCGTCGTCCAGGTGGCTCCACGTCGACGGATCATTAAACGGGCTCCCGCCTCTGAACCGAGGCAACTCGATCGTCAAGTTGGCTAAAAGAGACGACCAAGATGATGTAGAGAATGAGTAGAACACTTTGTCTCGTTACGTCCAAAGCTATGGACGAACGGTTAATGAAGTTTCCTTTTGGAATCGGGTGAAATGAGAAATGAGGCTTATCTAATTTCCATGAGTCCAAAACATATATCTTTTCAAAACTACAACCATCCCTCTATCAAGTGTGGGGGCCAGCCATATAAAGAGGAAGGGGTGAGTGTAGGAGCAAGAGGGGTGACCACAACAATGAAGCTTATCATAACACCTTGTATGAACACATTAAAAGCAAACCAATGAACGCAAACCTAGTCACCTTTGCATTAAATGAATCATTAAATGCACTAATGAGTCACTTAACACCTCACCATCCTAGTCATCATCTAGAAGCTTCCACACCCATCTCAAGAAAAGATAAATCCGTATTTAACCGAATGTTAAATACGGCTGATAGAAACTGGAAACTGGAAACTTCAAAAAGCGATCCTGAAACGAATTTCAGGATAACCCCGTATCAGTATAAATATACCCGCATTTGTATTACGACCGAATACAAATATATCTGAGACAAAGATATTATATCTACACGGTATAATTCTCGGATCCGGCTTAAACCAAAACCGACCAGTATTATCTGCCCGAAAAATGACACGTGCGAAAACGCACGTGCATTTTCCGAACCTTGCCATAAACCCATACGGCCTCTACAACGTTTCGCCCAAACTTAGGAAAGTGTCTGTGGGGGACTCTAATGACTCATCAACACACTGGAACAGGGTATAACCACTAGAACGTCAGAGGTACAAGCTATACGTAACGGTTGCCTATGTATTGATTGGAAGGGAAGCTGACGAGCGAACTCATCTCTAAACCCTAATAAGCCTGACAGTGACAATATATATACAGTCCGGTCCGTTCGTCTATGAGTATCGCATATCTGCCTAGAGGGCTGGTAACGTCAGACCCCCATTAGCGGTATAAGTCGTGTCAGAGAGTGGCCCAGAACACCCTGAGATACTACTGGAGTACCTACCAGTAAATCTCCTACCTCGGCCGAGGGCTTTGTGTAATGGCTCTCCCAGACACAGCACGATCTCACCCCCAATACCGGGAGAGACGAATCCCCTGCCGATCCACTCACCTGCCTCCATGTGGCTCGGGACTGTACCCAAAAAAGACCTGTTTGCACGACTCCTTTGAGCCATGGTAGGGTAGAAATCAAAGCACAGTGGGAACTCACACGAGACAAATGACGACCACAGGTCGATGAACTAACCTGTACACATGTCACCAGGGAATTGTTATCTGACGCTAGGTATAATACCAACTAGCTGATTCCCGGCATGTCCTGTCCGGTGTACTCATAACCCAATGATAACCTGTATACATCTTAGGTGAACCAACTAACACCAATGGCTTGTGAGACCGGCCATCGCCCCTCATCGGGGTCTCGACTGTATACACTAGTCTACTCTGGAGTATCGATGCCCTGTCTCGAAACTCCCACGACTAGGGACACATTAAGGATGTGCTTACCGACCCCAGCTCCCACGTATATGATCGCCATCATACTGCTGGTAGTCAAGCAAGAATCCTATGGGCTCTATCATCATGCAATAGTGAACTAAAGCATGTATACGATGATAAAGACAAACCAGATAGCATACTATCATCTCGAGTAAGACAGTCATATTAGTATAGTTCCTGCCTCAATCATTGCAATCACGTACCTGCGATCCAATAATTGACTTTGAGGGCACTATCTCCAACAATCTCCCACTTGCACTTAAAGCTAATTATTGCGATGTTGCATACTCACAGCCAGTGTGATACCGAACAACCAACTTCTCTACTAATCAGTTCCACAAAGCTAGTTTGTAAAACTCTTGTGTTCGAGAAATAGCCTCAGTGAGTGGATCCGCCCTGATGTTTCTTTCTATATCTCTCTAAATCTCAAGTTCGCGGAGAAAGCCATCTCCCGAATCGAGTAATACCTGTCTTAGTATATGTCTGGATATCTGATGGGACCTAGTTCATAAATGAACTCCAAATCCAAACTTCTTAGACTGTATCGATAACTGAACCTAATCAGTATCCAGCACCATGCCTCCCACAGTATCCTCTTGGACCACCTGTCCATAATACTGTCCCTTGTCAGCGGGAAAATTATAACTCTGACAATCACTCTGTCATCCATGTCACCTTTGAATCCTGGAATGATAACCGTCTCCCGAAGGAGGCTGCCGTCATCAAATCCATAGAACATGCACTTATGTTCTAAAACTGCTTCCTTATGTTTCTCCAGGATTGGATTAATATAAACTTATCGCAGCTGCTGAAAAAACAATATTTGGTGTGGTACTGTTAGTGTATATGCCCTAGAGGCCATTACTGTATCATACTAGTTTGTATATTACTTAATGGAAGCTTGGGATATTCACCTTGTATAAACAATCTTGCTCAATATAGTAGTATGCTACTTGGTTTGTTTCTACTTCAATGTGTACATGTGCTTATTTTGCGATATCACCTATACGCATTAGTGGAGCCCTTAGGATCTTTGCTTGATTACCAGCGTTGTGATGGCAGTCACACTAGTGGGGGCTGGGTAATCTATAAGCACATCCTTATACAGGTCCCTAGTCGCAGGACTATCGAGACAGGGCATCGATACTCCGGAGTAGACTAGCGTATGCGCTTCTCATCCCAGTGTGGGAGATGGTCTGTCCCACAGCCATCAGTACGTCGTACTGGAGATAGTATACGGGTGCTCGTTAGGTTACGAGTACACTGGACAGGACTCGTCGGGAACTGACAGGTTGGTATTATACCTATCGTCAGTTATCAGTTCCCAGGTGACATGAGTACAGCTTAGTCCGCTGACTTGACACTGGCACTTCGCCTCGAGTGTGTTCCCACTGCACTTTGATCACTACCCTACCACGGCTCAAAGGAGTCGTGCAAACAGGTAGTGGTTGGGTGCAGTCCCGAAGCACTTGGAGGCAGTGACGGTTAGACAGGATTCGTCTCTCCCGGTATTGGGGGTTGACATCGCGCTGTGTCTAGGAGAGCCATTACACAAGTAGTCCCTGGCCAGGGCAAGCGAGATATACTGGTAGGCTTCCAGTGTTATCTCAGGGTGTTTTGGGCTTCACTCCGACATGACTTGTACCGCTATTGGGGGACTGACGTTTTACCGCCCCCTAGGCCCGACATGCGATGTATCAGACGAACAGACCGGACTGTACGGAGAATGTCACATTCAGACTCAGTAGGAGTTCAGATGGGGTTCACCTCGTCAGCCTTCTTGTCGGCATCTACCTGGGGACCGTTACGCACAGCTAGTGCCGCTTGCGGTCTTTGGTTAAACCCACTGTCAGCGTAGTGTCGAGTCTTTAGAGTCCCACACAGAGGGTATTCGCCTCTGGGCAAAACAGAGTAGAGGTCGCATGATTTTGCGACAGGGTTCGTTCTCATCCGCGCACTTGTGCACGTTTGGAGTCCGGACGGATTTTACTGGCTGGCTCTGGTTTGAGCCAGATACTGGTATATGTTTTGGGGTTGCTTTTATATCTTGGTATTCTTGTTCCTCGGAACGAGAATGCAGGTGTGTATGCACAGTTGCTTGAGGCGGAGGATGAGGTATTTCATTAGGGTTTCGGAACGGGTGCGTATGCACAGTTGACAGTCATCATTTTCCAAACCCTAATGGATTTATGGATTATCTATTAATAATAGTAATTAAATGAGAATTATGTTATGGTTGATTTTGTTGACTTGTTGACCATGGTTGAATGTTGACCACCATCATGCTTTGTAAAGATACTCCTTGATTCATGCTTACATTTCATTTAATGAAGCATGATAGTGGTCATTCCAAAACTATCATCAACTATTCTCATTTTGAATTATTATTATTTAGATAATTCTTTTTCTTTTGGCATTATGGTTGCAAGAAAGAAAAAGATAGCTCATTATCTCATTTAGCTTCTCTCTCCTCACTTCATCTTCTTCTTCCTCTAGCAAAAGAGAACCTTTCTCATGTGTTGAGAATCCTTCTCTTTAAAAAGAAAAGCAACCCCTAGTCACTCTCTACTCACTCTAGGATCAAAGGATTAGCAAGCCGGAGATTCTAGTTCTCTCCAAGTTCGAGAAAGAGCCCGAAGGTTGAACCCTCAGGTGGATCCATCTTCGACGGAAGAAGGCGACGAGAAGAGAACCATCAACCTCTACAAGGTTTCAAGAAGAAGGAGTTCAAGTTTAGGTATAACCATCTTCCATAGTAGCTAACTCTCTTTAGCAAGTTTGCTAGTTTAGTTTAGACACGATCCCGACCTTGTTTAGTCCATGTTGCCTCTTGCGATAAAAATTTGTTTTTTGTACCGTTTTCGCCTCCCCGTAAGCACCGGGGGTCGCAACGTAGACTTACAGTGGTATCAGAGCCTAACTAAACTTAAACTAGCTTGGTAGTGAAGTGTAACGAAGTTCGGAACCGAAAAATCGCAAAACCGGAAAAACTAAAACCCTAAGTTTCTGTTGAAATTTTTTTTGCTCTAAATGAAAAACTTTATACTCCGAAAATCGGCTCAGGGTTTTCTGAGAACACCCACCAAAAACGATCCCATGATTC
This sequence comes from Agapanthus africanus, assembly GCA_030015575.1. NCBI lineage: Eukaryota > Viridiplantae > Streptophyta > Magnoliopsida > Asparagales > Amaryllidaceae > Agapanthus > Agapanthus africanus. Next base: position 328,143,418 of record JASDDO010000001.1, on the reverse strand, counting down.
CTTCAAAGCGCCGCCCATCTGCGGCCCCACCTGTTCATCTAGCCGCGGATCCGCCGCCGTTTAGGCACTTCATGAGATCGTGTTTTGTGCAGTGTTCTTCTGGTAGGGTTTTGGGATTTTTCAAATATGTTATATGTGCCCAGATTTTCCAGAACAGAAATTTATTTTTGGGGTCCTATAATTCCGTATTTTTTCCGAACTTCACTGCACTTTGACTATGATGGTTATATCTGTGATGTTTGCATGTATTGAACGTCGGCTAATCGCTATAAGCCGATTGGTCGGGGTTATACATGATCTGTGTTTGATATTGGAATGTGTATATGAATCTGTTGGACTGTCGCGGGTGAATAGCCGGGGTGGATGTGAGATGAGCTTTTGTTTTTCTTTCATTCATTTGTAAATGTAAATTGATGTAATAATATTATTTGTTTGGCCGCACAACCGGGTCGGGGTTGTAGCCGTCATTGTATAATTCTTTTTACTGTTTTTGCTCCTAGGATAGACCCATGGAGGGGTGCACAAACTGCCGAGTACTTGGCGGGTAGTTTGCCGCACCCGTAGGGGTCTTGGGTGGGGTATTTGGCTATTCACCGCGACCGTGTAATCCGCTTTTCGTTGCAGGCTCGAAAGGATTGCGGATTGCTAGTATATCCAATGTATTCATCTGTGATCTGTAATGTCTATCATTGCTTTCTATTTAGGCGTTGCTTATGTTTTACAGCCGCGCTAGCCCAGCCCCCGCTCTGTCGTTAGTTAAGTAACCTAACGAGTGATGACGGGACCCCGTGGCGAATGCGAATGGCATAAGCGTACGTCATATTTTGGTTGTTTTCTGCAATGGTAGGATTAAATGATGGGACGCATTAAAAGAACTAATGCAAGAATATCACCCATTAAAAGAACTAATGCAAGATAATAAACCAAGTTTAAGTCGATGGAACACTTTCGAAAAACCACTCGGTTCTTTTCAAAACTAACTTTTAAATGCGGAGCTTGAGCCACTCCTTCTAAAAGCTATCTCGTTCCATCGATTATATCAAGTTCACTACGTTCACGGTTTCGCCAAAACCATTCGTAGCCCTCCATCATTTCAACTAAATATACGGTAGTATTCAAGCTATGTATTTTGACCTCACGCCAAGGCATAGTGATTGGTAGCTGCCGGATATTTATCTGTTGCATAGATAGAATGCGTTGTTTTGAGACAGTCGTACCGCCATTTTGGCCTACGTCAAGGGTAGGTACGGGTGGATTCAAATCAACCGGGATAATGATGGGAAGAACTTGACATGTGACTTATGACATTTTGACCTCACGCCAAGGTCATAAGAGCATGGGGCAAAAATCCACATCGGGAGTTTCATAAGTACTGAAACTTGCTAGATTTGCATACCATTTGGAGTGTGATGATTATGGTAGGATTCCTTCATTTTCGTCACGCGATGATATTTGGATCCCGATCCTACTGTGAGTATATGCTACTCCTCGGGAAATTTCTCACTAAACGATCAATGCTATAAACCTAGTAGGTGCCTAGAAAGGTGTTAGCGGGGCTACGCCCCCAGGGAAAAGAGGTTCTTAAATTAAGGAACTTCGCGAAAGCGTTGGAAAACCTCCCTCGAAGTACCGACACTGGCCTGGCTGAACGGTTAAGCAAGTATTGTACGGTAGGATTAATCCCGGCTAATTCTTCCTTTGTGGTTTGAGGAGGGATTCGAGAGACAGTGGGAGCCATCCTGTTTAGACAAATTAAAAACCATTCTAAACTTGCAAGAGCATCGAGCTAAAGTGTTTCTTCTCTCCCCCCTGCAGCGACCAAATTCGAAATGACTGGACTTAAGTTACTTCTAGATAAAAACATCCTGACAGGGCCAAACTACAAAGATTGGCTCAGGAATGTCAAATTGGCAATCACTTACGACAAGCTGGGGTATCTTCTTACCACCAAAGCTCCCCCCGTCCCAGGTCCCACCTCCAGCGTCGCGGATAAGGAAATCCGTAAGACTTGGGAGATTGATTGCGCGAAGGCCAGGTGCCTCGTGCTTGCCTCTATGGACAACGAACATCAGAGGAGGCATGAGAATATGGACCTCGAGTCCATATTTCTCCATACAAAAGAACTGTATGGAGAGCAGTCTCGTATCGCAAGATACGAAGTGACGAAGAAGTTGTTTTCGACAAAGTTGGCCGTCGGATCATCGGTAGCGGACCACGTGCTTAAGATGATTGGCTACACTGAGGAGCTCGCAGAACTTGGGACCACGTTGGATAGTGAACTCTATACAGATTTAATTCTCCAGTCCCTTCCATCCACTTACGCCCAGTTCATACTGAATTTCAACTTGCAAGAAAAGGAAGTTGAACTTTCAGAACTCCTCAACCTGCTGAGGAGCGCAGAGGGCACCCTACAGAAGGGTAGGGATACACCCGCTTTGTTTGTAGGAGGATCTTCTTCCTCTAGGTCCAAGGCGAAAGCCAAGGGAAAGAGGAAGAAAGCCCCCGCCAAACCAAGAGGCGGTGTTAGTAAAGTGGGTACGAAGGGAAAGGAAAAGGCAACAAAGATAGTGGGGAAGCTTGTTGGTAAAGAGGAATGCTTCTATTGTCACAAGAGTGGACACTGGAAGAAAGATTGCAGGGCTTGGAAAGCCAGGACACAGGAACTGAAGCAGGTTGCGGCTTCAGCTTCAGGTGTGTATGTTATTGAAAACTGTCTTTCTATAAACTCTACTTCCTGGGTATTGGATACCGGATCAGGATCTCATATCTGTAATTCTTTGCAGGCGTTGAGAAACCGTAGGGTTTTGAAGGCAGGTGACATGACCCTCAGAGTTGCGAACGGAGCTAGCATGGATGCTAAAGCCGTGGGGGACTATCACCTGGGAATGTCAGATGGGCATGTTTTGGTTTTACGTAATTGCTTTTTTGTACCCAACGCAACTTGTAATATCATTTCTGTATCTTTGGTTTCTAAAGAAGGTTATGAATTTGCGTTTGTAAGTAATGTTGTAAACATTCACCTTAATCAAGTTCTGATTGGGTCAGGTACATTGAGCAATGGTATATACGTATTAAACCAACCACAGATTTTCAATGTCCAGAATACACACAAAAGAAAGTCTCCAGATATCAATCAGACTTTCTTATGGCATTGTAGACTGGGTCACATCAATGAGAGAAGGTTGACTAAGTTACATACAGAAGGATATTTGGATCCGTTCGAATATCAATCATATGCCACTTGTCAATCCTGTCTCAAAGGAAAGATGACAAAGACTCCGTTCTCTGGACACGGAGTAAGAGCGAGCGAGCTCTTGGGACTCGTACACAGCGACGTGTGCGGTCCAATGTCTACACATGCACGAAGCGGTTATTCTTACTTCATTACTTTTACGGATGATTTTTCAAGATACGGTTATGTCTTCTTAATGAAACATAAGTCAGAATCTTTTGAAAAATTCCAGGAATTTAAGAATGAAGTAGAAAAACAAACCGGCAAAAGTATCAAGATTCTAAGATCGGATCGAGGTGGAGAATACTTAAGTGCCGAGTTCCTGAATTACTTAAAAGAGAATGGGATTCTCTCTCAGCTTACTCCTCCATACACTCCGCAACATAACGGTGTATCGGAGAGACGGAACCGGACCCTATTGGATATGGTACGGTCCATGATGAGTAACGCTGAGTTACCGCGATCATTCTGGGGGTATGCGCTAGAAACAGCTGCATACCTTTTGAACCGAGTTCCTACTAAGACTGTGCCTACCACACCATATGAATTATGGAGTGGGAAGAAACCCTATCTTCAGTACCTGAAGATTTGGGGATGTCCAGCTTATGTCAAAAAGCAGCATATGGACAAGCTCGAGGCGCGCTCAGTACTGTGCAAGTTTGTGGGATACCCAAAGAACTCCAGGGGGTATCTTTTCTATTACGCAGAGGAACAAAAAGTCCTTGTTTCTCGTAATGCCCATTTTCTGGAACATCAGTTCTTAGAAAAAGAAGTAAGTGGGAGCGCAATAGAACTGGAAGAAATTCCAGAACCACAGACTATTACTGAAAGCTTAATGGAACCAGAAGGTTCAAAAGAACAGGACATTCCTACGCCGCTCCGCAGGAGTAGTAGGCAGTCTCATCCGCCCGAGAGATACTACGGTTTTCTCATAGACGGGGATAGAGAGGATTGCATCATAGATTATGATGAGCCTACTAGCTTCCAACAGGCCGTTCAGAGCGTTGACTCGGTAAAATGGCTGGATGCAATGCGGACCGAAATGGAGTCCATGTACACCAACAAAGTATGGACGTTGGACATTGCTCCAGACGGGGTAAAACCCGTAGGATGCAAGTGGATCTTCAAAAGGAAGATTGGTGTAGATGGACATGTTGAGACCTATAAAGCTAGACTTGTAGCAAAGGGTTTCCGTCAAAGACCTGGCTTGGACTATGACGAAACCTTTTCTCCAGTGGCTATGCTGAAATCCATTCGGATCCTTCTTGCCATTGCTGCCTTCCACGATTATGAGATTTGGCAGATGGACGTAAAAACCGCTTTTCTAAATGGAAATTTAGAGGAGTGTGTCTATATGGATCAGCCAGAGGGTTTCATTCAGAGTGGGAGCAGCGGAAAGGTGTGCAAGTTGCTTAAGTCCATCTATGGACTAAAGCAGGCATCGCGGAGTTGGAACATCTGTTTTGATGAGACGGTCAAGGAATTTGACTTTATCAAAAATCCAGATGAACCATGCATCTATAGTAGATTTGTAGCGAGAACTGTAGTATTCCTTGTTTTATACGTGGATGACATTCTCTTAATAGGAAATGACATTCCTATGCTACAATCTGTCAAGGGTTTCTTGTCACACAGGTTCTCCATGAAAGACCTGGGTCATGCCTTTTACATCCTGGGGATCCGGATCCATCGTGATAGATCCAAGAGGATATTATGACTTTCACAGTCCAGGTACATCGACACCGTACTAAAAAGATTCAGTATGGAAGATTCCAAGCGCGGTAACCTACCGGCTTGTCACGGGATCACCCTCTCTAAAGAGATGTCTCCCAAGACTGATTTGGAGAGGGATCGCATGTCTATTATACCCTACGCTTCTGCGGTAGGCTCTATAATGTATGCGATGTTCTGCACCAGACCGGATGTAGCTTATGCACTGAGTGTAGTAAGCCGGTATCAGTCAAACCCTGGGGAGAAACATTGGATAGCAGTAAAGAACATTCTCAAGTACCTGAGAAGGAATAAGGAGATGTTCTTGGTGTATGGCGGAAAAGACCTCCAGATTGAGGCCTTTGCTGACTCCAACTTCCAGAGTGACAAGGATGATTCCAAGTCCATGTCGGGTTTTGTCTTTACCCTCAATAGAGGGGCGGTGTGTTGGAAGAGTTCCAAACAGGAAACCGTTGCAGACTCGACTATGGAAGCGGAATACATCGCTGCATCTGATGCCGCAAAAGAAGCTGTCTGGATAAGGAAGTTCTTAAAAGAACTTCAGGTGGTTCCGTCCATTGTTGACCCAGTACCTCTGTATTGCGACAACAACGGGGCTATAGCTTTAGCGAAGGAACCCAGGTCCCATCAGAGATCCAGGCACATCTTGAAGCGGTATCACCTGATCAGGGAGATCGTGGATCGCAAGGAGATCGAGGTTCGGAGGGTTGCTTCAGAAGAAAACACTGCAGATCCATTCACCAAGGCCCTACCCCAGACTCAGTTCGAGCGGCTGATCGAGATGATAGGTCTTCGATACGCCAGTACATGGCCTTAGTGCAACTGGGAGATTGTTAGTGTATATGCCCTAGAGGCCATTACTGTATCATACTAGTTTGTATATTACTTAATGGAAGCTTGGGATATTCACCTTGTATAAACAATCTTGCTCAATATAGTAGTATGCTACTTGGTTTGTTTCTACTTCAATGTGTACATGTGCTTATTTTGCGATATCACCTATACGCATTAGTGGAGCCCTTAGGATCTTTGCTTGATTACCAGCGTTGTGATGGCAGTCACACTAGTGGGGGCTGGGTAATCTATAAGCACATCCTTATACAGGTCCCTAGTCGCAGGACTATCGAGACAGGGCATCGATACTCCGGAGTAGACTAGCGTATGCGCTTCTCATCCCAGTGTGGGAGATGGTCTGTCCCACAGCCATCAGTACGTCGTACTGGAGATAGTATACGGGTGCTCGTTAGGTTACGAGTACACTGGACAGGACTCGTCGGGAACTGACAGGTTGGTATTATACCTATCGTCAGTTATCAGTTCCCAGGTGACATGAGTACAGCTTAGTCCGCTGACTTGACACTGGCACTTCGCCTCGAGTGTGTTCCCACTGCACTTTGATCACTACCCTACCACGGCTCAAAGGAGTCGTGCAAACAGGTAGTGGTTGGGTGCAGTCCCGAAGCACTTGGAGGCAGTGACGTTTAGACAGGCTTCGTCTCTCCCGGTATTGGGGGTTGACATCGCGCTGTGTCTAGGAGAGCCATTACACAAGTAGTCCCTGGCCAGGGCAAGCGAGATATACTGGTAGGCTTCCAGTGTTATCTCAGGGTGTTTTGGGCTTCACTCCGACACGACTTGTACCGCTATTGGGGGACTGACATTTTACCGCCCCCTAGGCCCGACATGCGATGTATCAGACGAACAGACCGGACTGTACGGAGAATGTCACATTCAGACTCAGTAGGAGTTCAGATGGGGTTCACCTCGTCAGCCTTCTTGTCGGCATCTACCTGGGGACCGTTACGCACAGCTAGTGCCGCTTGCGGTCTGTGGTTAAACCCACTGCCAGCGTAGTGTCGAGTCTTTAGAGTCACACACAGAGGGTATTCGCCTCTGGGCAAAACAGAGTAGAGGTCGCATGGTTTTGCGACAGGATTCGTTCTCATCCGCGCACTTGTGCACGTTTGGAGTACGGACGGATTTTACTGGCTGGCTCTGGTTTGAGCCAGATACTGGTATATGTTTTGGGGTTGCTTTTATATCTTGGTATTCTTGTTCCTCGGAACGAGAATGCAGGTGTGTATGCACAGTTGCTTGAGGCGGAGGATGAGGTATTTCATTAGGGTTTCGGAACGGGTGCGTATGCACAGTTGACAGTCATCATTTTCCAAACCCTAATGGATTTATGGATTATCTTTTAATAATAGTAATTAAATGAGAATTATGTTATGGTTGATTTTGTTGACTTGTTGACCATGGTTGACTTGTTGACCATGGTTGAATGTTGACCACCATCATGCTTTGTAAAGATACTCCTTGATTCATGCTTACATTTCATTTAATGAAGCATGATAGTGGTCATTCCAAAACTACCATCAACTATTCTCATTTTGAATTATTATTATTTAGATAATTCTTTTTCTTTTGGCATTATGGTTGCAAGAAAGAAAAAGATAGCTCATTATCTCATTTAGCTTCTCTCTCCTCACTTCATCTTCTTCTTCCTCTAGCAAAAGAGAACCCTTCTCATGTGTTGAGAATCCTTCTCTTTAAAAAGAAAAGCAACCCCTAGTCACTCTCTACTCACTCTAGGATCAAAGGATTAGCAAGCCGGAGATTCTAGTTCTCTCCAAGTTCGAGAAAGAGCCCGAAGGTTGAACCCTCAGGTGGATCCATCTTCGACGGAAGAAGGCGACGAGAAGAGAACCATCAACCTCTACAAGGTTTCAAGAAGAAGGAGTTCAAGTTTAGGTATAACCATCTTCCATAGTAGCTAACTCTCTTTAGCAAGTTTGCTAGTTTAGTTTAGACACGATCCCGACCTTGTTTAGTCCATGTTGCCTCTTGCGATAAAAATTTGTTTTTTGTACCGTTTCCGCCTCCCCGTAAGCACCGGGGGTCGCAACGTGGACTTACAGGTACTTGACATCTCATGGTTGACTCAATTGCCTAAGCAAGTGATCTGCCAATCATACAAATCCCTCTCTCCTTTAGTCTCTAAGACACCTTTAGAGAGGGTGACTCCATCACCTGCAGGTACACCACCATGCCAAGAGTCATCTATTCTAAAATACTATTTGAATACTGTCAAGGTAACCACATTGGGAAACTATCCAAATCTTGATCTAAAACCATAGATCTAGAAACCAGAATGTCTGATATTATATCCATATCCTTTGTGGAAAAACAACTGTATGACGACCAAAGTACAACCGATCGTAGTATAGGAATTTTACTTCCTACTCTGTGTATGTCATCCAAATACCAGGACATCACACCCTACTACCTTTTTAACAGATCCATCCCCTATTCTAATGAAGTCAAAGCCATGACTGTTACATCCAAAATTAGGTGATCTTTCTCCGCTATATTTGCTTTGGTCTATAAATAGACATAAGCTACTTGCCCACTATGCTTCTGCTGCTCCCACTGACCACAACAACCCTCTGGCAGAATAATATATATACGTGCACTTCTAAAGCTAGTTTAGAACGACGTCATACTTATCCTCTTGCCGGGTCTCATAGTCTAGAACAACAGTAGTGTCAAGTCTGGGTAATCAAGAACCTCCCTGTCACCGTCCTTGAGGCTACCGGAGTACCTCTCGGGTGTCTGAGGTTACCTACCATATCTGCGGAGTGGCTATTGGAATGTCAAACCTGATTGAATATATAGGTCCTTTTAAATTTTCCGTAATTGTTTGCGGTTCTGGAATCACTTCCAGTTCTACCATACTCCCACTACTGTTTTCTGAAAAAATCCATTTTACTAAAACTGTGGCGAGTTAAGAACAATATCACTATTGATCTTCCAAATGGTAGAAAAATCAACCCTCGACATAGCCCGGGTCAACCCACAAACTGCCATTACAGAAACGTGCCTTGAGTTATCCAGTGTCTGGTTTTAAGCATAAGCTGGACAACTCCCCTTACCTTGACATCGTTAAGATATGAACCATTCTATATCCAATATAGAAACAAAGGCACTAATTTAATTAGAACCTGATTCAAAACATGCAGCTGTCTCCAGTGCATATCTACTTAATGGAGAGAGGTTAATCAACATTACTCAACTTAAGAATCCATCCAATTATGAGTACCTGAAAAAGAAACAAGTTTCTCAAAACCATTACTTTCATCTGAATACCAATCACAAGAATCTACATCTTCGATCTCTTTGAAGAATCCCGATACTTGCGACAACTGGTTCTCTACTTTATTCTTATACCCACAACTTCTCAAAACTCAGACATTGTATTTCTACGAAACACTTGTCTAAAAACTAGAGAAGTCACAACTAAACAGAACATAGTACGAGGACCTACCCCTCTGTCCTGACGGACACTGGACAACATACAATACTCTGTATAAGTCTGCTGAGTTGAATAACTCAAAACCTGTGCTTCGTAGGTTGAAAACTGTACCCAGGTGATTTCCTCAAATATCACCAATTACAACGAATTCCGATATAATGAGGATGATCACCTAATTCCCAATAACTTACTCCCACTCATCATCTGTAAAAACCATACAGATATGAGAATGAAACCTGGTAAATACATACCCTGGTGTAAGTATCTAATCGGGAAAACAGTTTTTCTTTTAACAATGTGCAGTGAAACTGAAACATTAAAATGTCTCGTAGGGGTATTCTGGTATTCCTAGTAATGCCTCTTCCATAAACCAATTCATGACTATAGCCGTATATTTCTTTGCCATCTGTCCAAATCGCTTTATTTGTCTTTAGTCGTTACCTTCTGTGCACCTTCGTTAGGCTAAATGGTTTTCTTCCTTCCCTACCGTTCGGCACTAGCCTATGGTTTGGAAGAAGACTATCCAGTAAGTATAATAGGTGCCTAATCCTAGGAGTACTCGTAACTTGAGAGAAGGTGATGATAAAAGACAACTGAAATAATACCTTATTCTATTAAAGGTGAAATAGGAGTGGTGATGAAGTACGCGGTTTGGTCGTAAATGATAACAGTCGCAATTTACTTTGCCCTCTTTCTAATTCCTTTATCTTGTCTTTACATATTACCTTCTGCACACCCTACTTAGGCTAATTGGTTTTCTTCATTCCCTACCTGTCGGTACCTGCCTATGGTTTGGAATAAGACTATCCAATAAGCGTAATAGGTGTACTATCCTAAACTAAGGAGCCCTCGCAACCTGAGAGAAGGTGATAACAAAAGACAACTGAATAAACTAATTCTATTTCTCCTGAACCTAGATCCATCCTCAAAGAAGTCCCTTCGAGTTCGTATATAACCATACGATGGATTTATCCAATGGAAGTGGATGTCCGTAGTAATACGGGATGTTCTGAGAAATACAAAGGGTAAAACAAGGAGCGGCAATGACTTATGCAACTCAGACAATCCAAAAGCCAGTATTTTAAGAAGGTTCGGTCTACTTGGTCATTGAGTCATAGTCTAGGGTCGGTCAAAGGTCGCTGCCAAAGAGAGAGAGAAAAGAAACACCCTGCGTGCACTCTAACTAGATCAGAATGGTTATCACTTTATCTAATCAGGAAACCTCCCACTGTAATCTCAAATTCTCCTCCAAACCTGAAAGAAGAATTAGTCGGGATCACCCGAAGAGTATACTAACTCATCAGTGGGAATCGAGTTCCAACTATCATCGCATGATTACTTGATGGAAGCCACTCAAGTTATCACACTCCAGAAGGTATGCGCATGCCTGGCAAGTTTCCTTTATGTTTGAAACTCCCGATGTTATTTTTGCCCCATGCTCTTATGACCTTGACTAAGGGCCAACAAATCAGAAGTCACATGTCAAGTTCTTCCCGTCATTGTCCTGGTTGATTTGAACCCACCCATACATACTCTTGACTAAGGACCAACAAAGTAATACGACTGTCCCAAACCAACGCATTCATCTATGCTACAAATGAATACTCAGCAACTACCAAACACTATGCCTTGACTAAGGGCCAACAAACATAGCTTGAATACTACTGACTATCCATAAGAAATGACGGAGGGCTACGGCTGGTTTTTGGCGAAAAACCATTAACGTAATGAACTTGATCTCATTGAAGGAACCTGATAGCTTTTTATAAAAATATAGTGGCGAAAACCTTTTACTAAAGAGGTCACTCCCGGTGAAGGGATCTCGGCTCTTTCCTCGTGGAATGAGGTGCAGGATATTCTAACTGAATACCGCGATGCAAAGCAACTTGTAATCGACTATATTGAAGTTATTACCCTGACGTAAACTTCTGCCCACGGGGTCACTCCCGGTGAAGGGATCTCGGCCCTTGCTTCATCGAATGAGGTGCAGGATATTCTAACCGAATACCGCTATGCAAAACAAAAGTAAACATCTTTGTATTAACACCTTTTAAAATTTGTTCCAACAACATCAAATATAGGTTTGTTTTATCCTTGCATTGATAAGAATCAATGCAGTCCCATCATTCAATCACACCAGAAAAGAACGAAAATAAAATGTACGTATATGCCATCCGCATTCGCCACTGGGTCCCGTCATCACCCGTTAGGTTACTTAACTAACGACAGAGCGGGGGCTAGACTAGCGCGGGTGTAAAACATATACAACATCTAATAGTATATACCAATATACAATAATCGCTCCAGGCGTGATAATATGCAACATTACAGAAAAGTAATAAGCATCACAGAACAATACAGTTAATCTGGGATCCCTGGGTTTCACAGAGCCGCTGCTGAAACCCGACGTTCCCCTGGTCGTTTGGATAGCCTGTGCAATGAAACCTAGACCCCTATGGGTGCGGCAAGTTACCTGCCAAAACCTGAAGCGAGGTGGTCCCCCACAGCATAGTGAATGGAACACCCGGCACTTCACGGAATCCGGTAGCTTGAGCACCCCACCTCAGGTCAACCTGTACCCCCTACGAGTGCGGCGAATAGTCTGCCAATTCTAGAGCGAGGTCCCTTTGCCTCTCAAAGCCATGAGATACGGACCCATTGCCTTCCAGAACCCGGCTATCCGTTCACTCCCTCTCGGGATAAATGTAGTATAGAAATAAAAATATGTACAACAGGTACATCGACCTCAACCCGGTCGTGCCCCAAAAGAATATTATACAAACAGGCAGTGACGGCAATCCACAGGTTGGACGCTCCCCCCGCAACATCAACTGTACAAATAAATCCAAACTGCACTACCATTGCACCCTGCTATCCACCACGACATATCCGTAACATCACAGCACAACACAGAACATCAACGCGAATGTCATGTTCGCAAACCCGTCTAAAAGAACTATAGCAATTAGACGCGGTTTACCGATCAAATGACATTCCCGGTCGGAGATATAATGTAAATACTGCATACTAACAAATTTAAAATTTCGATCGACTAAATTTCCTGAAGTGGGCCCCACGTACATCTGCTGTACAGTAACAAAATCTGGGCCCAAAAGAACTATACCAAAAACCACAATTTCCACAATAAAGGTCTCTGGAAAAAGTTGAATCACTGTTCCCACATAACGGCCGCGGTTCCGCGGTCAAACCCTAGCTTTGACCGCGGATCCGCGGCGTTACTGTAGGATCACGTGCTAAAATTTTTCCAGAATTCCCAAAAAACCTTGCACAATTTTCTGTGATATGCAAAATTATTTTTAGGCCCTTTAAAAAATCGACAGAAACTTGTGTGCTTTAAAATTGTGATTTCGGAAATTCTGTTCGATCGATCTTTTAAACGTGTTAGCACAAGTTAGTATAGCTTAATAGTGAGGCTCTGATACCACTGTAAGTCCACGGTAGCGTCCCGGCCATCTAACAGACGCCAAATGCGGAACAAAAACTTTTTACAACTGGCGCTATCGCGTACTATAACCCGGATCTGCCATTAAAGCTAAACTAACATATTGTAAAGAGGGTAGAATTGTTATACCGAACGATCCGAGTCCTTCGGTCTTTAACCATCATCCCACGCTTTGTTGCGGTGGCTTCGATATTCTGAAACTCCAGTCTTGTCGTCCAGGTGGCACCACGTCGACGGATCTTTAAACGGGCTCCCGCCTCTGAACCGAGGCAACTCGATCGTCAAGTTTGCTAAAAGGGACGACCAAGATGATGTAGAGAATGAGTAGAAACTTTATCTCGTTACGTCTAAAGCTATGGACGAACCGTTAATGAAGTTGCCTTTTGGAATCGGGTGAAATGAGAAATGAGGCTGATCTAATTTCGATGAGTCCAAAACATATATCTTTTCAAAACAACAACCATCCCTCTATGAAGAGAAAGGGCCGGCCATATAAAGAAGAGGGGGTGAGTGTAAGAGCAAGGGGGGTTGACCACAATAATGAAGCTTATCATAACACCTTGTATGAACACATTAAAAGAAAACCAATGAACACAAACCTAGTCATTAACCTAGTCACCCTTGCATTAAATGAATCATTAAATGCACTAATGAGTCACTTAAGACCTCACCATCCTAGTCATCATCTAGAAGCTTCCACACTCATCTCAAGAAAATATAAATCCGTATTTAACCGAATGTTAAATACGGCTGATAGAAACCTGAAAACTGGCAACTTCCAAAAGCGATCCTGAAACGAATTTCAGGATAACCCCGTATTAGTATAAACATACCCGCATTTGTATTACGACCGAATAGAAATGCATCTGAGACAAAGATATTATATCTACACAGTATAATACTCGGATCCAGCTTAAACCAAAGCCGACCAGTATTATCTGCCCGAAAAATGACACGTGCGAAAACGCACGTGCATTTTCCGAACCTTACCATAAACCCATACGGCCTCTACAACGTTTCGCCCGAACTTGGGAATGTGTCTGTGGGGGACTCTAATGACTAATCAACACACTGGCACTGGGTATAACCACTAGCACGTCAGAGGTACAAGCTGTACGTAACGGTTGCCTATGTATTGATTAGAAGAGAAGCTGACGAGCGAACTCATCTCTAAACCCTACTGAGCCTGACAGTGAAAATGTATATACAGTCCGGTACGTTCGTCTATGAGTATCGCATATCTGCCTATGGGGCTGGTAAAGTCAGACCCCCATTAGCGGTATAAGTCGTGTCAGAGAGTGGCCTAGAACACCCTGAGATACTACTGGAGTACCTACCGGTAAATCTCCTGCCTCGGCCGAGGGCTTTGTGTAATGGCTCTCCCAGACACAGCGCGATCTCACCCCCAATACCGGGAGAGACAAATCCCCGGCCGATCCGCTCACTTGCCTCCATGTGGCTCGGGACTGTACCCAAAAAAGACCTGTTTGCACGACTCCTTTGAGCCGTGGCAGGGTAGAAATCAAAGCACAGTGGGAACTCACACGAGACAAATGACGACCTCAGGTCGATGAACTAACCTGTACACATGTCACCAGGGAACTTCTATCTGACGCTAGGTATAATACCAACTAGCTGATTCCCGACGAGTCCTGTCCGGTGTACTCATAACCCAATGAGCACTTGTATACATCTTAGGTGAAGCAACTAACACCAATGGCTTATTAGACCGGCCATCGCCCCTCGTCTGGGTCTCGACTGTATACACTAGTCTACTCTGGAGTATCGATGCCCTGTCTCGAAACTCCCATGACTAGGGACACATTAAGGATGTGCTTAGAGACCCCAGCTCCCACGTATATGATCGCCATCATACTGCTGGTAGTCAAGAAAGAATCCTATGGGCTCTATCATCATGCAATAGTGAACTAAAGCATGTATACGATGATAAAGACAAACCAGATAGCATACTATCATCTCGAGAAAGACTGTCATGTCGTTATAGGTCCTGCCTCAATCATTGCAATCACGTACCTGCGATCCAATAATTGACTTTGAGGGCACTATCTCCAACACGTCAAGCATCCCGCAATAATCGGAGTCAACGTGAAGACACCAATGTCAAATCCAATATGAAACCCAATGTGATATACATTAAAACTATACATGTAAACATCAAATTTTTATACATGTAAATATTTTAAGGAAATGCATGCCAAACCTTTTTAAGTCGCTGTGTGACGCACATAACACCGCACAGTGGCAGACGTCTATTGTAAGAAAATAACCATATATGTATATATCTTTTGTTTAATATATATGTTCCACCGTTTTGAAAACAATTTAGAAGGGTTTCCTTGTTTTAAACGTTACGTGTCATATCAGACACGTGAGTAAATACTGAGACAATTGCTCCCCTTTTGGAAATCCTTTCGATAACTATCAATGCATGCAAAATATATCCAGGTACTGTCCTCTGACTAGTCCTTCTCAGTACGAAAACAAGTAACAAATATCATAAAAACATACTGCTCCATAAGAAATCAATCCAAAAATGTGCAAATGAATGCTACGTGCGTCTGGTGCGCACGGAAATCAAAATCCATATATGTGCCATACATGTGCACAGAAACAACATCTAAGTGTAACGGGTGTGCACGAAACACCTGTTAGAGACAACGTGTGTGCCTAACAGCAAACTCAGGTGCATCTGATATGCACGAAGAATCTCGATTTAGTGTACCTGGTGTGCACCAAAATCGCATCTCATAACATGCGCCCAACATGCACGAAAATCCAAATCAGGTGCTTCCATCATGCATGAATAAAATATAAATCATGTGCATCCAACATGCACGAAATCACGAAATCCAATATCAAGCGCTGAACATGCGCAAAATCCAATCCATGCGCACCAAATATGCGCAAGAATCCAAATTAAATGCACAGAATGCACGAAATCAACATCAATGTCATAATCGAAATCAACGGTATACAATAAACCTCAATCCAAATCAGGTATACCGCGGTATATAATCTCATAATCATGTGCATCAGCGTGCACAAATCAAATCAAAACACTAAAAGTGCATGAAAACTATGCCGAAAGCACAAGTCAAATCACATGCATAACATAGGCATGAAATCAAAATCTGTTAGTTATATGTATGCCTTAGAGGCCATTACTATACATAGGGTGTATATTGTAGTGGATGCTTGGACATATATAGGGAGGACATTCTTGCTCGATATGATAGTATGCTATCTGGTTGCTCTTTAGCTTAACGTGTACACTGATTGTCTCTCTGTTACATGTTGGTAAAGCCCTTAGGTTGTGTACTTGACTACCTGGACTATGATGCGGATCATACTAGTGGGGACATGGTAGTCCATAAGTACATCCTTCAAGGTCCCTAGTCGTGGGTGTATCGAGACGGGGCATCGATATACCAGAGTAGACTAGCGTATACCTTCTCGACCCATATAGATGGGCGATGGATGATCCCATATCCATTGGTGTTTGACATCAGAGATGATATACGGGTTCTTAGTGGAGACTGGGTACACTGGACGGACTCGCCGAGAACTCCTAGATGGTATTATACCTTACGTCAGATGGCAGTTCTCTGGTGACACTGGTACAGGTTAGTCTGTAGACCCGAGATCGTCATAGAGTCTTGTGTGATTCCCACTGTGCTTTGATTTCCACCTTACCACGTCCAAGAGGGCGTGCAAAACGGTGGTTTTTAGGTACAGTCCCGAATCACATGGAGGCAATGAGCGATAGGAGGGGATTCGTCTCTCCCGGTATAGGGAGTTGATGTTGCGCTGTGTTCGATTGGCTATAACCGGAAATCCCTGGCCAGGCTTGCTGAGATTTACTGGTAAGTGTTACCAGTAGTTTCTCAAACTGTTATAGACCTCATATCGACACGACTTATCGAGATATTGGGGTCTGACGTTTACCACCCCTAGGTGAAGTATGCGACATATCATACGATCAGACCGGACTGTACGGTAAGTGTTACTGGTTGGATTCACAGGAGTGTGAGCGGGCTTGCTCGTTGATCTTCTGATCGCTCAATACTCGGGTGGCCGTTACGTTTAGCAGACCGCTTGCGGCTTGTGGGTGTTTGATATGATCATCACCTGCTGCCGGCGTATTGACGAGTCTTTAGAGTCCTACACAGAGCTTTCCTGGCTCAAGCGAAACGAAATAGGAGCGCATATGAGATATGTGCGGGACCGAGAATGATATCAGTATGTGATACTGAATTCTATTCTCGCGATTTGTATCATCGGACGGTTATATAAGATATAGCCGGGTTACCGAATCAAGTGTAGATTCGATACATTGATACACTTGATATTAGTCGTTTATATGCAGTATGACCAGATCATTAAATCAAGTGTTGATTTAATGATTTAATGTATAATTATATATTTGATATATTACTTTACATTAACTAGTATTGGTTCACTTAAGATGATTTTCTCACTCGATGTGCACATTGTATATATGATATATTTTTGTGCACTTGTTTGTATCATGTTTGATGATACATGCAAACTTGGGTGTGCATGCTTTAAACCATAGTTTAGGTTAATGGTTAAGGTGTTATTTATTTATTTATTTATTTTTTATGGCAAGAAATAAAATGGTGGCTTATTTTGTTTCATACTTGAAGCTTCATGAAGTTTTGAAAAGCTTTGACCATTTTGTTTCTTTCCTAAACCTAACCATTACCTAAACCCTAGTTTATTCTCTACATGAGTTTACTAACCCATGGTTGCTAAATGATAAGCATCACTTGAATTTTCGGATTAGATAATTCATTTAATTTTTCTTTTCTTCTTTATCTTCTTCATGAGTTGAAGAAAACATGTTAGAAAATTCTAAGTGATGAATCCAAGTGAGAAACCAAAATCCAAAGTGAACCCACTTCCTATTTCTTCATACTCTACCACTTGCCATGTTGTATAGGGTGTTTTCTTCACAAGGTTCATGACCAAGTGAAGATGGAGCTTGAGTTTGAGTCGCCTCGACGTATATCATCTTCGGCATCGAAGTCAATGACCTAGCCCGCTCGTTTCTCCGACGAAACCATCGCTAGAGTCCGAGATCCGATGATCGCAGCGGAGGGACGTCAACACGAAGCCAAGGAAGTGGAGGACCGGATTTACAAAGGTTGTAGCCCCTTTCACTTTCTAGTAAAGTTGTTTACTTGTTTAAGTTTCTCCTAAACCCCAGTTAACGATCGCATTAGGGTTTCTCGGCATCGGAAAAATTTGAATTTAGCATGGTCGATGCCTTGTGGAACCTCTTGAGTGTGCCTAAGAACCCTACAGTGGTATCAGAGCCTAGCTAGAGCCTTAGACGATGAGTAGACGAAATTAGAAACCCGATCGAACCTAGAAACCCTAACTCAAACCACTCTCTGGACATTTTCTGGATTTTTGGATTTTTGTGAATTAAAAATATCCAAAAAATTCAACAGGGATTTCTTGGGGTTACTGTGAAGCACGTTTCCCCAAGTCAACTAAACTGCCGCGGAACCGCGGCCCCACCATGGCATTTGCGGCGGTTCCGCGGCCGTATAAGTGAATCTTGTCACTTGCTTTGCACAGTAATGCCCATCTGTACATGCTGTATTTTATGGGAATTTTTAATTGATACTCAACAATTGAGTTTTTCTGGGTTGTATTGGGAGTTCGTAGATTCGATCGGATTGTCTAATTTTGTCTATGTGTTTTTCCGGGTAATTTTGGAATATGTTAAAAAGTTCGACCGGATATAAATACCCAATTTTTCCCCTGTCGGGAAATTTCCAAGTGTTGGATTTTTCCGTGGTTTAAAGACGTTCTAAGTAGTGCAAGTAACGCGATGGACCCTCTAGAAGACAACAAACCTTAACTCGATTTTGTGACCGTCTTGAACTGCCCTTTGAACCTTAAGGTTTGGGGCAGTACGGCGTGCCACATGTGAGGCGTTGGCTTGACCCTTCTATGGCTGGACCGTTGGTACTGTGGCATGAAGTGAATGTTCTTAAAACCTATTTCATGTATTGAGCTGTTTCGGGAAAACTTGGGTGTTTGGATGTTCAATCGGAAAGTTTAACATTTCTATTTATCTGAAATGTGATACAATATTTAGAATCCACATGTAGTTATGAGATAACTGATTTGGATGTTATAAACATAGCAGTTTAGTCTCACTTGATCGGTTGCCACGGAATTTTGATGTGATCAAAAGTCCGTCGCAATCATGTAACGTACGTGGATACTCGCCGGGTAAACTTAATAGACAGCTACACCCTATAGCCCCGACCAAGTGACTGTAGGAGAACCCCATCGCCAAAAAGCATCCGTTTGGGTGCTCGCGGCAGCTGTGTTCCGCCTTAGTGCACTTCGTCGACGGTATCGGGGGTGCGGCCGTCCACTAAAGTTTGCGACGAGCATTCATTCTGGATGTCAGGAATCTTGTTGAATTACCAGACTTTATATTGAGAAGAGTTTTCGATAATGAGACTAAAATGCGGGGTTTATAACTGTTAGGCATGCGATGTCTAAGGAAATCATTTGATTAGGCATGCGATGTCTAAAGAAGTTGCGGATTCCAACTGTTGTAGTTTTACACTTTCTTTTCTGCGACCGTAAGTGTAATATGTGATATCGCCGGTTTCGTTGCTATATATCAATGACAATTGGGATGCGCATATTTACTTACGTTGATGACATGTGATGTTATGTGTTACTGGATATGTTATATTGGATTGTCGTGTTTGAATAGCCGGGTTTTTTTATGTGAGATGAGTGTTTTTCATTTTTATTCATGTAAAAACTTGTATGTAATATTCTTTTATTGGGGCACTTCCAGGTTGCGGAAGATGTCACCTTTTGTATATTATTTACTTTTCCGCACTAGGATAGACCCAAGGAGGGGAGCACAGGTAACCGGGTTCTAGGGTCCAGTGGGAGACCATCTCTAGGAGTCGAGTCCGGGTCTCCTAACCCTAGAATTAGTAGGGTTGCTTGCCGCTCTCGTAGGGGTCTAGGGGTGTGGGTTTGGCTATTCATCGCGACCGTGGAATCCGTGTTTTATACTGGCTCGTATTAAAAACACGGACGTCCAAGTATATTGAATATTTCATATGATATTTTCTGCTGCGTTATCTGTGATGTGATCATGTGATGTTCTGTGATAGATATAGTATATAGTATATATGATATATTATATAGACGTTACTTATGTTTTACACCCACTCTAGCCCTGCCCTGCTCTGCCGTTAGTTACCTAACCTAACGGTGCACGAGAGGACATCGAGGCGAATGCGGATGGCATAAGTGTACGTCGTATTTATCTGTGATGTTTAGGTATTTAAATGATGGGACTTCATTAATGTGATTAATGAAAGAAAAGAAACCTAAGATGTTGTGGAATCGAATTTTCAAAAACAGGTAGCTACAGTTCTTGCTTTGCATCGCGGTGTTCCTTGTAGAACATCCTGCACCTTATTCGATAAGGAAAGGACCGAGATCCCTTCACCGGGAGTGACTCCTTTAGCAATAACTGGCAGATGCTGCAACCCTCGGTTTGTCTTTTGATTGCTTCTATAGTTTTCTCTTTGCACAGTGATATATATGATATATCCCACACCTCATTCGACGAGGAAAGGGCCGACGATCCCTTCACCGGGAGTGACCCCTTTACCAAAACTAGAAAAGCCTCAAAAACACTCCATTTTAAAACCATTTGATTCTACGACGATATCAAGTTAATTACGCAATAGGTTTTTAGAAAAACCTGTCGTAGCCCTCCGTCATTTCAGATAAGTAGTAGTTAGTATTCGTGCTACGTTTGTTGGCCTACGTCAAGGCGTAGTGTGCGGTAGCTAACTAGTATTTATCTGCTTATGCATATGATGGAGATTGGATTAGGGTAGTCGTGCGACTTTGTAGGCCTGCGTCAAGGGTCGTGTGGGTGGGTTTAATTCAATCAGGAAATGATGGGTTGAACTTGACTAGCGCACTATGGTTTGTTGGCCTGCGTCAAGGTCATAGGACGCTAGGGGCAAAATTATCGGGAATTTCAAGTGTTGAAATTTGCAATGAGATTGCATACCTTCTATGAGATAGTTGGATCCCGATACCCGCTGCGAGTAAGAGTTACTCCTGGGAGAGTTTTACACATTACAATTAGCCAATCAAGTAGGTGTCTAGAAAGGTGTTAATGAGGTTACGCCTCTGGGAAAATGAGCTTTACATTAATTAGGTTCATGCGAAAGCACGAGGGACCTCCCTCAAAGTACCAACACAGGCCTGGCTGAAAGATTGGCGAACTTATAGCGTGTAATTAATCCCGGCTAGTCTTTCCTTTTAGGGTTTGAAGGAAGATTTGATAAAAACAGTGGGAGCCATCCTGATTAGATAAAATAATAACCAATCTGATATTGCAAGAGCATACGCAGAGTGTTTTCTTCTCTCTCTCTCTCCAGGTAGCGACCATGTCACGCCTTAATCAAGATAATAAAACGGATATATTGACCGAACCCGCTTGTTATACTGAGCTGGGGAACGTTGGTCCCGCTCCAACTTATAATTGTTATAAGACAGAGCAGGAAATAGAGGAATACCAGAATTCTTATGCCGCCCAAACAAAGAAAGTGCATGTGATGCATCTCCTTCGGGTTTGTTCATTACAAAGAACTGTTTCTCTGTATCCTCTACACCCTGGGTATTTGATACCAGATTAGGATCCCAGATGTGTAATCTGTTACATAGGGCTACAGAAAGGTAGAGAACTGAGAACGGATGATAAGTTTCATGAGACAGAAAACGGTGCAAGTGTTGCAGCCAAGTCTGTTGGTCACTGTCACCCTGTATTCTAAATACATTGATTCTGAACAAATGTTATTAGATACCGAACCTGATATACAAAATCATATCGATCTCTTTATTAGTAAAGAAAGGATATAATTTTGTATTGTTGGATAATGTTTTGAACATTTCTTATATCAAAAGTTGATCGGATCAGGCACGTTATCTAGAAGCATTGACGTTCTAAATCAAACTACAGTTCTTAGTATACAGAACACACACAAGAGGAAGAGTTCAGAAATGAACGGATCCTTCTTGAAGTATTGTAGACTAGGTCATATCAATGCGACCCGACTAGCTAAGTTACACAGAAGATGCATATTTAAATCTGTTTGAATTTACATCTTCTGAAAACTTGCTGGTCATGTCACAAAGATAAGATGACCATAGCTCTGTTTATTGGAAACAGAGAAAGAGTTAGTAAACTCTTGGGATTGATACAGGCTGATGTATGAAGGTCCCCTGTCTACAAATACCAAGACCGGTTCTCTGTACTTCATTACATTCTCTGATGATCTCTCAAGATTCAGTCATATGTTCCTGTTGAAACACAAGTCCGAACCTTTTGAGATATTCACAGAATATAAGTTAGAAGTAGAGAACCAAAAACGGGCATAAGTATTATGTCCTTTGATGTGATCAAGGAGGAGAATACTTGAGCAAGGAATTCTTGGACTTTTCTAAAGGAGAATGAGATTCTCTCTCAGCATTACTCCTCCGTATACACTACAACACGTCGGTTATCGGGGCGGAGCAATCACACCCTATATGATAAGGTGTGCTCTATGATGACTACTACTGAGTTACTTATTTCCTTTTGGGAGTTATGCGCTTGAGAAGCAGCATACCTATTGAATAGGGTTCCAATCGAATCAATTGCCTACCACTTCATATGTGATATGGAATGGGAAGAGTCCATATCTTAAGTTTGTTATGATTTAGGACTGTCCGGCCTATGTCTAAAAGCAAAATCCGGACAAGCTCGAGGCAATGTCAGTTATGTAGAACTGGAAAGGTTCCAGCTATACAAACTACAGCAGATAATTTTGTAGAACCGAAGGATTCGATAGTAACCAACGAACCTCAGCCTCTCCACCAATCTAGCAGGGTTCCTCACCCACCTGAGAGATAATTCGGTTTCTCGATGACAGTGGGAGCGAGGATTGCATCATGAGATGATGACCCAACTAGTTTCGAGCTGGCCATCAAGAGTTGGACTCTGTAAGAATGACTGGATGCTTAGCGATCTGAGATGGAATCCTTATACACCAACAAAGTATGGACTTTGGTTGCTCTATCTGAAGGGTTAAATCCCCATCAGGAGCAAGTATATCTTTAGAAGATTACTTGGTGTACATGAAAAAGTTAAGACTTTCAAAGCGAGACTTGTTAAAGGTTTTCATCATCAACCAGGCGTGGATAATGATGAAACCTTTTCAAGTAGCTATGCTTAAGTCCATCCAGATCCTAATTGCCACGGCTACATACCATGAGTACGATATCTGGCGGTTGGGTGTCATGACTGCTTTTCTAAAATGATGTTTTAGAAGTGAGCGTCTGTAAGTACACAACCAGAGGGTTTCGTAGACAGTGGGAGCAGCGGAAACGTGTACAAGATGCTTTATAAGATTAAAGCAGGCATCGCGGAGTTGGAACATCTATTTTGATGAGATAGTCAAAGAGTTTGACATCATCAAAATGGTAGATGAACCTTGTATATACAAAAAGGTAGTAGGGAGTATGGTGATGATCCTCGTAGAGTACATGGATGACATACTCTTGATGGGGAAGGAGTTTCCTATGCTACGCTCGGTCAATCTCCGCTTATCAAAAGGATTCTCCATATAGGATCAAAGTGATACCTCCTAAATCCTGAGTTTTGATCTATGAGATAGAAGTAATTGGATGTTAGGATACTCATTAGTTGTAGTGAGATGGTATCAATCGATCCTGGGGAGAATCACTGGAAGGGTTCCAGGGTGATAAGGACGACTGAAAGTCAGTCACAGGCATTGTCTTTACCCTCAGTAAAGGGACGGTATGTTAGAAGAGTTCCAAGCTAGATACCGTAGCATACTAGACGATAAAGGCTGGATACATCGCTACCAAAGATGCTACCAAAGAGGAAGTCTGGGTGTATATTGGTTCTTGAGATGAACTTCGTTCCTACCATTGTAAGACAATGGAGTTGTGGCTTATGCCAAGGAACGCCCGTCCCATCAGTGATCCAGACATATTCTAAGGCAGTGTCACCTGATCGTGGAGATGGTTGATCTCCAGGGGATCGAGGTTAGGAGAGTAGACTCAGAGGACAACACGGCGGATCCACTCACAAAGGCCTTTTCCCATAGAGAGACTTTTATAGGATGGTTGAGTATGAGATACTGCAACCACTGCTACAGATGGCCCTAGTGCAAGTGGGAGATTGTTAGTTATATGTATGCCCTAGAGGCCATTACTATACATAGGATGTATATTGTAGTGGATGCTTGGACATATATAGGGAGGACTTTCTTGCTCTACATGATAGTATGCTATCTGGTTGCTCTTTACCTTAACGTGTACACGGATTGTCTCTCTGTTACATGTTGGTAAAGCCCTTAGGATGTGTACTTGACACCTGGACTATGATGCGGATCATACTAGTGGGGACATGGTAGTCCATAAGTACATCCTTCAAGGTCCCTAGTCGTGGGTGTATCGAGACGGGGCATCGATATACCAGAGTAGACTAGCGTATACCTTCTCGACCCATACAGATAGGCGATGGATGATCCCATATCCATTGGTGTTTGACATCAGAGATGATATACGGGTGCTCAGTGGAGACTGGGTACACTGGATGGACTCGCCGAGAACTCCCAGATGGTATTATACCTTACGGCAGATGGCAGTTCTCTGGTGACACTGGTACAGGTTAGTCTGTAGACCCGAGATCGTCATAGAGTCTTATGTGATTCCCACTGTGCATTGATTTCCACCTTACCACGTCCAAGAGGGCATGCAAAACGGTGGTTTTTAGGTACAGTCCCGAATCACATGGAGGCAATGAGCGATAGGAGGGGATTCGTCTCTCCCGGTATAGGGAGTTGATGTTGCCCTGTGTTCGATTGGCTATAACCAGAAATCCCTGGCCAGGGTTGCTGAGATTTACTGGTAAGTGTTACCAGTAGTTTCTCGAACTGTTATAGACCTCATATCGACACGACTTATCGAGCTATTGGGGTCTGACGTTTACCACCCCTAGGCGAGGTATGCGACATATCAGACGATCAAACCGGACTGTACGGTAAGTGTTACTGGTTGGATTCACAGGAGTGTGAGCGGGCTTGCTCGTTGATCTTCTGATCGCTCAATACCCGGGTGGCCGTTACGTTTAGCAGACCGCTTGCGGCGTGTGGGTGTTTGATATGATCATCACCTGCTGCCGGCGTATTGACGAGTCTTTAGAGTCCTACACAGAGGTTTCCTGGCTCAAGCGAAACGAAATAGGAGCGCATATGAGATATGTGCTGGACCGAGAATGATATCAGTATGTGATACTGAATTCAATTCTCATGATTTGTATCATCGGACGGTTATATAAGATACAAGTGTTGATTCGATACATTGATACACTTCATATTAGTCGGTTATATGCATTATGACCGGATCATTAAATCAAGTGTTGATTTAATGATTTAATATATAATTATATATTTGATATATTACTTTACATTAACTAGTATTGGTTCACTTAAGATGATTTTCTCACTTGATGTGCACATTGCATATATGATATATTTTTGTGCACTTGTTTGTATCATGTTTGATGATACATGCAAACTTGGGTGTGCATGCTTTAAACCATAGTTTAGGTTAATGGTTAAGGTGTTATTTATTTATTTATTTATTATGGCAAGAAATAAAATGGTGGCTTATTTTGTTTCATACTTGAAGCTTCATGAAGCTTTGAAAAGCTTTGACCATTTTGTTTCTTTCCTAAACCTAACCATTATCTAAACCCTAGTTTATTCTCTACATGAGTTTACTAACCCATGGTTGCTAAATGATAAGCATCACTTGAATTTTCAGATTAGATAATTCATTTTTTTTCTTTTCTTCTTCATCTTCTTCATGAGTTGAAGAAAGCAAGCTAGAAAATTCTAAGTGATGAATCCAAGTGAGAAACCCAAATCCAAAGTGAACCCACTTCCTATTTCTTCATCCTCTACCACTTGCCATGTTGTAGAGGGTGTTTTCTTCACAAGGTTCATGACCAAGTGAAGATGGAGCTTGAGTTTGAGTCGCCTCGACGTAGATCATCTTCGGCATCGAAGTCAATGACCTAGCCCGCTCGTTTCTCCGACGAAACCATCGCTAGAGTCCGGCATCCGATGATCGCAGCGGAGGGACGTCAACACGGAGCCAAGGAAATGGTGGACCGGATCTACAAAGGTTGTAGCCCCTTTCACTTTCTAGTAAAGTTGTTTACTTGTTTAAGTTTCGCCTAAACCCTAGTTAACGATCGCATTAGGGTTTCTCGGCACCAGAAAAATTTGAATTTGGGATGGTCGATGCCTTGTGGAACCTCTTGAGTGCGCCTAGGGAGCCTACAAAATCAACATATCGAATGACATCAAACCGAAGTCAGGTGCAACCGTCGTGCCCAAAATGCGTATCAATGCACTGCCAGCATATATGAACTATACCGAGTGCAACAACCAAATCATATGCGTGCCATATGCATAAAATCAACTCAACTGTATAAAGTCCATGAAGTCATAAACATGTGCAGCCAAGGCACAAAACGATATCAAGTGTAATAACTGTGCACAAATCATAAATCAACACAACGGTGTATAAAGCATAACTCAAGTGTAATAACTATGCATAAAATATAAATACCCAGTAAGTGCAACCATGGTGCACGAAAACAAATATCATGAAACTCAGTCATCAAGACTAAATCATGGGAATAAACCACCTAAAATACCGAAATCCAAGGTGACGGATACATGATAATCGAATAACCAAATCAAAAATCATAAATACCGTCGTCGATATTTCCTCCTTCAAAGTCGAGAAGGAGTCGGTGCATCCAATGCTAGCAGAGCAAGATATCTACTTGCCTCCTGTTCATGGTCTGGCGCTCTCACTGTGCATTGATAGATATATAGCTCCTCGGCTCAACGGCCCAATATGGAATGACGACGGAAACAGTCTCGCTCTGGCACATCCTCTACAGATCTCTGGCCAACTATCTCGTCGACGATGCCGAACTCTGGCCTGCTGCGTGTGCGCAATATGACCGCTCCTAGGTCCATGTCTTCTCGTATAGTATTCCAGAAAGGTTCTGTCGAAGTTTCTCCCAAATCTCGTTTCTGCCGAACTACCCGGAAGTTACCACCCTTTACTATATCTGTTTCTTGTTCCGAAACGGCTGCATTCTCAGCGCGACTCCTTCTGGAAGAAATATCAATAATCAACGCCTCTGCATACGTATCACATCTCTGATGTCGGCGGAGTGGAACGCCATCTCATTAAGATCTCGTACGAACCTCTTACTCCACTTTTCTCTGCCGTCGACTGCTTCAGACTCGTCTCATCGTGGCTGCATGGACTGTGCTCCAACGGCTATACTCGTATCTGGAGTCTCCCAAGCAATGTATCACATCACATGATATCCGAATGACGTCGAACCTTTCGATCAATTTGTCAAGGTTCCATAATCCCCCAAGAGCTCAACATCTTGGGTACAGTTTAATAGTACTCCAGTACATGCCACAGCACCTATGGACCAACCGTAGAAGGGAAAACCCAAGCTTCACAAATGGCACCACTGAACTGCCACAAACCCTAAGGTTCAAAGGCGTTCCATGGTTATTACGTCGAGTTAGGGTTTCATTCTTCTAGAGGGTCAATAGCATTACTTGCATTTGTCTCTGAATACTTTAAACTTGGAAAGTGGGCTCCTGACATTCGATCATCTCCATCGACTCTCAACGTACCTGCGTGAAGTCGTCTCTAGCTAAGATCAATCAATCTGATGTCCTTGCATCGGGGAAGGCAACGAATCACATGTCCTATTCTTTCACCCTCGTGTGACTAGCGACCGTCTATCATATCTCTGAGTATGACTGGTACTACAATTGCTCCAACATCTGGGGCAATATCTCATCGTTGCAGCAACAACTGGCTCATTCGTCTGTACGCTGAACAGTGCTTCAATCATCATGAATAAGCGATACATCAATGGTCATCACATTCTTGCTGGCCTCTATCAGTGGCTCAATCCTCTGGTGCTGATCTGCACGTCCGAGAAATCTCATAAAAGCGATCCGTCAAACGATCATGGCGCGAAAACACAATAAAACGATGCCTCTATGCAATCGTATATCCCTAGAATCATACCCTGGTCAGTCCTCGTCTGCGACGAGCTCATGCTGACGCAACTCTAGCTGTAGCTCTCTCTGCCCGTGTAATCATGGCAGCAAAATCATAACCAATATCGATGAGCATAGATCATAGGAATGAATATAATACTGTGCAAGAAAATGTACATCCTAAGGCTCCTTAAGCGGAGTGCTGTATCGTAAGTATGCCGCGGAACATACACACGGTACGTCACTCTTCTCAAGTCACCTACTCCATCAACCAAGGTCAACCTACGCGACGAAAGTTCGGGTCTAATACCCTCTCGACTAAGTATAAGTTCCGTAAGGTCAAGCCTAAGTTCCGAATATATACAAACGCTCCAGGCTCCGCATAGTTAAACTTAGACTGGAACCAAGGTTAAGCTAGCGCTCTGATACCAACTTTGTCACGACCCAAAATAGCACGTGACTGGCCCTTGAATCATATGAAGTCTATAGGACCTCAACTAATTCAAGTAAGCCAAAAGCCCATAAATCTAAAACCATTTTAAGGAAGAAGTAAAGAAAACCAGTTTTAAAACAAGTGTTTTTAAATAACATAAGCCGAATATGCATTTGAAAAATCCCAAGTCTTTTCTGAAAATTTCGGTAGAGTTTCCTTTGTAAATACTGGCCCCGAACGGGGTATAACATGAATAATATGTGCACAATGATAAAAGGCATCCCAAAGTGGGAGCTAGCTCTTCGTCAATCGATGGTCACAACCACGCAAGCAATATAATATACAACGCCCGAAGAGCGAGGATCAAAACTCAAAAGGAAACTCAAAATCAACAAGAAAACCATAATACTACAACACGCGACTCTAAGGTCGAAATAATACACAACTGGTTTTCTAAGATTGAAATAAATATACAAGTCTGGTTGATGGAATTTTACTAGATACAACTGAAAATAAATAAGTATAATGGTGGACACAATGCGAGTGAACCCACTTACCAAAGCAATCACCCAAAAAGGAAGCAGTGTGCTAGAAACCGTAATGAAACCTGTACGACAAAACCTGCAATAACTGTGGCACAACGGGGGGGAGTTGCCAACTCGTGAGTTGAAAACATCACAGAGCAGAAATCGTATGTATGACTCAATCCTAGATCAAACGATCACTAATAGTATATATTCTCAATATGATAAAGTCTGAAGCATGATAAGGTGGCAAGGGCAAACATCTATACATAAGTGTAATACCAAGTGCTCGTGTCAGTGCCTCTGGTAGTAACATATCATAAATATGAGGTATGATCAATGTAATCAACATGAATTATTGTCAACTATATCATGAAGTCTATAAATATGCAGATATCATCCAACTATGTAATCAATATCTGTATGCATATGGATCACATCCACGTGTCAACCAATGACACAAAACATCATGCATGTAAATATCATAAAGCATATGCATAGAAGTATAAGGATATAAATCAACATGTGTCCCTCGCGACACATCAAAATCATGGAACCTGAGTGTCCAGCATCGACACTCGAAAACATCATGAAACCTGTGCCCAGCATCGGCATGTAAATCCTCATATATATAGGGCTCCGTCAGTCCGGATTGGCCCACGGGCTCTGATTTGTATGTCAAAAATATCTAGTAACCGCAATCAAGAACGGCGTCGCTTGGTAGCTAGCCGGTGAGTACGAGTCGGTCCACAGGGATGTTGTGAATTTCCTAATCGCTCTTACGAGTTAATTCCAAACGGTGTAAATGGATCAATTAAATCTAAAAAATAAATTAATCTAAATCTAAATTTTGCAAGGGTTAGCTTTAGGTTAAGTTTGGAAAGTCAATAAATCTCACCGCTTTCTATACCCATATTAAGATCTTATTAGGAGTTATGGTAATTATTAATAAAGGGGATTAAAACCATTTAGAAAGATGTTTCTTCATCTAGGTTCATGTCCTTCCTTTATCAATCCTTACCCTAACCTCCATGGAAAACACGCTCAACCGGGCCTTTATACTACGGTGTCACCGCTAACTCATGGGATAGGGTGCCATAAGGAGCGGTGTGTGCATGTATGCATGGAGTCCTATTAATTATATGTGATGGGCAAGAAAGGGGTGAGAGATCTTCATCTCTCAAAGCTTCCCCAAATCTAACCCTAACCAGCGAGGAGACTACTCGCTTATTAGGGAATTGAAGAACATTTATCTAGGGCAGAGAATAAAAGATCTAACTAGGGCAAGGAATTAAAATTACCTAAGGCAAGGAATTAAATTTATCTAGGGCAAGAAAAATAAATTAAGAAATTACAAATTGATGCTCTCCAAAAAGAAATCTGAATTTTATTAATGAAGGGAGGCATGAACAAATACAAGGAATTGGGCTTCTATTTATAGGACATAGAAAACCCTAGGTTTACAATTACTGCATGTCTACATTTACCAAAATACCCCTAGGAAGACCGGTCAAAGCCGCCAAGAATTATGGTAAAAAATATTTTCACAATATGCTCTAGATGGCCGCGGAACCGCGGCCTCAGCAAGGGTTGGGCCGCGGTTCCGCGGCCCAATGGTAAGATCATCTGCTGAAAACTTTTGTTCTTGTTCTGGGCTTTTTGGGCTTCCTATTTCTTCAGTACTTTTCTAAAATTGGCTTCTAGGTTTCTCTAGATCTCCAGCGAATAATGTAGTGGACTTTAACAGTGGCTTCGCGATCTTGGACCTTGCGCTGCCTTGTACTTTGTGAACTTTATCTTTTATGTAGGCTTGATCAAGATCTTTCTATTGGTTGGTTGTAGTTCCACTTTTACATCGTCTTTTATCTTTTTCACTGTTTTAAATCCATGTACCTGTAAACTGTACTATGTAGCAGACATGGGTCAAAAGCACCTGTTTATTTCTAAGAAGAACAAGAATGGAGAATATAATAATGCAATATTATGGTATGAACAAATACCCCAAAACTTATATTTTGCTCGTTCTCGAGCAAACCTAGTTTTTATTCTCGACAAAATCCTAACCTCACTTTCGCAGGGAATCGCGATTGCACTGAGCTCGTGCAACAAGTCGTTAAACCTTTAGGTGTCCATAGTAGGAGGAGTGTTGTCTCCTGAGGGTTTTCAGCGGATACTACCCGCAAAATCCTATCAATTAGGCCCATTGACTTTTATTCTCCAATTAGGTTTTCCAACAAGAAATTCTATTATCTTCGACTCATAAATTATCCACCCATATTCTTCACGCTTCCTTATCACTTAACTTAAGATTATATATGTTCTGTAGACTTACTTAGCTTTTGGCATCTCTTAAGTTTTCCTTCTAGGGTTCCATCTCCACTTAGGAATTTTTATCATCTTTACTAAAGATACAAGTTCTATTCTTCATTCCTCTCTCTTATCTAAACTCCAATCACACACTTCTACGTGTGTGTATATATCACCCCTACACTCGGAAATTCAAATTAAGCAATCATACTCTTGTCCGTTGTCCAAAGTACTTATTAATTAGTGAATTTTTAAATGAATTTTGCTTACACATCCTTCATGCGACCTTTAATACTTCTTGAGGTACCAACGACCGATTACAAAATGCGTTTGCACTTTAAAGCTTACTTCCTAGTCTTGTAACACCCAAGGCTTTTTACCAGTGACTCCCAAACCAGTTGGTCTAAGGCACTAGGTGATGAAGCACCCTCGCTAAATATTTTTTCTATTTTTGCAGTCTCAAGTAATTACAAAAACCAGTGTTCAGTTTTTTTTCTTTAGTCACACATTTATTTTATTTTTTTCATCGTACTAAGGACTTTAGACAAGAGCATTTCAAGGTCTCTTCTACTATTCCAAGTTTCAAGGTGCTTGATTGTGCAATTTGTAGGGTATACATTTTCAGAATCTAGACTTAAGCTAGGAATTATTTTTCAAACTTATACTGTAATAAAAATATCTATACTTTTCCTTTATTTTGACTTAGCCCAAGAAGTGAACTCAAAATTTGCCTATTTCTAAATAAACTATAAAGACATATACTCTCTACCATTAAACTTTAAGAAAGGTTATTTTTACGGTTTTTAATTTACTAAGTCTAAGATCTAATTGTTCCTAGCCAGTTAACCTATTTGTCAAACATAAGTCAAATACGGCCAAAATTGAATACATTAATTTTTATAATTTTAGAAAATTTTCAACTTTTTATGGATTTTATAATAAGTATGTAAATGCAAAAAAATGTACATATGAATGCGAAGGAAGAAGGCTTACCGAGCGTACCCCCAAACTTAAATTTGACAGTGTCCTCACTGTCATGCTATACCAAGAGGGTCAAAATGTCGGCACTCCCGTGTATATTTATTTATTTATTTTTATTTTTTTTTGTTAAAAGAAAACAAAATATATATACAACAAGGTTTTCCCCCAAACTTAAGCAAAGCCTTACACAAGCCAAATGTTAGCACCAACCATTCAAAAATTCTATCGTGATAATGGTAAAGTTAGTGAAAGAATGGGGTGTAAAGAAAAGAAATGAGAAGCACACGAGACTTTGTGGAGATAGAAGCGATATATGGTCTCGGTGGAGGAGAATGGCGGAGGGAAAAAAGAAATGGCAGTGGTTCTACTTCTTCGAGTTGAGGTTGATTAATCACAAAATCCGTATCGTTTAAGAATGTGAGTTCGTCAGCGAATCTTCAAAACTTTCGTCGACGGTCCAATTGAAAATTATCGAACTCAAAATATCGGATTGTGATTCATCAACACTCGGTATCATTAAAGGAAGATTAGAAGAACCAAAGAAAGTGGGAATACGAACTTGAGGGTGGGGATGGGGTGTATAAATTAGCACAATTTGTAATGACCGAT
This sequence comes from Agapanthus africanus, assembly GCA_030015575.1. NCBI lineage: Eukaryota > Viridiplantae > Streptophyta > Magnoliopsida > Asparagales > Amaryllidaceae > Agapanthus > Agapanthus africanus. Next base: position 328,110,584 of record JASDDO010000001.1, on the reverse strand, counting down.
GTGTAAAAAGTGATTGTGCTAATCTATCAACTCGCAGAAAAATCAGATTAAATCCCTCAAGATTCGTGAGCAAATATGGGTACGTCGAACTTGGCATTGGAGATAAAAGCGTAACGGTCTCGTGTAAGGTCGGAACGATGGGAAGGACGAAAGGGAGTGAATTAGGGATAGTCTTATTCTCACCGTAGTAAACTGTCTCGAACTTGAAAGATTCCATTGATGGTTCGAAACGAATGGAAGCACCCGAGTCTGATGGTTCAACAACTCATCGGAAAATTCAAAGGACTAAAACACGGGCGGTGAGTCTTCAACATCGTCCGAAAAAGTGAAACACTCGTAGTTGTTATCAGCTGTGAGAACTGTGTCAGATTCAATGTGAAATTTTCAATCTCACAGTCTTCAAGCGTGATCTTTTGCATGGACGGAACGATGGAAATGAGGGAGGGTGATATAACAGTTAATGGTTCAGGAGGATGAATTGGAAAATCCGACATATCAAACAAAAATGGTTCAACCTCAATATTATCCTCAATACTTTCCTCAATACTATCCTCATAATTCTCCCCAAAATTTAGCTTATCCATGCCATTATCATCAAAATCAAGACGCATATGAAGTTCGGGAGAAATTTTTAATGACTCGGGATGATGAAGTGGACATAACATTTCAATCAAATCTACGGGTTCATCATCCAAAATATTCCCGGCGTCTATATCCTCAATCAAGTGAAAATCAATTTTTTCTGACACCTCATCAAAAGCATGGATATTTATCAATTTAGGTTCTAGAGTGGAGGTGTAAAGGTCAAAAGGATTAGGTGTGGTTTCACTCGAAAGGGATTCTTCACAATCTGGCAAATTAAGTACTACAAAGTCACACAACTCGTTAGATGGTTTATTTTCAACTTGTGAATCATTTGGGACAATCGATAGAAAATCGGAGTTGTGGGCTTCAATTAGGTATGGGTAGGTTTGATTTGGAAAGGTGTAGAACTCACTCGCTCTTCTTAAATTCTCACTCTGTCCAACCGCCTCCTCATACAGTGGAAAATTTGGAGCTAGTTGGAAACTAGTGGCCGGTTCATTAGGTTGCATAAGGGCGGTAATGGACGCATCCACATTCGTAATCATTTTGTTTGTTGCTAAAATATAATCTTCCAACGACTGTTCCAAACTAGACAGGGGTTGTGAAGGGGTTTCGGTAAAAGATTCGAAATTGTTTGGATACGTGAAACTCCCAAATGGCTGTGGAGAAGCAATGTCTAGTGAAGGTGGAAAAGTTGGGTAGGACTGGTAGGAATTGGATGGTTGGACTGGAGTGGGATCAACATTTGTATAAAAAGGTGAATGGACTTGTTGATCCCTATAACTAGATGTGTGGAGAGGAGTGAAAGATCGGCTACAAGAATGTGCAATATGCTGGGCAATAGACATCGGTTTAGGAGTTACAACAGGACTCGAAAAAGTGGTATCAACGTACGATGGTGAAGTTTGACACAAAGTGGGTTGCAACGTCGAACTGTTTCTCCTAAACGTTTCTATTTGATCTTTTAAAGAAATTTTGGGCACGGAGGGATCTTCCTTAAATCGACCGAAACAATTGACGTACGAAGCAAAGTTAGGTTCAGGATACCAAAGTTCAGCAAGAGATTTATGAGGTGGGGTGCCCATGATGTAAAAGGGAGAAGAGAAAGAAGATTGGGGTGCACGGATTTCTTAGCAACAAAAGTTGCAAGTCTTTTTATAAAAATTTTCCTTTTTTTTATTTATAACTTTTTGCAAAAAAGATTTTTGATAAAGGGCTTAGACACAAATGCAATCAACCAGAAATGCACAATCAGGCCTAGATCTAGGGTCACCTAGGTCAGCTAAATAGCTCCTAACTGTTCCAAAGGGCTAGAAATAGGACCTCAAACGGCCTCTTCACCGCCAATTGCGGCCAGGTAAGTGCCAGGTGAGTGGGAGGCTCCCCGCTACAAGTAGCGGTCCTAATTAAGCAACCACTTGCCTTAGACACACTTGCCTAGACACCGCAAAGTCAGGTTAGGATTAACGGCCGATGCCTATAACTAGTCCTCTGTCCTATTGAGCGCGAAGTCGTTAGGGCTGAGTCTAGTATTTTTTAATTAAAGATTGGTCAATGCAAATGCTTTATGTGATTTATGGGGTCCTTGGAAGGGTGATGAAATCCCCACCCAATCCGAATTGGTCAAAAGCCCCTTAAAGTCCGATTAAAGATATGCAAAACAGTAAATAACTTGCAATCAAATCTTTTTATTTTATGCGCGGCGCAAAGAATCCTGCACAAGATTTGTTATTGAAAAGGGGGAAGTTTTTTAAGCACAAAGAATCCTGCAGGAGATTTGACAAAAGATATATTTTAGGTTGCAGAGGGGGGGGGGGGAAAGGAAACAAACAGTGAAAATTTCGCGCGATGAAGAGCCAGAAGAACCGCGGATTAGCGGCGGGAGGCGGCTTGCAAGGCGGAAAGGTGGCGGCGTTGAGGCTTCAGGTCTCTGAAAAAATTCTGATGTTCTATTGGTCCAATTCTCTTCTGTTCTGATCTACCTTTTTCTGTTTCACACTCTAGATTTTTCCAGATCCGTCGATCCTGTAAGTGCACGGCGGCGCCCCGGCCGTCAATCCGACGCTGGAATGCGGAAACGAAACTTTTCTAAAAACAAGAAACCGGCACCACCGCGCAAAAAAATCCTGGATCGGGCCATTAACCTAACTCTAGCAAATACGAGAAAGGGTAGAATGCTATACCGAGTGATTCGTGTCCTTCGGTCTTCGGCCTCCACTCCGATCTCCTCGCGGAATCTCCGATCTTCAGCTCGTCGTCGGAACGGGCACCACATCGCCGGGTTCTTTTAAGAGCTCCCACCTCTAGACCGAGGCAACTCGGGCACGAAGTTGGCGAGCCGACGTGTCCAAGAAATGCTGCAGATGAAGTGTAGGAGCTTTGTCTCATGGGGTATGAAGTTGCCATGATGATGTGTAGGAGGAACTTTTAAATGGAGCTTTTGAACTCTGATACAAAAATGAGATGAACATTTTTTCTCACAGCAAAAATGAACTCTCCCCTTCACTCCCAAGTTGTCGGCCCTCTCTAATGGAAGAGAAAAAATGATGGATCAAAAACAAGTGTGGAAAATCTGTGAGGATAAAGAGAAATAATGGTCACACCATTTTCCAAATCAAATCCCATCACATAAATGAAAACCCATCATGAAAAAGCAAAGATTCTTAACCCATCATAACCCCCATTTACAAACAAACCCCTCCACATAGCTAATTTGCAAACTTGCAAATTAGCCCCCTCAAACGGAAAAATCCGGCAGTGAAGGAACAAAGGAAAACTGGCCGGAACGGAATGCAAACTGGCAACTTCAGAAAACTGATCCCGTAATAAATAACAGGAAAACCCCGCGACTGCATATACATGCCCGCATTTGTATTCCGACCTAATACAAATGCAAAGAGAAAAAATCTACACTGTACAATACTAGGATCCGGCTTAAACCAAAGCCCGCTAGTATTATCCGTCCAATCACGATCCGTGCAATACCGCACGTATCTGATCGAACCCTGCCATATTTCCATATGGCCTCTACAGCGTTTTGCTCGAAACTTGAGAAAACGGTCTGTGGGGTACTCTAAAGACTCGTCAACACCTTAGTTGTGGATTTAACCACTAGCACGTCAGAGGTATTAGCCATACGTAACGGGCTACCAGGTATTGACCAAAAGGGACGTCGATGAGCGAACTCATCCTGACACCCTACTGAGCCTGTCAGTGACAATATCCGAACAGTCCGGTCCGTTCGTCTATGAGTATCGCATGGCGGGCCTAGAGGGTTGGTAAAAGTCAGACCCCCAATAGCGGAACAAGTCGTGTCGGAGTGTATCCCAGAACACCCTGAGATACTACTGGAATACCTACCAGTAAATCTCCTGCCTTGGCCAAGGACTTTGTGTAATGGCTCTCCTAGACACAGCGCGGCCTCACCCCCAATACCGGGAGAGACGAACCCCTGCAGATCCGCTCACTGCCTCCATGTGGCTCGGGACTGTACCCAACTAAAACTTGTTCACACGTCTCCTTTGAGCATGGTAGGGTAGTAATCAAAGCACAGTGGGAACTCACACAAGACAAATGACGATCTCAGGTCGATGAACTAACCTGTACACATGTCACCAGGGAACTGCTATCTGACGTCAGGTATAAGACCAACTAGCATGTTCCCGGCGAGTCCTGTCCGGTGTACTCATAACCCAATGAGCACCTGTATACATCTTAGGTGAAACAACTGACACCAGTGGCTTGTGAGACCGGCCACCGCCCCTCGTCGGGGTCTCAACTGTATACACTAGTCTACTCTGGAGTATCGATGCCCTGTCTCGAAACTCCTACGACTAGGGACCATTTAAGGATGTGCTTATAGACCATAGCTCCCACGTATATGATCGCCCTCATACTACTGGTAGTCAAGCAAGAATCCTAGGGGCTCTATCAACGTCTAATAGAGACGTGTAAGGTCACCTAAAGCAGTACTTGATGATAAAGATAAACCAGATAGCATACTATCATCTTGAGTAAAACTGTCCTACCGGTATAGGTCCTCCCTTAATCATTGCAATCACGTGCCTGTGATCCAATAATTAACTATGAGGGAACTATCTCCAACAATCTCCCACTTGCACTCAAGGCTAATTATTGCGATGCCGTATACTCACAGCCCGTGTGATACCGAACACCCAACTCCTCTACTAGTCAGTCTTACAAAGCTCGTTTACGAAATTAATGCGTTTGAGGAATAGCCTTGTGAGTTGATCCGCTGTGATGTATCTTTCTATGTCTCTCTTTATCTCAAGTTCGCGGAGAAACCCATCTCCCGAAATGAGCAATACCTGTCTTAGAGTATGTCTGGATATCTGATGGGACCTAGCTCATAAATGAACTCTAAATCCAAACTTCTTAGACTGTATCGTCAACTGAACTTAATCCGTATCCTGCGCCATGCCTCCCTCAGTATCCGCTTGGACCTTCTGTCCAAACTACTATCTCTCGTCAGAGGGAAAACTATAACTCTGACAGTCACTCTGTCATCCAGGTCACCTTGGAAGCCTGGAATGATAACCGTCTCCTAAAGGAGGCTGTCGTTATCATATCCCTAGAACATCCACTTATATTCTAAAACAGCTTCCGATTGTTTCTCCAGGATTGGATCAATATCAACTTATTGCATCTACTGCAAAAAAAACATCTGGTGTGGTACTTGACATCTCATGATTGACTCAATTGCCTAAGCAAGTGATCTTCCAATCATGCACATCCCTCTCCCCTTTAGTCTGTAAGACACCTTTAGAGAGGGTGACTCCATCACCTGCAGGTATACTACCGTGCCAGGAATCGTCAATTCTAAAACACCTTTAGAATGCTGTCTAAGTACCCAGATTGGGAAACTACCCAAATCTAGATCTAAAAAAATAGATCTAGTAAACAGAATATCTGATATAATATCCATGTCCTTTGTGGAGAAACCACTTTGTGACAACGAAAGTATAACCGATCGTAGTATAGGAATTTCACTTCCTACTCTGTGTATGTCATCTAAATACCAGGACATCATACCCTACTACCTTCTTAACAGATCCATCCCCTATTCTGATGAAGTCAAACTTATGACTGTCACATCAGAAATAGATGATCTACCTCCGCTATATCTGCTTTAGTTAATAAATAGACATAAGCCACTTGTCCACTATGCTTCCGCTGCTCCCACTGACTACGAAAACCCTCTGGCAAAGTCATATAGACGTATACTTCTAAAGCTAGTTTAGAACGACGCTATACTCATCCTCCTGCCAGGTCTCACAGTCTGGAACAACAGTAATGACAAGTCTGGATAAACAAGAACCTCCCTGTCACCGTCCTTGAGGCTACCGGAGTACCTCTCGGGTGCCTGAGGTTACCCACCATATCTGCGGAGTGGCTAATGGAATGTCAAACCAAATTGAATCTTCAGGTTCTTATCAAATCTTCAGTAATCGTTTGCGGTTCTGGAATCATTTTCAGTTCTACCATACTCCCACTACTATTTTCTGAAAAATCCATTTTTATTAAAACTGTGGCGAGTCAAGAACAATATCACTATTGATCTTCCAGATGGTAGAAAGTCAACCCTCGTCATAGCCTGGGTCAACCCACAAACAGCCATTACAGAAATGTGCCTTAAGTTATCCAGAGTCTGGTTTTAAGTATAAGCCGAACAACTCGCCGTACCTTAACATCGTCAAGATACGAACTGTTCTATATCGAATATAGAAACAGAGGCACTTATTTAATTGAACCAGATTCAAATCATGCAGCTGTCTCCAGTGCATGTCAATTAAATGGAAGGAGGCCGATCAGCGTTACTCAACTTAGGAATGCTTCTAATTATGAGTAACCTGAAAAAGAAGCAAGTTCTCTTAATCGTTACTATTAACTGAATACCACACACAAGTATCTACATCTTCGATCACCTTGAAGAATCCCGTTACTTGCAATACTTGGTTCTCTTCTTTACTCTTATACCCATAACTTCTCAAAACATAGGCCCTGTGTTTCTACGAAACACCTGTCTAAGAAATAGAGAAGTCATAAGTAAACAAAATATAGTATGAGGACCAACCCCTTTTTCCTAATGGACACTGGACAACATACAATACTCTGTATAAGTCCCTTGAGTCTAATAACTCATTCCCTGTGTGTCGTTGTTTTAAAACTGTACTTATGGTTAAGAAGAATTACACCGCTGTTTAATACTCCTTACTTAACCATCCACTGATATAGGTAAATGTCATAGACATAATTTCAAAAAGGTATATCTCACTCTATAAAAATAGACGTATAGATATATCAATTTGAAATTGGTGCATAACAGCGGATATTCAAAACCAAATATTTGCCGTCCGGCAAACAACCCAGGCGATTTCCTCAAATATCACCAATTACAATGAGTTCCGATATAATGAGGATGATCACCTAACTCCCAATAACTTACTCCTACTCATCATCTGTAAAACCATACAGATGTGAGAATCATACCTGGTAAATACATACCCTGGAGCAAGTATCTAATTGGGAAATCAGTTTTCTTTTAACAATACACAGTGAGACTGAAATATTGAAATGTTTCGTAGGGGTATCCGGGTATTCCTAGTAATGCCTCTTCCATTATCTAGATTCACAATTGTAACCGATATTTCTTTGCTGTCTCTCCAAATCCCTTCATATGTCTTTAGTCATTACCTTCTGCACACCCCTTTAGGCCAAATGGTTTTCTTCCTTCCCTACCGTTCGGCACCAGCCTATGGTTTGGAAGAAGAATATCCAATAAGCATAATGGGTGTGCTGCCCTAATCCTAGGAGCACTCGCAATACGAGAGAAGGTAAAGATAAAAGGCAACCGAATAAACCTTATTCCTATTTCTTCTGAACCAGAATCCATTCCCGAACTGGAACAAGTTCCTTTCGAGTTCGTATATAACCATACGATGGAGTATCCAAATAACTGTGGATCTTCGTAGTGATATGGAGTGTCCTGGAGAAATACAATGGTGAAGTGGGAGTGGTAATGAAATACTTAGTTTGGTCGTGAATAGCAGTCGCAATTTACTTTGCCCTCCTTCTAATCCCTTTCTTTGTCTTAACTTAATACCTTCTGTACACCGTTTAGGCTAATTGGTTTTCTTCATTGCCTACCGGTCAGCACCTGCCTATGGTTTGGAATAAGACTATCCAATTTGCGTAATAGGTGTACTGTCCTAATCCAAGGAGCACTCGCAACCTGAGAGAAGGTAAAAAGAAAAGACAACTGAATAGTCCTATTCGTTTTCTCCAGAACCAGAAACCATCCTCGAATAAATTCCTTCGAGTTCGTATATAACTATACGATGGTTTTATCCAATAGAAGTGGACGTTCGTAGTAATACGGGGTGTTCTGGAGAAAAGGGTAAAAGTAGGAGTGGCAATGAGGTATGCAACTCTGACAATCCAAAAGCCAGTATTTAAGAAGGTTCGGTTAATTTTGGTCACTGAGTCATAGTCAAGGGTCGGGTTATGGTCGCTGCCAAAGAGAGAGAGAAAAGAAACACTCAGCGTGCACTCTAACCTAGATCAGAATGGTTATCACTTTATCTAATCAGGAAACCTCCCACTGTAACCTCAAATTATCCTCCAAACCTGAAAGAAGAATTAGTCGAGATCACCCGAGGAGTAAACTAACTCATCAGTGGGAATCGGGATCCAACTATCATCGCATGATAACGTGACGGAATCTGCTCACGTTATCACACTCCAGAAGGTATGCGCATATCTGGCAAGTTTCAGTTTTTTTAGAAACTCCCGATGTAATTTTCGCCCTATGCTCTTATGACCTTGACTAGGGCCAACAAATCATAAGTCACATGTTAAGTTCTACCCGTCATTGTCCAGGTTAATTTGAACCCACCCGTACAAGCCCTTGACTAGGGCCAACAAGGCTATAGGACTGCCCCAAACCAACGTATCTATTTATTCAACAGAAAGGTAACAAGAAGCTACCATACACTATGCCTTGACTAAGGCCAACTGACATAGCATGAATACTACATGCTACCCGTCTGAAATGAAGGAGGGCTACGAATGGTTTTTGGCGAAAAACCTTTAACGTAATGAACTTGATATCGTTGAAGGAACCAGATAGCTTTATAAAAATATAGTGGTGAAAACCTTTACTAAAGAGGTCATTCCTGGTAAAGGGATCTCGGCTCTTTCCCCGTAGAATGAGGTGCAGGATATTCCAATTGAATACCACGATGCAAAGCAAAAGTAAACGACTATAGTGAAGTTATTGCCCTGATGCAAACTTCTGTCCAAGGGGTCACTCCCGGTGAAGGGATCTCGGCCCTTGCCTCGTCGACTGAGGTGCTGGATATTCATAACCGAATACCACTGTGCAAAACAAAAGAGAACGCCCTTGCAATAACAGCTTTTTGAAAAATGTTCCAACAATATCAGAATAGGTTTGTTTAGCTTCCATTGATCCGAATCAACGCAGTCCCATCAATTGATCACACCACAAAAGAACGAAAATAATGATGTGCGTATATGCCATCCGCATTCGCCACTGGGTCCCGTCATCACCCGTTAGGTTACTTAACTAACGACAGAGCAGGGACTGGACTAGCGCGGATGCAAAACATATTCAACATCTACTAGTATATATATCAATATATAATATTCGATCAAGGCATGATAAAATGCAACATCACAGAAATGTAATAAGCATCACAGAACAATACAGATATCTGGGATCCCCGGGTTTCATAGAGCTGCTACTGAAACCCGACGTTCCCCTGGTCGTGTGGATAGCCTGTACAATGAAATCCTAGACACCTACGGGAGCGGCAAGTTACCCGCCAAAACCTGAAGCGAGGCAGCCCCCTTCAGCAACGTGAATGGACCACCCAGCACTTCACGGAATCCGGTAACTTGGGCACCCCTCCTAGGTCAACCTGTACCCCCTACGATTGCTGCGAATAGCCCGCCAATTCTAGAGTGAAGCCTCCTCTGTCTCAAAGCCATGAGATGCGGGCTCGTTGCCCTCTAGAACCCGGCTATCCGTGCACCCCTCCGCGGGGTAATCCTAGTACAGAAAGTAAAATATACATACAATGGGTACATCGACCTCACCCCGGTCGTGCCCTGAAAGAATAATATACAAACAGGCAGTGACGGCAGTCCACATGTCGGTCGCTCGCCCCATAATATCAAATGTACATATAAAACAAAACTGTACTAACATGGCATCCAGGCTATCCCCCATGACCAATCCGCAACATCACAGCACAATACAGAACATCAACGTGAATGTCACGTTCGCAAATCCGTCTAAAAGGGCTATAGCAGTTAGACAGGATTTACCGATCAAATGACATTCACGGTCGCAGATATAATGTAAATACTGTGAACTAACATGTTTTAAATTTTTGATCGATCAAATTTACCGAAGTGGGCCCCAAGCACTACTGTAGCACTCAAAGAAAAACTGGGCCCAAAAAGAATATTCCAAAAACCCCATTTCCAAGTTTAAAGAGTTCTGTGTAAAAATGGTCGGGTGATCATCTATTACGGTGGCGGAACCGCGGCCAAGACAGGGGTTTGGCCGCGGTTTCGCGGCCGATCTACATTGTCACGGTACCATTTTTCCAAAGAATTCTTAAAATACCCTGCATGTTATTCTGCAACAACCAGAAAAAATTTTCGAGCAGAAAACAAAATCGAAAGAAACTCATGCAAAGAAAATGCGGTTTTGGAATAAATGTTCGATCGAAGTTTTAAACTCTCTAGAGCAAGCTAGATAAGGTTAATGGCGTGGCTCTGATACCAATGTAAGTGCACGGCGGCGCCCCGGCCGTCAATCCGATGCCGGAATGCGGAAACGAAACTTTTCTAAAAACTAGAAACCGGCACCACCGCGCAAAAAAGTCCCGGATCGGGCCTTTAACCTAACTCTAGCAAATACGAGAAAGGGTAGAATGCTATACCGAGCGATCTGTGTCCTTCGGTCTTCGGCCTCCACTCCGATCTCCTCGCGGAATCTCCGATCTTCAGCTCGTCATCGGAAAGGGCACCACATCGCCGGGTTCTTTTACGGGCTCCCATCTCTGGACCGAGGTAACTCGGGCACGAAGTTGGCGAGCCGACGTGCCCAAGAAATTCTGTAGATGAAGTGTAGTAGCTTTGTCTCATGGGGTATGAAGTTGCCATGATGATGTGTAGGAGGAACTTTTAAATGGAGCTTTTGAACTTTTATACAAAAATGAGATGAACATTTTTTCTCACAACAAAAATGAACTCTCCCATTCACTCCCAAGTGGCCAGCCCTTTCTAATGGAAGAGAAAAAATGATGGATCAAAAACTAGTGAGGAAAATATGTGAGGATAAAGAGAAATAATGGTCACACCATTTTCCAAATCAAATCCCATCACATAAATGAAAAGCCGTCATGAAAAAGCAAAGATGCTTAACCCATCATAATCCCCATTTACAAACAAACCCCTCCACATAGCTAATTTGCAAACTTGTAAATTAGCCCCCTCCAACGGAAAAATCCGGCCGTGAAGGAACAAAGGAAAACTGGCCGGAACGGAATGCAAACTGGCAACTTCAGAAAACTGATCCCGTAATAAATAACAGGAAAACTCCGCGACTGCATATACATGCCAGCATTTGTATTCCGACCGAATACAAATGCAAAGAGACAAAATCTATACTGTACAATACTAGGATCCAGCTTAAACCAAAGCCCGCTAGTATTATCCGTCCAATCACGATCCGTGCAATACCGCACGTATCTGATCGAACCCTGCCATATCTCCAAACGGCCTCTACAACGTTTCATCCGAAACTTGAGAAAACGGTCTGTGGGGGACTCTAAAGACTCGTCAACACCTTAGTTGTGTATTTAACAACTAGCACGACAGAGGTATTAGCCATACGTAACGGGCTACCAGGTATTGACCAAAAGGGACGTCGATGAGCGAACTCATCCTGACACCCTACTGAGCCTGTCAGTGACAATATCCGTACCGTCCGGTCCGTTCGTCTATGAGTATCGCATGGCGGGCCTAGAGGGTTGGTAAAAGTCAGACCTCCAATAGCGCTACAAGTCGTGCCGGAGTGTAGCCCAAAACACCCTGAGATACTACTGGAATACCTACCAGTAAATCTACTACCTTGGCCAAGGACTTCGTGTAATGGCTCTCCTAGACACAGCGCGACCTCACCCCCAATACCGGGAGAGACGAACCCCTGCAGATCCGCTTACTGCCTCCATGTGGCTCGGGACTGTACCCAACTAAAACCTGTTTGCACGTCTCCTTTTACCATGGTAGGGTAGTAATCAAAGCACAGTAGGAACTCACACGAGACAAATGATGATCTCAGGTCGATGAACTAACCTGTACACATGTCACTAGGGACGTCAGGTGTAAGACCAACTAGCATGTTCCCGGCGAGTCCTGTCCGGTGTTCTCATAACCCAATGAGCACCTGTATACATCTTAGTTGAAACAACTGACACCAGTGGCTTGTGAGACCGGCCACCGCCCCTCATCGGGGTCTCGACTTTATACACTAGTCTACTCTGGAGTATCGATGCCCTGTCTCGAAACTCCCACGACTAGGGACCATTTAAGTATGTGCTTATAGACCCCAGCTCCCACGTATATGATCGCCCTCATACTGCTGGTAGTCAAGCAAGAATCCGAGGGGCTCTATCAACGTGTAATAGCGACTTGTAAGGTCACCTAAAGCAGTACACGATGATAAAGATAATCCAGATAGCATACTATCATCTTGAGCAAGACTGTCCTACCGGTATAAGTCCTCCCTCAATCATTGCAATCTCGTGCCTGTGATCCAATAATTGACTCTGAGGGCACTATCTCCAACAGATCCTGCAAAGATTCAGAAAAATACCCTTCCAAAAATAACAGATGATATATTTTTTTATTTTTGTGATTTTTCAGTTTTCATGGTTATTTAATTTAATATTAACCCGAAATTGCAAAAAGGAAATAACGTGCCATCCCCGGCAACGACGCCATTTGATTTGTATGTCAAAAATATCTAGTAACCGCAATCAAGAACGGCGTCGCTTGGTAGCATGCCGGTGAGTACGGGTCGGTCCACAGGGATGTTGTGAATTTCCTAATTGCTCTCACGAGTTAATTCCAAACGGTGTGAATGGATCAATTAAATCTAAAAACTAAATTAATCTAAATCTAAATCTTGCTAGGGTTAGGTTTAGGTTAAGTTTGGAAAGTCAATAAATCTCACCGCTTTCTATACACATATTAAGATCTTATTAGGAGTTATGGTAATTATTAATAAAGGGGATTAGAACCATTTGGAAAGTTGTTTCTTCCTCTAAGTTCTTGTCCTTCTTTTATCAATCCTTACCCTAACCTCTATGGAAAACACGCTCAACTGGGCCTTTATACTACGGTATCACCGCTACCTCATGGGATGGGGTGCTGTAGGGAGCGGTGTGTGCATGTATGCATGGAGTCCTATTAATTATATGTGATGGGCAAGAAAGGGGTGAGAGATCTTCATATCTCAAAACTTCCACGAATCTAACCCTAACAAGCGAGGAGACTACTCGCTCAGTAGGGAATTGAAGAACATTTATCTAGGGCAGAGAATAAAAGATCTAACTAGGGCAAGGAATTAAAATTACCTAGGGCAACGAATTAAATTTAAGAACTTACGAATTGATGTTCTCCAAAAAGAAATCTGAATTTTATTAATGAAGGGAGGCATGAACAAATACAAGGAATTGGGATTCTATTTATAGGATATAGAAAACCCTGGGTTTACAATTGCCATATGTCTGCATTTACCAAAATACCCTTAGGATGACCGGTCAAAGCCGCCAAGAATTATGGTAAAAAATATTTTCACAATATGCTCAAGATGGCCGCGGAACCGTGGCCTCAGCAAGGGTTGGGCCGCGGTTCCGCGGCCCAATGGTAAGATCATCTGCTGAAAACTTTTGTGCTTGTTCTGGGCTTTTTGGGCTTCCTATTTCTTCAGTACTTTTCTCAAATTGGCTTCTAGGTTTCTCTAGATCTCCAGTGAATAATGTAGTGGACTTTAACCGTGGCTTCGCGATCTTGGACCTTGCGCTGCCTTGTACTTTATGAACTTTATCTTTTATGTAGGCTTGATCAAGATCCTTCTATTTGTTGGTTGTAGTTCCACTTTTACATCGTCTTTTATCTTTTTCACTGTTTTAGATCCAAGAACCTGTAACCTGTACTATGTAGCAGACATGGGTCAAAAGCACCTGTTTATTTGTAAGAAGAACAAGAATGGGGAATATAATAATGCAATATTATGGTATGAACAGGCTCCGTCAGTCCGGATCGGCCCGTATCATCTCTCAACTCCGGTCGGTATCCTCCGGATATCCGCCGAGCTCAAATACAATCACCGGTAGGTAGTAGTCCCTCTGCCAGGCTTACCGTCTATATACACATCATCCCTTTCATGCCTCGGGATACCATACCGGGTGCACCATGTACCCGCAATCGGCTCCATCCAGCTTCTCGAATCGGGTTTCACATGTCACACGTCTCAGAACCGAGAAAACGCATAGTGGATGCACTTAAATATCATATCATGAGAAACTAGGTTTTTAAACAATGCATACTTTCTTTTAAAATGACCACGGTTCTCAAATCCAGAAATCTCATGAAAATGGCATATCTCAATGCGTAAAATCATAAAGCATGATGTATGCGGCATAAGATAGAAATGTAAGCATATCCGTATATCATGCAACATAAAACAGTAATATGCACACAGCGAGGGGAAAACCGCTCTTTCAAATGAATCCAGTTTTAAAATATATCTTACAGTTCCTAAATCTCCAAAATAAAGCCAGAATCATCTATGTATGTGAAAATACGTATGTATGCAAGTATGTGTGTACAATATGTGTGTACGCAAGTATGAGTGTACAATATGTCTGTGCGCCAATATAGTTGTACAAGTAGGTATATACGCAAGTATGAGTGTACAATATGCCTGTGCGACAATATGGATGTACAAGTAGGTATATACGCAAGTATGAGTATACAATATGCCTGTATGCCAATATGGATGTACAAGTAGGTATATACATAAGTATGAGTGTATAATATGCCTGTGCGCCAATATGGATATACAAGTAGGTATATACGCAAGTATAAGTATACAATATGCATGTGCGCCAATATGGATGTTCAAGTAGGTATATATGCAAGTATGAGTGAACAATATGCCTGTGCGCCAATATGGATGTATACGTAGGTATATACGCAAGTATAAGTGTACACTATGCCTGTGCGCCAATATGGATGTACAAGTAGGTATATAAGCAAATATAAGTGTACAATTTGTATGTGTGTCTGTATGTCATATATGGAGTCATATCCTGATGCAACAATCCTACTGTGTAGTGACATGGCAATTATCGATGATGAAGTGTGTGAGCCGGCAAGCAAGTGTACGTGGAACATATGCATCCTCGATAATGGTGCCGGTGTCCTGACAGCTTGGGTTTAATATACAGTAAACACATTTACACATGCAATGAGATGCGTATAGCAAGAATATACAGAAATCGAATAGTAAACGCAACAGTGAAGAATCTACATCAATATGTAAATGTCATGCAGTTTTGCAATTTGAAATAAGACGAATCGTGGTGTTTAGAAAAATAAGGGCTACGGTGTTTTAAAGAAAAGATGCTTCTTTTTAAAATATCCGTAGAATCCATTGGCTTGTTTTTAAAATACTCACATTTCGTTAGTTTTGAAATAGGTATGACTCGGGTCTAGTCTAACATCTACTAAGTAAACTACAGATCTAACTAACAAGCTAATCGAAAGGGTATGGAAACCACCTAAATCTGAGTCGATACACACACACACACACACATAATAGTCGGTGATCCCGCCTCAATAGTATCACATACGATACAATATACAATACGACATTCTCGAGTCAAGAGTGCGGATCTATCATCAATATATAGCTCGTACGTAAATCCTTCGTACGGCATCCCAAATCTGGGTACGGGTCGAATTTCACATTTATCTCATCAATTATCTGGTATCCTTATCATCATATCTCATGAACTGGGTACGCATCTATGTCTAGTACAAACTGATACCATCTGCATATATATAAATGCGTGTAAAACACACGTCCAAAGGCCCGCTAAAATCTCAATGTCGTATCTCCTAACACGAACCACATCATATCACGGATCTCATGGCACCATGCCCAATCTCATCGACTCATCTCCAAATATCATCCACTATCCTCATCATCCAAGTGTAGGTATACGTGTATATATATATATATATACATTTTCCCATACCTATGTGTGTGTGTGTGTGTGTATACGTATCCCCATATACGCACAAGTATAATAAAGTAAGCATGTGCATGCATGTGAGTGTAAACATATTCTAGGGTTCGTGAATAAGAAGCTAAACCAAGTTACTTCTAACTACCCTTAACTAAACCATGAACACAAAATCATAACTTGATAATCATCCACGTAACATAGAACACATATATAACTATATATAAGCTATACTACGAACTGCGGGGGTGCTATACGCCATCCACCCGACTTACCCCGTAGATATAATCTACTCACCTTGCTTTTCGCTTTCCGTTGCCAATGTCGCCACGCGCTTGCTTGTCGTCTCAAAGTCTTCGTGGGGGTATCTACACATCATAACATATCGTGCCGCAATAAAATCCAAATCAAACCAAAACGATACACTAAAGGCCTATAGGTTAGAACCTATGGACTACGCTTTCAAAACCACCAAATAACACTCGATTTCGACGTACAAACGTCAATTGATCGAATACAACACAAATTACAAAAATCCAGAATTCAAAATACGCAAAACGAAACCCCAAATCAAAACAGCAACTCTTGAAAATGGTCCCAGATTTTACCCTAGGTCAAATCAGCTAATTTTGCATATGCCAAGGGTCTAGTTTACTGATGAAGAAACCACAGAACAAACACGAGACATATTGGCTCGGGTCTGGCCGCAAATTGCATCCAGAAAGAATATTTCAACGGCCAAAGGGTGGAGTCAGGGGCTGGGGTCTTGGGGTTAGCTTCCCAGGTGCCTGCACACTCCTCTGTACTTGCTAAATAATTTTCAGAGACTCCCGGTGATAGAAGATTTCATTTTACACTGGCAGAATCCACAATTCCTCCGATATCGGGTTTCTAAGTTCGCTAATAGGGGTTCTAGTCTCTGGTTTAGGTCTTCCATCAATCACCACAAGGGTTGTATAGCCTCTACTATCCTTAATTACACATCAACCCAAGAATTCCATAAACCCTAACTAGAATTTCCCAAGTCTCACTAAAGGATACCAAATCGGTTCTAAACAAACATGGATGTAAAAGCAATAGAAATACTAGGCTAATGGTTAAGAGAATACCTCATTTGGCAACTTAAAAAAATTCATGAGTTGCCCCAAGTGTCCAAAATGCAAGCTTTCTTGGTCCAAAGTGTAGCTAGTGAGCTCATGCACATTTTTAATGAAGTGGGTATTGAGTTTTGAGGCGCTTTTGGTGATGAAGTGGGGTGTTTGAGGAGGGAGGAGGTGGAGGGCAGCAGCAATGGTGAGAGAGGAGATGAAAAGGATGAAAAAATGAATTGGGAGACAAGGACAATGACTTAGGTTTGACCCCTCACTCTCTCACTTGCCCATGCTTTAATTCTTTATTCATTTTCTTTTCTTTTCTTTTCCTTTTCTGTTCTCACAAAAACAAAGCCATGAATGAAAAATGAAGAGAAAACCATGTAGGAAAATGTAACACAAGTGTAAAAATGATATGGTGCATGTTTTGCACAAAACAAGCTTAATGCGCGATTAGCGATATTTAATCACGATTAGCACTAAATAGCGTATATAATTTGCATAATTCACATAAAACACCCTCTTTTTAGTAATTTCCTTAATTTTCTAAATTTTTTCCCAATTTATCGGTATTTAATTATACCGCCTTATTATAATATTCAATATTTTATTTTTTAATTATAAAAAATCCCAAAAATAATATTTTATTTTTTTGAAATGTTACATATACTGTCTCTGATTTCAAACACCAATGGATATGGGATCATCCATCACCCATCTACATGGGTCAAGAAGTTGTACGCTAGTCTACTCTGGTATATCGATGCCCAGTCTCGATACACACTCGACTAGGAACATTTGAAGGAGTACTTAACGACTACACTGTCCCCACTAGTATGATCTGTATCATAGTCCTGGTAGTCAAGTACTCATCCTAAGGGCTTTATCAACATGTAATATAGAGGCAATCAGTGTACATGTTAAGATAAAGAGCAACTAGATAACATGCTATCATGTCGAGCAAGAAAGTCCTCACTATATATGTCCAAGCATCTACTACAATATACATCATATGTACAGTAATGGCCTCTAGGGCATACATATAACTAACAATCCTCCACTTGCATTAGTGCCATTTGTTGTAGTATATGTTAGTTATATGTATGCCCTAGAGGCCATTACTATACATAGGATGTATATTGTAGTGGATACTTGGATATATATAGGGAGAACTTTCTTGCTCGACATGATAGTATGCTATCTGGTTACTCTTTACCTTAACGTGTACACTGATTGTCTCTCTGCTACATGTTGGTAAAGCCCTTAGGATGTGTACTTACTACCTGGACTATGATGCGGATCATATAGTGGGGACATGGTAGTCCATAAGTACATTCTTCAAGGTCCCTAGTCGTCGGTGTATCGAGACAAGGCATCGATGCACCAGAATAGACTAGCGTATACGCATCTTGACCCATATGATGGGCGATGGAAGATCCTATATCCATCGGTGTTTGACATCAGAGATGATATACGGGTGCTCAGTGGAGACTGGGTACACTGGACGGACTCGCCGAGAACTCCCAGATGGTATTATACCTTACGTCAGATGGCAGTTCTCTGGTGACACTGGTACAGGTTAGTCTGTAGACCCGAGATCGTCATGGAGTCTTGTGTGATTCCCACTGTGCTTTGATTTCCACCTTACCACGTCCAAGAGGGCGTGCAAAACGGTGGTTTTTGGGTACAGTCCCGATTCACATGGAGGCAATGAGCGATAGGAGGGGATTCGTCTCTCCCGGTATAGGGAGTTGATGTTGCGCTGTATTCGATTGGCTATAACCAGAAATCCCTGGCCAGGGTTGCTGAGATTTACTGGTAAGTGTTACCAGTAGTACCTCGAACTGTTATAGACCTCATATCGACACGATTTATCGAGCTACTGGGGTCTGACGTTTACCACCCCTAGGCAAGATATGCGACATATCAGACGAACAGACCGGACTGTACGGTAAGTGTTACTGGTTGGATTCATAGGAGTGTGAGTGGGCTTGCTCGTTGATCTTCTGATCGCACAATACTCGGGTGGCCGTTACGTTTAGCAGACCGCTTGCGGCTTGTGGGTGTTTGATATGATCATCACCTACTGTCGGCGTATTGACGAGTCTTTAGAGTCCTACACAGAGGTTTCCTGGCTCAAGAGAAACGAGATAGGAGCGCTTATGAGATATGTGCGGGACCGATAATACTAGTATGTGATACTGTATTCTATTCTCGCGATTTGTATCATTGGACAGTTATATGAGATATAGCCGGGTTACCGAATCATGTGTTGATTCGATACATTAATACACTTGATATTAGTCGGTTATATGCGATATGACCGGATCATTAAATCAAGTGATTGATTTAATGATTTAATGTATAATTATATATTAGATATATTACTTTACATTGACTAGTATTGTTCACTTAAGATTGATTATCTCACTTGATTGTGCACATTGTATATATGATATATGTTTGTGCACTAGTTTGTATCATGTTTGATAATACATGCAAACTTGGGTGTGTGTATGATTTAAACCATGTTTAGGTTAATGGTTAGGTTTTATTTGTTTTATTTATTTTCTTTACTCATTTTTGGCAAAAAAAAAATGGTAGTGGCTTTCTTTGTTTTATGCAAGAAGCTTCATGATGCTTCATGCATCTTTGAAAAAGTCTACCATTTTGTTTTATCCTTAACCTAACTATTTACCTAAACCCTAGTTTATTCTCTACATTAGTTACACTCACCCATGGTTGCTAAATGATAAGAATCACTTGAATTTTCTTTTTCAATTAATTCTTTTTCTTTTTTCTTCTTCTTCTTCATGAAGAAAAGAAAAGCTTGCTAGAAAATTCTAAGTGATGAAATCAAGTGAGAAATCCAAATCCAAAGTGAACCCACTTCCTATTTCTTCATCCTCTACCACTTGCCATGTTGTATAAGGTGTTTTCTTCACAAGGTTCATGACCAAGTGAAGATGGAGCTTGAGTTTGAGTCGCCTCGACATAGATCATCTTCGGTACCGAAGTCAACGACCTAGCCCACTCATTTCTCCGATGAAACCGACGCTAGAGTCCGGGATCCCGATGATCGCAGTGGAGGGACGTCATCTCGGAGCTAAAGAAGTGGTGGACCGGATCTACAAAGGTTGTAATCCCTTTCACTTATTAGCAAAGTTGTTTGCTTGCTTGTAGTTTCGCCTATCCTCTAGTTAACGATCTAGCATTAGGGTTTCTCGGCACAAGAAAAATTTGATTTTGGAATGGTTGATGCCTTGTGGAACCTTATAGGTGTGCCTAGGAACCCTACAGTGGTATCAGAGATTAGCTAGAGTTTTAGGCGAAGTGTAGACGATGTTTGAAATCCGATCGAACCCTAAAACCCTAACATTAAACCCTTCTCTGTACTTTTTTCAGAACTGTGGAATTTTGTGAATTAAAAATATGCAGAAAAATAAGCTGGGTTTTCTAAGAAATACTGTGCAAAACGTGCGCCTAAATCGATCAAGGCGCCGTGGAACCACGGCACGAGCTTGGCTCGTGCGGCGGTTCCGCGGCCGTACGGTCACTACTTTCATCACTGTTTGTACAGTAATGTCTTAATATTATTCCTGTGTTTTCTGGGAATTTTTAATTTGCACTCAAGAGTTGAGTTGTCTGGGTTGTATTGGGGACTCGATGATTCGATCGGATTGTTTAACATTGTCTATGTGTTTTCCGGGTAATTTTAGAACATGTTAAAAAGTTCGACCGGATATAAATACCCAATTTTTTCCCCTGCCGGGAAATTTCCAATTGTTGGATTTTTTCGTAGTTTAATAACGTTCTAAGTAGTGCAAGTAACGCGATGGACCCTCTAGAGGACAACAAACCTTAACTCGATTATGTGACCATCTTAAACTGCCCTTTGAACCTTCGGGTTTGGGGCAGTACGGCGTACCATATGTGAGGCGTTGGCTTGACCCTTCTACGGCTAGACCGTTTGTACTGTGGCATGAAGTGAATGTTTTTAAACTTATTTCATGTGTTGAACTGTTTCGGGAAAACTTGGGTGTTTGATTGTTCGATCGGAAAGTTTAACATTTTCTATTTATCTGGAATGTGATACAATATTTGGAATTCACAAGTAGTTATGAGATAACTGAATGAATGTTATAAATCTAGCAGTTTAGTCTCACTTGATTGGTTGCCACGGGATTTTGATGTGATCAAAAGTCCATCGCAATCGCGTAGCATACGCGGATACTCGCTGGTTAACTTAATAGACAGCCACGCCCCATAGCCCCGACCAAGTGACTGTAGGAGAACCCCGTCGCCAAAAGCATCCATTTGGGTGCTCGCGGCAGCGGTGTTTCACCTTAGTGCACTTCGTCGACGGCGTCCGGGGGTGCGGCCGTCTACTAAAGTTTGCGACGAGCATTCGATCGCATATCGGGAATCTTGTTGAATTGCCCGACTACATATTGAAAAGTGTTTTTGATATTAAGACTAAAATGCGGGGTTTATAATTGTTAGGCATGCGATGTCTAAGGAATTCATTTGATTAGGCATGTAATGTCTATGCAGGTTGCGGATTCCAACTGTTTTAGTTTTACACTTTCTTTTCTGTGACCGTAAATGTAATATGTGATATCGCCGGTTTCGTTGCTATATGTCAACGACAATTGGGATACGCATGTTTACTTACGTTGATGGCATGTAATGTTATGTGTTGCTGGATATGTTATATTGGATCGTCGCGTTTGAATGGCCGGGTTTTATGTGAGATGAGAGTTTTTCATTTTCATTCATGTAAAATTAAATGTTTGTAATATTCTTTTATTGGGGCACTTCCGGGTTGAGGTTGACGCCACCATTTGTATATTATTTACTTTTCCGCACTAGGATAGACCCAAGGAGGAGAGCACAAGTAACCGGGTTCTGGAGTCCAGTGGCAGACCATCTCGAGGAGTCGAGTCCGGGTCTCAGAATTGGTAGGGTTGCTTGCCACTCTCGTAGGGGTCTAGGGGTGTGGGTTTGGCTATTCATCGCGACCGTGGAATCCGTGTTTTATACTGGCTCGTATGGAAAACAAAGACGTCCTAGTATATCCAATGTTTCATATGTTTCTTCTGCTGCGATATCTGTGATGTGATCATTTGATGTTCTGTGATAGATACTGCATATAGTATATATGATATATTATATAGATGTTACTTATGTTTTACACCCGCGCTAGCCCTGCCGTGCTCTGCCGTTAGTTACCTAACCTAACGGTGCACGAGGGGGCATCGAGGCGAATGCGGATGGCATAAGTGTACGTCGTATTTATCTGTGATGTTTAGGTGATTTAAATGATAGGACTTCATTAATGTGATTAATGAAAGAAATGAAACCTAAGAAGTTGTGGAATCGAATTTTCAAAAAACAGGTAGCTACAGTTCTTGCTTTGCATCGCGGTGTTCCTTGTAGAACATCCTGCACCTTATTCGATGAGGAAAGGGCCGAGATCCCTTCACAAGGAGTGACCACTTTAGCAATAACTGGCAGATGCTACAACCCTCGGTTTGTCTTTTGATTGCTTCTATAGTTTTTGCTTTGCACAGCGGTATATATGATATATCCTGCACCTTATTCGATGAGGAAAGGGCCGACGATCCCTTCACCGGGAGTGACCCCTTTAGCAAAACTAGAAAAGCCTCAAAGACACTCCGTTTTAAAATTATTTGATTCTACAACGATATCAAGTTCATTACGCAATAGGTTTTCAGAAAAACCTGTCGTAGCCCTCCGTCATTTCAGATAAATCCTACTTAGTATTCGTGCTACATTTGTTGACCTGCGTCAAGGCGTAGTGTGCGGTAGCTAACTAGTATTTATCTGTTTATGCATATGATGCAGATTGGATTAGGGTAGTCATGCGACTTTGTTGTCCTGCATCAAGGGTCATGCGAGTGGGTTTAATTCAATTAAGAAATGACGGGTTGAACTTGACTAGCGCACTATGGTTTGTTGGCCTGCGTCAAGGTCATGGGACGCTAGAGACAAAATATTATCGGGAATTTCAAGTGTTGAAATTTTCAATGAGATTGCATACCTTCTATGAGATAGTTGGATCCCGATACCCGCTGCGAGTAAGAGTTACTCCTGGGAGAGCTTTACACATTACAATTAGCTGATCAAGTAGGTGTCTAGAAAGGTGTTAACGGGGTTACGCCTCTGGGAAAACGAGGTTTACTGTAATTAGGTCCGTGCGAAAGCACGGGGAACCTCCCTCAAAGTACCGACACTGGCCTGGCTGAAAGATTGGCGAACTTGTAGCGTGTCATTAATCCCGGCTAGTCTTTCCTTTTAAGGTTTGAAGGAAGATTTGATAAAAACAGTGGGAGCCATCCTGATTAGATAAAATATATAACCAATCTAATCTTGCAAGAGCGCACGCAGAGTGTTTTCTTCTCTCTCTCTCCAGGTAGCGACCATATCACGCCTTAATTAAGATAATAATATGGATATATTGACCGAACTCGCTTGTTATACTGAGCTGGGGAACGTTGGTCCCGCTCCAACTTATAAATGTTATAAGACCGAGCAGGAAATTTGGGGAATACCATATTTCCTGTGCCGCCCAAACGAAGAAAGTGCATACTGATGCATTTTCTTCAGGTGTGTTCATTACAGAGGACTGTTTCTCAGTATCCTTTATGTCCTGGGTATGTGATACCGGATCAGGATCCCGCATATGTAATCTGTTACATGGGCTATAGATAGGTAGAGAACTGAGAACGGGTGGTAAGTTTCATGAGACAGAAAATGGTGCATGTGTTGCAGCCAAGTCTGTTGGTCACTTTCACCCTGTATTACCAGAATACATTGATTCTGAACAAATGTTATTAGATACCGAACCTGATATACAATATCATATCAGTCTCTTTATTAGTAAAGAAAGGATATAATTTTGTATTGATGGATAATGTTTTGAACATTTCCTATATCAAAAGTTGATCGGTTCAGGCACGTTATCTAAAAGCATTGACGTTCTAAATCAAACTACAGTTCTTAGTATACAGAACACACACAAAAGGAAGAGTTCAGAAATGAATGAATCCTTCTTGAGGTACTGTAGACTAGGTCATATCAATGCGACCCGACTAGCTGAAGTTACATATAGATGCACATTTAAATTAGTTTGAATTTACATCTTGTGAAACTTGCCAGTCATGTCACAGAGAAAAGATTACCACAGCTCTGTTTATTGGAAACAGAGAAAGAGTTAGTGAACTCTTGAGATAAATACATGTTGATGTATGAGGGTCCCCTGTCTACACATACCAAGACCGGTTCTTTATGCTTCATTAAATTCTCTGATGATCTCTCAAGATTCAGCCATGTGTTCCTGTTGAAACATAAGTCCGAAGCTTTTGAGATATTCACAGAATATAAGTTAGAAGTAGAGAACCAAATTACGGGCTTAAGTATGTCCTTTGATGAGATCAAGGAGGAGAATACTTGTGCATAGAATTCCTGGACTATTCTAAAGAAGAATGAGATTCTCTTTCGGTGTTACTCCTCTGAATATACCACAGCACAACGGTGTATCGGGGCGGAGCAATCACACCATATTAGATATGGTGCGCTCTATGATGAGTACTACTGAGTTACCTTTTTCCTTTTGGAGGTTATGCACTTGAGTAGCTGCATACCTATTGAATTGGGTTCGAATCAAATCAGTGCCTACCACTCTATATAAGATATAGTATGGGAAGAACCCATCTCTTAAGTAAGTTAAGATTTGGGATTGTCCGGCCTATGTCAAAAGCAAAATCCGGACAAGATCAAGGCAAGGTCAGTTCTGTAGAACTGGAAAGGTTCCAGCTATACAAAACTGCAGCTGATGATTTGAAAAAACCAAAGGATTCAATAGTCCCCGACGAACCTCAGCCTCTCCGCCGATCTGGTAGGGTTCCTCATCTGCCTGAGAGACACTTCGGTTTCTCGATGACAGTGGGAGCGAGGAATGCATCATGAGATGATGACCCAACTATTTTCGAGCAGGCCATCAAGAGTAGGGACTCTGTAAGAATGGCTGGATGCTTAGCGATCTGAGATGGAATCCATGTACACCAACAAAGTATGGACTTTGGTTGCTATATCTGAAGGGTTAAATCCCCATCAGGTGCAAGTATATCTTGAGAAGATTACTTGGTATAGATGGAAAAGTTTAGACTTTCGAAGCTAGACTTGTTAAAGGTTTTCGTCATTGGCCAGGCGTGGATAATGATGAAACCTTTCCGGGGCCTTTGCTTAAGTCCATCCAGATCCCACTTGCCATGGCTACATACCATGACTACGATATCTGGCGGTTGGGTGTCATGACTGCTTTTCTAAAATGATGTTTTAGAAGAGAGCGTCTATAAGTACATAGCCAGAGGGCTTCGTAGACAGTGGGAGCAGTGGAAACGTGTACAAGATGCTTTATAGGATAAAACAGGTATTGCGGAGTTGGAACGTCTGTTTGATATGGTAGTCAAAGAGTTTGACCTCATCAAAATGGTAGATGAACCTTGTATATACAAAAAGGTAGTAGGGAGTATGGTAATGATCCTCGTAGAGTACGTGGATGACATACTCTTGATAAGGAAGGAGTTTCCGATGCTACGCTCGGTCAATCTCCGCCTATCACAAGGATTCTCCATATAGGATCATAGTGATACCTACTAAATCCTGGTTTTTGGATCTATGAGATAGATCTAAATGGATGTTTGGATACTCACTAGTTGTAGTGAGATGGTATCAATCGATCCTGGGGAGAACCACTGGAATGGTTCCGGGGTGATAAGGACGACTGAATGTCAGTCACATGCATTGTCTTTACCCTTAGTAAAGGGACGGTTTGTTGGAAGAGTTCCAAGCTAGATACCGTGGCATACTAGACGATAAAGGCTGGATACATCTCTACCAAAGATGCTACCAAAGAGGAAGTCTGGGTGTATATTAGTTCATGAGATGAACTTCGTTCCTACCATTGTGAGACAATGGAGTTGTGGCTTATGCCAAAGAACGCCCGTCCCATCAGTGATCCAGACATATTCTAAGGCAGTGTCACCTGATCGTGGAGATGGTTGATCTCCAGGGGATCGAGGTTAGGAGAGAAGACTCAGAGGACAACACAGCGGATCCAATCACAAAGGCCTTTTCCCGGAGAGAGACTTTTATGGGATGGTTGAGTATGAGATAATACAACCACTGCTATCAGATGGCCCTAGTGCAAGTGGGAGATTGTTAGTTATATGTATGCCCTAGAGGCCATTACTATACATAGGATGTATATTGTAGTGGATGCTTGGACATATATAGGGAGGACTTTCTTGCTCGACATGATAGTATGCTATCTGGTTACTCTTTACCTTAACGTGTACACTGATTGTCTCTCTGCTACATGTTGGTAAAGCCCTTAGGATGTGTACTTGACTACCTGGACTATGATGAGGATCATACTAGTGGGGACATGGTAGTCCATAAGTACATCCTTCAAGGTCCCTAGTCGTCGGTGTATCGAGACAGGGCATCGATGCACCAGAGTAGACTAGCGTATACGAATCTTGACCCATATGATGGGCGATGGAAGATTCCATATCCATCGGTGTTTGACATCAGAGATGATATACGGGTGCTCAGTGGAGACTGGGTACACTGGACGGACTCGCCGAGAACTCCCAGATGGTATTATAACTTATGTCAGATGGCAGTTCTCTGGTGACACTGGTACAGGTTAGTCTGTAGACTCGAGATCGTCATAGAGTCTTGTGTGATTCCCACTGTGCTTTGATTTTCACCTTACCACGTCCAAGAGGGCATGCAAAATGGTGGTTTTTGGGTACAGTCCCGTTTCACATGGAGGCAATGAGCGATAGGAGGGGATTCGCCTCTCCCGGTATAGAGAGTTGATGTTGCGCTGTGTTCGATTGGTTATAACCGGAAATCCCTGGCCAGGGTTGCTGAGATTTATTGGTAAGTGTTACCAGTAGTATCTCGAACTGTTATAGACCTCATATCGACACGATTTATCGAGCTACTGGGGTCTGACATTTACCACCCCTAGGCAAGATATGCGACATATCAGACGAACAGACCAGACTGTACAGTAAGTGTTACTGGTTGGATTCACAGGAGTGTGAGCGGGCTTGCTCGTTGATCTTCTGATTGCACAATACCCGGGTGGCCGTTATGTTTAGCAGACCGCTTGCGGCTTGTGGGTGTTTGATATGCTCATCACCTACTGCCGGCGTATTGACGAGTCTTCAGAGTCCTACACAGAGGTTTCCTGGCTCAAGCGAAATGAGATAGGAGCCCATATGAGATATGTGCGGGACCAAGAATAATACCAGTATGTGATACTGTATTCTATTCTCACGATTTGTATCATTGGACGGTTATATGAGATATAGCCGGGTTACCGAATCAAGTGTTGATTCGATACATTGATACACTTGATATTAGTCGGTTATATGCGATATGACCGGATCATTAAATCAAGTGATTTATTTACTGATTTAATTTATAATTATATATTAAATATATTACTTTACATTGACTAGTATTGTTCACTTAAGATTGATTATCTCACTTGATTGTGCACATTGAATATATGATATATGTTTGAGCACTAGTTTGTATCATGTTTGATGATACATGCAAACTTGGGTGTGTGTATGCTTTAAACCATGTTTAGGTTAATGGTTAGGTTTTTTTTTGTTTTATTTATTTTCTTTATGTTAGTTATATGTATGCCCTAGAGGCCATTACTGTACATTGGATGTATATTGTAGTGGATGCTGGGACATATATAGGTAGGACTTTCTTGCTCGACATGATAGTACGCTATCTGGTTGCTCTTTATCTTAACGTGTATACTTTCTGTCTCTCTGTTACATGTTGATAAAGCCCTTAGGATGTGTACTCGACTTCCAGGACTATGATGTAGATCATACTAGTGGGGCCTGGGTAGTCCATGAGTACATCCTTGAAATGTTCCTAGTCGAGGGAATATCGAGACGGGGCATCGATATTCCAGAGTAGACTAGCGCATATCTTCTCGACCCATGCGATGGGCGATGGATGATCCCATATCCATTGGTGTTTGACATCGAAGATGGTATGCGGGTGCTCAGTAGAGACTGGGTACACTGAACGGACTCGCCGAGAACTCCCAGATGGTATTATACATCACGTCAGATGGCAGTTCTCTGGTGACACTGGTACAGCTTAGTCTGTTGACCCGAGATCGTCATAGAGTCTTGTGTGTCTCCCACTGTGCTTTGATTTCCACCCTACCACGGCTCTACTGAGTCGTGCAAACAGGTGGTTTTTGGGTACAGTCCCGATTCACATGGAGGCAATGAGCGATAAGAGGGGATTCGTCTCTCCCGGTATTGGGGGTTGATGTTGCGCAATGCACGACTGGCCATAACAGGAAATCCCTGGCCAGGGTTGCAGTGATATACTGGTAAGAGTTATCAGTAGTTTTCACGATAGTTATGGACCCTACGTCGGCATGACTTATCGAGCTATTGGGGTCTGACGTTTACCACCCCTATGCGAGATATGCGACATATCAGACGAACAGACCGGACTGTACGGTAAGTGTTACTGGTTGGATTCACAGGAGTGTGAGCGGGCTTGCTCGTCGATCTTCTGATCGCTCAATACCCGGGTGGCCGTTACGTTTAGCAGACCGCTTGCGGCTTGTGGGTGTTTGATATGATCATCATCTGCAGCCGGCGTATTGACGAGTCTTTAGAGTCCTACACAGAGGTTTCCTAGCTCAAGCGAAACGAAATTGGAGCGCATATGAGATATGTGCGGGACCGAGAATAATGCGTGAATGTGATACCGTATTTCATTCTCGCGATGTATGTGTCGAATGGTTATATGAGATATAACCTGGTTATCGAATCAAGGATTGATTCGATAAGCCGATACATTGGATACTAGCCGGTTATATGCGACATGACCGGATCGTTAAATCAAGTGTTGATTTAATGATTTAATGTAGAATTATATATTTGATATATTACTTTGCATCAACTAGTATTGGTTCACTTTAAATGGATTTTCTCACTTGAATTGTGCAAGTTGTATATGTGATATACATTTGTACACATGATTGTATCATGTTTGATGATACATGTTTACTTGGTTAAGTGTAAAGAATTAAACCATGGTTAAGTTTATGATTAGGGTTTTCTTTTTTATTACTTATTTATTTATTTATTTATTTTTGGAAAAGATGAGAAAAGAATGGTTGCTATTTTTGTTTTTAGTTGAACATTCATGAAACTTTGACTAAGTCACCATTCTTGTCTCATGCTTAACCCTAACCATATGAACTAACCATAGTACATTCTCTACACTTAACCAAGGGTTAGTAAATGATAAGTATTGATTTATTTATCTATTTTACATAACTTATCATATCATCTTCTTCTTCTTCATCTTCTTCTTCCATGAAGAAAGCTTGCTACATCAATGGTGATTGATGAAAAAGTGTGTGAAATCCAAATCTAAAGTCTACCCACTTCCTATTTCTTCATCCTCTACCTCTTGCCAAGTAGTATAGGGTGTTTCCTTCACAAGTTTTCTTGACTTGGTGAAGTTGGAGCTTGATCTAGCGATGCCTCGACGTAGATCATCTTCGGCATCGTCGTCGATGACCTAGCCCGCTTTTCTCCGATGAAGCCGACGCTAGAGCCCAAGATCCGATTTGTACAGCGAGGAGACTTCATCACGGAGCCTAGGAGGTGGAGGACCGGATCTACAAAGGTTGTAGCCCCTTCCCTTTTGCTATATTTCCGTTTACTTGCTTGCATTGCCTCATTATCTAGTTAACGATCCGTATTAGGGTTTGTAGGCACCCGTAAAATTTAATTGGCCATGTTTGATGCCTTGTGAGACTCCATTAGAGTGCCTAGGAACCCTACAGTGGTATCAGAGCCTAGCTAGAGCCTTAGGCGATGCGTAGACGGAGTTAGAAGTCCGATCGACCTAAAACCCCGACTTTAAAATGCTCTCTGGACAATTCTGTAAAATATGGATTTTTGTAGATTAAAAATATGCAGAAAAATCAGCAGGTGATTGTAAGGGTTACTGCAAAATTCGATGGCCTAATTCCTTAAAGGCGCCGCGGATCCGCGGCATGAGCATGCTCATGCGGCGGTTCCGCGGCAGTTTTGTCTTATTGTGCATCGAAGTTTGCACCATAATTCTTAGTAAGCAGTACTGGTTTTCCTGGGAATATTTTAATATTTATTCCAGAGTTTTATTTTCTGGGTTGTATTAGGAACTCAGTGTATCGATCGGATTGTCTAATTTTGTCAGTGTGTTTTTCCGGGTATTTTAGAATATGTTAAAAAGTTCGACCGGATATAAATACCCACTTTTTCCCCTGCCGGGAAATTTCCAATTGTTGGATTTTTCCGTAGTTTAACGACGTTCTAAGTAGTGCAAGTAACGCGATGGTCCCTCTAGAAGACAACAAACCTTAACTCGATTATGTGACCGTCTTGAACTGCCCTTTGAACCTTCGGGTTTGGGGCAGTACGGCGTGCCACATGTGAGGCGTTGGCTTGACCCTTCTACGGCTGGACCGTTGGTACTGAGGCACGAACTGAATGTTGTTAGACTTATTTCATGTGTTGAGCTGTATCGGGAAAACTTGGGTGTTCGATTGTTCGATCGAAGAGTTTAGCGTTTTCTATTTATCCGGAATGTGATACAATAATTGGAATTCACAAGTAGTTATGAGATAACGGAATGAATATTATAAACATAGCAGTTTAGTCTCACTTGATCGGTTGCCACGGAGTTTTGATGTGATCAAAAGTCCGTCGCAATCACGTAGCGTACGCGGATACTCGTCGGGTAAACTTAATAGACAGCCTCACTCCATAGCCCTGACCAAGTGACTGTAGGAGAACCCCGTCGCCGAAAGCATCTGTTCGGGTGCTCGCGGCAGCGGTGTTCCGCCTTGGTGCACTTCGTCGACGGTATCGGGGGTGCGACCGTCTACTAAAGTTTGCGACGAGCATTCGATCAAAATGTCGGGAATCTTGTTGAATTGCCCGACTTGATATTGAAAAGAGTTTTCGATAATGAGACTAAAATGCGGGGTTTATAATTGCTAGGCATGGGATGTCTAAGTATTTCATTTGGTTAGGCATGCGATGTCTAATGAGATTACGGATTCCAACTGTTGTAGTTTTACAGTTTCTTTTCTGTGACCGTAAGTGTAATATGTGATATCGCCGGTTTCGTTGCTATATGTTAACGACAATTGGGATGCGCATATTTACTTACGTTGATGACATGTGATGTTATGTGTTGCTGGATATGTTATATTGGATCGTCGTGTTTGAATAGCCGGGGGGGTTTTTTTATGTGAGATGAGTGTTTTTCATTTTCATTCATGTAAAAACTTGTATGTAATATTCTTTTATTGGGGCACTTCCAGGTTGCGGATGTTGTCACCATTTGTATATTATTTACTTTTCTGCACTAGGATAGACCCAAGGAGGGGAGCACAAGTAACCGGGTTCTAGGGTCCAGTGGGAGACCATCTCGAGGAGTCGAGTCCGGGTCTCCTAACCCTAGAATTGGTAGGGTTGCTTGCCGCTCTCGTAGGGGTCTAAGGGTGTGGGATAGGCTATTCATCACGACCGTGGAATCCGTGTTTTATACTGGCTCGTATTGAAAACACGGACGTCCTAGTATATCCATATTTCATATGTTTCTTCTGCTGTGATTTATCTGTGATGTGATCATGTGATGTTCTGTGACAGATATAGTATATAGTATATATGATATATTATATAGACGTTGCTTATGTTTTACACCCGCGCTAGCCCTGCCCCGCTCTGCCGTTAGTTACCTAACCTAACGGTGCAGACGGGACATCGAGGCGAATGCGGATGGCATAAGCGTACGTTATATTTATCTGTGATGTTTAGGTGGACTTAAATGATGGGATATTCATTAATGAGATTAATGAAAGAAAATAAACCTAATTGATGTTGTGGAATCGAATTTCTAAATAAAACAGGTAGCTACAGTTCTTGCTTTGCATCGCGGTGTTCATTATAGAACATCCTGCACCTTATTCGATGAGGAAAGGACCGAGATCCCTTCACCGGGAGTGACTCCTTTAGCAATAACTGGCAGATGCTACAACCCTCGGTTTGTCATTTGATCGCTTCTATAGTTTCCGCTTTGCACAGTGATATATATGATATATCCCGCACCTCATTCGACGAGGAAAGGGCCGACGATCCCTTCACCGGGAGTGACCCCTTTAGCAAAACTAGAAAAGCCTCGAAAACATTCCATTTAAAAACCATTTGATTCCGCAACGAGATCAAGTTCAAAGCGTTAAAGGTTTTCACAAAAACCATTCGCAACCTTCCGTCATTTTAGGAAGTAGAGTACTTAGTATTCGTGCTGTGTTTGTTGACCATAGTCAAGGCACAGTGTACGGTAGCTAAGTGATGTCTTCCTACACCGCATATGATGCGATTAGTTAGGACAGTCGCGTGACTTTGTTGACCTTTGTTAAGGGTCATGTGGGTGGGTCTAATTAATCACGAAATGACGGGTAGAACTTGACTAGTACTTATGATTTGTTGACCATAGTTAAGGTCATAGGTGCTAGGGGTAAAAACCTTTATCGGGAGTTTCAAGTGTTGAAATTTGCAATGAGATTGCATACCTTCTATATGATAGTTGGATCCCGATACCCACTGCGAGTAATTGTTACTCCTGGGAGAGTTTTGCACTTTACAATTAGCCGATCAAGTAGGTGTCTAGAAAGGTGTCAACGGGGTTACGCCTCTGGGAAAACGAGGTTTACAGTAATTAGGTCCGTGCGAAAGCACAGGGAACCTCCCTCAAAGTACCGACACTGGCCTGGCTGAAAGATTGGCGAACTTGTAGAGTGTAATTAATCCCGGCTAATCTTTCCTTTTAGGGTTTGAAGGAAGATTTGATAAAAAGCAGTGGGAGCCATCCTGATTAGATAAAATACATAACCAATCTATTCTTGCAAGAGCGCACGCTGAGTGTTTTCTTCTCTCTCTCTCCAGGTAGCGACCATGTCACGCCTTAATCAAGATAATAATACGGAATTTTGACCGAACCCGCTTGTTATACTGAGCTGGGGAACGTTGGTCCCGCTCCAACTTATAATTGTTATAAGACAGAGCAGGAATTAGGGGAATACCAGAATTCCTATGCCGCCCAAATGAAAAAAGTGCATATGATGCATCTCCTTCGGGTGTGTTCATTATACAGAACTGTTTCTCAGTATCCTCTGCATCCTGGGAATCTGATACCGGATCAGGATCCCAGATATATAATCTGTTACATAGGGCTACAAAAAGGTAGAAAAACTGAGAACGGGTGATAAGTTTCATGAGGCAGAAAACGGGGCAAGTGTTGCAGCCAAGTCTGTTGGTCACTGTCACCCTGTATTACCAATACATTGATTATGAACGAATGTTATTAGATACCGAACCTGACATACAAAATCATATCACTCTCTTTATTAGTAAAGAAATGATAAAATTCTGTATTGATGGATAATGTTTTGAACATTTCCTATATCAAAAGTTGATCGGTTCAGGCACGTTATCTAAAAGCATTGACATTCTAAATCAAACTACAGTTCCTTGTATACTGAATACACACAAGAGGAAGAGTTCAGAAATGAACAAATTCTTCTTGAGGTATTGTAGACTAGGTCATATCAATCCGACCCGACTAGCTGAAGTTACATTTAGATGCATATTTAAATCAGTTTGAATTTACATCTTGTGAAACTTGCCAGTCATGTCACAAAGATATAATGACACCAGCTCTGTTTACTGGAAGCAGAGAAAGAGTTAATGAACTCTTGGGACTGATACATGATGATGTATGTAAAGTCTCCTGTCTACACATGTCAGGACTGGTTCTTTATACTTCATTATATTCTCTGATAATCTCTCAAGATTCAGTCATATGTTCCTGTTGAAACATAAGTCCGAACCTTTTGAGATATTCACGGAATATAAGTTAGAAGTAGAGAACCAACAACCGGGTATAAGTATTATGTCCTATGATGAGATCAGGGAGGAGAATACTTGTGCATGGCATTCCTGGACTATTCTAAAAGAAAATGAGATTCTCTCTCAGCATTACTCCTCCGTATAAACCAAAGCACGATGGTATATCAGGGCGGAGCAATCACACCCTATATGATAAGGTGTGCTCTATGATGAGTACTACTGAGTTACCTATTTCCTTTTTGGGAGTTATGCGCTTGAGAAGCTGCATACCTATTGAATAGGGTTCCAATCAAATCAGTTGCCTACCGCTTCATATGTGATATGGAAAGGGAAGAGCCCATGTCTTAAGCTAGTTAAGATTTGGGATTGTCCGGCCTATGTCTAAAAGCAAAATCCGGACAAGCTCGAGGCTAGGTCTGTAATGTAGAACTGGAAAGGTTCCAGCTATACAAACTACAGCAGATAATTTGGTAGAACCAAAGGATTCAGTAGATTCTAACGAAGCTCAGCCTCTCCGCCGATCTAGTAGGGTTCCTCACCCACCTGAGAGATACTTCGATTTCTCGATGACAGTGGGAGCGAGGATTGCATCATAAGATGATGACCCAACTAGTTTCGAGCTGGCCATCGGGGGTAGAACTCTGTAAAAATGGCTGGATGCTTAGTGATCTGAGATGGAATCCTTATACACCAACAAAGTATGGACTTTGATTGCGATATCTGAAGGGTTAAATCCCCATCAGGAGCAAGTATATCTTGAGAAGATCACTTGGTGTAGATGGAAAAGTTGAGACTTTCAAAGCTAGACTTCTTAAAGGTTTTCGTCATCGACCAGGCACGGATAATGATGAAACCTTTTCCAGGGACTATGCTTAAGTCCATCCAGATCCTACTTGCCACTGCTACATACCATAACTGCGATATCTGGTGGTCGGGTGCCATGACTAATTTTCTAAATAATGATTTAGAAGAAAATGTCTATAAGAACACAGCCAGAGGGCTACGTAAACAGTGGGAGCAGCAGAAACGTGTGCAAGATGCTTTATAGGATAAAGCAGGCATCGCGGAGTTGGAACATCTGTTTTGATGGATTAGTCAAAGAAGTTGACATCATCAAAATGGTATATGAACCTTGTATAAACAAAAAGGTAGTAGGGAGTATGGTGACGATCCTCGTAGAGTACGTGGATGACATACTCTTGTTAGGGAAGGAGTTTCCTATGCTACGCTCGATCAATCTCCGCTTATCACAATGATTTTCCATATAGGATCAAAATGATACCTATGAAATCCTAAACTTTGGATCTATGAGATAGATCTAATTGGATGTTAGGATACTCACTAGTTATAGTGAAATGGTATCAATCGATCCTGGGGAGAATCACTGGAAGGGTTCCAGAGTGATAAAGACGACTGAATATCAGTCACAGGCATTGTCTTTACCCTCAGTAAAGGGACGGTATGTTGGAAGAGTTCCAAGCTAGATACCGTGGCAAACTAGACGATAAAGGCTGGTAACATCGCTATTAAAGATACTGCCAAAGAGGCAGTTTGGGTGTATATTGGTTCATAGGATGAACTAGGTTCCTACAATTGTGTGACAATGGAACTGTGGCTTTGGCCCTGGAACCCTGGTCCCATCAGTGACCCAGACATATTCTGAGGCAGCATCACCTGATCATGGAGATAGTTGATCTCCAGGGTGATCGAGGTTAGGAGAGTAGACTCAGAGGACAACACGGCGGATCCACTCACGAAGGCCTTTTACCAAAGAGAGACTTTTAGGGGACGGTTGAGTATGTGATACTGCAACCACTGCTACAGATGGCCCTAGTGCAAGTGGGAGATTGTTAGTTATATGTATGCCCTTGAGGCCATTACTGTACATTGGATGTATATTGTAGTGGATGCTGGGACATATATAGGTAGGACTTTCTTGCTCGACATGATAGTACGCTATCTGGTTGCTCTTTATCTTAACGTGTATACTTTCTGTCTCTCTGTTACATGTTGATAAAGCCCTTAGGATGTGTACTCGACTTCCAGGACTATGATGTAGATCATACTAGTGGGGCCTGGGTAGTCCATGAGTACATCCTTGAAATGTTCCTAGTCGAGGGAATATCGAGACGGGGCATCGATATTCCAGAGTAGACTAGCGCATATCTTCTCGACCCATGCGATGGGCGATGGATGATCCCATATCCATTGGTGTTTGACATCGAAGATGGTATGCTGGTGCTCTGTAGAGACTGGGTACACTGAACGGACTCGCCGAGAACTCCTAGATGGTATTATACCTCACGTCAGATGGCAGTTCTCTGGTGACACTGGTACAGCTTAGTCTGTTGACCCGAGATCGTCATAGAGTCTTGTGTGTCTCCCACTGTGCTTTGATTTCCACCCTACCACGGCTCTACTGAGTCGTGCAAACAGGTGGTTTTTGGGTACAGTCCCGATTCACATGGAGGCAATGAGCGATAGGAGGGGATTCGTCTCTCCCGGTATTGGGGGTTGATGTTGCGCAATGCACGACTGGCCATAACAGGAAATCCCTGGCCAGGGTTGCAGTGATATACTGGTAAGAGTTATCAGTAGTTTTCACGATAGTTATGGACCCTACGTCGGCATGACTTATCGAGCTATTGGGGTCTGACGTTTACCACCCTTAGGCGAGATATGCGACATATCAGACGAACAGACCGGACTGTACGGTAAGTGTTACTGGTTGGATTCACAGGAGTGTGAGAGGGCTTGCTCGTCGATCTTCTGATCGCTCAATACCCGGGTGGCCGTTACGTTTAGCAGACCGCTTGCGGCTTGTGGGTGTTTGATATGATCATCATCTGCTGCCGGCGTATTGACGAGTCTTTAGAGTCCTACACAGAGATTTCCTAGCTCAAGCGAAACGAAATAGGAGCGCATATGAGATATGTGCGGGACCGAGAATAATGCGTGTATGTGATACCGTATTTCATTCTCGCGATGTATGTGTCGAATGGTTATATGAGATATAACCTGGTTATCGAATCAAGGATTGATTCGATAAGCCGATACATTGGATACTAGCCGGTTATATGCGACATGACCGGATCGTTAAATCAAGTGTTGATTTAATGATTTAATGTAGAATTATATATTTGATATATTACTTTGCATCAACTAGTATTGGTTCACTTTAAATGGATTTTCTCACTTGAATTGTGCAAGTTGTATATGTGATATACATTTGTGCACATGATTGTATCATGTTTGATGATACATGTTTACTTGGTTAAGTGTAAAGAATTAAACCATGGTTAAGTTTATGATTAGGGTTTTCTTTTTTCTTACTTATTTATTTATTTATTTATTTTTGGAAAAGATGAGAAAAGAATGGTTGCTATTTTTGTTTTTAGTTGAACATTCATGAAACTTTGACTAAGTCACCATTCTTGTCTCATGCTTAACCCTAACCATATGAACTAACTATAGTACATTCTCTACACTTAACCAAGGGTTAGTAAATGATAAGTATTGATTTATTTATCTATTTTACATAACTTATCATATCATCTTCTTCTTCTTCATCTTCTTCTTCCATGAAGAAAGCTTGCTACATCAATGGTGATTGATGAAAAAGTGTGAGAAATCCAAATCTAAAGTCTACCCACTTCCTATTTCTTCATCCTCTACCTCTTGCCAAGTAGTATAGGGTGTTTCCTTCATAAGTTTTCTTGACTTGGTGAAGTTGGAGCTTGATCTAGCGATGCCTCGACGTAGATCATCTTCGGTATCGTCGTCGATGACCTAACCCGCTTTTCTCCGATGAATCCGACGCTAGAGCCCAAGATCCGATTTGTACAGCGAGGAGACTTCATCACGGAGCCTAGGAGGTGGAGGACCAGATCTACAAAGGTTGTAGCCCCTTCCCTTTAGCTATATTTCCGTTTACTTGCTTGCATCGCCTCATTATCTAGTTAACGATCCGTATTAGGGTTTGTAGGCACCCGTAAAATTTAATTGGCCATGTTTGATGCCTTGTGAGACTCCATTAGAGTGCCTAGGAACCCAACACTTTATTCATTTTTGGCAAAAATAAAATGGTAGTGGCTTTCTTTGTTTTATGCAAGAAGCTTCATGATGCTTCATGCATCTTTGAAAAAATCTACCATTTTGTTTTATCCTTAACGTAACCATTTACCTAAACCCTAGTTTATTCTCTACATTAGTTACACTCACCCATGGTTGCTAAATGATAAGAATCACTTGAATTTTCTTTTTCAATTAATTCTTTTTCTTTCTTCTTCTTCTTCTTCATGAAGAAAAGAAAAGCTTGCTAGAAAATTCTAAGTGATGAAATCAAGTGAGAAATCCAAATCCAAAGTGAACCCACTTACTATTTCTCCATCCTCTACCACTTGCCATGTTGTATAGGGTGTTTTCTTCACAAGGTTCATGACCAAGTGAAGATGGAGCTTGAGTTTGAGTTGCCTCGACGTAGATCATCTTCGGCACCGAAGTCAACGACCTAGCCCGCTCATTTCTCCAATGAAACCGATGCTAGAGTCTGGGATCCCGATGATCGCAGTAGAGGGACATCATCTCGGAGCTAAAGAAGTGGTGGACCGGATCTACAAAGGTTGTAATCCCTTTCACTTATTAGCAAAGTTGTTTGCTTGCTTGTAGTTTCGCCTATCCTCTTGTTAACGATCTAGCATTAGGGTTTCTCGGCACAAGAAAACTTTGATTTTGGCATGGTTGATGCCTTGTGGAACCTCATGGGTGTGCCTAGGAACCCTACAGTATCTCACACCCAACAATCAGCAGTGGTTGAAGTATCCCATTCTCAACCATCCGATAAAAGTCTCTCCTGGGAATAGGCCTTTGTGAGTTGATCCACCGTGTTGTCCTCTGTAGTCTACTCTCCTAATCTCGATCTCCCTGGAGATCATCCATCTCCATGATCAGGTGATACTACTTAAGAATATGTCTGGATCAATGATGGGACGGGGGTTCCTAGGTCAAAGCCACAACTCCATTGTCACACAATGGTAGGAACGAAGTTCATCTCATGAACTTATATACATCCAGACTACCTCTTTGGTAGCATCCTTGGTAGCAATGTATCTAGCCTTTATCGTCTAGTTTTCCACGGTATCTAGCTTGGAACTCATACAACATACCATTCCTCCACTGAGGGTAAAGACAATGCCTGTGACTGACATTCAGTCATCCTTACCACCCTGGAAGCTTTCCAGTGATTCTTCTCAGGATCGATTGATACCATCTCACTACACTTAGTGAGAATCCTAACATCCACTTTGATCTATCTCATAGATCCAAAACCCAGGATTTAGGAGGTATCACCTTTATCCTATATGGAGAATCCTTGTGATAAGAGAAGATTGACCGAGCGTAGCATAGGAAACTTCTTTCCTATCAATATTATGTCATCCACGTACAATACGAGGATCACCACCATACTCCCTATTACCTTTTTGTATATACAAGGTTCATATACCATTTTGATGAAGTCAAACTCTTTAACTACCATATCAAAACAGATGTTCCAACTCCGCGATACTTGCTTTATCCTATAAAGCAACTTGCATATATTTCCGCTGCTCCCACTGTCTGCAAAGCCCTCTGGTTGTGTATTTATAGACGCTCTCTTTTAAATTACTATTTAGAAAAGCAGTCATGACACCCAACCGCCAGATATCGTAGTTATGGTATGTAGCAATGGCAAGTAGGATCTGGATGGACTTAAGCATAGCTTTTGAAAGTCTCAACTTTTCTATGTACACCAAGTAATCTTCTCAATATATACTTGCTTCTGATGGGGATTTAACCCTTTAAATAAAGCAACCAAAGTCCATACTTTGTTGGTGTATATGGATTCCATCTCAGATTGCTTAGCATCCAGCCATTCTCATAGAGTCCCCAGTCTTGATGGCCTGCTCGAATCTAGTTGGGTCATCATCCTATGATGCAATTTTCGCTCCCACTGTCATAGAGAAAATCAAAGTATCTCTCAAGTGGATGAGGAACCATACCAGATCGATGGAGAGGCTAAGGTTTGTTGGGAACTATTGAATCCTCCGGTTCTTCCAAATCATCAGCTGTAGTTTGTATAGCTGGAACTCCTTCCAGTTCTACCTCATGACCAATAATTTCTTCATAAGAATTTCCCTTTCTCAAAAGGTGGCATGCTGAGAAACAAAACATCCTTTTCTCCTCAGTGTGGTAAAAGATATTCCCTTGCGAATGCTTGGGATATCCAACAAACATCCACAGAACTGACCTTGCCTCGAGCTTGTCCGGATCTTTACATATTTAAGAGATGGGCTCTGCCCATTTCATATCACATATGGAGTGGTAGGCACCTAATTTAATTGGAACCCTATTCAATAGGTATGCAGCTTCACAAGTGAATAACCCCAAAAGGAAATAGGCAACTCAGCAGTACTCATCATAGAGCACACCATATCACATAGGGTGCGATTGCTCCGCCCCGATATACCAACATGCTGTGGTTTTATTCGGAGGAGTAATGCTGAGAGAGAGTCTCATTCTCCTTTTGAATTGTCTAGGAATTCCATGCTCAAGTTTTCTCCTCCCTGATCATATCAAAGGACATAATACTTTTACCCATTTTTGGTTCTCTACTTCTAACTTATATTCTTTGAATTTCTCAAAAGCTTCATACTTGTGTTTCAACAAGAACATATGTGCGAATCTTGAGAGATCATCAGTGAATATAATGAAGTACAAAGAACCAGTCCTTGCATGTGTAGACAGGGGACCTTACATACATCATCATGTATCAATCCCAAAAGTTCACTAACTCTTTCTCTATTTCCAATAAACGGAGCTATGGTCATCTTATCTTTGTGACATGACTGGAAAGTTTCACAAGATATAAATTCAAACTGATTTAAATATGCATCTAAATGTAACTTAGCTAGTTGTGTCGCATTGATATGACCTAGTCTACAATGCCCCAAGTAGGATTCGTTCATTTTTGAACTTTTCCTCTAGTGTGTGTTTTGTACGTTAAGAACTGTGTTTTGATTTAAAACGTATATGGTTTTAGATAACGTGCCTTAACCGATCAACTCTTGATATAGGAAATGTTCAAAACATTATCCATCAATACAAAATTATATCCTTCTTTATCTTTGTAAAGACACTGATATGATATTGTATATCAGTTTCGGTATCTAATAACATTCGTTCAGAATCAATGTATTTAGTAATACAGGGTGATAACTTGATTTAGTAATACACTCCTTTTAAAATTCACAGTTCATTACGCAAAAACACTCCTTTTAAGAAAACCTTTTAAAAGGAGTGTTTTTTAGGCCTTTACTAGTTTTGCTAAAGAGGTCACTCCCGGTGAAGGGATCTCGGCTCTTTTCTTATCGAATAAGGTGCATGATATTTCACAAATACCACCATGCAAAGTAAAAACTATAAAAGCAATCAAAAGAAAATCCAAGTTTGTAGTATCTACTAGTTTCGCTAAAGATGTCACTCCCGGTGAAGGGATCCCGGCGCTTTCCTTATCGAATAAGGTGCTGGATATTCTACAAGGAATACCGCTATGCAAAGCAAGAACTAGAGCTACCAATTTTCGAGACAAGTTTCTACAACATCTTTAGATTTCTTTTATTTCATTAATCTCATTAATGAAGTCCCATTTATTATGCTTCCCAAGCATTACATATGAAACGAAAGCAGCAATATTAATTATATCTAATCAATATAATATAGGCATTCATCTCAGAATATAATGATCACATCATAGAATATTGCAGCAGAATAAAAACATATGAAATATTGGATATACTAGGATTTCATGGTTTTATTTTAAGCCTGTATAAAACACGGATTCCACGGTCGTGATGAATAGCCAATCCCACAACTCTAGACCCCTACGAGAGCGGCAAGCAACCCTACCAATTCTAGAGTTAGGAGACCCGGTCCCGACTCCTCAAGATGGTCTCCTACTGGACTCTAGAACCCGGTTACTTATGCTCCCCGCCTTGGGTCTATCCTAATGCGGAAAAGTAAATAATATACAATGGTGACATCATCCTCATCCCGGAAGTGCCGCAACAAAAGAATATTACATACAATGAATTTTACATGAATGAAAATAAAACCTCCCATCTCACATAAAACCCCTGGCTATTCAAAACACGACGATCCAATATAACATATCACAGCAACACATAATATCAGATGTCATCAACGTAAGTAAATATGCGTATCCTAATTGTCTTTGATATATAGCAACAAAACCGGCGATACACCACATATTACACTTACGGTCGCAAAAAAGAAAGTGAAAACTACAACAGTTGGAATCCGCAACCACCTTAGACATCATAAATCCAATGTATCACATACTTTGGATTTCATGCCTAACCAAATGAATTCCTTAGACATCGCATGCCTAACAATTATAAACCCCGCATTTTAGTCTCGATCTCGAAAACACATTTCAATATCAAGTCACGCAATT
This sequence comes from Agapanthus africanus, assembly GCA_030015575.1. Lineage (NCBI taxonomy): Eukaryota > Viridiplantae > Streptophyta > Magnoliopsida > Asparagales > Amaryllidaceae > Agapanthus > Agapanthus africanus. The sequence continues at coordinate 328,067,965 of JASDDO010000001.1, read as the reverse complement.
CAACAAGATTCCCGACATCCTGATCGAATGCTCGTCGGAAACTTTAGTAGACGGCCTCACCCCCCGATGACGTCGACGAAGTGCACTAAGGCGGAACACCACTGCCGCGAGCACCCAAACGGATGCTTTTGGCAACGGGGTTCTCCTACAGTCACTTGGTCAGGGCTATGGGGCGTGTCTATCTATTAAGTTTATCCAGCGAGTATCCATGTACGCTACGTGATTGCGAAGGACTTTTGATCTCATCAAAATCCTGTGGCAACCGATCAAATGAGACTGAACTGCTAGATTTATAACATTCAAACTGGTTATCTCAAAATTACTTGTGTATTCCAAATATTGTATCCCATCACATAATATCCGGACGATTTTAAACTTTTCGATCGAGTAATCAAAGTCCCACAATTTCCCGACAGCTCAACACTCGAGCACAGTTTTAGTAATACCCAGAATATGCCACAGTACCTATGCACCAGTCGTAGAAGGGCAAACCCAAGCCTCACTCATGTCGCTATGGAACTACAGCAAACCCTAGGGTTTGACCGCGGTTCCGCGATCCAAAAAGTCGAGTTAGGGTTTCATTCTTCTAGAGGGTTTATAGAATCACTTGCATGTTTTTCCGAATACGTTAAACTTGGAAAAATGGGTTTTTGACATTCGATCGAACTTTTCAACTTTGTCTAGACAACATGGGAATAACCCGAAACAATGTTAAAACTACGAATACGAAACACTCCGAATTGTTTATAGTGTAAGATTACATCACATGCAAAATTAGCAAAAACAAACAACACCCTAAACATTAAAACCAAGTCACTGGAACACAAAATTTTTTCAGGGGATTCTGCTTAGTTTTGGCCGAGATGTGGGTATTGGTGGTCGGCCAAAATTTTTGAGAATGCCTTGAAATTTTGACTGTGTTCATGATATATCTCATAAATCACTCTGCACTTGTTTAAAACATTTTTTGAACAACTTTTAAAATCGACAGAAACTAGGGTTTCGCGTTGCAAGTTTCGGAGTTGTTTCAGTTTCGTAATTCTAACAAAATCCGTCTAATTTTCTAGTATGGCTCTGATACTACTGCAGGGTTGCCTAGCACGGCAGCAAGGTTTCGGGAGGCATCGTCCATGCCAAATTCAAAAATTTGCCTTTCTAGCTAACCTAACCATGAATCGTATAGTAGAAATCGACAGAATAACATATGTAAACACTCTAAATTCTAAAGTGAGCATGGAATACAACCTTTGTAAACACTCCACATTCTAAGTGAGCAAGGAATACAACCCTTCGCTGCGATCGTGAACTCCATACTCTAGAGAGGCTCCGATGAAGAAACGAACATGCTTGCTTCGAAGTCTTCGAGGCCAAAGATGATCTACGTCGAGAAGACACTAACCCAAGCTATCTCTTCACTAACTATGGAATTAGTGAAGCAAACACCCTATACTAAATAGCAAGTAGTAAAGGATGATGAAATAAGAAGTGGGCTCACTTTAGATTTGATTTTCTCACACTTTTTCTCATACCTCCATTGAAGTTAGAAAGCTTTGAGGAAAAAGATGAAGAAGAAGAATGAACTCATCATATTAATTATTTTTTTTTGAGGTTAGAAATGCAACCAAAGGTTAAGCATGTCATGCTTAACCCCTATAGAGAGTTAACCATGAGCTATGGTTAAAGGTTAGGTCAAGAAATATCTTAAGCTAGACAAAGAAAATGGACAAAGTCAAAGATTCTTACAAGATTCTGCAAGCTTTCAACAAATATCAACCATGAAAATTATCCATAATATTTGAATAACTTAATGATAAATATAAACCCTAATCTTAACCCTAGCATGGTTCAAGTCTAATTAACCCTAGTTGCATTTGTAACATAGCATGATACATTTAACATATATCACATATATATCAATGTATCCAAAGTGAGAAAAGAAATCATAATTGAGCTAATACTAGTTAATGTAATGTATTATATCATATATATATATAATTATACATTAAATTATTAAATCAACACTTGATTTAATAATCCGACTATATTACATATAACCGACTCATATCATATGTAACAGCTTATCGAATCAACACTTGATCCGATAACCCGGCTATATCATATATAACCAACCGATATCTCATATCACGAGAATAGAATACGGTATCTCATATCGTATCAATCTCGGTCCCGCATATATCACATATGTGCTCCTACTCCGTTTCGCTTGAGCCAGGAAACCCCTATGTAGGATTCTAAAGACTCATCAATACGCCGGCAGTAGGTGATGATCATATCAAACACCCACAAGCTGCAAGTGGTCTGCTAAACGTAACGGCCACCCGGGTATTCAGCGATCAGAAGATCAACAAGCAAGCCTGCTTGTACTCTTGCGAATCCAATCAGTAACACTACCGTACATTCCGGTCTCTTAATCTGATATGTCGCATATCTCGTCTACAGGTGGTAAATTTCAGACCCTAGTAACTCGATAAGTCGTGTCGATATGAGGCTCATAACGGGTCGATGAACTACCGATAACACTTACCAGTATATCTCTGAAGCAGGCTTGGCCAAGGACTTCCTGTTATAGCCAATCGAGCACAGTGCAACATCAACTCCCAATACCGGGAGAGACAAAACCCCTCCTATCGCTCATTGCCTCCATGTGACTCAGGACTGTATCCAAAAGCCACCATTTTGCACGTTCTTTTGAACGTGGTAAGGTAGAAATCAAAGCACAGTGGGAATCACACAAGACTCTATGACGATCTCGGGTCTATAGACTAACTTGTACCAGTGTCACCAGAAAACTGCCATCTGACGTTAGGTATAATACCATCTGGGAGTTCTCGGCGAGTCCGTCTAGTGTATGTAGGGTTCTTAGGCATGCTAATGAGGTCTCACAAGGCATCAACCATGCCAATTTCAAATTTTACGGGTGCCGAGAAACCCTAATACGGATCGTTAACTAGATATTTAGGCGAAACAATGAAACTAGTTTACAACTAAACTAAAAGAACGGAAATACAACCTTTGTAGATCCGTTTCTCCACCTCCGTAGCTCCATGATAAAGTCCTCTCCGCTGTCCAAATCGAACCATGACTCTAGCATCGGCTTCATCGGAGAAAAAGCGGGCTAGGTCATCGACGACGATGCCGAAGATGATCTACGTCGAGGCATCACTAGATCAAGCTCCACCTTCACCAAGCCATGAAAATTTGTGAAGGAAACACCCTATACTACTTGGCAAGAGGTAGAGGATGAAGAAATAGGAAGTGGGTTCACTTTAGAATTCGATTTCTCACTCTTTTCATCAATCACCATTGATGGAGGCTAGCTTCTTCACCTTGAAGAAGAAGAAGAAGATGATGAATGAAAAGAATATTATGATAAGGTTATTTTCAAAAGAATAATAAAATCATTCTTATCATAATATTAACCATGGTAATGTGTAGAGAATTAACCAAAGTTAGTTGAATGGTTAGGGTTATGAGAAGAAGACAAGAATGGTAGCTTTGGTCAAACCTTCATGAAGCTTCAATTACAAACAAAGAAAGCCACCATTCTTCTCTTTAAACTTTTCCAAAATAAATAAATAAATAAGTATGAAAAACAAAACCCTAACCATTTAAATAACCATGGTTCAATCTTTACACAAACTCAAGTTAGCTTGTATCATCAAACATGACACAAACTTGTGTACAAAAGTATATCACATATACATTGTGCACAATTCAAGTGAGAAAATCCATTTAAAGTGAACCAATACTAGTTAATACAAAGTAATATATCAAATATATAATTATACATCAAATCATTAAATCAACAATTGATTTAACGATCCGTCATATCGCATATAACCGACTAGTATCCTATGTATCGGCTTACCGAATCAATCCTTGATTCGATAACTAGGTTATATCGCATACAACCATTCGATACATTCATCGCGAGAATGGAATACGGTATCACATACACGCATTATTCTCGGTCCCGCACATATCTCATATGCGCTCCTATTTCGTTTCGCTTGAGCCAGGAAACCTCTGTGTAGGACTCAAAAGACTCGTCAATACGCTGGCAGCAGGTGATGATCATATCAAACACCCACAAGCCGCAAGCGGTCTGCTAAACGTAACGGCCATCCGGGTATTGAGCGATCAGAAAATCGACGAGCAAGCCCGCTCACACTCCTGTGAATCCAACCAGTAACACTTACTGTACAGTCTGGTCTGATCGTCTGATATGTCACATATCTCGCCTAGGGGTGGTAAACGTCAGACCCCAATAGCTCGATAAGTCGTGTCGATATGAGGTCTATAACAGTTTGAGAAACTACTGGTAACACTTACCAGTAAATCTCAACAACCCTGGCCAGGGATTTCCGGTTATAGCCAATCGAACACAGCGCAACATCAACTCCCTATACCGGGAGAGACGAATCCCCTCCTATCGCTCATTGCCTCCATGTGATTCGGGACTGTACCCAAAATCCACCGTTTTGCACGCCCTCTTGGACGTGGTAAGGTGGAAATCAAAGCACAGTGGGAACCACACAAGACTCTATGACGATCTCGGGTCAACAGACTACTCTGTACCAGTGTCACCGGAGAACTGCCATCTGACGTAAGGTATAATACCATCTGGGAGTTCTCGGCGAGTCCGTCGAGTGTACCCAGTCTCCACTGAGCACCCGTATATCATCTCTGATGTCAAACACCAATGGATATGGGAGCATGCATCGCCCATCTGTATGGGTCCAGAAGGTATACGCTAGTCTACTCTGGTATATCGATGCCCCGTCTCGATACACCCACGACTAGGGACTTTGAAGGATGTACTTATGGACTACCATGTCCCCACTAGTATGATCCGCATCATAGTCCAGGTAGTCAAGTACACATCCTAAGGGCTTTACCAACATGTAACGGAGAGACAATCAGTGTATACGTTAAGGTAAAGATCAACCAGATAGCATACTATCATGTCGAGCAAGAAAGTCCTCCCTATATATGTCCCAGCATCCAGTACAATATACATCCTATGTATAGTAATGGCCTTTAGGGCATACATATAACTAACAATCTCCCACTTGCACTAGGGCCATCTGTAGCAGTGGTTGTAGTATCTCATACTCAACCATCCCATAAAAGTCTCTCTCTGGGAATAGGCCTTCGCGAGTGGATCCGCCGTGTTTTCCTCTGAGTCTACTCTCCTGACCTCGATCCCCTGGATTTCAACCATCTCCAAGATCAGGTGACACTGCCTTAGAACATGTCTGGATCACTGATGGGACGGACGTTCCTTGGCATAAGCCACAACTCCATTGTCTCACAATGGTAGGAACGTAGTTCATCTCATGAACCAATATACACCCAAACAGCCTCTTTGGTAGCATCTTAAGTAGCGATGTATCTAGCCTTTTTCGTCTAGTATGCCACGGTATCTAGCTTGGAACTTTTCCAACATACCGTCCCTTTACTGAGGGTAAAGACAATGCCTGCGACTGACATTCAGTCGTCTTTATCACCCTGGAACCCTTCCAGTGATTCTCCCCAGGATCGATTGATACCATCTCACTACAACTAGTGAGAATCTTAACATCCAATTAGATCTATCTCATAGATCCAAACCCAGGATTTAGGAGGTATCACTTTGATCCTTTATGGAGAATCATTGTGATAAGCGGAGATTGACCGAGCGTAGCATAGGAAACTCCTTCCCTATCAAGAGTATGTCATCCGCGTACTCTACGAGGATCATCACCATACTCCCTACTACCTTTTTGTATATACAAGGTTCATCTACCATTTTGATGATGTCAAACTCTTTAACTAATACATCAAAACAGATGTTCCAACTCCGCGATACCTGCTTTATCCTATAAAGCATCTTGTACACGTTTCCACTGCTCCCACTGTCTACGAAGCTCTCTGGCTGTGTACTTATAGACGCTCTATTCTAAAACATCATTTAGAAAAGCTGTCATGACACCCAACCGCCAGATATCGTAGTCATGGTATGTAGCCGTAGCAAATAGGATCTGGATGGACTTAAGCATTGCTACTTGAAAAGGTTTCATCATTATCCACGCCTGGTCGATGACGAAAACCTTTAACAAGTCTAGCTTTGAAAGTCTCAACTTTTCCATCTACACCAAGTAATCTTCTCAAGATATACTTACTCCTGACGGGGATTTAACCCTTCAGATATAGCAACCAAAGTCCATACTTTGTAGGTGTACATGGATTCCATCTCAGATCACTAAGCATCCAGCCATTCTTACAGAGTCTTACTCCTGATGGCCAGCTCGAAACTAGTTGGGTCATCATCTCATGATGCAATTCTCGCTCCCACTGTCATAGAGAAACAGAAGTATCTCTCAGGTGGGTGAGAAAACCCTACTAGATCGGTGGAGAGGCTGAGGTTCGTTGGTAACTATTGAATCCCTTGGTTTTATCAAATCAACTGCTGTTGTTTGAACAGCTGGAACATTTCCAGTTGTAGATAACAGATCTTGCCTCGAGCTTGTCCGGATTTTGCTTTTAGACATAGGCCAGACAACCCCAAATCTTAACCATCTTAAGATATGGGCTCTTCCCTTTCCATATCACATATGAAGTGGTAGGCAACTGATTTGATTGGAACCCTATTCAATAGGTATGCAGCTTCTCAAGTGCATAACCCCCAAAAGGAAATAGGTAACTCGGTAGTACTCATCATAGAGCACACCTTATCACATAGGGTGCTATTGCTCCGCCCCGATTTACCATCGTGCAATGGTGTATACGGAGGAGTAATGCAGAGGGAGAATCTCATTCGCCTTTAGAAAAGTCCAGGAATTCCATGCACAAGTATTCTCCTCCCTGATCTCATCATAGGACATAATACTTATACCCGTATTTTGGTTCTCTACTTCTAACTTATATTCTGTGAATATCTCAAAAGGTTCGGACTTGTGTTTCAACAGGAACAAAGGTCTGAATCTCGAAAGATCATCAGAGAATGTAATGAAGTACAAAGAACCAGTCCTGGCATATGTAGACAGGGGACCTTACATACGTCAACATGTATCATCCCAAGAGTTTACTAACTCTTTCTCTGTTTTCAATAAACAGAGCTATGGTCATCTTATCTTTGTGACATGACTGGCAAGTTTCACAAGATGTAAATTCAAACTGATTTAAATATGCATCTAAAATGTAACTTCAGCCAGTCGGATCGCATTGATATGACCTAGTCTACAATGCCTCAGGAAGGATTTGTTCATTTCTGAACTCATCCTCCTGTGTGTGTTCTGTATACTAAGAACTGTAGTTTGATTTAGAACATCAATGCTTTTAGATAACGTGCCTGAACCGATCAACTATTGATATAGGAAATGTTCAAAACATTATCCAACAATACAAAATTTTATCATTTCTTTACTGATAAAGAGAGTGATATGATTTTGTATATCAGGTTCGGTATCTAATAACATTCGTTCAGAATCAATGTATTGGTAATACAGGGTGACAGTAACCAACAGACTTGGCTGCAACACTTGCCCCGTTTTCTGTCTCATGAAACTTATCACCCGTTCTCAGTTCTCTACCTTTCTGTAGCCTTATGTAACAGATTACATATCTGGGATCCTGATCTGGTATCACATATCCAGGACGTAGATGATACGGAGAAACAGTTCTCTGTAATGAACACACCCGACGATGATGCATCAACATGCACTCTCTTCGTTTGGGCAGCACGGGAAATCTGGTATTCCCCAATTTCCTGCTCTGTCCTATAACAATTATAAGTTGGAGCGGGACCAACGTTCCCCAGCTCATTATAACAAGCGGGTTCGGTCAAATATCCGTATTATTATGTTGATTAAGGCGTGATATGGTAGCTACCTGGAGAGAGAGAGAAGAAAACATTCAGCGTGCGCTCTTGCAAGATCAGATTGGTTATTATTTTATCTAATCAGGATGGCTCCCACTGTTTTTATCAAATCTTTCTTCAAACCCTAAAAGGAAAAACTAGCCGGGATTAATTACACGCTACAAGTTCGCCAATCTTTCAGCCAGGCCAGTGTCGGTACTTTGAGGGAGGTCCCCCGTGCTTTCGCACGAACCTAATTACAGTAAACCTCATTTTCCCAGAGGCGTAACCTCGTTAACACCTTTCTAGACACCTACTTGATCGGCTAATTGTAATGTGTAAAACTCTCCCAGGAGTAACAATTACTCGCAGCGGGTATCGGGATCCAACTATCTCATAGAAGGTATGCAATCTCATTGCAAATTTCAACACTTGAAATTCCCGATAATTTTGCCCCTAGCACCCTATGACCTTGACGGAGGTCAACAAACCATAGGCTACTAGTCAAGTTCATCCCGTCATTTCTTGATCGAATTAAACCCACCCGCACGACCCTTGACGGAGGTCAACAAGGCCGCACGACTACCCTAATCCAATCTGCATCATATGCATAAGCAGATAAATACTAGTTAGCTACCGCACACTACGCCTTGACGGAGATCAACAAACGTAGCACGAATACTAAATAGGACTTATCTGAAATGACGGAGGGCTACGACAGGTTTTTCTGAAAACCTATTGCGTAATGAACTTGATATCGTTGTAGAATCAAATGAATTTTGAAATGGAGTGCTTTTGAGGCTTTTCTAGTTTTGCTAAAGGAGTCACTCCCGGTGAAAGGATCGTCGGTCCTTTCCTCGTCGAATGAGGTGCGGGATATATCACATATATCACTGTGCAAAGCAAAAACTCTTAAAAGCAATCAAAAGACAAACCGAGTGTGTAGCATCTGCCAGTTATTGCTAAAGGAGTCACTCCCGGTGAAGGGATCTCGGTCCTTTCCTTATCGAATAAGGTGCAGGATATATCATATATACCGCTGTGCAAAGCAAGAACTGTAGCTACCTGTTTTATTTTGAAATTCGATTCTACAACATCTTAGGTTTTATTTTATTTCATTAATCTCATTAATGAAGTCCCATCATTTAAGTACCTAATCATCACAGATAAATACGACGTACACTTATGCCATCCGCATTCGCCTCGATTGAAAGGTTCCTAGGCACTCCCAAGAGGTCTCACAAGGCATCAACCATGCCAATTTAAAAAATTACGGTGCCGAGAAACCCTAGACTAGATCGTTAACTAGATGTTTTAGGCGACAAAAGCGAATAGTTAACAACTTAACTACAAGAACGGAAATACAACCTTTGTAGATCCGGTGCTCCACCTCCATAGCTCCACGATGAAGTCCCCTTGCTGTCCAAAACAAATCCCGGGCTCTAGCGTTGGCTTCATCGGAGAAATGGGCGGGCAAGGTCGTCGGCTTCGTGCCGAAGATGATCTACGTCGAGGCATCACAAGATCAAGCTCCCACTTCACCAAGTCATGAAACTTGTGAAGAAAACACACTCTACTACTTGGCAAGAGGTAGAGGATGAAGAAATAGGAAGTGGGTTCACTTTAGAATTGGATTTCTCACTCATTTGCTCAAGTTGCCATTGTTGAAGCAAGCTTTCTTCAAGTGAAGAAGAAGAAGAAGCAAGAAAGAATATGATAAGTGTTAATTAAAAATGGAAAAGAAAAATCAAACCTTATCATATTCAAACCATGGTTATGTGTAGAGACTAAACTAGGGTTAGTGGGAATGGTTAGGGTTAAGCATGAGACAAAATGGTGACTTAGTCAAAGCTTCATGAAGTTTCAACATACAAACAAACAAAGCCACCATTTTCCTTTATGCTTTTCATTTTCCAAAAAGAATAAATAAATAAATAAATGAATAAGAAAATGAAAAACCTAACCAATCTACAACCATGGTTTAATCTTCACACAAACCCTAGTGAGCATGTATCATCAAACATGATACAAACTTCTGTACAAAAGTATATCACATATACAATGTGCACAATCCAAGTGAGAAAACCATTTAAAAGTGAACCGATACTAGTTAATGCAAAGTAATATATCAAATATATAATTATACATTAAATCATTAAATCAACACTTGATTTAACGATCCGGTCATATCGCATATGACTGACTAATATCCAATGTATCGATCTATCGAATCAATCCTCGATTCGATAACTAGGTTATATCGCATACAACCATTCGACACATTCATCGCGAGAATAGAATACGGTTTCACATACACGCATTATTCTCGGTCCCGCACATATCTCATATGCGCTCCTATTTCGTTTCGCTTGAGCCAGGAAACCTCTATGTAGGACTCTAAAGACTCGTCAATACGCCGGCAGCAGGTGATGATCATATCAAACACCCACAAACCGCAAGCGGTCTGCTAAACGTAACGGCCACCCGGGTATTGAGCGATCAGAAGATCGACGAGCAAGCCCGCTCACACTCCTGTGAATCCAACCAGTAACACTTACCGTACAGTCCGGTCTGATCGTCTGATATGTCGCTTATCTCGCCTAGGGGTGGTAGACGTCAGACCCCAATAGCTCGATAAGTCGTGTCGATATGAGGTCTATAACAGTTTGAGAAACTACTGGTAACACTTACCAGTAAATCTCAGCAACCCTGGCCAGGGATTTCCGGTTATAGCCAATCGAACACAGCGCAACATCAACTCCCTATACCGGGAGAGACGAATCCCCTCCTATCGCTCATTGCCTCCATATGACTCGGGACTGTACCCAAAAACCACCGTTTTGCATGCCCTCTTGGACGTGGTAAGTTGGAAATCAAAGCATAGTGGGAACCACACAAGACTCTATGACGATCTCGGGTCAACAGACTACTCTGTACCAGTGTCACCAGAGAACTGCCATCTGACGTAAGGTATAATACCATCTGGGAGTTCTCGGCGAGTCCGTCCAGTGTACCCAGTCTCTACTGAGCACCCGTATATCATCTCCGATGTCAAACACCAATGGATATGGGATCATCCATCGCCCATCTGTATGGGTCGAGAAGGTATACGCTAGTCTATTCTGGTATATCGATGCCCCGTCTCGATACACCCATGACTAGGGACTTTGAAGGATGTACTTATGGACTACCCTGTCCCCACTAGTATGATCCGCATCATAGTCCAGGTAGTCAAGTACACATCCTAGGGGCTTTACCAACATGTAACAGAGAGACACCCAGTATACACGTTAAGGTAAAGTTCAACCAGATAGCATACTATCATGTCGAGCAAGAAAGTCCTCCCTATATATGTCCCAGCATCCACTACAATATACATCTAATGTACAGTAGTGGCCTCTAGGGCATACATATAACTAACAATCTCCCACTTGCACTAGGACCATCTGATAGCAGTGGTTGTAGTATCTCATACTCAACCATCCCATAAAAATCTGTCTTTGGGAACGGGCCTTTGTGAGTGGATCCGCTGTGTTATCCTCTGAGTCTTCTCTCCTAACCTCGATCTCCTTGGAGATCAACCATCTCCATGATCAGGTGACACTGCCTTAGAATATGTCTGGATCACTGATGGGACCGGCGTTCCTTGGCATAAGCCACAACTCCATTGTCTCACAATGGTGGGAACGTAGTTCATCTCATGAACCAATATACACCCAAACAGCCTCTTTGGTAGCATCTTAAGTAGCGATGTATCCAGCCTTTATCGTCTAGTATGTCACGGTATCTAGTTTGGAACTCTTCCAACATACCGTCCCTTTACTGAGGGTAAAGACAATGCCTGTGACTGACACTCAGTCGTCTTTATCAACCTGGAACACTTCCAGTGATTCTCCCTAGGATCAACTGATACCATCTCACTACAACTAGTGAGTGTCCTAATATCCAACTAGATCTATCTCATAGATCCAAATTCCAGGATTTAGTCGGTATCACTTTGATCTTATGTGGAGAATCAGTGTGATAAGCGGAGATTGATCGAGCGTAGCATAGGAAACTCCTTCCCTATCAAGAGTATGTCATCCACGTACTCTACGAGGATCATTACCATACTCCCTACTACCTTTTTGTATATACAAGGTTCATCTACCATTTTGATGATGTCAAACTGTTTGACTAACACATCAAAACAGATGTTCCATGTAAGCCCGCGGGGGCGCCCCGGCCGTCGATCCGACGCCGGAAACGCGGAAAACAAAAACTTTGCGAACTTTGCAAAACGGCACCGCCGCGGACTTTTCACCCGGATCGGGCCATTAACCTAGCTAGCTAGCAAATAAGAAAAGAGTAGAGAAGCTATACCAAGCGATCCATGTCCTTCGGTCTTCATCTCCACTCCGATCTTTTGCGGAATCTCCGTCACCTCCTCGCTCGTCGGAAAGGGCACCACGTAGCCGGAATCTTTTACGGGCTCCCGCCTCTTGACCGAGGCAACTCGGGCGCGAAGTTGGCTAGCCGACGCGTCCAAGGCTTGCTATAGAATAGTGTAGTGAGATGTCTCTTTAGGGTTTATGGAAGTTGCCTTGATGGAGGGATTTGAGGAGGAGAATCAATGAATGAGAGAAGCTTGGGATTTTTGCAAGCATAAAAGCATGAAATGAGATGAAGAATTTCCACCACTAGAAAAATGATCCTCTCATCTCTCTCCCTCAAGAATGGCCGGCCCTCTCTCTCTAGAATGAGATTGGAGAGAGAATAAGAATTCTCCAAGTCTATAAAAAACCAAGGAAAAACCAAATCAAGAAAAAGGTCACTCTCATTTCTTTTCTCATCATAACCAAGCACCATCAAATGAAAAGCAAAGAAAGGGACAAGAAAGGCATATCATCATGAAGCAAGTCTCATCATAATCCACAAGTGCAAGAAAACCCTCCACAAAAGAGTTATTTGCAAATTGCAAATAACCCCCTCCAACAAAAGTCCGGCCGCGAAGGAATAAAAGAAAACCGGCCGGAACGGAATGCAAACTGGCAACTTCAGAAAATCGATCCCGTAATAAATTACAGGAAAACCCCACTACTGCAAATACATGCCCGCATTTGTATTCGCACTGAACACAAATGCAAAGAGACAAAACTACACTATCATATACTAGGATCCGGCTTAAGCCAAAGCCGGCTAGTAAAATCTGTCCGATCACGATCCGTGCAATACCGCACGTATCTGATCGAACCCTGCCATATCTCCATACGGCCTCTACAGCGTTTCGCCCGAAACTTGAGTAACTGTCTGTGTGGTGGACTCTAAAGACCCGTCAATACTGTGGCTGTGGATTTAACCACTAGCACGTCAGAGGTATAAGACAATACATGACGGGCCACCAGGTATTGACCAAAAGGGACGTCGATGAGCGAACTCATCCTGACACCCTACTGAGCCTGTCAGTGACAATATCCGTACAGTCCGGTCCGTTCGTCTATGAGCATCGCATGGCGGGCCTAGGGGGTTGGTAAAAGTCAGACCCCCAAAAGCGGTACAAGTCGTGTCGGAGTGTAGCCCAGAACACCCTGAGATACTACTGGAATACCTACCAGCAAATCTCCTGCCTTGGCCAAGGACTTTTCATGTTCTGGCTCTCCTAGACACAGCACGACCTCACCCCCAATACCGGGAGAGACGAACCCCTGCAGATCCGCTCACTGCCTCCATGTGGCTCGGGACTGTACCCAACTAAAACCTGTTTGCACGACTCCTTTGAGCCGTGGTAGGGTAGTAATCAAAGTACAGTGGGAACTCACACGAGACAAATGACGATCCCAGGTCGATGAACTAACCTGTACACATGTCACCTGGGAACTGCTATCTGACGTCTGGTATATCCCAACTAGCAGGTTCCCGGCGAGTCCTGTCCGGTGTACTCATAACCCAATGAGCACCTGTATACATCTTAGGTGAACCAACTGACACCAGTGGCTTGTGAGACCGGCCACCGCCCCTCGTCGGGGTCTCGACTGTATACACTAGTCTACTGTGGAGAATCGATGCCCTGTCTCGAAACTCCCTCGACTAGGGACCATTTAAGGATGTGCTTATAGACCCCAGCTCCCACTTATATGATCGCCCTCATACTGCTGGAAGTCAAGCAAGAATCCTAGGGGCTTTATCAACGTGTAATAGCGACTCGTAAGGTCACCTAAAGCAGTACACGATGATAAAGATAAACCAGATAGCATACTATCATCTCGAGTAAGACTGTCCTATCGGGATAGGTCCTCCCCTCAATCATTGCAATCACGTGCCTGTGACCCAATAATTGACTCTGAGGGCACTCTCTCCAACAATCTCCCACTTGCACTCGAGGCTAATTATTGCGATGTCGCATACTCACAGCCCGTGTGATACCGAACACCCAACTCCTCTACTAGTCAGTCTCACAAAGCTCGTTTGCGAGACTATTGCGATCGAGGAATAGCCTCAGTGAGTGGATCCGCTTTGATGTTTCTTTTTATGTCTCTCTATATCTCATGTTCGCAGAGAAAACTATCTCCCGAAAACGAGCAATACCTGTCCTAGAATGTCTGGATGTCTGATGGGACCTAGTTCAGAAATGAACTCCAAATCCAAACTTCTTAGACTGTATCGTCAACTGAACTTAATCAGTATCCTGCGCCATGCCTTCCCTCAGTTTCCACCTGGACCACCTGTCCAAAATACTGCCCCTCGTTAGAGGGAAAACTATAACTCTGACAGCCACTCTGCCATCCAGGTCATCTTGGAAGCCTGGAATGATAACCGTCTCCTAAAGGAGGCTGCCGTTATCAATTCCTTAGAACATCAACTTATGTTCTAAAACTGCTTCCGATTGTTTCTCCAGGATTGGATCAATATCAACTCATTGCGTCTACTGCAAGAACAACATCTGGTGTGGTACTTGGCATCTCATGATTGACTCAATTGCCTAAGCAAGTGATCTGTCAATCATGCGTATCCCTCTCCCCTTTAGTCTGTAAGACACCTTTAGAGAGGGTGACTCCATTACCTGCAGGTACACTACCGTGCCAGGAGTCGTCCATTCTAAATACTCATAGAATGCGGTCAAAGTACCCAGATTGGGAAACCACCCAAATCTAGATCTAAAACCATAGATCTAGTAACCAGAATGTTTGATATTATATCCAAGTCCTATGTGGAGAAACCACTGTGTGACGACCAAAGTATAACCGATCGTAGTATAGGAATATCACTTCCTACTCTGTGTATGTCATCAAATACCAGGACATCACACCCTACTACCTTCTTAACAGATCCATCCCCTATTCTGATGAAGTCAAACCTATGACTGTCACATCAGAAATAGATGATCTATCTCCGCTATATCTGCTTTAGTCTATAAATAGACATAAGCCTGATATCCACCAATGCTTCCGCTGCTTCCACTGACTACGACAACCCTCTGGCAGAGTCATATACACGTACGCTTCTAAAGCAAGTTTAGAACGACGCTATACTCATCCTCCCGCCGGGTCTCGCAGCCTGGAACAACAGCAATGGCAAGTCTGGGTAAACAAGAACCTCCCTGCCACCGTCCTTGAGCATACCGAAGTACCTCTCGAGTGCCTGAGGTTACCCACCATATCTGCGGAGTGGCCAATGGAATGTCAAACCAGATTGAATCTTTAGGTTCTTATCAAATCTTCAGTAATCGTTTGCGGTTCTGGAATCACTTCCAGTTCTACCATACTCCCACTACTGTTTTCTGAAAAAATCCACTTTTAATAAAACTGTGGCGAGTCTAGAACAATATCACTATTGATCTTCCAGATGGTAGAAAGTCAACCCTCGTCATAGCCCGGGTCAACCCACAAACAGCCACTACTGAAACGTGCCTTGAGTTGTCCAGAGTCTGGTTTCAAGCATAAGCCGGACAACTCCCCGTATCTTAACAATGTCAAGATATGAACTGTTCTATATTCAAGAAACAGAGGCACTGATTTAATTGAACCAGATTCAAATCATGCAGCTGTCTCCAGTGCATGTCAAGTAAATGGAAGAGAGGCCGATCAGCGTTACTCAACTTAGGAGTACTTCCAATTATGAGTAACCTGAAAGAGAAGCTAGTTCTCTTAATCATTACTATCAACTGAATACCATTCACAAGTATCTACATCTTCGATCACCTTGAAGAATCCCGATACTTGCAATGCTTGGTTCTCTACTTTACTCTTATACCTATAACTCCTCAAAACTTAGACCCTGTGTTTCTACGAAACACATGTCTAAGAACTAGAGAAGTTATAAGTAAACAGAATATAGTACGAGGACCAACCCCTCCGTCCTAATGGACACTGGACAATATACAATACTCTGTATAAGTCCGCTGAGTCTAACAACTCATTCACTGTGTGTCGTAAATTGAAAACTGTACTTTTGGTTAAGAAGAATTACACCGCTGTTCAATGCTCCTTACCTAACCATCCACTGGTATAGGTAAATGTCATAGACATAATTTCAAAAAGTATATCTCACTCTATAAAAATAGACGTACAGATATATCAATTTGAAATTGGTGCACAACAACGGATATTCAAAACCAAATATTTGCCGACCGGCAAACAACCCAGGTGGCTTCCTCAAATATCATGAATCCCGATATAATGAGGATGGTCACCTAATTCCCAATAACTTACTCCCACTCATCATCTGTAAAACCATACAGATGTGAGAATCCAACCTGGTAAATACATACCCTGGAGTAAGTGTCTAATCGGGAAATCAGTTTTCTTTTAACAGTACACAGTGAAACTGAAACATTGAAATGTTTCGATAGGGTATGCTGGTATTCCTAGTAATGCCTCTTCCATTATCCAGATTCACAACTATAACTGTATAATTCTTTGCCACCTCTCCAAATCCCTTTACATGTCTTTAGTCATTACCTTCTGTACACCCCTTTAGGCCAAATGGTTTTCTTCCTTCCCTACCGTTCGGCACCAGCCTATGGTTTGGAAGAAGACTATCCAAAAAGCATAATGGGTGTACTGTCCTAATCCTAGGAGCACTCGCAATCCGAGAGAAGGTGAGGATAAAAGACAACCGAATGAACTTAATTCATAGGTGATTTAGGATTGACAAAGAAGTACATGGTTTGGTCGTGAATAGCAGCCGCAATTTACTTTGCCCTCTTACTAATCCCTTGCTTTGTCTGAACTTAATACCTTCTGTACACCGTTTAGGCTAATTGGTTTTCTTCATTCCCTACCGGTCGGCACCAGCCTAAGGTTTCGAAGAAGACTATCCAATTTGCGTAATAGGTGTACTACTCCTAAACCAAGGAGTACTCGCAACCTGAGAGAAGGTAAAAGGAAAAGACAACTGAATAGTCCTATTCGTTTTCTCCAGAACCGGAAACCATCCTCGAAGTCCTTCGAGTTCGTATATAACCATACGATGGTTTTGTCCAATGGAAGTGGACGTTCGTAGTAATACGGGGTGTCCCGGAGAAAAGAGTAAAAGTAGGAGTGGCAAAGAGGTTTGCGACTCTGACAATCCAAAAGCCTGTGTTAAGTAGGTTCGGTCAACTTGGTCACTGAGTCATAGTCTAGGGTCGGGTCAATGGTCGCTGCCAGAGAGAGAGAGAAAAGAAACACTCAGCGTGCACTCTAACCTAGATCAGAATGGTTACCAATTTATCTAATCTGGAAACCTCCCACTGTAACGTCAAATTCTTCTCCAAACCTGAAAGAAGAATTAGCCGGGATCACCCGAGGAGTAAACCAACTCATCAGTGGGAATCGGGATCCAACTCTCATCGCATGATAACGTGACGGAATCCGCTCACGTTATCACACTCCAGAAGGTATGCGCATATCTGGCAAGTTTCAGTACTTTTGAAACTCCCGATGTGGATTTTTGCCCCATGCTCTTATGACCTTGGCGTGAGGTCAAAATATCATAAGTCACATGTCAAGTTCTACCCGTCATTATCCTGGTTAATTTGAACCCACCCGTACATACCCTTGACGTAGGCCAAAATAGTTGTACGACTGTCCCAAACCAACGCATCTATCTATGCAACAGATAAATACCCGGCAGCTACCAAACACTATGCCTTGGCGTGAGGTCAAAATACATAGCTTGAATACTACCGAATATTTAACTGAAATGACGGAGGGCTACGAATGGTTTCTGGCGAAAACCTTTAACGTAATGAACTTGATATCGTTGAAGGAACAGATAGCTTTTTAGAAAATATAGTAACGAAAACTTTCGCTAAAGAGGTCACTCCCGGTGAAGGGATCTCGGCTCTTTCCCCGTAGGATGGGGTGCAGGATATTCCAACTGAATACCACGATGCAAAGCAAAAGTAATCAGCTATAGTGAAGTTACTGCCCTGACGCAAACTTTTGTCCAAGGGGTCACTCCCGGTGAAGGGATCTCGGCCCTTGCCTCGTCGACTGAGGAGCAGGATATTCTAACTGAATACCACTGTGCAAAACAAAAGAGAACGCCCTGCAATAACAGATTTTTGAAAAATGTTCCAACAACATCAAATTAGGTTTGTTTATCTTGCATTGATCCGAATCAACGCAGTCCCATCAATTGATCACACCACAAAGAACGAAAATATACTGATGTACGTATATGCCATCCGCATTCGCCACTGGGTCCCGTCATCACTCGTTAGGTTAGCTAACTAACGACAGAGCGGGGACTGGACTAGCGCGGATGAAAAACATATACAACATCTACTAATATATATATAATATATAATTTTCGCTCATGGCGTGATAAAAAGCAACACAGAAATGTATAGCAACACAGATCAATACAGATATCTGGGATCCCCGGGTTTCACAGAGCCGCTGCTGAAACCCGACGTTCCCCTGGTCGTGTGGATAGCCTGTGCAATGAAATCCTAGACCCCTACGGGCGCGACAAGTCACCCGCCAAAACCTGAAGCGAGGCAGCCCCCTTCAGCAACGTGAATGGACCACCCAGCACTTCACGGAATCCGGTAACTTGGGCACCCCTCCTGGGTCAGCCTGTACCCCCTACGAGTGCGGCGAATAGCCCGCCAATTCTAGAGTGAAGCCCCCTCCGTCTCAATGCCATGAGATGCGGGCTTGTTGCCCTCTAGAACCCGGCTACCCGTGCACCCCTCCGCGGGGTAATCCTAGTACAGAAAGTAAAATATACATACAACGGGTACATCGACCGCAACCAGGTCGTGCCCCAAAATAATAATACAAACTGGCAGTGACGGCAGTCCACATGTCGGACGCTCGCCCCGCAATATCAAAAGTACATAATACAACAAAACTGTACTACCACTGCAACCAGGCTATTCCCCACGACCGATCCGCAACAACACAGTACAATCACAGAACATCAACGTGAAAGTCACGTTCGCAAATCCGTCTAACCGGGCTATAGCAGTTAGACGGGATTTACCGATCAAGTGACATTCACGGTCGCAGATATAATGTAAAAACTGTGAACTAGCATGTTTAAAATATCCGATCGAACAAATTTATCAAAGTGGGCCCCACACACTACTGTAGCACTTACAGAAAATCTGGGCCCAAAGAAAATGTCCCAAATACCCTATTTCCTACTCATAAGCTTACTGGGAAAATATGGTGCCAAGATTCCTCCTATCCGCCGCGGAAGCGCGGCCAAACCGAGGGTTTGGCCGCCCTTCCGCGGTCGAAGTGAAGAATCATTGGATCGTATTTTCCCATAATTCTTATAATTTCTTGTACATGTCTCTGCAATATCCATAAAAATTTTACGAGCTCAAAAAATTTTAACAGAGAACACATGTGCACAAAATACGGTTTTTGGGGATTTTCGTTCGATCGAGCACTAAACATACTAGAGCAAGCTAGGCTAAGTTAATGGCGTGGCTCTGATACCATTGTAAGCCCGCGGGGGCGCCCCGGCCGTCGATCCGACGCCGGAAACGCGGAAAACAAAAACTTTGCGAACTTTGCAAAACGGCACCGCCGCGGACTTTTCACCCGGATCGGGCCATTAACCTAGCTAGCTAGCAAATAAGAAAAGAGTAGAGAAGCTATACCAAGCGATCCGTGTCCTTCGGTCTTCATCTCCACTCCGATCTTTTGCGGAATCTCCGTCACCTCCTCGCTCGTCGGAAAGGGCACCACGTAGCCGGAATCTTTTACGGGCTCCCGCCTCTTGACCGAGGCAACTCGGGCGCGAAGTTGGCTAGCCGACGCGTCCAAGGCTTGCTATAGAATAGTGTAGTGAGATGTCTCTTTAGGGTTTATGGAAGTTGCCTTGATGGAGGGATTTGAGGAGGAGAATCAATGAATGAGAGAAGCTTGGGATTTTTGCAAGCATAAAAGCATGAAATGAGATGAAGAATTTCCACCACTTGAAAAATGATCCTCTCATCTCTCTCCCTCAAGAATGGCCGGCCCTCTCTCTCTAGAATGAGATTGGAGAGAGAATAAGAATTCTCCAAGTCTATAAAAAACCAATGGAAAAACCAAATCAAGAAAAAGGTCACTCTCATTTCTTTTCTCATCATAACCAAGCACCATCAAATGAAAAGCAAAGAAAGGGACAAGAAAGGCATATCATCATGAAGCAAGTCTCATCATAATCCACAAGTGCAAGAAAACCCTCCACAAAAGAGTTATTTGCAAATTGCAAATAACCCCCTCCAACAAAAGTCCGGCCGAGAAGGAATAAAAAAAAAACGGCCGGAACGGAATGCAAACTGGCAACTTCAGAAAACCGATCCCGTAATAAATTACAGGAAAACCCCACTACTGCAAATACATGCCCGCATTTGTATTCGCACTGAACACAAATGCAAAGAGACAAAACTACACTATCATATACTAGGATCCGGCTTAAGCCAAAGCCGGCTAGTAAAATCTGTCCGATCACGATCCGTGCAATACCGCACGTATCTGATCGAACCCTGCCATATCTCCATACGGCCTCTACAGCGTTTCACCCGAAACTTGAGTAACTGTCTGTGTGGTGGACTCTAAAGACTCGTCAATACTGTGGCTGTGGATTTAACCACTAGCACGTCAGAGGTATAAGCCAATACATGACGGGCCACCAGGTATTGACCAAAAGGGACGTCGATGAGCGAACTCATCCTGACACCCTACTGAGCCTGTCAGTGACAATATCCGTACAGTCCGGTCCGTTCGTCTATGAGCATCGCATGGCGGGCCTAGGGGGTTGGTAAAAGTCAGACCCCCAAAAGCGGTACAAGTCGTGTCGGAGTGTAGCCCAGAACACCCTGAGATACTACTGGAATACCTACCAGCAAATCTCCTGCCTTGGCCAAGGACTTTTCATGTTCTGGCTCTCCTAGACACAGCACGACCTCACCCCCAATACCGGGAGAGACGAACCCCTGCAGATCCGCTCACTGCCTCCATGTGGCTTGGGACTGTACCCAACTAAAACCTGTTTGCACGACTCCTTTGAGCCGTGGTAGGGTAGTAATCAAAGTACAGTGGGAACTCACACGAGACAAATGACGATCCCAGGTCGATGAACTAACCTGTACACATGTCACCTGGGAACTGCTATCTGACGTCTGGTATATCCCAACTAGCAGGTTCCTGGCGAGTCCTGTCCGGTGTACTCATAACCCAATGAGCACCTGTATACATCTTAGGTGAACCAACTGACACCAGTGGCTTGTGAGACCGGCCACCGCCCCTCGTCGGGGTCTCGACTGTATACACTAGTCTACTGTGGAGAATCGATGCCCTGTCTCGAAACTCCCTCGACTAGGGACCATTTAAGGATGTGCTTATAGACCCCAGCTCCCACTTATATGATCGCCCTCATACTGCTGGAAGTCAAGCAAGAATCCTAGGGGCTTTATCAACGTGTAATAGCGACTCGTAAGGTCACCTAAAGCAGTACACGATGATAAAGATAAACCAGATAGCATACTATCATCTCGAGTAAGACTGTCCTATCGGGATAGGTCCTCCCCTCAATCATTGCAATCACGTGCCTGTGACCCAATAATTGACTCTGAGGGCACTCTCTCCAACATTCCAACTCCGCGATGTCTGCTTTATCCTATAAAGCATCTTGCACACGTTTCCGCTGCTCCCACTGTCTACGAAGCCCTCTGGCTGTGTACTTATAGACGTTCTCTTCTAAAACATCATTTAGAAAAGCAGTCATGGCACCCAACCGCCAGATATCGTAGTCATGGTACGTAGCCGTGGCAAGTAGGATCTGAATGGACTTAAGCATAGATACTTGAAAAAGGTTTCATCATTATCCACGCCTGGTCAATGACGAAAACCTTTAACAAGTCTAACTTTGAAAGTCTCAACTTTTCCATCTACACCAAGTAATCTTCTTAAGATATACTTGCTCCTGATGGGGATTTAACCCTTCAGATATAGCAACCAAAGTCCATACTTTGTTGGTGTATAAGGATTCCATCTCAGATCGATAAACATCCAGCCATTCATACAAAGTCTTACTCTAGATGGCCAGCTCGAAGCTAGTTGGGTCATCATCTCATGATGCAATCCTCGATCCCATTGTCATAGAGAAACAGAAGTATCTCTCAGGTGGGTGAGGAACCCTACTAGATCGGCGGAGAGGCTGAGGTTCGTTGGAATCTACTGAATCCTTTGGTTCTATCAAATCATCAGCTGCAGTTTGTATAGCTGGAACCTTTCCAGTTCTACATAACAGACCTTGCCTCGAGCTTGTCCGGATTATGCTTTTAGACATAGCCCGGACAACTCCAAATCTTAACCAACTTAAGAGATGGGCTCTTCCCTTATCATATCAAATATGAAGTGGTAGGCAACTGATTTGATTTGAACCCTATTCAATAGGTATGCAGCTTCTCAAGTGCATAACTCCAAAAAAGGAAATAGGTAACTCAGTAGTACTCATCATAGAGCACACCTTATCATATAGGGTGCTATTGCTCCGCCCCGATATACCATCTTGCTATGGTGTATACGGAGGAGTAATGCTGAGAGAGAATCTCATTCTCCTTTAGAAAAGTCCAAGAATTTCGTGCTCAAGTATTCTCCTCCTTGATCTCATCAAAGGAAATAATACCTATACCAGTATTTTGGTTCTCTACTTCTAAATCATATTCTGTGAATATCTCAAAAGGTTCGGACTTGTGTTTCAACAGGAACATATGTCTGAATCTTGAGAGATTATCAGAGAATGTAACGAAGTATAAAGAACCGGTCCTGGCATGTGTAGACAGGGGACCTTACATACATCAACATGTATCAATCCCAAGAGTTCACTAACTCTTTCTCTGTTTCCAGTAAACGGAGCTATGGTCATCTTATCTTATCTCTGTGACATGACTGGCAAGTTTCACAAGATGTAAATTCAAACTGATTTAAACATGCATCTAAATGTAACTTCAGCTAGTCGGGTCGCATTGATATGACCTAGTCTACAATACCTCAAGAAGGATTCGTTCATTTCTGAACTCTTCCTCTTGTGTGTGTTCCGTATACTAAAGAACTGTAGTTTGATTTAGAACATCAATGCTTTTAGATAACGTGCCTGAACCGATCAACTTTTGATATAGGAAATGTTCAAAACATTATCCAATAATACAAAATTTTACCGTTTCTTTACTAATAAAGAGACAGATATGATTTTGTATATCAGGTTCGGTATCTAATAACATTCGTTCAGAATCAATGTATTGGTAATACAGGATGACAGTGACCAACAGACTTGGCTGCAACACTTGCCCCGTTTTCTGCCTCATGAAACTTATCACCCGTTCTCAGTCCTCTACCTTTCTGTAGCCCTATGTAACAAATTACATATCTGGGATCCTGATCTGGTATCACATACCCAGGACGTAAAGGATACTGAGAAACAGTTCTCTGTAATGAACACACCCGAAGATGATGCATCAGCATGCACTCTCTTCGTTTGGGCGGCAAGGGAATTCTGGTAATCCCCAATTTCCTGCTTTGTCTTATAACAATTATAAGTTGGTGCGGGACCAACGTTCCCCAGCTCAGTATAACAAGCGGGTTCGTTCAATATTCCGTATTATTATCTTGATTAAGGCGTGATATGGTCGCTACCTGGAGAGAGAGAGAAGAAAACACTCAACGTGCGCTCTTGCAAGAATAGGTTGGTTATTATTTTTATCTAATCAGGATGGCTCCCACTGTTTTTATCAAATCTTCCTTCAAACCCTAAAAGGAAAGACTAGCCGGGATTAATTACACACTACAAGTTCGCCAATCTTTCAGCCAGGCCAGTGTCGGTACTTTGAGGGAGGTCCCCCGTGCTTTCGCACGAACCTAATTAATGTAAACCTCGTTTTCCCAGAGGCGTAACCCCGTTGACACCTTTCTAGACACCTACTTGATCGGCTAATTGTAATGTGTAAAACTCTCTCAGGAGTAACTCTTACTCACAGCGGGTATCGGGATCCAACTATCTCATAGAAGGTATGCAATCTCATTGCAAATTTCAACACTTGAAATTCCCGATAATATTTTGCCCCTAACCTCCTATGACCTTGACAAAGGCCAACAAACCATAGGATGCTAGTCAAGTTCAACCCGTCATTTCCTGATTGAATTAAACCCACCCGCATGGCCCTTGACAAAGGCCAACAAGGTCGCACGACTACCCTAATCCAATCTGCATCATATGCATAAACAGATAAGCACCAGTTAGCTACCGCATACTGCGCCTTGACAAAGGCCAACAAACGCAGCACGAATACTAACTACTACTTATCTGAAATAACGGAGGGCTACGACAGGTTTTTCTGAAAACCTATTGCGTACTGAACTTGATATCGTTGTAGAATCAAATGATTTTAAAAATGGAGTGCTTTTGAAGCTTTTCTAGTTTTGCTAAAGGAGTCACTCCCGGTGAAGGGATCGTCGGTCCTTTCCTCGTCGAATGAGGTGCGGGATATATCATATATATCACAGTGCAAAGCAAAAACTCTTAAAAGCAATCAAAATACAAACCGAGTGTGTAGCATCTGCCAGTTATTGCTAAAGGAGTCACTCCCGGTGAAGGGATCTCGGTCCTTTCCTCATCGAATAAGGTGCAGGATATATCATATATACCGCTGTGCAAAGCAAGAACTGTAGCTACCTGTTTTATTTTGAAATTCGATTCTACAACATCTTAGGTTTCTTTTACTTTCATTAATCACATTAATGAAGTCCCATCATTTAAGTACCTAAACATCACAGATAAATACGACGTACACTTGTGCCATCCGCATTCACCTCGATGTCCCCTCGTGCACCGTTAGGTTAGGTAACTAACGGCAGAGCGGGGCAGGGCTAGCGCGGGTGTAAAACATAAGTAACGCCTATATAATATATTATATATACTATATACAGTATCCATCACAGAACATCACATGATCACATCACAGATATCGCAGCAGAAGAAACATATGAAATATTGGATATACTAGGACGTCCATGTTTTCAATACGAGCCAGTATAAAACACGGATTCTACGGTCGTGATGAATAGCCAAACCCACACCCTTAGACCCCTACGAGAGCGGCAAGCAGCCCTACCAATTCTAGAGTTAGGAGACCCGGACTCGACTCCTCGAGTTGGTCTCCCACTGGACTCCAGAACCCGGTTACTTGTGCTCCCCTCCTTGGGTCTATCCTAGTGCGGAAAAGTAAATAATATACAAAGGGTGACAACTTCCGCAACCTGGAAGTGTCCCAATAAAAGAATATTACATAGAAGTTTTTACATGAATGAAAATGAAAAACACTCATCTCACATAAAAACCCCCCGGCTATTCAAACACGACGATCCAATATAACATATCCAACAACACATAACATCACATGTCATCAACGTAAGTAAACATGCATATCCCAATTGTCGTTGACATATAGCAACGAAACCGGCGATATCACATATTACACTTACGGTCACAGAAAAGTAAGTGTAAAACTACAACAGTTGGAATCCGCAACCACCTCAGACATCGCATGCCTGACCAAATGAATTCTTTAGACATCGCATGCCTAACAATTATAAACCCCGCATTTTTGTCTCATTATCGAAAACACTTTTCAATATCAAGTCGGGGAATTCAACAGGATTCCCGACATTCTGATCGAATGCTCGTCGTAAACTTTAGTAGACGGCCGCACCCCCGATACCGTCGACGAAGTGCACCAAGGCGGAACACCGCTGCCGCGAGCACCCGGACGGATGCTTTCGGCGACGGGGTTCTCCTACAGTCACTTGGTCGGGGCTATAGAGTGAGGCTGTCTATTAAGTTTACCCGGCGAGTATCCGCGTACGCTACGTGATTGCGACGGACTTTTGATCACATCAAAATTCCGTGGCAACCGATCAAGTGAGACTAAAGTGCTATGTTTATAACATTCATTCAGTTATCTCATAACTCTTTGTGAATTCCAATTATTGTATCACATTCCAGATAATTAGAAAATGTTAAACTTTCCGATCGAACAATCGAACACCCAAGTTTTCCCAATACAGCTCAACACATGAAATAAGTCTAGCAACATTCAGTTCGTGCCTCAGTACCAACGGTCCAGCCGTAGAAGGGTCAAGCCAACGCCTCACATGTGGCACGCCGTACTGCCCCAAACCCTAAGGTTCAAAGGGCAGTTCAAGACGGTCACATAATCGAGTTAAGGTTTGTTGTTTTCTAGAGGGTCCATCGCGTTACTTGCACTACTTAGAACGTCGTTAAACTAAGGAAAAATCCAACACTTGGAAGTTTCCCGACAGGGGAAAAAATTGGGTAATTATATCCGGTCGAACTTTTTAACATATTCTAAAATTTATCCGGAAAGCCACATAGACAAAATCTGATACTCCGATCGAAACACCGAATCCCCAAAACAACCCCAGAAAATTCAACTCTTGAATAAATATTAAAAATTCCCAGAAAATCCAGCATAATAAAATAGGAGTTACTGTGAAAACAGGGGATGATGATGTCATACTTTAGCCGCGGAACCGCCGCAGAAGGCATGCTTCTGCCGCGGTTCTGCCGCTCTTTGTACTGTTCATGAGTCAAATTTTGCACCGTAATTCTTATAATTCCCTGCTGAATTTTTTAAGCATTTTTAATATGGAAAAATCCCAGTTTTTAGAAAAAGTCCATAGAGCATGTTTCGGGTTAGGATTTTGGTTCGATCGGACTTCAAACTCCGTCTACGCATCGCCTAAGGCTCTAGCTAGGCTCTGATAACAATGAAAGGTTCCTAGGCACTCCCAAGAGGTCTCACAAGGCATCAACCATGCCAATTTAAAAAATTACGGTGCCGAGAAACCCTAGACTTGATCGTTAACTAGAAGTTTTAGGCGACAAAAGTGAATAGTTAACAACTTAACTACAAGAACGGAAATACAACCTTTGTAGATCCGGTGCTCCACCTCCATAGCTCCGCGATGAAGTCCCCTTGCTGTCCAAAACAAATCCCGGGCTCTAGCGTTGGCTTCATCGGAGAAATGGGCGGGCAAGGTCGTCGGCTTCGTGCCGAAGATGATCTACGTCGAGGCATCACAAGATCAAGCTCCCACTTCACCAAGTCATGAAACTTGTGAAGAAAACACACTCTACTACTTGGCAAGAGGTAGAGGATGAAGAAATAGGAAGTGGGTTCACTTTAGAATTGGATTTCTCACTCATTTGCTCAAGTTGCCATTGTTGAAGCAAGCTTTCTTCAAGTGAAGAAGAAGAAGAAGCAAGAAAGAATATGATAAGTGTTAATTAAAAATGGAAAAGAAAAATCAAACCTTATCATATTCAAACCATGGTTATGTGTAAAGACTAAACTAGGGTTAGTGGGAATGGTTAGGGTTAAGCATGAGACAAAATGGTGACTTAGTCAAAGCTTCATGAAGTTTCAACATACAAACAAACAAAGCTACCATTTTCCTTTATGCTTTTCATTTTCCAAAAAGAATAAATAAATAAATAAATGAATAAGAAAATGAAAACCCTAACCAATCTACAACCATGGTTTAATCTTCACACAAACCCTAGTGAGCATGTATCATCAAACATGATACAAACTTGTGTACAAAAGTATATCACATATACAATGTGCACAATACAAGTGAGAAAACCATTTAAAAGTGAACCGATACTAGTTAATGCAAAGTAATATATCAAATATATAATTATACATTAAATCATTAAATCAACACTTGATTTAACGATCCGGTCATATCGCATATGACCGACTAATATCTAATGTATCGATCTATCGAATCAATCCTCGATTCGATAACTAGGTTATATTGCATACAACCATTCGACACATTCATCGCGAGAATAGAATACGGTATCACATACACGCATTATTCTCGGTCCCGCACATATCTCATATGCGCTCCTATTTCGTTTCGCTTGAGCCAGGAAACCTCTGTGTAGGACTCTAAAGACTCGTCAATACGCCAGCAGCAGGTGATGATCATATGAAACACCCACAAGCCGCAAGCGGTCTGCTAAACGTAACGGCCACCCGGGTATTGAGCGATCAGAAGATCGACGAGCAAGCCCGCTCACACTCCTGTAAATCCAACTAGTAACACTTACCGTACAGTCCGGTCTGATCGTCTGATATGTCGCATATCTCGCCTAGGGGTGGTAGACGTCAGACCCCAATAGCTCGATAAGTCGTGTCGATATGAGGTCTATAACAGTTTGAGAAACTACTGGTAACACTTACCAGTAAATCTCAGCAACCCTGGCCAGGGATTTCCGGTTATAGCCAATCGAACACAGCGCAACATCAACTCCCTATACCGGGAGAGACGAATCCCCTCCTATCGCTCATTGCCTCCATGTGACTCGGGACTGTACCCAAAAACCACCATTTTGCACGCCCTCTTGGACGTGGTAAGATGGAAATCAAAGCACAGTGGGAACCACACAAGACTCTATGACGATCTCGGGTCAACAGACTACTCTGTACCAGTGCCACCAGAGAACTGCCATCTGACGTAAGGTATAATACCATCTGGAAGTTCTCGGCGAGTCCGTCCAGTATACCCAGTCTCTACTGAGCACCCGTATATCATCTCCGATGTCAAACACCAATGGATATGGGATCATCCATCGCCCATCTGTATGGGTCGAGAAGGTATACGCTAGTCTACTCTGGTATATCGATGCCCCGTCTCGATACACCCACGACTAGGGACTTTGAAGGATGTACTTATGGACTACCCTGTCCCCACTAGTATGATCCGCATCATAGTCCAGGTAGTCAAGTACACATCCTAGGGGCTTTACCAACATGTAACAGAGAGACACCCAGTTTACACGTTAAGGTAAAGTTCAACCAGATAGCATACTATCATGTCGAGTAAGAAAGTCCTCCCTATATATGTCCCAGCATCCACTACAATATACATCCAATGTACAGTAATGGCCTCTATGGCATACATATAACTAACATCGATGTCCCCTCGTGCACCGTTAGGTTAGGTAACTAACGGCAGAGCGGATCAGGGCTAGCGCGGGTGTAAAACATAAGTAACGTCTATATAATATATCATATATACTATATACAGTATCTATCACAGAACATATCACATGATCACATCACAGATATCGCAGCAGAAGAATCATATGAAATATTGGATATACTAGGACGTCCGTGATTTCAATACGAGCCAGTATAAAACACGGATTCCACGGTCGTGATGAATAGCCAAACCCACACCCCTAGACCCCTACGAGAGCGGCAAGCAACCCTACCAATTCTAGAGTTTGGAGACCCGGACTCGACTCCTCGAGTTGGTCTCCCACTGGACCCCAGAACCCGGTTACTTATGCCCTCCTCCTTGGGTCTATCCTAGTGCGGAAGAGTAAATAATATACAAAGGGTGACATCTTCCGCAACCTGGAAGTGCCCTAAATAAAAGAATATTACATACAGATTTTTGTAAGTGCACGGCGGCGCCCCGGCCGTCAATCCGACGCCGGAATGCGGAAGCGGTGATAAACTTTAATTTTATTTGCGGACTTTGCAAAACGGCACCACCGCGCACTAAACTCCGGATCGTAACCATTAACAAGTCTAGCTAACAAGAAGAGAGGGAAGAGATGTACCGACTGATCCGAGTCCTCCGGTCTTCATCTCCACTCCGATCTCCTCGCGGGATCTCCGTCCGTCTCCTCCTCGTCGGAAAGGGCACCACATCGCCTGTAGCTTTTACGGGCTCCCACCTCAATACCGAGGCAACTCGGGCGCGAAGCTGGCGAATCGACGCGTCCAAGATTTGCTGTAGGAAGTGTAGTGTAGAATCATAGTCTCTTTTGGGGTGGTTGCCATTTGAAGATGATGGAGGAAAACAAGGATAAGAAAAATGGTGCTTGCATTTTTCTTAACATGAAAATGAGATCGAGAAAATGAAACTCTCAAGAATGAAAACTCTCATCTTTTCTTTCTCTCAACCATGGAAAAACTTCTTTCATCAAGTGAGAAGAATGGTGGAGGAAAAACAATATATCAAGCAAGAAGGGAGGTGAGTGTAGGAGAAGTCAAGAGGTGACCACAACATCAACCATACCTATCACTATTCAACCCATACCCTCTCAAATCTCATTAAAGCAAAAGCATGGATGAAAGATATGAAGCTATCATAATCAATCATTATGCAAGAAAACCCCTCCACAAATGTAATTTGCAAAACTGCAAATTACCCCCTCCATCGGAAAAGTCCGGCCGGGAAAGAACAAACGAAAACCGGCCGGAACGGAATGCAAACTGGCAACTCCAGAAAACTGGTCCCGTAATAAATTACAGGAAAACCCCGATACTGTGCATACACACCCGCATCTGTATTCCGTCCGGATACAAATGCAAAGAGACAAAATCTACACTGTACTAAACTAGGACCGACTTAAACCAAAGCCGGCTAGTAATATCCGTTCGATCCTGATCCGTGCAATACCGCACGTATCTGATCGAACCCTGCCATATACCTATACGGCTACTAGTACAAACCGTCCGATCCTGATCCGTGCAATACCGCACGTATCTGATCGGA
Source organism: Agapanthus africanus (assembly GCA_030015575.1). Lineage (NCBI taxonomy): Eukaryota > Viridiplantae > Streptophyta > Magnoliopsida > Asparagales > Amaryllidaceae > Agapanthus > Agapanthus africanus. The sequence goes on along the minus strand of JASDDO010000001.1, from coordinate 328,037,038 downwards.
CCCTGCCATATCTCCATACGGCCTCTACAGCGTTTCGCCCGAAACTTGAGTAACTGAAAGTGTGGTAGACTCTAAAGACTCGTCAATACTATGGCTGTGGATTTAACCACTAGCCCGTCAGAGGTATAAGCCAATACGTAACGGGCCACCAGCTATTGACTAAAAGGGACGTCGATGAGCGAACTCATCCTGACACCCTACTGAGCCTGTCAGTGACAATATCCGTGCAGTCCGGTCCGTTCGTCTATGAGCATCGCATGGCGGGCCTAGGGGGTTGGTAAAAGTCAGACCCCCAAAAGCGGTACAAGTCGTGTCGGAGTGTAGCCCAGAACACCCTGAGATACTACTGGAATACCTACCAGTAAATCTCCTTGCCTTGGCCAAGGACTTTGTGTAATGGCTCTCCTAGACACAGCACGACCTCACCCCCAATACCGGGAGAGACGAACCCCTGAAGATACGCTCACTGCCTCCATGTGGCTCGGGACTGTACCCAACTAAAACCTGTTTGCACGACTCCTTTGAGCCGTGGTAGGGTAGTAATCAAAGTACAGTGGGAACTCACACGAGACAAATGACGATCCCCAGGTCGATGAACTAACCTGCACACATGTCACCAGGGAACTGCCATCTGACGTCTGGTATATGACCAACTAGCATGTTCCCGGCGAGTCCTGTCCGGTGTACTCATAACCCAATGAGCACCTGTATACATCTTAGGTGATCCAACTGACACCAGTGGCTTGTGAGACCGGCCACCGCCCCTCGTCGGGGTCTCGACTGTATACACTAGTCTACTAATGGAGTATCGATGCCCGGTCTCGAAACTCCCACGACTAGGGACCTTTTAAGGATATGCTTGTAGACCCCCAGCTCCCACTTATATGATCGCCCTCATACTGCTGGTGGTCAAGCAAGAATCCTAGGGGCTCTATCAACGTGTAATAGCGACGTGTCAGGTCACCTAAAACAGTACACGATGATAAAGGTAAACCAGATAGCATACTATCATCTCGAGTAAGACTGTCCTACCGGGATAGGTCCTCCCTCAATCATTACAATCACGTACCTGTGACCTAATAATTGACTCTGAGGGCACTATCTCCAACAATCTCCCACTTGCACTCAAGGCTAATTATTGCGATGTCGCATACTCACAGCCCGTGTGATACCGAACATCCAACTCCTCTACTAGTCAGTCTCACAAAGCTCGTTTGCGGAACTATTGCGTTCGAGGAATAGCCTCAGTGAGTGGATCCGCTTAGTTGTTTCTTTCTATGTCTCTCTATATCTCAAGTTCGCGGAGAAACCCATCTCCCGAAATGAGCAATACCTGTCTTAGAATGTGTCTGGATGTCTGATGGGACATAGCTCATAAATGAACTCCAAATCCAAACTTCTTAGACTGTATCGTCAACTGAACTTAATCAGTATCCTGCGCGCCATGCCTCCCTCAGTATTGCCTTGGATCACCTATCCAAAATACTGCCCCTCGTCAGAGGGAAAACTATAACTCTGACAACCTCCTTGTCGTCCATGTCACCTTAGAAGCCTGGAATGATAACCGTCTCCTGAATGAGGCTGTCGTTATCATATCCCTAGAACATCCACTTATGTTCTAAAACTGCTTCCGACTGTTTCTCCAGGATTGGATTAATGTCAACTTATTGCATCTAGTGCAAGAACAACATCTGGTGTGGTACTTGACATCTCATGATTGACTCAATTGCCTGAGCAAGTGATCTGCCAATCATGCACGTCCCTCTCCCCTTTAGTCTGTAAGACACCTTTTGGGGAGGGTGACTCCATCTTCTGCAGGTACACTACCGTGCATGGAGTCGTCCATTCTAAATACTCTGAGAATGCTGTCAAGTACCCTGATTGGGAAACCACCCAAATCTAGATCTAAAACCATAGATCCAGTAACCTGTATGTCTGATATAAAATCCATTTCCTTTGTGGAGAAACCACTGTGTGACGACCAAAGTACAACCGATTGTAGTATAGGAGTTTCTTTTCCTATTCTGTGTATGTCATCCAGATACCAGGACATCACACCCTACTACCTTCTCAACAGATCCATCTCCTATTCTGATGAAGTCAAACCTATGACTGTCACGTCAGAAATAGATGATCTATCTCCGCTACATCTGCTTTAGTCTATAAATAGACATAAGCTACCTGTCCACCAATGCTTCCGCTGCTCCCACTGACTACGACAACCCTCTGGCAGAGTCATATACACGTACACTTCTAAAACTGGTTTAGAACGACGCTATACTCATCCTCCCGCCGGGTCTCGTAACCTGGAACAACAGCAATGGCTATAGTGGGTAAACAAGAACTTCCCTGTCACCGTCCTTGAGGCTACTGTAGTACCTCTCGGGTGCTTGAAGTTACCCACCTTATCTGCGGAGTGGCCAATGGAATGTCAATCCAGATTGAATCTTTAGGTTCCTTATCAAATCTTCAGTAATCGTTTGTGGTTCTGGAATCACTTCCAGTTCTACCATACTCCCACTACTGTTTTCAGAAAAAATCCATTTTTAATAAAACTGTGGCGAGTCTAGAACAATATCGCTATTGTTCATCCAGATGGTAGAAAGTCAACCCTCGTCATAGCCTGGGTCAACCCACAAACAGCCATTACAGAAACGTGCCTTGAGTTGTCCAGTGTCTGGTTTTAATCATGAACCGGACAACTCCCCGTACCTTAACATCGTTAAGATATGAACTGTTCTATATCCAATATAGAAACAGAGGCACTGATATAATTGAACCAGATTCAAATCATGCAGCTGTCCCCAGCGCATGTCAACTAAATGGAAGGAGGCCAATCAGCGTTACTCAACTTAGGAAGCATTTCCAATTATGAGTAACCTGAAAGAGAAGTAATTTCTCTTTATCATTACTATCAACTGAATACCATACACAAGTATCTACATCTTCGATCACCTTGAAGAATCCCGATACTTGCTACACCTGGTTCTCTACTCTATTCAAATACCTATAACTCCTCAAAACTTAGACCCTGTGTTTCTACGAAACACATGTCTAAGAACTAGAGAAGTTAAAAGTAAACAGAATATAGTATGAGGACCAACCCCTCTGTCCTAATGGACACTGGACAACATACAATACTCTGTATAAGTCCGCTGAGTCTAACAACTCTTTCACTGTGTGTCGTAGGTTGAAAACTGTACTTATGGTTAAGAAGAATTACACCGCTGTTTAATGCTCCTTACCTAACCATCCACTGATATAGGTAAATGTCATAGACATAATTTCAGAAAGGTATATCTCACTCTATGAAAATAGACGTACAGATATATCAATTTGAAATTGGTGCATAACAGCGGATATTCAAAACCAAATATTTGCCGACCGGCAAACAGGCCAGGTGATTTCCTCAAATATCACCGATTACAACGAATCCCGATATAATGAGGATAATCACCCAATTCCCAATAACCTACTCCCACTCATCATCTGTAAAACCATACAGATGTGAGAATCGTACCTGGTAAATACATACCCTGGAGTAAGTGTCTAATTGGGAAATCAGTTTTCTTTTAACAGTACACAGTTGAACCTGAAACATTGAAATGTTTCGATGGGGTATCCTGGTATTCCTAGTAATGCCTCTACCATTATCCAGATTCACAACTATAACCGTATAATTCTTTGCCACCTCTCCAAATCCCTTCATATGTCTTTAGTCATTACCTTCTGTACACCCCTTTGGGCCAAATGGTTTTCTTCCTTCCCTACCGTTCGGCACCAGCCTATGGTTTGGAAGAAGACTATCCAATAAGCATAATGGGTGTACTGTCCTAGTCCTAGGAGCACTCGCAATGCGAGAGAAGGTGAAGATAAAAGACACCTGAATGTACTTTATTCCTATTTCTCCTGAACCAGGATCCATCCCCGAACTGGAACAAGTTCCTTTCGAGTTCGTATATAACCATACGATGGATTATCCAATAAAATGGGATCTTCGTAGTGATACGGAGTGTCCTGGAGAAATACAAAGGTGATTTAGGATTGGCGAAGAAATACTTGGTTCGGTCGTGAATAGCAGTCGCAATTTACTTTGCCCTCTTACTAATCCCTTGTTTTGTCTGAACTTAATACCTTCTGTACACCGTTTAGGCTAACTGGTTTTCTTCATTCCCTACCGGTCGGCACCAGCCTATGGTTTGGAAGAAGACTATCCAATTTGCGTAATAGGTGTACTACTCCTAAACCAAGGAGTACTCGCAACCTGAGAGAAGGTGAAAAGAAAAGACAACTGAATAATCCTATTCGTTTTCTCCAGAACCGGAAACCATCCTCGAATTCCTTCGAGTTCGTATCTAACCATACGATGGTTTTGTCCAATGGAAGTGGACGTTCGTAGTAATACGGGGTGTCCTGGAGAAAAGGGTAAAAGTAGGAGTGGCAATGAGGTCTGCAACTCTGACAATCCAAAAGCCAGTGTTAAGAAGGTTCGGTCAACTTGGTCACTGAGTCAAAGTCTTAGGGTCGGGTCAATGGTCGCTGCCAGAGAGAGAGAGAGAAGAAACACTCAGCGTGCACTCTATCCTAGATCAGAATGGTTACCAATTTATCTAATCTGGAAACCTCCCACTGTACCTCAAATTCTCCTCCAAACCTGAAAGAAGAATTAGTCGGGGTCACCCGAGGAGTAAACCAACTCATCAGTGGGAATCGGGATCCAACTCTCATCGCATGACAACATGACGGAATCCGCTCACGGTATCACACTCCAGAAGGTATGCGCATATCTGGCAAGTTTCAGTACTTTTGAAACTCCCGATGTGATTTCTGCCCCATGCTCTTATGACCTTGACTTTGGCCAACATATCATAAGTCACATGTCAAGTTCTACCCGTCATTCTCCAGGTTAATTTGAATCCACCCGTACATACCCTTGACTTTGGCCAAAATGGCAGCACGACTGTCCCAAACCAACGCATCTATCTATGCTGCATATGAATACCCCAATAGCTACCAATCACTGTGCCTTGACTTTGGCCAACATACACAGCTTGAATACTATTGACCACCCATATGAAACGACGGAGGGCTACGAATGGTTTCTGGCGAAAACCTTTAACGTAATGAACTTGATATCGTTGAAGGAACGGATAGCTTTTTAGAAAATATAGTGACGAAAACCTTTACTAAAGAGGTCACTCCCGGTGAAGGGATCTCGGCTCTTTCCCCGTAGAATGAGGTGCAGGATATTCCAACTGAATACCACGGTGCAAAGCAAAAGCAATCGGCTATAGTGAAGTTACTGCCCTGACGCAAACTTCTGTCCAAGGGGTCACTCCCGGTGAAGGGATCTCGGCCCTTGCCTCGTCGACTGAGGAGCAGGATATTCCAAATGAATACCACGATGCAAAACAAAAGTGAACGTCCTTGCAATAACAGCTTTTTGAAAAGTGTTCCAACAACATCAGATTAGGTTTGTTTAACTTGCATTGATCCGAATCAACGCAGTCCCATCAAATGATCACACCACAAAGAACGAAAATATACTGATGTGCGTATATGCCATCCGCATTCGCCACTGGGTCCCGTCATTACCCGTTAGGTTAGCTAACTAACGACAGAGCGGGGACTGGACTAGCGCGGATGTAAAACATATACAACATCTACTAATATATATACCAATATATTATATTCGCTCAAGGTGTGAATAAAATGCAACATCACAGAAATGTACAGCATCACAGAACAATACAGATATCTGCGATCCCCGGGTTTCACAGAGCCACTACAGAAACCCGACGTTCCCCTGGTCGTGTGGATAGCCTGTGCAATGAAAACCTAGACCCCTACGGGCGCGGCAAGTCACCTGCCAAAACCTGAAGCGAGGCAGCCCCCTCCAGCACCGTGAATGGACCACCCAGCACTTCACGGAATCCGGCAACTTGGGCACCCCTCCTGGGTCAACCTGTACCTCCTACGAGTGCGGCGAATAGCCCGCCAATTCCAGACTGAAGCCCCTCCGTCTCAATGCCCTGAGATGCGGGCCCGTTGCCCTCTAGAACCCGGCTATCCGTGCACCCCTCCGCGGGGTAATCCTAGTACAGAAAGTAAAATATACATACACCGGGTACATCGACCGCAACCAGGTCGTGCCCCGAAATAATAATACAAACTGGCAGTGACGGCAGTCCACATGTCGGACGCTCGCCCCGCAATATCAAATGTACATAATACAACAAAACTGTACTAGCATTGCATCCAGGCTATCCCCCACGACCGATCCGCAACATCACAGCAAATACATAGAACATCAACGTGAAAGTCACGTTCGCAAATCCGTCTAACCGGGCTATAGCAGTTAGACCGGATTTACCGATCGAGTAACATTCACGGTCGCAGATATAATGTAAGTACTGTGAAAAATGTGTTTAAAATTTTCCGATTGATTAAACATTAACAAGTGGGCCCCCAAACAAAACTGTAGCAACCACAGAAAACCTGGGCCCAATTTTAATATTCCAAAAACCACATTTATCACTCAGGAATACACTGCAAAAATTTGGTGGGGTGAACAGTTACATCCGCGGCGGAAGCGCGGCCAAAACAGGGGTTTGGCCGCCCTTCCGCGGCGGTATGATGAGTTCGTTGAACCAAATTTTTACAGTGACCTTAAAATTCCCTGCACATCACTCTGAGACAACCTGAAAAATTTTTGGACTCAAAAAAAATTCGACAGAAACTGATGTGCAAAAAATACGGGTTTTTGCACTTTTTGATCGATCGGAAATGCAAACACATTACACAAAGCTAGACTAAGTTAATGGCGTGGCTCTGATACCACTGTAAGTGCACGGCGGCGCCCCGGCCGTCAATCCGACGCCGGAATGCGGAAGCAGTGATAAACTTTAATTTTATTTGCGGACTTTGCAAAACGGCACCACCGCGCACTAAACTCCGGATCGTAACCATTAACAAGTCTAGCTAACAAGAAGAGAGGGAAGAGATGTACCGACTGATCCGAGTCCTCCGGTCTTCATCTCCACTCCGATCTCCTCGCGGGATCTCCGTCCGTCTCCTCCTCGTCGGAAAGGGCACCACATCGCCTGTAGCTTTTACGGGCTCCCACCTCAATACCGAGGCAACTCGGGCGCGAAGCTGGCGAATCGACGCGTCCAAGATTTGCTGTAGGAAGTGTAGTGTAGAATCATAGTCTCTTTTGGGGTGGTTGCCATTTGAAGATGATGGAGGAAAACAAGGATAAGAAAAATGGTGCTTGCATTTTTCTTAACATGAAAATGAGATCGAGAAAATGAAACTCTCAAGAATGAAAACTCTCATCTTTTCTTTCTCTCAACCATGGAAAAACTTCTTTCATCAAGTGAGAAGAATGGTGGAGGAAAAACAATATATCAAGCAAGAAGGGAGGTGAGTATAGGAGAAGTCAAGAGGTGACCACAACATCAACCATACCTATCACTATTCAACCCATACCCTCTCAAATCTCATTAAAGCAAAAGAATGGATGAAAGATATGAAGCTATCATAATCAATCATTATGCAAGAAAACCCCTCCACAAATGTAATTTGCAAAACTGCAAATTACCCCCTCCATCGGAAAAGTCCGGCCGGGAAAGAACAAACGAAAACCGGCCGGAACGGAATGCAAACTGGCAACTCCAGAAAACTGGTCCCGTAATAAATTACAGGAAAACCCCGATACTGTGCATACACACCCGCATCTGTATTCCGTCCGGATACAAATGCAAAGAGACAAAATCTACACTGTACTAAACTAGGACCGACTTAAACCAAAGCCGGCTAGTAATATCCGTTCGATCCTGATCCGTGCAATACCGCACGTATCTGATCGAACCCTGCCATATACCTATACGGCTACTAGTACAAACCGTCCGATCCTGATCCGTACAATACCGCACGTATCTGATCGGACCCTGCCATATCTCCATACGGCCTCTACAGCGTTTCGCCCGAAACTTGAGTAACTGAAAGTGTGGTAGACTCTAAAGACTCGTCAATACTATGGCTGTGGATTTAACCACTAGCCCGTCAGAGGTATAAGCCAATACGTAACGGGCCACCAGCTATTGACTAAAAGGGACGTCGATGAGCGAACTCATCCTGACACCCTACTGAGCCTGTCAGTGACAATATCCGTGCAGTCCGGTCCGTTCGTCTATGAGCATCGTATGGCGGGCCTAGGGGGTTGGTAAAAGTCAGACCCCCAAAAGCGGTACAAGTCGTGTCGGAGTGTAGCCCAGAACACCCTGAGATACTACTGGAATACCTACCAGTAAATCTCCTTGCCTTGGCCAAGGACTTTGTGTAATGGCTCTCCTAGACACAGCACGACCTCACCCCCAATACCGGGAGAGACGAACCCCTGAAGATACGCTCACTGCCTCCATGTGGCTCGGGACTGTACCCAACTAAAACCTGTTTGCACGACTCCTTTGAGCCGTGGTAGGGTAGTAATCAAAGTACAGTGGGAACTCACACGAGACAAATGACGATCCCCAGGTCGATGAACTAACCTGCACACATGTCACCAGGGAACTGCCATCTGACGTCTGGTATATGACCAACTAGCATGTTCCCGGCGAGTCCTGTCCGGTGTACTCATAACCCAATGAGCACCTGTATACATCTTAGGTGATCCAACTGACACCAGTGGCTTGTGAGACCGGCCACCGCCCCTCGTCGGGGTCTCGACTGTATACACTAGTCTACTAATGGAGTATCGATGCCCGGTCTCGAAACTCCCACGACTAGGGACCTTTTAAGGATATGCTTGTAGACCCCCAGCTCCCACTTATATGATCGCCCTCATACTGCTGGTGGTCAAGCAAGAATCCTAGGGGCTCTATCAACGTGTAATAGCGACGTGTCAGGTCACCTAAAACAGTACACGATGATAAAGGTAAACCAGATAGCATACTATCATCTCGAGTAAGACTGTCCTACCGGGATAGGTCCTCCCTCAATCATTACAATCACGTACCTGTGACCTAATAATTGACTCTGAGGGCACTATCTCCAACAATTTTTACATGAATGAAAATGAAAAACACTCATCTCACATAAAAACCCCCGGCTATTCAAACACGACGATCCAATATAAAATATCCAGCAACACATAACATCACATGTCATCAACGTAAGTAAATATGCGCATCCCAATTGTCGTTGACATATAGCAACGAAACCGGCGATATCACACATTACACTTACGGTCACAGAAAAGAAAGTGTAAAACTATAACAGTTGGAATCCGCAATCTGCATAGACATCGTATGCCTAATCAAATGAATTCCTTAGACATCGCATGCCTAACAATTATAAACCCCGCATTTTAGTCTCAAAATCGAATACACTTTTCAATATCAAGTCGGGCAATTCAATAAGATTCCCGACATCCTGATCGAATGCTCGTCGCAAACTTTAGTAGGCGGCCGCACCCCCGACGCGGTCAACAAAGTGCACCAAGGCGGAACACCGCTGCCGCGAGCACCCGAACGGATGCTTTCGGCGACGGGGTTCTCCTACAGTCACTTGGTCGGGGCTATGGAGTGAGGCTGTCTATTAAGTTTACCCGGCGAGTATCCGCGTACGCTACGTGATTGCGACGGACTTTTGATCTCATCAAAATTCCGTGGCAACCGATCAAGTGAGACTAAAGTGCTATGTTTATAACATTCATTCAGTTATCTCATAACTACTTGTGAATTCCAATTATTGTATCACATTCCGGATAAATAGAAAATGTTAAACTTTCCGATCGAACAATCAAACACCCAAGTTTTCCCGAAACAGCACAACTCATGAAATAAGTTCAAAGACATTCAATTCGTGCCTCAGTACCAACGGTCCAGCCGTAGAAGGGTCAAGCCAACGCCTCACATGTGGCACGCCGTACTGCCCCAAACCCTAAGGTTCAAAGGGCAGTTCAAGACGGTCACATAATCGAGTTAAGGTTTGTTGTCTTCTAGAGGGTCCATCGCGTTACTTGCACTACTTAGAACGTCCTTAAACCACGGAAAAATCCAACACTTGGAAATTTCCCGACAGGAGAAAAGGTGGGTATTTATATCCGGTCGAACTTTTTAACATATTTAAAAATTATCCGGAAAGACACATAGACAGAGTTTGACAATCCGATCGAATAAATGAATCCCCAAAACAACCCCAGAAAATTCAACTCTTGAAAAAATATTAAAAATTCCCAGGAAAACCAGCACTACAAATTATGAATTACTGTGCAAAATTCGATGCCACATAAGACAAAACGGCCGCGGAACCACCGCACGAGCCATGCTCGTGCCGCGGAACCGCGGCGCATTGATGGAATTAGGCACACGAATTTTACAGAAACCCTTAGAATTTCCTGCTGATTTTTCTGCATATTTTTAATATCGAAAAACTCCAGATTTTGGAAAAAGTCCAGAGAGCATGTTTGTGTTAGGGTTTCGGGTTCGTTCGGGTTTCAAACTTTGTCTACGCATCGCCTAAGGCTCTAGCTAGGCCCTGATACCACTGTAGGGTTCCTAGGCACGCTAATGAGGTCTCACAAGGCATCAACCATGCCAATTTCAAATTTTACGGGTGCCGAGAAGCCCTAATACGGATCGTTAACTAGATATTTAGGCGAAACAATGAAACTAGTTTACAACAAAACTAAAAGAACGGAAATACAACCTTTGTAGATCCGTTTCTCCACCTCCGTAGCTCCATGATGAAGTCCTCTCGGCTTTCCAAATCGAACCATGACTCTTGCATCGGCTTCATCGGAGAAAAAGCGGGCTAGGTCATCGACGACGATGCCAAAGATGATCTACGTCGAGGCATCACTAGATCAAGCTCCACCTTCACCAAGCCATGAAAACTTGTGAAAGAAACACCCTATACTACTTGGCAAGAGGTAGAGGATGAAGAAATAGGATGTGGGTACACTTTAGAATTGGATTTCTCACTCTTTTTCATCAATCACCATTGATGGAGGCTAGCTTCTTCATCTTGAAGAAGAAGAAGAAGAAGATGAATGAAAAGAATATTATGATAAGGTTATTTTCAAAAGAATAATAAAATCATTCTTATCATAATATTAACCATGGTAATGTGTAGAGAATTAACCAAAGTTAGTTGAATGGTTAGGGTTTTGAGAAGAAGACAAGAATGGTAGCTTTGGTCAAACCTTCATGAAGCTTCAATTACAAACAAAGAAAGCCACCATTCTTCTCTTTAAACTTTTCCAAAATAAATAAATAAATAAATAAGTATGAAAAACAAAACCCTAACCATTTAAATAACCATGGTTCAATCTTTACACAAACTCAAGTTAGCTTGTATCATCAAACATGACACAAACTTGTGTACAAAAGTATATCACATATACATTGTGCACAATTTGTTGGATATATGTATGCCCTAAAGGCCATTATATGATAGTGGATGTATCTATACATGTATATATATATTCAGTATGCATTCTTGCTCGACATGATAGTATGCTATCTGGTTCTTCTTTATCTGACATGTTGATTTGATCATGCTTTTATTCATTCATACATGCTGATAAAGCCCTAAGGATATTGGCTTGACTACTCTGATTATGATGGAGATCATACTAGTGGGACATCTGTAGTCTATAAGCATATCCTGGAACGCCCCTAGTCGTAGGTATATCGAGATAGGGCATTGATATACCAGAGTAGACTAGCGTATATGATACTAGACCCATACGATGGGCGATGGATGTTCCCACATTCATCGATGTTTGACATTAAGATCACATACGGGTGCTCAGTGGTGACTGAGTACACTGGACGGACTCACCGAGAACTCCTATAAGGAATTATATCTATCGTCGGATAGCAATTCTCAGGTGACACTGGTACAGGTTAGTCTGTAGACCCGAGATCGTCATGGAGTCTTGTGTGTTCTCCCACTGTACTTTGATTGCCACCCTACCACGGCTCTACTGAGTCGTGCAAACAGGTGGCCGTTGGGTACAGTCCCGAGACACACGAAGAAGATGAGCGATAGGAGGGGTTTCGTCTCTCCCGGTATTGGGAGTTGATGCTGTGCTGTGCCCGACTGGTTATAACAGCAAGTCCCTGGCCAGGGCTGCTGAGATTTGCTGATAAGTGTTATCAGTAGTTTCTCGATCTGTTATAGACCATTCACCGGCACGACTTATTGAGTTATTGGGGTCGACGTTACCATCCCTAGGCTCGATATGCAGCATATCTGCCGAAGAGACCGGACTGTACGGTAGTGTTGCCGGATGGCTCGAGGGGAGTTGTAGCAGGTTCGCTTGTTGTGTTCTGATCACTCAATACCCGGGTGGCCGTTACGTTTAGCTGACCGCTTGCGGCTTGAGGGTACCTGATATGATCATCACCCTCTGCCGGCGTATTGACAAGTCTTAGAGTCCCACAAAGGAGTTACCCAGTCCTGGCGAAACGTTGTGGTGCGCGTATGCGATATGCGCATGCACCCGAATGAAATGTGCGTATATGATACCGAACATTGATCGGGTGAACTGCTTTTGGTGGGGTCATATGAGATATGACCGGATTGATAAATCAAGTGTTGATTTATCATTTAACCATTAGTTTCCTCACTTAAAACCTTTTCTTGGATGATGGATGTGTGCATGCATGTGTGCTTTTCTTTCTTTCTTTCATGCTAGTTTCATGCACATGTGGATGTGCATACATGCACACATACATACACTCATCCATCATGGTTGTTAGTATATGGAAATGGTGGCAATATAAGACTCACACCATGGATTATATAATGGATTATTATTTGATTTTGGATTTAAAAGAAAATGAAAAGGAAAGGATAATCATTCTTGCTTCTTCATTCTTCCTTTGACCTAACCATGCTCAACTACCACTAACCTAAGGTTATCCTTCTCTTTATCATTCAAAACTCAAGTTAAATAATGTCTCCATCACTTTAATCATGGTTCAAAGTAAGAAGGAATAAAATATATATTGATATATTTCTTTTTCTTCTTATGAGTTATCTTTTTACCTCTTGTTAAAAATTTGCCACCATCTTCTTCCTCTTGCTCTTTTGCTCTCTAGTTTTTTCTAGTGAGCAAATACCACTTAAAGATAGGTTTTTGAAGTGAGAAACTTAACCACAACTTCATTCTACACAAGCTTAGCCGTTTTGTTTAGTGTGTTCTCTTCGGTTTTACGAAGTTGCGAGCTTGGACGGAGATCTCCGTGGTGGATCGTCGTGGACACAAGAGGACTTCAAGAGGACCTCCGTTCAACACCCTAGAGACCAAGGAGTCCAGCGAAAGGGAGCTACAAAGGTTGTAGTCTCGAAACCCTAGATTAGTTCGCTTTATATTTCGAAACCCTAATTTTCTAGGATCGATTCCTTTGCATGTTCGTTTAGCACCATAAAAATTTAAACTTTGGGTCATGTGATGCTTCAAAACTCTTCATAGGGTGCTACACAAACCTTACATTGGTATCAGAGCCGACCTAGAACATTAGGCGACCTTTTTACGAAATTAAAACTCCGATCGAACCGAAATACGACTTTTTAGGGTGCTCTCTGGAAATTTTCTAAAAATTGACATTTTTCAGAATTAAAAATATGTAAAAAATACAGCAGGAAAAAATAGGGGTTACGGTACAAAAATTATTCCATGAACAGTGATTCTCGCCGCGGAAACGCGGCCTAAGCTTGCTTAGGCCGCGGTTCCGCGGCCGTATATATGAATTGATGAATACTTTTTGTACAGTAATTCATGAATCTGCTTGTATAAATTTTTGGATATTTTTAATCGGTATTTGGTTTTGAAAAATTCTGGAGATGGTTTTGGACTCGTCATTTTGATCGGGATTTTTATTTCGTAGCTTTTCCGGGTAAATTAGAAAGTATTGAAGTGTTTGAACGAGTATCATTTACTCACTATTCACGGGGTTTAAATACTTTGGAGATACATGCAAGTCTTTTTGCGGTGGTCCCTCTAGAAGACAACAAACCTTAACTCGATTATGTGACTGTCTCGAACTGCCCTTTGAACCCTAGGGTTTGGGGCAGTACGGCGTGCCACATGTGAGGCGTTGGCTTGACCCTTCTACGGCTGGACCGCTACTACTGTGTCACACTCCGGATTTTTGAACCCTGCTCAAGTGTTGAGCTTTAGTGAATCTTGGGTGCTTGATCGTTCGTTCGAAAACTTTAATACTGTCTGTTTGTCTGGAATGTGATACAATATGTGGAATTCATATAGTTTAGGCATGAAATACGAAATATGTGATATTTCGCATTTATGATGTCTAAAGAGAATCTGGATTCCAAATATTGTAGTTTTACACTTTATTTTCTGTGACCGTAAGTGTAGTGTGTACGATATCGCCGGTTTCGTTGCTATACATCAACGACAATCGGGGTACGCATACTTACTTACGTTGATGATATGTGATATTATGTGTTGCTGAGATATGATGTGCAGGATTGTCGCGATCGAATAGCCGGGGGGTTTTTGTGAGATGAGAGTTTTATATTTTCATTCATATAAATTCAAATGTAATGTAATATTCTTTTATTTGGGGAACTTCCAGGTTGAGGTTGTGTCACCGGTGTTGTATATTATTTACTTTTCCGCATTAGGATGGACCCAAGGAGGGGAGCACAGGTGACCGGGTTCTGGGGTTCAGTAGGAGGCCATCTCGAGGAGTCGAGACCGGGTCTCCTAAACTCCAGGATTGGTAGGGTCACTTGCCGCTCTCGTAGGGGTCCAGGGTGTGGGCTTGGCTATTCATCGCGACTGTGGAATCCGTATTTTCTATTCTGGCTAAATACTAAATACGGACGTCCTAGGATATCCCACGTTATATCTATGTTTCTGCTGCCTGTGTTCTGTGATATCTGAGACGAATGACATATTATATATATGATATATAGTAGACGTTGCTTATGTTTTACACCCGCGCTAGTCCCGTCCCGGTATGCCGTTAGTTAAGTAACCTAACGGTGCATAACGGAACATTGCGGCGAATGCGGATGGCATAAGCGTACGTGTTATTTTCGTTTCTTTTCTGTGATTGGCTTAAGGACTTAAATGATGGGATTACATTAATGTGATTAATGTAAAGAAAATAAACCTAAAAAGATGTTGTAGAATCGGATTTAAAAACTACTCGGCTATTTATGAAAAAGCTACATTTCAAAACTGCGGAGCTTAAGCCACTCCTTTTGAAAACTGTTTGATTCTACAACGATATCAAGTTAAAAGCGTTAAAGATTTTCTTAAAAATCATTCGCAACCCTCCGTCATTTTAGGAAGTAGAGTACTTAGTATTCGTGCTACGTTTGTTGACTTTAGTTAAGGCGTAGTGTACGGTAGCTAAGTGATGTCTTCCTACACTGCATATGATGCAGATTAATTAGGACATTCATGCGACTTTGTGGACCATAGTTAAGGGTCATATGGGTGGGTCTAATTGATCAAGAAATGACGGGTAGAACTTGACTGGTACTTATGATTTGTTGACCATAGTTAAGGTCATAAGTACTAGGGGTAAAAATTACATCGGGAATTTCAAGTGTTGAAATTTGCAATGAGATTGCATACCTTCCATGTGATGGTTGGATCCCGATCCCACTGTGGGCAATAGTTGCTCCTAGGAGAGTTTTACAGTTTACAATTAGCTAACTCATTAGGTGTCTAGAAAGGTGTTAACGGGGCTCCGCCTCTGGGAAAACGAGGTTTACTCTAATTAGGTCCGTGCGAAAGCATGGGGAACCTCCCTCAAAGTACCGACACTGGCCTGGCTGAACGGTTAGCGAAGTTGTAGACTGTAATTAATCCTGGCTAGTTTTTCTTTTTAAGGTTTGAAAGAAAAACTTGATAAAAAGCAGTGGGAAACATCGATTAGACAAGATAATAAACCAATCTAATCTGTTCAAGAGCTTTCGCTGAGTGTATTCTTTTCTCTCTCTTAATGGCAGATACCAATGACTGGACTTAATCTTCTACTAGATAAAAACAAACTGAATGGGACCAACTATAAAGACTGGCTGATGAATCTGAAAATCGCCTTGACTTATGATAAAGTATTATATGTCCTCACGGCTTCAGCCCCGCCCGTCCCTGGTCTAAAATCCTCAGTTGCGGACATTGAAGTCCGCAAGACATGGGACGCTGACTGTGCCACGGCCATATGCCTCGCGCTTGCATCGATGGATAACACACATCAAAAGCAACACGAGAACATGGACATTCACGGTATATTGCTCCATACAAAGGAGTTGTATGGGGAGCAATCCCGCGTATTACGATACGAAGCATCAAAGAAATTGTTTCAGATGCGAATGGCCCCTGGCACACCAGTAGGAGACCATGTTCTGAAGATGATAGCTCTTATAGAAGAGCTTGAGGACCTTGGATGGACGATGGACAATGAACAATATATAGATATTATTCTGTAGTCCCTCCCCTCCACCTTGGCTCAGTTCATAGTGAACTTCAACATGCATGGCATGGAGAAGGACCTCCCTGAACTCCTTAATATGTTAAGGAGTGCAGAGAGCACTATGAAGTTAGCAAAAACTCCCGTTATGACTATTAGACAGTCTTCCTCTTCTCGCCCGAAAGCCAAGGCCAAGGGAAAGAAAAAGAAGAAACCCACTAATACTAAGGGAGGAGTTAAAAAGGTGAAGGGAAAGGGAAAGTCCATGGCTGGAGACTCAGGAAAGGGCGAATGTTTCCATTGCCACAAGACAGTACACTGGAAGCGCAATTGCACCGAGTACTTAAGTCTCAAGAAGAAGCATGGTGATGCTTCTGCTTCAGGTGCGTTTGTGACTGAAAACTGTTTTTCTATAAACTCTGCTTCCTGGGTATTGGATACCGGTTCAGGTTCTCACATTTGCAATTCTATGCAGGGGCTGAGAAATAGCAAGGTTTTGAAGACAGGCGACCATACTCTCCGCGTTGGAAATGGTTCCAATGTACATACAGTCGCAGTGGGAGAGTATCACTTGGGGTTGCCATCTGGATGTATTTTGATTTTGAATCCATGTTATTTTGTACCAAGTATGCTATGTAATATAATATCCGTTTCTTTGTTGGACAATGAAGGATATAATTTTGTGTTGCAGAACAATGCTATGAACATTCACCTAAATCAAATGTTGGTTGGGTATGGTACGCTTAATAACGGAATATATGTCCTAAATCAACACACAGTTTTCAGTATACAACACACTAATAAAAGAAAACTTTGAGAATTAAATGAAGCTTTTCTTTGGCATTGTAGACTTGGTCATATTAACGAAACAAGACTAAACAAGTTACACAAAGATGGATATTTAAACTCTTTTGAATATAAATCTTATGCGACTTGCCAGTCTTGTATCAGGGGTAAAATGACCAAAACTCCGTTTACCGGACACGGAGAAAGAGCTACTCAGCTCCTTGGCCTCATACATAGTGATGTATGTGGGCCAATGTCTACACAGGCTAGAGGCGGTTTTTCATACTTCATTACATTCACCGACGATTTCTCAAGATTCGGTCATGTATTTTTATTAAAGCACAAGTCCGAAGCTTTCGAGAAATTCATTGAATATAAACAAGAAGTAGAAAAACAAACCGGCTTGAGTATTAAGATGCTTCGATCAGATCGAGGTGGTGAGTATCTCAGTACAGAATTTGCAAACTTCCTAAAAGAGAATGGGATTCTCTCTCAGCTCACTCCTCCTTACACACCACAGCACAACGGTGTGTCAGAACGACGGAATAGGACCCTATTAGATATGGTCCGGTCCATGATGAGTGACGTTGAGTTACCAGTATCGTTTTGGGGGCATGCATTGGAGACTGCAGCGTTTCTGCTAAACAGGGTTCCAACCAAAGCCATGTCTACCACACCATATGAGATATGGAATGGGAAGAGACCATCTCTTAAAAGAATTAAGATTTGGGGTTGCCCGGCCTATGTTAAAAAGCAGAATCCGGACAAACTCGAGACACGGTCAGTCATGTGTAACTTTGTGGGATAACCAAAGAATTCTTATGGATATCTATTCTACCACAAAGAGGAAGAAAAAGTGTTTGTTTCTCAGTATGCCACATTCTTGGAAAAAGAGTTTTTCACAGATAAAGATGATGGCAAGGTGGTAGATCTAGAAGAGGTTTTGGAGACACAAACTACAAATGACGACTTGGTTGAACCGTCTGTTGCAACAGAAACTGAAGAACCTCGACCACTCCGTAGGTCTGGTAGGACTTCTTGCCCACCGGAGAGGTACTACGGTTTCCTCATTGATGGTAACGGAGAAGATTGCATCATGGATGATGATGATCCTACTAGTTTTCAGCAAGCTATCACGAGTGGTGACTCTGTGAAGTGGCTGGATGCCATGAGATCCGAAATGGAGTCTATGTACACCAACAAAGTATGGACTTTGGACGTTGTACCCCCTGGGGTAAAACCTGTAGGGTGAAAATGGATCTTTAAAAGAAAGATTGGTGTGGATGGGCAGGTAGAGACCTATAAGGCAAGACTTGTGGCGAAAGGTTTTCGTCAAAGACCAGGTTTGGACTATGACGAAACTTTTTCGTCCGTAGCCATGCTTAAATCCATTCGGATCCTACTTGCTATTGCTGCTCACTACGACTATGAAATCTGGCAGATGGACGTTAAAACAGCATTTCTAAATGGAGATTTAGAAGAATGCGTTTATATGGATCAGCCAGAGGGCTTCATTGACAGTGGGAGCAGCGAGAAAGCATGTAGATTGCTTAAATCCATATATGGGTTAAAGCAGGCATCACAGAGTTGGAACATCTATTTCGATGATGTCATCAAAGAGTTTGATTTCATCAAAAATCCAGATGAACCTTGTGTTTTTAAGAAAGCTGTAGGAAGAGCTGTCACATTCCTCGTATTGTATGTGGATGACATTCTTCTGATAGGAAATGATATTCCTATGCTACAGTCGGTCAAATCATTCTTATCACTTAGGTTCTCCATGAAGGACCTGGGTGATGCCACATACATCCTGGGCATAAGGATCTATAGGGATAGATCCAAAAAGTTATTGGGATTGTCCCAAACCAGGTACATTAACACCATCCTAAAAAGGTTTAGTATGGAAGACTCCAAGCGAGGTGCCTTGCCCGCTTGCCATGGAGTCACTCTCTCCAAGGATTCTTGTCCAAAGACCGATGAAGAGAGAGCTCGCATGAGCATTATACCTTATGCTTCGGCAGTAGGATCTATAATATATGCGATGTTATGTACACGCCCAGATGTAGCTTATGCACTTAGTGTTGTAAGAAAGTATCAATCCAACCCAGGGGAGAACCACTGGACAGCTGTGAAGAACATTCTTAAGTACTTACGAAGGACTAAAGAATTGTTCTTGGTGTATGGTAATAGAGATCTCCAAATGGAGGCCTTTACCGATTCGAGCTTCCAGAGCGATAAGGATGACAGTAAATCTATCTCAGGGTTTGTATTTACCCTCAATGGAGGGGCGGTAAGTTGGAAGAGTTCCAAACAGGATACCGTTGCAGACTCTACGATGGAAGCTGAGTACATTGCTGCAAATGATGCCGCCAAGGAAGCCGTCTGGATGAAGAAGTTCGTCTCGGAGCTAGGAGTAGTTCCAACCATTATTGATCCAATACCTTTGTATTGTGACAATAATGGGGCGATGGCGTTAGCCAAGGAGCCCAGATCCCATCAGCGGTCCAGACACATCATGAGGCGCTTTCATTTGATCCGGGAGATTGTAGATCGCCGCGAGATCGAGATTAAGAGAGTAGACACAAAGAACAACGCCGCGGATCCATTCACCAAGGCCCTCCCTCAGCCGCAGCATGAGCGACTTTTTGAGATGTTGGGTATGAGATACGCCAATAAATGGCCTTAGTGCAAGTGGGAGATTGTTGGATATATGTATGCCCTAGAGGCCATTATATGATAGTGGATGTATCTATACATGTATATATATATTCAGTATGCATTCTTGCTCGACATGATAGTATGCTATCTGGTTCTTCTTTATCTGACATGTTGATTTGATCATGCCTTTATTCATTCATACATGCTGATAAAGCCCTGAGGATATTGGCTTGACTACTCTGATTATGATGGAGATCATACTAGTGGGACATCTGTAGTCTATAAGCATATCCTGGAACGTCCCTAGTCGTAGGTATATCGAGACAGGGCATTGATATACCAGAGTAGACTAGCGTATATGATACTAGACCCATACGATGGGCGATGGATGTTCCCACATTCATCGATGTTTGACATTAAGATCACATACGGGTGCTCAGTGGTGACTGAGTACACTGGACGGACTCACCGAGAACTCCTATATGGAATTATATCTATCGTCGGATAGCAGTTCTCAGGTGACACTGGTACAGGTTAGTCTGTAGACCCGAGATCGTCATGGAGTCTTGTGTGTTCTCCCACTGTACTTTGATTGCCACCCTACCACGGCTCTACTGAGTCGTGCAAACAGGTGGCCGTTGGGTACAGTCCCGAGACACACGAAGACGATGAGCGATAGGAGGGGTTTCGTCTCTCCCGGTATTGGGAGTTGATGCTGTGCTATGCCCGACTGGTTATAACAGCAAGTCCCTGGCCAGGGCTGTTGAGATTTGCTGATAAGTGTTATCAGTAGTTTCTCGATCTGTTATAGACCATTCACCGGCACGACTTATTGAGTTATTGGGGTCGATGTGACCATCCCTAGGCTCGATATGCAGCATATCTGATGAAGAGACCGGACTGTACGGTAGTGTTGCCGGATAGCTCGAGGGGAGTTGTAGCAGGCTCGCTTGTTGTCTTCTGATCGCTCAATACCCGGGTGGCCGTTACGTTTAGCTAACCGCTTGCGGCTTGAGGGTACCTGATATGATCATCACCCTCTGCCGGCGTATTGACGAGTCTTAGAGTCCCACAAAGGAGTTACCCAGTCCAGGCGAAACGTTGTGGTGCGCGTATGCGATATGCGCATGCACCCGATTGAAATGTGCGTATATGATACCGAACATTGATCGGGTGAACTGCTTTTGGTGGGGTCATATGAGATATGACCGGATTAATAAATCAAGTGTTGATTTATCATTTAACCATTAGTTTCCTCACTTAAAACCTTTTCTTGGATGATGGATGTGTGCATGCATGTGTGCTTTTCTTTCTTTCTTTCATGCTAGTTTCATGCACATGTGGATGTGCATACATGCACACATACATACACTCATCCATCATGGTTGTTAGCATATGGAAATGGTGGCAATATAAGACTCACACCATGGATTATATAATGGATTATTATTTGATTTTGGATTTAAAAGAAAATGAAAAGGAAAGGATAATCATTCTTGCTTCTACATTCTTCCTTTGACCTAACCATGCTCAACTACCACTGACCTAAGGTTATCCTTCTCTTTATCATTCAAAACTCAAGTTAAATAATGTCTCCATCACTTTAATCATGGTTCAAAGTAAGAAGGAATAAAATATATATTGATATATTTCTTTTTCTTCTTATGAGTTATCTTTTTACCTCTTGTTAAAAATTTGCCACCATCTTCTTCCTCTTGCTCTTTTGCTCTCTAGTTTTTTCTAGTGAGCAAATACCACTTAAAGATAGGTTTTTGAAGTGAGAAACTTAACCATAACTTCATTCTATACAAGCTTAGCCATTTTGTTTAGAGTGTTCTCTTCGGTTTTACGAAGTTGCGAGCTTGGACGGAGATCTCCGTGGTGGATCGTCGTGGACACAAGAAGACTTCAAGAGGACCTCCGTTCAACACCCTAGAGACCAAGGAGTCCAGTGAAAGGGAGCTACAAAGGTTGTAGTCTCGAAACCCTAGATTAGTTCGCTTTATATTTCGAAACCCTAATTTTCTAGGATCGATTCCTTTGCATGTTCGTTTAGCACCATAAAAATTTAAACTTTGGGTCATGTGATGCTTCAAAACTTTTCATAGGGTGCTACACAAACCTTACACAATTCAAGTGAGAAAATCCATTTAAAGTGAACCAATACTAGTTAATGCAAAGTAGTATATCAAATATATAATTATACATCAAATCATTAAATCAACACTTGATTTAACAATCCGGTCATATCGCATATAACCGACTAGTATCCTATGTATCGGCTTACCGAATCAATCCTTGATTCGATAACTAGGTTATATCGCATACAACCATTCGATACATTCATCGCGAGAATGGAATACGGTATCACATACACGCATTATTCTCGGTCCCGCACATATCTCATATGCGCTCCTATTTCGTTTCGCTTGAGCCAGGAAACCTCTGTGTAGGACTCTAAAGACTCGTCAATACGCCGGCAGCAGGTGATGATCATATCAAACACCCACAAGCCGCAAGCGGTCTGCTAAACGTAACGGCCACCCGGGTATTGAGCGATCAGAAGACCGACGAGCAAGCCCGCTCACACACCTGTGAATCCAACCAGTAACACTTACCGTACAGTCCGGTCTGATCGTCTGATATGTAGCATATCTCGCCTAGGGGTGGTAAACGTCAGACCCCAATAGCTCGATAAGTCATGTCGATATGAGGTCTATAACAGTTTGAGAAACTACTGGTAACACTTACGAGTAAATCTCAGCAACCCTGGCCAGGGATTTCCGGTTATAGCCAATCGAACACAGCGCAACATCAACTCCCTATACCGGGAGAGACGAATCCCCTCCTATCACTCATTGCCTCCATGTGATTCGGGACTGTACCCAAAAACCACCGTTTTGCACGCCCTCTTGTACGTGGTAAGGTGGAAATCAAAGCACAGTGGGAACTACACAAGACTCTATGACGATCTCAGGTCAACAGACTACTCTGTACCAGTGTCACCAGAGAACTGCTATCTGACATAAGGTATAATACCATCTAGGAGTTCTCGGCGAGTCCGTCGAGTGTACCCAGTCTACACTGAGCACCCGTATATCATCTCTGATGTCAAACACCAATGGATATGGGATCATCCATCGCCCATCTGTATGGGTCGAGAAGGTATACGCTAGTCTACTCTGGTATATCGATGCCCCATCTCGATACACCCACGACTAGGGACTTTGAAGGATGTACTTATGGACTACCATGTCCCCACTAGTATGATCCGCATCATAGTCCAGGTAGTCAAGTACACATCCTAAGGGCTTTACCAACATGTAACGGAGAGACAATCAGTGTATACGTTAAGGTAAAGATCAACCAGATAGCATACTATCATGTCGAGCAAGAAAGTCCTCCCTATATATGTCCCAGCATCCACTACAATATACATCCTATGTATAGTAATGGCCTCTAGGGCATACATATAACTAACAGTGTATCCAGTCTCTACTGAGCACCCGTGTACTGTCTCTGATGTCAAACACCAATAGATATGGGATCATCCATCGCCCATCTATATGGGTCGAGAAGCTATATGCTAGTCTACTCTAGTATATCGATGCCCTGTCTCGATACACCATCGATTAGGAACATTTGAAGGATGTACTTAGCGATTACACTGTCTCCACTAGTATGATCTGTACCATAGTCTGGTAGTCAAGTACTCATCCTAAGGGCTTTATCAACATGTAACATAGAGACAATCAGTGTACATGTTAAGATAAAGAGCAACCAGATAGCATACTATCATGTCGAGCAAGAAACTCCTCACTATATATGTCCAAGCATCCACTACAATATACATCGTATGTATAGTAATGGACTCTAGGGCATACATATAACTAACAAAAACAAGTTTTCCTTCACTCTAATTGTCAAACGGTTTAGTTTCTGGGCTTTGGCTTACTTAGATTACGTTGCGGCTTGAGACATTTCGTAGTTTAAGTGCCAGTCAAGTTCCTTACTTTCGGGTCGTGACAAAATTGGTATCGGAGTGTTAGGTTTTACCTTTCTGAGTGTAGGATGACCTTTGGTAGATGGAGTAGGTGACTCAAGCAGAGTGATGTAGCGTGTATAGGTTCAGCGGCATACTTCCGATACGGTTCTCCGCCTAAGTGACCTTAGGATTTATGATTGCTCATACTTCCTTCCTTGGTTCCATATATCCTTTGATTTGATCGCAATGTTCCTATCCATCCCGTTTCTTGTTCCAGCCACTGTTAGTGATATGTATGCCCTGGAGGCCATTACTGTACATACGATGTATATTGTAGTGGATGCTTGGATATATATATCGAGGACTTACTTGCTCGACATGATAGTATACTATCTGGTTGCTCTTTATCTTAACATATACTCTGATTGTCTCTATGTTACATGTTGACAAAGCTCTTAGGATGAGTACTTGACTACCAGGACTGTGATGCAGATCATACTAGTGGGGACAGAGTAGTCGCTAAGTACATCCTTCAAAAGTTCATAGTCATAGGTGTATGGAGACATGGCATCGATATACCAGAGTAGACTAGCGTATGCTTCTTGACCCATGTAGATGGGCGATGGATGATCCCATATCCATTGGTGTTTGACATCAGAGATAGTATACGGGTGCTCAGTGGAGACTGGTTAGACTGGTCGGACTCGCCGAGAATTCCAAGATGGTATTATACCTCATGTCATATGGCAGTTCTCTGGTGACACTGGTACAGGTTAGTCTGTTGACCCGAGATCGTCATAGAGTCTTGTTTGATTCCCACCGTACTTTGATTTCCACGTTACCATGTCCAAGAGGGCGTGCAAAACAGTCCCGAATCACATGGAGGCAATGAGCGATAGGAGGGGTTTCGTCTCTCCCGGTATTGGGAGTTGATGTTGCGCTGTGTTTGATTGGCTATAACTGGAAATCCCTGGCCAGGGTTGCTGGGATTTACTGGTAAGTGTTATCAGTAGTTCTCGAACTGTTATGGACCTCATATCGACACGACTTATCAGTTACTGGGGTCTGACGTTTACCATCCCTAGACTAAATATGCGACATATCAGACGAAGAGACCGGACTGTACGGGAGTGTTACTGATTGGATTCACAGGAGAATGTACTGGCTTGCTTGTTGATCTTCTGATCGCTCAATACCAGGGTAGCTGTTACGTTTAGCTGACCGCTTGCGGCTTGTGGGTGTTTGATATGATCATCACCTACTGCCGGCGTATTGACGATTCTTTAGAGTCCTACACAGAGGTTTCCTGGCTCAGGCAAAACGGAGTAGGAGCACATAAATGATATGTGCGGGACTGAGAATAATACGATATGAGATACCGCATTGTATTCTCGCGATATGTGATATCGGCCGGGTATATGTGATATAGCCGGGTCATCGGATCAATTGTTGATTCGATGAACAGATACTTGTTATATTAGTCGGTTATTTGTGAAATAGTCGGATTATCGGATCAAGTGTTGATTCGATAATTTAATGTATAATTATATATATGATATATTACATTGCATTAACTAATATACGCTTACTTAAAGATTCTTTTTCTCACTTGGATAATACATTGATATATATGCGATATATGTTAATTGTATTATTTTATTTTGTTACATTATATATTATATATGTGATATATAATATTGTAACAAGTTAAGGTTACAAATGCAACAATGATTTAGAGATTAAACCAAGTTAGGGTTCGGATCAGGGTTAGCTTTTAGGTTAGCTTTTGGATGAAGCTTTCATGAAGTTTCATGAAGCTTTCCTTTTGTCTTCATCCTTTGATATTTTGTGTAGATATTCTTTAACCCAACCAAAACCCTTAACCTATGGTTTATTCTCTACAAGGGTTAATCCTTTCATTGTTAACCCATGGTTGCAATTGTAACCACAACAATAATTCATTATTCATCACAAAAGAATTCTTCTTCTTCTTGCCCTTGAAAAAATCTTTCTAGCTTTTGGGTTTGTGATGATTTTGAGTGAGAAATTGTCAAGACCCAAAAAGTACTGAACATGACCGGCACTTAAATTATGAAACCTCTCGAGGCGTACGTAATCTAATTATGCCAAAACCCAGAAAATCAAAACCAAAGAAGAGTAGAGTGAAGGAAAAACCAATGTAAAGCAAGTAGTTTTAATCAACATAGGCCGAAGTATGTATTTTTAAAATCTGAAGTATTTTCTGAAAATTTCGGCAGAGTCTCCTTTGTAAATACTGGCTCCCAATCGGGATACAACATGAATAGTATACGAAATAAGTAAAAAGGCATCCACAAGCGGGAGCTAGCTCTTCGTCAATCGACGGTCACAACCATGCAAGCAATATAATATACAATGCCGAAGAGCGAGAATCAAAACTCAAAAGAAAACTCAAATCAGCATGAAAACCATAATAATACAACGCATGACTCTAAGGTCGAAAGAATAACAGGCCTGGTTTTCTATCTCTCTCAAATATACAATCTAGTTGATGGAGTTTCTAGATACAACTGAAATAATAATAAACAATTGTGGTCCTGATGCAAAGAACCCACCTGTCAAAGCAATCACCCGGAAAGAACAGTGTGCCAACAAAGCTGCAAAGAACCTGTACGGCAAAAGATGCAAGGAACTGTGGCACAATGGGGCTGAGTTGCCAACTCGTGAGTAAAAAACATCTACGAGTAGAAATCGCATGCATAACGCTATCCTAGGTCATATCAGGTAATATCCTCAATAAAATCCCGGTCCAACAATGTATAGTGTAATACTATATGCTCGTGTCAGTTCCTCAGATAGCAACATATCAGATATATGATGTATGAATGCGTTACGAATTTAAACAGAATATATCATGAATGAGACAACTGATTTCTTTAATCAATGAGATTTCTATATGTATGTCAATCACGTATCATCAATGAACGCAAGAGAGAAATCAGTGTCAAGCATCGACACAAAACATAAGTATCAGTATCTTAATATCAAATCATCAAATCATCAATATCTCAAATCTCAATCTCAATTTTCAATATCTCAGGCATCCGTATCATCTGTGGGATTGGCCCTCGGGCTCCGGCAGAACGGATCAGCCCATAACATCAATCTCACGGCCACGAACGGTATCCTCCGGATATCCGCCGTGCCAGGTAAAATCACCGGTAGATAGTCTGCCCCTGCCAGGCTCATCGTCTACTCCTCGAACTTCTTGCCCCGGGGTACCATACCGGGACCACCATGTACCCGCAGTCGGTTCATACAACTACTCGAATCGGGTCTTGAAAACCATCTCAGAACCGAGAAAACATCATGGTGGACACTCATACATCACGAGAAAACCGCAATTTGCATTTTTAAAATGATGATAACAAGCTTTTATTAAATTCTTGCAGTTTTCGCCCAAATCCAGAAATCTCATATAAATCCGAAATCATCAAAATCATGATACCAATAAACAGTGAATACATGCATAAATCTCCATAATACTGCATAAACAATGACTATATGGATGCATCCGATATCGTGCAATGAATGCAATAATTAAACTAGCATATGGAAACGATAATATATTACAACTATGAGCCAGCAAACTATGTCACTGAAATAGTATTTTCTAAAGTGTACGTGACATGGCAATTACCGATGAAGATGTGTGTGAGCCGGCAAGCGAGTGTATGTTGAGCATACGCGTCATCGGTAATGGTGCTGGTGTCCTAACAGCATGGTTTCATAATTACTACGTACACAATAACATGCAATGAGGCGAAAACAACATAATAAGGAAAATGAATAGTAAATACAATAATAATATGCGGAACATGAATAATAACGTAACAACAAGGAATCTATCTTACTATACATGTGTTATACTGTTTTGCCGTTTGAAATAGTACGAATCGTGGTGTTTGAAAATAAGGACTATGGTGTTTTTAAGAAAAAATACGTCTTTTAATATATCCGTAGTATCCCTTGGTATGTCTTTAAATTTCTCACGATTCATCAGTTTTGGAAATAGGTATGACTCGGTTCCAGTCTGACATCTACTAGGTAAACTACAGGTCTAACTAACAACCAATCTAAAGGGGTACGGAAACCAACTACATCTGAGTCAATATTGTAAGTTTACGGTAGCATCCCGGCCGTCTGACCGATGCCAAAATACGGAAACGAAAACTTTTAAACTGTCGCTAACGTATACTATAAACCTGGATTGAACCATTAACCTATAACTAGCAACTAGAGAAAGGGTTGGAAAAGCTAAACCGATCGATCCGTGCCCTTCGGTCTTTGGCCACTATCCCAAGCTTCTCGCGGCATCCCCGATCTCGATCTCCTCATCGGAAAGGGCACCACATCTTCGAGTCTTTTTACGGGCCCCCGCTTCATCCGAAGCAACTCGGGCACGAAGTTCGCTAGCCAACGTGTCCAAGGCGATGTAGAGAATGTGTGTGATAACTTTGTCTTAAGCATCCATTGGTTCTCATCACATGAGAGTGTATGGATGGAGGTTAGAGATGATGCCATTAATGGAGGTTGTGAGCTAGAGCAAGAAGAAGAAGAAGAACATTCTTTTGTGTGTTGTTGCAATGATAAAAATGAGAGAGAGCAAGAAAAAGAAATACAAGAGCTAACCATTTACCATGGCTGCCCCTCTCTCTCCTCTTATCATTTCAACTCACAAAATAATCACATAATGTGACATATGCACAATAAAAGAGACCATGAGTCATTAGGTTGCATGTGTTACAATAAATGTACTTAATCATGATTTCTAGCTCACAATTTCCATTTGTAAACATTAACCCAAATGTTTACAATAATAAAAAGATAGGGCAACATCTAAACTAAACTCGTGACGGATCACAAGGATACCCCTCACCTGTATATACATACCTGCATCCGCATTCCGACTGAATGCGAATGCGATGAGACTAAAGTAATCCAACAAATCTAATACTAGAATCCGGCTTAAACCAAAGCCCACTAGTATGATCCGTCCGATCATGATCCGTGCAATACTGCACGTATATGATCGAACCCTGCTATATATCATACGGCCTCTACAACGTTTCGCCCGAAACTTGAGAAACTGTCTGTGGGGAACTCTAAAGACTCGTCAATACTTTGGCTGTGGATTTAACCACTAGCACGTCAGAGGTACTAGCTGTCCGTAACGGGCTACCAGGTATTGACCAAAAGGGAGGTCGATGAGCGAACTCATCCTGACACCCTACTGAGCCTGTCAGTGACAATATCCGTACAGTCCAGTCCGTTCGTCTATGAGCATCGCATGGCGGGCCTAGGGGGTTTGTAAAAGTCAGACCCCCAAAAGCGGTACAAGTCGTGTCGGAATGTAGCCCAGAACATCCTGAGATACTACTGGAATACCTACCAGTAAATCTCCTGCCTTGGCCAAGGACTTCGTGTAATGGATTTCCTAGACCCAGCACGATCTCACCCCCAATACCGGGAGAGACGAAACCCCTGCCGATCCACTCACTGCCTTTATGTGGCTCAGGACGGTA
This sequence comes from Agapanthus africanus, assembly GCA_030015575.1. Classification (NCBI taxonomy): domain Eukaryota; kingdom Viridiplantae; phylum Streptophyta; class Magnoliopsida; order Asparagales; family Amaryllidaceae; genus Agapanthus; species Agapanthus africanus. The sequence continues at coordinate 328,007,579 of JASDDO010000001.1, read as the reverse complement.
CCCAACTAAAACCTGTTTGCAAGACTCCTTTGAGCCGTGGTAGGGTAGTAATCAAAGTACAGTGGGAACTCACACAAGACAAATGACGATCTCACGTCGATGTACTAACCTGTACACATGTCACCAAGGAACTGCTATCTGACGTCAGGTATAATACCAACCAGCATGTTCCCGGCGAGTCCTGTCCGGTGTACTCCTAACCCAATGAGCACCTGTATACATCTTAGGTGAACTAACTGACACCAATGGCTTGTGTGACCGGCCACCGCCCCTCGTCGGGGTCTCGACTGTATACACTAGTCTACTAATGGAGTATCGATGCCCAGTCTACAAAACTCCCACGACTAGGGACCACTTTAAGGATGTGTTTATAGACCCCAGCTCCTACGTATATGATCGCCATCATACTGCTGGCAGTCAAGCAAGAATCCTAAGGGCTCTATCAACATGTAATAGCGACCTGTAAGGTCACCTAAAGTAGTACACGATGATAAAGATAAACCAGATAACATACTATCATCTTGAGTAAGACTGTCCTACCGGTATAGGTCCTCCCTCAATCATTGCAATCACGTGCCTATGATCCAATATTTGACTCTGAGGGCACTATATCCAACAATCTCCCACTTGCACTCAAGGCTGATAATTACGATGTCGCATACTCACAGCCCGTGTGATACCGAACACCCAACTCCTCTACTAATCAGTTTCACAAAGCCCGTTTGTGAAACTATTGCGTTCGAGGAATAGCCTCAGTGAATGGGTCCGCCCTAATGTTTCTTTCTATGTCTCCCTTTATCTCAAGTTCGCGGAGAAAGCCATCTCCCGAAATGAGCAATACCTGTCTTAGAATATGTCTGTATATCTGATGGGACCTAGCTCATAAATGAACTCCAAATCCAAACTTCTTAGACTGTATCGTCGACTGAACTTTATCAGTATCCTACGCCATGCCTCCCTCACTATCCGCTTGGATCATCTGTCCAAACAACTGCTCCTCGTCAGAGGGAAAACTATAACTTTGACAGTAACTCTGTCATCCAGGTCACCTTGGAAGCCTGGAATGATAATCGTCTCCCGAAGGAGGATGTCGTTATCATATCCCTAGACCACCCACTTATATTCTAAAACTGCTTCCGAACGTTTCTCCAGGATTGGATCAATATCATCTTATTGCATCTCGTGCAAAAACAACATCTGGTGTGGTACTCGACATCTCATGATCAACTCAATTGCCTAAGCAAGTGATATTCCAATCATGCGCATCCCTCTCCCCTTTAGTCTGTAAGACACCTTTAGAGAGGGTGACTCCATCACCTGCAGGTACACTACCGTGCCATGAGTCGTCCATTCCAAAACACCTTTATAATGCTGTCTAAGTACCCAGATTGGGACACTTCCCAAATCTAGATCTAAAACCAAAGATTTAGTAACCAGAATGTCTAATATTATATCTATATCCTATGTGGAGAAACCACTGTGTGACAACCAAAGCATAACCAATCGTAGTGCAGGAATATCACTTCCTACTATGTGTATGTCATCCAAATACTAGGACATCACACCCTACTACTTTCTTAACATATCCATCCCCTTATTCTGATGAAGTCAAACCTATGACTGTCATATCAGAAATAGATGATCTATCTCCGCTACATCTGCTTTAGTCTATAAATAGACATAAACCACTTGTCCACTATGCTTCCGCTGCTCCCACTGATTACGAAAACCCTCTGGCAGAGTCATATACACGTGCACTTCTAAAGCTAGTTTAGAACGACGCTATACTCATCCTCCTGCCAGGTCTCATAGACTGGAACAACAGTAGTGCCAAATCTTAGTAAACAAGAACCTTCCTGTCACCGTCCTTGAGGCTACCGGAGTACCTCTCGGGTGCCTGAGGTTACCCACCATATCTGCGGAGTGGCCAATGGAATGTCAATCCAGATTGAATCTTTAGGTCCTATTAAATTTTCAGTAATCGTTTGCGGTTCTGGAATCACTTCCAGTTCTACCATACTCCCACTACTGTTTTCTGAAAAAATCCATTTTACTAAAACTGTGGCGAGTCAAGAACAATATCACTATTGGTCTTCCAGATGGTAGAAAGTCAACCCTCGTCATAGCCCGGGTTAACCCACAAACAGCCATTACAGAAACGTGCCTTGAGTTATCCAGAGTCTGGTTTTAAGCATAAGCCGGACAACTCCCTGTACCTTAACATTGTTAAGATATGAACTATTCAATATCCAATATAGAAACAGAGGCACTGATTTAATTGGAACCAGATTCAAATCATGCAGCTGTCTCCAGTGCATGTCAACTAAAAAGAGAGAGGTCGATCAACATTACTCAACTTAGGAGTGCATCCAAATATGAGTAACCTGAAAGAGAAACAAGTTTCTCAAAAACCATTACTATCAACTGAATACCATACACAAGTATCTACATCTTCGATCAACTTGAAGAATCCCGATACTAGCAACACCTGGTTCTCTACTTTATTCATATACCTATAACTTCTCAAAACTTGGACCTTGTGTTTCTACGAAACGCTTCTCTAAGAACTAGAGAAGTCATAAGTAAACAGAATATAGTACGAGTACCAACCCCTCTGCCCTCATGGACACTGGACAACATACAATACTCTGTATATGTAGGGTTCCTAGGCACACTATAGAGGTCTCACAAGGCATCAACCATGCCAATTTAAAATTTTACGGGTGCCGAGAAACCCTAATACGGATCGTTGACTAGAAGTTTAGGCGAAATACGAAACTAGTTAACAACTTAACTAAAGATAAGAAGCTACAACCTTTGTAGATCCGGATATCCACTTCCTTGGCTCCACGTAGGCGTCCTCTCGCTGTCCATCTCGAATCCCGGACTCAATCGTCGTCTTGATCGGAGAAATGGGCGGACTAGGTCGTCGGCTTCGTGCCGAAGATGATCTACGTCGAGGCATCACAAGTTCAAGCTCCGACTTCATAAATTTGCGAAACTTGTGAAGAAAACACCCAAAACAACTTGGCAAGAGGTAGAGGGTGAAGAAATAGGAGGTGGGTTCACTTTAGAATTGGATTTCTCACTTTAGAACTCAAGTTGCCATTGATGGCATCAAGCTTTCTTTCTTGAAGAAGAAGATCAAGAAGAAGGAAATATTATGATAAGTTAATCAAAAATGAAAAAGAAATGAATACTTATCATAATAGGAACCATGGTTAGGTGTAGAGAATTGACCAAGGTTAGAAGAGTGGTTAGGGTTAAGCATGAAGACAAATTGGTCACTTTGGTCAAAGCTTCATGAAGCTTCACAATGGTTCAAGAATGAAAGCAACCATTTTGTATTCTTATGCCATTCTTTTTCCAAAATCAATAAATAAAAGAATGGAAAATTAAAACCCTAATCACTTTCTTAACCTAGGTTTAATTCTTTACACTTAACCAAATGAGCAAGCCTCATCAAACATGATACAAAGATGTGCACAAAAGTATATCACATATACAACTTGCACATCAAGTGAGAAAATCCATTTAAAGTGAACCAATACTAGTTAATGCAAAGTAATATATCAAATATATAATTATACATTAAATCATTAAATCAACACTTGATTCAATGATCCGGTCATGTCACACATAACCGACTAGTATCCAATGTATCGACTTATCGAATCAATCTACGATTCGATAACTAGGTTATATCGCATATAACCAATCGAAACATTCATCGCGAGAATGAAATGCGGTATCACATACACGCATTATTCTCGGTCCCGCACATATCTCATATGCGCTCCTATTTCGTTTCGCTTGAGCCAGGAAACCTCTGTGTAGGACTCTAAAGACTCGTCAATACGCCGGTAGCAGATGATGATCATATCAAGCACCCACAAGCCGCAAGCGGTCTGCTAAACGTAACGGCCATCCGGGTATTGAGCGATCAGAAGATCGACGAGCTAGCCCGCTCACACTCCTGTGAATCCAACCAGTAACACTTACCGTACAGTCCGGTCTGTTCGTCTGATATGTCGCATATCAAGTCTAGGGGTGGTATACGTCAGACCCCAATAACCGATAAGTCGTGCCGATGTGAGGCTCATAACGGGTCGAGAAACTACTGGTAACACTTACCAGCAAATCTCTGATCAGCCCTGGCCAGGGACTTCCCTGTTACGGCCAATCGAGCACAGCGCAACATCAACCCCCAATACCGGGAGAGACGAAACCCCTCCTATCGCTCATTGCCTCCATGTGACTCAGGACTGTACCCAAAGACCACCGTTTTGCACGCCCTCATGGACGTGGTAAGGTGTGTTAGTTGTATGTATGCCCTAGAGGCCAGTATTGTACAGATGATGTATATTATATTGGATGCTTGGACATATATAGAGATGACTTTCTTGCTCGACATGATAGTATGCTATCTGGTTGCTATTTATCTTAACATGTACACTAGTCTCTTTATACTGTCTTATAGTTACATGTTGGTAAAGCCCTTAGGATTTGTACTTGACTACCTGGGCTATGATGCAGATCATACTAGTGGGAACATGGTAGTCCATAAGTACATCCTTCAAGGTCCCTAGTCGTGGGTATCTCGAGACGGGGCATCGATTTACCAGAGTAGACTAGCGTATACGCTTCTCGACCCATGTGATGGGCGATGGATGATCCCATATCCATTGGTGTTTGACATCAGAGATGGTATACGGGTGCTCAGTGGAAACTGGGTACACTGAACGGACTCGCCGAGAACTCCCAGATGGTATTATACCTCACGTCAGATGGCAGTTCTCAGGTGACACTTGTACAGATTAGTCTGTAGACCCGAGATCGTCATAGAGTCTTGTATGATTCCCACTGTGCTTTGATCTCCACCTTACCACGTCCATGAGGGCGTGCAAAATGGTGGTCTTTGGGTACAGTCCCGAATCACATGGAGGCAATGAGCGATAGGAGGGGTTTCGTCTCTCCCGGTATTGGGAGTTGATGTTGCGCAGTGCTCGATTGGCCGTAACAGGGAAGTCCCTGGCCAGGGCTGATCAGAGATTTGCTGGTAAGTGTTACCAGTAGTTTCTCGACCCGTTACGAGCCTCATATCAGCACGACTTATCGGGTTATTGGGGTCTGACGTATACCACCCCTAGACTTGATATGCGACGTATCAGACGAAGAGACTTGACTGTATGGTAAGTGTTACTGGTCGGATTCGCAGGAGTGTGAGCGGGCTAGCTCGTCGATCTTCTGATCGCTCAATACCCGGGTGGCCGTTACGTTTAGCAGACCGCTTGCGGCTTGTGGGTGCTTGATATGATCATCATCTGCTACCGGCGTATTGACGAGTCTTTAGAGTCCTACACAGAGGTTTCCTGGCTCAAGCGAAACGAAATAGGAGCGCATATGAGATATGTGCAGGACCGAGAATGATGCGTGTATGTGATACCGCATTTCATTCTCGCGATGTATGTTTCGATTGGTTATATTCGATATGACCTAGTTATCGAATCATTGATTCGATAAATCGATGCATTGAATACTAGTAGGTTATGTGCGACATGACCGGATCATTGAATCAAGTGTTGATTTAATGATTTAATGTATAATTATATATTTGATATATTACTTTGCATTAACTAGTATTGGTTCACTTTAAACGGATTTTTCTCACTTGGATTGCACATTGTATATGTGATATACTTTCGTGCACTTTTTGTATCATGTTTGATGATACTTGATCATTTAGTTAAGTGTATAAAATTAATCCATGGTTAATATGATAATTAGGGTTTTGCATTTTCATTTATTTATTTATTTGTTTATTTATTTATTTGGAAAAGAATAAGATGAGAATGGTGGCTTTCTTTGTCATTTGTTGAAGCTTCATGAAGCTTTGACTTTAGCAACCATCCTTATCTTCATGCTTAACCCTAACCCATCAAAGTGACCATGGTTAATTCTCTACACTTAACCCTAGTTCAAGTTATGATAAGTATTTGATTTATATTTATTTTTAACATAAGACAAATCATAATCTTTTCTTGAGCTCATCTTCTTCTTCTTCTTCAAGCTTGCTACTCCAATGGCAACTTGAGCTTTAGTGAGTTAAATCCAAATCCAAAGTGAACCCACCTCCTATTTCTTCACCCTCTACCTCTTGCCAAGTTGTTTTGGGTGTTTACTTCACAAGTTTCACAAGTTTGTGAAGTCGGAGCTTGAGCTTGTGCAACCTCGACGTAGATCGTCTTTGACACAAAGCCGACGAGCTATTCCACTTGCTTTCCCGATGAAGCCGATGATCGAGTCGAGGATTCATGATGGACAGCGAGGACATGACGTTGCGGAGCCGTGGAGGTGGAAATCCGGATCTACAAAGGTTGTATATCCGTATCATAGCAGTTAACTGTTAACTAGCTTCTATTTCGCCTAAACATCTAGTTAAAGATCCGTAGTCTAGGGTTTCTCGGCACTAAAAATTTTAATTTGGCATGTTCGATGCCTTGTGAGAACCCACTAGGGTGCCTAGGAACCTTTCACTGGTATCAGAGCCTAGCTAGAGCCTTAGGCGAAGTCCCGACGACGTTTGAAACCCGATCGAACCGAAATCCAAAACCTAAAAATGCTCTCTGGACTTTTTCTAAAAATTCGGATTTTTGTCAATTAAAAATATGTAGAAAATCAAGCAGGGTGTTATATGAATTACTGTGAAATACGAGGACTTGATTCAATATTTCCACTGCGGAAGCGCGGCACATGCTAGGCATGTGCGGCCCTTCCGCGGCCGTACTGTTCCTTTATGGTATTTTTCCTGCACAGTAACTCATATAATTCAATGCTGAGTTTTCTGGGATATTTTTATTGTGACTTTACAGAAGAGTATTCTGGGGTACTATTGGGAATCTGTGTTTCGACCGGATTATCAAATTTCGTCTTTGTGTTTTTCCAGATAACTTTAGAATATGTTAAAGAGTTCGACCGGATATAAATACCCAAGTTTTCCCCTGCCGAATAATTCCAAGTGTTGGACTTTTCTGTGGTTAAAAGACGTTCCAAGTAGTGCAAGTAACGCGATGGTCCCTCTAGAAGACACAAACCTTAACTCGATTATGTGACCGTCTTGAACTGCCCTTTGAACCTTCGGGTTTGGGGCAGTACGACGTGCCACATGTGAGGCGTTGGCTTGACCCTTCTACGGCTGGACCGTTGGTACTGAGGCATGAAGTGAATGTCTTTGAACCTATTTCATGTGTTGATCGGTGTCGGGAAAACTTGGGTGTTCGATTGTTCGATCGAAAAGTTTAACATTTTCTGTTTATCTGGAATGGGATACAATAATTGGAATTCACAAGTAGTTATGTGATAACTAAATGAATGTTATAAATCTAGCAATTTAGTCCCATATGATATTGAAAAGAGTTTTCGATAATGAGACTAAAATGCGGGGTTTGTAACTGTTAGGCATGTGATGTCTAAAGTAGTTGCGGATTCCAATTGTTGTAGTTTTACACTTTCTTTTCTGTGACCGTAAGTGTAGTATGTTCATATCGCCGGTTTCGTTGCTATACGTCAACGATAATTGGGGTATGCATACTTACTTACGTTGATGACATGTGATGTTATGTGTTGCTGGATATGTTATATTGGATCGTCGTATTCGAATAGCCGGGGGTTTTTATGTGAGATGAGTGTTTTTCGTTTTCATTCATGTAAAAACTTGTATGTAATATTCTTTTATTCGGGGCACTTCCAGGATGCGGGAGTTGTCACCCTTTGTATATTATTTACTTTTCTGCACTAGGATAGACCCAAGGAGGGGAGCACAAGTAACCGGGTTCTGGGGTCCAGTGGGAGACCAACTCGAGGTGTCGAGTCCGGGTCTCCTAACCCTAAAATTGGCAGGGTTGCTTGCCGCTCTCGTAGGGGTCTAGGGGTGTGGGATTGGCTATTCATCACGACCGTGGAATCCGTGTTTTATACTGGCTCGTATTGAAAACACGGACGTCCTAGTATATCCAATATTTCATATGTTTATTCTGCTGCGATATCTGTGATGTGATTCTGTGATGGATATAGTATATAGTATATATGATATATTATATAGACGTTACTTATGTTTTACACCCGCGCTAGCCCTGCCCTGCTCTGTCGTTAGTTACCTAACCTAACGGTGCATGAGGGGACATCGAGGCGAATGCGGATGGCATAAGTGTACGTCATATCTATCTGTGATGTTTAGGTATTTAAATGATGGGACTTCATTAATGTGATTAATGAAAGATAAGAAACCTAAGATGTTGTAGAATCAGATTTTAAAATAAAACAGGTAGCTACAGTTCTTGCTTTGCACAGCGATATATATGATATATCCCGCACCTCATTCGACGAGGAAAGGACCGAGATCCCTTCACCGGGAGTGACTCCTTTAGCAATAACTGGCAGATGCTACATACTCGGTTTGCTTTTGACTGCTTTTGCGTTTTTGCTTTGCACAGTGATATATATGATATATCCCGCACCTCATTCGACGAGGAAAGGACCGAGATCCCTTCACCGGGAGTGACTCCTTTAGCAAAACTAGAAAAGCCTCAAAATCACTCCATTTCAAAACTACATTTGATTCTACAACGATATCAAGTTCATTACGCTCATGGTTTTATGAAAACCTACGTAGCCCTCCGTCATTTCAGATAAAGACTGTTTAGTATTCGTGCTGCGTTTGTTGGCCTTTGTCAAGGCGTAGTGTGCGGTAGCTGAATAGTGCTTATCTGTTTATGCATATGATGCAGATTGTTTCAGGGTAGTCGTACGACCTTGTTGGCCTTTGTCAAGGGTCGTGCGGGTGGGTTTGATTCAATCAAGAAATGACGGGTTGAACTTGACTAGCATCCTGTGATTTGTTGGCCTTTGTCAAGGTCATAGGACACTAGGGGCAAAATATTATCGGGAATTTCAAGTGTTGAAATTTGCAATGAGATTGTATACCTTCTATGAGATAGTTGGATCCCGATACCCGCTGCGAGTAAGAGTTACTCCTGGGAGAGTTTTACACATTGCAATTAGCTGATCAAGTAGGTGTCTAGAAAGGTGTTAACGAGGTTACGCCTCTGGGAAAACGAGGTTTACATTAATTAGGTTCGTGCGAAAGCACGGGGGACCTCCCTCAAAGTACCGACACTGGCCTGGCTGAAAGATTGGCGAACTTGTAGTGTGTAATTAATCCCGGCTAGTCTTTCCTTTTAGGGTTTGGAGGAAGATTTGATAAAAAGCAGTGGGAGCCATCCTGATTAGATAAGATAATAACCAATCTGATCTTGCACGAGCTTACGCTAAAGTGTTTTCTTCTCTCTCTCTCCAGGTAGCGACCATTTCATGCCTTAATAAAGATAATAAAATGGATGTATTGACCGAACCCGCATGTTATACTGTGCTGGGGAACGTTGGTTCCGTTCTTTCCTGTAAGAGTTATAGGAATGAACAGGATATAGGGGAATACCAGGATTCCCATGCCACCCGAATGAAGAAAGTACATGATGATGCATTTTCTTCGGGTGTGTTCGTTACTGAGAACTGTTTCTCCATTTGCTCTACGTCCTGGGTATTGGATACCGGGTCGGGATCCCATATATGTAATTAGTTACATGGGCTAAGGAAAGGTAGAGAACTTGGAGAAGTGATAAAGACATAAGAGTTGGAAATGGTGCAATTGTTGCAGCCAAGACTGTCGGGGAATATCACCTTGTATTACCAACTGGTAATACATTGGTTCTGAACGAATGCTATTACATGCCGAACCTGATATGCAACATTATATCGGTTTCTTTATTAAGTAAAGAGGGATATAATTTTGTATTACAGGACAATGTTATGAACATTTTCCATAACCAAAAGTTGGTTGGATCAGGCACGTTGTGCAATGGCATTTATGTTCTAAACCAATCAACAGTCCTGAGCATAACAAACACACACAAGAGGAAGAGTTCTGAACTTAACGAATCCTTCTTGTGGCATTGTAGACTGGGTCACATCAATGCGACACGACTAGCTAAGTTGCATAAAGATGGATATTTAAATCCGTTTGAATTTTCATCTTATGACACTTGCCAGTCATGTCTCAAAGGCAAGATGACCAAGACTCCGTTTACGGGACACGGAGAAAGAGTTACCGAACTCTTAGGACTAATACATAGTGATGTATGCGGTCCCATGTCTACACATGCCAGGGATGGTTCTTCATACTTCATTACATTCACTGACGATCTCTCTAGATTCGGATATGTGTTCCTGATGAAACACAAATCAGAAGCTTTTGAGAAATTTAGAGAATATAAACAAGAAGTCGAGAACCAAACCGGAAAAAGTATTAAAATCCTTCGATCAGATCGGGGAGGTGAATACTTGAGCAATGAATTCCTGGACTTCCTAAAAGAGAATGGGATTCTCTCTCAGCTGACTCCTCCTTATACACCACAGCACAATGGTGTATCTGAACGGAGAAACCGCACCCTATTAGATATGGTGCGCTCAATAATGAGTACAGCTGAGTTACCTATTTCCTTCTGGGGTCATGCGCTGGAGACAGCAGCATACCTATTGAATCAAGTTCCATCTAAATCTGTACCTACCACACCATATGAGATATGGAGTGGGAAGAGACCATGTCTTAAACGAGTTAAGATATGGGGTTGCCCGGCCTATGTCAAAAGGCAAAATCCGGACAAACTCGAGGCACGGTCAGTTCTATGCAAGTTTATGGGATATCCAAAACATTCACATGGATATCTTTTCTACCATACAGAGGAACAAAAAGTGTTTGTTTCTCGACATGCCACCTTTTTGGAAAAGGAATTTCTTGCAAAAGAAATTAGTGGCGATGAGGTAGAACTGGAAGAAATTCCAGCAACACAAACTCAAACTGAAGATTTAGTGGAACCAGAGGATTCAGTAGCTCCCGACGAACCCCAGCCTCTCCGACGATCTAGTAGGGTTTCTCGCCAACCTGAGAGATACTACGGTTTTCTCATTGATGGTGGCAGCGAGGATTGCATCATGGAGGATGATGACCCAACTAGTTTCGAGCAGGCCATCACGAGTGGGGACTTAGTGAAATGGCTGGATGCTATGCGGTCCGAGATGGAATCCATGTACACCAACAAAGTATGGACTTTGGAAGTTGCTCCTGAAGGGGTAAAACCCATTGGGAGCAAGTGGATCTTTAAAAAGAAACTTGGTGTAGATGGAAAAGTGGAGACTTTCAAAGCTAGACTTGTAGCAAAGGGTTTTCGTCAAAGACCAGGTGTGGACTATGACGAAACCTTTTCTCCAGTGGCTATGCTTAAATCCATCCGAATCATGCTTGCCATTGCTGCCTTTCATGACTACGAAATCTGGCAAATGGATGTTAAGACCGCCTTTCTAAATGGTGATTTAGAAGAGTGCGTGTACATGACTCAGCCAGAGGGCTTCGTAGACAGTGGGAGCAGCGGGAAAGTGTGCAAGCTGCTTAAATCCATTTATGGATTAAAGCAAGCATCGCGGAGTTGGAACATCTGCTTTGACGTCGTTATCAAAGAGTTTGATTTCGTCAAAAATCCAGATGAACCTTGTATCTACAGGAAGGTGGCAGAGAGTAAGGTTGTCTTCCTCGTATTGTACGTGGACGACATACTCTTGATAGGAAATGATATTCCTATGCTGCAATCGGTCAAGCTCTTCTTATCACAAAGATTCTCAATGAAAGATCTTGGTGATGCCTCCTGCATATTGGGAATCAGGATCTATAGAGATAGATCCAAACGGATTTTGGGATTGTCCCAATCCAGGTACATTGACACCATACTAAAGAGGTTTAGTATGGAAGAGTCCAAGCGTGGGAACATGCCCACGATCTCTGGAGTCACTCTCTCCAAAGAGATGTCTCCCAAGACTGATTTGGAGAGAGCTCGCATGCAAGAGATACCCTATGCTTCGGCAGTAGGCTCTATCATGTATGCGATGCTATGTACCAGACCCGATGTAGCATACTCACTAAGTGTAGTGAGCAGGTATCAAGCTGATCCTGGAGAGAGTCACTGGACAGCTGTGAAGAGCATTCTCAAGTACTTGCGAAGGACTAGAGATATGTTCTTGGTGTATGGTAACGGAGAACTCCAAGTGGAGTCCTTTACCGATTCGAGCTTCCAGAGTGATAAAGACGACTCTAAGTCGCAGTCGGGCTTTGTCTTTACCCTTTACGGAGGGGCGGTTAGCTGGAAGAGTTCCAAGAAGGAAACCGTGGCAGACTCGATGATGGAGGCTGAATACATCGCTGCCAACGATGCTGCTAAAGAAGCTGTCTGGGTCAAGAAGTTCATTACTGAACTTGGAGTGGTTCCATCCATTGAGCATCCAATACCTTTGTATTGCGATAACAATGGAGCGGTGGCTTTGGCCAAGGAACCCAGGTCCCATCAGCGGTCCAGGCATATTCTGAGGCGGTATCACCTGATCCGGGAGATAGTTGATCGCCGGGAGATCGAGGTCAGGAGAGTTGACACGAAGAACAACACGGCGGATCCACTCACGAAGGCCATTCCCCAGATACAGTTTGAGAGACTCTTCGGGATGCTGGGTATGAGATACTACAGCAGCTGGCCCTAGTGCAAGTGGGAGATTGTTAGTTGTATGTATGCCCTAGAGGCCAGTATTGTACAGATGATGTATATTATATTGGATGCTTGGACATATATAGAGATGACTTTCTTGCTCGACATGATAGTATGCTATCTGGTTGCTATTTATCTTAACATGTACACTAGTCTCTTTATACTGTCTTATAGTTACATGTTGGTAAAGCCCTTAGGATTTGTACTTGACTACCTGGGCTATGATGCAGATCATACTAGTGGGAACATGGTAGTCCATAAGTACATCCTTCAAGGTCCCTAGTCGTGGGTATCTCGAGACGGGGCATCGATTTACCAGAGTAGACTAGCGTATACGCTTCTCGACCCATGTGATGGGCGATGGATGATCCCATATCCATTGGTGTTTGACATCAGAGATGGTATACGGGTGCTCAGTGGAAACTGGGTACACTGGACGGACTCGCCGAGAACTCCCAGATGGTATTATACCTCACGTCAGATGGCAGTTCTCAGGTGACACTTGTACAGATTAGTCTGTAGACCCGAGATCGTCATAGAGTCTTGTGTGATTCCCACTGTGCTTTGATCTCCACCTTACCACGTCCATGAGGGCGTGCAAAATGGTGGTCTTTGGGTACAGTCCCGAATCACATGGAGGCAATGAGCGATAGGAGGGGTTTCGTCTCTCCCGGTATTGGGAGTTGATGTTGCGCAGTGCTCGATTGGCCGTAACAGGGAAGTCCCTGGCCAGGGCTGATCAGAGATTTGCTGGTAAGTGTTACCAGTAGTTTCTCGACCCGTTACGAGCCTCATATCAGCACGACTTATCGGGTTATTGGGGTCTGACGTATACCACCCCTAGACTTGATATGCGACGTATCAGACGAAGAGACTTGACTGTATGGTAAGTGTTACTGGTCGGATTCGCAGGAGTGTGAGCGGGCTAGCTCGTCGATCTTCTGATCGCTCAATACCCGGGTGGCCGTTACGTTTAGCAGACCGCTTGCGGCTTGTGGGTGCTTGATATGATCATCATCTGCTACCGGCGTATTGACGAGTCTTTAGAGTCCTACACAGAGGTTTCCTGGCTCAAGCGAAACGAAATAGGAGCGCATATGAGATATGTGCAGGACCGAGAATGATGCGTGTATGTGATACCGCATTTCATTCTCGCGATGTATGTTTCGATTGGTTATATTCGATATGACCTAGTTATCGAATCATTGATTCGATAAATCGATGCATTGAATACTAGTAGGTTATGTGCGACATGACCGGATCATTGAATCAAGTGTTGATTTAATGATTTAATGTATAATTATATATTTGATATATTACTTTGCATTAACTAGTATTGGTTCACTTTAAACGGATTTTTCTCACTTGGATTGCACATTGTATATGTGATATACTTTCGTGCACTTTTTGTATCATGTTTGATGATACTTGATCATTTAGTTAAGTGTATAAAATTAATCCATGGTTAATATGATAATTAGGGTTTTGCATTTTCATTTATTTATTTATTTGTTTATTTATTTATTTGGAAAAGAATAAGATGAGAATGGTGGCTTTCTTTGTCATTTGTTGAAGCTTCATGAAGCTTTGACTTTAGCAACCATCCTTATCTTCATGCTTAACCCTAACCCATCAAAGTGACCATGGTTAATTCTCTACACTTAACCCTAGTTCAAGTTATGATAAGTATTTGATTTATATTTATTTTTAACATAAGACAAATCATAATCTTTTCTTGAGCTCATCTTCTTCTTCTTCTTCAAGCTTGCTACTCCAATGGAAACTTGAGCTTTAGTGAGTTAAATCCAAATCCAAAGTGAACCCACCTCCTATTTCTTCACCCTCTACCTCTTGCCAAGTTGTTTTGGGTGTTTACTTCACAAGTTTCACAAGTTTGTGAAGTCGGAGCTTGAGCTTGTGCAACCTCGACGTAGATCGTCTTTGACACAAAGCCGACGAGCTATTCCACTTGCTTTCCCGATGAAGCCGATGATCGAGTCGAGGATTCATGATGGACAGCGAGGACATGACGTTGCGGAGCCGTGGAGGTGGAAATCCGGATCTACAAAGGTTGTATATCCGTATCATAGCAGTTAACTGTTAACTAGCTTCTATTTCGCCTAAACATCTAGTTAAAGATCCGTAGTCTAGGGTTTCTCGGCACTAAAAATTTTAATTTGGCATGTTCGATGCCTTGTGAGAACCCACTAGGGTGCCTAGGAACCTTTCAAGGTGGAGATCAAAGCACAGTGGGAATCACACAAGACTCTATGACGATCTCGGGTCTACAGACTAACCTGTACAAGTGTCACCTGAGAACTGCCATCTGACGTGAGGTATAATACCATCTGGGAGTTCTCGGTGACTCCGTCCAGTGTACCCAGTCTCCACTGAGCACCCGTATATTATCTCTGATGTCAAACACCAATGGATATGGGATCATCCATCGCCCATCTCATGGGTCGAGAAGCGTATACGCTAGTCTACTCTGGTATATCGATGCCCTGTCTCGATACACCCACGACTACGGACCTTGAAGGATGTACTTATAGACTACCATGTCCCCACTAGTATGATCTGCATCATAGTCCAGGTAGTCAAGTGTAAGTCCATGCTACCTCTCCCGGTACTTTCGGGAAAGCGGAATTTGGTAAAAAAAACAATTTTTTACGGAGGTGGTAACATGGACCTATAACCCGGATCTTGGTTAAACATCTATCTAACACCTAACTAAGAGTTTCTAGCTACTCGGTTAGGGGGTTATACCTTGCTTGTCTTGAACTCCTTCGTCTTCAAAGCTCCGATGGTGGTCCGATGGCTTCTCCTCGTCGTCTCCGTACGCCGAAGATAGATCCACCTGAAAGCTCCAACCTTTAGCTCCTTCTTCGTTCTTTGAAGAAACTAGTTCACTTGGTTTGCTAAACCTAGTGAACTAGAATGAGTAGAGAAGAAATAGAATGGGATTTTATCTATGGTTCTTGATTCTCAACTCATGAGACAAGAGAACCATAGAATCAAGAGAGGGAGAGAGAGGTTGAGGGTGAGAGCAAGAGGAGAGCTCAAGAACAAGAGAGAGAATGAGCAAGAAAGAATGAGGCTCTCTTTTGTCTTTCACCCTCTCATAATCCAAAGCAATCATAACTCATCATACTAACAAAAGTCTTATGTGATGGTTTGAAGCAACCATAACCATATCATTTCATGCACTCATTTTACACAAATGAGCAAGTAAACAAAAGTCTTTGCCATGAAATGATGGCTATGGTTATCATGATAGTCAACTAGTCAAGCCTAGTCAACCGGTCAACAAAGTCAACAAGTCAACAAAAGTCAACAAGTCAACAAAGTCAACAAAAGTCAACAACCATGTCACCATAATACTTAATTAGTATAATAGTTAATCACATATCATATTCTCATTAGGGTTGATCAAAAGGTCAAAAGTCAACGGTCAACTGTCAACAACCCTAATGAGAATCCACTGTCTCTGTCTCCCTGTCAACTGTGCATACACACCCGCATCCGCGTCCCGAGGAACACGAATGCAAACTGGATAAATCCAATCCCATAAGGTACACTAGGATCTGGCTTAAACCAAAGCCCGCTAGTGTAAACTGTCCGGACACTGTACGCGCACAAGTGCACGGATGTGACCGAACCCTGTCGCAAAACCATGCGACCTGTCGCAATACCATGCGACCTCTACTCTTTTGCCTAAAGGCGAAAAGCTTTCTGTGTGGGACTCTAAAGACTCGACACTACGCTGGCAGTGGGTTTAACCACAGACCGCAAGCGGCACTAGCTGTGCGTAACGGTCCCCAGGTAGTGCCGACAAGAAGAACGACGAGGCGAAACCCATCTGAACTCCTACTGAGCCTGAGTGTGACATTCTCCGTACAGTCCGGTCTGTTCGTCTGATACATCGCATGGCGGGCCTAGGGGGTGGTAAACGTCAGTCCCCCAATAGCGGTACAAGTCGTGCCGGAGCGAAGCCCAAAACACCCTGAGATAACACTGGAAACCTACCAGTATATCTCGTTTGCCCTGGCCAGGGACTACTCGTGTAATGGCTCTCCTAGACACAGCGCGATGTCAACCCCCAATACCGGGAGAGACGAATCCTGTCTAACCGTCACTGCCTCCAAGTGCTTCGGGACTGCACCCAACCACTACCTGTTTGCACGACTCCTTTGAGCCGTGGTAGGGTAGTGATCAAAGTGCAGTGGGAACACACTTGAGGCGAAGTGACAGTGTCAAGTCAGCGGACTAAGCTGTACTCATGTCACCTGGGAACTGATAACTGACGATAGGTATAATACCAACTAGTCAGTTCCCGACGAGTCCTTTCCAGTGTACCCGAAACCTAACGAGCACCCGCATACTATCTCAAGTACGACGTACTGACGGCTGTGGGACAGACCGTCTCCCACACTGGGATGAGAAGCGCATGCGCTGGTCTACTCCGGAGTATCGATGCCCTCTCTCGATAGTCCTGCGACCAGGGACCTGCATAAGGATGTGCTTATAGATTACCCAGCCCCACTAGTGTGACGGCCATCACATCGCTGGTAATCAAGCAAAGATCCTAAGGGCTCTACTAATGTGTATAGGCGATATACAAAAATAAACACATGTACACATTGAAGTAGAAACAAACCAAGTAGCATACTACTATTTTGAGCAAGATTGTATATACAAGGTGAATATCCCAAGCATCCATTAAGTAATATACAAACTAGTATGATACAGTAATGGCCTCTAGGGCATATACACTAACAATCTCCCACTTGCACTAAGGCCATGTACTGGCGTATCGAAAACCTATCATCTCGATCAGCCGCTCGAACTGAGTCTGGGGCAGGGCCTTGGTGAATGGATCTGCAGTGTTATCTTCTGAAGCGACTCTCCAACCCTCGATCTCCTGGCGATCTACGATCTACCTGATCAGGTGATACCGCCTTAAGATGTGCCTGGATTTCCGATGGGACCTTGGTTCCTTCGCTAAAGCTATAGCCCCGTTGTTGTCGCAATACAGAGGTATTGGATCAACAATGGACGGAACCACCTGAAGTTCTTTCAAGAACTTCCTCATCCAGACAGCTTCTTTTGCGGCATCAGATGCAGCGATGTATTCCACTTCCATCGTCGAGTCTGCAACGGTTTCTTGTTTGGAACTTTTCCAACACACCGCCCCTCTATTGAGGGTAAAGACAAAACCCGACATGGACTTGGAATCATCCTTGTCACTCTGGAAGCTGGAGTCAGCAAAGGCCTCGATCTGGAGGTCTTTTCCGCCATACACCAAGAACATCTCCTTAGTCCTTCTCAGGTACTTGAGAATGTTCTTTACCGCTATCCAGTGTTTCTCCCCAGGGTTTGACTGATACCGGCTTACCACACTCAGTGCATAAGCTACATCCGGTCTGGTACACAACATCGCATACATTATAGAGCCTACCGCAGAAGCGTAGGGTATAATAGACATGCGATCCCTCTCCAAATCAGTCTTGGGAGACATCTCTTTAGAGAGGGTGATCCCGTGACAAGCCGGTAGGTTACCGCGCTTGGAATCTTCCATACTGAATCTTTTCAGCACGGTGTCGATGTACCTGGACTGAGAAAGTCCTAATATCCTCTTGGATCTGTCACGGTAGATCCGGATACCCAGAATGTATAAGGCATCACCCAGGTCTTTCATGGAGAACCTGTGTGACAAGAACCCCTTGACAGATTGTAGCATAGGAATGTCATTTCCTATTAAGAGAATGTCATCCACGTATAAAACGAGGAATACTACAGTTCTCGCTACAAATCTACTATAGATGCATGGTTCATCTGGATTTTTGATAAAGCCAAATTCTTTGACCGTCTCATCAAAGCAGATGTTCCAACTCCGCGATGCCTGCTTTAGTCCATAGATGGACTTAAGCAACTTGCACACCTTTCCGCTGCTCCCACTCTGAATGAAACCCTCTGGTTGGTCCATATAGACACACTCCTCTAAATTTCCATTTAGAAAAGCGGTCTTTACGTCCATTTACCAGATCTCATAATCGTGGAAGGCAGCAATGGCAAGAAGGATCCGAATGGATTTCAGCATGGCTACTGGAGAAAAGGTTTCGTCATAGTCCAAGCCAGGTCTTTGACGGAAACCCTTTTCTACCAGCCTAGCTTTATAGGTCTCAACCTGTCCATCTACACCAATCTTCCTTTTGAAGATCCACTTGCATCCTACGGGTTTTACCCCGTCTGGAGCAATGTCCAACGTCCATACCTTGTTGGTGTACATGGACTCCATTTCGGTCCGCATTGCATCCAGCCATTTCACTGAGTCAACGCTCTGAACGGCTTGCTGGAAGCTAGTAGGCTCATCATAGTCTATGATGCAATCCTCTCTATCCCCGTCTATGAGAAAACCATAGTATCTCTCGGGCGGATGAGTCTGCCTACTACTCCTGCGGAGCGGCGTAGGAATGTCCTGTTCTTCCGAACCCTCTGGTTCCACTAAACTTTCAGTAATAGTCCGTGGTTCTGGAATTTCTTCCAGTTCTACTGTGCTCCCACTTATCTGGGTTTCCAAAAACTCAGTTTCCAAGAAGTAGGCATGACGAGAAACAAGAACTTTTTGTTCCTCTTCACAGTAGAAGAAATATCCTTTGGAGTTCTTCGGATACCCCACAAACTTGCACTGTACCGAGCGTGTCTCGAGCTTGTCCGCATGCTGCTTTTTGACAAAAGCTGGACATCCCCATGTCTTAATGTGCTTAAGATAGGGTCTCTTCCCACACCACATCTCATATGGTGTAGTAGGCACGGTCTTAGTAGAAACTCGGTTCAAAAGGTATGCTGCTGATTCTAGCGCATATCCCCAGAATGATCGCGGTAACTCAGCGTTACTCATCATGGACCGCACCATATCCAATAGGGTGCGGTTCCGTCTCTCCGATACACCGTTATGTTGCGGGGTGTATGGAGGAGTAAGCTGAGAGAGAATTCCGTTCTCTTTTAAGTAGTCCAGGAACTCGGCACTTAAGTATTCTCCACCTCGATCCGATCTTAGAATCTTAATACTTTTGCCGGTCTGTTTCTCTACTTCATTCTTATACTCCTGGAATTTTCCAAAGGCTTCGGACTTATGTTTCATTAAGAAGACATAACCGTACCTTGAGAAGTCATCCGTAAAAGTAATGAAGTAAGAATGTCCGCTTCGGGCATGTATAGACATTGGACCGCACACGTCACTGTGTACGAGTCCCAAGAGCTCGCTCGCTCTTACTCCATGTCCAGTAAATGGAGTCTTTGTCATCTTTCCTTTGAGACAAGATTGACAAGTGGCATATGATTGATATTCGAACGCATTCAAATATCCTTCTGTATGCAACTTAGTCAACCTTCTCTCATTGATGTGACCCAATCTACAATGCCATAAGAAAGTCTGATTTATTTCTGGAGACTTTCTTTTGTGTGTATTCTGGACATTAAAAATCTGTGGTTGGTTTAACACGTATATACCATTACTCAATGTACCTGACCCAATCAAAACTTGATTAAGGTGAATGTTTACAACATTACTTACAAACGCAAATTCATAACCTTCTTTAGAAACTAAAGATACATAAATGATATTACAAGTTGCGTTGGGTACAAAAAAGCAATTACGCAAAACCAAAACATGTCCATCTGACATTCCCAGGTGATAGTCCCCCACGGCTTTAGCATCAATGCTAGCTCCGTTCGCAACTCTGAGGGTCATGTCACCTGCCTTCAAAACCCTACGGTTTCTCAACGCCTGCAAAGAATTACAGATATGAGATCCTGATCCGGTATCCAATACCCAGGAAGTAGAGTTTATTGAAAGACAGTTTTCAATAACATACACACCTGAAGCTGAAGCTGCAACCTGCTTCAATTCCTGTGTTCTGGCCTTCCAGGCCCTGCAATCATTCTTCCAGTGTCCTTTCTTATGACAATAGAAGCATTCTTCCTTATCCACAAGCTTCCCCGCTATCTTTGTTGCTTTACCTTTTCCCTTCGTATCCACTTTACTAACACCGCCCCTTGGTTTGGCGGGGGCCTTCTTCTTCTTTCCCTTGGCTTTCGCCTTGGACCTAGAAGAAGATGATCCTCCTACAAACAAAGTGGATGTTTCCCTACCTTTCTGTAGGGTGCCCTCTGCGCTCCTCAGCATGTTGAGGAGCTCTGAAAGTTCAACCTCTTTTTCTTGTAAGTTGAAGTTCAGTATAAACTGGGCGTAAGTGGAAGGAGGGGACTGGAGAACTATATCCGTATATAGCTCACTCTCCAATGTGATCCCTAGGTCAGCGAGCTCCTCAATGTAGCCGATCATCTTTAGCACGTGCTCGGCTACTGATGATCCGACAGCCATTCTTGTCGAAAATAACTTTTTCGACGCTTCGTATCTTGCGATACGAGATTGCTCTCCATACAGTTCTTTTGTATGAAGCAATATGGATTCCATGTCCATATTCTCATGCCTCCTCTGATGTTCGTTGTCCATCGAGGAAAGCAGGAGGCATTTGGCCTTCGCGCTATCAATCTTCCAAGTCTTGCGGATTTCCTTATCCGCGACGCTGGAAGTTGGACCAGGGACAGGGGGAGCTTTGGTGGTAAGAAGATACCCCAGCTTGTCGTAAGTGATTGCTATCTTGACATTCCTGAGCCAATCTTTGTAGTTTGGCCCTGTCAGTTTGTTTTTATCTAGGAGTAACTTAAGTCCAGTCATGTCGATTTGGTCGCTGCAATTAGGAGAGAGAAGAAGAAACACTCAGCATGATGCTCTTGCAAGTTTAGAGTGGTTTTTAGTTTGTCTAAACAGGATGGCTCCCACTGTTTCTCGAATCCCTCCTCAAACCATAAAGGAAGAATTAGTCGGGATCAATCCCACCGTACAATACTTGCTTAACCGTTCAGCCAGGCCGGTGTCGGTACTTCGAGGGAGGTTTTTCAACGCTTTCGTGAAGTTCCTTAATTAAAGAACCTCTTTTCCCTAGGGGCGTAGCCCCGCTAACACCTTTCTAGGCACCTACTAGGTTTATAGCATTGATCGATAAGTGAGAAATTTCCCGAGGAGTAGCATATACTCACAGTAGGATCGGGATCCAAATATCATTGCGTGACGAAACTGAAGGAATCCTACCAGAATCATCACACTCCAAATGGTATGCAAATCTAGCAAGTTTCAGAACTTATGAAACTCCCGATGTGAATTTTTGCCCCATGCTCTTATGACCTTGACTTTGGCCAACAAATCATAAGTCACATGTCAAGTTCTGCCCGTCGTTCTCCAGGTTAATTTGAATCCACCCGCACCTACCCTTGACTTTGGCCAACAAGGCAGTACGACTGTTCCAAACCAACGCATCTATCTATGCTGCACATGAATACCCAATAGCTACCAATCACTGTGCCTTGACTTTGGCCAACAAACACAGCTTGAATACTATTGACTATTCATGTGAAACGACGGAGGGCTACGGATGGTTTTGGCAAAACCGTGAACGTAGTGAACTTGATTTGGTCGATGGAACGAGATAGCTTTTAAAAGGAGTGGCTCAAGCTCCGCATTTAAAAGTTGTTTTGAAAAGAACCGAGTGGTTTTTCGAAAGTGTTCCAACGACTTTAACTTGGTTTATTATCTTGCATTAGTTCTTTTAATGCGTGATATTCTTGCATTAGTTCTTTTAATGCGTCCCATCATTTAATCCTACCATTGCAGAAAACAACCAAAATATGACGTACGCTTATGCCATTCGCATTCGCCACGGGGCCCCGTCATTACCCGTTAGGTTACTTAACTAACGACAGAGCGGGGGCTGGGCTAGCGCGTCTGTAAAACATAAGCAACGCCTAAATAATATCATATATAGATATACTGCAATGATAAAACATTTCAGATCACAGATGAATACATTGGATATACTAGGAATCTGTAATTCGCACGAGCCTGTAACGAAAAACAAATTACACGGTCGCGGTGAATAGCCAAAACCCCACCCAAGACCCCTACGGGTGCGGCAAACTACCCGCCAAGTACCCGAAGCGTAGTAACCTCCCTCATCTCCATGAGTAGGCCACTCGACACTTCGGCATACCCGGTAGTTTGTGCACCCCCTCCATGGGTCTATCCTAGGAGCAAAAACAGTAAAAAGAAATTATACAATGACGGCTACAACCCCGAGCCGGTTGTGCGGCCATACAAATAATTATTACATCAATTTACAAATTTACATGAATTGAAAGAAAAGAAAACTCTCGTCTCACAACCCCCGGCTATTCACCCGCGACAATCCAACATATTCATATACACATTCCATCAACATTACAGATCACAGATTTGTATAACCCCCACTAATCGACATATAGCGATTAGTAGACGTTCAATACAAATATCACATTACAGAAAAACCCGTTAGCTCAAGTCTTTTAGAAGTTCGATCAAAAATACGGATTTTCGGGACCCCAAAATAAAATTTTCGTTCTGGAAAATCTGGGTTGAAAATATATATGCTAAAAATCCCAAAATACCCCCATAAAAACACTGCACCAAAAATTTTCCTCGGCCGCGGATCCGCGGCGGGAGCGTGCTCCCGCCGCGTTTCCGCGGCCCTTTGACTCGAACGTTGGACAATTTTTGGTGGGTGCTCACAGAAAAGCCTGAGCCGATTTTATGTGTTAAAATAATCAACTTTTGAACAGTGGAAAAATCGACAGAAACTGCAAATTTTTGGGGTTTGTTTCGGGACTTTTTCGTTGATCGATCTTCTAGTTACTTGCTAACATGCTAGATAGAGTTTAACTAGGCTCTGATACCACTGTACGTCCATGCTACCTCTCCCGGTACTTTCGGGAAAGCGGAATTTGGTAAAAAAACAATTTTTTACGGAGGTGGTAACATGGACCTATAACCCGGATCTTGGTTAAACATCTATCTAACACCTAACTAAGAGTTTCTAGCTACTCGGTTAGGGGGTTATACCTTGCTTGTATTGAACTCCCTCGTCTTCAAAGCTCCGATGGTGGTCCGATGGCTTCTCCTCGTCGTCTCCGTACGCCGAAGATAGATCCACCTGAAAGCTCCAACCTTTAGCTCCTTCTCCGTTCTTTGAAGAAACTAGTTCACTTGGTTTGCTAAACCTAGTGAACTAGAATGAGTAGAGAAGAAATAGAATGGGATTTTATCTATGGTTCTTGATTCTCAACTCATGAGATAAGAGAACCATAGAATCAAGAGAGGGAGAGAGAGGTTGAGGGTGAGAGCAAGAGGAGAGCTCAAGAACAAGAGAGAGAATGAGCAAGAAAGAATGAGGCTCTCTTTTGTCTTTCACCCTCTCATAATCCAAAGCAATCATAACTCATCATACTAACAAAAGTCTTATGTGATGGTTTGAAGCAACCATAACCATATCATTTCATGCACTCATTTTACACAAATGAGCAAGTAAACAAAAGTCTTTGCCATGAAATGATGGCTATGGTTATCATGATAGTCAACTAGTCAAGCCTAGTCAACCGGTCAACAAAGTCAACAAGTCAACAAAAGTCAACAAGTCAACAAAGTCAACAAAAGTCAACAACCATGTCACCATAATACTTAATTAGTATAATAGTTAATCACATATCATATTCTCATTAGGGTTGATCAAAAGGTCAAAAGTCAACGGTCAACTGTCAACAACCCTAATGAGAATCCACTGTCTCTGTCTCCCTGTCAACTGTGCATACACACCCGCATCCGCGTTCCGAGGAACACGAATGCAAACTGGATAAATCCAATCCCATAAGGTACACTAGGATCTGGCTTAAACCAAAGCCCGCTAGTGTAAACTGTCCGGACACTGTACGCGCACAAGTGCACGGATGTGACCGAACCCTGTCGCAAAACCATGCGACCTGTCGCAATACCATGCGACCTCTACTCTTTTGCCTAAAGGCGAAAAGCTTTCTGTATGGGACTCTAAAGACTCGACACTACGCTGGCAGTGGGTTTAACCACAGACCGCAAGCGGCACTAGCTGTGCGTAACGGTCCCCAGGTAGTGCTGACAAGAAGACCGACGAGGCGAAACCCATCTGAACTCCTACTGAGCCTGAGTGTGACATTCTCCGTACAGTCCGGTATGTTCGTCTGATACATCGCATGGCGGGCCTAGGGGGTGGTAAACGTCAGTCCCCCAATAGTGGTACAAGTCGTGCCGGAGCGAAGCCCAAAACACCCTGAGATAACACTGGAAACCTACCAGTATATCTCGTTTGCCCTGGCCAGGGACTACTCGTGTAATGGCTCTCCTAGACACAGCGCGATGCCAACCCCCAATACCGGGAGAGACGAATCCTGTCTAACCGTCACTGCCTCCAAGTGCTTCGGGACTGCACCCAACCACTACCTGTTTGCACGACTCCTTTGAGCCGTGGTAGGGTAGTGATCAAAGTGCAGTGGGAACACACTTGAGGCGAAGTGACAGTGTCAAGTCAGCGGACTAAGCTGTACTCATGTCACCTGGGAACTGATAACTGACGATAGGTATAATACCAACTAGTCAGTTCCCGACGAGTCCTGTCCAGTGTACCCGTAACCTAACGAGCACCCGCATACTATCTCAAGTACGACGTACTGACGGCTGTGGGACAGACCGTCTCCCACACTGGGATGAGAAGCGCATGCGCTGGTCTACTCTGGAGTATCGATGCCCTCTCTCGATAGTCCTGCGACCAGGGACCTGCATAAGGATGTGCTTATAGATTACCCAGCCCCACTAGTGTGACGGCCATCACATCGCTGGTAATCAAGCAAAGATCCTAAGGGCTCTACTAATGTGTATAGGCGATATACAAAAATAAACACATGTACACATTGAAGTAGAAACAAACCAAGTAGCATACTACTATTTTGAGCAAGATTGTATATACAAGGTGAATATCCCAAGCATCCATTAAGTAATATACAAACTAGTATGATACAGTAATGGCCTCTAGGGCATATACACTAACATCAAGTACACATCCTAAGGGCTTTATCAACATGTAACTAAAAGACAGTTTAAAGAGACAAGTGTACAAGTTAAGATAAAGAGTAACCAGATAGCATACTATCATATCGAGCAAGAAAGTCATCTCTATATATGTCCAAGCATCCAATATAATATGCATCATCTGTACAATACTGGCCTCTAGGGCATACATACAACTAACAATCTCGCACTTGCACTAGGGCCAGCTGCTGTAGTATCGCATACCGAGCATCCCGAAGAGTCTCTCAAACTGTATCTGGGGAATGGCCTTCGTGAGTGGATCCGCCGTGTTGTTCTTCGTGTCAACTCTCCTGACCACAATCTCCCGGCGATCAACTATCTCCCGGATCAGGTGATACCACCTTAGAATATGCCTGGATCGCTGATGGGACCTGGGTTCCTTGGCCAAAGCCACCGCTCCATTGTTATCGCAATATAAAGGTATTGGATACTCAATGGATGGAACCACTCCAAGTTCAGTAATGAACTTCTTGATCCAGACAGCCTCTTTGGCAGCATCGTTGGCAGCGATGTATTCAGCCTCCATCGTCGAGTCTGCCACGGTTTCCTGCTTGGAACTCTTCCAGCTAACCGCCCCTCCGTAAAGGGTAAAGACAAATCCCGACTGCGACTTAGAGTCGTCCTTATCACTCTGGAAGCTCGAATCGGTAAAAGACTCCACTTGGAGTTCTCCGTTACCATACACCAAGAGCATCTCTTTAGTCCTTCGTAAGTACTTGAGAATGCTCTTCACAGCTGTCCAGTGACTCTCTCCAGGATCAGCTTGATACATGCTCACTATACTTAGTGAGTATGCTACATCGGGTCTGGTACATAGCATCGCATACATGATAGAGCCTACAGCCGAGCATAGGGTATCCCTTGCATGCGAGCTCTCTCCAAATCAGTCTTGGGAGACATCTCTTTGG
The DNA here is from genome assembly GCA_030015575.1 of Agapanthus africanus. Classification (NCBI taxonomy): domain Eukaryota; kingdom Viridiplantae; phylum Streptophyta; class Magnoliopsida; order Asparagales; family Amaryllidaceae; genus Agapanthus; species Agapanthus africanus. Next base: position 327,980,982 of record JASDDO010000001.1, on the reverse strand, counting down.
AGAGAGTGACTCCAGAGATCGTGGGTAAGTTCCCACGCTTGGATTCTTCCATACTAAACCTCTTTAGTATGGTGTCAATGTACCTGAATTGGGACAATCCCAATATCCGTTTGGATCTATCTCTATAGATCCTAATTCCCAATATGCAGGAGGCATCACCAAGATCTTTTATTGAGAATCTTTGTGATAAGAAGAGCTTAACCGATTGCAGCTTAGGAATATCATTTCCTATCAAGAGTATGTCGTCCACGTACAATACGAGGAAAACAACCTTACTCTCTGCCACCTTCTTGTAGATACAAGGTTCATCTGGGTTTTTGACGAAATCAAACTCTTTGATAACGACGTCAAAGCAGATGTTCCAACTCCGCGATGCTTGCTTTAATCCATAAATGGATTTAAGCAGCTTGCACACCTTCCCGCTGCTCCCACTGTCTATGAAGCCCTCTGGCTAAGTCATGTACACGCACTCTTCTAAATCACCGTTTAGAAAGGCGGTCTTAATATCCATTTGCCAGATTTCGTAATCATGATATGCAGCGATGGCAAGCATGATCCGGATGGATTTAAGCATAGCCACTGGAGAAAAGGTTTCGTCATAGTCCACACCTGGTCTTTGACGAAAACCCTTTGCTACAAGTCTAGCTTTGAAAGTCTCCACTTTCCCATCTACACCAAGTTTTTTCTTGAAGATCCACTTGCTCCCAATGGGTTTTACCCCTTCAAGAGCAACATCCAAAGTCCATACTTTGTTGGTGTACATGGATTCCATCTCGGACCGCATAGCATCCAGCCATTTCACTGAGTCCTTACTCATGATGGCCTGCTCGAAGCTAGTTGGGTCATCATCCTCCATGATGCAATCCTCGCTTCCACCATCCATGAGAAAACCGTAGTATCTCTCAGGTTGACGAGGAACCCTACTAGATTGGCGGAGAGGCTGAGGTTCGTCGGGAGCTACTGAATCCTCTGGTTCCACTAAATCTTCAGTTTGAGTTTGTGTAGCCGGAATTTCTTCCAGTTCTACCTTATCGCCACTAATTTCTTTTGCAAGAAATTCCTTTTCCAAAAAGGTGGCATGTCGAGAAACAAACACTTTTTGTTCCTCTGTATGGTAGAAAAGATATCCATGTGAATGTTTGGGATATCCCACAAACTTGCATAGAACTGACCGTGCCTCGAGTTTGTCCGGATTTTGCCTTTTGACATAGGCCGGGCAACCCCATATCTTAACTCGTTTAAGACATGGTCTCTTCCCACTCCATATCTCATATGGTGTGGTAGGTACGGATTTAGATGGAACTTGATTCAATAGGTATGCTGCTGTCTCCAGCGCATAACCCCAGAAGGAAATAGGTAACTCAGCTGTGCTCATCATAGAGCGCACCATATCTAATAGGGTGCGGTTCCTCCGTTCTGATACACCGTTGTGCTGTGGTGTATATGGAGGAGTCAGCTGTGAGAGAATCCCATTCTCTTTTAGGAAGTCCAGGAATTCATTGCTCAAGTATTCACCTCCTCGATCAGATCGTAGGATTTTAATACTTTTTCCGGTTTGGTTCTCAACTTCTTGTTTATATTCTCTAAATTTCTCAAAAGCTTCTGATTTGTGTTTCATCAGGAACACATACCCGAACCTAGAGAGATCGTCAGTGAATGTAATGAAGTATGAAGAACCATCCCTGGCATGTGTAGACATAGGACCGCATACATCACTATGTATCAGTCCTAGGAGTTCAGTAACTCTTTCTCCGTGTCCTGTAAACGGAGTTTTGGTCATCTTCCCTTTGAGACATGACTGGCAAGTGTCATAAGATGAAAATTCAAACGGATTCAAATATCCATCCTTATGCAACTTAGCCAGTCGTGTCGCATTGATGCGACCCAGTCTACAATGCCACAAGAAGGATTCGTTCAGTTCAGAACTCTTCCTCTTGTGTGTGTTTGTTATGCTCAGAACTGTTGATTGATTTAGAACATAAATGCCATTGCACAACGTGCCTGATCCAACCAACTTTTGGTTACGGAAAATGTTCATAACATTGTCCTGTAATACAAAATTATATCCCTCTTTACTCAATAAAGAAACCGATATAATGTTGCATATCAGGTTCGGCATGTAATAGCATTCGTTCAGAACCAATGTATTACCAGTTGGTAACACAAGGTGATATTCCCCGACAGTCTTAGCTGCAACAATTGCACCATTTCCAACTCTAATGTCTTTATCACCTTCTCCAAGTTCTCTACCTTTTCTAAGCCCATGTAATTGATTACATATATGGGATCCTGACCCGGTATCTAATACCCAGGACGTAGGGCAAATGGAGAAACAGTTCTCTGTAACAACACACCCGAAGAAAATGCATCAACATGTACTTTCTTCAATAGGGTGGCATGGGAATCCTGCTATTCCCCTATGTCCTGTTCATTCCTATAACTCATATAAGAAAGAACGGAACCAACATTCCCCAGCACAGTATAACATGCGGGTTCGGTCAATACATCCATATTATTATCTTTGTTAGGGCATGAAATGGTCGCTACCTGGAGAGACAGAGAAGAAAACACTTTAGCGTAAACTCGTGCAAGATCAGATTGGTTATTATCTTATCTAATCATGATGGCTCCCACTGGTTTTTATCAAATCTTCCTTCAAACCCTAAAAGGAAAGACTAGCCTGGATTAATTACACACTATAAGTTCGCCAATCTTTCAGCCAGGCCAGTGTCGGTACTTTGAGAGAGGTCCCCCGTGCTTTCGCACGAACCTAATTAATGTAAACCTCGTTTTCCCAGAGGCGTAACCCCGTTGACACCTTTCTAGACACCTACTTGATCAGCTAATTGCAATGTGTAAAACTCTCCCAGGAGTAACTCTTACTCGCAGTGGGTATCGGGATCCAACTATCTCATAGAAGGTATGCAATCTCATTGCAAATTTCAACACTTGAAATTCCCGATAATATTTTGCCCCTAGCGTCCTATGACCTTGACAAAGGCCAATAAATCATAGCATGCTAGTTAAGTTCAACCCGTCATTTCTTGATTGAATCAAACCCACCCGCACGGCCCTTGACAAAGGCCAACAAGGTCGTACGACTACCCTGAAACAATCTGCATCATATGCATAAGCAGATAATCACTATTCAGCTACCGCACACTGCGCCTTGACAAAGGCCAACAAACGCAGCACGAATACTAAACAGTTCTTATCTGAAATGACGGAGGGCTACGACAGGTTTTTCTGAAAACCTATTGCATAATGAACTTGATATCATTGTAGAATCAAATGAAGTTTTGAAATGGAGTGATTTTGAGGCTTTTCTAGTTTTGCTAAAGGGGTCACTCCCGGTGAAAGGATCGTCGGCCCTTTCCTCGTCGAATGAGGTGCGGGATATATCATATATATCACTGTGCAAAGCAGAAACTATAGAAGCAATCAAAAGCAGACCGAGTGTGTAGCATCTGCCAGTTATCGCTAAAGGAGTCACTCCCGGTGAAGGGATCTCGGTCCTTTCCTCATCGAATAAGGTGCAGGGTATATCATATATACCGCTATGCAAAGCAAGAACTGTAGCTACTTGTTTTGTTTAAAATTTGATTCTACAACATCTTAGGTTTCTTTTTTTTCATTAATCACATTAATGAAGTCCCATCATTTAAGTACCTAAACATCACAGATAAATACGACGTACACTTATGCCATCCGCATTCGCCTCGATGTCCCCTCGTGCACCGTTAGGTTAGGTAACTAACGGCAGAGCGGGGAAGGGCTAGTACGGGTGTAAAACATAAGTAACGTCTATATAATATATCATATATACTATATACTGTATCCATCACAGAAGATCACATGATCACATCACAGATATCGCAGCAGAAAAAATATATGAAATATTGGATATACTAGGACGTCCGTGTTTTCAATACGAGCCAGTACAAAACACGGATTCCACGGTCGTGATGAATAGCCAATCCCACACCCCTAGACCCCTACGAGAGCGGCAAGCAACCCTGCCAATTCTAGGGTTAGGAGACCCGGACTCGACTCCTCGAGTTGGTCTCCCACTGGACCCCAGAACCCGGTTACTTGTGCTCCCCTCCTTGGGTCTATCCTAGTGCAGAAAAGTAAATAATATACAAAGGGTGACAACTTCCGCAACCTGGAAGTGCCCCAATAAAAGAATATTACATACAAGTTTTTACATGAATGAAAATGTAAAACACTCATCTCACATAAAAAACCCCGGCTATTCAAACACGGCAATCCAATATAACATATCCAGCAACACATAACATCACATGTCATCAACGTAAGTAAACATGCGTATCCCAATTGTCGTTGACATATAGCAACGAAACCGGCGATATCACATATTACACTTACGGTCACAGAAAAGAAAGTGTAAAACTACAACAGTTGGAATCCGCAACCCTTTTAGACATCACATGCCTAATCAAATGAAATACTTAGACATCACATGCCTAACAGTTATAAACCCCGCATTTTAGTCCCATTATCGAAAACTCTTTTCAATATCAAATGAGAATAAACCGCTAGATTTATAGCATTCATTCAGTTATCTCATAACTGTTTGTGAATTCCAATTATTGTATCCCATTCCGGATAAATAGAATATATTAAACTTTCCGATCGAACATTCGAACACCCAAGTTTTCCCGAAACCGTCCAACACATGAAATAGGTTCAAAGACATTCACTTCATGCCTCAGTACCAACGGTCCAGCCGTAGAAGGGTCAAGCCAACGCCTCACATGTGGCATGCCGTACTGCCCCAAACCCGAAGGTTCAAAGGGCAGTTCAAGACGGTCACATAATCGAGTTAAGGTTTGTTGTCTTCTAGAGGGACCATCGCGTTACTTGCACTACTCAGAACGTCCTTAAACCACATAAAAATCCAACACTTGGATATTTTCCGGCAGGGGAAAAGTTGGGTATTTATATCCGGTCGGACTTTTTAGCATATTCAAAAAATTATCCGGAAAGCACTTAGACAAAGTTCGATAATCCGATCGAAATACCGAGTCCCCAATACAACCCAGAATACTCAACTCTTGAATAAATATTAAAAATTGCCAGAGAACTCAGCACTGAATAAAAGAAGTTACTGTGCAAAATTGGGTGGGTGAAGACATCATACGGCCGCGGAACCGCCGCAGAAGCCAGGCTTCTGCCGCGGTTCCGCCGCACTATGGAGGAATTGGGTGATCGTGTTTCACAGTAATTCTTAGAAATTCCTGCTGAATTTTCTGCATATTTTTAATTTGGAAAAACCCCAGTTTTTAAAAAATGTACAGAGAGCAACTTTGATATTAGGGTTTCGGTTCGATCGGACTTCAAACTCCGTCTACACTTTGCATAAGGCTCTAGCTAGTCTCTGATACCACTGTAGGGTTCCTAGGCACACTATAGAGGTCTCACAAGGCATCAACCATGCCAATTTAAAATTTTACGGGTGCCGAGAAACCCTAATACGGATCGTTGACTAGAAGTTTAGGCGAAATACGAAACTAGTTAACAACTTAACTAAAGATAAGAAGCTACAACCTTTATAGATCCGGATATCCACTTCCTTGGCTCCACGTAGGCGTCCTCTCGCTGTCCATCTCGAATCCCATACTCAATCGTCGGCTAGATCGGAGAAATGGGCGGACTAGGTCGTCGGCTTCATGCCGAAGATGATCTACGTCGAGGCATCACAAGTTCAAGCTCCGACTTCACAAATTTATGAAACTTGTGAAGAAAACACCCAAAACAACTTGGCAAGAGGTAGAGGGTGAACAAATAGGAGGTGGGTTCACTTTAGAATTGGATTTCTCACTTTAGAACTCAAGTTGCCATTGATGGCATCAAGCTTTCTTTCTTGAAGAAGAAGATCAAGAAGAAGGAAATATTATGATAAGTTAATCAAAAATGAAAAAGAAATGAATACTTATCATAATAGGAACCATGGTTAGGTGTAGAGAATTGACCAAGGTTAGAAGAGTGGTTAGGGTTAAGCATGAAAACAAATTGGTCACTTTGGTCAAAGCTCATGAAGCTTCACAAAGGTTCAAGAATGAAAGCAACCATTTTGTATTCTTATGCCATTCTTTTTCCAAAATCAATAAATAAAAGAATGGATAATTAAAACCCTAATCACTTTCTTAACCTAGGTTTAATTCTTTACACTTAACCAAATGAGCAGGCCTCATCAAACATGATACAAAGATGTGCACAAAAGTATATCACATATACAACTTGCACATCAAGTGAGAAAATCCATTTAAAGTGAACCAATACTAGTTAATACAAAGTAATATATCAAATATATAATTATACATTAAATCATTAAATCAACACTTGATTCAATGATCCGGTCATGTCGCACATAACCGACTAGTATCCAATGTATCGACTTATCGAATCAATTTACGATTCGATAACTAGGTTATATCGCATATAACCAATCGAAACATTCATCGCGAGAATGAAATGCGGTATCACATACACGCATTATTCTCGATCCCGCACATATCTCATATGCGCTCCTATTTCGTTTCGCTTGAGCCAGGAAACCTCTGTGTAGGACTCTAAAGACTCGTCAATACGCCGGTAGCAGATGATGATCATATCAAGCACCCACAAGCCGCAAGCGGTCTGCTAAACGTAACGGCCATCCGGGTATTGAGCGATCAGAAGATCGACGAGCTAGCCCGCTCACACTCCTGTGAATCCAACCAGTAACTCTTACCGTACAGTCCGGTCTGTTCGTCTGATATGTCGCATATCAAGTCTAGGGGTGGTATACGTCAGACCCCAATAACCGATAAGTCGTGCCGATGTGAGGCTCATAACGGGTCGAGAAACTACTGGTAACACTTACCAGCAAATCTCTGATCAGCCCTTGCCAGGGACTTCCCTGTTACGGCCAATCGAGCACAGCGCAACATCAACCCCCAATACCGGGAGAGACGAAACCCCTCCTATCGCTCATTGCCTCCATGTGACTCGGGACTGTACCCAAAGACCACCGTTTTGCATGCCCTCATGGACGTGGTAAGGTGGAGATCAAAGCACAGTGGGAATCACACAAGACTCTATGACGATCTCGGGTCTACAGACTAACCTGTACAAGTGTCACCTGAGAACTGCCATCTGACGTGAGGTATAATACCATCTGGGAGTTCTCGGCGAGTCCGTCCAGTGTACCCAGTCTCTACTGAGCACCCGTATATTATCTCTGATGTCAAACACCAATGGATATGGGATCATCCATCGCCCATCTCATGGGTCGAGAAGCGTATACGCTAGTCTACACTGGTATATCGATGCCATGTCTCGATACACCCACGACTAGGGACCTTGAAGGATGTACTTATGGACTACCATGTCCCCACTAGTATGATCTGCATCATAGTCCAGGTAGTCAAGTACACATCCTAAGGGCTTTATCAACATGTAACTATAAGACAGTTTAAAGAGACAAGTGTACATGTTAAGATAAAGAGTAACCAGATAGCATACTATCATATCGAGCAAGAAAGTCATCTCTATATATGTCCAAGCATCCAATATAATATACATCATCTGTACAATACTGGCCTCTAGGGCATACATACAACTAACAGTATAAGTCCCCTGAGTCTAATAACTCAATCCCTGTGTGTCGTAGGTTGAAAACGGTACTTATGGTTAAGAAGAATTACACCGCTGTTTAATGCTCCTTACCTAACCATCCACTGATATAGGTAAATGTCATAGACATAATTTCAAAAAGTTATATCTCACTCTATAAAAATAGACGTACAGATATATCAATTTGAAATTGGTGCATAACAACGGATATTCAAAACCAAATATTTGCCATCCGGCAAACAACCCAGGCGATTTCGTCAAATATCATCAATTACAACGAATCCCGATATAATGAGGATGATCACCCAATTCCCAATAACTTACTCTCACTCATCAACTATAAAACCATACAGATGTGAGAATCATGCCTGATAAATACATACCGTGGAGCAAGGACTAATTGGGAAATCAGTTTTCCTTTAACAATACACAGTGAAACTGAAACATCTAAATGTTTCGAAGGGGTATCCGGGTATTCCTAGTAATGCCTCTTCTATTATCAGATTCACAACTATAACCATATATTTCTTTGCCATCTCTCCAAAACCCTTCATATGTCTTTAGTCATTACCTTCTGTACACCCCTTTAGGCTAAATGGTTTTCTTCCTTCCCTACCGTTCGGCACCAGCCTATGGTTTGGATGAAGACTATCCAATAAGCGTAATAGGTGTACTGTCCTAATCCTAGGAGCACTCGCAACCCGAGAGAAGGTACAGATAAAAGACAATTGAATAAACCTTATTCCTATTTCTCCTGAATCAGAATCCCTCCCCGAACTGGAACAAGTCCCTTCGAGTTCGTATATAACCATACGATGGAGTATCCAATAAACTGTGGATCTTCGTAGTGATACGGAGTGTTCTGGAGAAATACAAAGGTGATGTAGGATTGACGAAGAAATACTTGGTTTGGTCGTGAATAGTAGTCGCAATTTACTTTGCCCTCTTACCAATCCTTTTATTTGTCTTTACTTAATATCTTCTGTACACCTTTTAGGCTAAATGGTTTTCTTCATTCCCTACCGTTCGGCACCTGCCAATGGTTTGGATGAAGACTATCCAATTAGCGTAATAGGTGTACCGTCCTAATCTAAGGAACACTCGCAACCTGAGAGAAGGTAAAAGGAAAAGACAACTGAATAATCCTATTCGTTTTCTCCAGAACCGGAAACCATCCTCGAATAAGTTCCTTCGAGTTCGAATATAACCATACGATGGTTTTATCCAATGGAATTGGATGTTCGTAGTAATACGAGGTGTTCTGGAGAAAAGCGTAAAAGTAGGAGTGGCAAAGAGGTATGCAACTCTGACAATCCAAAAGCTAGTGTTTTAAGAAGGTTCGGTTAACTTGGTCACTGAGTCATAGTCTAGGGTCGGGCAATGGTCGTTGCCAAAGAGAGAGAGAAAAGAAACACTCTGCGTGCACTCTAACCTAGATCAGAATGGTTATAAATTTATCTAATCAAGAAACCTCCCACTGTAACCTCAAATTCTCGTCCAAATCTGAAAGAAGAATTAGTCGGGATCACCCGAGGAGTAAACCAACTCATCTGTCGGAATCGGGATCCAACTATCATCGTATGATAACGTGATGGAATCTACTCACGTTATCACACTCCAGAAGGTATGCGCATATCTGGCAAGTTTCAGTTTCTTTAGAAACTCCCGATGTGATTTTTACCCCATGCTCTTATGACCTTGACGAAGGTCAACAAATCATAAGTCACATGTCAAGTTCTAACCGTCATTGTCCAGGTTAATTTGAACCCACCCGTACAAGCCCTTGATGAAGGTCAACAAGGCTGTACGACTGTCCCAAACCCACGCATCTATCTATGCAGCAGAAAAGTAACAAGCAGCTACCATACACTATGCCTTGACGAAGGTCGACAAACATAGCAAGAATACTAAGTGCTACCCGTCTGAAATGACGGAGGGCTACGAATGGTTTTTGGCGAAAAACCTTTAACGTAATGAACTTGATATCGTTGAAGGAACCGGATAGCTTTTTATAAAAATATAGTGGCGAAAACCTTTGCTAAAGTGGTCACTCCCGGTGAAGGGATCTCAGCTGTTTCCCCGTAGAATGAGGAGCATGATATTCCAACTGAATACCACGATGCAAAGCAAAAAGTAATCGACTATAGTGAAGTTATTAACCTGACGCAAACTTCTGTCCAAGGGGTCACTCCCGGTGAAGGGATTTCGGCCCTTGCCTCGTCGAATGAGGTGCAGGATATTCATACCCGAATACCACTGTGCAAAACAAAAGAGAACGTTCTTGTAATAACAGCTTTTAGAAAATTGTTCCAACAACGTCAGAATAGGTTTTTTTAGCATGCATTGATCCGAATCAATGCAGTTCCATCAATTGATCACACCACAAAAAAACGAAAATATGATGTATGTATATGCCATCTGTAGGGTTCCTAGGCACACTCAAGAGGTTCAACAAGGCATCAAATATGTCCAATTCAAATTTTTCATATGCCGAGAAATTTTTTCATATGCCGAGAAACCCTAATAGAGATCGTTAACTAGGGATTAGGGGAAAAGAAAGCAAGCAAACTACTTTGCTACAAGTGAAAGGGATTACAACCTTTGAAGATCCGGTCCACCACTTCTTTAGCTCCGTGATGACGTCTCTCCGCTGCGATCATCAGGATCCCGGACTCTAGCGTCGGTTTCATCGGAAAAATGAGCGGGCTAGGTCGTTGACTTCGGTGCCGAAGATGATCTACGTCGAGGCGACTCAAACTCAAGCACCATCTTCACTTGGTCATGAACCTTGTGAAGAAAACACCCTATACAACATGGCAAGTGGTAGAGGATGAAGAAATAGGAAGTGGGTTCACTTTGGATTTGGATTTCTCACTTGATTTCAACACTTGAAATTTTTCATGAAAGCTTTCTTCTTTTCTTCATGAAGAAGAAGAAGAAGAAGAAGAAGAAAAGAATAAATCAAATCCTCTTCAAAAAGAAATTCAAGTGAAGTCTATCATTTAGAAACCATGGGTAAGTTAACTTGTGTAGAGAATAAACTGGGGTTTTGGTTGATGGTTAGGTTAAGGCATAAAACAAAATGGTTAGAATTTTCAAAGATGCTTAAAAGAAACTTCATGAAGCTTCAAGCAAGAAAACAAATAAAGCCACCATTTTGGTTTTTGCCAAATTAAATAAATAAATAAATAAATAAAACCTTAACCATTAACCTAAACTATGGCTTAAAGCATACACACCCAAATTTGCATGTATCATCAAACATGATACAAACTAGTGAGAAAAAATAATCTTAAGTGAACCAATACTAATTAATGTAAAGTAATATATCAAATATATAATTATACATTAAATGATTAAATCAACACTTGATTTAACGATCTGGTCATAACCGACCAATATCATGTGTATCAATATATCGAATCAACACTTGATTCGGTAACCCGGCTATATCACATATAACCGAACGATGATACAAATCCCGAGAATAGAATACAGTATCACATACTGGTATTATTCTCGGTCCCGCACATATCTCATATGCGCTCCCATTTCGTTTCGCTTGAGTCAGGAAACCTCTGTGTAGGACTCTAAAGACTCGACAATACGCCGGCATTAGATGATGATCATATCAAACACCCACAAGCCGCAAGCGGTCTGTTAAACGTAACGGCCACCCGGGTATTGAGCGATCAGAAGATCAACGAGCAAGCCCACTCACACTCCTGTGAATCCAACCAGTAACACTTATCGTACAGTCCGATCACGTCGTCTGATATGTCGCATATCTCGCCTAGGGGTGGTAAACGTCAGACACCAGAGCTCGATAAGTCGTGTCGATATGAGGTCTATAACAGTTCGAGATACTACTGATAACACTTAGCAATAAATCTCAGCAACCTTGGCTAGGGATTTCTGGTTATAGCCAATCGAACACAGCATAACATCAACTCCCAATACCGGGAGAGACGAATCCTCTCCTATCGCTCATTGCCTCCATGTGATTCGGGACTGTACCCAAAAGCCACCGTTTTGCCTGACCTCTTGGATGTGGTAAGGTGGAAATCAAAGCACAGTAGGAATCACACAAGACTCTATGACGATCTCGGGTCTACAGACTAACCTGTACCAGTGTCACCAGAGAACTGCCATCTGACGTAAGGTATAATACCATCTGGGAGTTCTCGGCGAGTCCGTCCAGTGTACCCAGTCTCTACTGAGCACCCGTATATCATCTCTGATGTCAAACACCAATGGATATGGGATCATCCATCGCCCATCTGTATGGGTCGAGAAGGTATACGCTAGTCTACTCTGGTATATCGATGCCCCGTCTCGATACACCCACGACTAGGGACCTTGAAGGATGTACTTATGGACTACCATGTCCCCACTAGTATGATCCACATCATAGTCCAGGTAGTCAAGTACACATCCTAAGGGCTTTACCAACTTGTAACAGAGAGACAATCAGTGTATACGTTAAGGTAAAGAGTAACCAGATAGCATTCTATCATGTCGAGCAAGAAAGTCCTCCCTATATATGTCCAAGCATCCACTACAATATATATCGTATGTACATTAATGGCCTCTAGGGCATACATATAACTAACAATCTCCCACTTGCACTAGGGCCATCTGATTGCAGTGGTTGTAGTATCTTATACTCAACCGTCCCATAAAAGTCTCTCTCTGGGAAATAGCCTTTGTGAGTGGATCCGCCGTGTTGTCCTTTGAGTCTACTCTCCTGACCTCGATCCCCTGGAGATCAACCATCTCCATGATCAAGTGACACTGCCTTAGAATATGTCTGGGCCACTGATGGGACCAGGGTTCCTTGGCCAAAGCCACACTTCCATTTTCACATAATGGTAGGAACCTAGTTCATCTCATGAACCATTATACACCCAAACTTCCTCTTTGGTAGTATCTTTAATAGCGATGTTACCAGCCTTTATCGTCTAGTTTGCCACGGTATCTAGCTTGGAACTCTTCCAACATACCGTCCCTTTACTGAGGGTAAAGACAATGCCTGCGACTGGCATTCAGTCGTCCTTATCACCCTGGAACTTTTCCAGTGATTCTCCCCAGGATTGATTGATACCATCTAACTAAACCTAGTGAGAACCCTAACATCCATTTAGATCTATCTCATAGATCCAAAACCCAGGAATTAGGAGGTATCATTTTGATCCTATATGGAGAATCCATGTGATAAGTGGAGATTGACCGAGCATAGCATAGGAAACTCCTTCCCTATCAAGAGTATGTCATCCACGTACTCTACGAGGATCATCACCATACTCTCTACTACCTTTTTGTATATACAAGGTTCATCTACCATTTTGATGAAGTCAAACTCTTTGACTACCACATCAAAACAGATGTTCCAACTCCGCGATGCCTGCTTTATCCTATAGAGCATCTTGCACACGTTTCCGCTGCTCCCACTATCTACGAAGCCCTCTGGCTGTGTACTTATAGACGCTCTCTTCTAAAACATCATTTAGAAAAGCAGTCATGACACCCAACCGCTAGATATCGTAGTCATGGTATGTTGCCGTGGCAAGTAGGATCTGGATGGACTTAAGCATAGATACTTAGAAAAGGTTTCATCATAATCCATACCTGGTTAATGATGCAAAGTTTTAACAAGTCTAGCTATGAAAGTCTCAACTTTTCCATATACACCAAGTAATCTTCTCAAGATATACTTGCTCCTGATGGGGATTTAACCCTTCAGATAAAGCAACCAAAGTCCATACATTGTTGGTGTATAAGGATTTCATCTCAGATCGCTAAGCATCCAGCCATTCTTACAGAGTCCCACTCCTGATGACCAGCTCGAAACTAGTTGGGTCATCATCTCATGATGCAATTCTCGCTCCCACTGTCATAGAGAAACCGAAGTATCTCTCAGGTGGGTGAGGAACCCTACTAGATCGGCGGAGAGGCTGAGCTTCGATGGAATCTACTGAATCCTTTGGTTATACTAAATCATCTGCTGTAGTTTGTATAGCTGGAACCTTTCCAGTTCTACATAACAGACTTTGCCTCGAGCTTGTCTGGATTTTGCTTTTAGACATAGGCCGGACAACCCAAAATCTTAACAAACTTAGGATATGGGCTCTTCCCTTTCCATATCACATATGAAGTGGTAGGCTACTGATTTGATTTAAACCCTATTCAATAGATATGCAGCTTCTCAAGTGCATAACTCCCAAAAGGAAAATAGGAAACTCAGTAGTACTCATCATAGAGCTAACCATATCACATAGGGTGCTATTGCTCCGCCCCGATATCCCATCATGCTATGGTGTATACGGAGGAGTAATGCTGAGAGAGAATCTCATTCTCCTTTAAAATAGTCCAGGAATTCCGTGCTCAAGTATTCTCCTCCTTGATCACATCAAAGGACATAATACTTATACCCGTTTTGGTTCTCTACTTCTAACTTATATTCTGTGAATATCTCAGAAGGTTCGGACTTGTGTTTCAACAGGAACATATGTCTGAATCTTGAGAGATTATCAGAGAATGTAATAAAGTAAAAAGAACCGGTCTTGGCATATGTAGACAGGGGACCTTCATACATCAGCATGTATCAATCCCAAGAGTTTACTAACTCTTTCTCTGTTTCCAATAAATAGAGCTATGGTCATCTTATCTTTGTGACATGACGGGCAAGTTTCACAAGATGTAAATTCAAACTGATTTAAATATGCATCTACAATATAACTTAAGCTAGTCGGGTCACATTGATATGACCTAGTCTACAATACCTCAAGAAGGAATCATTCATTTCTGAACTCTTTCTCTTGTGTGTGTTCTGTATACTAGCAACAGTAGTTTGATTTAGAACGTCAATGCTTTTAGATAACGTATCTGAACCGATCAACTTTTGAAATGTTCAATACAATATTCAACAATACAAAATTATATCCCTCTTTAATAAATAAAGAGATTGATATGATTTTGTATATCAGGTTCGGTATCTAATAGCATTTGTTCAGAATCAATGTATTAGTAATACAGGGTGACAGTGACCGACAGACTTGGGTGCAACGCTTGCACCATTTTCTGTCTCATGAAACTTATCACCCGTTCCCAGTTCTCTACCTTTCTGTAACCCAAGTAACAAATTACATATATGGGATCCTGATCAGGTACCAAATACCCCTGTCGCAGAGGATACTGAGAAACAGTTCTTTGTAATGAACACACCCGAAGAAGATGCATCATCATGCACTTTCTTCGTTTGGGCGGCATGGGAATCCTGGTATTCCCCTAATTCCTGCTCTGTCTTATAACAATTATAAGTTGGAGCGGGACCAACGTTCCCCAGCTCAGTATAACAAGCGGGTTCGGTCATTACATCCGCATTATTATCTTGATTAACGCGTGATATGGTCGCTACCTGGAGAGAGAGAGAAGAAAACACTCAGCGTATGCTCTTGCAAGATCGGATTGGTTATTATTTTATCTAATTAGGATGGCTCCCACTGTTTTTATCAAATCTTCCTTCAAACCCTAAAAGGAAAGACTAGCCGGGATTAATTACATGCTACAAGTTCGCTAATCTTTCAGCTAGGCCAGTGTCGGTAATTTGAGGGAGGTTCCCAGTGCTTTCGCACGGACCTAATTACAGTAAACCTCATATTCCCAGAGGCGTAACCCCGTTGACACCTATCTAGACACCTACTTGATCGGTTAATTGTAATGTGTAAAACTCTCCCAAGAGTAACTCTTACTCGCAGCGGGTATCGGAATCCAACTATCTCATAGAAGGTTTGCAACTCTTTGCAAATTTCAACACTTGAAATTCCCGATAATATTTTGCCCCTAGCGTCCTATGACCTTGACAAAGGCCAGCAAACCATAGGCTGCTAGTCAAGTTCAACCCGTCATTTCTTGATTGAATTAAATCCACCCGCACGGCCCTTGACAAAAGCCAACAAGGTCGCACGACTACCCTAATCCAATCTGCATCATACGCATAAGCAGATAAGTACTATTCAGCTACCGCACACTACGCCTTGACAAAGGCCAACAACGCAGCACGAATACTAAACAGTCCTTATCTGAAATGACGGAAGGCTACGACAGGTTTTTGTGAAAACCTATTGCGTAATGAACTTGATATCGTTGTAGAATCAAATGATTTTAAAATGGAGTGTTTTTAAGGCTTTTCTAGTTTTGCTAAAGGGGTCACTCCCGGTGAAGGGATCGTCGGCCATTTCCTCATCGAATAAGGTGCAGGATATATCACATATACCGCTGTGCAAAGCAAAAACTATAGAAGCAATAAAAAGATAAACCGAGGGGTGTAGCATCTGCCAGTTATTGCTAAAGGGGTCACTCCCGGTGAAGGGATCTAGGCCCTTTCCTTATCGAATAAGGTGCAGGATGTTCTACAGGGAACACCGCGATGCAAAGCAAGAACTGTAGCTACCTGTTTTTGAAAATTCGATTCCAAAACATTTTTAGGTTTCTTTTTCTTTCATTAATCATATTAATGAAGTCCCATCATTTAAGTTACCTAAACATCACAGATAAATACGACGTACACTTATGCTATCCGCATTCGCCTCGATGTCCCCTCGTGCACCGTTAGGTTAGGTAACTAACGGCAGAGTGGGGCAGGGCTAGCGCGGGTGTAAAACATAAGTAACGTCTATATAATATATCATATATATACAATATGCAGTATCTATCACAACATATCAAATTATCACATCACAGATATCGCAGCAGAAAATATCATATGAAATATTGGATATACTAGGACGTCCGTGTTTTATTTTGAGTCTGTATAAAACACGGATTCCACGATCGCGATGAATAGCCAAACCCACACCCCTAGACCTCTATGAGAGCGGCAAGAAACCCTACCAATTCTAGAGTTAGGAGACCCGGACTCGACTCCTCGAGTTGGTCTCCCACTGGACCCTAGAACCCGGTTACTTGTGCTCCCCTCTTTGGGTCTATCATAGTGCAGAAAAGTAAATAATATACATCAACGGTGACATCTTCTGCAACCTGTAAGTTCCCCAATAAAAGAATATTACATACAAGTTTTTACATGGATGAAAATGAAAAACACTCATCTCACGTAAAAACCCCCGGCTATTCAAACACGACGATCCAATATAACATATCCAGCAACACATAACATCGCATGTCATCAACGTAAGTAAATATGCCCATCCCAATTGTCGTTGACATATAGCAACGAAACCGGCGATATCACATATTACACTTACGGTCACAGAAAAGAATGTGTAAAACTACAACAGTTGGAATCCGCAACCTTCTTAGACATCGCATGCCTAACCAAATGAATTCCTTAGACATCACATGCCTAACAATTATAAACCCCACATTTTAGTCTCTTTATCAAAAGTACTTTTCAATATCAAGTCGGGCAATTCAACAAGATTCCCGGCATTTTGATAGAATGCTCGTCGCAAACTTTAGTAGGCGGCCGCACCCCCGATGCCATCGACGAAGTGCACCAAGGAGGAACACCGCTGCTGCGAGCACCCGAACGGATGCTTTCGGCGACGGGGTTCTCCTACAGTCACTTGGTCGGGGCTATGGGGTGTGGCTATCTATTAAGTTTACCGGCGAGTATCCGCGTACGCTACGTGATTGTGACGGACTTTTGATCGCATCAAAATTCCATGGCAACCGATCAAGTGAGACTAAACTGCTATGTTTATAATATCCATTCAGTTATCTCATAACTACATGTGGATTCCAAATATTGTATCACATTCCGGATAAATAGAAAATGTTAAACTTTCCGATCGAACAATCAAACACCCTAGTTTTCCCGAAACAGCTCAACACTTGAAATAAGTTCAAAAACATCCATTTCATGCCACAGTACCAACGGTCCAGCCATAGAAGGGTCAAGCCAACGCCTCACATGTGGCATGCCGTATTGCCCCAAACCCTAAGGTTTAAAGGGAAGTTCAAGACGGTCACATAATCGAGTTAAGGTTTGTTGTCTTCAAGAGGGTCCATCGCGTTACTTGCACTACTTCGAACGTTCTTAAACTACGGAAAATCCAACACTTGGAAATTTCCCGACAGGGGAAAAAGTGGGTATTCATATCCGGTCGAACTTTTCAACATGTTCTAAAATTACCCGGAAAAACACATAGACGAAATTAGACTTCCCGATTGAAACACCGAGTCCCCAATACAACCCAGAAAACTCAACTCTTGAGTAAGATTTAAAAATTCCCAGAAAACAGAGCAATTCCAGAAATAAATTACTGTGCAAACCACGTGGCCTAACTCACCAATATGGACGTGGAACCGCCGCACAAGCCAGGGTGGAGCCGCGGTTCCGCGGTGCATTGATCGAGTTGAGGTCACGTGCTGCAGAGTAACTCCTACAATTCCCTGCTGAATTTTTTGGATATTTTTAATTCACAAAATTCCACAGTTCCAGAAAAAGTACAGAGAAGGGTTTTGGATTAGGGTTTCGGGTTCGATCGGACTTCTAACTTCGTCAACACTTCGCCTAAAACTCTAGCTAGGCTCTGATACCACTGTAGGGTTCCTAGGCACACTCAAGAGGTTCCACAAGGCATCGACCATGCCAAAATCAAATTTTTCATGTGCCTAATAACTCTATGCAAGATCGTTAACTAGAGATTAGGCGAAACTATAAGCTAGTAAACTGCTTTACTATTTATGAAAGGGATTACAACCTTAGCTCGATAAGTCCTGTCGATATGAGGTCTATAACAGTTCGAGATACTACTGATAACACTTACCAGTAAATCTCAGCAACCCTGGCCAGGGATTTCCGGTTATAGCCAATCGAACACAGCACAACATCAACTCCCTATACCGGGAGAGACGAATCCCCTCCTATCGCTCATTTCCTCCATGTGATTCGGGACTGTACCCAAAAGCCACCGTTTTGCACGCCCTCTTGGACGTGGTAAGATGGAAATCAAAGCACGGTGTGAATCACACAAGACTCTATGACGATCTCGGGTCTACAGACTAACCTGTACCAGTGTCACCAGAGAACTGCCATCTGACGTAAGGTATAATACCATCTGGGAGTTCTCGGCGAGTCCGTCCAGTGTACCCAGTCTCCACTGAGCACCCGTATATCATCTCTGATGTCAAACACCAATGGATATGGGATCATCCATCGCCCATCTGTATGGGTCGAGAAGGTATACGCTAGTCTACTATGGTATATCGATGCCCCGTCTCGATACACCTACGACTAGGGACCTTGAAGGATGTACTTATGGACTACCATGTCCCCACTAGTATGATCCGCATCATAGTCCAGGTAGTCAAGTACACATCCTTAGGGCTTTACCAACATGTAACAGAGAGACAATCAGTGCATACGTTAAGATAAAGAGTAACCAGATAGCATACTATCATGTCGAGCAAGAAAGTCCTCCCTATATATGTCCAAGCATCCACTACAATATACATCTTATGTATAGTAATAGCCTCTAGGGCATACATATAACTAACACCATCCGCATTCGCCACTGGGTCCCGTCATCACCCGTTAGGTTACTTAACTAACGACAGAGCGGGGACTGGACTAGCGCGGGTGTAAAACATATACAACATCTACTAGTATATATATCAATATATAATATTCGCTTATGGCGTGATAAAATGCAACATCACAGAAATGTAATAAGCATCACAGAACAATACAGATAATCTGGGATCCTCGGGTTTCATAGAGCCGCTACTGAAACCCGATATTCCCCTGGTCGTGTGGATAGCCTGTGCAATGAAATCCTAGACCCTTACGGGTGCGGCAAGTTACCCGCTAAAACCAGAAGCGAGGCAGCCCCCTTCAACAAAGTGAATGGACCACCCAGCACTTCAGGGAATCCGGTAACTTGAGCACCCCTCCTTGGGTCAACTTATACCCCCTACGAGTGCGGCGAATAGCCCACCAATTCTAGAGTGAAGCCCCCTCCGTCTCAAAGCCATGAGATGCGGGATCGTTGCCCTCTAGAACCCGGCTATCCTGCACTCCACCGCGGGGTAATCCTAGTACAGAAAGTTGTTAGTTATATATATGTTAGTTGTATATATGCCCTAGAGGCCAGTATTGTACAGATGATGTATATTATATTGGATGCTTGGACATATATAGAGATGACTTTCTTGCTCGATATGATAGTATGCTATCTGGTTGCTCTTTATCTTAACATGTACACTTGTCTCTTTAAACTGTCTTATAGTTACATGTTGATAAAGCCCTTAGGATGTGTACTTGACTACCTGGACTATGATGCAGATCATACTAGTGGGGACGTGGTAGTCCATAAGTACATCCTTCAAGGTCCCTAGTCGAGAGTGTATCGAGACAGGGCATCGATATACCAGTGTAGACTAGCGTATACGCTTCTCGAACCATGAGAGGGGCGATGGATGATCCCATATCCATTGGTGTTTGACATCAGAGATGGTATACGGGTGCTCAGTGGAGACTGGGTACACTGGACGGACTCGCCGAGAACTCCCAGATGGTATTATACCTCACGTCAGATGGCAGTTCTCAGGTGACACTTGTGCAGGTTAGTCTGTAGACCCGAGATCGTCATAGAGTCTTGTGTGATTCCCACTGTGCTTTGATCTCCACCTTACCACGTCCATGAGGGCGTGCAAAACGGTGGTCTTTGGGTACAGTCCCGAGTCACATGGAGGCAATGAGCGATAGGAGGGGTTTCGTCTCTCCCGGTATTGGGGGTTGATGTTGCGCTGTGCTCGATTGGCCGTAACAGGGAAGTCCCTGGCCAGGGCTGATCAGAGATTTGCTGGTAAGTGTTACCAGTAGTTTCTCGACCCGTTATGAGCCTCATATCGGCACGACTTATCGGTTATTGGGGTCTGACGTTTACCACCCCTAGACTTGATATGCGACATATCAGACGAACAGACCGGACTGTGCGGTAAGTGTTACTGGTTGGATTCACAGGAGTGTGAGCGGGCTAGCTCGTCGATCTTCTGATCGCTCAATACCCGTATGGCCGTTACGTTTAGCAGACCGCTTGCGGCTTGTGGGTGCTTGATATGATCATCATCTGCTACCGGCGTATTGACGAGTCTTTAGAGTCCTACACAGAGGTTTCCTGGCTCAAGCGAAACGAAATAGGAGTGCATATGAGATATGTGCAGGACCGAGAATGATGCGTGTATGTGATACCGTATTCCATTCTCGCGTTGGTTGTATCGATTGGTTATATTCGATATAACCTAGATATCGAATCAAGGATTGATTCGATAAGCCGATACATAGGATACTAGTCGGTTATATGCGATATGACCGGATCGTTAAATCAAGTGTTGATTTAATGATTTAATGTATAATTATATATTTGATATATTACTTTGCATTAACTAGTATTGGTTCACTTTAAATGGATATTCTCACTTGATGTGCAAGAAGTATATGCGATATACTTTTGTGCACATATTTGTATCATGTTTGATGATACTTGATCATGTGCTTAAGTGTAAAGGATTAAACCATGGTTAATAGATAATTAGGGTTTTTCTTTTTCATTTATTTATTTGTTTATTTATTTGGAAAAGATTTAGATAAGAATGGTGGCTATGTTTGTTTCTAGTTGAAGCTTCATGAAGCTTTGACTTCTTAACCATTCTTGTCTTCATGCTTAACCCTAACCAATCCAAGTAACCATGGTCTATTCTCTACACTCTACCATGGTTAGCAAATGATAAGTATTGAAATATATTTCATTTTAATTCAACACTTATCATATTCTTTTTCCTTCTTCATCATCTTCTTCTTCAAGAAAGCTTGATGCCATCAATGGCAACTTGTGTTCTAAAGTGAGAAATCCAATTCTAAAGTGAACCCACCTCCTATTTCTTCACCCTCTACCTCTTGCCAAGTTGTTTTGGGTGTTTTCTTCACAAGTTTCACAAATTTGTGAAGTCGGAGCTTGAACTTGTGATGCCTCGACGTAGATCATCTTCGGCACGAAGCCGACGACCTTGCCCGCTCGTTTTTCCGATGAAGCCGACGATCGAGTCTAGGATTCGAGATGGACAGCGAGAGGACGCCTACGTGGAGCTAAGGAAGTGGAGAACCGGATCTACAAAGGTTGTAGCCTCTCTCCTTTAGTTAAGTTGTTAACTAGTTTTGTTTATCGCCTAAATTTCTAGTCAACGATCTAGTCTAGGGTTTCTCGGCACCGTAAAATTTAATATTGGCATGGTTGATGCCTTGTGAGACTTCATTAGAGTGCCTAGGAACCCTACAGTGGTATCAGAGCCTAGCTAGAGCCTTAGGCGATGTGTAGACCAAGTTTGAAACCCGATCGACCTGAAACCCTAACCCGTATTTGCTCTCTGGACTTTTTTGAAAAAATAGGATTTTTCCAGATTAAAAATTGCTAAAAAATTCAGCAGGGAAATATAAGAATTACGGTGCAAAAATTATCCATTGAGTCATCAATAGTGCGGCGGAACCGCGGCACAAGCATGGCTTGTGCGGCGGTTCCGCGGCAACTTTATCACATTATTTTATTATTTTTGCACAGTAATTTATATGTTTAGATTCTGGATTTTCTGGGAATTTTTAAAATTTATTCATGAGTTGAATTTTCTGGGGTGTATTGGGACTCGATGAATCGATCGGATTATTTAACTTTGTCTATGTGGCTTTCCGGATAAATTTTTGAATATGTTAAAAAGTTCGACCGGATATAAATACCCAATTTTTCCCCTGTCGGGAAATTTCCAAGTGTTGGATTTTTCCATGGTTTAACGACGTTCTAAGTAGTGCAAGTAACTCGATGGACCCTCTAGAAGACAACAAACCTTAACTCGATTATGTGACCGTCTTGAACTGCCCTTTGAACCTTCGGGTTTGGGGCAGTACGGCGTGCCACATGTGAGGCGTTGGCTTGACCCTTCTACGGCTGGACCGTTGGTACTGAGTCATGAAGTGAATGTCGTTGAACCTATTTCATGTGTTGGACGGTTTCGGGAAAACTTGGGTGTTCGAATGTTCGATCGGAAAGTTTAATAGTTTCTATTTATCTGGAATGGGATACAATAATTGGAATTCACAAACAGTTATGAGATAACTGAATGAATGATATAAATCTAGCGGTTTAGTTTCATTTGATATTGAAAAGAGTTTTCGATAATGAGACTAAAATGCGGGGTGTATAACTGTTAGGCATGTGATGTCTAAGTACTTTCATTTTGATCAGGCATGCGATGTCTAAAGAGGTTGCGGATTCCAATTGTTGTAGTTTTACACTTTCTTTTCTGTGACCGTAAGTGTAAAATGTGATATCGCCGGTTTCGTTGCTATATGTCAACGACAATTGGGATGCGCATATTTACTTACGTTGATGACATGTGATGTTATGTGTTGCTGGATATGTTATATTGGATTGTCGTGTTTGAATAGCCGGGGTTTTTTTTTTATGTGAAATGAGTGTTTTTCATTTTCATTCATGTAAAAACTTGTATGTAATATTCTTTTATTGGGGCACTTCCAGGTTGCGGAAGTTGTCACCCTTTGTATATTATTTACTTTTCCGCATTAGGATAGACCCAAGGAGGGGAGCACAAGTAACCGGGTTCTGGGGTCCAGTGGGAGACCAACTCGAGGAATCGAGTCCGGGTCTCCTAACCTTAGAATTGGCAGGGTTGCTTGCCGCTCTCATAGGGGTCTAGGGGTATGGGATTGGCTATTCATCACGACCGTGGAATCCGTGTTTTATACTGGCTCGTATTGAAAACACGGACGTCCTAGCATATCCAATGTTTCATATGTTTCTTCTGCTGCGATATCTGTGATGTGATCATGTGATGTTCTGTGATAGATACAGTATATAGTATATATGATATATTATATAGACGTTACTTATGTTTTGCACCCGCACTAGCCCTGCCCTGCTCTGTCGTTAGTTACCTAACCTAACGGTGCACGAGGGGACATCGAGGCGAATGCGGATGGCATAAGTGTACGTCGTATTTATCTGTGATGTTTAGGTACTTAAATGATGGGACTTCATTAATGTGATTAATGAAAGCAAAAGAAACCTAAGATGTTGTAGAATCAAATTTTAAACAAAACAGGTAGCTACAGTTCTTGCTTTGCATAGCGGTATATATGATATACCCTGCACCTTATTCGATGAGGAAAGGACCGAGATCCCTTCACCGGGAGTGACTCCTTTAGCAATAACTGGCAGATGCTACACACTCGGTTTGACTTTTGATTGCTTCTATAGTTTCTGCTTTGCACAGCGATATATATGATATATCCCGCACCTCATTCGACGAGGAAAGGGCCGACGATCCCTTCGCCAGGAGTGACCCCTTTAGCAAAACTGGAAGAGCCTCAAAATCACTCCATTTCAAAACTTCATTTGATTCTACAACGATATCAAGTTCATTACGCAATAGGTTTTCAGAAAAACCTGACGTAGCCCTCCGTCATTTCAGATAAATCCTACTTAGTATTCGTGCTACGTTTGTTGACCTCCGTCAAGGCGTAGTGTGCGGTAGCTGAATAGTGATTATCTGCTTATGCATATGATGCAGATTGTTTCAGGGTAGTCGTACGACCTTGTTGGCCTTTGTCAAGGGCCGTGCGGGTGGGTTTGATTCAATCAAGAAATGACGGGTTGAACTTGACTAGCATGCTATGATTTGTTGGCCTTTGTCAAGGTCATAGGACGCTAGGGGAAAAATATTATCGGGAATTTCAAGTGTTGAAATTTGTAATGAGATTGCATACCTTCTATGAGATAGTTGGATCCCGATACCCACTGCGAGTAAGAGTTACTCCTGGGAGAGTTTTACACATTGCAATTAGCTGATCAAGTAGGTGTCTAGAAAGGTGTCAACGGGGTTACGCCTCTGGCAAAACGAGGTTTACTTTAATTAGGTTCGTGCGAAAGCACGGGGGACCTCCTTCAAATTACCGACACTGGCCTGGCTGAAAGATTGGCGAACTTGTAGTGTGTAATTAATCCCGGCTAGTCTTTCCTTTTAGGGTTTGAAGGAAGATTTGATAAAAACCAGTGGGAGCCATCCTGATTAGATAAGATAATAACCAATCTGATCTTGCACGAGCTTACGCTAAAGTGTTTTCTTCTCTCTCTCTCCAGGTAGCGACCATTTTATGCCCTAATAAAGATAATAATATAGATGTATTGACCGAACCCGCTTGTTATACTGTGCTGGGGAACGTTGGTTCCGTTCTTTCCTATGAGAGTTATAGGACTGAACAGGATATAGGGGAATAGCAGGATTCCCATGCCACCCGAATGAAGAAAGTACATGTTGATGCAATTTCTTCGGGTGTGTTCGTTACAGAGAATTGTTTCTCCATTTGCCCTACGTCCTGGGTATTAGATACCGGATCAGGATCCCATATATGTAATCAGTTACATGGGCTTAGGAAAGCTAGAGAACTTGGAGAAGGTGATAAAGACATTAGAGTTGGAAATGGTGCAATTGTTGCAGCTAAGACTGTCGGGGAATATCACCTTGAATTACCAACTGGTAATACATTGGTTCTGAACGAATGCTATTACATGCCGAACCTGATATGCAACATTATATCGGTTTCTTTATTAAGTAAAGAGGGATATAATTTTGTATTACAGGATAATGTTATGAACATTTTCCGTAACCAAAAGTTGGTTGGATCAGGCACGTTGTGCAATGGCATTTATGTTCTAAACCAATCAACAGTTCTGAGCATAACAAACACACACAAGAGGAAGAGTTCAGAACTGAACGAATCCTTCTTGTGGCATTGTAGACTGGGTCACATCAATGCGACACGACTGGCTAAGTTGCATAAGGATGGATATTTAAATCCGTTTGAATTTTCATCTTATGACACTTGCCAATCATGTCTCAAAGGCAAGATGACCAAAACTCCGTTTACGGGACACGGAGAAAGAGTTACCGAACTCTTGGGACTTATACATAGTGATGTATGCGGTCCCATGTCTACACATGCCAGGGATGGTTCTTCATACTTCATTACATTCACTGACGATCTCTCTAGGTTCGGGTATGTGTTCCTGATGAAACACAAATCAGAAGCTTTTGAGAAATTTAGAGAATATAAACAAGAAGTTGAGAACCAAACCGGAAAAAGTATTAAAATCCTACGATCTGATCGAGGACGAGAATACTTGAGCATTGAATTCCTGGACTTCCTAAAAGAGAATGGGATTCTCTCTCAGCTAACTCCTCCATATACACCACAGCACAACGGTGTATCGGAGCGGAGGAACCGCACCCTATTAGATATGGTGCGCTCTATGATGAGTGTAGCTGAGTTACCTGTTTCCTTCTGGGGATATGCGCTGGAAACAACAGCATACCTATTGAATCAAGTTCCAACTAAATCTGTACCTACCACACCATATGAGATATGGAGTGGGAAGAGACCATGTCTTAAACGAGTTAAGATATGGGTTTGCCCGGCCTAAGTCAAAAGGCAAAATCCGGACAAACTCGAGGCATAGTCAGTTCTATGCAAGTTTGTGGGATATCCCAAACATTCACATGGATATCTTTTCTACCATGCAGAGGAACAAAAAGTGTTTGTTTCTCGACATGCCACCTTTTTAGAAAAGGAATTCCTTGAAAAAGAAATTAGTGGCAAAGTGGTAGAGCTGGAAGAGGTTCCAGATACATAAACCGTAACTGAAGATTTAGTGGAACCAGAAGATTCAGTAGCTCCCAATGAACCCCAGCCTCTCCGCCGATCTAGTAGGGTTCCTCGCCAACCTGAGAGATACTACGGTTTTCTCATGGATGGTAGGAGCGAGGATTGCATCATGGAGGATGATGACCCAACTAGCTTCGAGAAGGCCATCACGAGTAGGGACTCAGTGAGATAGCTGGATGCTATGCGGTCCGAGATGGAATCCATGTACACCAACAAAGTATGGACTTTGGATGTTGCTCCTGAAGGGGTAAAACCCATCGGGAGCAAGTGGATCTTCAAGAAGAAACTTGGTGTAGATGGGAAAGTGGAGACTTTCAAAGCTAGACTTGTTGCAAAGGGTTTTCGTCAAAGACCAGGTGTGGACTATGAAGAAACCTTTTCTCCAGTGGCTATGCTTAAATCCATCCGGATCATGCTTGCCATCGCTGCATATCATGATTACGAAATCTGGCAAATGGATGTTAAGACCGCCTTTCTAAATGGTGATTTAGAAGAGTGCGTGTACATGACTCAGCCAGAGGGCTTCGTAGACAGTGGGAGCAGCGGGAAGGTGTGCAAGCTGCTTAAATCCATTTATGGATTAAAGCAAGCATCGCGGAGTTAGAACATCTGCTTTGACGTCGTTATCAAAGAGTTTGATTTCGTCAAAAACCCAGATGAACCTTGTATTTACAAGAAGGTGGCATAGAGTAAGGTTGTCTTCCTCGTATTGTATATGGACGACATACTCTTGATAGGAAATGATATTCCTATGCTGCAATCGGTCAAGCTCTTCTTATCACAAAGATTCTCAATGAAAGATCTTGGTGATGCCTCCTGCATATTGGGAATTAGGATCTATAGAGATAGATCCAAACGGATTTTGGGATTGTCCCAATTCAGGTACAATGACACCATACTAAAGAGGTTTAGTATGGAAGATTCCAAGCGTGGGAACTTGCCCACGATCTCTGGAGTCACTCTCTCCAAAGAGATGTCTCCCAAGACTGATTTGGAGAGAGCTCGCATGCAAGGGATACCCTATGCTTCGGCTGTAGGCTCTATCATGTATGCGATGCTATGTACCAGACCCGATGTAGCATACTCACTAAGTGTAGTGAGCAGGTATCAAGCTGATCCTGGAGAGAGTCACTGGACAGCTGTGAAGAGCATTCTCAAGTACTTACGAAGGACTAAAGAGATGCTCTTGGTGTATGGTAACGGAGAACTCCAAGTGGAGTCCTTTACCGATTCGAGCTTCCAGAGCGATAAGGACGACTCTAAGTCGCAGTCGGGATTTGTCTTTACCCTTTACGGAGGGGCGGTTAGCTGGAAGAGTTCCAAGCAGGAAACCGTGGCAGACTCGACGATGGAGGCTGAATACATCGCTGCTAACGATGCTGCTAAAGAAGCTGTCTGGATCAAGAAGTTCATTACTGAACTTGGAGTGGTTCCATCCATTGAGCATCCAATACCTTTGTATTGCGATAACAATGGAGCGGTGGCTTTGGCCAAGGAATCCAGGTCCCATCAGCGATCCAGGCATATTTTGAGGCGGTATCACCTGATCCGGGAGATAGTTGATCGCCGGGAGATCGAGGTCAGGAGGGTTGACACGAAGAACAACACGGCGGATCCACTCACGAAGGCCATTCCCCATATACAGTTTGAGAGACTCTTCGGGATGCTCGGTATGCGATACTACAGCAGCTGACCCTAGTGCAAGTGGGAGATTGTTAGTTGTATGTATGCCCTAGAGGCCAGTATTGTACAGATGATGTATATTATATTGGATGCTTGGACATATATAGATATGACTTTCTTGCTCGATATGATAGTATGCTATCTGGTTGCTCTTTATCTTAACATGTACACTTGTCTCTTTAAACTGTCTTATAGTTACATGTTGATAAAGCCCTTAGGATGTGTACTTGACTACCTGGACTATGATGCAGATCATACTAGTGGGGACGTGGTAGTCCATAAGTACATCCTTCAAGGTCTCTAGTCGAGGGTGTATCGAGACAGGGCATCGATATACCAGTGTAGACTAGCGTATACGCTTCTCGACCCATGAGATGGGCGATAGATGATCCCATATCCATTGGTGTTTGACATCAGAGATGGTATACGGGTGCTCAGTGGAGACTGGGTACACTGGACGGACTCGCCGAGAACTACCAGATGGTATTATACCTCACGTCAGATGGCAGTTCTCAGGTGACACTTGTGCAGGTTAGTCTGTAGACCCGAGATCGTCATAGAGTCTTGTGTGATTCCCACTGTGCTTTGATCTCCACGTTACCACGTCCATGAGGGCGTGCAAAACGGTGGTCTTTGGGTACAGTCCCGAGTCACATGGAGGCAATGAGCGATAGGAGGGGTTTCGTCTCTCCCGGTATTGGGGGTTGATGTTGCGCTGTGCTCGATTGGCCGTAACAGGGAAGTCCCTGGCCAGGGCTGATCAGAGATTTGCTGGTAAGTGTTACCAGTAGTTTCTCGACCCGTTATGAGCCTCATATCGGCACGACTTATCGGTTATTGGGGTCTGACGTTTACCACCCCTAGACTTGATATGCGACATATCAGACGAACAGACCGGACTGTGCGGTAAGTGTTACTGGTTGGATTCACAGGAGTGTGAGCGGGCTAGCTCGTCGATCTTCTGATCGCTCAATACCCGGATGGCCGTTACGTTTAGCAGACCGCTTGCGGCTTGTGGGTGCTTGATATGATCATCATCTGCTACCGGCGTATTGACGAGTCTTTAGAGTCCTACGCAGAGGTTTCCTGGCTCAAGCGAAACGAAATAGGAGTGCATATGAGATATGTACAGGACCGAGAATGATGCGTGTATGTGATACCGTATTCCATTCTCGCGTTGGTTATATCGATTGGTTATATTCGATATAACCTAGATATCGAATCAAGGATTGATTTGATAAGTCGATACATTGGATACTAGTCGGTTATGTGCGACATGACCGGATCATTGAATCAAGTGTTGATTTAATGATTTAATGTATAATTATATATTTGATATATTACTTTGCATTAACTAGTATTGGTTCACTTTAAATGGATATTCTCACTTGATGTGCAAGAAGTATATGTGATATACTTTTATGCACAAATTTGTATCATGTTTGATGATACTTGATCATGTGGTTAAGTGTAAAGGATTAAACCATGGTTAAGAGATAATTAAGGTTTTGCTTTTTCATTTATTTATTTGTTTATTTATTTGGAAAAGATTTAGATAAGAATGGTGGCTATGTTTGTTTCTAGTTGAAGCTTCATGAAGCTTTGACTTCTTAACCATTCTTGTCTTCATGCTTAACCCTAACCCATCCAAGTAACCATGGTCTATTCTCTACACTCTACTATGGTTAGCAAATGATAAGTATTGAAATTTATTTCATTTTAATTCAACACTTATCATATTCTTTTTCCTTCTTCATCATCTTCTTCTTCAAGAAACCTTGATGCCATCAATGGCAACTTGTGTTCTAAAGTGAGAAATCCAATTCTAAAGTGAACCCACCTTCTATTTCTTCACCCTCTACCTCTTGCCAAGTTGTTTTGGGTGTTTTCTTCATAAGTTTCACAAATTTGTGAAGTCGGAGCTTGAACTTATGATGCCTCGACGTAGATCATCTTCGGCACGAAGCCGACGACCTTGCCCGCTCGTTTTTCCGATGAAGCCGACGATCGAGTCTAGGATTCGAGATGGACAGTGAGAGGACGCCTACGTGGAGCTAAGGAAGTGGAGAACCGGATCTACAAAGGTTGTAGCCTCTCTCCTTTAGTTAAGTTGTTAACTAGTTTAGTTTATCGCCTAAATTTCTAGTCAACGATCTAGTCTAGGGTTTCTCGGCACCGTAAAATTTAATATTGGCATGGTTGATGCCTTGTGATATTCATTAGCGTGCCTAGGAACCCTGCAATATATGCCCTAGAGGCCATTGTTGTAAATATGATGTATATTATAATGGATTCTTGGATATATATAGAGAGGACTTTCTTCCTCGTCATGATAGTATACTGTTTGGTTTCACTTTGTCATAACATGATGGCTTATATTAGTTTACTGTCTTGCTCTAATATGTTGATAAAACCCTTAGGATATGTACTCGACTACTGGGACTGTGATGAGATCACACTAGTGGGGCCTAGGTAGTCAAAGAGTACATCCTAAAACTGTTCCTAGTCGAGGGTGTGTCGAGACAGGGTATCGATACACCAGAGTAGACTAGCGTTTATGCATCTTGACCCATATGATGGGCGATGGATGATCCCATATCCATTGGTGTTTGACATCAAAGATGGTGTACGAGTGCTCAGTGGAGACTGGGTACACTGAACGGACTCGTCGAGAACTCCTAGATGGTATTATACCTATCGTCAGATAGCAGTTCTCCGGTGACACTGGTACATGTTAGTCTGTAGACCCGAGATCGTCACAGATTCTTGTGTGATTCCCACTGTGCTTCGATTTCCACCTTACCACGTCCAAGAGGGCGTGCAAAACGGTGGCTTTTGGGTGCAGTTACAAATGACATGGAGGCAATGAGCGATAGGAGGGGTTTCGTCTCTCCCGGTATAGGGAGTTGATGTTGTGCTGTGTTCAATTGGCTATAACTGGGAGTCCCTGGCCAGGGCTGATATGGAGTGCAACTGGTAAGAGTTATCAGTAGTTTCTCGACCCGTTATGAGCCTTATATCAACATGACTTATCAGTTACTGGGGTCTGTCGTATACCACCCCTAGACTAGATATGCAACATATCAGACGAAGAGACCGGATTGTACGGGAGTGTTACTGTTTGGATTGGAGAATGTACAGGTTTGCTTGTTGATCTTCTGATCGCTCAATTCCTGGGTGGCTGTTACGTTTAGCTGACCGCTTGCAGCTTGTGGGTGTTTGATTTGATCATCACCTACTGCCGGCGTATTGACGATTCTTTAGAGTCCTACACAGAGGTTTCCTGACTCAGGTAAAACGGAGTAGGAGCACATATATGATATGTGCGGGACCGAGAATAATACGATATGAGATACCATATTCTATTCTCGCGATATCAGATATCGACCTGGTATATGTGATATAACCGGTTCATCGGATCAAGTGTTGATTCGACGAATTGGTACATGTTATATTAGTAAGTTATATGTAATATAGCCGGATTATCGGATCAAGTGTTGATTCGATAATTTAATGTATAATTATATATGTGATATATTACATTACGTTGACTAATATAAGCTCGCTTTAATGATTCATTTTCTCACGAGATAATACATTGATATATATGCGATATATGTTAATTGTATTATTTTCTTTTGTCACAAAATTTATTGTATATGTGATATATAATATTGTAACATGTTAGGGTTACAAATTTAATAATGGTTTAGGGTTTAAACTTGGTTAGGGTTTTGATTAGGGTTAGCTTTTGCATGAAGCTTCCATGAAGCTTCATGAAGCTTTGACTTTATCCTTAAGCATGATATTTTATGAAGATATTATTTAACCCAATCCAAACCTCAACCTCTAGTTAATTTTCAACATGAGTTAACTCTATCATGCTTAACTCATGGTTAGATTTGTAACCACTACAATAATTCATTGTTCATCACAAAAGGAATTATCCATTCATTCTTCTTCTTCCTCTCCCTTTGAGCTTTGAGAAAGCTTGCTAGTTTTTCATTTTGTGGTGAATAAAAGTGAGAATTTGAAAACAAAAGAAAGCAATATTCCTACTCCATCATCCTCATCTAATCTAGCCAATTACATTAGGGTGTTCACCTCATTAGAGAGCGAGCTTGAGTTATAGAAACTTCGAGGTAGATCATCGGAGAAAAAGAAGACTACAAGCTAGCATGGATCGTTCGAGTTGTGGAGCCTCTCTTGAGTCCGGGAGATCATGGATCGCGGCGAAGGGACTTCTACTCAGAGCTTATGAAGTGAAGGAGCAGACTACAAAGGTTTTAATCCTTCACTTTTAGCAGTAAAGATGTTTACTTGCATGTGAAACTCTAATTATCTAGCAAAGATCCCGGCTTTGGGTTGTTCGGCACGTCTAAATTTTTATTTGGGCATGTTTGATGCCTTCTTGAACCTTGTATGAGTGCCTAGGATCCCTACAGTGGTATCAGAGCCTAGCTAGAGCATTTGGCGACGTGTTTACGAAGTTAAAACTCCGATCGAACCCCGATACATCAAACTAGACCCCCTCTCTGGAAATTTTGTAAAAATGTGATTTTTTCTGCATTAAAAATACTCAAAAAAATCAGCAGGGAATTCTAAGGGTTACCATGAAAAACGAGCCCCCAAGGGTTTCATATAGCCGCGGAACCGCGGCAAGAAGCTACTTTTAGCGGCGGTTCCGCGGCGGAAACAGTGAATTGGGGACGGGTTTTTATGCAGTAATATCCGTAGGTACTTGTATATTCTTCTGGGTATTTTTAATCTGACTCAAGTGTTGAGTGTTCTGGGGATTATTTTGAATTCGTTGATTCGATCGGAAAATTTAATTTCATTCCGTTTTCCGGATAATTTAGAAACTGTTAAAATGTTCGAACGGATATCGTTAACTCATTTTTTCCCGGCACGAAAAACTTTCAAGTGTTGACTTTTTTCTTGAGTTTAAATCTTTCGGAAAAATGTGCAAGTAATGCGGTGGACCCTCTAGAAGAACACAAACCTTAACTCGATTATGTGACCGTCTGAACTGCCTCTAAACCTTAGGGTTTGGGGCAGTACGGCGTACCACATGTGAGGCGTTGCCTTGACCTTTCTACGGCTGGACCATTGCTACTGTGACATATTCTGGGATTATTTGAACTCCGCTCAAGTGTTGAGCTATTTAGGAAATCTTGGGTAATTGATTATTCGATCGGAAAGTTTAATATTTTCTATTTATCTGGAATGTGATACAATATGTGGAATTCATATAGTTAGGCATGAAATGCGAAGTATGTGATATTTCGGATTTACGATGTCTAAAATGATTATGGATTCCAAATGTTGTGGTTTTTACACTTTCTTTTCTGTGACCGTAAACGTAGTATGTGGGGTATCGCCGGCTTTGTTGCTATACATCAACGACAATCGGGATACGCATACTTGCTTACGTTGATGATATGAGATATTATGTGTTGCTGTGATATGTTATATTGGATCGTCGTGTTCTAAATAGCCGGGGGTTTTATGTGAGATGAGAATTTTTTATTTTCATTCATGTAAAATTCATTTGTATGTAATATTCTTTTATTGGGGCACTTCCGGGATGAGGTTGATGTCACCATTCTATATTATTTACTTTTCCGCATTAGGTAGACCCAAGGAGGGGAGCACAAGTAACCAGGTTATGGGGTCTAGTGGGAGGCCATCTCGGGGAGTTGAGACCGGGTCTCCTAACCCTAGAATTGGCAGTGTTACTTGCCGCTCTCGTAGGGGTCTAAGGATGTGGGTTTGGCTATTCATCGCGATCGTGGAATCCGCGTTTTATACCAGCTCGTATTAAAAACACGGACGTCCTAGTATATCCAATATTTCATATATGTTCTTCTGCTGCAATGTTCTGTGATGAGATCATATTACTGCCTGAGACGAATGCTTATACTATATATATGCTGATATATAAATATTACTGCTTTCGTTTCTTCTGTGATGCTTAGGAAGCATAAGCTGATGGGATTTTATTAATGAGATTAATAAAAGAAAAGAAACCTAAAAGATGTTGTAGAATTAAAACTTTATAAAAAGGGTAGCTACAGTTTTTCTTTGCACCGTGGTATATGCGATATACCCTGCACCTTATTCGATGAGGAAAGAGCCGAGATCCCTTCACCGGGAGTGACCTCTTTAGCAAAACTGGCAGATGCTACAAACTCACGATTTAGTTTTTGACAGCTTATATAGTTATTGCTTTGCACCGTGGTATATGCGATATACCCTGCACCTTATTCGATGAGGAAAGAGCCGAGATCCTTTCACCCGGAGTGGCCTCTTTAGGAAAACTAGAAAAGCCTAAAAAACACTCCTTTTCAAAATCACTTGTTTCTGCAACGATATCAAGTTCATTACGCTCATGGTTTTCTGAAAAACCTGCGTAGCCCGCCATCATTTCAGATAGATACTATTTAGTATTCGTTCTATGTTTGTTGACTTAGTCAAGGCGTAGTGTATGGTAGCTAAATAGTGTTTATCTGTTAAAGCATGAGATGTGATTGGATTAGGGTAGTCGTATGGCCTTGTTGACTTAGTCAAAGGTCGTACGGGTGGGTTTAATTCAATTGGGAAATGTACGGGTTGAACTTGACTTGCGATTTATGGTTTGTTGACTTAGTCAAGGTCATAGATTGCTAGGGGCAAAATATTATCGGGAATTTCAAGTGTTGAAATTTGCTATGAGATTTCATACCTCCTATGAGATAGTTAGATCCCAATACCCACTGTGAGTAAGAGTTACTCCTGGGAGAGTTTTACACAGGATAATTAGCCGATCAAGTAGGTGTCTAGAAAGGTGTTAACAGGGTTATGCCTCTGGGAAAACGAGGTTTACTTTAATTAGGTCCGTGCGAAAGCACGGGGAAACTCCCTCAAGTACTGACACTGGTCTGGCTGAAAGATTGGTGAACTTGTAAAGTGTAATTAATCCCGGCTAATCTTACCTTTTAGGGTTTGAAGGAAGATTTGATAAAAACAATGGGAGACATCCTGATTAGATAAGATAATAACCAATCTAATCTTGCAAGAGCATATGCTAAAGTGTTTTTCTTCCCTCTCTCTCCAGGTAGCGACCCTGTCAGGCCTTAATCAAGATAATAATATGGATGTATTGACTGAACCTGCTTATTATACTGAGCAGGGGATCGTTGGTCCCGTTCTTTCATATAAGAGTTATAAGACTGAACAGGAAACAGGAGAATATCTGAATTCTCATGCCACCCAAACTAAGAACATGCATGCTGATGCATCTTCTTCGGGTGTATTAGTTATTGAGAACTGTTTCTCAGTTCACCCTACGTCCTGGGTATTAGATACCGGATCGGGATCCCACATATGTAAATTGTTACATGGGCTACGTACAGGTAGAGAACTGGGAAAGGTTGATCATTCCGTACAAGTAGGGAATGGTGCAAGTATTGCAACCAAAGTAGTTGGCGAATATAACCTTGTATTTCTAAGTAGTAATACACTGATTCTGAATGAGTGCTATTATATACCGAACATGATGTGCAATATTATATCAGTTTCTTTATTAAGTAAAGAAGGATATAATTTTGTAGCAAAGGATAATGTTATGAACATCTTACAAGATCAAATGTTGATTGGATCAGGCTCGTTACATAATGGCATATTCATTCTCAATCAAAATACAGTCCTTAATGTACAAAACACACACAAGAGGAAGAGTTCAGAAATGAACGAATCCTTCTTGTGGCATTGTAGACTTGGTCATATCAATGCGACACGACTAGCTAAGTTACATAAGGATGGATATTTGAATTAGTTCGAATTATCATCTTATGATACTTTCTATTCATGTCTTAAAGGGAAAATGACCAAAACTCCGTTTAGTGGACACGGAGAAAGAGTTGCGGAACTCTTAGGACTGGCACATAATGATGTATGCGGTCCTATGTCTACGCATGCCAGGGATGGTTCTTCCTACTTCATTCCATTCACTGACGATCTCTCTAGATACGGACATGTGTTACTGATGTAACACAAGTATGAAGCTTTTGAGAAATTCAGAGAATATAAACACGAAGTAGAGAACCAAACGGGTAAAAGTATTAAGATCCTATGATCTGATCGAGGAGGAGAATACTTGAGCAATGAGTTTCTGGACTATCTAAAAGAGAATGGGATTCTCTCTCAGCTTACTCCTCCTTATACACCACAGCACAACGGTGTATCGGAGCGGAGGAATCGCACCCTATTAGATATGGTGCGCTCTATGATGAGTGATGCTGAGTTGGCTATTTCCTTCTGGGGGTATGCGCTTGAGACAGCCATATACCTATTCAATCTAGTTCCATCTAAATCTGTACCTACCACACCATATGAGATATGGAGTGGGAAGAGACCATATTTTAAACGAGTTAAGATATGGGGTTGTCCGGCCTATGTCAAAAGGCAAAATCCGGAAAAACTCGAGGCACGATCAGTTCTTTACAACTTTGTGGGATATCCAAAGAATTCTCAAGGATATTTTTTCTTCCACGCTGAGGAACAAAAAGTGTTTGTTGCTCAACATGCCGTCTTTTTGGAAAAGGAATTTCTTGCAAAAGAAATTAGTGGCAAAGAGGTAGAGCCGGAAGAGGTTCCAGCACCGCAAACTACAACTGATGATTTATTTGAACCAGAGAATTCAGTAGTACCCGACGAACCCCAGTCTCTCCGCCGATCTAGTAGGGTTTCTCATCCACCTAAGAGATACTACGGTTTTCTCATTGATGGTGGAAGCGAGGATTGCATAATGGAAGATGATGACCCGACTAGTTTCGAGCAGGCCGTCACGAGTGGTGACTTTGTGAAATGGCTGGATGCAATGCGATCTGAGATGGAATCCATGTACACCAACAAAGTATGAACTTTGGAAGTTGCTCCTGAAGGGGTAAAACCCATTGGGAACAAGTGGATCTTTTAGAAGAAACTTGGTGTAGATGGTAAAGTTGAGACCTTCAAAGCTAGACTTGTTGCAAACGGTTTTCGTCAACGACCAGGTGTGGATTATGACGAAACCTTTTCTCCAGTGGCTATGCTTAAGTCCATCCGGATCTTACTTACCATTGCTGCATACCATGACTACGAAATCTGGCAAATGGATGTGAAGACCGCCTTTCTAAATGGTGATTTAGAGGAGTGCGTGTACATGACTCAGCCAGAGGGCTTCACAGATAGTGGGAGCAGCGGAAAGGTGTGCAAGCTGCTTATATCCATCTACGGATTAAAGTAGGCATCGCAGAGTTGGAACATCGGTTTTGATGTGGTAGTCAAAGAGTTTGACTTCATCAAGAACATAGATGAACTTTGTATTTATAAGAAGGTTGCAGAGAGTAAGGTTGTCTTCCTCGTATTGTACGTGGATGACATACTCTTGATAGGAAATGATGTTCCTATGCTGCACTCGGTCAAGCTCTTCTTATCACATAGATTCTCAATGAAAGATCTAGGTGATGCCTCCTGCATTTTGGGGATTAGGATCTATAGGGATAGATCCAAGAGAATACTGGGATTGTCCCAATCCAGGTACATTGACACCATACTAAAGAGGTTTAGTATGGAAGAATCCAAGCGTGGGAACCAACCCACGATCTCTGGACTCACTTTCTCCAAAGAGATGTCTCCTAATACTGATTTGGAGAGAGCTCGCATGCAAGGGATAACCTATGCTTCGGCAGTAGGCTCTATCATGTACGCGATGCTATGTACCAGACCCGATGTGGCATACTCACTATGTGTAGTGAGTAGATATCAAGCAGATCCAGGAGAGAATCGCTGGACAGCTGTGAAGAACATTCTCAAGTACTTGAGAAGAACTAAGGAGATGTTCTTGGTGTATAGTAACGGAGAACTTCAGGTGGAGTCTTTTACTGATTCAAGCTTCCAAAGTGATAAGGATGACTCTAAGTCGCAATCGGGATTTGTCTTTACCTTAAATGGAGGGGCGGTTTGTTTGAAGAGTTCCAAGCAAGAAACCGTGGCAGACTCGACGATGGAGGCTGAATACATCGCTGCCAACGATACTGCCAAAAAGGCTGTCTGGATGAAGAAGTTCATCACTGAACTTGGTGTGGTTCCGTCCATTGAGCATCCAATACCTTTGTATTGCGATAACAATGGAGCTGTGGGTTTGGCCAAGGAACCAAGGTCCCATCAGAAATCCAGACATATTCTGAAGCCGTATCACCTGATCTGGGAGATAGTTGATCACCGCGAGATCGAGGTCAGGAGAGTTGACACGGAGGACAACACTGCGGATCCACTCACGAAGGTCGTTCCCCAGATACAGTTTGAGAGATTATTCAGGATCTTGGGTATGAGATACTACAACACCTGGCCCTAGTGCAAGTGGGAGATTGTTAATTATAAAAATGCCCTAGAGGCCATTGTTATGATGTATATTATAATGGATGCTTAGATTTATATAAAAAGGACTTTCTTGCTCATCATGATAGTATGCTATTTGGTTTCACTTTGTCTTAACATGTTGACTTGTATTAGTTTACTGTCTTTCTCTCATATGCTGATAAAGCCCTTAGGATATGTACTCGACTACTGGGACTGTGATGAGATCACACTAGTGGGGCTTGGGTAGTCAAAGAGTACATCATATAACTGTTCCTAGTCGAGGGTGTGTCGAGACAGGGCATCGATACACCAGAGTAAACTCGCATATACGCATCTTGACCCATATGATTGGCGATGGATGATCCCATATCCATTAGTGTTTGACATCAAAGATGGTGTATGGGTGCTCAGTGGAGACTGGGTATACTGAACGGACTCGTCGAGAACTCCTAGATGGTATTATACCTATCGTCAGATAGCAGTTCTCCGGTGACACTAGTACAGGTTAGTCTGTAGACCCGAGATCGTCATTGTGTCTTGTGTGATTCCCACTGTGCTTTGATTTCCACCTTACCACGTCCAAGAGGGCATGCAAAACGGTGGCTTTTGGGTACAGTCCCGAATGATATGGAGGCAATGAGCGATAGGAGGGGTTTCGTCTCTCCCGGTATAGGGAGTTGAAGTTATGCTGTGTTCGATTGGCTATAACTGGAAGTCCCTGGCCAGGGCTGATATGGAGTGCTGCTGGTAAGAGTTATCAGTAGTTTCTCGACCCGTTATGAGCCTATCGACATGACTTATCGGTTGCTGGGGTCTGACGTATACCACCCCTAGACTAGATATGCAACATATCAGACGAAAAGACCGGACTGTACAAGAGAGTTACTGTTTGGATTCACAGGAGAATGTACAAGCTTGCTTGTTGATCTTCTGATCGCTCAATACCTGGGTGGCTGTTACGTTTAGCTGACCGCTTGCAGCTTGTGGGTGTTTGATATGATCATCACCTACTGCCGGTGTATTGACGATTCTTTAGAGTCGTACACAGAGGTTTCCTGACTCAGGCAAAATGGAATAGGAGCACATATGTGATATGTGCGGGACCGAGAATAATACGATATGAGATACCGTATTCTATTCTCGCAATATGAGATATCGGCCGGGTATATGTGATATAACCGGGTCATCGGATCAAGTGTTGATTCGATGAATTGGTACATGTTATATTAGTCGGTTATATGTAATATAGCCGGATTATCGGATCAAGTGTTGATTCGATAATTTAATGTATAATTTTATATGTGATATATTACAATACTTTGACTAATATAAGCTCGCTATAATGATTCATTTTCTCATGAGATAATACATTGATATATATGCGATATATGTTGTATTATTTTCTTTTGTTACAAAATTTATTGTATATGTGATATATAATATTGTAACATGTTAGGGTTACAAATTTAACAATCGTTTAAGGTTTAAACTTGGTTAGGGTTTGGATTAGGGTTAGCTTTTGTGAAGCTTCATGAAGCTTTGACTTTATCCTTAAGCTTGATATTTTGTGAAGATATTATTTAACCCAATCCAAACCTCAACCTCTAGTTAATTCTATGAGTTAACTCTATCATGCTTAACTCATGGTTAGATTTGTAACCACTACAATAATTCATTGTTCATCACAAAAGGAATTATCCATTCATTCTTCTTGAAACTTGAGAAAGCTTGCTAGTTTTTCATTTTGTGGTGAATAAAAGTGAGAATTTGAAAAAAAAAGAGAGCAATATTCATACTCCATCATCCTCATCTAATATAGACAATTAGATTAGGGTGTTCACCTCATTAGAGAGAGAGCTTGAGTTATAGAAATTTCGAGGTAGATCATCGGAGAAAAAGAAGACTAGAAGCTAGCATAGATCGTTCGAGTTGTGGAGCCTCTCTTGAGTCCGGAGGATCATGGATCGCGGCAAAGG
The DNA here is from genome assembly GCA_030015575.1 of Agapanthus africanus. Lineage (NCBI taxonomy): Eukaryota > Viridiplantae > Streptophyta > Magnoliopsida > Asparagales > Amaryllidaceae > Agapanthus > Agapanthus africanus. The sequence goes on along the minus strand of JASDDO010000001.1, from coordinate 327,940,545 downwards.
GGCTTCTTGATTGAATTGATTTTTAGGATGTGTAGTATGAAAATTATGTAGAAATCACAACCAAAAATATTTTGACCGCAATCAATAACGGTGTCGAATGTAGCGCGTTAGTGCGGATCGTCCACAGGGAAAGTGTAATCGTTCGTCTTTTGAATTAGGTGAATTGAAACTTTAAAGAAAAGAAAACAATTCATGATTTATATTTGATGTTCAAGAATTAGAAAATCTAGATCTAATAACAAGAAAAACATAGAATCAAGAATTGATAGTTTGATGATTTTTCCAACCTAATATCAAGAATCGAAATGAGGCTCGCAGGAATCGATCGGATCTATAGATGTGATGTAATCTTACAATTATGTATTCTTATCCTTTGATGAATTGATACTAGATCGATGATGATCGATCGAGAATTAGGGATTTCTTATGAAACTAGGGTTTCATCTTAATCCTTGTTCTTTCGTCGATATCATTCACATTCTGGACTCTAGTAAATTCAAGAAACGATCGTAGATCCCTAATTTCGAGCGATCACAATCAAGAAAGTATCGCAACGAAACTAGGTAATCGATTCTTGAACTTGCTAGGGTTTACAAAGCTCGTAGGACTCAAGAATCGTTTAAAGATTTGTTACATCATCATTCTATTGATTGTCTCGACTCCTTTACGAGCGGAGTTTTACTCGAACATCACAACAAGAATCACAATCACAAATTGAGATCGAATCATGATGTAAGAATTAAGATTAAATGTCATGCCCCGAAAGTACGGAACGTGACCGGCACTTAGATTACGAAGCGTCTAGAGGCGCCACGTGACCTAAGTAAGCCGAAGCCCAGAAATCTAAACCATAAAAGAAGAAAAAGAAGAAAAGAAAAGAAAACAAGTATAAAAACATCAGCAAATTTTACCAAAAATTTCGGCAGAGTCTCCTCTGTAAAAACTGGCCCCCCAAACGGGTACAACAAGTATAATATACATAAACAATAAAAAGCATCCCCAAACGGGAGCTAGCATCAACGCCAACAGGCGGAAACAACCACAGCAAGCACAATAATATACAACGCCAATAGGCGAGGCTCAAAACTCAAAAGAAACAAAACCACCGGATCTGAATAATACATGCGCGACACTAAGGTCGAAATAAAAGACTGGTCCTATAAACTTATCAAGTAATACAAATATGGTTGATGGAGCTTACTAGATACAAATGAGTGAATAAAAGTACAATGGTGGTTCGGATACAAGTGAACCAACCTACCGTGCAAATCACCCTGAAGAAAAGATGTGCCAACAAGCTGCCACGGAAACCTGGACATCGAACCTGTAAAGAATTTGGCACAACGGGGGTGAGTTGCCATCTCGTGAGTAGAAGACATCTACGAAAAGAAATCGAATGCACGACGCTATCCTAGGTCATAATAATACACTACTATAACCCAAACATCTAGTAATAGCAGGGTAATACTACGTGTAAGTGCAGATACTCCGTGTCCGTGTCAGTGCCTCATATAATACTATGGCATATGAAATGAAATGCATGCACCATGAATGTAAAGTAACAAATCCTGAAATCCAGATATATATGTATAAGAACTCTTAAGCTGTTATCATAGTAAAGTGTGTATAAGCATCTGAAATCTCAACAATGAAATCCATGGAAATCCGTGTCAAGCATCGACACAACACACGTAATCTCAAGTCTCAATATGTCGGGCTCCGTCAGTCCGGATCGGCCAATATCATCAAATCTCACGACAACGGTCGGTATCCTCCGGATATCCGCCGCGCCAGACATCACCGGTAGGTAGTCTTCCCCTGCCAGGCTCATCGTCTACAACTCGATCTTCTTGCCCCGGGGTACCATACCGGGCCCACCATGTACCTGAGACGGTTCATCCACTCCTCGAATCGGGTCTCGAAATCCAACAGAAAACATGAAATCTCATGGTGGACGACACATACATCACGAGAAAACCGCATCTTATTTTAAAAAGAGAAGAGGAGAGAGAGAGAAGTTTTTATATATTTTTGCGGTTTTCCCCAAAAATCCAGAAATCTCATAGAAATCCAAATCTCAAAATCATGAGTAACTATATGATAAGTGTCGGCATATGCCCATAATACTGCATGATAACATGAAAATATGAATGCATGGATGTCTAAGTAATAAATATCATGTCTATACTAACGTCAGAGAATAATCACAATATTATATCGGTATAGTTCTTAACTGATTCTATCCATAAAAGACAATATGATCTAAAGTGTACGTGACATAGCAATTACCGATGATGATGTGTGTGAGCCGGTAAATAAGTGTGCATGGAATATGCGCATCATCGGTAATAGTGCTGGTGTCCTAACAGGTAAAGTTTATACTGATTATAGCAACATATAAAAGAACACGCACCATGATGATTACAGTATGAATGTAAATACAGGTGTGCATTATCCACTCCTCTGCGAGATACGAGTACAACTACCACTATGTGAGTCGAACCTAAACCAGTGTCCATCTAACATCCTAAGGAACTAAACCTAATAGACTAGTCAGTAAGAAACTAGAGTCTACCTAAGGTCTAAATCAATATCTCTAATAGTCGGCGATCCTGCCTCAATAGCGTCACGTACGTAGTACGGCTTCCTCGAATCAAGAGTGCGGATCAATCATCAAATCTAAGCCTCGTACGGTAAAATCCATCGTACGGCATCCCAATATCGGGGTACGGTCAAGTATCTCCTAGGTGTCTCCTCATTCGTATAATGTCATCATCAACACATCTCACGATCAAGGTGCTAAACTGTGATCGCATACATCAACCATATATCATTGCCATCATGATAAGCATTATTAGTTTATCCTCAGAAAGATCATGTCATATGTATCATATTGTGATTAAGTCAAACCGATATCTTATCGTCATCAAGTCACAAGCTACAGCCCAGGTACTATTTTAGCGTCCCATGTACCTCAATATCACCACCACCCTTCATAATTTATATATTCATGTTCATTATCTCTTTCTCTAATGATCCGCTAACACTTTAATACGACTGTATAGTCAAGAATCACGGCATCAAGCCCAGTTATACTGTTTCATCATGCCTCAGATATCATATCACATCAATGAATCCCATATACGTGTTGTGTATATATATACACCTATACCTAGTTTTATATATATACACACATATACGTATACGCCATGTCAAGTTTTAGTGTGTGCGTGTGTGTTTCTATCAGAAACCTACGAACCTCTCCCAAAGTATTCATCCTCAGGTATGGTTTTCCTAAATCAGTCTAGTCCCGCCTAGGGTCATTACTAGGGTCCTGCTCAGTAAGAATCTAGGGTCACATCGGGTTTCCTAATGTCAATAAGTACTATTCATATTCTACGTTGCGGGGGTGCTAAACGCCATCCACCCGACTTCCCCCCGTAGATATGCATCTACTGACCTGGTCCATGTCTGCCGAAGACAGTGTCGCCATCTTCCTCTTCATCGCCCGCAGTCCACATGAGGGGTACCTAAACGCAAGCATATAAATAGCATCGTAAACCGAATCACATACAAAAGTCAAACGATACAAGGAAAAAGCACAGGTTAAAACCTATGTCCCGTCCCCGCAAAAGAACCAAATATCGCTCGATATCAGCGTACAAACTCCGATGGATCGAGATAAACATTAACAAATAACTCGTAGTTTTAAAACACATTACTTATATTATAAAACATGATTAAATCCATCGAAACCCTAAAATCCATCAAACCGTCCAATTTCGTAAAAACCGAAATTGCCAATTTACCGTTTTTCATCAAAACTTGACATTTAAATGAAACCAATAGTTATAAAACTCATTATATAGCATAACTAGACTATACAAACCGTTCCTATAATTTTATTACACAAATTTATATTGATTTGAAATTTCTAGTTTGCAACATTTAACAATTTTCAACATTTTTCAAGCAAAACACCACAATTCCACCACAAAACATGATTTTGAATGAATTAATGTCTTAAATTACAATTCATGATGATAATGATATAATGAAACCATAATTATAATTTAAATCCCTTTTATTTAGTAATTTCCAAAATCTAGTTTACAAAATAATAGCATTTTATTACTATTTTTCCAATTATCAAAGTAATCTAGTGATCAAACTAAGTTTTTCATTCAATTAATATGCTAATATTTCCACTAAAACTACAATCTAATGATAGCAACTTTAATTGGAATTTTATGTTACCCACAAACACATTTTAGAAAAATCTAGTTAGCTAATTTCCTTATTTAAAACAATTTTAAATGAAAATTTTACAATTTAACAACCATGCAATATTTTCCAATTCTAAAAGTGTTAAACTAACTATTATAACCCTAATTAATTATTAAAAACCCTAACTTGAATTTACAACCCTAACTTGCATTTTTTTTTAAAAACATAGAATTAATTCATTAAATCTAATTAAGCTTAAATGAACATCTAAAACAATAAATCAAAAGAAAGAAATTATACCTCCCAAAATATGAAATCCAAACAATAAATGAGCCTCCAAAATGCATGCTTTCCATCTCCAAATTTCATATAAAAATGAGCAAGGAATAAAGAGTATGGAATAAATAGGATTTTGTGGAATTTTAATTGAATTTTTGATGTGTTTTTAATGAATTTTGGATAAAAATGAGGTGGGAAAAGGGGAGGGGCAGCCATGGGGGGTTGTGGCCGGCCTTGGTGAGGTGAGGGAGAGAAAGAAGTGAGTGTGAACGTGTGTAGAAGTTTCAAGAGGAGAAATATCACTTAAAGGTCTTTTCATGGTTTATTTAATTATTTATTTATTTGTTTACTATAGCAACTCAAGAAAGCTCTAGAAAATAGGAAAAATTTGCAAATAAATTTTGCATGATACACACTAATTTCTAATATGCCATGGTTCATTTTTACAAATTAAAACCATTTAAATTTGTAATTTACACTAATTTAGTGTAAAAATAAAGTTTATGTTAATATTTAAAATAATTAATTTAGGAAAAATATTTTATTAGACTAAAAATTTATAAGTGGCTAAATAAACACCATTTACTAGTAATTACATAATTAAAATAGGTATTTTTGAATTTATAATGAAAAACAATCGCGGTTTGGTTTTACGAAAAATACATTTTACTTTACAGAAAATCCTAAAATTCACTTAAACACTTTTATTCATTTAATTATTTATTTAATCATTTTTAACACGTTACAATCTTCCCCCCTTTTAGAAATTCGGTCCCCGAATTTAAATTAAAACTTCCCCTCCAAATACTAAAACGTTTAGCAAAACATTCAAATCGTCAGGGCTCCGAAATCATCAATACATAACAAAAATCAACTCCGTCAAGCATGACGCAATCATCGGAGTTATGGCGATAATAAAATTTCAAAACTCATATGAAAACCATCATAATATACATCAATCTGTAACTTATATATAGTGCGCATCATAGTAAAACCATATAAATATCTGGATAAGGAAATATGCAAACACCCCTTTTTGAAAATTGCCGTGTGATGCACGTGTCACGGCATAAGTAGCGGACGTTTATTTTAAAAAAATAACTATATATATATATATATTTTTTATTTAACATACACGTCCCGCCTGGTTACTAAATCAAATAATAATGATTATGAAAATATACTGCTCAAACTGAAATCAATCCCATTCACATCAATAAAATATTATGTGCGTCCGGTGCGCACTGAAATCGAAACCAAATACAGATACCACGAATACACACAACAACAAAACTAAGTGCAACAGGTGTGCACTAAAAATATCTGTCAAGTGCAACGGGCGTGCACGACTCAATATCAGGTGCATCTAATCTGCACAAAACCCCGATTTAGTGCATCTGGTGTGCACAAAATCGCATCAAGTGCGCCAAGTATGCGCAAGAATCCTAATCAGGTGCACATGGTGCACGAAAACATACATTGAATATCAAAATCGAAATCACAGTACAAAAATGCATGAAAACTAGGTCGAAACATATGTAAAAATCATGTGTAACCCTTATGCACGAAATCAAATCAAAAATCTCAGAAAAATATATAAAACCAAATCAAGTGTACTGGGTGTGTACTAAACAATATCAATACAACCGATACATGAAACACAGATAGAATGTAATGAAGGTACACACATGAAATACCAATCGTAGAACAAAGTCCTCAAAATACCAAAATCCAATCAACGAAAATATGAAATTCAAATCACTAAATCACAATCGTAAACACTATCGTCAATTGCTTCGAACTCGTCTCTTCGTAGCTGTGCTGACTGCGCTACCAACGGCAATACTCATGTCTAGAGCCTCCCACATAGTCGATCCCTTCACTTGATATCCGGACTACATTAAACTTTTCGATCGATCCAGCAAAATCCCATAATTCTCCGAGAGCTCAACACTCAAGTACAGTTTAAAAATATCCGGTACATACCCCAGCATCGATGATCCAGCTGTAGAAGGGCAAACCCAAGCCTCACTAATGGCACAGCGGAACTGCCGTAAACCCTAAGGTTCAAGGGCGTTCTCGTGGTCATTATGTCGAGTTAGGGTTTCATTCTTCTAGAGGGTCCATCGAAATACCTGCATGTTCTTCCGAATACTTTAAACTTAGGAAAATGGTTTTCTGATAATCGTTCGAACCCTTTAACATCATCCGGACGGCATGTGAATACCCTTCGTCCGCACGCTAAGCAATGCTTCAATCCTCAAGAATAACCAATACTCTAATGGTTATCGCATTCGAGCCGCAGCTCCCTCTGCCCGTGCGCCCGTGGTAACAGAACCACCCTCCGACATCGACGAAGATAGATCAAAAGAACGAATGAAATACGGTGCAAACAAATGTACATCCTAAGGCTCCTTAAGCAGAGTAGCGTATCGTAAGTATGCCGCGGACCATACCCACGGTACGTTACTCTACCTAAATCGCCTACTCCATCAACCAAGGGTCACCTAGACTTATACAAGGTTAAACCTAGCGCTCTGATACCAACTTTGTCACGCCCCGAAAGTACGGAACGTGACCGGCACTTAGATTACGAAGCGTCTAGAGGCGCCACGTGACCTAAGTAAGCCGAAGCCCAGAAATCTAAACCATAAAAGAAGAAAAAGAAGAAAAGAAAAGAAAACAAGTATAAAAACATCAGCAAATTTTACCAAAAATTTCGGCAGAGTCTCCTCTGTAAAAACTGGCCCCCCAAACGGGTACAACAAGTATAATATACATAAACAATAAAAAGCATCCCCAAACGGGAGCTAGCATCAACGCCAACAGGCGGAAACAACCACAGCAAGCAAAATAATATACAACGCCAATAGGCGAGGCTCAAAACTCAAAAGAAACAAAACCACCGGATCTGAATAATACATGCGCGACTCTAAGGTCGAAATAAAAGACTGGTCCTATAAACTTATCAAGTAATACAAATATGGTTGATGGAGCTTACTAGATACAAATGAGTGAATAAAAGTACAATGGAGGTTCGGATACAAGTGAACCAACCTACCGTGCAAATCACCCTGAAGAAAAGATGTGCCAACAAGCTGCCACGGAAACCTGGACATCGAACCTGTAAAGAATTTGGCACAACGGGGGTGAGTTGCCAACTCGTGAGTAGAAGACATCTACGAAAAGAAATCGAATGCACGACGCTATCCTAGGTCATAATAATACACTACTATAACCCAAACATCTAGTAATAGCAGGGTAATACTACGTGTAAGTGCAGATACTCCGTGTCCGTGTCTCATATAATACTATGGCATATGAAATGAAATGCATGCACCATGAATGTAAAGTAACAAATCCTGAAATCCAGATATATATGTATAAGAACTCTTTAGCTGTTATCATAGTAAAGTGTGTATAAGCATCTGAAATCTCAACAATGAAATCCATGGAAATCCGTGTCAAGCATCGACACAACACACGTAATCTCAAGTCTCAATATGTCGGGCTCCGTCAGTCCGGATCGGCCCATATCATCAAATCTCACGACAACGGTCGGTATCCTCCGGATATCCGCCGCGCCAGACATCACCGGTAGGTAGTCTTCCCCTGCCAGGCTCATCGTCTACAACTCGATCTTCTTGCCCCGGGGTACCATACCGGGCCCACCATGTACTCGAGACGGTTCATCCACTCCTCGAATCGGGTCTCGAAATCCAACAGAAAACATGAAATCTCATGGTGGACGACACATACATCACGAGAAAACCGCATCTTATTTTAAAAAGAGAAGAGGAGAGAGATAGAAGTTTTTATATATTTTTGCGGTTTTCCCCAAAAATCCAGAAATCTCATAGAAATCCAAATCTCAAAATCATGAGTAACTATATGATAAGTGTCCGCATATGCCCATAATACTGCATGATAACATGAAAATATGAATGCATGGATGTCTAAGTAATAAATATCATGTCTATACTAACGTTAGAGAATAATCACAATATTATATCAGTCTAGTTCTTAACTGATTCTATCCATAAAAGACAATATGATCTAAAGTGTACGTGACATAGCAATTACCGATGATGATGTGTGTGAGCCGGCAAATAAGTGTGCGTGGAATATGCGCATCATCGGTAATAGTGCTGGTGTCCTAACAGGTAAAGTTTATACTGATTATAGCAACATATAAATGAACACGCACCATGATGATTACAGTATGAATGTAAATACAGGTGTGCATTATCCACTCCTCTGCGAGATACGAGTACAACTACCACTATGTGAGTCGAACCTAAACCAGTGTCCATCTAACATCCTAAGGAACTAAACCTAATAGACTAGTCAGTAAGAAACTAGAGTCTACCTAAGGTCTAAATCAATATCTCTAATAGTCGGCGATCCTGCCTCAATAGCGTCACGTACGTAGTACGGCTTCCTCGAATCAAGAGTGCGGATCAATCATCAAATCTAAGCCTCGTACGGTAAAATCCATCGTACGGCATCCCAATATCGGGGTACGGTCAAGTATCTCCTAGGTGTCTCCTCATTCGTATAATGTCATCATCAACACATCTCATGATCAAGATGCTAAACTGTGATCGCATACATCAATCATATATCATTGCCATCATGATAAGCATCATTAGTTTATCCTCAGAAAGATCATGTCATATGTATCATATTGTGATTAAGTCAAACCGATATCTTATCGTCATCAAGTCACAAGCTACAGCCCAGGTACTATTTTAGCGTCCCATGTACCTCAATATCACCACCACCCTTCATAATTTATATATTCATGTTCATTATCTCTTTCTCTAATGATCCGCTAACACTTTAATACGACTGTATAGTCAAGAATCACGGCATCAAGCCCAGTTATACTGTTTCATCATGCCTCAGATATCATATCACATCAATGAATCCCATATACGTGTGGTGTATATATATACACCTATACCTAGTTTTATATATATACACACATATACGTATACGCCATGTCAAGTTTTAGTGTGTGCGTGTGTGTTTCTATCAGAAACCTACGAACCTCTCCCAAAGTATTCATCCTCAGGTATGGTTTTCCTAAATCAGTCTAGTCCCGCCTAGGGTCATTACTAGGGTCCTGCTCAGTAAGAATCTAGGGTCACATCGGGTTTCCTAATGTCAATAAGTACTATTCATATTCTACGTTGCGGGGGTGCTAAACGCCATCCACCCGACTTCCCCCCGTAGATATGCATCTACTCACCTGGTCCATGTCTGCCGAAGACAGTGTCGCCATCCTCCTCTTCATCGCCCGCAGTCCACATGAGGGGTACCTAAACGCAAGCATATAAATAGCATCGTAAACCGAATCCCATACAAAAGTCAAACGATACAAGGAACAAGCACAGGTTAAAACCTATGTCCCGTCCCCGCAAAAGAACCAAATATCGCTCGATATCGGCGTACAAACTCCGATGGATCGAGATAAACATTAACAAATAACTCGTAGTTTTAAAACACATTACTTATATTATAAAACATGATTAAATCCATCGAAACCCTAAAATCCATTAAACCGTCCAATTTCGTAAAAACCGAAATTGCCAATTTACCGTTTTTCATCAAAACTTGACATTTAAATGAAACCAATAGTTATAAAACTCATTATATAGAATAACTATACTATACAAACCGTTACTATAATTTTATTACACAAATTTATATTGATTTGAAATTTCTAGTTTGCAACATTTAACAATTTTCAACAATTTTCAAGCAAAACACCACAATTCCACCACAAAACATGATTTTGCATGAATTAATGTCTTAAATTACAATTCATGATGATAATGATATAATTAAACCATAATTATAATTTAAATCCCTTTTATTTAGTAATTTCCAAAATCTAGTTTACAAAATAATAGCATTTTATTACTATTTTTCCAATTATCAAAGTAATCTAGTGATCAAACTAAGTTTTTCATTCAATTAATATGCTAATATTTCCACTAAAACTACAATCTAATGATAGCAACTTTAATTGGAATTTTATATTACCCACAAACACATTTTAGAAAAATCTAGTTAGCTAATTTCCTTATTTAAAACAATTTTAAATGAAAATTTTACAATTTAACAACCATGCAATATTTTCCAATTCTAAAAGTGTTAAACTAACTATTATAACCCTAATTAATTATTAAAAACCCTAACTTGAATTTACAACCCTAACTTGCATTTTTTTTTAAAAACATAGAATTAATTCATTAAATCTAATTAAGCTTAAATGAACATCTAAAACAATAAATCAAAAGAAAGAAATTATACCTCCCAAAATATGAAATCCAAACAAGAAATGAGCCTCCAAAATGCATGCTTTCCATCTCCATATTTCATATAAAAATGAGCAAGGAATAAAGAGTATGGAATAAATAGGATTTTGTGGAATTTTAATTGAATTTTTGATGTGTTTTTAATGAATTTTGGATAAAAATGAGGTGGGAAAAGGGGAGGGGCAGCCATGGGGGGTTGTGGCCGGCCTTGGTGAGGTGAGGGAGAGAAAGAAGTGAGTGTGAAAGTGTGTAGAAGTTTCAAGAGGAGAAATATCACTTAAAGGTCTTTTCATGGTTTATTTAATTATTTATTTATTTGTTTACTATAGCAACTCAAGAAAGCTCTAGAAAATAGGAAAAATTTGCAAATAAATTTTGCATGATACACACTAATTTCTAATATGCCATGGTTCATTTTTACAAATTAAAACCATTTAAATTTGTAATTTACTCTAATTTAATATAAAAATAAAGCTTATGTTAATATTTAAAATAATTAATTTAGGAAAAATATTTTATTAGACTAAAAATTTATAAGTGGCTAAATAAACACCATTTACTAGTAATTACATAATTAAAATAGGTATTTTTGAATTTATAATGAAAAACAATCGCGGTTTGGTTTTACGAAAAATACATTTTACTTTACCGAAAATCCTAAAATTCACTTAAACACTTTTATTCATTTAATTATTTATTTAATCATTTTTAACACGTTACATTAAAGAATTTCACCTTTTATTTATATCAACAATTTCGTTACAATCGCTTAAGAAATACAAGTGGAAGAACTCGATCGTCGATTTGGCTTCGCTCGTCTCCGTGAGTCGCGGATCGGCTTGGATCACTTGCCCGATTGAAGATCGGCTCGGCTCCTAAAAGGTTGAAGGCTTCTTGCTTGATTGGTACTCGGGATCTTGAATTTGGAGTGGAATTAGGGTTAGGGTTTCGCACAAGTCTTGTCACTAGACTTGTGGAAGAAGATGAAGAAAGAGGTAAAGATTAGGGACCTAATGAAGATTGGACCAACTAAAATTGATTCAACTAATGAACTACGAAGAACCTAATATTGAACTACCCCAACCCTTAGATCTAGGTTTCTATTTATAGCCATCAAAACCCTAGATCTAGGATTTGAATTTTAAGTTTCCCTCCAAAAGTTTGTTGAGGAGATTTTGAATTTCCCTCCAAAAGTTAGTTAGAGGAGAAGCTTCTAGATGTGATTAGTTAGGAGCTTAATTAGGATTAACTTTTCTTAATGATCTTTGCTGATCTGGAAGAGACTTTGAGGGTTTTCTGGAATTTGCCATATACTAAAGTAATGTGGGCCCTGAGATATGAATTTTGCACTAAAAATGACTTGCTGACGTGTCCAAACCGCCGCGGAACCGCGGTGCAAGCCGGCTCCCGCCGCGGTTCCGCGGCTCTTTTGGAGAGTTGGGGCTTGGGCTCTCTGGTGCTTGCTTGGGCTGATGTATGGGCCTTTCTTTGATATGCTTATTTGTATATTTCCATCTGAATTGCTACCAGATCTGAAAATATGGAGTTGGTGTATTTTTTATCAGCTTCTTTTGACTTTGCTCCTGCAATTTCCTGCATAAATCTCGACACAAGTGTTGCGCAATACAGGGATGATGCGATGCCATAAAATACAGTCAATTTCCCTTAAAGTACCGGTTTAAAAGTCTAACACATGCGATCTGATCTTTTACAACTGATTTGCTAATATGTGAAATATGAATACCGAACACTTCTAAATGAGTGCAAATGATAGGGAAATTGCCGTGTTAAAAATACATTATTTTCGACTGATCAAATTCCCCCAAACTTAATTTCGATCGTCTCGAGCGAACTGTTTTATTAAAAAGAGAAGGAGAAAATAAAGAAAGAGAAAAACTATCTAGCCACTTTCGTAGGCAACACGAGTGCACTGAGCACGTGCAACAAGCCTTTAAAACTCTAGGTGTCCATAGTAGGAGGAGTGTTGTCTCCTGAGGGTTTTCAGCGGATTGCACCCACAAAATCCAATAATAAAAGGAAGATCATGAATATTACATTTAAAGAAAAGAATTGTAAAAGAAAAGCCTTGAAAATTGGGGTTTTCAACTAAGCTAGCTTTTCGGTTGTCATGAGCCCTATCTTAATGGTCATGAAAAGATGTTGGAAATCACGTTCTCACTCAATAAAACATCGTCTTATTCTTCATTCCTATCTTTCTTCCAAATATCGATCATATCACTCTGCGTGTGTGTAAAGGACATCCCTACACCCGGAGAATTCAATTCAAGCTATCATACTCTTGCCCATCAGCCTCGGTACTTTTTAATTAATGAATATTTAGGATTGCTCACACACTTTCATGCGACCGTTAATACTTCTTGAGGTACTAACCGACCGATTACTCATGTGCTTGCTTGCTTTGTGTATTTTCCTCGTCTTGCACCACCTAAGGCTTAGCAGTGACTCCCAGACCAGTTGGCCTTAGGGCACTAGGTGAAGAGGCACCCTCGCTATATATTTTTTATTGCCATTGGTGATAATAAAACCAGTGTCCATTTTTCTCACCATTTTATATTTTCTTCATTTTTTTTATTTCCTTCATACATCGGCTTTAAGACAAGAGCATTTCAAGGTATCCTCTACTATTCCGGGCTTCAAGACGTGTGTAAGTGCGAATAGCAGAGTATCAACGTTCAAAATGTTTGGCTTCCAGAATAGAAACTATTTTTCCGACTTATTTTTATCCTCAGATTAGTGGCTTCCTTCATCTTACTAACCTTTGGGACAACGGCTCATAACTACTTATTACTAGTTCGTATAAGAAAACTTCTAATTTTCTTAGTTTTCTTAAATTTTTCTAATCTCATGGATGTAATTTTTCACTATCTAATCTTTTATTATCTTATTTATGTACAAAAAATACTTTTATATTTTTGAAAATTTTTAAATTTTTATAGGTTTTCAAAAAAATGTTTTGTGCTTATGCAAATGATATGCAAATGATGCAAAAATAAGCACAAAGCTCCCCCAAACTTGTTTTCAACAGTGTCCTCACTGTTGCCATCTGCTAAATCTCGAAAAACCTGTAAGCTTGGGAGGAATTTATTAGTGGGGGCAAAATATTTAAGTGAAGAACCTCCCCCAAACTTATTTTTGGCTCATCATTTTGTAAAAATTTCTTTTCAAGAGCCAGAAAAAATTGAATGCCCCCCCCAAACTTGAGTTATGCAATGTTAATCTTTGAAAATCATATGAGGGGGTCAAAAATCAGTGGTCAATGACAAGCTTTGCAAAGACCAAACGTTAACACCAACCATTCAAAAAATTTATCAAAGCAGTGCTCTGGTTGGTGGAAGAAGAAGTGGGGAAAGGTTAAGTGGTGGAATAGAATGTGTGTGCGTCTCGTTTTGGAGAGAGGATGCAGTGAATGTGATGGATTACTCGCATTCTTTTTACAGTTTAGAAGAAGGGGTGGAGGTTCAATTTCATTGAGTGGGACATGATTCATCTCAACACCCGTGTTATTCAAAAATGCGAGTTCATCAGCGAAGATTTCCTCAAAAGTTCCATCAATACCCCGATGAATAATGTCATCATAAAGTGCGGGGTGATCTTCAGACTCTAAGAGCAGTTCATAATCCGTGTTAATTATTGACCCGGACATCTTGGTGGAAGAGTCCGTATGTGTATGATACATAGTTGGGTCAAACAATAACATATGAAAAGAGTCAAGATCAGTATCAGGAGGATCATCAAATTCGCTGCTGTCGACATCCATTAAGTCGACAGAACAGACCTGAGCAGTAGGTTCTGAGGGTACACTTCCCAACTTGTAAATGTTCAGCTCTATTGACCTATTCCCGAAAGATAGGGTCATAGAACCATTACGACAGTTGATTATTGCATTGGAAGTGGCCAAAAAGGGGCGACCTAAAATCACCGGAATTTGATTCCGTGGGTTCGCTACAGGCTGTGTATCAAGTACAATAAAATCCACAGGGAATACAAATTCCCCGATTTTTATTAACACATCCTCCAGTTCACCCCCAGGTTTGGTGATTGATTGGTCAGCCATCTGAAGAGTTATGTTCGAAGGCTTTAACACTCCGATACCTAGTTGCTCGTAAACCGAGTAAGGAAGCAAGTTAACACTAGCGCCAAGGTCAAGTAAAGCATGGTTGATGTGTTTCTCCCCGATAGAAATGGAAATAGTAGGATAGCCAGGGTCCTTACGTTTCCGTGGTAATTGTTGGGGAAAAGCCGTGTCTACAGTATTCGACATGAAGATTTTTTTTGGCACTTGAGTCTTCCTCTTCCTAGTGCAGAAGTTCTTAAAAATTTTCGCATAGGACGGAACTTGTTGAATAGCATCTAGGAGAGGGATGTTGATGTTAACTTCCTTAAACATGTCCACAATCTTCTCCATTTGGGCATCATGTTTCTTAGGCCTCAATCTATTTGGAAATGGAGCTCTATCAATAAGTGTTGGGTCCAACATTTGTGGAGAAGTTTGTGGGGGTGGAAAAGATGAGGTGGGTGGAGGGTTCGAGCCTTTGGGAACACGGAGAATAGGCTCGGAAGAAGAAGGTAAGTTAGACGAAACAGGGTAAGAAGTAGAAGTGTGAAAGGAAGTGGAAGTAGAAGCTGCGGTCTTAACGATCAATTCATCATTATCAATTTGTTCACCCGAATGATTGTCTAGCACTCTTCCAGATCTCAATGTTGTAAAAGCGTCCACATTAGTGTAATGTGAAGGTCCAGGATCAGGTACGGGTTGAGATGGAAGATTCCCTTCTTCTCTAGCACTTATTTCGGCTGTTATTCGTTCAATTTGTGCTTCCATTGATGTGATATTCTCATTTTGAGTGAGAATGATCTTTATCATATTATCGATGGATGATTGAAAACTTGCCGACTCTTGGATGGATTGTTTCATGAAAGTAACCAAGGTTTGCACCAGTGCAGAGATATTATCAGTACCGGCCAAATGCAAAGAGTTTTCATGTAGTGCAAAAGTGTTGGCAGGATTTTGAAAATTTTACGGTTGGAAAGGGTGCTGACTCAATTGAAGTGGTGGTTGCTGTTGTGGTGGAGGGACCCTTTGAAAATTGTTTAGGATTGGAACCGTGTTTTGAGATTGTGATTGGTTCCATGCAAAGTTCGGGCGATTCCTCCAATCTTGATTATATGAGGAAGAAGAGGGATAGTTTCCAAGTCTTTGCTGAAGTGAAGCATTAGTGTGACCTTGAAACGGTACATTCAAAGGACATTCTTCCGTCAAATGTGAAGGGTTTGAACAGCAGCCACACACGGTTTTGGGAAGTGTGGATTGGTTTAGGGAGGCTGAAGAGATTTTGTTTTCTATAGCGTCGAGTTTCCTTTATATTGCAGCCATTTCGGTTTTCATGGTGACGGAAACATCGAGCTGATTGACATCTTCCCTAGGCGGTGATGGTCTAACACTTTCCCATTGTGATGTGTTTTGAGCTAAATCTTCTAGGTATTTCCAAGCTTCACCATCATCTTTAGATAGGAATTGGAAATGACACATGGTTTCAAGCATCTGTCTAATAGTGAGATCAATACCCTCATAGATAATTCGACACAAATCCCATCTGGAGATTCCGTGATGAGGGCATTGGATAAGAAGATCCTTGAACCGTTCAAAGAATTTCCAAAATGGTTCATTGGGAAGTTGGGTAAATTTAGAGATTTCGCTACGAACACGGACGGTCTTGTGATTGGGATAAAATTTCTTAAGGAATGCTGCAACGAATTCGTCCCATGTTGAAATAGAATGTGCGGGTGTGATGTAAAGCCACTTCTCGGCTAAATCGCACAAAGTGAATGGGAGAGGACGTAAACGCAGAGCATCCAAAGACAGTTGTGAATTTCCCATCAAAGCACATACGTTTTCAAATTTGGAAATAAACACGTATGCGTTTTCAGAATCAAGACCATGAAATTTGGGTAACAGTTTGGTGAATTGGGGGTTGATTTCAAAATTTTCCCCGATGGCAGGTGGTATAGAAAGACAGGTGGGAAGTGTAACACGTGTAGGATAGCATCTCCCTTGGAGAGAAATGCGTGGAAGATTCTGCGCACCTGCGGGCGGTGGCATAGTAGTGTTAAAGTTTGATGGATTTGGGTCCATCGCGGTTGTGGTGGGTAGTGGGTGGTGGGGGAGAAGACGAAGAATTACCGACTCTGGGGTCGATAAAAGAAACGCGGACAAGACGGGAAATGGAGTCCCGTGTCCAGCCTAATATTGTGCTAAACGGTTGTAGCAAAAGTGGCAGCATTGGTATAATTAGAGGAAATGATGAATGCAGTGTTTGTTTTGAAAATATACGGATTTTTAAAAAAAAATGATGCGATCACAACAAATGCAACAAGAAAAACCCTAATTCTATTGGTTACCTAGGTCAGGCTCTAGACCGCTCCTAACTGCCAAAAGACAAGTCGCAGGATAAATCCTCCGCTGCCTCCTTGTCTCCCTGTGGCCAGGTAAGTGCCAGGTAAGTGGGAAGGTACTCCACTACGTAAGTAGTGGGCCTAATTAATAACCACTAACTTTCGACACACTTTCCTTAGACACCACAAGAAAACGCGGATAAGCAATGAATTACCCATGGCCTTCTCTTGTCCTAAGTGAGCGCGACGGTCCTTAGAGTCATCTCTAGATATTTTTTAATTAATGAGGGTAAATGCGGATGTAAGTTTTGTGATTTTCGGGGCTTAGGAAGGGTAATAAACTCCCCACCTAATTTGGATTTGGTCTTTGCCCCTTAATTTCCGTATTAATTATGCAAACAACCACAAAAATCAAAACAAGCACAATTTAATTTTGCTTTTTGCGCGGCGCTGTGATTATTTGCAAAGAAACCTGCACAAAATCTTAATTGGAGTAGATTTTGGAGAAGATAAAAAAGTGTGGAAGTATACCTGAAAGTTTGGTACAGTGAAAAAGTTAAACTGCGGCGGAACCGCGGTTTAAGTACCCAAATGCCGCGGAATCGCGGTCTTTTAATGGGATCACTGCACCAATTTTTGTGTACAAGCTCCTGTTCCCTTACACAGCTCTCTGGAATTTGCAGAAAATTTTTTCTACCGCTCCACAAGTTCCAGAGTTCCTCGCAATCAAATCACAACACACGTATTAGGGTTTGTGCGAGTTTAGATCTAAAAATTATAATTGAATAAATCTTTCAACTCAAATTTCAAAATACGAACAATTAGCGCACAATCCCCGGCAACGGCGTCATTTGATTGAATTGATTTTTAGGATGTGTAGTATGAAAATTATGTAGAAATCACAACCAAAAATATTTTGACCGCAATAAATAACGGTGTCGAATGTAGCGCGTTAGTAAGTGCGGATCGTCCACAGGGAAAGTGTAATCGTTCGTCTTTTGAATTAGGTGAATTGAAACTTTAAAGAAAAGAAAAGAAAACAATTCATGATTTATATTTGAAGTTCAAGAATTAGAAAATCTAGATCTAATAATAAGAAAAAGATAGAATCAAGAATTGATAGTTTGATGATTTTTCCAACCAAATATCAAGAATCGAAATGAGGCTCGTAGGAATTGATCGGATCTATAGATGTGATGTAATCTTACAATTACGTATTCTTATCCTTCGATGAATTGATACTAGATCGATGATGATCGATCGAGAATTAGGGATTTCTTATGAAACTAGGGTTTCATCTTATCCCTTGTTCTTTCGTCGATATCATTCACATTCTGGCCTCCAGTAAATTCAAGAAACGATCGTAGATCCCTAATTTTGAGCGATCACAATCAAGAAAGCATCGCAACGAAACTAGGTCATCGATTCTTGAACTTGCTAGGGTTTACAAAGCTCGTAGGACTCAAGAATCGTTTAAAGATTTGTTACATCATCATTCTATTGATTGTCTCGACTCCTTTACGAGCGGAGTTTTACTCGAACATCACAACAAGAATCACAATCACAAATTGAGATCGAATCATGATGCAAGAATTTAAAGAAAGTAAGATTAAAGAATTTCACCTTTTATTTATATCAACAATTTCGTTACAATCGCTCAAGAACTACAAGAGGAAGAACTCGATCGTCGATTTGGCTTCGCTCGTCTCCGCGAGTCGCGGATCGGCTTGGATCACTTGCCCGATTGAAGATCGGCTCGGCTCCTAAAAGGTTGAAGGCTTCTTGCTTGATTGGTACTCAGGATCTTGAATTTGGAGTGGAATTACGGTTAGGGTTTCGCACAAGTCTAGTCACTAGACTTGTGGAAGAAGATGAAGAAAGAGGTAAAGATTAAGGAACTAATGAAGATTGAACCAACTAAAATTGATTCAACTAATGAACTATTATGAACCTAATATTGAACTACCCCAACCCTTAGATCTAGGTTCCTATTTATAGCCATCAAAACCCTAGATCTAGGATTTGAATTTTAAGTTTCCCTCCAAAAGTTTGTTGAGGAGATTTTGAATTTCCCTCCAAAAGTTAGTTAGAGGAGAAGCTTCTAGATGTGATTAGTTAGGAGCTTAATTAGGATTAACTTTGCTTAATGATCTTTGCTGATCTGGAAGAAACTTCGAGGGTTTTCTGGAATTTTCCATATACTAAAGTAATGTGGGCCCTGAGATATGAATTTTGCACTAAAAATGACTTGCTGACGTGTCCAAACCACCGCGGAACCGCGGCGCAAGCCGGCTCCCGCCTCGGTTCCGCGGCTCTTTTGGAGTGTTGGGGCTTGGGCTCTTTGGTGCTTGCTTGGGCTGATGTATGGGCCTTTCTTTGATATGCTTATTTGTATATTTCCTTCTGAATTGCTACCAGATCTGAAAATATGGAGTTGGTGTATTTTTCATCAGCTTCTTTTGACTTTGCTCCTGCAATTTCCTGCACAAATCTCGACACAAGTGTTGCGCAATACAGGGATGATGCGATGCCATAAAATACAGTCAATTCCCCTTAAAGTGCCGGTTTAAAAGTCTAACACATGTAATCTGATCTTTTACAACTGATTTGCTAATATGTGAAATATGAATACCGAACACTTCTAAATGAGTGCAAATGATAGCGAAATTGCCATTTTAAAATTACATTATTTTCGACTGATCACTTCTACTCGGAGCTTATTAAGCGAAGGAGCGGACGACAAAGGTTGTAATCCCTCACTTTTAGTAGTAAAGATGTTTACTTGCATGTGAAACCCTAATTATCTAGCAAATATCCCGGCTTTGGGTTGTTCGGCACGTCTAAATTTTTATTCGGTCATGTTTGATGCCTTCTTGAACCATGTATGAGTTTCTAGGATCCCTACAAAAGTAAAATATATACAACGGGTACATCGACCTCAGCCCGGTCGTGCCCCAAAAGAATAATATACAAACAGGCAGTGACGGCAGTCCACATGTCGGACGCTCACCCCGCAATATCAAATGTACAAATATAACCAAACAGTACTAACATTGCATCCAGGCTATCCACCATGACAAATCCGCAACATCACAGCACAACACAGAACATCAACGTGAATGTCACGTTCGTAAACCCGTCTAAAAGGACTATAGCAATTAGATAAGATTTACCGCTCGAATGGCATTCACGGTCGCAGATATAATGCAAATAGTGTAAACTAACGTATTTAAAATTCTGATCGACAAAACTTCCCGAAGTGGGCCCTAAGTACAATTCCAGCACTCAAAATAATCTAGGCCAAAACTATATATCACAAAAATCATATTTCCATGAAATAAAGCTCCAGAAAAAATTTGGGTTACTGTAGCCCAAAAAGGGCCACGGAAGAGCCACGGCCGTCTGTTCGAGGCCAAAATGCGGAAACGAAAACTTTTAAACTGGCACTAACGTTTACTATAAACCTGGATCGAACCATTAACCTATAACTAGCAACTAGAGAAAGGGTTGGAAAAGCTATACCGATCGATCCGTGTCCTTCGGTCTTTGGCCACCAACCCAAGCTCTTCGCGGCATCTCCGATCTCGATCTCTTCGTCGGAAAGGGCACCACATCTTCGAGTCTTTTTACGGGCTCCTGCTTCATCTTAAGCAACTCGGGCACGAAGTTCGCTAGCCGACGTGTCCAAGGCGATGTAGAGAATGTGCGTGATAACATTGTCTCAAGTATCCATTGGTTCTCATCACAAAAGAGTGTATGTATGGAGGTTAGAGATGATGCCCTTAATGGAGGTCGTAAGCTAGAGCAAGAAGAAAAAGAACTTTCTTTTGTGTGTTGTTGCAATGATAAAAATGAGAGAGAGCAAGAAAAAGAAATACAAGAGCTAACCATTTACCTTGGCTGCACCTCTCTCTCCTCTTATCATTTCAACTCACAAAACAATCACATAATGTGACATATGCACAATAAAAGAGACCATCAGTCACTAGGTTGCATGTGTCACAATAAATGCACTTAATCATGATTTCTAGCTTATAATTTCCATTTGTAAACATTAACCCAATTGTTTACAACAATAAAAAGATACAGCAAAATCTAAAGTAAACTCGTGACGGATCATAAGGATACCCCTCACCTGTATATACATACCTGCATCCGCATTCCGACTGAATGCGAATGCAATGAGACTAAAGTAATCTGACAAATCTAATACTAGGATCCGGCTTAAACCAAAGCCCACTAGTATGATCCGTCCGATCATGATCCGTGCACTACTGCACGTATATGATCGAACCCTGCCATATATCATATGGCCTCTACAACGTTTCGCCCGAAACTTGAGAAACTGTCTATGGGGGGACTCTAAAGACTCGTCAATACTTTGGCTGTGGATTTAACCACTAGCACGTCAGAGGTACTAGCTGTACGTAACGAGGTACCAGGTATTGACCAAAAGGGAGGTCGATGGGCGAACTCATCCTGACACCCTACTGAGCCTGTCAGTGACAATATCCGTATAGTTCAGTCCGTTCGTCTATGAGCATCGCATGGCGGGCCTAGGGGGTTGGTAAAAGTCAGACCCCCAATAGCAGTACAAGTCGTGTCGGAGTGTAGCCCAGAACACCCTGAGATACTACTGGAATACCTACCAGTAAATCTCCTTCCTTGGCTAAGGACTTCGTGTAATGGCTCTCCTAGACACAGCGCGATCTCACCCCCAATACCGGGAGAGACAAAACCCCTGCCGATCCGCTCACTGCCTCCATGTGGCTCGGGACTGTACCCAAGTAAAACCTGTTTGCACGACTCCTTTGAGCCGTGGTAGGGTAGTAATCAAAGTACGGTGGGAACTCACACGAGACAAGTGACGATCACAGGTCGATGAACTAACCTGTACACATGTCACCAGGGAACTGCTATCTGACGTCAGGTATAATACCAACCAGCATGTTCCCGGCGAGTCCTGTCCGGTGTATCCTTAACCCAATAAGCACCTGTGTACATCTTAGGTGAACCAATTGACACCAATGGCTTGTGAGACCGGCCACCACCCCTCGTCGGTGTCTCGACTGTATACACTAGTCTACTAATGGAGTATTGATGCCCAGTCTCGAAAACTCCCATGACTAAGGACCACTTTAAGGATGTGCTTATAGACCCCAGCTCCCACGTATATGATCGCCATCATACTGCTGGCATTCAAGCAAGAATCCTAAAGGCTCTATCAACGTGTAATAGCGACTTGTATGGTCGCCTAAAACAGTACACGATGATAAAGATAAACCAGATTGGATACTATCATCTTGCGTAAGACTGTCCTACCGGTATAGGTCCTCCCTCAATCATTGCAATCGCATGCCTGTGATCCAATAATTGACTCTGAGGGAACTATATCCAACAAATATATATCTGTCTATATAATAGTCGGTGATCCCGCCTCAATAGTATCCCATATGACACACCAACTGATATGACATCCTCAAATCAAGAGTGCGGATCAATAATCAATATATAGCTCGTACGGTAAATCCATCGTACGGCATCCCAAACTGGGTATGGATCAAATATCACATTCATCATATTATTCATCTGGTATCCTCTTTATAAAAATCATGGTCCGGGATATTGATCTACATATAGTACAATACTGATACCATCTATGTATGCATGCGTGTGTATGAAAACACCACGCCTAAAGGGCCCACTAAACGTATCACGTCGTAACTCAAAATACGAACCCTGTCACATCATCGATCTCACTGCCTCAAGCCAAATCACATCGACTCATCTCCAATCCCAAGTACTATCCTCATAATCCATGTATATGTATACGTATATATATATATATATACATAGTCCCATACCCATGTGTATATATATACATATCCCCATATACGCACATGTAAATAGATGTATGCAAATGCGTGTGTGCGTGTGGGTGTAAACCTATTCTAGGTTTCACGACTAAGAAGCTATGCTAGTTCCTTTCTAAAAACACCAAACTAACCATAAACACATAATCATAACTTGATAATCATCCATGGATCATAAACCGCATATATATCCAATTATATATCATAATTATACTACGAACCGCGGAGTTGCTATACACCATCCACCCGACTTCTCCCCGTAGATATAAATCTACTCACCTGGTCCTCGCTTACCGAAATCGATGTCGCCGCGCGCTTGCTTGTCGTCTCGAAGTCCTCATGAGGGTACCTACATATCATAACACATCGCATCGCATTAAAATCCGACTCATTACCAAAATGACAGACGAATCTCATATAGGTCAAAACCTATGGTTTGCTCTCTCAAATCAACCCAAAAACCCTCGACATCGGCGTACAAACGCCGAGTGATCGAGAAACCCCAAATTTACCAATCATGCTTTCATAACACGCTAAAAATTATATGAAAATACGGTGCAATTCATAAAACCTTAAAATTTGCCCAAATCGATTTATTTCCAAAAAGCCTAGTAAGCGGTCTTTAATCGTTTTTATACAGATCTTGATATTTTAGCAAAACTAGTAGTCACAATATTCACTAATTATCTTAATTAGACCACATAAACATTTACTAGATTTTTATCACACTAATTTGTATTAATCGCTAAAATTTAGTTTGCGAATTATCTGATTTTAACCTTTTTAAAGTAACAATACACTATTTAACAACTAAACTAGGTTTTGCACAAATTAAGATGTTAAACTAGACATCATAACTAGCACTAAGTGATCAAACCGAAATCTTGAATTCATAAAACCCTCATTAGAATTTTTATCTCTCCTATTTATATTATTTATAAAAACCTAGTTGGCAATATTATGCAATTTTGACAATTTTAAATGTAGCAATATGTAGTTAACAACTAGATTAGTTTTAGCAAGCCATAAGATGTTAAACTTCTTCACACAACATGACCAATTGATCAAAGCTCCAAACTTGATCCAAGCCCAAATCATGAAAGTTTAAATGTTGAAATTGGTTCCATACTTAAACATCTAATTAAGTTAAATTGAAGTGATAACCGACAATTAAACTAGAGGGTTAAGATTATACCTCAACGAAACTTGGATCAAGCATGCCACTTAGCCCCTAAATTGCTTCCTTGCTCCAAGAATTTAAGCTACTATAGGTCAAGGAGAATGGATAAGGCTTAATCAGGAGTTTGGAAGTTGTCACTTTGGATTTTTTGATGAATTTTTGGGATTTTTTTGAGATGGTGTCACGACCCGCAAGGTACGGAACGCGACCAGCACTTAGGTTACGACACGTCTCAAGGCGTCCGTAAAATAAGTAAGCCGAAGCCCAGAATACAAACCCAAATAAGAATTAGAGTGAAGGAAAACCATTATTATTTAAAGCACTTTGTTTCATTAAGTTTCATTAAGTTTCATCAAGTCTCTTTTTATGAAAAACAACTTCCTTTTCCCAATTTTCCGGCAAAATCTTCTTGTAAAATAATCCCCCCAACGGTACAAAATAGAAATATAAGTGAATAACAGGAATATGGCATCCCCAAGCGGGAGCTAGCTCTTCGCCTCAAGACGGTCACAAATTGTAACGTTTTAAAAATAATTAAATAAATAATTAAATGAATAAAACTATTTAAGTGAATTTTATGATTTTCGGCAAAGTAAAATGTATTTTTCGTAAAACCTAGCCGTGATTGTTTTTCATTATAATTTCAAAAATACCTATTTTAAATATGTAATTACTAGTAAATGTTGTTTATTTAGCCACTTATAAATTTTTAGTTTAATTAAATATTTTTCCTAAACTAATTATTTTAAATATTAACATAAGCTTTATTTTTACACTAAATTAGTGTAAATTATAAATTGAATGGTTTTAATTTGTAAAAATGAACCATGGCATGTTAAAATTTAGTGTGTATCATGAAAAATTTATTTGCAAATTTTTCCTATTTTCTAGAGCTTTCTTGAGTTGCTATAGTAAAGAAATAAAAGAAAAATAAAGAAATTCATGAAAAGACATAAAGAGGTGATATTTTGGGGTGAAGTTTCTACACTTTTCTCAACATTTCTCACTCTCCTCTCCCTCACCCTCACATGGCCGGCCTCCTCCCCAAGCAGCCCCCCATTTTTCCTCTCTTGATTTTGTCTCAAAAATCCTTAAAAATACATCAAAAAATTCAATAAAAATCCACAAAATCCTATTTATTTCATAACCTTTATTCCTTGCTCATTTTTATATGGAATTTGGAGATGTAAAGCATGCATTTTGGTGGCTCATTTTCTTGTTTGGATTTCATGGTTTGGAGGTATAAATTTCTTTCTTTTGATTTATTGTTATTAGATGTTCATTTAAGCTTAATTAGATTTAATATATTAATTCTACTTACTACTTTTAAAATTCAAGTTAGGGTTTGAAAAATCAAGTTGTGATTTTTATTAATTAATGAGGATTATAATAACTAGTTTGACATATTTAGAAGTGGAAATTCTTGTAGGGATGGTATGTTGTAAAATGTTAATCAAAAATTGATTTAATTATACTTTTTAGCTAACTAGTTTTTTTATAAAATATATATGTGGGTAATATAAAATTCCAATTAAGGTTGCTATCATTAGATTGTAGTTTTAGTGAGAATATTAGCATGTTAATGGAAAGAAAAACTTAGTTTGATCACTAGTTTCTTGTGATAATTGGAAAAATACTAATAAAAGGCTGTTTTTGTAAACTAGATTTTGGGAAATTCCTAAATAAATGAGGTTAAAAATATAATTATGGTTTCATCATATCATTATCATCATGAATTGTAGTTTAGTACATTAATTCATGCAAAATCATGTTTTGTGGTGTAATTGAGGTATTTTGCTTGGAAAATGTTGAAAATTGTTAAAGGTTGCAAACTAGAAATTTCAAATTTATACAAATTTGTGTAATAAAAATATAGTAATGGTTTGTATAGTCTAGTTATGCTATTTAATGAGTTTTATGACCATTGGTTTCATTTAAATGTCATGTTTTGATGAAAAACGGTAAATTGGCATTTTCGGTTTCTACGAAATTCGACGGTTTGATGGATTTTAGGGTTTCGATGGATTTAATCATGTTTTATAATATAAGTAATGTGTTTTAAAACTACGAGTTATTTGTTGATGTTTATCTCGATCCATCGGAGTTTGTACGCCGATATCGAGCGATATTTGGTTCTTTTGCGTGGACGGGACATAGGTTTTAACCTATGCTTGTTCCTTGTATCGTTTGACTTTCGTATGTGATCCAGTTTACGATACTATTTATATGTTTGCGTTTAGGTACCCCTCACGTGGACTACGGGCGATGAAGAGGAGGATGGCGACACCATCTTCGGCAGACATGGACCAGGTGAGTAGATGCATATCTACGGGGGGATGTCGGGTGGATGGCATTTAGCACCCCCGCAACGTAGAATAGGAATAATACTTATTGACATTAGGAAACCAGATGTGACCCTAGATTCATAATGAGTAGGGCCCTAGTAATGACCCTAGGCTGGACTAGACTGATTTAGGAAGACATATCAGAAGATGAATACCTTGGAAGAGGTTCGTAGGTTTCAGGTAGAAACACACACACGCACACACTGAAACACGACATGGTGTATACGTGGATGTGTATATATATATAGGACGAGGTATAGGTATATATATATATATATATATACAACACGTATATAGGATACACTGATGTGATATGATATCCGAGGTATGATGAAATAGTGTAATTGGGCTTGATGCCGTGATTCTTGGCTACAGTCGTATTAAGTGTTAGCGGATCATTAGAGAATGAGATAATGAACATGTATACTTAAATTATAAGGGGCGGTGATGATATTGAGGTACATGGAACTCTAAAATAGTACCCAGACTGTAACTTTTGATTGATCACGATATGGGATATGTATGACTTAATCACAATATGATACATATGACATGATATTTCTGAGGATAAACTAATGATGCTTATTATGATAGCAATGATATATGATTGATGTAGGCGATTACAGTTTAGCATCTTGATCATGAGATGTGTTGATGATGACATTATACTAATGATTAGACACCTAGGAGATACTTGACCCGTACCCCGCTATTGGGATGCCGTACGATGGATTTTACCGTACGAGGCATAAATATGATGATTGATCCGCACTCTTGGTTCGAGGAAGCCGTACTTCGTAGGTGACGCTATTGAGGCTGGATCGCCGACTATTAGAGATATTGATTCAGACCTTAGGTAGACCCTTGTTTCTTATTGACTAGTTTCTTAGGTTAAGTTCCTTAGGAGGTTAGATGGACACTAGTTTAGGTTCGATTCATATAGTGATAGTTGTACTCGTATGTCGCAGAGGGGTGGATAATGCAATTTGTCTTTACATTCATACTGTAATCATCATGGTGCATGTTCTTACATATGTTGCTATAATCAGTATAAACCATACCTGTTAGGACACCAGCACCATTACCGATGATGCGCATATTCCACGAACACTTATTTGCCGGCTCACACACATCATCATCGGTAATTGCTATGTCACGTACACTTTAGATTATATTGTCTTTTATTGATAGAATCAGTTAATAACTAGACCGATATAATATTGTGATTAACTCTCTAATGTTAGTGTAGACATGATATTTATTACTTGACATTCATGCATTCATATTATCATGTTATCATGCTGTATCATGGGCATATGCCGACACTTATCATATACTTACTCATGATTTTAAGATTTGGATTTCTATGAGATTTCTGGATTTTTGGGGAAAACCGCAAGAAATTATAAAAACTTCACTCTCTCCCTTCCTCCCATTTTTTAAAATAAGATGCGGTTTTCTCGTGATGTATGTGTCGTCCACCATGAGATTTTATGTTTTCTGATGGATTTCGAGACCCGATTCGAGGAGTGGATGAACCGTCTCGGGTACATGGTGGGCCCGGTATGGTACCCCGGGGCAAGAAGATCGAGTTGTAGACGATGAGCCTGGCAGGGGAAGGCTACCTACCGGTGATGTCTGGCGCGGCGGATATCCGGAGGATACCGACCGTTGTCGTGAGATTTGATGATTTGGGCCGATCCGGACTGACGGAGCCCGAGATATTGAGACTTGAGATTGCATGTGTTGTGTCGATGCTTGACACGGATTTCCATGGATTTCATTGTCGAGATTTCAGATTCCTATACAAATTTTACTATGATAACAGCTAAAGATTTCTTATACAGATATTTCTGGATTTCAGGATTGGTTATTTTATATTCATGATGCATGCATATCCATTCATATGACATAGTATTATATGAGGCACTGAAACGAGCACGGAGTATCTGCATTTACACGTAGTTATACCCTGCTATTACTAGATGATTAGGATATTATAGTGTATTATTATGACCTAGGATTGCGTCGTGCATTCGATTTCTTTTCGTAGATGTATTCTACTCACAAGTTGGCAACTCACCCCCGTTGTGCCAAATTTTATTACAGGTTCGATGTACAGGTTTCCCTGGCAGCTGGCTGGCACATCTTTTCTTTCAGGGTGATTTGCACGGTAGGTTGGTTCACTTGTATCTGAACCACCGTTATATTTTATTCATTTATTTGTAACTAGTAAGCTCCATCAACCATACTTGTATTACTTGATAAGTTTATTGGACCAGTCTTTTATTTTGACCTTAGAGTCGCGCATATATTATTCTGATCTGGTGGTTTTGTTTTCTTTTGAGTTTTGAGCCTCGCCCTTTGGCGTTGTATATTATTGTGCTGTTGTGGTTGTTTCCGCCTGTTGGCGTTGAGCTAGCTCCCGTTTGGGGATGCTTTTTATTGTTTATGTATATTATACTTGTTGTACCCGTTTGGGGCCAGTTTTTACAAAGGAGACTCTGCCGAAATTTTTGGGAAAATTTGCTGATGTTTTAAATTTATTCCTTCATGTTTTCTTTTACTGATTCTTCTTCTTTTTTTTATGGTTTAGATTCTGGGCTTCGGCTTACTTAGGTTACGTGGCGCCTCTAGACGCTTCGTAATCTAAGTGCCGGTCACGTTCCGTACTTTCGGGTCGTGACAAAGTTGGTATCAGAGCGCTAGGTTTAACCTTGTATAAGTCTAGGTGACCCTTGGTTGATGGAGTAGGCGATTTAGGTAGAGTAACGTACCGTGGGTATGGTCCGCGGCATATTTACGATACGCTACTCTGCTTAAGGAGCCTTAGGATGTACATTGTTTGCACCGTATTTCATTCGTTCCTTTGATCTATCTTCGTCGATATCGGATGGTGGTTTCTGTTACCACGGGCAGAGGGAGTTGCGGCTCGAATCTGATAACCAATAGAGTATTGGTTATTCTTGAGGATTGAAGCATTGTTTAGCGTGCGGATGAAGGGTATTCACATGCCGTCCGGATGAAGTTAAAGGGTTCGAACGATTATCAGAAAACCATGTTCCCAAGTTTAAGGTATTCGGAAGAACATGCAGGTATTTCGATGGACCCTCTAGAAGAATGAAACCCTAACTCGACATAATGACCACGAGAACGCCCTTGAACCTTAGGGTTTACGGCAGTTCCGCGGTGCCATTAGTGAGGCTTAGGTTTGCCCTTCTACGGCTGGATCATCGATGCTGGGGTATGTACCGGATATTTTTAAACTGTACTTGAGTGTTGAGCTCTCGGGGAATTATGGGATTTTGATGGATCGATCGAAAAGTTTAATGTAGTCCGGATATCAAGTGAAGGGATCGACTATGTGGGAGGCTCTAGACATGAGTATTGCCGTTGGTAGCGCAGTCAGCACAGCTACGAAGAGACGAGTTCGAAGCAATCGACATCAGAGGAAAGAGGCGCATATTGACGATAGTGTTTACGATTATGATTTAGTGATTTGAATTTCATATTTTCGTTGATTGGATTTTGGTATTTTGAGGACTTTGTTCTTCGATTGGTATTTCATGTGTGTACCTTCATTACATTCTATTTGTGTTTCATATATCAGTTGTATTGATGTTGTTTAGTACACACCCAGTACACTTGATTTGGTTTTATATATTTTGAGATTTTTTTTATTTGATTTCGTGCATAGGGGTTACACATGATTTTGACATATGTTTCGACTTAGTTTTCATGCATTTTTGTGCTGTGATTTCGATTTTGATATTCGATGTATGTTTTCGTGCACCATGTGCACCTGATTAGGATTCTTGCGCATACTTGGCGCACTTGATGCGATTTTGTGCACACCAGATGCACTAAATCGGGGTTTTGTGCAGATTAGATGCACCTGATAGTGAGTCGTGCACGCCCGTTGCACTTGACAGATGTTTTGGTGCACACCTGTTGCACTTATTTTGTTTTTGTGTGTATTCATGGTATCTGTATTTGGTTTCGATTTCAGTGCGCACCGGACGCACATGATATTTTATTGATGTGATTGGGATTGATTTCAGTTTGAGCAGTATGTTTCATAATCATTATTATTTGATTTAGTAATCAGGCGGGACGTGTATGTTAAATAAAAGATATATATATATATATATAGCTATTTTTTTAAATAAACGTCCGCTACTTATGCCGTGATACGTGCATCACACGGCGATTTTCAAAAAGGGGTTTTTGCATATTTCCTTATCCAGATATTTGGATGGTTTTACTATGATGCGCACTATATCTAAGATATAGGTTGATGTATATTAAGATGGTTTTCATATTGGGTTTTAATATTTTATTCTCGCCATAACTCCGATGATTGCGTTATGCTTGACTGAGTTGATTTTTGTTATATATTGATGATTTCGGAGCCCCGACGATTTGAGTGTTTTGTTAAATATTTTAGTATTTGGAAGGGAAGTTTTAATTTAAATTCGGGGACCGAATTTCTTAAAGTGGGGAAGATTGTAACGTTTTAAAAATAATTAAATAAATAATTAAATGAATAAAATTGTTTAAGTGAATTTTATGATTTTCGGGAAAATAAAATGTATTTTTCGTAAAACCTAGCCGTGATTTTTTTCATTATAATTTCAAAAATACCTATTTTAATTATGTAATTACTACTAAATGGTGTTTATTTAGCCACTTATAAATTTTTAGTTTAATTAAATATTTTTCCTAAACTAATTATTTTAAATATTAACATAAGCTTTATTTTTACCCTAAATTAGTGTAAATTACAAATTGAATGGTTTTAATTTGTAAACCTGAACCATGGCATGTTAGAATTTAGTGTGTATCCTGAAAAATTTATTTGCAAATTTTTCCTATTTTCTAGAGCTTTCTTGAGTTGCTATAGTAAAGAAATAAAAGAAAAATAAAGAAATTCATGAAAAGACATAAAGAGGTGATATTTTGGGGTGAAGTTTCTACACTTTTCACAACTTTTCTCACTCTCCTCTCCCTCACCCTCACATGGCCGGCCTCCTCCCCAAGCAGCCCCCCATTTTTCCTCTCTTGATTTTGTCTCAAAAATCCTTAAAAATACATTAAAAAATTCAATAAAAATCCACAAAATCCTATTTATTTCATAACCTTTATTCCTTGCTCATTTTTATATGGAATTTGGAGATGGAAAGCATGCATTTTGGTGGCTCATTTTCTTGTTTGGATTTCATGGTTTGGAGGTATAAATTTCTTTCTTTGGATTTATTGTTATTAGATATTCATTTAAGCTTAATTAGATTTAATATATTAATTCTACTTACTACTTTTAAAATTCAAGTTAGGGTTTGAAAAATCAAGTTGTGATTTTTATTAATTAATGAGGGTTATAATAACTAGTTTGACATATTTAGAAGTGGAAATTCTTGTAGGGATGGTATGTTGTAAATTATTAATCAAAAATTGATTTAATTATACTTTTTAGCTAACTAGTTTTTTTATAAAATATATATGTGGGTAATATAAAATTCCAATTAACGTTGCTATCATTAGATTGTAGTTTTAGTGAGAATATTAGCATGTTAATGGAAAGAAAAACTTAGTTTGATCACTAGTTTCTTGTGATAATTGGAAAAATACTAATAAAAGGCTGTTTTTGTAAACTAGATTTTGGGAAATTCCTAAATAAATGAGGTTAAAAATATAATTATGGTTTCATCATATCATTATCATCATGAATTGTAGTTTAGTACATTAATTCATGCAAAATCATGTTTTGTGGTGGAATTGAGTTATTTTGCTTGGAAAATGTTGAAAATTGTTATAGGTTGCAAACTAGAAATTTCAAATTTATACAAATTTGTGTAATAAAAATATAGTAATGGTTTGTATAGTCTATTTATGCTATTTAATGAATTTTATGACCATTGGTTTCATTTAAATGTCATGTTTTGATGAAAAACGGTAAATTGGCATTTTCGGTTTCTACGAAATTCGACGGTTTGATGGATTTTAGGATTTCGATGGATTTAATCATGTTTTATAATATAAGTAATGTGTTTTAAAACTACGAGTTATTTGTTGATGTTTATCTCGATCCATCGGAGTTTGTACGCCGATATCGAGCGATATTTGGTTCTTTTGCGTGGACGGGACATAGGTTTTAACCTATGCTTGTTCCTTGTATCGTTTGACTTTCGTATGTGATCCAGTTTACGATACTATTTATATGTTTACGTTTAGGTACCCCTCACGTGGACTACGGGCGATGAAGAGGAGGATGGCGACACCGTCTTCGGCAGACATGGACCAGGTGAGTAGATGCATATCTACGGGGGGAAGTCGGGTGGATGGCGTTTAGCACCCCCGCAACGTAGAATAGGAATAATACTTATTGACATTAGGAAACCAGATGTGACCCTAGATTCATAATGAGTAGGGCCCTAGTAATGACCCTAGGCTGGACTAGACTGATTTAGGAAGACATATCAGAAGATGAATACCTTGGAAGAGGTTCGTAGGTTTCAGGTAGAAACACACACACGCACACACTGAAACACGACATGGTGTATACGTGCATGTGTATATATATATAGGACGAGGTATAGGTATATATATATATACAACACGTATATAGGATACACTGATGTGATATGATATCCGAGGTATGATGAAACAGTGTAATTGGGCTTGATGCCGTGATTCTTGGCTACAGTCGTATTAAGTATTAGCGGATCATTAGAGAATGAGATAATGAACATGTATACTTAAATTATAAGGGGCAGTGATGATATTGAGGTACATGGAACTCTAAAATAGTACCCAGACTGTAACTTGTGATTGATCACGATATGGGATATGTATGACTTAATCACAATATGATACATATGACATGATATTTCTGAGGATAAACTAATGATGCTTATTATGATGGCAATGATATATGATTGATGTAGGCGATTACAGTTTAGCATCTTGATCATGAGATGTGTTGATGATGACATTATACTAATGATTAGACACCTAGGAGATACTTGACCCGTACCCCGATATTGGGATGCCGTACGATGGATTTTACCGTACGAGGCATAAATATGATGATTGATCCGCACTCTTGGTTCGAGGAAGCCGTACTTCGTAGGTGACGCTATTGAGGCTGGATCGCCGACTATTAGAGATATTGATTCAGACCTTAGGTAGACCCTTGTTTCTTATTGACTAGTTTCTTAGGTTAAGTTCCTTAGGAGGTTAGATGGACACTAGTTTAGGTTCGATTCATATAGTGATAGTTGTACTCGTATGTCGCAGAGGGGTGGATAATGCAATTTGTCTTTACATTCATACTGTAATCATCATGGTGCATGTTCTTACATATGTTGCTATAATCAGTGTAAACCATACCTGTTAGGACACCAGCACCATTACCGATGATGCGCATATTCCACGAACACTTATTTGCCGGCTCACACACATCATCATCGGTAATTGCTATGTCACGTACACTTTAGATTATATTGTCTTTTATTGATAGAATCAGTTAACAACTAGACCGATATAATATTGTGATTAACTCTCTAATGTTAGTGTAGACATGATATTTATTACTTGACATTCATGCATTCATATTATCATGTTATCATGCTGTATCATGGGCATATGCCGACACTTATCATATACATACTCATGATTTTAAGATTTGGATTTCTATGAGATTTCTGGATTTTTGGGGAAAACCGCAAGAAATTATAAAAACTTCTCTCTCTCCCCTCCTCTCATTTTTTAAAATAAGATGCGGTTTTCTCGTGATGTATGTGTCGTCCACCATGAGATTTTATGTTTTCTGATGGATTTCGAGACCCGATTCGAGGAGTGGATGAACCGTCTCGGGTACATGGTGGGCCCGGTATGGTACCCCGGGGCAAGAAGATCGAGTTGTAGACGATGAGCCTGGCAGGGGAAGGCTACCTACCGGTGATGTCTGGCGCGGCGGATATCCGGAGGATACCGACCGTTGTCGTGAGATTTGATGATTTGGGCCGATCCGGACTGACGGAGCCCGAGATATTGAGACTTGAGATTGCATGTGTTGTGTCGATGCTTGACACGGATTTCCATGGATTTCATTGTCGAGATTTCAGATTCCTATACAAATTTTACTATGATAACAGCTAAAGATTTCTTATACAGATATTTCTGGATTTCAGGATTGGTTATTTTATATTCATGATGCATGCATATCCATTCATATGACATAGTATTATATGAGGCACTGAAACGAGCACGGAGTATCTGCATTTACACGTAGTTATACCCTGCTATTACTAGATGATTAGGATATTATAGTGTATTATTATGACCTAGGATTGCGTCGTGCATTCGATTTCTTTTCGTAGATGTATTCTACTCACAAGTTGGCAACTCACCCCCGTTGTGCCAAATTTTATTACAGGTTCGATGTACAGGTTTCCCTGGCAGCTGGCTGGCACATCTTTTCTTTCAGGGTGATTTGCACGGTAGGTTGGTTCACTTGTATCTGAACCACCGTTATATTTTATTCATTTATTTGTAACTAGTAAGCTCCATCAACCATACTTGTATTACTTGATAAGTTTATTGGACCAGTCTTTTATTTTGACCTTAGAGTCGCGCATATATTATTCTGATCTGGTGGTTTTGTTTTCTTTTGAGTTTTGAGCCTCGCCCTTTGGCGTTGTATATTATTGTGCTGTTGTGGTTGTTTCCGCCTGTTGGCGTTGAGCTAGCTCCCGTTTGGGGATGCTTTTTATTGTTTATGTATATTATACTTGTTGTACCCGTTTGGGGCCAGTTTTTACAAAGGTGACTCTGCCGAAATTTTTGGGAAAATTTGCTGATGTTTTAAATTTATTCCTTCATGTTTTCTTTTACTGATTCTTCTTCTTTTTTTTATGGTTTAGATTCTGGGCTTCGGCTTACTTAGGTTACGTGGCGCCTCTAGACGCTTCGTAATCTAAGTGCCAGTCACGTTCCGTACTTTCGGGTCGTGGCAAAGTTGGTATCAGAGCGCTAGGTTTAACCTTGTATAAGTCTAGGTGACCCTTGGTTGATGGAGTAGGCGATTTAGGTAGAGTAACGTACCGTGGGTATGGTCCGCGGCATATTTACGATACGCTACTCTGCTTAAGGAGCCTTAGGATGTACATTGTTTGCACCGTATTTCATTCGTTCCTTTGATCTATCTTCGTCGATATCGGATGGTGGTTTCTGTTACCACGGGCAGAGGGAGTTGCGGCTCGAATCTGATAACCAATAGAGTATTGGTTATTCTTGAGGATTGAAGCATTGTTTAGCGTGCGGATGAAGGGTATTCACATGCCGTCCGGATGAAGTTAAAGGGTTCGAACGATTATCAGAAAACCATGTTCCCAAGTTTAAGGTATTCGGAAGAACATGCAGGTATTTCGATGGACCCTCTAGAAGAATGAAACCCTAACTCGACATAATGACCACGAGAACGCCCTTGAACCTTAGGGTTTACGGCAGTTCCGCGGTGCCATTAGTGAGGCTTAGGTTTGCCCTTCTACGGCTGGATCATCGATGCTGGGGTATGTACCGGATATTTTTAAACTGTACTTGAGTGTTGAGCTCTCGGGGAATTATGGGATTTTGATGGATCGATCGAAAAGTTTAATGTAGTCCGGATATCAAGTGAAGGGATCGACTATGTGGGAGGCTCTAGACATGAGTATTGCCGTTGGTAGCGCAGTCAGCACAGCTACGAAGAGACGAGTTCGAAGCAATCGACATCAGAGGAAAGAGGCGCATATTGACGATAGTGTTTACGATTATGATTTAGTGATTTGAATTTCATATTTTCGTTGATTGGATTTTGGTATTTTGAGGACTTTGTTCTTCGATTGGTATTTCATGTGTGTACCTTCATTGCATTCTATTTGTGTTTCATATATCAGTTGTATTGATGTTGTTTAGTACACACCCAGTATACTTGATTTAGTTTTATATATTTTGAGATTTTTTTTATTTGATTTCGTGCATAGGGGTTACACATGATTTTGACATATGTTTCGACTTAGTTTTCATGCATTTTTGTGCTGTGATTTCGATTTTGATATTCGATGTATGTTTTCGTGCACCATGTGCACCTGATTAGGATTCTTGCGCATACTTGGCGCACTTGATGCGATTTTGTGCACACCAGATGCACTAAATCGGGGTTTTGTGCAGATTATATGCACCTGATAGTGAGTCGTGCACGCCCGTTGCACTTGACAGATGTTTTGGTGCACACCTGTTGCACTTATTTTGTTTTTGTGTGTATTCATGGTATCTGTATTTGGTTTCGATTTCAGTGCGCACCGGACGCACATGATATTTTATTGATGTGATTGGGATTGATTTCAGTTTGAGCAGTATGTTTCATAATCATTATTATTTGATTTAGTAATCAGGCGGGACGTGTATGTTAAATAAAAGATATATATATATATATAGCTATTTTTTTAAATAAACGTCCGCTACTTATGCCGTGATACGTGCATCACACGGCGATTTTCAAAAAGGGGGTTTTGCATATTTCCTTATCCAGATATTTGGATGGTTTTACTATGATGCGCACTATATCTAAGATATAGGTTGATGTATATTAAGATGGTTTTCATATTGGGTTTTAATATTTTATTCTCTCCATAACTCCGATGATTGCGTTATGCTTGACTGAGTTGATTTTTGTTATATATTGATGATTTCGGAGCCCCGACGATTTGAGTGTTTTGTTAAATATTTTAGTATTTGGAAGGGAAGTTTTAATTTAAATTCGGGGACCGAATTTCTTAAAGTGGGGAAGATTGTAACGTTTTAAAAATAATTAAATAAATAATTAAATGAATAAAATTGTTTAAGTGAATTTTATGATTTTCGGGAAAATAAAATGTATTTTTTGTAAAACCTAGCCGTGATTGTTTTTCATTATAATTTCAAAAATACCTATTTTAATTATGTAATTACTACTAAATGGTGTTTATTTAGCCACTTATAAATTTTTAGTTTAATTAAATATTTTTCCTAAACTAATTATTTTAAATATTAACATAAGCTTTATTTTTACCCTAAATTAGTGTAAATTACAAATTGAATGGTTTTAATTTGTAAAACTGAACCATGGCATGTTAGAATTTAGTGTGTATCCTGAAAAATTTATTTGCAAATTTTTCCTATTTTCTAGAGCTTTCTTGAGTTGCTATAGTAAAGAAATAAAAGAAAAATAAAGAAATTCATGAAAAGACATAAAGAGGTGATATTTTGGGGTGAAGTTTCTACACTTTTCTCAACTTTTCTCACTCTCCTCTCCCTCACCCTCACATGGCCGGCCTCCTCCCCAAGCAGCCCCCCATTTTTCCTCTCTTGATTTTGTCTCAAAAATCCTTAAAAATACATTAAAAAATTCAATAAAAATCCACAAAATCCTATTTATTTCATAACCTTTATTCCTTGCTCATTTTTATATGGAATTTGGAGATGGAAAGCATGCATTTTGGTGGCTCATTTTCTTGTTTGGATTTCATGGTTTGGAGGTATAAATTTCTTTCTTTGGATTTATTGTTATTAGATATTCATTTAAGCTTAATTAGATTTAATATATTAATTCTACTTACTACTTTTAAAATTCAAGTTAGGGTTTGAAAAATCAAGTTGTGATTTTTATTAATTAATGAGGGTTATAATAACTTGTTTGACATATTTAGAAGTGGAAATTCTTGTAGGGATGGTATGTTGTAAATTATTAATCAAAAATTGATTTAATTATACTTTTTAGCTAACTAGTTTTTTTATAAAATATATATGTGGGTAATATAAAATTCCAATTAACGTTGCTATCATTAGATTGTAGTTTTAGTGAGAATATTAGCATGTTAATGGAAAGAAAAACTTAGTTTGATCACTAGTTTCTTGTGATAATTGGAAAAATACTAATAAAAGGCTGTTTTTGTAAACTAGATTTTGGGAAATTCCTAAATAAATGAGGTTAAAAATATAATTATGGTTTCATCATATCATTATCATCATGAATTGTAGTTTAGTACATTAATTCATGCAAATTCATGTTTTGTGGTGGAATTGAGGTATTTTGCTTGGAAAATGTTGAAAATTGTTATAGGTTGCAAACTAGAAATTTCAAATTTATACAAATTTGTGTAATAAAAATATAGTAATGGTTTGTATAGTCTAGTTATGCTATTTAATGAGTTTTATGACCATTGGTTTCATTTAAATGTCATGTTTTGATGAAAAACGGTAAATTGGCATTTTCGGTTTCTACGAAATTCGACGGTTTGATGGATTTTAGGGTTTCGATGGATTTAATCATGTTTTATAATATAAGTAATGTGTTTTAAAACTACGAGTTATTTGTTGATGTTTATCTCGATCCATCGGAGTTTGTACGCCGATATCGAGCGATATTTGGTTCTTTTGCGTGGACGGGACATAGGTTTTAACCTATGCTTGTTCCTTGTATCGTTTGACTTTCGTATGTGATCCAGTTTACGATACTATTTATATGTTTGCGTTTAGGTACCCCTCACGTGGACTACGGGCGATGAAGAGGAGGATGGCGACACTGTCTTCGGCAGACATGGACCAGGTGAGTAGATGCATATCTACGGGGGGAAGTCGGATGGATGGCGTTTAGCACCCCCGCAACGTAGAATAGGAATAATACTTATTGACATTAGGAAACCAGATGTGACCCTAGATTCATAATGAGTAGGGCCCTAGTAATGACCCTAGGCTGGACTAGACTGATTTAGGAAGACATATCAGAAGATGAATACCTTGGAAGAGGTTCGTAGGTTTCAGGTAGAAACACACACACGCACACACTGAAACACGACATGGTGTATACGTGCATGTGTATATATATATAGGACGAGGTATAGGTATATATATATATACAACACGTATATAGGATACACTGATGTGATATGATATCCGAGGTATGATGAAACAGTGTAATTGGGCTTGATGCCGTGATTCTTGGCTACAGTCGTATTAAGTGTTAGCGGATCATTAGAGAATGAGATAATGAACATGTATACTTAAATTATAAGGGGCAGTGATGATATTGAGGTACATGGAACTCTAAAATAGTACCCAGACTGTAACTTTTGATTGATCACGATATGGGATATGTATGACTTAATCACAATATGATACATATGACATGATATTTCTGAGGATAAACTAATGATGCTTATTATGATGGCAATGATATATGATTGATGTAGGCGATTACAGTTTAGCATCTTGATCATGAGATGTGTTGATGATGACATTATACTAATGATTAGACACCTAGGAGATACTTGACCCGTACCCCGATATTGGGATGCCGTACGATGGATTTTACCGTACGAGGCATAAATATGATGATTGATCCGCACTCTTGGTTCGAGGAAGCCGTACTTCGTAGGTGACGCTATTGAGGCTGGATCGCCGACTATTAGAGATATTGATTCAGACCTTAGGTAGACCCTTGTTTCTTATTGACTAGTTTCTTAGGTTAAGTTCCTTAGGAGGTTAGATGGACACTAGTTTAGGTTCGATTCATATAGTGATAGTTGTACTCGTATGTCGCAGAGGGGTGGATAATGCAATTTGTCTTTACATTCATACTGTAATCATCATGGTGCATGTTCTTACATATGTTGCTATAATCAGTATAAACCATACCTGTTAGGACACCAGCACCATTACCGATGATGCGCATATTCCACGAACACTTATTTGCCGGCTCACACACATCATCATCGGTAATTGCTATGTCACGTACACTTTAGATTATATTGTCTTTTATTGATAGAATCAGTTAACAACTAGACCGATATAATATTGTGATTAACTCTCTAATGTTAGTGTAGACATGATATTTATTACTTGACATTCATGCATTCATATTATCATGTTATCATGCTGTATCATGGGCATATGCCGACACTTATCATATACTTACTCATGATTTTAAGATTTGGATTTCTATGAGATTTCTGGATTTTTAGGGAAAACCGCAAGAAATTATAAAAACTTCTCTCTCTCCCCTCCTCTCATTTTTTAAAATAAGATGCGGTTTTCTCGTGATGTATGTGTCGTCCACCATGAGATTTTATGTTTTCTGATGGATTTCGAGACCCGATTTGAGGAGTGGATGAACCGTCTCGGGTACATGGTGGGCCCGGTATGGTACCCCGGGGCAGGAAGATCGAGTTGTAGACGATGAGCCTGGCAGGGGAAGGCTACCTGCCGGTGATGTCTGGCGCGGCGGATATCCGGAGGATACCGACCGTTGTCGTGAGATTTGATGATTTGGGCCGATCCGGACTGACGGAGCCCGAGATATTGAGACTTGAGATTGCATGTGTTGTGTCGATGCTTGACACGGATTTCCATGGATTTCATTGTCGAGATTTCAGATTCCTATACAAATTTTACTATGATAACAGCTAAAGATTTCTTATACAGATATTTCTGGATTTCAGGATTGGTTATTTTATATTCATGATGCATGCATATCCATTCATATGACATAGTATTATATGAGGCACTGAAACGAGCACGGAGTATCTGCATTTACACGAAGTTATACCCTGCTATTACTAGATGATTAGGATATTATAGTGTATTATTATGACCTAGGATTGCGTTGTGCATTCGATTTCTTTTCGTAGATGTATTCTACTCACGAGTTGGCAACTCACCCCCGTTGTTCCAAATTTTATTACAGGTTCGATGTACAGGTTTCCCTGGCAGCTAGCTGGCTGGCACATCTTTTCTTTCAGGGTGATTTGCACGGTAGGTTGGTTCACTTGTATCTGAACCACCATTATATTTTATTCATTTATTTGTAACTAGTAAGCTCCATCAACCATACTTGTATTACTTGATAAGTTTATTGGACCAGTCTTTTATTTTGACCTTAGAGTCGCGCATATATTATTCTGATCTGGTGGTTTTGTTTTCTTTTGAGTTTTGAGCCTCGCCCTTTGGCGTTGTATATTATTGTGCTATTGTGGTTGTTTCCGCCAGTTGGCGTTGAGCTAGCTCCCGTTTGGGGATGCTTTTTATTGTTTATGTATATTATACTTGTTGTACCCGTTTGGGGCCAGTTTTTACAAAGGAGACTCTGCCGAATTTTTTGGGAAAATTTGCTGATGTTTTAAATTTATTCCTTCATGTTTTCTTTTACTGATTCTTCTTCTTTTTTTTTATGGTTTAGATTCTGGGCTTCGGCTTACTTAGGTTACGTGGCGCCTCTAGACGCTTCGTAATCTAAGTGCCGGTCACGTTCCGTACTTTCGGGTCGTGACAAAGTTGGTATCAGAGCGCTAGGTTTAACCTTGTATAAGTCTAGGTGACCCTTGGTTGATGGAGTAGGCGATTTAGGTAGAGTAACGTACCGTGGGTATGGTCCGCGGCATATTTACGATACGCTACTCTACTTAAGGAGCCTTAGGATGTACATTGTTTGCACCGTATTTCATTCGTTCCTTTGATCTATCTTCGTCGATATCGGATGGTGGTTTCTGTTACCACGGGCAGAGGGAGTTGTGGCTCGAATCTGATAACCAATAGAGTATTGGTTATTCTTGAGGATTGAAGCATTGTTTAGCGTGCGGATGAAGGGTATTCACATGCCGTCCGGATGAAGTTAAAGGGTTCGAACGATTATCAGAAAACCATGTTCCCAAGTTTAAGGTATTCGGAAGAACATGCAGGTATTTCGATGGACCCTCTAGAAGAATGAAACCCTAACTCGACATAATGACCACGAGAACGCCCTTGAACCTTAGGGTTTACGGCAGTTCCGCGGTGCCATTAGTGAGGCTTAGGTTTGCCTTTCTACGGCTGGATCATCGATGCTGGGGTATGTACCGGATATTTTTAAACTGTACTTGAGTGTTGAGCTCTCGGGGAATTATGGGATTTTGATGGATCGATCGAAAAGTTTAATGTAGTCCGGATATCAAGTGAAGGGATCGACTATGTGGGAGGCTCTAGACATGAGTATTGCCGTTGGTAGCGCAGTCAGCACAGCTACGAAGAGACGAGTTCGAAGCAATCGACATCAGAGGAAAGAGGCGCACATTGACGATAGTGTTTACGATTATGATTTAGTGATTTGAATTTCATATTTTCGTTGATTGGATTTTGGTATTTTGAGGACTTTGTTCTTCGATTGGTATTTCATGTGTGTACCTTCATTACATTCTATTTGTGTTTCATATATCAGTTGTATTGATGTTGTTTAGTACACACCCAGTACACTTGATTTGGTTTTATATATTTTGAGATTTTTTTATTTGATTTCGTGCATAAGGGTTACACATGATTTTGACATATGTTTCGACCTAGTTTTCATGCATTTTTGTGCTGTGATTTCGATTTTGATATTCGATGTATGTTTTCGTGCACCATGTGCACCTGATTAGGATTCTTGCGCATACTTGGCTCACTTGATGCGATTTTGTGCACACCAGATGCACTAAATCGGGGTTTTGTGCAGATTAGATGCACCTGATAGTGAGTCGTGCACGCCCGTTGCACTTGACAGATGTTTTGGTGCACACCTGTTGCACTTATTTTGTTTTTATGTGTATTCATGGTATCTGTATTTGGTTTCGATTTCAGTGCGCACCGGACGCACATGATATTTTATTGATGTGATTGGGATTGATTTCAGTTTGAGCAGTATGTTTCATAATCATTATTATTTGATTTAGTAATCAGGCAGGACGTGTATGTTAAATAAAAGATATATATATATATATAGCTATTTTTTTAAATAAACGTCCGCTACTTATGCCGTGATACGTGCATCACACGGCGATTTTCAAAAAGGGGTTTTTGCATATTTCCTTATCCAGATATTTGGATGGTTTTACTATGATGCGCACTATATCTAAGATATAGATTGATGTATATTAAGATGGTTTTCATATTGGGTTTTAATATTTTATTCTCGCCATAACTCCGATGATTGCGTTATGCTTGACGGAGTTGATTTTTGTTATATATTGATGATTTCGGAGCCCCGACGATTTGAGTGTTTTGTTAAATATTTTAGTATTTGGAAGGGAAGTTTTAATTTAAATTCGGGGACCGAATTTCTTAAAGGGGGAAAGATTGTAACGTTTTAAAAATAATTAAATAAATAATTAAATGAATAAAATTGTTTAAGTGAATTTTATGATTTTCGGGAAAGTAAAATGTATTTTTCGTAAAACCTAGCCGTGATTGTTTTTCATTATAATTTCAAAAATACCTATTTTAATTATGTAATTACTACTAAATGGTGTTTATTTAGCCACTTATAAATTTTTAGTTTAATTAAATATTTTTCCTAAACTAATTATTTTAAATATTAACATAAGCTTTATTTTTACACTAAATTAGTGTAAATTACAAATTGGATTGTTTTAATTTGTAAAAATAAACCATGGCATGTTAGAATTTAGTGTGTATCATGAAAAATTTATTTGCAAATTTTTCCTATTTTCTAGAGCTTTTTGAGTTGCTATAGTAAAGA
Source organism: Agapanthus africanus (assembly GCA_030015575.1). Lineage (NCBI taxonomy): Eukaryota > Viridiplantae > Streptophyta > Magnoliopsida > Asparagales > Amaryllidaceae > Agapanthus > Agapanthus africanus. The sequence goes on along the minus strand of JASDDO010000001.1, from coordinate 327,896,335 downwards.
AATAAAAGAAAAATAAAGAAATTCATGAAAAGACATAAAGAGGTGATATTTTGGGGTGAAGTTTCTACACTTTTCTCAACTTTTCTCACTCTCCTCTCCCTCACCCTCACATGGCCGGCCTCCTCCCCAAGCAGCCCCCCATTTTTCCTCTCTTGATTTTGTCTCAAAAATCCTGAAAAATACATCAAAAAATTCAATAAAAATCCACAAAATCCTATTTATTTCATAATCTTTATTCCTTGCTCATTTTTATATGGAATTTGGAGATGTAAAGCATGCATTTTGGTGGCTCATTTTCTTGTTTGGATTTCATGGTTTGGAGGTATAAATTTCTTTCTTTTGATTTATTGTTATTAGATATTCATTTAAGCTTAATTAGATTTAATATATTAATTCTACTTACTACTTTTAAAATTCAAGTTAGGATTTGAAAAATCAAGTTGTGATTTTTATTAATTAATGAGGGTTATAATAACTAGTTTGACATATTTAGAAGTGGAAATTCTTGTAGGGATGGTATGTTGTAAAATGTTAATCAAAAATTGATTTAATTATACTTTTTAGCTAACTAGTTTTTTTATAAAATATATATGTGGGTAATATAAAATTCCAATTAAGGTTGCTATCATTAGATTGTAGTTTTAGTGAGAATATTAGCATGTTAATGGAAAGAAAAACTTAGTTTGATCACTAGTTTCTTGTGATAATTGGAAAAATACTAATAAAAGGCTGTTTTTGTAAACTAGATTTTGGGAAATTCCTAAATAAATGAGGTTAAAAATATAATTATGATTTCATCATATCATTATCATCATGAATTGTAGTTTAGTACATTAATTCTTGCAAAATCATGTTTTGTGGTGGAATTGAGGTATTTTGCTTGGAAAATGTTGAAAATTGTTAAAGGTTGCAAACTAGAAATTTCAAATTTATACAAATTTGTGTAATAAAAATATAGTAATGGTTTGTATAGTCTAGTTATGCTATTTAATGAGTTTTATGACCATTGGTTTCATTTAAATGTCAAGTTTTGATGAAAAACGGTAAATTGGCATTTTCGGTTTCTACGAAATTCGACGGTTTGATGGATTTTAGGGTTTCGATGGATTTAATCATGTTTTATAATATAAGTAATGTGTTTTAAAACTACGAGTTATTTTTTGATGTTTATCTCGATCCATCGGAGTTTGTACGCCGATATCGAGCGATATTTGGTTCTTTTGCGTGGACGGGACATAGGTTTTAACCTATGCTTGTTCCTTGTATCGTTTGACTTTCGTATGTGATCCAGTTTACGATACTATTTATATGTTTGCGTTTAGGTACCCCTCACGTGGACTACTGGCGATGAAGAGGAGGATGGCGACACCGTCTTTGGCAGACATGGACCAGGTGAGTAGATGCATATCTACGGGGGGAAGTCGGGTGGATGGCGTTTAGCACCCCCGCAACGTAGAATAGGAATAATACTTATTGACATTAGGAAACCAGATGTGACCCTATATTCATAATGAGTAGGGCCCTAGTAATGACCCTAGGCTGGACTAGACTGATTTAGGAAGACATATCAGAAGATGAATACCTTGGAAGAGGTTCGTAGGTTTCAGGTAGAAACACACACACGCACACACTGAAACACGACATGATGTATACGTGCATGTGTATATATATATAGGATGAGGTATAGGTATATATATATATAGAACACGTATATAGGATACATTGATGTGATATGATATCCGAGGTATGATGAAATAGTGTAATTGGGCTTGATGCCGTGATTCTTGGCTACAGTCGTATTAAGTGTTACCGGATCATTAGAGAATGAGATAATGAACATGTATACTTAAATTATAAGGGGCAGTGATGATATTGAGGTACATGGAACTCTAAAATAGTACCCGGACTGTAACTTGTGATTGATCACAATATGGGATATGTATGACTTAATTACAATATGATACATATGACATGATATTTCTGAGGATAAACTAATGATGCTTATTATGATGGCAATGATATATGATTGATGTAGGCGATTACAGTTTAGCACCTTGATCATGAGATGTGTTGATGATGACATTATACTAATGATGAGACACCTAGGAGATACTTGACCCGTACCCCGATATTGGGATGCCGTACGATGGATTTTACCGTACGAGGCATAAATATGATGATTGATCCGCACTCTTGGTTCGAGGAAGTCGTACTTCGTACGTGACGCTATTGAGGCTGGATCGCCGACTATTAGAGATATTGATTCAGACCATAGGTAGACTCTTGTTTCTTATTGACTAGTTTCTTAGGTTAGGTTCCTTAGGAGGTTAGATGGACACTAGTTTAGGTTCGATTCATATAGTGATAGTTGTACTCGTATGTCGCAGAGGGGTGGATAATGCAATTTGTCTTTACATTCATCCTGTAATCATCATGGTGCATGTTCTTACATATGTTGCTATAATCAGTATAAACCATACCTGTTAGGACACCAGCACCATTACCGATGATGCGCATATTCCACGCACACTTATTTGCCGTCTCACACACATCATCATCGGTAATTGCTATGTCACATACACTTTAGATCATATTGTCTTTTATTGATAGAATCAGTTAACAACTAGACCGATATAATATTGTGATTAACTCTCTGATGTTAGTGTAGACATGATATTTATTACTTGACATTCATGCATTCATATTATCATGTTATCATGCTGTATCATGGGCATATGCCGACACTTATCATATACTTACTCATGATTTTAAGATTTGGATTTCTATGAGATTTCTGGATTTTTGGGGAAAACCGCAAGAAATTATAAAAACTTCTCTCTCTCCCCTCCTCTCATTTTTTAAAATAAGATGCGGTTTATTCGTGATGTATGTGTCGTCCACCATGAGATTTTATGTTTTCTGATGGATTTCGAGACCCGATTCGAGGAGTGGATGAACCGTCTCGGGTACATGGTGGGCCCGGTATGGTACCCCGGGGCAAGAAGATCGAGTTGTAGACGATGAGCCTGGCAGGGGAAGGCTACCTACCGGTGATGTCTGGCGCGGCGGATATCCGGAGGATACCGACCGTTGTCGTGAGATTTGATGATTTGGGCCGATCCGGACTGACGGAGCCCGAGATATTGAGACTTGAGATTACATGTGTTGTGTCGATGCTTGACACGGATTTCCATGGATTTCATTGTCGAGATTTCAGATTCCTATACAAATTTTACTATGATAACAGCTAAAGATTTCTTATACAGATATTTCTGGATTTCAGGATTGGTTATTTTATATTCATGATGCATGCATATCCATTCATATGACATAGTATTATATGAGGCACTGAAACGAGCACGGAGTATCTGCATTTATACGTAGTTATACCCTGCTATTACTAGATGATTAGGATATTATAGTGTATTATTATGACCTAGGATTGCGTCGTGCATTCGATTTCTTTTCGTAGATGTATTCTACTCACGAGTTGGCAACTCACCCCCGTTGTGCCAAATTTTATTACAGGTTCGATGTACAGGTTTCCCTGGCAGCTGGCTGGCACATCTTTTCTTTCAGGGTGATTTGCACGGTAGGTTGGTTCACTTGTATCTGAACCACCATTATATTTTATTCATTTATTTGTAACTAGTAAGCTCCATCAACCATACTTGTATTACTTGATAAGTTTATTGGACCAGTCTTTTATTTTGACCTTAGAGTCGTGCATATATTATTCTGATCTGGTGGTTTTGTTTTCTTTTGAGTTTTGAGCCTCGCCCTTTGGCGTTGTATATTATTGTGCTGTTGTGGTTGTTTCCGCCTGTTGGCGTTGAGCTAGCTCCCGTTTGGGGATGCTTTTTATTGTTTATGTATATTATACTTGTTGTACCCGTTTGGGGCCAGTTTTTACAAAGGAGACTCTGCCGAAATTTTTGGGAAAATTTGCTGATGTTTTAAACTTTTTCCTTCATGTTTTCTTTTACTGCTTCTTCTTCTTCTTTTTTTTTTATGGTTTAGATTCTGGGTTTCGGCTTACTTAGGTTACGTGGCGCCTCTAGACGCTTCGTAATCTAAGTGCCGGTCACGTTCCGTACTTTCGGGTCGTGACACAAATCCCACGCAATGTAAAATAGCAATGTGCATAAATAAACATGACGCATATGTAAAATAACATGTCGACTCAAGTGAGCTCGACCCCAGATATAACATAGCATAAATCCCTAAGTCTCACAATCTCGCCTCTAGGTCAATACAGTAATCCAAATAAGACTGGTACAGCTGAAATAGTAGTAGCAGATGGAGTACTCTAGATACAATGAACATATATAAGTGGTACAAAATGATAACAACCCACCTATGAGCAAAAGCCTCGAGTCCAGACAAAAAAGGCAAAATGAGCAAAAGTATCCGCTGCTACAGTGCTGACGGAACGGACCTGCAGAAAAGCTGTGGCACAACGGGGGTGGGTTGCCAGCTCGTGAGTAATAAATAACATCTACCAAGGCTATCGCATGAATGTACACAAGTATCCTAGCATCCCTAGAATAGGTACGGCTATATGTACTAGCAGGTATGTATGCATCATCAGTGTACTATCAAGTAATGTATGTCACATGGGTGTAATAACAGGTATGTATGCCATATGAATATACTATCATATATGTATGCTATATGAGTCAACTCAAGATCTCATCATGTAGGTATACGAATTATTCTTACTTTGTTTTTTGAAACTCCTTTCAAGTATCAGCATAAAATCCAGGAAAATCAACAAAATCTGTGTCTAGCAACGACACCTCAAAACTGTCTCAAATCTCATATATACATGTCAAGTATCTCTGACCTCAGCCGTCCAGCTGATCCATATCAAATGTCAATATCCCAATCCAGCGGCCATGGTCGGTATCCTCTGGATATCCGCCGCGCCAAATGAAGTCACTGGTAGGTAATCCGTCCCCTGCCAGGCTCAACGCCATCATCTGCGATCCTCTTGCCCCGTGGTACCTTACCGGGCCCACTATGTACCCGTGACGGTTCCTCCACTCCTCGACACGGATCTCGAAAACCACAGCAAACTCATGGTGGACGACACTTTACATCACTAGAAAACCGCAACTTTTATATTTTTAAAGATGATAAGTTTGAAATCTTGCGGCTTTCCCCCGAAATCCAGAAATATCATAAATCGCATGAAATCTTCATGGATGCATATGTCAATGATAATGAATGCATGCGGTATCAATTTGCAATGTATGATTTATGCTAGGCATGAGCAATTGATATAATAATACATATGCACGAGAATAGCAATTCTTATGATTTCATTTAAATATTTATTGCAATAGCACAGGTCTAAGAAGTTAACATGTTTAAGATTTATAGTTATCTAGTGTCGTGACATGGCAATTACCAGGGTGTGTGTGTCCACATGAATAGTGCTCGTGCTGCATATAAAAACATGGTAATGGTGCATGTGTCCTACAAATGAGTTTTCTTATATGGAACATCATATAGATCCTAATTGCAACAAATGTTATACAAGTATTATTATTATTTTAATGTCACCAGTAAATATCAAGTCTACTATTTTCAAGTTTACTAAATCTATCGGGCGACTCGAGCCATCCAAACTATCGTCCCCCATAGATGTTAAATCTACTCACCCGTGATCCCGCGCTAGGTGTGTCCGACCACCTGCTTTCCTTTCTCCGCTGCGCTTGAAGTCCCAGCCGGCGAACCTGGAATTTACAAAGTCACATACATCAGGAAAATCCTGCAAAACATGATATATCGATAAAAGGATCGCGTGCGTGAAACTAAACGCGCGTGCACACGACACGACGTGACGCGCACAAACCTACCAGAACCTACTCCGAAGCGCTGTGTCGCGCAGCGCGCCACAGAACCACGTGTATCACGCGCTTGTCGTACGAGACTTAAAACATCGAAAACACGCAAATAGCTCCAGATTTTTCCTCTGGACCCAACTTGAAAAGTTACAGATACCAAAAACCCTAGCTACCTAGAGTAAACCCACACACCAAAACCCAACACCCCTACCCCCATTCTGGCCGCAATTTGCGGCCAGATATAATAAATCTGTGGCCAGAATAGGGAGAGGGGTCCCCGTGTTTTGTGTGGGTGTCTCTGCTAAGGTAACTGAGCTACAGTCTTCACAACTTTTACCTAAGTGGATCGGGTCAAAAGCAGGTTTCAGAAAGGCTAAAAAGTCGCTAAAACAGCCAATTTACGCCAAGTCGGATAAATCGGGTATCTATGATAAATCTAGGGCAATTCTCTGGTTAACTTGTCTCAACAGCACCTACTTGGGTTACTCTAACCATCACAACTATTACATTCTCAAAATTCCCCTAATTTACCCCAAAACTACCCCTAAACATATAATAAACACTAAAATAAGCTAGATATCCATAACTTTAGTAATTTGGAGTTGGATTAAGGGGTTATACCTCTAGAGACCCTAGATGAAGGAGAAGAGAAGATGTAGGAGGGTGTGTGCGTGCTGCTACAGCTCCTGGTGCTACAAACTTGGGCTGAGATGAGCTGATCTTCTCCACTGTTCAGGTTCTGAATAGGCTGAAGTTGTTGTTGCTGCTATGGTGATGTGGGCGGTGTTGTGTTGGTTTCAGGTGTTGCTGTTTGAAGCAGCAGCAGCAGGGGGTTGGAGTATTGTTGAGGGAAGGGTTGAGTGATAGTGGAGGAAGGGTTTATCAGAGGTTAGGGCTGTAGTAGCAACTGTGTGGCTGAAGCTTGGTTCAGAGAAATTTTCCAGAGTTGCTGTGTAACAGCAAGTGAAGAAAAGTTGAGGTATTTGTGGTGTGGGGTTGTGAATTAGGAGATGGTGTGGGTATGTGTTGTTTAAGAAATGGGGGGGCTGTTGTGCAGCAACTCAAGATGAGTTAAGGCTGAATTGGTGGCTAAATGCTGATGTTTTATGGGTTGATGCTGTTGTTGCTCAGCAGGTATTGGTCTGGTGGCTGATTTGAGCTGAAAGTTGGCTGATGTGAGAGCTGGAATTAGGCTGCTGATGTTGGGTTGGCTGTTAGCAGCAGCTACTGTTGCATTAGTGGCTAATGTTGGGGATGCTGCTGCTGCTGGTGCAGCCACTGCTGAGCTAGGGGTCTATGCAGAAGTTGATGCTGATGTTGTGGCTGAGGTGGGGCTGATATGGGCTGATGTGTGTGTGAGTGAGATGAGTTTGAGAGGTAAGAAAAAGTTTTGAAAAGAAGGTAGTGTGACACAACCCAAGAGCCATCATTCCCTCACTCTCATTAAAAGCAACATGACACCCATCATAATCCCCCCTTTCTCAACACAAAACAACCATAACCCTAATCCACTTTTAACACTAAAAACTCCTTAATTAACACCAAATAACTTAACAAAGGGGTTTAAACTACCATGGTTGCCTAAACATGGTTAGCCTACACACACATCTAAACTTGGCAACCCTAGACCTAACCCGCATTAACCTGCACAAGTGTGTGCAGTCGAGATAAAATTCTACTAATATAACCATAAAACCAGATAAATTACTAGAATCCTGTTTTGGTAAACTTTTTACCAAAAACCCCACCTTAACACATAATTACCACTAACCCTAACCTCAGGTGTTACAGATGGGATGAAGTGGGAAAAATGGGGGAGATGGGGGCTGCATTTTCAGCCAGAAAATGAGGGAAGGAAGAGAGAGTGAGGTGAGGGTGTTTAGTGTTGAAATTTCCTAGAACCCCTCTCCCCATTTCAAAAGTCAAAAAGCCCATGCTTCATTCTTTATCATTTCCTTTCTAAATTTTCTTTTCTTTCACTAAAAAGGAGTGGGAATTTGGGTGAGGGGCTGCTGCCCATGTGTAGGCCAGAAAATGGGAGAGGGGGGAGAGAGAGTGTGAGGTGTGTTTGTGTGAGGAAACATGATAAATGTTAAACCCCAATTTCCATTTAATTTATTTTCACCATTTATGATTTTTTCTTTGATATTTTCTAAAACCGTTTGACAGCTTCATTTTATTTCAAAAATAACATGTTAAAATTTTTTTTAATGTGTTATGATGCACAAAATTTGTTTGAACTCATTCCAATTTGTAATTTTCCCTAATTAAATGTATTAGTGACGGCTTAAAATAATATTAAAATAATTAATTTCGGAAATTTTTTCAGAAAATTAGAAATTTTACCAGTGGCTCAATAAACACCAAATACTAGCAATTACATAGCTAGAATATGTATATTTAATTTTATATTAAAAATATTTATATTTTGACTTTTTACGGAAAACCCGCTTATTTTACCGATTTTCCGAAATTTCACCGAAACGATTTTCAAAACATTACAATCTTCCCCCCTTAAAGAAATTCGATCCCCGAATTTAAATTAAAACTCTTCCAAATACTACAACATTTCAACAAAACCATCAAGTCGTCGGGGCTCCGAAATCATAAATACCTAAAACATATCGTAGCGCAATGCATGCGCATGAAAAAGAGTGTATAACTCACAAATCAAAACTCCGTCAAGCATCCCGCAATCATCGGAGTTATGGTGAAGACACCAATGTATAAATCCAAAACGAAAATCAATATGATATACATCAAAACTATACCTGTAACGCCAAAACTATATAGATAAACATCATTAAAACATCTGGAAGCAATGCATGCCAAACCTTTTCAAATAACTGTGCGATGTGTGTATCACTGCACAGTGGCGGACGTCCATTTTGAGAAAATAACTATATATATATATATATCCTTTGTTTAACATACACGTCTCGCCGTTTTGAAAATAATTTAGAAGGGTTTCACTTTTAAACAGTTTCGTGTCATCATTGACACGTAGGTAAATACTGAGACTATAGCTCCTCCTTGGAAATCCCTTCGATAACTACCAATGCATGCAAAATATACTCAGGTACTGTCCTTTGACTAGTCCTGCCGGTACTAAACCAAATAGCAAGTATCATAAAATATACTTCTCCAAAATAAATCAATCCCAAATATATATGAATGCCACGTCCGTCTGGTGCGCACGGAAATCGAAATCCATGAATGTGCCATACATGTGCACAGAAACAACATCTAAGTGCAACGGGTGAGCACGAAAACACCTGTCAAAGGAAACGTGTGTGCCTGACAGCAAAAACAGGTGCATCTGATATGCACGAAGAATCTTGATTTAGTGCATCTAGTGTGCACCTAAATCGCATCAAGCACCTTAAGTATGCGCAAAATCCAAGTCAAGTGCACATGGTGCACGAAAACAAATATCGAATATCAAAATCAAAATCGATGGTATACAACACATTTCAATCCAAAATCCCAATCAGGTATACCGTGGTATAAAATCTCACCATCCTGCGTATCGGCATGCACAAAAGCAAATCAAAATACCAAAAGTGCATGAGAACTATGCCGAAAGCATAAGTCAAATCATATGCATGCCCTAGGTATGAAATCAAATATCATGAAACTCGGTCATCAAAACTCAATCATGAAATAAATCACCCAAAAGTGACGGATACGTGATGGCCAATCACAAAATCATAAATCATAAATACTGTCGTCGATATGTCCGTCCTTCAACGTCGAAAAGATGTCGGTGCATCCAATGCTAGCAGAGCAAGATATCTACTTGCCTTCTGATCATGGACTGTCACCTGGTGCCCTTAGGCTCTCGTCTCTCACTACGAATTGCAAAGTACATAGCTCCTCGGCTCAACAGTCCAATATGGAAACGATAATAGAAGTAGTCCGCTCTGGCACATCCTCTAAAGATCTCTGGCCAACTCTTATGGTCACTCATAACATGTCTCGTCGACGATGGTGAACTCTGGCCTGCTGGTTGTGCATCATATGACCGCTCCTAGGTCCAGGTCTTCTTATTCAGTATTTTCAGAAAGGTCCTGTCGAAGTCTCACCCAAGTCTCATTTCTGTCGAACTGCCCGGAAATCACCATCCTTACCAAATCTATTTCTTGTTCCGGAACGGCTGCATACTCATCATGACTCCTCCTGGAAGATATATCCATAGTCAACGCTACTACTTTCGTATCACATCTCTGATGTCAGCGGAGTGGAACGTCATCTTATCAAGATCTCGTACGAACCTCTTGCTCCACCTTCCTCTAATATCGACTTATTCGGACTCGTCTCCTCGTGGCTGTATGGACTACGCTCCAACGGCTATACTCGCATGTGGAGTCTCCCAAGCAATGTATCACATCATATGATATCTGAATAATGTCGAACTTTTTGATCGATTCGTCGAGGTTCCATAATCCCCCAAGAACTCAACATCTTGGGTACAGTTTAATAGTATCGAATATATGCCACAGCGCCTATGGACCAACCGTTGAAGGGCAGACCCAAGCCTCAATAATGACACCACTAAACCGCCGCAAACCCTAAGGTCACCGGCGTTCCATGGTCATTAAATCGAGTTAGGGTTTTATTCTTCTAGAGGGTCCGTAGAATTGCTTGCATTGTTTTCCGAATACTTTAAACTTGGAAAATAGGTTCCTGACATTCGATCGTCTCTATCGACTCTCAACGTATCCGCGTGAAGTCATCTCTAACTGGAATCAATCAATCTGATGATCTCGCATCGGGGTAGGCAATGAATCACATGTCCTAGTCTTTCATCTCTGGTGACTAGCAATCTCCTATCATATCTCTAAGTACAACTCGTACGGCAATAGCTCCAAACGTCTGGGGCGATATCTTTTCATTCGCCAAAATCACTGGCTCATTCATCCGCATGCTAAACAGTGTCTCAATCTTCAAGAATCATAGTGTAATAACGTTCGTCACATTCTGGCCGGCCTCTTGAAGTGGCCCAATCCTCTGGTGCTAATCTGCACATCCGAGAAATCTCGTAAAAGCGACCCATCAAACGCTCATAGCGCGAAAACACAATAAAACGATGCCTCTATGCAAACCGTATGTCCCTGGAATCACGCCCTGGTAAGTCCTCGTTCGTGACGAGCTCGTGCTGACCGCAACTCTAGCCGTAGCTCTCTCTGCCCGTACCACTGTGATAACAAAACCATAAAATGATACTGATGAGGCTAGATCATAGGAAGGAATATAATACTGTGAAAGGAAATGTATATCCTAAGGCTTCTTAAGCGGAGTATCGTATCGTAAATATGCCGCGGAACATAGGTACGGTACATCACTCTACTTAAGTTACCTACTCCATCAACCAAGGGTCATCGTACACTCCGAAGGTAAAACCTAACGCTCTGATACCAACTTTGTCAAGACCCGAAAAGTTCGGAACATGACCGGCACTTAAATTACGAAACGTTTCGAGGCGTACGTAATCTAAGTAAGCCAAAACCCAGAAAATCAAAACCAAAGAAGAGTAGAGAGAAGGAAAAACCAATGTAAAGCAAGTATGTTTAATCAACATAGGCCGAAGTATGTATTTTTAAAATCTCAAGTATTTTCTGAAAATTTCGGCAGAGTCTCCTTTGTAAATACTGGCCCCCAAATGGGATAGAACATGAATAGTATACGAAATATGCAAAAAGGCATCCCCAAGCGGGAGCTAGCACTTCGTCAATCGACGGTCACAACCACACAAGCAATATAATATACAACGTCGAAGGGCGAGAATCAAAAATCAAAAGAAAACTCAAATCAGCATGAAAACCATAATAATACAACGCGCGACTCTAAGGTCGAAAGAATAACGGGCCTGGTTTTCTATCTCTCTCAAATATACAATCTGGTTGATGGAGTTTCTAGATACAACTGAAATAATAATAAACAATGGTGGTCCTGATGCAAAGAACGCACCTGCCAAAGCAATCACCTGGAAAGAACAGTGTGCCAGCAAAGCCGCAAAGAACCTGTACGGAAAAACCTGCAAGGAACTGTGGCACAACGGGGGTGAGTTGCCAACTCGTGAGTAGAAAACATCTACGAGTAGAAATCGCATGCATACCGCTATCCTAGGTCATATCAGGTAATATCCTTAATAAAATCCTGGTCCAGCTATGTATAGTGTAATACTACATGCTCGTGTCAGTTCCTCAGATAGCAAGATATTAGATATATGATGTATGAATGCATTACGAATTTAAACAGAATATATCATGAGTGAGGCAACTGTTTTCTTTAATCAATGAGATTTCTATATGTATGTCAATCACGTATCATCAATGAACGCAACATAGAAATCATTGTCAAGTATCGACACAAAACATAATTCTCAGTATCTCAATATCAAATCATCAATATCTCAAATCTCAAATCTCAATCTCAATTTTCAATATCTCAGGCATCCGTATCATCTGCGGGATCGGCCCTCGGGCTTCGGCAGAATGGATCAGCCCTTAACATCAATCTCACGGCCACGAACGGTATCCTCCGGATATCCGCCGCGCCAGGTAAAATCACCGGTAGGTAGTCTGCCCCTGCCAGGCTCATCGTCTACTCCTCGAACTTCTTGCCCCGGGGTCCATACCGGGTCTACCATGTACCCGCAGACGGTTCATCCAACTCCACGAATCGGGTCTCGAAAACCATCTCAGAACCGAGAAAACATCATGGTGGACACTCATACATCACGAGAAAACCGCAATTTGCATTTTTAAAATGATGATACCAAGCTTTTATTAAATTCTTGCAGTTTTCCCCCCAAATCCAAAAATCTCATGTAAATCCGAAATCATTAAAATCATGATACCAATAAACAGTGAATACCGGCAAAAATCTCAATAATACTGCATAACCAATGACTATATGGATGCATCTGATATCATGCAATGAATTCAATAATTAAACTAGCATATAGAAACTATAACATATTACAACTATCATCTAGCAAACTGTGTCACTGAAATAGTATTTTCGAAAGTTTACATGACATGGCAATTACCGATGAAGATATGTATGAGCCGGCAAGCGATTGTATGTGGAGCATACGCGTCATCGGTAATGGTGCTGGTGTCCTAAAAGCATAGTTTCATAATTACTACGTACACAATAACATGCAATGAGGCGATAACAACATAATAAGGAAAATGAATAGTAAATACAACAATAATATGCGGAACATGAATAATAACGTAATAATAAGGAATCTATCTTACTATACATGTGTTATACTGTTTTGCCGTTTGAAATAGTACGAATCGTGGTGTTTGAAAATAAGGACGACGGTGTTTTTAAGAAAAGATATGTCTTTTAAAATATCCGTAGTATCCCTTGGTATGTCTTTAAAATTCTCACAATTCGTCAGTTTTGGAAACAGGTATGACTCGGGTCCAATCTGACATCTACTAGGTAAACTACAGGTCTAACTAACAACCAATCGAAAGAGGTACGGAAACCACCTACATCTGAGTCGATATATATCTATTTATATAATAGTCGGTGATCACGCCTCAATAGTATCCCATTTGATACACTTCATGACATGCTCAAATCAAGAGTGCGGATCTATCTTCAATATATAACTCGTACGGTAAATCCATCGTACGGCATCATAAACTGGGTACGGGTCAAATATCACATTCATCACATTATTCATCTGGTATCCACTTGTAACCCTTCGAAAATCGTTTAGGCAGTTTTTCGGTAATCGGCTAATTTTTCGGCTTTTTCCGTAAAAAGTCAAATTAGATATTTTTCATTGTAGACCTAATTATACAAAATTTAGATAAGATATTACAATAATTTTGTCACTAAAATGTTACTTAAAATTTTCTAGTTGAATCAAATTTTTTTCGTAATTAATTATTTTTTTTTTATTTTAAGCTTTTAAAAATACATTAAATTAGGGATAAATACAAATTTAATTAGGTAAATTTCATAATTAGGAATCTTTATAAGCTAAAATATGGTGTTAATAAAATTGTATCATGACTTGCAAGATTTTGGTTTTATGGTGTGAAATTTATGAAAAAAATGATGTAAAATGGGGTTTTTTTTTTAAAAAGTTGATGTGAAAAGCATTTAATGAGAACATAAGGGGTTATTTGACCTAGAAACTTCTACAATAAACCCACAACACCCCTCCCTTGCTCCTGGCCGAGCCCAACCTGAAGCAAATCCTCTCTTTTTCCTCACTTCTTTGCTACATTTTCATGTCAAAATTCATTAAAAATCAACAAATTCATTCTCCCATTCAAAGCAAAACCCTAATCCACTCTCTCCTCAAGCCAAATTAGTTCAAAACTTGATGAAAGGAGGCATCTTTGGTGGCTTGAGCATGCTAAGGTTCCACTTTTGAGGATCGGTCGGGGAAACATCGGACACGGCGCGAAAAGGCAAGACGGTGGTCGGATCGGATTAGCGAGGCATTCAGGTGAGTAGATGTATTCATCTATGGGGGAATCGTCTGGATGGCGCGAGGCGCCCCCTAGTTAGGATTACCATATTTCTTGCAGGACTTGTATTGCTAGATAGCTTACCCCTTTATTTACATTGCATACCCTTATAGTTAATAGTATGCTAGATTGCATGGATATTCATATGCACATATGCGATAACCCTTCGTAGGACACGAACACCATTAACATTGGCATCTGCTGCACGCGCACTATTCATGTGACACACACGCCTTTGGTAATTGCCATGCCACGTGCACTATAGAACCTGTTTAACTTAATATCGCCACTTGCATTCATACATGATATATGAAATTGCATAGCATGCATATACCTCGCATTATCATCATATTTACATAGATTTCTAGCCAAAATTCACATCGTATACATTGATATCATAGACATTTGTCATATATAAAATGTGAACATTATGATTTTCTTGAGGATTTCAGTATTGCTGCGATTTCTGAATTTTTGGGGAAAACCGCAAGAATTTAACAAAAGCTTATATTTATCATTTTTAAAACAAAGTTGCGGTTTTCTCGTGATGTATGTGTCGTCCACCATGAGTTTTCATGTTTTCTGTTGGATTTCGAGACCCGATTCGAGGAGTGGATGAACCGTCTCGGGTACATGGTGGGCCCGGTATGGTACCCCGGGGCAAGAAGATCGAGTTGTAGACGATGAGCCTGGCAGGGGAAGACTACCTACCGGTGATGTCTGGTGCGGCGGATATCCGGAGGATACCGACCATTGTCGTAAGATTTGATGATATGGGCCGATCCGGACTGACGGAGCCCAATATTTGAGACATTGATACAGTGAGATATTGAGACAGATATGATTTCATATTTGGTGTCGATGCTTGACACGGGTTTTCAGATGATTTCTTGATGATGCTTAGCTATTATACAGATATTCATTTTCTAAAGTTAAGAATGCAGAACCCTTAGCATTTAAAACACTTAAAGATTTAGTAATGACATTGCATACATGTGCATGCATACTAGAGGTATTATATCACATATGGACATACATGTTGTGGCGCATTGCGTGCATTCTTACGATTGCCTTACTAGATGTTATATTCTACTCACAAGCTGGCAACTCACCCCCGTTGTGCCACAGTGTCTTGCAGGTCGGACCCGTCATCCTTGTAGCGGCGGGCTATCTTATCATCAGCTTCTTTTGCTTAGACTCGCGACATCGCCCGTAGGTAGGTTGCGAGCACATTTTGTTTCTTTTTGCTCTATCATTGTATCTAGTATTCTCCATCTACCACTTTATATTATATATGCGACCTAGTGATGAGACTGAGAGATTTGTAAATATGTGGTTTCTTTTGGGTCGAGCTCACTTGAGCCGACGTTGTGTTTTCTGATATTTGGCATTTCTTTTATGCTCTTTTTCTTGATATTACTTATATATTGCATGTGGTTGTGATCCGCCTTGGGCGAAGAGCTATCTCCCGCTTGGGGATGCCATTTGTTTATTACAGGTTATATATATCTTGTTGTACCCATTTTGGGGGATAGAAAATACAGGGGAGACTCTGCCGAATTTTCTGGGAATTTTTGATGTTTTTAAAAAGGGATTTTATGCAACTTAAATGATTTAAAAAACCATTTTCATTAAAGGTTTTCCTTCACTCTCTTTTGAATTTGGTTTAGATTTTTCTGGGCTTTGGCTGATTTAGGTTACGGTACGCCTTTAGACGTCTCGTAATCTAAGTATCAGTCACGTTCCGTACTTTCGGGACGTGACAAAGTTGGTATCAGAGCGTAGGTTTTACCTTCCTGAGTGTAGGACGACCTTGGTAGATGGAGTAGGTGACTTAAGCAGAGTGGCGTAGCGTGGGTATGATCCGCGGCATACTTACGATACAGTACTCCGCCTAAGTGACCTTAGGACATAATTGCTTGTATTTCCTTTCTTGATTCCTTACATTCCTTGATTCAATTGCAATGTTCTTATCAGTCCTGTTTCTTATTCCAGCTTCGATGCCGCCAAAGACTACGAGAGCTCAGCGGGCTGCTGCTAGAGATGAGATTCGAGCGGGCTTGTCTGAGGCGAGGATCGAGCAGGATGATACGCCTACCCCTTAGGGTCATACTGATCCGCCTTATCCAGACCGTATTGCCAGATTAGAGGCCGGCATGCAAGAGTTGCGACAGATGATGGGATCTTTAGTTGAGTCCATTCGGGCATAGAGATCCGAGGACGTTCCTTCCACCGCACAGACCACGATTGTACCTGCTGCACAGATAGTCGCTCCTGCTACTACGGAGACTATCCCTGTTTCACTACAGGAGTTCATGAGATTGAGACCTCCAGCTTTTACCGGTACAGATGCGACAGAGGACCCACAGGCATTTCTTGATAGGATGGCTCGGATTTGTCGTTCGTTGAGGTGTTCTGATGATAGATTGGTGGAGTTTGCGAGTTTTCGTCTGGAGGGTCTTGCCCAGACATGGTACGATTCAGTAGAGAGAGGCCGAGCTGCAGGTCTGCCTTCTATGACCTGGGACGAGTTTACAGCTGCATTTCTTGCCCGTTATCTTCCGGAGAGTGTCCGAGATGTTCGAGCCCGTAGTTTTGAGTCTTTGCGCAAGACTCCTAGGATGATGGTGTCGGAGTATGATATACAGTTTACCCAGTTGTCTCGATATGCTCCGTACCTAGTAGATACAGAAGAGAAGAGAATAAAGAGGTTCATGCGAGGGCTTGATACACAGCTATTCCTTGCCATCGGCACCCAGCACTTTGATACATACGCAGCCGCGATGGATGCAGCCTTACTTTTGGAGGAGCGTATTTCTGAGACTCCGGTCATTTCTGGGTCGAAGAGGATCCGTACTGATACGCCAACTCAGTGGCAGATGGGCAGACATCGTGATAGATTATTTCCGGGAGATGGTGGAGGCAGAGGATTGAGACGAGGTCAGTTATTTGGTTCATATCCACAGACCCAGCAGTCGTCTCCAGGATGTTTTCGGTGCGGGAGTCAGTACCACCGTATCAGAGACTGTACCATGGGACGTCAGGGCGCGGTGACAGTCCTGCATGTGACCTTACCACCCTCACCACCTCCTCAGAGAGCTCTACTTCCTACTCCTGATGATGCTCCACGCAAGCCAGATGCTTCTAGAGGCCGTGGGCGTGGCAGTCCGGTTCAGAGAGGACGAGGCGACAGAGGCAGAGGCCGAGGTAGAGGCAGAGCACAGCTAGCTATTAGTGGTGGACAGGCCCGAGTGTTCACGTTGACTCCTCAGGATGCACAGGCATCCAATACCGTCGTGACAGGTACTCTGCCAGTATGTTCTTTTGATGCACGGGTATTATTTGATCCAGGCTCCACACATTCCTATATATCCACGTATTTTGCACCGAGGTTGGGCAGAGAGTCTTCTCCATTAGATCAGCCGCTTGTCGTTATTACACCGGTAGGCGAGTCATTTGTTGCCCGTTTTGTGTACCGATCATGTTCCGTTCGTATCGGGGAGAGAGATTCTTCAGTTGATTTGATTCTCCTCGATATGCTAGACTTTGACGTTCTTCTTGGTATGGACTGGTTAGCCACCTGTTATGCATCTGTGGACTGCCGTGAGAAAGTAGTCAGATTCAGTTTTCCTGGTGGGCCGGTTTTTGTTATTCAGAGAGATCGTAGCGCTACCCTTCCCAGCTTGATTTCTTCTGTACGCGCTGGTCAGCTCTTAAGGAAAGGGTATCAGGGATTCTTGGCTTATGTTTGTGATACTAGCTCCACAGAGGTTCCGTTGGACCAGGTCCCTATTGTGAGAGAGTTCCCTGATGTATTCCCTGTCAAGCTGCCTGGTCTGCCACCAGAGCGCGAGATTGAGTTCTGTATTGACTTGATCCCCGGCACAGGGCCTATCTCTATACCGTCTTATCGGATGGCCCCGGCGGAGCTGAGAGAGCTAAAGGATCAATTACAGGACTTGCTGGACAAAGGGCTTTTCCGACCGAGTGTGTCACCTTAGGGTGCTCCCATCTTGTTTGTTAAGAAGAAGGACGGAAGTATGCGTTTATGCATTGATTATCGTCAGCTGAACCGGGTTACTGTGCGGAACAGATATCCCCTATCCCGCATTGATGACTTATTCGATCAGCTCCACGGTGCAGGGTTTTTCTCGAAGGTTGATTTATGGTCAGGTTATCACCAGTTGCGGGTTCGGAAGGAGGATATTCCGAAGACCGCTTTCCGTACTCGTTATGGTCATTATGAGTTCTTGGTGATGTCGTTCGGGCTCACCAATGCCCCGGCAGCATTTATGGATTTGATGAACCGTGTATTCAGGCCGTATCTCGATCAGTTCATTATTGTGTTCATTGACGACATCTTGGTTTATTCTCAGAGCCGGGAGGAGCATGAGCAGCACTTACGTATCACATTACAGACTTTAAGGGAGCATCAGCTGTTCGCCAAATTTTCCAAGTGTGCATTCTGGTTAGACAGTGTCGACTTCTTGGGTCATGTGGTGACGAGAAATGGTATTTGTGTGGACCCGAAGAAGATCGAGGCAGTTCAGCGTTGGCCTAGACCAGTATCAGTTACAGAGGTTCGTAGTTTTCTAGGTCTGGCCGGCTATTATCTACGTTTTGTCCAGGATTTCTCCTGCATTGCTGCACCTTTGACCGGGTTGACCCGGAAGGGGGTTCCTTTTGATTGGACCCAGGCATGTGAGGATAGTTTCCAGCAATTAAAGACTCGTCTGACTACTGCACCAGTGCTAGCATTGCCTTCAGGATCAGGTGGGTTCGTGGTTTATTGTGATGCTTCACGAGTGGGGCTGGGCTGTGTATTGATACAGCACGACAGAGTTATCGCGTATGCTTCTCGGCAGCTGAGGAAACACGAGCAGAACTACCCCACCCATGATTTAGAGATGGCTGAAGTAGTATTTGCACTTAAGATCTGGAGACATTACCTATACGGTGAGTCGTGCCAGATATTCACTGACCAAAAGAGTTTGAAGTATATCTTCCAGCAGCGAGACCTGAACCTGAGACAGCGCCGTTGGATGGAGTTGGTGAAGGATTATGACTGCGAGATTCTATACCATCCGGGCAAGGCGAATGTGGTGGCAGATGCCTTGAGTAGGAGGCCCGGAGGTAGCTTATCTTGCTTGAGCGCAGTACTGATGCAGTCGACGGCGGATTGGCAGGTGTTATGTGACAGCAGAGTGCAGTTCGAGTTTACTCCTACACGGGGACAACTGGACTATTTCAGAGCACGCCCATAGTTACTTGACCGTATCCGCGAGGCACAGTCCAGCGATGCCCGTATATTAGAGATTATTGAGCAGATTCGGCATGGTAGAGTTTCTGAGTTCGTGATTGATGATCAGGGGATACTTCGATTTGGGACTCGACTGTGCGTGCCAGATTCAGAGGGACTGAGGCGTGATATTCTTGAGGAGGCACATAGATCAGTATACAGTGTGCATCCAGGTTCCACCAAGATATACCGTGATTTGAGAGAGGTTTACTGGTGGGATGGGATGAAGAAGGATATTACAGACTTTGTGTCGAGATGCCTGACTTGTCAGCAAGTCAAGGCCGAGCACCAGAGGCCAGCCGGCGAGTTATAGCCTTTGCCCATCCCTGAGTGGAAGTGGGAGCAGGTCTCCATGGACTTCATTGTGCGTCTATCCAGGACC
Source organism: Agapanthus africanus (assembly GCA_030015575.1). Lineage (NCBI taxonomy): Eukaryota > Viridiplantae > Streptophyta > Magnoliopsida > Asparagales > Amaryllidaceae > Agapanthus > Agapanthus africanus. The sequence goes on along the minus strand of JASDDO010000001.1, from coordinate 327,876,295 downwards.
AGTCGAGGGTACGACTCTATTTGGGTGATTGTGGATCGACTGACGAAAGCGGCTCACTTCCTGCCAGTGAAGACCACTTTTGGATTTTCTCAGTACGCCCAAGTTTATATTGATGAGATAGCGCGACTGCATGGTGTTCTGACTTGAATCGTGTCCGACCGGGGCACCCAGTTTACCAGCCGATTGTGGCAGAAACTTCAGGAAGCATTGGGCACCCGATTGAGTTTTAGCACAGCCTTTCATCCCCAGATTGACAGTCAGTCGGAGCGTACTATTCAGACTCTTGAGGACATGCTCAAAGCTTGTGTTTTAGATTTCGGTGGTAGCTGGGATCGTCATTTGCCTTTGATCGAGTTTTCCTACAATAATAGCTTCCAGGAGACGATTCAGATGGCACCTTTTGAGGCTTTATATAGGAGGAGATGTCGATCACCTGTATGTTGGATAGAGCTCAGGTAGAGCAGTTTTTTAGGGCCGCAGATCGTACAGGAGACGACCGAGAAGATACAGCTGATTCGGGACAGGATGAGAGCGGCACAGAGCAGGCAGAAATCATATGCTGACAGGCGCCGTCGCCGACTCGAGTTCGCTGTTGGCGATCATGTTTTCCTGAAGGTCTCTCCGATGAAAGGTGTGATGAGATTTAAGCGGAAAGGGAAACTGAGTCCTAGATATGTTGGTCCTTTCGAGATCCTAGAGCGTGTTGGTCCAGTTGCTTATCGGTTAGCTCTTCCGCCCAGCTTCCCCGATGTTCACCCCGTATTCCATGTCTAGATGCTCCGCAAGTACCTTCATGATCCTTCCCAGGCGATTCAGCACCAGACGATCCAGCTAGAGCGTGATCTTTCTTTCACCGAGCAGCCGGTGGTCATTTTGGATCGGCAGGTGAAGAAATTGAGGTCGATGGTTATACCGTCCGTCAAGGTCCTTTGGCGTGGCCCGAACAGCGAGGAGGTCACCAGGGAGACCGAGGTTGAGATGAGGAAGAGATATCCCCATCTTTTTGAAGGTACGCGTAGTTGAATTCTAAATTCGGGGACCGAATTTCTTTAAGGGGGGAAGATTGTAACCCTTCGAAAATCGTTTAGGCGGTTTTTCGGTAATCGGCTAATTTTTCGGCTTTTTCCGTAAAAAGTCAAATTAGGTATTTTTCATTGTAGACCTAATTATACAAAATTTAGATAAGATATTACAATAATTTTGTCACTAAAATGTTACTTAAAATTTTCTAGTTAAATAAATTTTTTTTCGTAATTAATTATTTTTTAAAATTATTTTAAGCTTTTAAAAATACATTAAATTAGGGATAAATAAAAATTTAATTAGGTAAATTTCATAATTAGGAATCTTTATAAGCTAAAATATGGTGTTAATAAAATTGTATCATGACTTGCAAGATTTTGGTTTTATGGTGTGAAATTTATGAAAAAAATGATGTAAAATGGGGGTTTTTTTTTGTAAAAAGTTGATGTGAAAAGCATTTAATGAGAACATAAGGTGTTATTTGACCTCGAAACTTCTACAATAAACCCACAACACCCCTCCCTTGCTCCTGGCCGAGCCCAACCTGAAGCAAATCCTCTCTTTTTCCTCACTTCTTTGCTACATTTTCATGTCAAAATTCATTAAAAATCCACAAATTCATTCTCCCATTCAAAGCAAAACCCTAATCCACTCTCTCCTTAAGCCAAATTAGTTCAAAACTTGATGAAAGGAGGCATCTTTGGTGGCTTGAGCATGCTAAGGTTCCACTTGTGAGGATCGGTCGGAGAAACATCGGACACGGCGCGTAAAGGCAAGACGGTGGTCGGATCAGATTAGCGAGGCATTCAGGTGAGTAGATGTATTCATCTATGGGGGAATCGTCTGGATGGCGCGAGGCGCCCCCTAGTTAGCATTACCCTATTTCTTGCAGGACTTGTATTGCTAGATAGCTTAACCCTTTATTTACATTGCATACCCTTATAGTTAATAGTATGCTAGATTGCATGGATATTCATATGCACATATGCGATAACCCTTCGTAGGACACGAACACCATTACCATTGGCATCTGTTGCATGCGCACTATTCATGTGACACACACGCCTTTGGTAATTGCCATGCCACGTGCACTATAGAACCTGTTTAACTTAATATCGCCACTTGCATTCATACATGATATATGAAATTGCATAGCATGCATATACCTCGCATTATCATCATATTTACATAGATTTCTAGCCAAAATTCACATCGTATACATTGATATCATAGACATTTGTCATATATAACATGTGAACATTATGATTTTCTTGAGAATTTCAGTATTGCTGCGATTTCTGGATATTTGGGGAAAACCGCAAGAATTTAACAAAATCTTATATTTATCATTTTTAAAACAAAGTTGCAGTTTTCTCGTGATGTATGTGTCGTCCACCATGAGTTTTCATGTTTTCTGTTGGATTTCGAGACCCGATTCGAGGAGTGGATGAACCGTCTCGGGTACATGGTGGGCCCGGTATGGTACCCCGGGGCAAGAAGATCGGTTTGTAGACGATGAGCCTTGCAGGGGAAGACTACCTACCGGTGATGTCTGGCGCGGCGGATATCCGAAGGATACCGACCGTTGTCGTGAGATTTGATGATATGGGCCGATCCGGACTGACGGAGCCCAATATTTGAGACATTGATACAGTGAGATATTGAGACAGATATGATTTCATATTTGGTGTCGATGCTTGACACGGGTTTTCAGATGATTTCTTGATGATGCTTAGCTATTATACAGATATTCATTTTCTAAAGTTAAGAATGCAGAACCCTTAGCATTTAAAACACTTAAAGATTTAGTAATGACATTGCATACATGTGCATGCATACTAGAGGTATTATATCACATATGGACATACATGTTGTGGCACATTGCGTGCATTATTACGATTGCCTTACTAGATGTTATATTCTACTCACGAGCTGGCAACTCACCCCCGTTGTGCCACAGTGTCTTGCAGGTCGGACCCGTCATCCTTGTAGCGGCGGGCTATCTTATCATCAGCTTCTTTTGCTCAGACTCGCGACATCGCCCGTAGGTGGGTTGCGAGCACATTTTGTTTCTTTTTGCTCTATCATTGTATCTAGTATTCTCCATCTACCATTTTATATTGTATATGCGACCTAGTGATGAGACTGAGAGATTTGTAAATATGTGGTTTCTTTTGGGTCGAGCTCACTTGAGCCAACGTTGTGATTTCTGTTATTTAGCATTTCTTTTATGCTCTTTTTCTTAATCTTACTTATTTATTGCATGTGGTTGTGATCCGCCTTGGGCGAAGAGCTAGCTCCCGCTTGGGGATGCCATTTGTTTATTACAGGTTATATATATCTTGTTGTACCCATTTTGGGGGATAGAAAATACAGGGGAGACTCTGCCGAAATTTTCGGGAATTTTTGATGTTTTTAAAAAGGGTTTCTATGCAACTTAAATGATTTAAAAAACCGTTTTCATTAAAGGTTTTCCTTCACTCTCTTTTGAATTTGGTTTAGATTTTTCTGGGCTTTGACTGACTTAGGTTACGGTACGCCTTTAGACGTCTCGTAATCTAAGTGCCAGTCACGTTCCGTACTTTCGGGACGTGACACCACTTTATCAAAATCAAGATCCGGGGTACTGATCTACGTCTAGTACAATACTAATACCATCTATGTATGCATGCGTGTGTATGAAAACAACATGCATAAAGAACCCGCTAAACGTATCATGTCGTAACTCAAAATACGAACCCTGTTACATCACCGAACTCACGGCCACAAGCCCAATCTTATCGACTCATCACAAATCCCAAGTACTATCCTCATAATCCGTGTATATGTATACGTATATATATATATATATATATAGTCCCATACCCATGTGTGTGTGTGTGTATACATATCCCCATATACGCATATGTAAATAGATGTATGCAAATGCGTGTGTGCGTGTGGGTGTAAACCTATTCTAGGTTTCGCGACTAAGAAGCTATGCTAGTTCCCTTCTAATAACACCAAACTAACCATAAACACATAATCATAAATTGATAATCATCCACGGATCATAAACCACATATATATCCAATTATATATCATAATTAGACTACGAACTGCGGGGGTGCTATAAGCCATCGACCCGACTTCTCCCCGTAGATATAAATCTACTCATCTGGTCTTCGCTTGCCGAAATCGATGTCGCCGCGCGCTGTCTTGTCGTCTCAAAGTTCTCGTGTGGGTACTTACGTATCATAACACATCGCATCGCATAAAAACCCGACTCATGACCAAAATGACACACGAATCTCATATAGGTCAAAACCTATAGTTTGCTCTCTTAAATAACCCCAAAAACCCTCGACATCGGCGTACAAACGCCGAGGGATCGAGAAAATCCAAACGTACCAATCACGCGTTCATAACACGCTAAAAATTATATGAAAATACGGTGCAATTCATAAAACCTTAAAATTTGCCCAAATCGATTTATTTCCAAAAAGCCTAGTAAGCGGTCTTTAATCGTTTTAGTACAGATCTTGATATTTTAGCAAAACTGGTGGTCACAATATTCACTAATTATCTTAATTAGGCCACATAAACATTTACTAGATTTTTATCACACCAATTTGTATTAATCGCTAAAATTTAGTTTGTGAATTATCTGATTTTAACCATTTTAAAGTAACAATACGCTATTTAACAACTAAATTAGGTTTTGCACAAATTAAGATGTTAAACTAGACATCATAACTAGCACCAAGTGATCAAACCCAAATCTTGAATTCATAAATCCCTCATTAGAATTTTTATCTCTCATATTTATATTGTTTATAAAAACCTAGTTGCCAATATTATGCAATTTTGACAATTTTAAATGTAGCAATATGTAGTTATCAACTAGATTAGTTTTAGCAAGCCATAAGATGTTAAACTTCTTCACACAACATGACCAATTGATCAAAACTCCAAACTTGATCCAAGCCCTAATCATGAAAGTTTAAATCTTGAAATTGGTTCCATACTTAATCATCTAATTAAGTTAAATAGAAGTAATAACCGACAATTAAACTAGAGGGTTAAGATTATATCTCAACGAAACTTGGATCAAGCTTGCGACTTAGCCCCTAAATTTCTTCCTTGCTCCAAGAATTTAAGCTACTATAGGTCAAGGAGAATGGATAAGGCTTAATTAGGAGTTTGGAAGTTGTCACATTGGATTTTTTTGATGAATTTTTGGGATTTTTTTGAGATGAGATGAAGTGGGAAAAATGGGGGAGATGGGGGCTGCATTTTCGGCAAGAAAATGAGGGAAGGAAGAGAGAGTGAGGTGAGGGTGTTTTGTGTTGAAATTTCCAAGAAAAACCCCCCATTTCAAAAGTCAACAAGCCCATGCGTCATTCTTTATCATTTCCTTTCTAAATTTTCTTTTCTATAACTAAAAAGGAGTGGGAATTTGGGTGAGGGGCTGCTGCCCATGTGTAGGCCAGAAAATGGGAGAGGGGGGAGAGAGAGTGTGAGGTGTGTGTGTGTGTGAGGAAACATGATAAATGTTATACGCCAATTTCCATTTAATTTATTTTCACCATTTAAGCCTTTTTCTTTGATATTTTCTAAAACCGTTTGACAGCTTCATTTCATTTCAAGAACACGTTAAAATTTTGTTTAATGTGTTATGATGCACAAAATTTGTATGAACTCAATCCAATTTGTAATTTTTCCTAATTAAATGTATTAGTGACGGCTTAAAATAATATTAAAGTAATTAATTTAGGAAATTTTTTCAGAAAACTAGAAATTTTACCAGTGGCTCAATAAACACCAAATACTAGCAATTACATAGCTAGAATATGTATATTTAATTTTATATTAAAGATATTTATATTTTGACTTTTTACGGAAAACCCCCTTATTTTACCGATTTTCCGAAATTTCACCGAAACGATTTTCAAAACGTTACAGAAATTGAAAACAAAAGAGAGCTAAATTACTATTTCATCATCCTCATCTATTCTAGCCACATAGATTAGGGTGTTTGCTTTACTAATACTTGATTAGTGAAGCAAGAGCTTGGGTTTGAGATTCTTCAAGGTAGATCATCTTAGTATTTGAAGTTCAGAAGGAAGGTTACATCTTTCTCTTCATGGAGCCTCTCTAAAGTCCGGGTACTTGATGATCACAGCGAAGGGACCTCAACACGGAGCTCATGAAGCAAAGGAATGGACTACAAAGGTTGTAATCCCTAACTCTTAGATGTTAAAGTGTTAACATGCTTGTTTGGTTTGATTCTCTTGTTAAAGTTCCTAGGTTTAGGGTTATCTATAATGGAAAATTTTTAACTTGGTATGGATGATACCTCCCGAAACCTTGCTGCGGTTGTAGGTATCCCAACAGTGGTATCAGAGCCTAGCTAGAGAATTAGACGGATAAGAGTAGGATTACGAAACCGAAACAACTCTGAAACACTCGATGCGAAACCCCACTTTCTGTCGAATTTAAATTGAGCTCTAAAAATTTTTCAAACATGTGCAGAAGACTGTATGAGATACTATATGAGCACGGCCCAAACCCCACCCCCCTTCTCGGATTTTGGCCGATCACTTGGCCAAGAAATCCGAGCAGGCAGGCCCCCCATTGGGTTTTGGGCTCCAGGTTTGGGTCATGGTCAAGTCTCTGTGGTTTGGTACTTTTGGTGTTGTTTATTTTTGATAAATTTTCATGAGATGTTTATTTACTCAAAAGGTAATTCGGAGTGTTTCGTATTCGCAATTCTAGCTTGGTTTCATGATTGTTTAGACAGTGTTAAAAAGTTCGAACGGATATCAATAACTCACTTTTTCCCTTGCCGGAAAATTTCCAAGTGCTGGATTTTTCCTTATTAATGAACATTCAAAGTCGTGCAAGTAACGCGGTGGACCCTCTAGAAGAACGAAATCTTAACTCGATTATGTGACCGTCAGAACCGCCTCTGAACCCTAAGGTTTGTGGCAGTTCGGCGTTGCCACATGTGAGGCGTTGGTTTGACCCTTCTACGGCTGGACCATTGGTACTGTTGCATGTGATGGATGCTTTTAAACTAAGTTCAAGTGTTGAGCAAATACAGAAATTATGGGTGTTTGTTGATTCGATCTAAATGTTTAACGCCGTCTAACTTTTTCTGTAATTTGATACAATATTTGGAATCCAGAAGTAGTTATGAGATAACTAATTTGAATGTTATAAATCAAGTACTTTGGTCTCAGTTGATCAGTTGCCACGGGATTTTGATGTGATCAAAATTCCGGTGCAATTACGTAGCGTACGCGGATACACGCTGAGTAAACTTAATAGATGGCCGCGCCCCATAGCCCCGACCTAGTGACTGTAGGTGAACCCCGTCGCCAAAAGCATCCGTTCGGGTGCTCGCGGAAGCGGTGTTCCGCCTTAGTGCACTTCGTCGACAGTATCGGGGGGTGCGGCCATCTACTAAAGTTTCTGACGAACATTCGATCAGGATGTCGGGAATCTTGTTGAATTGCCCAACTAGATATTGAAAAGCGTTTTTGAGATCGAGACCAAAATGCGGGGTTTATAATTTTTAGGCATGCGGTGTATAAAGAATTTATTTGGTTAGGCATGTGATGTTTAAGGAAGTTGCGGATTCCAACTGTTGTAGTTTTTCACTTTCATTTCTGCGACCGTAAGTGTAATATGTGGTGTATCACCGGTTTCGTTGCTATACATCAACGACAATTGGGATACGCATATTTACATACGTTGATGACATGTGATGTTATGTGTTGATGTGATATGTTATATTGGATCGTCGTGTTTTGAATAGCCGGGGGTTTTATGTGAAATGAGAGTTTTTCATTTTCATTCATTTAAAATTCATTGTATGTAATATTCTTTTATTGGGGCACTTCCGGGTTGAGGATGATGTCACCATTGTATATTATTTACTTTTCCGCATTAGGATAGTCCCAAGGCGGGGAGCACAAGTAACCGGGTTCTAGGGTCCAGTGGGAGACCATCTCGAGGAGTCGAGACCAGGTGTCCTAACTCTAGAATTGGTAGTGTTGCTTACCGCTCTCGTAGGGGTCTAGGTGTGTTGGATTGGCTATTCATCACGACCGTGGAATCCTTGTTTTATACAGGCTCGCATTAAAACACAGACCTCCTAGTATATCCAATATTTCATATGTTTCTTCTGCTGCGATATCTGTGATGTGATCATTTGATATATTGATGAGATGAATACAGGATACAGTATATGTGATATATTATATAGATGTTGCTTATGTTTTACACCCACGCTAGCCCTTCCCCGCTCTGCCGTTAGTTACCTAACCTAACGGTGCATGAGGGGACATCGAGACGAATGCGGATGGCATAAGCGTACGTTGTATTTATCTGTAATGTTTAGGTAAACTTAAATGATGGGACTTCATTAATGAGATTAATCAAATAAAAGAAACCTAAAGATGTTGTGGAATCGAATTTTCAAAAACAGGTAGCTCTAGTTGTTGCTTTGCATAGCGGTGTTCCTTGTTGGACATCCAGCACCTTATTCGATAAGGAAAGAGCCGAGATCCCTTTACCGGGAGTGACCACTTTAGAAATAACTGGCAGATGCTATAACGCTCAGTTTTGTCTTTTGATTGCTTTTCTAGTTCTTGCTTTGCATAGTGGTATTGTGAATACCCTGCACCTTATTCGATAAGGAAAGAGTCGAGATCCCTTCACCGGGAGCGGCCTCTTTAGAAAAACTAGTAAAGGCCTAAAAAACACTCCATTTAAATCATTTTATTCTACATTGATATCAAGTTCATTACGCAAAGGGTTTTCTTAAAAACCTGTCGTAGCCCTCCATCATTTCAGATAAGTACTTCATAGTATTCGTGCTGCGTTTGTTGACCTTGTCAAGGAGTAGTGTGCGGTAGCTATTTATGCTTATCTGTATAAGCATATGATGTGATTGGATTAGGGCAGTCGTGCGATTTTGTTGACTATGTTAAGGGCCGTGCGGGTGGGTTTAATTCAATCGGGAAATGACGGGTTGAACTTGACTAGCACTTATGATTTGTTGAATATGTTAAGGTCATATAGCTGCTAGGGGTAAAACATTATCGGGAATTTCAAGTGTTGAAATTTGCAATGAGATTGCATACCTCCAATGAGATAGTTGGATCCCGATTCCCACTGCGAGTAAGAGTTACTCCTGGGAGAGTATTACACATTACAAACAGCCGATCAAGTAGGTGTTTAGAAAGGTGTCAACGCCGTTAAGCACATCGGAAAACGAGGTTTATTAGGTCCGCGCAAAAGCATGGGGAACCTCCCTCAAAGTACATGTTAGTTATATATATGCCCTAGAGGCCATTGTTGTACATATGATGTATATTATAGTGCATGCTTGCATATAAATAGAGAGGACTTTCTTGCTCGATATGATAATATGCTATTTGGTTTCACTTTGTCTTAACATGTTGACTTGTATTAGTTTATTGTCTTGCTCTCACATGTTGATAAAGCCCTTAGGATATGTACTCGACTACTGGGACTATCATGAGATCATACTAGTGGGGCCAGGGTAGTCAACGAGTACATCCTATAATTGTTCCTAGTCGAGGTGTATCGAGACAGGGCATCGATACACCAGAGTAGACTAGCGTATACGCATCTTGACCCATATGATGGGCGATAAATGATCCTATATGCATTGGTGTTTGACATCAGAGATGGTGTACGGGTGCTCAGTGGAGACTAGGTACACTGAACGGACTCGTCGAGAACTCCTAGATGGATTTATACTAATGTAACACCTTTGAATGTGATTGGTGGATAATTATACTTTAATATATGGTTTTTAGTAAAAAGTTTACCAAAACGGTTTTCAAATATTTTATCAAAATTAATGAGTATTTTATTAGAATTTACATAGGCTTGCATACACTTGTGCATGTAAACTAGGGTTAAAATTAGGGTTAGACCACGATTAGCAACCATGGTGGATTAACCCATTTTCCTTAAGCTAATTCAAAATTTGAATTAAGTGTTTTGGGTTTGTTTTTTTTTAAATATAAAATGATTTGGTATGGGTTGACTTGGAGGGGAGAGAGGGGGGGGTGTGGGCATCATGGCTTGAGCCATGCTCATATTAAATGAGGAGAGAGAGGGGGGTTGACTAGCCTTGACACTCTTTTCTTTTTTGCTTTTGCCTCTCATTTTCTCACCTCTCTCTCTCACTCTCACTCACAAGCAGCAGCACCTGAAGAAGCAGCAGCATCACCAGAAGAAGCAGCAACAGCAGGAGCTTCAGCAGCAGCAGCAGCAGCCAGCAACAACACCAGCAACACCAAGTAGCAGCAACAGCATCAGCACCAGCAGCTCCAGGCAGCAACAACAACTCCTTCTCCTCCTCTTCTTCTCCTTGCATCTAGGGTCAGGTGAGGTATAAATCTTAGACTTAACTTCCTAGCGTGCTAAGCTTATGTGTTAATTAGCTTCAATTAGTGTTAAATGTGCGTTTTTGTGCTAAAATGCTGATTTGTCTGGAGTTTTGGCCAAGTGGTGATTTTGATGGTTAGCCTAGCTTAATTAAGTGTTATTAGGGCCACATAAACCTAGTTTAACCCCAGAGTTCACTAAAATACCATAAGGTTTCATAGTGGTGTAAATTTAACGTTTTAAGGTGAATTTTTAGCTTTCTGTAATCTGCTGTTGACCCGGTGGTTTCAGACAAAATCTGAGTTAACTGTAGCATACTTTTTAGACCTTGCTCACATACCCAGAGTACGAGACCCCTTACCCACCTTATGGCCGTCGATTTATTCAATCTGGCCGTAATTTGCGTCCAGATAGAGGAGTTAGGTGTTAGGGTTGGGTGGGTAGGAGTCTACTGTATTTTTAAGGCCTGTGGTACATTCAACTTTTTAAGTCTTCACCTGAGTCAAAATCTGGAGCGCGTTATCGTTTTTCCAATACGTTTAGTTCACGCGGCACGTGTGACATGTGAGTGGGTTTAGTGTTTGCTGCATATCGCGATGTGTCGGGATAGTTTTAGATGCATATACACACGTTTTGGCGTATCGGACACACGCTCGTTTAGTTAGCGACGCGAGTTTCTCGTTTGATTTCGATATCGCATTTTTGTAGGATTTTGCTTATATGAATTCTTTGTGTAAATTCTAGGTTCGCAGGCGGGTACGTCGAACGCCACAAAGAAGGGGAAGTTGGTGGTTGGCTACGCTTAGCACCAAACCATGTGAGTATATTTAACATCTACGGGGAAATCGCTCGTATGGCGTTAAGCGTCAGGGCGTGATAGGATATTTTAGTCAAAAATATTTATATGTACTATTGTAGCATACCTTCCTTGTTGCATATAGAAATGGTAGTATATAACACTGCACTATCACTAACAGTTCAGGCTGCACGAGCACTATTTGTATGTTACACTCACACCGTTAGTATTTGCCATGACACTCGCACTATAGGATTGCTAAGAATCATTGATGATTAGACATGACTTTGTCGCATATTGGCATATATTTACATTGATATATTCATATTGGTGCATGCATGCCCTGATATACCTATACTTACGCACATGCATACTGTATATTCATAGTAGTGCACACATTATTCGGGATATACCTACTTGTGCACATAAACATCGTATATCCATATTAGTGCATATATACATTGCTACACTCATATTCGCGTATATATCCATTTGCACATCCATACCTATATACATACACATGTTACATACATGGATGATATTGGCTTTGATTTTAATAAAATAGGGACTGCACGAGATATTTTCAAAACTGGATCCATTTTAAAAGAGCGACTTCCCTTTTTACTCTTAGTGTCATATGACACATTGCATGGATTTATGCATTGAGTTTTGGATTCATGTGATTTCTGGATTTGAGAACCGTGGTATTATTTTAAGAAAATACGCACTGTTTTAAAAACCCGGTTTCTCTTGATATGATATTTCAGTGCGTCCACCATGCGTTTTCTCGGTTCTGAGACGTGTGACTTGTGAACCCGAATCAAGGAGCTGGACGAGGCCGATTGCGGGTACATGGTGGACCCGGTATGGTACTCCGGGGCAAGAAAGGGATGCTGTGTATACAGACGGTGAGCCGGGCAGAGGGACTACTCCCTACCGGTGATTGGTTGGACCTGGCGGTTATCCGAAGGATACTGACCAGAGTCGATAGATGGATACAGGATGACTCGTTCTGCCGGGGCTGAGGGCCGATTCCGCAAACGGAGCCCATAGGCCGATCCGGACCGACGGAGCCGGATACTTAAGGATTTGAGTGTCGATGCTGGACACGATTATTTTATGATATTTCGAGTGCCGATATTGGGCACTCACGATTTTATGAGATTTATAGGATTTGAGGGCCGATGAGAGTGACGGCGCCTGAGTTTTACTGGGATTTGGGTGTATTGATGGACACCGGTTATTTTTCCACGTTGACATTCCATGTAGATGTTATTTTATTCCATGCTCAGCATTCATTATTTTGCATCTCATCCTGTAGTTGTAGTACCTGATAGAGTACTTTTACGTGATTATTGCATACCCTGCTCATCATATATTGATGTTATTAAAGTGCACTTGTTAGGCATGATCATTGCGTATCCAGTTCATCACATAGATATTATCTGTTGGCATATGTTATAGTATCGCAGCACGTGCATACTCGCGATTACCTTTATATGTTATCTACTATTCACGAGTTGGAAACTCACCCCCGTTGTGCCATAGTGTTTGAAGGTTGCCCTTCGGAGTAGTCGCGGCAGGCTGTTTTCTTGCGTCTTTTGATACGGAATACCATTGCAGTTGGCACGTGAGCCCTTTTGCTGATAGGTGGGTTTTTGCGGTATCCGTTTATTTTCCAGTTGTATACACTGTTGTATCTATTACTCTCCATCTACTATTCGTGTATTGACTTAGAGACCAGTTGTTAGGGTGATGTATATTATTTTGTATTTTGGTGTCGAGCTCGTTGTGAGCCGACTTTATTTATGCAGTTTTATATTTCATGTTGTCTACACTTCTTTTTGCTCATTTCTTCGCTACGGCGTCGTATATTATTATTGTGGTGATTGTTTTCGCCGTTGGGCGTGATTGCTCCTGTTTGGGATGCTTTATTCTTATTATATATCATTTTACTCATATCTTTTCTTGTACCCGATTTCGGGGCTAGTTTTTACAAAGGAAATGCTGCTAAAATTTTTAAGACAATAATTTGAACCTTAAAGAATTTTACTAAACTACTTAAGGTTTTCTAAATGTTTTAAACTATTGTTTCCTTTCACTCACTTTTTCAATGGTTTTGATTTCTGGGTTTCGGCTTACTTAGTCGCGTTACGCCTGCAGACGTTACGTGGTTAAGTGCCGGTCAAGGGCTGAACTTTGGGACGTGACAAAGTTGGTATGAGAGCGTAGGTTTTACCTTTCGGAGTGTAGGATGACCCTGGTATGATGGAGTAGGTAGCTGAAGCAGAGTGGCGTAGCGTGCGTATGTTCCGCGGCATACTCCCGACACGGTACTCAGCCTAAGCGACCTTAGGACTTATTGATTGGAATTCCTTCATGGTTATATAGATTCTTGTCATTCGATTTCCGTATCCTTATCGAATCCTACTTTCTTTTCAGCCGTTATGCCGCCAAAGACTACGAGGGCGCAGAGAGCGGCCGCGAGAGCCGAGATTCCAGTTGACTCATCTGAGACGAGGACTGACCCGGACAGTACACCCATTGTACCAGAGCAGACTGTTCCTCCTACGACAGATCAGATCGCTATGCTAGGGGCCGATATGCAGAAGATGCGCCAGATGATAGGGTCGCTAGTCGAGACACTTCGAGCGCAGCGACCAGATGTACTTCTTATAAGTCTACGCTAGCGCCCCGGCCGTCATTCTGACGCCAAATGCGGAAAAAAAACTTTTATAACTGGCGCTATCACATACTATAACTCGGATCTTGCCATTAAAGCTAAAAAAACAAACTGTAAAGAGGTAGAAAGGCTATACCGATCGATCCGAGTTCTTCGGTCTTTAGCCATCATCCCACGCTCCTTTGCGGCAACTCCGATCTCTTTGCTCCTCGTCGAGGTGAAACCACATCTACGGATCTTTAAACGGGCTCCCGCCTCTATACCGAGGCAACTCGGTCATCAAGTCTGCTAAAAGAGATAACCATGATGAAGTAGAGAACGGGTAGAATACTTTGTCTCAAACACTCTTTGGTTCTCATCACATGAGAGGGTAAGAGTGGAGGTTGAAGAAGATGCTAGGATTGGAAATGGTGAACTCAAGAAACACTAGTGAGCCAAAAGAAAACTAGGCTCAAAATACTTGTGTTCTATCATCCTTCTCTTGTGAATAGATATGAGAGGATATATAATCAAAACCATAAACAAATATCTAATGAAAATATCTTCTCAAATATCCAAACCCAAAACAAAACACATTTAATTCTTCATGACTCACTTAGTGACTCATTAGCATGAGTCACTAATGAACATGCTAGAATAATGTGTCATCCATAATGAGTCACCATTTCCAAAACCAAATAATCATTTAAACCAAAATGATTAATCCAAAAAGAAATGCATAATCTAAAATATTCTCGTAACGGATTACGAAAATACCCCTCACCTGTATATATATACCTGTATCCGTATTCCGACCGAATACGAATACGAAAGACTAAAATATTCTGACTCAATATAATACATGGATCCGGCTTAAACCAAAGCCCACCAGTATTATCTTCCCGAAATATGACACGTGCATAAGTGCACGTACATTTTCCGTACCCTGCCATAAAACCATACGGCCTTTACAACGTTTCGCCCGAACTTGGGAAACTATCTGTGTGGGACTCTAAAGACTCATCAGTACCCTGGCAGTGGGTTTAACCACAAGCACGTCAGCGGCACTAGAAGTGCGTAACGGCTTTCCATGTACTGACCTCAAGGGAAGCCGATGAGCGAACTCATCCTGGAACCCTACTGAGCCTATCAGTGATAATATACATACAGTCCGGTCCGTTCGTCAATGAGTATCGCATGTCGGGCCTAGGGGGTTGGTAACGTCAGACCCCCAATAGCGATATAAGTCGTGTCGGAATGTAGCCCAGAACAGCCTGAGATACTACTGGAGTACCTACCAGTAAATCTCCTGCCTCGGCCGAGGGCTTTGTGTAATGGCTCTCCTAGACACAGCGCGATCTCGCCCCCAATACCGGGAGAGACGAATCCCTGTCGATCCGCTCACTTGCCTCCATGTGGCTCGGGACTGTACCCAAAAAAGACCTGTTTGCACGACTCCTTTGAGCCGTGGTAGGGTAGAAATCAAAGCACAGTGGGAACTCACACGAGACAAATGACGACCTCCGGTCGATGAACTAACCTGTACACATGTCACCAGGGAACTGCTATCTGACGCTAGGTATAAATAACAACTAGCAGGTTCCCGGCGAGTCCTGTCCGGTGTACTCATAACCCAATGAGCACCTGTACACATCTTAGGTGATCCAACATACACCAGTGTCTTATGAGACCGGCCACCGCCCCTCGTCGGGGTCTCGACTGTATACACTAGTCTACTCCGAAGTATCGATGCCCTGTCTCGAAACTCCCACGACTAGGGACCACTTTTAAGGATGTGCTTATGGACTACCCAACTCTCACGTATATGATCGCCATCATACTGTTGGTAGTCAAGCAAGATCCTAAAGGCTCTATCAACGTGTAAATGTGATCAGTCACCTGAACCTGTACACAACTGATAAAGGCAAACCAGATAGCATACTATCATCTCGAGTAAGACTATCCTACCAGTATAGGTCCTCCCTCAATTATTGCAATCACGTACCTGCGATCCAATAATTGACTTTGAGGGTAGTACGTCCAACAATCTCCCACTTGCACTTAAGACTAATTATTGCGATGTCGCATACTCACAGCCCGTGTGATACCGAACACCCAACTCCTCTACTAATCAGTTTCACAAAGCTCGTTTGTATAACTTTTGTGTTCGAGAAATAGCCTCATTGAGTGGATCCGCCCTGATGTTTCTTTCTATGTCTCTCTTAATCTCAGGTTCGTGGAGAAAGTCATCTCCCGAATTGAGTAATACCTGTCTTAGAATATGTCTGGATATCTGATGGGACATAGTTCATAAATGAACTCCAAATCCAAACTTCTTAGACTGTATCGATAACTGAAACTAATCAGTATCCAGCACCATGCCTCCTACAGTATCCTCTTGGACTACCTGTCCATAATACCGCCCTCTTCGTCAGAGGGAAAACTATAAATCTGACAATCACTCTGTCATCCATGTCACCTTTGAAGCTTGGAATGATAACCGTCCCCCGAAGGAGGCTGCCGTCATCAAATCCGTAGAACATTTACTTATGTTCTAAAACTGCTTCCTTATGTTTCTTTAGGATTGGATTAATATAAACTTATCACATCTAGTGCAAAAACAACATCTGGTGTGGTACTTGACACATCATGATTGAATCAATTGCCTGAGCAAGTGATCTGCCAATCATGCACTTCCCTCTCCCCTTTAGTCTGTAAGACACCTTTAGAGAGGGTGACTCCATCACCTGTAGGTACACTACCATGCCAGGGGTCATCTATTCTAAAATACTACTAGAATACTGTCAAAATACCCACATTGGGAAACTACCCAAATCTAGATCTAAAACCATAGATCTAGAAACTAGATTGTCAAATATTATATTCATATCCTTTGTGGAGAAACAACTGTGTGATGACCACAGTATAACCGATCGTAGTATAGGAATTTTACTTCCTACTCTGTGTATGTCATCCAAATAATAGGACATCACACCCTACTACCTTCTTAACAGATCCATCCCCTATTCTGACGAAGTCAAACCCATGACTGTCACATCAAAATTAGATGATCTAACTCCGCTATATCTGCTCAAGTCTATAAATAGACATAAGCTACTTGCCCACTATGCTTCCGCTGCTCCCACTGACTACGACAACCCTCTGGTAGAATAATATATACGTGCACTTCTAAAGTTAGTTTAGAACGACGCTATACTTAACCTCCTGCCGGATCTCATAGCCTGGAACAACAGTAGTGTCAAGTCTGGGTAAACAAGAACCTCCCTGTCACCGTCCTTGAGGCTACCGGAGTACCTCTCAGGTGTCTGAGGTTACCCACCATATCTGCGGAGTGGCTAATGGAATGTCAAACCTGATTGAATTTTGAGGTCCTATGAAATTTTCCGTAATCGTTTGTGGTTATGGAATCACTTCCAGTTCTACCATACTCCCACTACCGTTTTCTGAAAAAATCCATTTTACTAAAACTGTGGCGAGTCAAGAAAAATATCACCATTGACCTTCCAGATGGTAGAAAGTCAACCCTCGTCATAGCCTGGGCCAACTCACAAACTGCCATTACAGAAACGTGCCTTGAGTTATCCAGAGTCTGGTTTTAAACATAAGCCGGACAACTTCCCGTACATTAACATAGTTAAGATATGAACCATTCTATATCCAATATAGAAACTTTGGCACTTATTTAATTGGAACCAGATTCTAATCATGCAGCTGTCTCCAGTGCATATCAACTTAATGGAGAGAGGCTAATCAGCATTACTCAATTTAGGAATCCATCCAATTATGAGTAACCTGAAAGAGAAACAAGTTTCTCAAAAACCATTACTATCAACTGAATACCAATCACAAGTATCTACATCTTCGATCTCTTTGAAGAATCCCGATACTTAAGACATCTGGTTCTCTACTTTATTCCTATACCCATAACTTCTCAAAACTTAGACCTTGTATTTCTACGAAACACTTGTCTAAAAACTAAAGAAGTCACAAGTAAACAGAACATAGTACGAGGACCAACCCCTTTGTCCTGATGGACACTGGACAACATACAATACTCTGTATAAGTCCGCTGAGTTGAATAACTCAGAATCTGTGCATTGTAGGTTGAAATCTGTACTTATGGTTAAGAAATACTCCACTGTTCAATGCTCCTTACCCAATCGTCAACTGATATAGGTAAATGTCATCTACATAATATCAAAAAGTTATATCTCACTTTATAAAAATAACCGTACAGATATATAATTTTGAAATTGGTGCAAAACAACGGATACTCAAAACCAAATACATGTCGTCCGGTAAAAACCCAGGCGACTTCCTCAAATATCACCAATTACAACGAATTCCGATATAATGTGGATGATCACCTTATTCCCAATAACTTACTCCCACTCATCATCTGTAAAAACCATACAGATGTGAGAATCATACCTGGTAAATACATACCCTGGAGTAAGTATCTAATCGGGAAATCAGTTTTCCTTTAACAACGCACAGTGAAACTGAAACATGAAAATGTTTCGTAGGGGTATCCTGGTATTCCTAGTAATGCTTCTTCCATAATCCAATTCATGACTATAACCGTATATTTCTTTGTTATCTCTCCAAATCCCTTTATTTGTCTTTAGTAGTTACCTTCTGTACACCATCGTTAGGCTAAATGGTTTTCTTCCTTCCCTACCGTACGGCACCAGCCTATGGTTTGGAAGAAGACTATCCAATAAGCGTAATAGGTGTACCCTCCTAAACCAAGGAGTACTCGTAACCTGAGAGAAGGTGATGATAAAAGACAACTGAATAATACCCTATTCTATTTCTCCCGAACTGGGGAAAAAAGCAAAAGTGAAGTAGGAGTGGCGATGAAGTACGCGGTTTGGTCGTAAATGATAGCAATCGTAATTTATTTTGCCCTCTTTCTAATCTCTTTATTTTGTCTTTGCTTATTACCTTCTGTACACCCTATTTAGGCTAATTGGTTTTCTTCATTCCCTACCTTTCGGCACCAGCCTATGGTTTGTAAGAAGATTATTCAATAAGCGTAATAGGTGTACTCTCCTAAACTAAGGAGCCCTCGCAACCTGAGAGAAGGTGATAATAAAAGACAACTGAATAAACCAATTCAATTTCTCCTGAACCTCGATCCATCCTCGAAGAAGTCCTTTCGAGTTCATATATAACCATACGATGGATCTATCCCATGGAAGTGGATATTCTTAGTGATACGGGGTGTTCTGAGAAATGCAAAGGGTAAAAGAAGGAGCGGCAATGACTTATGCAACTCAGACAATCCAAAAGCCAGTATTTTAAGAAGGTTCGGTCAACTTGGTCACTGAGTCATAGCCTAGGGGCGGTCAAAGGTCGCTGCCAAAGAGAGAGAGAAAGAGAAAAGAAACACTCTGCGTGCACTCTAACCTAGATCAGAATGGTTATCACTTTATCTAATCAGGAAACCTCCCACTGTACTGTCAAATTCATCAATGCGGGGTAGGGGATATCTGTTCTGCACAGTAACCCGGTTCAGCTGACGCTAATCAATGCATAAGTGCATATTGCCGTCCTTCTTCTTAACAAACAGGACGGGAGCACCCTAAGGTGACACACTCGGTCGGATAAGCCCTTTGTCCAGCAAGTCCTGTAACTGATCTTTCAACTCTCCCAGCTCTGCCGGGGCCATCCAATAAGGCGGTATGGAGATAGGCCCCGTGCCGGGGATCAAGTCGATGCAGAACTCAATCTCACGCTCTGGTGGCAGACCAGGTAGCTCGTCAGGGAATACATTAGGAAACTCTCTCACAACAGGGACCTGGTCCAACGGAACCTCTGTGGAGCTAGTATCACAAACATAGGCTAAGAATCCCTGACACCCTTTCCTTAAGAGCTGACCAGTGCAAAGAGAAGAAATCAAGCTGGGAAGGGTAGCGCTACGATCTCCCTGAATAACCAGAACAGGCTCACCAGGAAAACTGAATCTGACTGCTTTCTCACGGCAGTCCACGGAGGCATAACAAGTGGCTAACCAGTCCATACCAAGAAGAACGTCAATGTCTAGCATATCGAGGAGAATCAAATCAACTGAAGAATCTCTCTCCCCAATACGAATGGAACATGATCGGTACACAAAACGAGCAACAAACGACACACCTACCGGTGTAATAACGACAAGCGGCTGATCTAACGGAGAAGACTCTCAACCCAACCTCGGTGCAAAGTACGTGGATACATAGGAATGTGTGGAGCCTGGATCAAATAATACCCGTGCATCAAAAGAACATACTGGCAGAGTACCTGTCACGACGGCATTGGATGCCTTTGCATCCTGTGGGGTCAACGCAAACACTCGGGCCTGTCTACCACTAGTAGCTGGCTGTCCTCTGCCTCTACCTCGGCATCTGCCTCTGCCTCTGTCGCCTCGTCCTCTCTGAACCGGACCGCCACGCCCACGTCCTCTAGGAACATTTGGATGGCGTGGAGCATCATCAGGAGTAGGAAGTAGAGCTCTCTGAGGAGGTGGTGAGGGTGGTAAGGTCACATGCGGGACTGTCGCCGCGCCCTGGAGCCCCATGGTACAGTCTCTGATACGGTGGTACTGACTCCCGCACCGAAAACATCCTGGCGACGACTGGTGGGTCTGTGGATATGAACCAAATAACTAATCTCGTCTCAATCCTCGGCCTCCACCATCTCCCGGAAATAATCTATCGCGGTGTCTACCCGTCTGCCGCTGAGCTGACGTATCAGTACGAATCCTCTTCGGCCCAGAAACGACCGGAGTCTCAGAAATACGCTCCTCCAAAAGTAAGGCTGCGTCCATCACGGCTGCGTATGTATCAAATTGCTGGGTGCCGATGGCAAGGAATAGCTGTGTATCAAGCCTTCGTACAAACCCCTTTATTCTCTTTTCTTCTGTGTCTACTAGGTACGGAGCATATCGAGACAACTGGGTAAACTGTATATCATACTCCGACACCGTCATCCCAGGAGTCTTTCGCAGAGACTCAAAACTACGGGCTCGAGCATCTCGGACACTCTTTACTGAATCGTACCCTGTCTGGGCAAGACCCTCCAGACGAAAACTGGCGAACTCCACCAATCTATCATCAAAACACCTCAACGAATGGCAAATCCGAGCCATCCTATCAAGAAATGCCTGTGGGTCCTCTGTCGCATCCGTACCGGTAAAAGCTAGAGGTCTCAATCTCATGAACTCCTGTAGTGAAATAGGGATACTCTCCGTAGTAGCAGGAGCAACCATCTGTGCAGCAGGTACAATCGTGGTCTGTGCGGTGGAAGGAACGTTCTCGGATCTCTGTGCCCGACTGGACTCAACTAAAGATCCCATCATCTGTCGCAACTCCTGCATGCCGGCCTCTAATCTGGCAATACGGTCAGGATAAGGCGGATCAATACGACCCTGAGGGGTAGGCATATCATCCCGCTCGATCCTCACCTCAGAAGAGCCCGCTCGAATCTCATCCCTAGCGGCAGCCAGCTGAGCACTTGTAGTCTTTGGCGGCATCGAAGCTGGAATAAGAAACAAGACCGATAAGAACATTGCAATCGAATCAAGGAATGCAAGGAATCAAGAAAGGAAATACAAGCAATCATTTCCTAAGGTCACTTAGGCGGAGTACCGTATCGTAAGTATGCCGCGGATCATACCCACGCTACGCCACTCTGCTTAAGTCACCTACTCCATCTACCAAGGTCGTCCTACACTCAGAAAGGTAAAACCTACGCTCTGATACCAAGTTTGTCACGACCCGAAAGTACGGAACGTGACTGGCACTTAGATTACGAGACGTCTAAAGGCGTAACGTAACCTAAGTTAGCCAAAGCCCAGAAAAATCTAAACCAAAATCAAAAGAGTGAAAGAAAGGCTTTCATGAAAACGATTTTGAAATCAAATAAGTTGCATTGAACCCCTTTTTAAAAACATCAGAAATTTCCGAAAATTTCGGCAGAGTCTCCTTTGTAAATTCTATCCCCCAAAATGGGTTCAACAAGATATATAACATGTAATCACAAAATGGCATCCCCAAGCGGGAGCTAGCTCTTCGCCCAAGGCGGATCACAACCACACGCAATATATATATGTAATCTCAAGAAAAAGAGCATAAAGAAATGCGAAATGTAAGAAACCACAACGTCGGCTCAAGTGAGCTCGACCCAAAAGAAACCACATATACACAAATCTCTCAGTCTCATCACTAGGTCGAATATATACATAAGAAGTGGTAGATGGAGAATACTAGATACCAAAATAGTACAAAAAGAGATAATAGGGCTCTCGCAACCCACCTACGAGTAATGTCGCGAGTCTGAGCAAAAGAAGTCACTAACAAGATAAGCCGCCGCTACTAGGCTGATGAGTCCGACATGCAAGACACTGTGGCACAACGGGGGTGAGTTGCCAGCTCGTGAGTAGAATATAACATTTAGTAAGGCTATCGTAAGAATGCACGCAAATGCGTCACAGCATGTATTTCCAGATGTGATGTAATACCTCTAGTATGCATGCACATGTATGCAATGTCAATACTAAATTTTTAAGTGTTTTAAATGCTATGAGTTTTGCATTCTTAACTTTAGAAAAAAAGAATATCTGCATAATAGCTAAATACCATCAATAAATCATCTGAAACCCGTGTCAAGCAATGACATCAAATATGAAAACACATCTGTCTCAATGTCTCACTGTATCAATGTCTCAATACATCGGGCTCCGTCAGTCCGGATCGGCCCATATCATCAAATCTCACGACAACAGTCGGTATCCTCTGGATATCCGCTGCGCCATACATCACCGGTGGGTAGTCTTCCCCTGTCCGGCTCATCGTCTACAACTCTATCTTCTTGCCCCGGGGTACCATACTGGGCCCACCATGTACCCAAGACGGTTCATCCACTCCTCGAACCGGGTCTCGAAATCCAATCAGAAAACATGAAAACTCATGGTGGACGACACATACATCACGAGAAAACCGTAACTTTGTTTTAAAAATGATAAATATAAGCTTTTGTTAAATTCTTGCGGTTTTCCCCAAAATCCAGAAATCGCAGCAATACTGAAATCCTCAAGAAAATCATAATACCCAACGTGTTTTATATGATAAATGTCTTTGATATCAAGGTATGTGATGTGATTTGTGGCTAGAATCTATGTAAGTATGAAGATGATTCGAGGTATATTCATGCTATGCGATTTCATATATCGTGTATAATGCAAATGGTGATACTAAACGAAACAGGTCCTACAGTGCTCGTGGCATGGCAATTACCAAAGGCGTGTGTGTCACATGAATAGTGCACGTGCAACATGAGCCAATGGTAATGGTGTTCGTGTCCTACGAAATGATATCGCACATGTGTATATGGATATCCTATGCAAATCTTGCAGACGAATAGCTACAAATATATGAAATGTGCATGAGGGGGGTTAGCTAATAACACTGCATATCTTGCAAGAATAATGTAATCCAAACTAGAGGGCGCCTCGCGCCATCCAGACGATTCCCCCATAGATGAATACATCTACTCACCTGAATGCCTCGCTAATCCAATCCGACCACTGTCTTTCCTTTGCGCGCCGCGTCCGATGTTTCCGCGACCGATCCTAGAATTGCATAACACACAGTATAAGATTATAGATTCCTGAAATGACGCAACCCACAATATGAAAAGATCAACGAATTTATCACAACGGGCACTTGGTGCGCGGAAAACACACCAAAACCGCTAAAACCTTAACTAAAATCGCCGTTTCGGGGCAATCGTCAAAACTAAAGCCCGACTAGACAAAACTCCACAATCACACACCCTAATAGTCGTATAAGATGCTAATTATATCGCCAAAATAACACAATTAGATCACCTCCTAAAATTTTAGAAAAACTAGTAAGCAATTAGCA
This sequence comes from Agapanthus africanus, assembly GCA_030015575.1. Lineage (NCBI taxonomy): Eukaryota > Viridiplantae > Streptophyta > Magnoliopsida > Asparagales > Amaryllidaceae > Agapanthus > Agapanthus africanus. The sequence continues at coordinate 327,852,474 of JASDDO010000001.1, read as the reverse complement.
TACCGATTTCGACGCAAATATCGCGAATTAACGATATCGCGATCACAATTCAACTCCAACATCCAATTCAAACTACTAGTTGCCCACAACACAAATTTTAACCCAATTATCATACTTCAAACCCTAATTAGAACATTTACCATTTTCTTGAAATTCATTAGCAAGCAAAAATAACCAAATTTCACACTTTAAATATCTAATTTAGCTTATTTAAACTACAAATTTAACAACTAGTTTAAAACTTATACCTCCCAAGTTATGATTCCCTTGCACTAAGCCTCCAAAGTAGCCTCCTTTCTCCACTTCTCAACCAAATTAGGGTTTGGGAAGGGATGGATTAGGGTTTTGGTTTGAATTAGAGAAGAAAAAAGTGTATTTTTGTGGATTTTGGGCACTTTTTCATGAATTTTTGAAGAAAGAAAATGGGGGAAAAATGAGGGCTGTAGGAGGGATTATCGGCCAGAGCAAGAGGTGGTGTGGAATGAAAGAAAGTGTAGAAATTTCCAATGGAAAAATATCTCTTTAAGGTAATAAATGCATATCACATCAAAATCTTTATAAAAAAACCCTTTTCTTTTCATTTTTTCACCCCCCTTTTACCATAAACTAATAAACTTGAAATGTTTGCTAAAATTTTTTTATTACACAAAATTTTAGTTATAATGGTTCCTAATTATATAAATTATCCAATTAAATTTTTATTTATCACTAATTAAATGTATTTTTAAAAGCATAAAATAATATTAAAAATAATTAATTAAGGAAATTTTTTTATATTAACTAGAAAATTTTAAGTGGAATTTTAGTGACTAATTTATAGTAATATCTTATCTAAATTTTGTATAATTAGGTATATAATGAAAATTACCTATTTTGACTTTTTACGGAAAAGGCTGCTAATTTAGCCGATTACCGAAAAACTGCATAAACGATTTTCGAAGCGTTACAACGCGTTACGACCATTATGAGTTTTTGGTGATGTCGTTCGGACTCACCAATATCCCAGTAGCATTTATGGACTTGATGAACCGTATTTTCAGGCCGTATCTTGATTTGTTCATCATCGTATTCATTGACGATATTTTGGTGTATTCCCGGAGCCGAGAGGAGCACGAGCAGCACCTGCGGATCATACTACAGACTTTGAGGGTGCACCAGACTTCTTGGGTCATGTGATTACACGAGATGGTATATGTGTGGACCCGAAGAAGATCGAGGTCGTTCAGCGTTAGCCCAGACCCACATCAGTTACTGAGATCCGCAGCTTGCTAGGACTGGCCGCTACTACAGGCAATTGTGCAGGACTTCTCCCGTATTGCTGCACCTTTGACCGGGTTGACCCGAAAGGGAGTTCCTTTCGATTGGACGGAGGAGTGCGAGCATAGCTTTCAGCAGTTGCGGACTCGTTTGACTACGGCGCCAGTTTTATCATTGCCTTCAGGATCAGGCGGATTCGTGGTCTATTGTGACGCTTCTCGAGTGGGGCTAGGATGCATATTGATGCAGCATAACAGGGTGATCGCGTATGCTTCACGGCAGTTAAAGAAACATGAATAGAACTACCCCACTCACGATTTGGAGAAGGCTGTAGTGGTCTTTGCACTCAAGATCTGGCGACATTACTATACGGCGAGTCGTGCCAGATATTTACGCATCACAAGAGCTTAAAGTATATACTTTAACAGCGAGACCTGAATATTAGACAGCACCGTTGGATGGAACTAGTAAAGGACTACGATTGCGAGATCCCGTATCACCCGGGCAAGGCTAATGTAGTGGCGGATGCTTTGAGCAGGAGGCCCGGGGGTAGTCTATCTTGTTTGAGCGAGGTGCAGAGACAGTCGTCGGCAGATTGGCAGATTTTATGCTACAGTCGAGTGCATTTCGAGTTCACGCTGATCGGGGGACAGCTTGCGCATGTTCATGAACGCCCATAGTTACTTGACCGTATACATGAGGCACAGTACAGAGATGGCCGTTGTTCAGAGATCATGGCAGAGATTGGACAGGGCAGATTCTTCGAGTTCGTGATTGATGATCCGGGGATACTGCGATTTGGGACTAGACTGTGCGTGTAAGTCTATGTAACCCACCCCGGCACTTACGGGGAGGCGTAAAGAGTGAAAATCAGATTTTTATCACAAGGTAACATAGACTAACCATGAAGGATCTTTGCTAAACAAAAACTAACAAACTAACTACAAGTTCTAGCTACTAGGTTAGATGTTTATACCTAGTTCTTGAACTTTTTCTCTTCTTGTTGTGGTCCTCCTTGTTGCTAGCTCCTTGGAATAGTGTAGACGTCTCCTCCTCTCTGTCTTCTCTTTGCCGAAGAAAGATCCACCCGAAGGCCTCTACATTGAGCTCCTACTTCAACCAAGAAGTAACTAGAGTGCTTGGCTTGCTAGACTAAGAACCCTAGAATGAGTAGAGAGGTGTTTTGATGGTTTTATCTCACAAAGCTCATGTTTTTCAACTCATGAAACAAGAGAGCTTTTGAGAGAGAGGAAGAGGGAGAGCAATGCAAGAGAGAGAAAGAACATGAGAGAATGAGAGTCTAGAACAAACCTTTCTCTCATATTAGAGAGATATGATGATAATAATAATAATTAAGGAAATTGTGATGGTTAGTTGATTTGACCATTATCATTTCACATTTAATGTTAAGCAAGCTTCAAGAAGCATCTTTTGCTTAACAAAAGAAAATATCAAGGTCAACAAAAGTCAACAAGTCAAATGGTCGACCCAACCCTAACCATGGAACAATTATCCTTAATTAATATTATTAACCATATTTCTCATTCTTAGGGTTTAGAAAAATTCAACGGTCAAAAACCCTAATGAGGATTCTCCCTTTCCGCCTCTGTCAACTGTACATACGTACCCGCATTCGTGTTCCGAAAAAACACGAAAACAATGAGACAAAACCAATCCCAAAACAAATACTAGGATTTGGCTTAAACCAAAGCCCGCTAGAAATAACTGCCCGGACATCAAACGTGCACAAGTGCGCATATGTGAACGAACCCCGTCGCAAAACCATGCGACCTCTGCTCTGTTTTGCCCAAAGGCGAACAACCCTCTGTGTGGGACTCTAAAGACTCGACACTACGCTGGCAGTGGGTTTAACCACAGGCAGCAAGCGGTACTAGCTGTACATAACGGTCCCCAGGTAGATGTCGATAAGAAGACCGATGAGGTGAACCCATCCGAACTCCTACTGAGCTTGAATGCGACAATCTCCGTACAGTCCGGTCTGTTCATCTAAGAGTATCGCATGTCGGGCCTAGGGGGCGGTAAACGTCAATCCCTTAATAGCGGTACAAGTCATGTTGGAGTGTAGCTCAGAACACCCTGAGAAGCTACTGGAAACACTACCAGCAAATCTCGCTTGCCCTGACCAGGGGCTTTGTGTAATGGCTCTCATCGACTCAGCGCGATATCAACACCCAATACCGGGAGAGACGAATCCTGTCTGACCGTCACTGCCTCCAAGTGCTTCTAGAATGCACCCAACTACTACCTGTTTGCACGACTCATTTGAGCCGTGGTAAGGTAGTAATCTAAGAACAGTGGGAACACACTCGAGGCGAAGTGACAGTGTCAAGTCAACGGACTAAGCTGTACTCTTGTCACCTGGGTACTGATAACTGACGATAGGTATAATACCAACCAACAATTTCGAGGGAGTCCTGTCCAGTGTACTCGTAACCTAACGAGCACCTGCATACTATCTCCAGTACGACGTACTGATGGTTGTGGGACAGACCATCTCCCCTCCTGGTATGAGAAGCGTATACACTATCTACTCCGGAGTATCGATGCCCTGTCTCGATAATCCTACGACCAGGGACCTGTATAAGGATGTGCTTATAGACTACCCATCCCCCACTAGTGTGACTGCCATCACAACGCTGGTAGTCAAGCAAACGATCCTAAGGGCTCTATCAATATGTATTAGCAATATGTCAAAAGAAACACATACACATATTAAGATAGATACAAACCAAGTAGCATACTACCATATTGAGCAAGAATGTCAAACTGTGTATATATCCCAAGCTTCCAAAATGTAATATACAAACTAGTACTCTACAATAATGGCCTCTAGGGCATATCACACTAACAATCTTCCACTTGCACTAAGGCCATGTGCTGGCATATCGCAGACCTGTCATCTCGAATAGCCTCTCAAACTGCGACTGAGGAATGTCCTTTGTGAATGGATCTGCAGTGTTATCTTCTGTAGCAACCCACCGAACCTCGATCTCCCGGCGATCCACGATCTCCTTGATCAGGTGAAACCGCCTCAAGATGTATCTGGACATCTGATGGGAACTGGGTTCCTTTGCTAAAGCTATAGCCCCGTTGTTGTCACAATACAGAGGTATTGGATCAACAATGGACGGAACCACCTGAAGTTCTGTCAAAAACTTCCTCATCCAGACGGCCTCTTTTGCGGCATCAGATGCTGCAATATATTCCGCTTCCATCGTCGAGTTAGCAACGGTTTCCTGTTTAGAACTCTTCCAACACACCGCCCCTCCATTGAGGGTAAAGACATAACTCGACATGGATTTAGAGTCATCCTTGTCACTCTGGAAGCTGGAGTCAGCAAAGGCCTCGATCTGGAGGTCTTTTCCGCCGTAAACCAAAAACATATCCTTAGTCCTTCTTAGGTACTTCAGAATGTTCTTTACCGCTATCCAGTGCTTCTCCCCAGGGTTTGACTGATACCGGCTTACTACACTCAGTGCATAAGCTACATCTGGTATGGTACACAACATCGCATACATTATAGAGCCTACCGCAGAGGCGTAGGGTATAATAGACATGCGATCCCTTTCCAAATCAGTCTTGGGAGACATCTCTTTGGCGAGGGTGATCCCGTGACAAGCCGGTAACTTACCGCGCTTGGAATCTTCCATACTGAATCTTTTCAGTATGGTGTCGATGTACCTGGACTGTGAAAGTCCTAATATCCTTTTGGACCTATCACGATAGATCCGGATCCCCAGAATGTAAGAGGCATCACCCAGGTCTTTCATGGAGAACCTGTGTGACAAGAACCCTTTGACAGATTGTAGCATAAGAATGTTATTTCCTATCAAGAAAATGTCATCCACGTATAAAACGAAGAATACGATAGTTCGTGTTACAATCTTACTATAAATACATGGTTCATCTGGATTTTTGATAAAGCCAAATTCTTTGACCGTCTCATCAAAACAGATGTTCCAACTCCGCGATGCCTGCTTCAGCTCATAAATGGACTTAAGCAACTTGCACACCTTCCCGGTGCTCCCACTCTGAATGAAACCATCTGGCTGGTCCATATAGACACACTCCTCTAAATTTCCATTTAGAAAAGCGGTTTTTACGTCCATCTGCCAAATCTCATAATCATGGAAGGCAGCAATGGCAAGAAGGATCCGAATGGATTTGAGCATAGCCACTGGAGAAAAAGTTTCGTCATAGTCTAAACCAGGTCTTTGACGAAAACCCTTTGCAACAAGTCTAGCCTTATAGGTCTCAACCTGTCCATCCACACCAATCTTCCTTTTGAAGATCCATTTGCAGCCTACGAGTTTCACCCCTTCTGGAGCAACGTCCAAAGTCCATACTTTGTTGATGTACATAGACTCCATCTCGGTCCGCATTACATCCAGCCATTTTACCGAGTTAGTGCTTTGAATGGCCTGCTGGAAACTAGTCGGCTCATCATCATCAATGATGCAATCCTCTCTATCCCCGTCTATAAGAGAAACCGTAGTATCTCTTGGGCGGATGAGACTGCCTACTACTCCAGCAGAGTGGCGCAGGAATGTCCTGTTCTTTCGAACCTTCTAGTTCTACTAAGCTTTCAGTAATAGCTCATGGTTCTGGAATTTCTTCCAGTTCTATCGCGCTCCCACTTATCTGATTTTCTAAAAATTCAGTTTCCAAGAAGCAGGCATGACGAGAAACAAATACCTTTTATTCCTCTGCGTAATAGAAGAAATATCCCTTGGAGTTCTTTGGATATCCCACAAACTTGCACTGTACTGAGCGTGCCTCAAGTTTGTCCGCATGCAGCTTTTTGACAAAAGCTGGACATCCCCATGTCTTAATATGTTTAAGATAGGGTTTCTTCCCACTCCACATCTGATATGGTGTGGTAGGCATTGACTTAGTTGGAACTCGGTTCAAGAGATATGCAGCTGATTCTAGTGCATATCCTCAGAAAGATCACGACAACTCAGCGTTACTCATCATGGAACGTACCATATCCAATAGGGTTCGGTTCCTTCTCTCCGATACACCATTGTGTTGTGGTGTGTATGGAGGAGTAAGTTGAGAGAGAATTCCATTCTCTTTTAGGTAACCCGGGAACTCAGCACTCAAGTATTCACCACCTAGATCAGATCTCAGTGTCTTGATACTTTTTCCTGTTTGTTTTTCTACTTCATTCTTGTATTCCTGGAACTTTTCAAAGGCTTCAGATTTATGCTTCATTAAGAAGACATGTCCACACCTTGAAAAATCATCCGTAAAAGTAATGAAGTAAGAATAACCACTTTGCGCATGTGTAGACATTGGACTACATACATCGCTGTGTACGAGTTCGAAGAGCTCGCTCGCTCTTACTCCGTGTCCAGTAAACGGAGTTTTTGTCATCATTCCTTTGAGACGGGATTGACAAGTTGCATATGATTGATATTCGAACGGATCCAAATATCCTTCTTTATGCAACTTAGTTAACCATGTCTTATTGATGTGACCCAATCTACAATGCCATAAGAAAGCATGATTTATTTCAGGAGACTTTCTTTTGTGTGTATTCTGGATATTGAAAATCTGCGGTTTGTTTAATACGTATATACCGTTGCTTAATGTACCCGACCTAATCAGAACATGATTAATGTGAATGTTTACAACATTTCTTACAAATGCAAAATCATAACCTTTTTTAGACATTAAAGATACAGATATAATATTACAAGTCGAACTGGGTACAAAATAACAGTCGCGTAAAACTAAAACGTGTCCATCTATCAATCCCAAGTGATAGTCCCCCACGGACTTAGCATCCATGCTTGCTCCAATTGCAATTCTGAGGGTCATATCACCTGCCTTCAAAACTCTACGCCTTCTCAATGCCTGCAAAGAATTACAGATATGAGATCCCGATCCGGTATCCAATACCTAGGAAGTAGAGTTGATTGATAGACAGTTTTCAATAACATACACACCTGAAGCCGAAGCCACAGCTTGCATCGGGTCCTGGTTCTTGGCCTTCCAAGCCCTGCAATCTTTCTTCCAGTGTCCTTTCTTGTGACAGTAAAAGCATTCTTCCTTCCCCATAATCTGTCCCGCTACGTTTCCTACCTTTTCCATTCCCTTGGCGGATATCCGCCTTACTAACACCGTCCCTTGGTTTGGTGGGGGCCTTCTTCTTCTTTCCTTTGGCTTTCGCCTTGGAACTAGAAGAGGAAGCTCCTCCAACAGACAAAGCGGGTATTTCCCTGACTTTCTGTAGGGTGCCCTCTGTACTCCTCAACATGTTGAGGAGTTCCGGAAGTTCAACTTCTTTTCCTTGCATGTTGAAGTTCAGGATAAACTGGGCGTAAGTGGAAGGAAGGGACTGGAGAATCAAGTCAGTGTAGAGCTCGTTCAGTAACATGGTCCCGAGGTCTGCGAGCTCCTCAATATAGCCAATCATCTTAAGCACGTGTTCCGCTACAGATGATTCGACGGCCAGCCTCACTGAAAACAACTTTTTCGAGGTTTCGTATCTGGCGATACGGGATTGCTCTCTATAAAGGTCCTTAGTATAGAGAAATATGGATTCAAGGTCCATATTCTCGTGCCTCCTCTGATGTTCATTGTCCATAGAAGCAAGCACGCGACACTTGGCCTTCGCACAGTCAATCTCCCGGGTCTTACGGATTTCCTTATCCGCGACGCTGGATTGTAGACTTGGGACGGCGGGGGCTTTAGTGGTAAGGAGATACCCCAGCTTGTCATAAGTGATTGCCATTTTGAGATTCCGGAGCCAATCTTTGTAGTTTGGTGTTCATATCAGATTTTTGCATTTTTATACCGCCCATTTTTGATCACATTGCTTATAGGTAGGTACTCTTGATCCGTGTTTGCTAGATAATTGCAGGTTACAGGTTCTCAGCTCTAAGCAGTGAAATTCATAGAAAAGCGCGATAAATTATGGATTACTGCCAACCACAGATAAAATACGGGTCTCCGCTCTCTATCCGTATGTTGCCGCACACCAGTTTAAAGGACAAAATGGCAAATTAATAGTCATTTTCATGCACAAAGCACAATGTCAACACAAGATCCAAGATATCTAAACGGAGCTCAAGAAAATCATGGCAAAAGATCCACATCAAATCACCATTTGACCTGCTGAAAATCTGGAAGAAATGTAAAGAGATCCTGAGAAACCAAGTATACCACACTGAAAAGAACAGCAACGTGGAGAACCCCAGAAAAAATGAGCCGTCAAATCAACCAAATGGCCGCAGATCCGCGGCCGACATGGCGACTCGGCCGCGGATCCGCGGTCGAGTTAACTCAGTGGCAGATTCTTTTTAGGGGCATTTTGGTAATATCATTCAGGGCCAGTTTGTTGCCCTAGGGTTTCAGTTTCCTGCCTATAAATAGCCCAGAACAATGCCATGTGAATGGGTGCTTATTCTTGTGTGAGATTAGGATAGATTTTGTTGTTCTTCTTCCTCTTTTCATCTTTTCTCCATTAAAACGTTGTAGTGAGCTTTTATTAGTAAAGTGATGAATAAAAGAGTTCTTTTCTTGATCATGCATGTCTTGTTACTTTGTTAATTATATTTTCTTGTAATTTTCATTTGCTAATCTACTTGTTGTTATTTGTTGTTTGTTTCTTTCTTCTTCTATTTTTCTTTATCCTTTACAACAATGATTCTTAATCTTGATCCTTGCCAAAGTGAGGTCTCAAATAGCTAGTTGTAATCTTCTAAACTCTTTCTTTCTATCTTTCTTCTTTTGTTGTATTTTCCTTTTTTTTTGTAATGGGTGAGTAGTTTCTCACTTGTTAGGGTAGGATAAGGAAAGTTTGAGAGAAGGAAATCTCTCTCACTCATTTCTTTCCCAACATCTTAATTCGGACTCCCGTTAATTGGACCACAATCCGCTCCCTACGGCACCCTATCCTACATGATAGCGGTGATTCCTCAGTGAGACCGGTTGTGGTTGAATTAACCGGAGGTTAAGGCTAAGAGCCAAGAACGGGCGGACAAGGACCAAAAGGAAGAAACTAAGTGTTGGAAAGCCTAGCTTATACTCGCAAGTTCCTTCCTAATCGTGCTAATCCCCGTTATTGCCGATTACCGTAACACCGATATTAAGAGTGGCAACGAAAGAATTGAGCGACTCCTATCTCAAACTAATCTAATCCTAACCCTAACAAGCTCTCTTTATATACTTTTTAGCACATAGTTAATCTCAAACAAACCTGGACATTTGGACTTAACTCGTTAAAGCACATAGAAAAAGATTCTCATCTCCCTGCGGACGACCCGTACTCAACCGGCTAGCTACCAAGCCAAACCGTCTTGATTGCGGTAATTAACTAAGCACGCAAAAACTCTAACAATCATTTGGCCCTGTCAGTATATTTTTATCTAGTAGTAACTTATGGCCGGTCATGATGTTTGGTCGCTGCAATTAGGAGAGAGAGAAGAAACACTTTAGCATGATGCTCTTGCAAGTTTAGAGTGGTTTTTAGTTTGTCTAAACAGGATGGCTCCCACTGTTTCCCACTGTTTCTCGAATCCTTCCTCAAACCATAAAAGAAGAATTAGCCGGGATCAATCTCACCATACAATACTTGCTTAACCGTTCAGCCTGGCCAGTGTCTGTACTTCGAGGGAGCTTTTATGACGCTTACGCGAAGTTCCTTAATTAAATAACTTCTTTTCCCTGTGGGCGTAGCCCCGCTAACACCTTTCTAGACACCTACTTGGTTTATAGCATTGATCGTTAAGTGAGAAAGTTTCCCGAAGAGTAGCATACACTCACAGCAGGATCGGGATCGAAATATCATCGTGTGATAAATCTGAAGGAATCCTACCAAAATCATCACACTCCAAATGGTATGCAACGCTAGCAAATTTCAGTTTCTTTAGAAACTCCCGATGTGGATTTTTGCCCCATGCTCTTATGACCTTGACTTTGGCCAACAAATCATAAGTCACATGTCATGTTCTACCCGTCATTTTCCAGGTTAATTTGAACCCACCCGTACCTACCCTTGACTTTGGCCAACATGGCAGTACGACTGTCCCAAACCAATGCATCTATCTATGCTACATATGAATATCCAATAGCTACCAATCACTATGCCTTGATTTTTGCCAACAAACATAGCTTGAATACTATTGACTATCCATATGAAATGATGGAGGGCTACGAATGGTTTTGGCGAAACCGTGAACGTAGTGAACTTGATATAATTGAAGGAACCTGATAGCTTTTAAAAGGAGTGGTTTAAGCTCCGCGTTTTTAAAAGTTTTCTGTTTTGGAAAAAACCGAGTGGTTTTGAAATTGTTCCAACGATTTAACTTTGGTTTATTTTCTTTGCATTAATATAATGCGTCCCATCAATTAATCCTACCATTGCAGAAAACAACGAAAATATGACGTACTCTTATGCCATCCGCATTCGCCATGGGGCCTCGTCATCACCCGTTAGGTTACATAACTAACGACGGAGCGGGGGCTGGACTAGCACGGATGCAAAACATAAGCATCGCCTACTAGATATCATATATAGATATATATATACATTCGTCAGACGCAATGATAGCCATTCCAGATCACAGATGAACACATTGGATATGCTAGGAATCCGCGTTTCGTTCGAGCCTGCAATGAAAGACGGATTACACGGTCGTGATGAATAGCCAAACCCCACCCTAGACCCCTACGGGTGCGGCAAACTACCCGCCAAGTACCCGAAGAGAAGCAACCTCCCTCAACAACGTGAGTAAGCCACTCGGCACTTCAAAGTACCCGGTAGTTTGTGCATCCTACCTTGGGTCTATCCTAGGAGCAAAAACAGTAAAAGAAATAATATACAATAGCGGCTACAACCTCAACCCGGATGTACGGCCATAAAAATAATATTACATTAATTTACAATTTACATTGAATGAAAAATGAAAACCCTCATCTCACATCCCGGCTATTCATCGCGACGATCCAACAAGTTCATATCCACAAACCAACATCACAGATCATAGATATGTACAACCCCTACTAATCGACGTATAGCGATTAGTAGACGTTTAGTACATATATCACATTACAGATATAATCCAATTACCTAAAGTTTATAGAACTTCGATCAAAAACTGTATTTTAATCTACCCCAAGTAAAATCCAGTACCCTGACAAATCTGGGCAGTAACAAAAATTCCCAGAATACACAAAACCAACCTAGAGAACCCCAGAAGAAATTTGGTGCGCAGCCGAGTTTACACAGCCGCGGATCCGCGGCGGATCGCTTGAATCGACCGCGGATCCACGGTTTTATGAGTGATTCAGGCGCCCAAATTTTTTCAGTTTTTTCTAAAAAGCCTGCTTGTATTTTTCACGTCACTGAAAATATTTTTAGGCTTGTTTTAAAAATCGACAGAAAATACAAGTTTCGGTGTGTTTTCGGGATTTTTTCCCTGATCGAAGTTCTAACAACTTTGCTAACATGTTAGTTGTTGTTTAGCTAGGTTTTGATACCACTGTAAGTCTATGTAACCTACCCCGGTACTTACGGGGAGGTGGAAAGAGTAAAAATCAGATTTTTATCACAAGGTAACACAGACTAACCATGAAAGATCTTTGCTAAACAAAAACTAACAAACTAACTACAAGTTCTAGCTACTAGCTTAGATGGTTATACCTAGTTCCTGAACTCCTTCTCTTCTTGTTGTGGTCCTCCTTGTTGCTAGCTCCTTGGAGTGGTGTAGACGTCTCCTCCTCTCCGTCTTCTTTATGCCGAAGAAAGATCCACCCGAAGGTTTCTACCTTGAGCTCCTCCCTAAACCAAGAAGTAACTAGAGTACTTGGCTTGCTAGACTAAGAACCCTAGAATGAGTAGAGAGGTGTTTTGATGGTTTTATCTCACAAAGCTCATGTTTTTCAACTCATGAAACAAGAGAGCTTTTGAGAGAGAGGAAGAGGGAGAGCAATGCAAGAGAGAGAAAGAACATAAGAGAATGAGAGTCTAGAACCAACCTTTCTCTCATATTAGAGAGATATGATAATAATAATAATAATTAAGGAAATTATGATGGTTAGTTGATTTGACCATTATCATTTCACATTTAATGTTAAGCAAGCTTCAAGAAGCATCTTTTGCTTAACAAAAGAAAATATCAAGGTCAACAAAAGTCAACAAGTCAAATGGTCAACCCAACCCTAACCATGGCACAATTATCCTTAATTAATATTATTAACCATATTTCTCATTCTCATTAGGGTTTAGAAAAAGTCAACGGTCAATAACCCTAACGAGGTTTCTCCCACTCCGCCTCTGTCAACTGTACATACGTACCTACATTCTTGTTCCGAAGAAACATGAATACAATGAGACCAAACAAATCCCAAAACAAATACTAGGATCTGGCTTAAACTAAAGCCTGCTAGTAATAACTGTCCGGACACCAAACGTGCACAAGTGCGCGTCTGTGAATGAACCCCGACGCAAAACCATGCGATCTCTACTATGTTTTGCCTAAAGGAGAACAGCCCTTTGTGTGGGACTCTAAAGACTCGACACTATGCTGGCAGTGGGTTTAATCACAGGCCGCAAGCAGTACTAGCTATACGTAACGGTCCCTAGGTAGATGCCGATAAGAAGACCGATGATGTGAGCCCATCCGAACTCCTACTGAGCCTGAATGTCACAATCTCCGTACAGTACGGTCTGTTCATCTGAGAGTATCGCATGTCGGGCCTAGGGGGCGGTAAACGTTAGTCCCCTAATAGTGGTACAAGTCATGTCGGAGTGTAGCCCAGAACACCCTGAGAAGCTACTGGAAACACTACCAGCAAATCTCGCTTGCCCTGGCCAGGGACTTTGTGTAATGGCTCTCTTAGACACAGTGCGATATCAACTCCCAATACCGGGAGAGACGAATCCTGTCTGGCGGTCACTGTCTCCAAGTGCTTCGGGACTGCACCCAACTACTACCTGTTTGCACGACTCATTTGAGCCGTGGTAGGGTAGTAATCTAAGAACAGTGGGAACACACTCGAGGTGAAGTGACAGTGTCAAGTCAACGGACTAAGCTGTACTCATGTCACCTGGGAACTGATAACCGACGATATGTATAATACCAAAAAAAAGTTCCCAGCGAGTCCTGTCTAGTGTACTCGTAACCTAACGAGCACCTGCATATTATCTCCAGTACGACGTACTGATGGCTGTGGGACAGACCATCTCCCCTCCTGGGTTGAGAATCGTAAACACTAGTCTACTCCGGAGTATCGATGCCCTGTCTCGATAATCCTACGACCAGGGATCTGTATAAGGATGTGCTTATAGACTACCCAGCCCCCACTAGTGTGACATCCATCACAACGCTGGTAGTCAAGCAAAAGACCCTAAGGGCTCTATCAATATGTATTAGCAATATGTCAAAAGAAACACATACACATATTAAGATAGATACAAACCAAGTAGCATACTACCATATTGAGCAAGAATGTCAATCCGTGTATATATCCCAAGCTTCCAAAATGTAATATACAAACTAGTACTGTACAATAATAGCCTCTAGGGCATATCACACTAATAATGTGTACCAGATGCTGAGGGACTGCGGCGCGAGATTCTTTAGGAGGCACATCGATCGGTGTATAGTGTTCATCCGGGTTCCACCAAGATGTACGACGATTTGAGAGAAGTTTACTGGTGGGACGGGATGAAGAGGGACGTCATAGAATTCATGTCGAGATGCCTGACTTGTCAGCAAGTCAAGGCCGAGCACCAGAGTCCAGCGGGAGAGCTAAAGCCGTTACCCATTCCGGAGTGGAAATGGCAGCAGATTTCTATGGATTTCATTGTGAGTCTACCCAGGACTAGTCGAGGATATGACTCCATCTGGGTGATCGTGGATCGATTGACAAAAGCGGCTCACTTCCTGCCGGTGAAGACGACTTTCGGATTTGCTCAGTATGCCCAGATATACATCGACTAGATAGTACGATTGCATAGAGTCCCGACATGTATCGTGTCCAACCGAGACACCCAGTTTACCAGCCGACTATGGCAGAGGCTTTAGGAGGCGTTGGGCACCCGCTTGAGTTTCAGCACAACATTTCATCCGCAGACCGACGGCCAATCAGAGCGGACTATTCAGACTCTCGAGGACATGCTCCGAGCGTGCGTTTTAGACTTTGGTGGTAGCTGGGATCATCATTTACCCTTGGTGGAGTTCTCCTACAACAATAGTTTTCAGGATACTATTCAGATGGCACCTTTCGAGGCCTTGTATGGGAGAAGATGTAGATCGCCCGTCTGTTGGACAGAGCTCAGTGAGAGCAATATTTTGGGGCCGCAGTTCGTACATCAGACGACTGAGAAGATACAACTGATTCAAGATAGGATGAGGAAAGCTCAGAGCAGGCAGAAATCGTATGCTGACAGACACCGCCGCAGATTAGAGTTCGCAGTTGGCGATCACGTTTTTCTGAGGGTCTCTCCGATGAAGGGAGTGATGAGGTTTGGACGGAAAGGGAAGCTTAGCCCCAGATTCATAGGTCCTTTCGAGATCCTCGAGCGTGTGGGCTCAGTAGCATATCGTTTGGCTCTTCAACCCGACTTCCCAGATGTTCACTCCGTTTTCTATGTGTCGATGCTTCGCAGATACCTACATGACCCTTCTCACATGATTCAACATCAGACCATTCAGCTCGAGCGCGATCTTTCATTCACCGAGCAGCCAGTAGTGATATTGGACCGGCAGGTAAAGAAACATCGATCAAAGGTCTTGCCATCTGTACAAGTGCTTTGGAGCAGCCCAAATGGTGAAGAGATCACTTGGGAAGCCAAGGGCGAGATGCGGAAGAAATTCCCTCATCTCTTTGAAGGTACGCGTAGCTATATATTTTTAAATTCGGGGACGAATTTCTTTAAGAAGGGAAGATTGTAACACCTTAGAATGTGATTAGTGGCTAATTATACTTTAATATATGGTTTTTAGTAAAAAGTTTACCAAAACGGTTTTCAAATATTTTATCAAAATTAATGAGTATTTTATTAGAATTTACATAGGCTTGCACACACTTGTGCAAGTAAACTAGGGTTAAAATTAGGGTTAGACCATGATTAGCAACCATGGTGGATTAACCCATTTTCCTTAAGCTAATTCAAAATTTGAATGCAGTGTTTTGGGTTTGTTTTTTTTTTAAATGGAAAATGATTTGGTATGGGTTGACTTGGAGGAAGAGAGAGGGGGTGTGTGTGGGCATCATGGCTTGAGCCATGCTCATATTAAATGAGGAGAGAGAGGGGGGTTGACTAGCCTTGACTCTCTTTTCTTTTTTGCTTTTGCCTCTCATTTTCTCACATCTCTCTCACTCTCACTCACAAGCAGCAGCACCAGAAGAAGCAGCAGCATCACCAGAAGAAGCAGCAGCAGCAGGAGCTTCAGCAGCAGCAGCAGCCAGCAACAACACCAGCAACAGCATCAGCACCAGCAGCTCCAGGCAGCAACAGCAGCTCCTTCTCCTCCTCTTCTTCTCCTTCTCCTTGCACCTAGGGTCAAGTGAGGTATACTTCTTAGACTTAACTTCCTAGCTTGCTAAGCTTATGTGTTAATTAGCTTCGATTAGTGTTAAATGTGCGTTTTAGTGTTAAAATGGTGATTTGTGTGGAGTTTTTGCCAAGTGGTGATTTTGATGGTTAGCCTAGCTTAATTAAGTGTTATTAGGGCCACATAAACCTAGTTGAATCCCAGATTTCACTAAAATACCATAGGGTTTCATAGTGGTGTAAATTTAACGTTTTAAGGTGTATTTTTAGCTTTCTGTAATCTGCTGTTGACCCGGTTGTTTAAGACAAAATCTGAGTTAACTGTAGCATACTTTTTAGACCTTGCTCATATACCCAGAGTACGAGATCCCCTACCCACCTTGACCGCCGATTTATTCATTCTGGCCGCAATTTGCGGCAAGATAGAGGAGTTAGGTGTTAGGGTTGGGTGGGTAGGAGTCTGCTGTATTTTTAAGGCCTGTGGTACATGCAACTTTTTAAGTCTTCACCTGAGTCAAAATCTGGAGCGTGTTACCGTTTTTCCAATACGTTTAGTTCGCGCGACACGTGTGATACGTGTGTAGGTTTAGTGTTTGCTGTGTATCGCGACGCGTCGGGATAGTTTCAGACGCGTATACACACGTTTTGGCGTATCGGACACACGCGCATTTAGTTAGCGACGCGAGTTTCTCATTTGATTTTGGTTTCGCTTTTTTGTAGGATTTTACTTATATGAATTCTTTGTGTAAATTCTAGGTTCGCAGGGGGGCACGTCGGACGCCCCAAAGAAGGGGAAGCAGGTGGTTGGCTATGCTTAGCACGAGACCAGGTGAGTAGATTTAACATCTACAGGAAAATCGCCCATATGGCGTTAAGCGTCAGGGCGTGATAGGATATTTTAGTCGTAAATATTTATATGTACAATTGTAGCATATCTTCCATATTGCATATAGAAATGGTAGTATATAATACTGCTCTGTCACTAACGGTTCAGGCTACACGAGCACTATTTGTATGTTACACTCACACCGTTAGTGTTTGCCATGACACTCGCACTATAGGATTGCTACGAATCATACATTGATGATTATGAAAGGTTCCTAGGCACCCTAGTGGGTTCTCACAAGGCATCGAACATGCCAAATTAAAATTTTTAGTGCCGAGAAACCCTAGACTACGGATCTTTAACTAGATGTTTAGGCGAAATAGAAAGCTAGTTAACAGTTAACTACTATGATACGGATATACAACCTTTGTAGATCCGGATTTCCACCTCCACGGCTCCGCAACGTCATGTCCTCACTGTCCATCATGAATCCTCGACTCGATCATCGGCTTCATCGGGAAAGCAAGCGGAATAGCTCGTCGGCTTTGTGTCAAAGACGATCTACGTCGAGGTTGCACAAACTCAAGCTCCGACTTCACAAACTTGTGAAACTTGTGAAGTAAACACCCAAAACAACTTGGCAAGAGGTAGAGGGTGAAGAAATAGGAGGTGGGTTCACTTTGGATTTGGATTTAACTCACTAGATCTCAACTTGCCATTGGAGTAGCAAGCTTGAAGAAGAAGAAGAAGATGAGCTCAAGAAAAATTATGATAAGTGTTATGATAAAAATAAATATAAATCAAAAATACTTATCATAACTTGAACTAAGGTTAAGTGTAGAGAATTAACCATGGTCACTTTGATGGGTTAGGGTTAAGCATGAAGATAAGGATGGTTGCTAAAGTCAAAGCTTCATGAAGCTTCAACATAAAGCAAACTTAGCCACCATTCTTATCATAACATATTTCAAATAAATAAATAAATAAATAAATAAATAAATGGAAATGCAAAACCCTAATTATCATATTAACCATGGATTAATTCTATACACTTAACAATGATCAAGTATCATCAAACATGATACAAAAAGTGCACGAAAGTATATCACATATACAATGCGCAATCCAAGTGAGAAAAATCCGTTTAAAGTGAACCAATACTAGTTAATGCAAAGTAATATATCAAATATATATAATTATACATTAAATCATTAAACCAACACTTGATTCAATGATCCGGTCATGTCGCACATAACCGACTAGTATACAATGCATCGATTTATCGAATCAATGATTCGATAACTAGGTCATATCGAATATAACCAATCGAAACATATATCGCGAGAATGAAATGCGGTATCACATACACGCACTATTCTCGGTCCTGCACACATCTCATATGCGCTCCTATTTCGTTTCGCTTGAGCCAGGAAACCTCTGTGTAGGACTCTAAAGACTCGTCAATACGCCGGTAGCAGATGATGATCATATCAAGCACCCACAAGCCGCAAGCGGTCTGCTAAACGTAACGGCCACCCGGGTATTGAGCGATCAGAAGATCGACGAGATATCCCGCTCACACTCCTGCGAATCCGACCAGTAACACTTAACATACAGTCAAGTCTCTTCGTCTGATACGTCGCATATCAAGTCTAGGGGTGGTATACGTCAGACCCCAATAACCCGATAAGTCGTGCTGATATGAGGCTCGTAACGGGTCGAGAAACTACTGGTAACACTTACCAGCAAATCTCTGATCAGCCCTGGCCAGGGACTTCCCTGTTACGGCCAATCGAGCACTGCGCAACATCAACTCCCAATACCGGGAGAGACGAAACCCCTCCTATCGCTCATTGCCTCCATGTGATTCGGGACTGTACCCAAAGACCACCGTTTTGCACGCCCTCATGGACGTGGTAAGGTGGAGATCAAAGCACAGTGGGAATCACACAAGACTCTATGACGATCTCGGGTCTACAGACTAATCTGTACAAGTGTCACCTGAGAACTGCCATCTGACGTGAGGTATAATACCATCTGGGAGTTCTCGGCGAGTCCGTCCAGTGTACCCAGTTTCCACTGAGCACCCGTATACCATCTCTGATGTCAAACACCAATGGATATGGGATCATCCATCGCCCATCACATGGGTCGAGAAGCGTATACGCTAGTCTACTCTGGTAAATCGATGCCCCGTCTCGAGATACCCACGACTAGGGACCTTGAAGGATGTACTTATGGACTACCATGTTCCCACTAGTATGATCTGCATCATAGTCTAGGTAGTCAAGTACAAATCCTAAGGGCTTTACCAACATGTAACTATAAGACAGTATAAAGAGACTAGTGTACATGTTAAGATAAATGGCAACCAGATAGCATACTATCATGTCGAGCAAGAAAGTCATCTCTATATATGTCCAAGCATCCAATATAATATACATCATCTGTACAATACTGGCCTCTAGGGCATACATACAACTAACAATCTCCCACTTGCACTAGGGCCAGCTGCTGTAGTATCTCATACCGAGCATCCCGAAGAGTCTCTCAAACTGTATCTGGGGAATGGCCTTCGTGAGTGGATCCGCCGTGTTGTTCTTCGTGTCAACTCTCCTGACCTCGATCTCCCGGCGATCAACTATCTCCCGGATCAGGTGATACCGCCTCAGAATATGCCTGGACCGCTGATGGGACCTGGGTTCCTTGGCCAAAGCCACCGCTCCATTGTTATCGCAATACAAAGGTATTGGATGCTCAATGGATGGAACCACTCCAAGTTCAGTAATGAACTTCTTGATCCAGACAGCTTCTTTAGCAGCATCGTTGGCAGCGATGTATTCAGCCTCCATCGTCGAGTCTGCCACGGTTTCCTGCTTGGAACTCTTCCAGCTAACCGCCCCTCCGTAAAGGGTAAAGACAAAGCCCGACTGCGACTTAGAGTCGTCCTTATCACTCTGGAAGCTCGAATCGGTAAAGGACTCCACTTGGAGTTCTCCATTACCATACACCAAGAACATATCTCTAGTCCTTCGCAAGTACTTGAGAATGCTCTTCACAGCTGTCCAGTGACTCTCTCCAGGATCAGCTTGATACCTGCTCACTACACTTAGTGAGTATGCTACATCGGGTCTGGTACATAGCATCGCATACATGATAGAGCCTACCGCCGAAGCATAGGGTATCCCTTGCATGCGAGCTCTCTCCAAATCAGTCTTGGGAGACATCTCTTTGGAGAGAGTGACTCCAGAGATCGTGGGCATGTTCCCACGCTTGGACTCTTCCATACTAAACCTCTTTAGTATGGTGTCAATGTACCTGGATTGGGACAATCCCAAAATCCGTTTGGATCTATCTCTATAGATCCTGATCCCCAATATGCAGGAGGCATCACCAAGATCTTTCATTGAGAATCTTTGTGATAAGAAGAGCTTGACCGATTGCAGCATAGGAATATCATTTCCTATCAAGAGTATGTCGTCCACGTACAATACGAGGAAGACAACCTTACTCTCTGCCACCTTCCTGTAGATACAAGGCTCATCTGGATTTTTGACGAAATCAAACTCTTTGATAACGACGTCAAAGCAGATGTTCCAACTCCGCGATGCTTGCTTTAATCCATAAATGGATTTAAGCAGCTTGCACACCTTCCCGCTGCTCCCACTGTCTACGAAGCCCTCTGGCTGAGTCATGTACACGCACTCTTCTAAATCACCATTTAGAAAGGCGGTCTTAACATCCATTTGCCAGATTTCGTAGTCATGAAAGGCAGCAATGGCAAGCATGATTCGGATGGATTTAAGCATAGCCACTGGAGAAAAGGTTTCGTCATAGTCCACACCTGGTCTTTGACGAAAACCCTTTGCTACAAGTCTAGTTTTGAAAGTCTCCACTTTCCCATCTACACCAAGTTTCTTCTTAAAGATCCACTTGCTCCCAATGGGTTTTACCCCTTCAGGAGAAACTTCCAAAGTCTATACTTTGTTGGTGTACATGGAATCCATCTCGGACCGCATAGCATCCAGCCATTTCACTGAGTCCCCACTCGTGATGGCCTGCTCGAAGCTAGTTGGGTCATCATCCTCCATGATGCAATCCTCGCTGCCACCATCAATGAGAAAACCGTAGTATCTCTCAGGTTGGTGAGGAACCCTACTAGATCGGCGGAGAGGCTGGGGTTCATCGGGAACTACGGAATCCTCTGGTTCAACCAAATCTTCTGTTGTAGTCTGTATTGCTGGAACCTCTTCCAGTTCTACCTCAATGCCACTTATCTGTTTCATAAGAAAACCTTTTTCTAAGAAAGTGGCATGTCGAGAAACAAACACCTTTTGTTCCTCGGGGTGGTAGAAGATATACCCTTGTGAATTTTTGGGATATCCTACAAACTTACATAAGACAGATCTTGCCTCGAGTTTGTCCGGATTTTGTCTTTTGACATAGGCTGGACAACCCCATATCTTAATATAATTAAGATGTGGTCTCTTCCCTTTCCATATCTCATATGGAGTGGTAGGCACTGATTTGGTAGGAACTCTATTCAATAGGTCCATGGCTGTCTCAAGCGCATGTCCCCAGAAGGAAATAGGTAACTCAGCTGTACTCATCATTGAGCGCACCATATCTAATAGGGTGCGGTTTCTCCGTTCAGATACACCGTTGTGCTGTGGTGTATAAGGAGGAGTCAGCTGAGAGAGAATCCCATTCTCTTTTAGGAAGTCCAGGAATTCATTGCTCAAGTATTCACCTCCTCGATCAGATCGAAGGATTTTAATACTTTTTCCGGTTTGGTTCTCAACTTCTTGTTTATATTCTCTAAATTTCTCAAAAGCTTCTGATTTGTGTTTCATCAGGAACACATATCCGAATCTAGAGAGATCGTCAGTGAATGTAATGAAGTACGAAGAACCATCCCTGGCATGTGTAGACATGGGACCGCATACATCACTATGTATTAGTCCTAAGAGTTCGGTAACTCTTTCTCCGTGTCCCGTAAACGGAGTCTTGGTCATCTTGCCTTTGAGACATGACTGGCAAGTGTCATAAGATGAAAATTCAAACGGATTTAAATATCCATCTTTATGCAACTTAGCTAGTCGTGTCGCATTGATGTGACCCAGTCTACAATGCCACAAGAAGGATTCGTTGAGTTCAGAACTCTTCCTCTTGTGTGTGTTTGTTATGCTCAGGACTGTTGATTGGTTTAGAACATAAATGCCATTGCACAACGTGCCTGATCCAACCAACTTTTGGTTATGGAAAATGTTCATAACATTGTCCTGTAATACAAAATTATATCCCTCTTTACTTAATAAAGAAACCGATATAATGTTGCATATCAGGTTCGGCATGTAATAGCATTCGTTCAGAACCAATGTATTACCAGTTGGTAATACAAGGTGATATTCCCCGACAGTCTTGGCTGCAACAATTGCACCATTTCCAACTCTAATGTCTTTATCACCTTCTCCAAGTTCTCTACCTTTCCTTAGCCCATGTAACTGATTACATATATGGGATCCCGACCCGGTATCCAATACCCAGGACGTAGAGCAAATGGAGAAACAGTTCTCAGTAACGAACACACCCGAAGAAAATGCATCATCATGTACTTTCTTCATTCGGGTGGCATGGGAATCCTGGTATTCCCCTATATCCTGTTCATTCCTATAACTCTTATAAGAAAGAACGGAACCAACGTTCCCCAGCACAGTATAACATGCGGGTTCGGTCAATACATCCATTTTATTATCTTTATTAAGGCATGAAATGGTCGCTACCTGGAGAGAGAGAGAAGAAAACACTTTAGCGTAAGCTCGTGCAAGATCAGATTGGTTATTATCTTATCTAATCAGGATGGCTCCCACTGCTTTTTATCAAATCTTCCTCCAAACCTTAAAAGGAAAGACTAGCCGGGATTAATTACACACTACAAGTTCGCCAATCTTTCAGCCAGGCCAGTGTTGGTACTTTGAGGGAGGTCCCCCGTGCTTTCGCACGAACCTAATTACTGTAAACCTCGTTTTTCCAGAGGCGTAACCTCGTTAACACCTTTCTAGACACCTACTTGATCGGCTAATTGTAATGTGTAAAACTCTCCCAGGAGTAACTCTTACTCGCAGCGGGTATCGGGATCCAACTATCTCATAGAAGGTATGCAATCTCATTGCAAATTTCAACACTTGAAATTCCCGATAATATTTTGCCCCTAGCTCGCTATGACCTTGACGCATGCCAAACAACCCATAGTCTGCTAGTCAAGTTCAACCCGTCATTTCCTGATTGAATTAAACCCACCCGCACGACCCTTGACGCATGCCAAACAACGCCGTACGAATACCCTAATCCAATCGCATCATATGCTGGCAGATCAGCACTAGTTAGCTACCGTACACTACGCCTTGACGCATGCCAAACAACCGCAGCACGAATACTAACTAATACTTATCTGAAATGACGGAGGGCTATGCAGGTTTTCATAAAACCATAAGCGTAATGAACTTGATATCGTTGTAGAATCAAATGAAGTTTTGAAATGGAGTGATTTTGAGGCTTTTCTAGTTTTTCTAAAGGAGTCACTCCCGGTGAAGGGATCTCGGTCCTTTCCTCGTCGAATGAGGTGCGGGATATATCATATATATCGCTGTGCAAAGCAAAAACGCAAAAGCAGTCAAAAGCAAACCGAGTGTGTAGCATCTGCCAGTTATTGCTAAAGGAGTCACTCCCGGTGAAGGGATCTCGGTCCTTTCCTCATCGAATAAGGTGCGGGGTATATCATATATACCGCTATGCAAAGCAAGAACTGTAGCTACCTGTTTTATTTTAAAATTCGATTCCACAACATCTTAGGTTTCTTTTCTTTCATTAATCACATTAATGAAGTCCCATCATTTAATACCTAAACATCACAGATAGATATGACGTACACTTATGCCATCCGCATTCGCCTCGATGTCCCCTCGTGCACCGTTAGGTTAGGTAACTAACGACAGAGCAGGGCAGGGCTAGCGCGGGTGTAAAACATAAGTAACGTCTATATAATATATTATATATACTATATACTATATCCATCACAGAATCACATCACAGATATCGCAGCAGAATAAACATATGAAATATTGGATATACTAGGACGTCCGTGTTTTCAATACGAGCCAGTATAAAACACGGATTCCACGGTCGTGATGAATAGCCAATCCCACACCCCTAGACCCCTTCGAGAGCGGCAAGCAACCCTGCCAATTCTAGGGTTAGGAGACCCGGACTCGACACCTCGAGTTGGTCTCCCACTGGACCCCAGAACCCGGTTACTTGTGCTCCCCTCCTTGGGTCTATCCTAGTGCAGAAAAGTAAATAATATACAAAGGGTGACAACTCCCGCATCCTGGAAGTGCCCCGAATAAAAGAATATTACATACAAGTTTTTACATGAATGAAAATGAAAAACACTCATCTCACAAAAAAAACCCCGGCTATTCAAACATGACGATCCAATATAACATATCCAGCAACACATAACATCACATGTCATCAACGTAAGTAAGTATGCATACCCCAATTGTCGTTGACGTATAGCAACGAAACCGGCGATATGAACATACTACACTTACGGTCACAGAAAAGAAAGTGTAAAACTACAACAATTGGAATCCGCAATCTCTTTAGACATCACATGCCTAACAGTTACAAACCCCGCATTTTAGTCTCATTATCGAAAACTCTTTTCAATATCGTATGGGGCTAAACTGCTAGATTTATAACATCCATCCAGTTATCTCATAACCTTTTTTGTGAATTCCAATTATTGTATCCAGTTCCGGATAAATAGAATATGTTAAACTTTCCGATCGAACATTCGAACACCCAAGTTTTCCCGACACCGATCAACACATGAAATAGGTTCAAAGACATTCACTTCATACCTCAGTACCAACGGTCCAGCCGTAGAAGGGTCAAGCCAACGCCTCACATGTGGCACGCCGTACTGCCCCAAACCCGAAGGTTCAAAGGGCAGTTCAAGACGGTCACATAATCGAGTTAAGGTTTGTGTCTTCTAGAGGGACCATCGCGTTACTTGCACTACTCAGAATGTCTTTTAACCACAGAAAATCCAACACTTGGATATTCCGGCAGGGGAAAACCTGGGTATTCGTATCCGGTCGAACTCTTTAACATATTCTACAATTATCTGGAAAAACACTAAAGACGAAATTTGATAATCCGATCGAAATACTGATTCCCAATAGTACCCCAAAATACTCTTCTGTAAAGTCACAATAAAAATATCCCAGAATACACAGCATTGAATTATATGAGTTACTGTGAAGAAATAATTATTCAAGGGAACAGTAACGCCGCGGAAGCGCCGCACATGCCTAGCATGTGCCGCCCTTCCGCGGTGGAAAAGTGGAATTACCCCCTCGTATTTCACAGTAATTCTAATAACACCCTGCTTGATTTTCTACATATTTTTAATTGACAAAAATCCGAATTTTTAGAAAAAGTCCAGAGAGCATTTTTAGGTTTTGGATTTCGGTTCGATCGGGTTTCAAACGTCGTCAGGACTTCGCCTAAGGCTCTAGCTTGTCTCTGATACCAGTGAAAGGTTCCTAGGCACCCTAGTGGGTTCTCACAAGGCATCGAACATGCCAAATTAAAATTTTTAGTGCCGAGAAACCCTAGACTACGGATCTTTAACTAGATGTTTAGGCGAAATAGAAAGCTAGTTAACAGTTAACTACTATGATACGATATACAACCTTTGTAGATCCGGATTTCCACCTCCATGGCTCCGCAACGTCATGTCCTCGCTGTCCATCATGAATCCTCGACTCGATCATCGGCTTCATCGGGAAAGCAAGCGGAATAGCTCGTCGGCTTTGTGTCAAAGACGATCTACGTCGAGGTTGCACAAACTCAAGCTCCGACTTCACAAACTTGTGAAACTTGTGAAGTAAACACCCAAAACAACTTGGCAAGAGGTAGAGGGTGAAGAAATAGGAGGTGGGTTCACTTTGGATTTGGATTTAACTCACTAGATCTCAACTTGCCATTGGAGTAGCAAGCTTGAAGAAGAAGAAGAAGATGAGCTCAAGAAAAATTATGATAAGTGTTATGATAAAAATAAATATAAATCAAAAATACTTATCATAACTTGAACTAGGGTTAAGTGTAGAGAATTAACCATGGTCACTTTGATGGGTTAGGGTTAAGCATGAAGATAAGGATGGTTGCTAAAGTCAAAGCTTCATGAAGCTTCAACATAAAACAAACTTAGCCACCATTCTTATCATAACATATTTCAAATAAATAAATAAATAAATAAATAAATAAATGGAAATGCAAAACCCTAATTATCATATTAACCATGGATTAATTCTATACACTTAACAATGATCAAGTATCATCAAACATGATACAAAAAGTGCACGAAAGTATATCACATATACAATGCGCAATCCAAGTGAGAAAAATCCGTTTAAAGTGAACCAATACTAGTTAATGCAAAGTAATATATCAAATATATATAATTATACATTAAATCATTAAACCAACACTTGATTCAATGATCCGGTCATGTCGCACATAACCGACTAGTATACAATGCATCGATTTATCGAATCAATGATTCGATAACTAGGTCATATCGAATATAACCAATCGAAACATATATCGCGAGAATTAAATGCGGTATCACATACACGCACTATTCTCGGTCCTGCACACATCTCATATGCGCTCCTATTTCGTTTCGCTTGAGCCAGGAAACCTCTGTGTAGGACTCTAAAGACTCGTCAATACGCCGGTAGCAGATGATGATCATATCAAGCACCCACAAGCCGCAAGCGGTCTGCTAAACGTAACGGCCACCCGGGTATTGAGCGATCAGAAGATCGACGAGCTAGCCCGCTCACACTCCTGCGAATCCGACCAGTAACACTTAACATACAGTCAAGTCTCTTCGTCTGATACGTCGCATATCAAGTCTAGGGGTGGTATACGTCAGACCCCAATAACCCGATAAGTCGTGCTGATATGAGGCTCGTAACGGGTCGAGAAACTACTGGTAACACTTACCAGCAAATCTCTGATCAGCCCTGGCCAGGGACTTCCCTGTTACGGCCAATCGAGCACTGCGCAACATCAACTCCCAATACCGGGAGAGACGAAACCCCTCCTATCGCTCATTGCCTCCATGTGATTCGGGACTGTACCCAAAGACCACCGTTTTGCACGCCCTCATGGACGTGGTAAGGTGGAGATCAAAGCACAGTGGGAATCACACAAGACTCTATGACGATCTCGGGTCTACAGACTAATCTGTATAAGTGTCACCTGAGAACTGCCATCTGACGTGAGGTATAATACCATCTGGGAGTTCTCGGCGAGTCCGTCCAGTGTACCCAGTTTCCACTGAGCACCCGTATACCATCTCTGATGTCAAACACCAATGGATATGGGATCATCCATCGCCCATCACATGGGTCGAGAAGCGTATACGCTAGTCTACTCTGGTAAATCGATGCCCCGTCTCGAGATACCCACGACTAGGGACCTTGAAGGATGTACTTATGGACTACCATGTTCCCACTAGTATGATCTGCATCATAGTCTAGGTAGTCAAGTACAAATCCTAAGGGCTTTACCAACATGTAACTATAAGACAGTATAAAGAGACTAGTGTACATGTTAAGATAAATGGCAACCAGATAGCATACTATCATGTCGAGCAAGAAAGTCATCTCTATATATGTCCAAGCATCCAATATAATATACATCATCTGTACAATACTGGCCTCTAGGGCATACATACAACTAACAGATTAGACATGACTTTGTTTCATATTGGCATATATTTACATTGATATATTCATATTGGTGCACGCATACCCTGATATACCTATACTTGCGCACATGCATACTGTATATTCATAGTAGTGCACACATTATTTGGCATATCCCTACTTGTGCACATAAACATCGTATATCCATATTAGTGCACATATACATTGCTACACTCATATTCGCGTATATATGCATTTGCACATCCATACCTATATACATACACATGTTACATACATAGATGATATTGGCTTTGATTTTAATAAAATAGGCACCGCATGAGATATTTTCAAAACTGGATCCATTTTAAAAGAGAGGCTTCCATTTTTACTCTTCGGGTCATACGACACATTGCATGGATTTACGCATTGAGTTTTGGATTCATGTGATTTCTGGATTTGACAACCGTGGTATTATTTTAAGAAAATACGCACTGTTTTAAAAACCCGGTTTCTCTTGATATGATATTTCAGTGCGTCCACTATGCGTTTTCTCGGTTCTGAGACGTGTGACTTGTGAACTCGAATCGAGGAGCTGGACAAGGCCGATTGCGGGTACATGGTGGACCCGGTATGGTACCCCGGGGCAAGAAAGGGATGTTGTTTATACAGACGGTGGGCCTGGCAGAGGGACTACTACCTACCGGTGATTGGTTGGACCTGGAGGTTATCCGGAGGATACTGACCAGAGTCGATAGATGGATACGGGACGACCCGTTCTGCCAGGGCCGTGGGCCGATTCCGCAGACGGAGCCCGTGGGCTGATCAGGACTGACGGATCCGGATACTTGAGGATTTGCGTGTCGATGCTGGACACGATTATTTTATGATATTTCGAGTGTCGATGTTGGGCACTCACGATTCTATGAGGTTTACAGGATTTGAAAGCCGATGAGAGTGACGGCGCCTGAGTTTTACTGGGATTTGGGTGCATTGATGGACACCGATTATTTTTCCACGTTGACATTCCGTGTAGATGTTATTTTATCACATGTTCAGCATTCATTATTTTTCATCTCATCCTGTAGTTGTAGTACCTGATAGAGTACTTTTGCATGATTATTGCATACCCTGCTCATCATATATTGATGTTATTAAAGTGCACTTGTTAGGCATGATCATTGTGTATCCAGTTCATCACATAGATATTATCTGTTGGCATATGTTAGAGTATCGCAGCACGTGCATACTCGCGATTACCTTTATATGTTATCTACTATTTACGAGTTGGCAACTCACCCCCGTTGTGCCACAGTGTTTGCAGGTTGCCCCTCGGAGTAGTCGCGGCAGGCTGTTTCCTTGCGTCTTTTGATACGGAATACCATTGCAGTTGGCGCATGAGCCCTTTTGCTAATAGGTGGGTTTTTGCGGTATCCGTTTATTTTCCAGTTGTATACACTGTTGTGTCTAGTACTCTCCATCTAATATTCATGTATTGACTTAGAGACCAGTTGTGAGGGCGATGTATATTATTTTGAATTCTGGTGTCGAGCTCGTTGTGAGCCGATTTTATTTATGCAGTTTTATATTTCATGTTGTCTTCACTTATTTTTGCTCATTTATTCGCTACGGCGTCATATATTATTATTGTGGTGATTGTTTCCGCCGTTGGGCGTGATTGCTCCCGTTTGGGATGCTTTATTCTTATTGTATATCATTTTACTCATATCTTGTCTTGTACCCGATTTCGGGGCTAGTTTTTACAAAGGCAATGCTGCCAAAATTTTTAAGATAATAATTTGAACCTTAAAGAATTTTACTAAGCTACTTAAGGTTTTCTAAATGTTTTAAACTATTGTTTCCTTTCATTCACTTTTTCAATGGTTTTGATTTCTGGGTTTCGGCTTACTTAGTCGCGTTACGCCTGCAGACGTTACGTGGTTAAGTGCCGGTCACGGGTAGAACTTTGGGTCATGACAACCAATCGTCAGATGGCAGTTCTCTGGTGACACTGGTACAGGTTAGTCTGTAGACCCGAGATCGTCATAGAGTCTTGTGTCATTCCCACTGTGCTTTGATTTCCACCTTACCACATCTAAAATGGCGTGCAAAATAGTGGCTTTTGGGTACAGTCCCGAATCACATGGAGGCAATGAGCGATAGGTGGGGATTCGTCTCTCCCGGTATAGGGAGTTGATGTTGTGCTATGTTTGATTGGCTATAACTGGAAGTCCCTGGCTGGGGCTGATATAGAGTGCTACTGGTAAGTGTTATCAGTAGTTTCTCAACCTGTTATGAGCCTCACATCGACACGACTTATCGGTTACTGGGGTCTGATGTTTACCACCCATAGACTAGATATGCGACATATCAGACGAAGAGACCGGACTATACGGTAGTGTTACTGATTGGATTTACAGGAGAATGTACAAGCTTGCTTGTTGATCTTCTGATCGCTCAATACCTGGGTGGCTGTTACGTTTAGCTGACCGCTTGTAGCTTGTGGATGTTTGATATGATCATCACCTACTGCCGGCGTATTGATGATTCTTTAAAGTCCTACACAGAGGTTTCTTGACTCAGGCAAAACGGAGTAGGAGCACATATGTGATATGTGCGGGACCGAGAATAATACGATATGAGATACCGTATTTTATTCTCGCAATATATGATATCGGCCGGGTATATGTGATATAGCCGGGTCATCGGATCAAGTGTTGATTCGATAAATCGGTACATGTTATATTAGTCGGTTATATGCGATATAGCCGGATTGTCAGATCAAGTGTTGATTCGATAATTTAATATACAATTATATATGTGATATATTACATTACATTAACTAATATAAGCTCACTTTATTGATTCATTTTCTTACCGGATAATACATTGATATATATGCGATATATGTTAATTGTGTTATTTTCTTTTGTTACAAAATATATTGTATATGTGATATATAATATTGTAACATGTTAGGGTTACAAATTTAACAAAGGTTTAGGGTTTAATCTTGGTTAGGGTTTGGATTAGGGTAAGCTTTTGCATGAAGCTTCCATGAAGCTTCATGAAGCTTTGACTTTTGTTTTTAGCTTGATATTTTGTGAAGATATTTTCTAACCCAATCCAAACCATTAACTATAGTTTATTCTCTACAAGGGTTAGCTCCTTCATTATTAACCCATGGTTGGATTTGTAACCACTACAATAATTCATTATTCATCACAAAAGGAATAATTCATTTTCTTCTTTCTTGAGCTCTTGAAAAAGCTTTACTAGGTTTTTCTTTTGTGATGATATTGAGTGAGATTTTGAAAACAAATGAGAGACAAATTTCTACTTCATCATCCTCATCTAATCTAGCCACTCAGATTAGGGTGTTTACTTCATTAATACTTGATTAGAGAAGTAAGAGCTTGAGAAAATGATTCTTCAAGGTAGATCATCTTAGAAAAGGAAGACTTCACGCAAGCATGGATCATTCGGCTTGTGGAGCCTCTCCAGAGTCCTGAAGTTCATGGATCGCGACGAAGGGACTACTACTCGGAGCTTATGAAGCGAAGGAGTGGACTACAAAGGTTGTAATCCCTCTCTCTTAGATGTGAAGATGTTTACATGCTATGTTAACCCTAATTATCTTGCAAAGATCCTCGCTTTAGGTTGTTCGGCACTTGAAATAATTTAGATTTGGCATGGTTGATGCCTTATGAGCCTTGTGATAGTGCCTAGTAACCCTACAGTGGTATCATAGCCTGGCTAGAGCATTAGGTAACGTGTAGACGAAGTTAAAAGTTCGATCGAACCCCGAAACATCATTTTGGACCCCCTCTCTGGAATTTTTTAAAAAAGATGGTTTTTTCTGCATTAAAAATACTCAGAAAATTAAGCAGGTGATTCTATGAAAAACAATGAAATACGAACCCCTGATTCTCTCAAGTCGCCGCGGAACCGCGGCAATACGATGCTTTGCACGGTGGTTCCGCGGCCGTACTTGGGTATCAGGGATATATATTTCTGGGTTACATTCATAGGTATTACTACATGCTTTTGGGAATTTTTAATATTAGTCAATTGTTGAGTTTTCTGGAGATTAAAGAATTCGTTGATTCGATCGGAATGTTTAACATCGTTTAGTGTTTCGGGTAATTTAGAACGTGCTAAAAGGTTCGAACGGATATCAACAACTCACTTTTTCCCGACACGAAAAACTTTAAAGTGTTGGATTTTTTCTGAATTTGAATATTTCGGAAATACATGCAAGCATATCTGTGGACCCTCTAGAAGAACGTAACATTAACTCAATTATGTGACCGTCAAAACTGCCGCTGAACCCTAGGGTTTATGGTAGTTTAGCGTTGCCACATGTGAGGCGTTGGTTTGACCCTTCTACGGCTGGTTCATTAGGGCTGTGACATGTTCTGGGACTTTTTGAACTCCGCTCAAGTGTTGAGCTATTGGAAAATCTTGGGTATTTGATTATTCGATCGGAGTGTTTAACATTGTCTATTTATCAGGAATGTGGTACAATATGTGGAATTCATATAGTTAGGCATGAAATACGAAGTATGTGATATTTCGGATTTAAGATGTCTAAAGTGATTATGGATTCCAAATGTTGTAGTTTTACACTTTCTTTTCTGTGACTGTAAGTGTAGTATGTGGTGTATCGCCGGCTTCGTTGCTATACATCAACGACAATCGGGATACGCATACTTGCTTACGTTGATGATATGAGATATTATGTGTTGCTGTGATATGTTATATTGGATCGTCGTGTTCTAAATAGCCGGGGTTTTATGTGAGATGAGGGTTTTTATTTTCATTCATGTAAAATTCATTGTATGTAATATTCTTTTATTGGGGCACTTCCGGGTTGAGGATGATGTCACCATTGTATATTATTTACTTTTCAGCATTAGGTTGATCCAAGGAGGGGAGCACAAGTAACCGGGTTCTAGGGTACAGTGGGAGGCCATCTCGAGGAGTCGAGACTGGGTCTCCTAACCCTAGAATTGGCAGAGTTGGTTGCCGCTCTCGTAGGGGTCAAGGGATGTGGGTTTGGCTATTCATCGCGACTGTGGAATCCGTGTTTTATACAGGCTCGATGTAAAACACGGACTTCCTAGTATATCCAATATTTCATATGTTATCTTCTGCTGCAATGTTCTATGATGAGATCATATTACTACTTGAGACGAATGCTTATAACATATATATATGTTGTTATATAAATATTACAGCTTTCGTTTCTTCTGTGATGCTTAGGAAGCATAACTGATGGGATTTATTTATGAGATTAATAAAAGAAAAGAAACCTAAAAGATATTGTAGAATCAAAACTTTATAAAAAAGGTAGCTACAGTTCTTGCTTTGCATAGCGGTATATATGATATACCCTGCACCTTATTCGATAAGGAAAGAGCCGAGATCCCTTCACCAGGAGTGAACTCTTTAGCGAAAATGGCAGATGGTGCAAACTCACGGTTTAGTTTTTGATTGCTTCTATAGTTCTTGCTTTGCACCGCGGTATATATGATATACCCTGCACCTTATTCGATGAGGAAAGAGCCGA
This sequence comes from Agapanthus africanus, assembly GCA_030015575.1. Lineage (NCBI taxonomy): Eukaryota > Viridiplantae > Streptophyta > Magnoliopsida > Asparagales > Amaryllidaceae > Agapanthus > Agapanthus africanus. The sequence continues at coordinate 327,819,502 of JASDDO010000001.1, read as the reverse complement.
GATCCCTTCACCGGGAGTGACCTCTTTAGCGAAACTAGAAAAGCCTAAAAAACACCCCTTTTCAAAATCAGCTGCTTCTACAACGATATCAAGTTCATTACGCTCATGGTTTTCTGAAAAACCTGCGTAGCCCTCCATCATTTCAGATAAAGACTATTTAGTATTCGTGCAGCGTTTGTTGACCTTTGTCAAGGCGTAGTGTGCAGTAGCTGACTAGTACTTATCTGTTTAAGCATGTGATGCGATTGGATTAGGGTAGTCGTACGACCTTGTTGGCCTTTGTCAAGGGTCGTGCGGGTGGGTTTATTTCAATCAAGAAATGACGGGTTGAACTTGACTAGCTTCCTATGGTTTGTTGGCCTTTGTCAAGGTCATAGGGGGTTAGGGGTAAAAGTATTATCGGGAATTTCAAGTGTTGAAATTTGCAATGAGATTGCATACCTACTATGAGATAGTTGGATCCCGATACCCACTGCGAGTAAGAGTTACCCCTGGGAGAATTTTTCACAGGACAATTCGCCGATCAAGTAGGTGACTAGAAAGGTGTTAACGGGGTTATACCTCTGGGAAAACGAGGTTTACTTTAATTAGGTCCATGCGAAAGCACGGGGAACCTCCCTCAAAGTACCAACACTGGCCTGGCTGTGTCACGATCCGAAATTGGCACGTGACGGCCCTAATACTACGCAACGTCTACAGGCGTAACGCGGTAAAAGAAAGCCAAAGCCCAGAAATCTAAACCATTAAAAGACAAGAAAAGATAAGAAATATTGTTTAAACTTTTGAAAATCTCAAGTATAAATTCTTTAAGTCCAATTAATTTTCTTGAAAATTTCGGCAGCACCTCCTTTGTAAAAACCAACCCCAAAAATGGGTACAATCTAAATATAAAGTAAAGCATCCCCAACGGGAGCAAATCCATGCCCAACGGCGGAAAACAACCACCACAACAGATATACGACGTCGTAGCGAAGAAATAAAAGGCGATATAAGTAAAACTGCATAAAAGACATCCAAGTCCCTAAAATATACAATATCGTCCTCACATCAAGTCTCTAAGTCATACAAGATAATGGTAGATGGAGAGTACATGGATACAATGAATATACAAAAAAACAACGAATAACCACAAAACCCACCTAAGCAAACTGCACACTATAAGCTGATGCGGTATCCACAGCAAAAGATGATAAGATAGATGAATATCCTTCCTCGACTACTCTGGGGAACACCCTGCAAAATAACTGTGGCACAACGGGGGTGAGTTACCAACTCGTGAATAGCAAATAACATATGCAGGTAATCGCAAGTATGCACGTACAGCGCGAATCTAACATAAGCAACTAATAGCAATAAAAGTCATATGTGTGTAATAGTTATGAAAGGTACACCAGCAGGTATCACTAATACATGAAGCAATATATGACAATCTGTATGCAACAATCATATAAGGTACTCTATCAGGTACAACTAATACATGAAGCGATGATATGACAATGTGTATATGCAACAGTCATGAAATGTACTCTAGCAGGTACAACTAATACATGAAGCAGTGCATAAACAATAAATGTGGAGTATGGAATGAAACATGTCATTTCCACGGAATCCTGATATCGCGGTAGGACCAAAGTCCATTAGGACAATCCAAATCCCAATTCCTCAAATCAGCCCCCAAATTGACTCTCATATCAAGTAAGTCTCACAAATCCTAAATGTATAATATCAAATAAATCTCATATATCTTGTATCCAACATCAAGTGAATCTCATATATCCTGAATCCAGTAAGTTTCATATAAAGTGAGTGTCCAACATCGACACCCAAAAACATCATGAAACAAATGTCAAGCATCGACACAGAAATACTCAATTCCATACGTTCCTCGAATCGTAACTGTCCGGTATCGACACCTGTGATCCACGTATCGGTCTTTCCTAATTTCTATACGTTCCTCGAAACCCAAGTGTTTCACCTCGACACTTGTGTTCCACGTATCGGTATATACGTCCTCCGAATCTTAAATGCCCCAACATCGACACTCTCGATCCCGTATCGGTTTAAAACAAATCTGTAAGTGAATGCATCCAAATATCAAGTAAAGAATAAGAATACTTGCATAATTTCATGAAATAACCACAGTCCTTAAATCCAGAAAACATCAAGTAATGAATAAGTATAAATGCATGAATCAATACACATATATTAGCGTCCCATTCCACTAATATTACTGTAAAAGCATATATAACAGCGTCCCATTCCACTGTTATATATACAGGAGTAAAAATATCAGAGACATCATATGAAATCCATGGATGTAATATATGCAAACATGAAACAATAATATGAGCATATAAAGGAAAATCGCTATTTAACTGCAACAAGTTATTAAATATATCATGTGGTTCCTGATTTCTCTGAAATCAGATGCACCATCATATACAGGTAAACATTTAGCTATAACAAAGTAAGCGTAACCATGTCGGTATTGCAAGATATTGTTAGTGTATATGCCCTAGAGGCCATTACTGTATCATACTAGTATGTATATTATTTAATGGAAGCTTGGGATATTCACCTTGTATTGACAATCTTGCTCAATATAGTAGTATGCTATGGTTTGTTTCTGCTTTAATGTGTACATGTGTTTATTTTAGCATATCACCTATACACATTAGTGGAGCCCTTAGGATCTTTTCTTGATTACCGGCGTTGTGATGGCAGTCACACTCGTGGGGCTTGGGTAATCTATAAGCACATCCTTATGCAGGTCCCTAGCCTCAGGACTATCGAGACAGGGCATCGATACTCCGGAGTAGACTAGAGTATGCGCTTCTCATCCCAGTGTGGGAGACGGTCTGTCCCACAGCCGTCAGTACGTCGTACTTGAGATAGTATGCGGGTGCTCGTTAGGTTACGAGTACATTGGACAGGACTCATCGGGAACTGTTGGTTGGTACTATACCCATCGTCAGTTATCAGTTCCCAGGTGACATGAGTACAGCTTAGTCCGCTGACTTGACACTGTCACTTCACCTCGAGTGTGTTCCCACTGTACTTTGATTACTACCCTACCACGGCTCAAAGGAGTCGTGCAAACAAGTAGTTTTTGGGTGCAGTCCCGAAGCACTTGGAGGCAGTGACGGTTAGACTGGATTCGTCTCTCCCGGTATTGGGGGTTGACATCGCGCTGTGTTTTGGAGTGCCATTACACGAGTAGTCCCTAGCCAGGGCAAGCGGGATATACTGGTAGGTTTCCAGTGCTATCTCAGGGTGTTCTGGGCTTCACTCCGACACGACTTGTACCGCTATTAGGGGACTGACGTTTACCGCCCCCTAGGCCCGCCATGCGATATATCAGACGAACAGACCGGACTGTACGGAGATTGTCACATTCAGGCTCAGTAGGAGTTCAGATGGGTTTCACCTCGTCCGTCTTCTTGTCGGCATCTACCCGGGGACCGTTACGCACAGCTAGTGCTGCTTGCGGTCTGTGGTTAAACCCACTGCCAGCGTAGTGTCGAGTCTTTAGAGTCCCACACAGAAAGATATTGGCCTTTAGGCAAAAGAGTAGAGGTCACATGGTTTTGCGACAGGGTTCGGTCACATCCGTGCACTTGTGCATGTTTGTTCTCCGGACAGTTAACACCAGCGGGCTTTGGTTTAAGCCAGATCCTAGTGTACATTTTGGGATTGGTTTTATCTCGTTTGTATTCGTGTTCCTCGGAACGCGGATGCGGGTGTGTATGCACAGTTGACAGAGAGACAGAGGCAGAGGATTCTCATAGGGGTTGTTGACTGTTGACGTTGACCATTGACTTTTTGCTAAACCCTAATGAGAATAAGAAATATGATTAGAAATAATATTAATTAAGTATTATAGTGACATGGTTGTTGAGGGGTTGACTTTGTTGACTTGTTGACTTTGTTGACCGGTTGACTAGGTTGGACTAGTTGACCATCATCATTACAATGGTTGTCATTTTCATGCAAAGACTTTTGCTTGCTTGTTATGGTTTGCAAAATGAGTGCATGAAAATGATATTGCCTTTGATATGATATGAACCATCACATAATACTTGATTATTATTATGGCTCATGATGCTTTTGGATTATGAGAGGTTGGATGAGAAAAGAGAGGCTCATTCTTTCATTTGCTTTCTCTATCTTGAGCTCTCTCATTCTCAAGCTCTCTCCTTCTTCCTCTTGCTCTTTCTCTAGCTCAAGGCAAATCCTTCTCATGAGTTGAGATTCATTGCCTTAGAGATAAAAGAAAACCCATATCACTACTCTACTCATTCTAGTTCACAAGGCCTAGCAAGCCAAGTGATCTAGTTTCTTCAAAGTTCGAAGAAGAAGCCAAAGGTAGAAGCTTTCGGGTGGATCCATCTTCGGCGCAAGGAGACGACGAGGTGAGGCCAATCCGTACACCGGAAAGAGTTGAAGACGATGGAGTTCAAGAAAGGTATAGCCCCCTTAACCGAGTAGGTAAACTCTTGTTAGGTTGTTAGTTAGTCGTTTAACAAAAATCCGTATTTTGAGTCCATGTTACCACCATCTTGAAAATCGTTTTTATCACTTCCGCAACCCCGTAAGTACCGGGGAAGGGTAGCTTGGACTTACAGTGGTATCAGAGCCTAGTTAAACACTATCTAATATGTTAGCAATGTAAGTAGAAGTTCGATCGGAGAAAAAGTCGTGAAATACACCCGGAACTCAAATTTTCTGTCGATTTTCAAAGTGCTGTAAAAATTATTTGACATATACCAAAAATCGACTCAGGGTTTTTAGAAGAAACTGCAAAAAATTGGCCTACTGAATCGATCAAAGCGCCGCGGATCCGCGGCAGGAGCTTGCTTCCGCCGCGGATCCATGGCCGAGTTGACTCGGTCGTGGGGTTTTGTTTTTGCAGTTTGTTCATAGGGGTATTTTGGGATTTTTTGAGCATGTCTTTTCAGCCCAGATTTTCCAGAAAGAAAAATTTGTTTTTGGGGCTTGAAAATCCGTATTTTTATCGAACTTCTAAAGACTAAGGCTAATGGGTATATATCTGTGATGTGTTATATGTATTGAACGTCCGCTAATCGCTATACGTCGATTAGTGGGGGTTATACATTTCTGTGATCTGTAATGTTGATGGTATGTGTATATGAATTCATTGGATTGTCGCGGATGAATAGCCGGGGGTTGTGAGATGAGAGTTTTCTTTTATCTTTCAATTCATATAATATGTAAATTGATGTAATATTATTTTTGGCCGCACAACCGGGTCGGGGTTGTAGCCGTCATTGTATAATTTCTTTTTACTGTTTTTGCTCCTAGGATAGACCCAAGGTAGGGTGTACAAACTACGGGGTATCTCGAAGTGCCGAGTGGCCTACTCACGTCCTTGAGGGAGGTTGCTCCGCTTCGGATATTTGGCGGGTAGTTTGCCGCACCCGTAGGGGTCTAGGGTGGGGTATTGGCTTTTCATCGCGACCGTGTAATCCGCTTTTCGTTAAAGGCTCGTACGAATTGCGGATTCCTAGTATATCCAATGTGTTCATCTGTGATCTGAAATGGCTATCATTGCAATATATCTATATATGATATTATTTAGGCGTTGCTTATGTTTTGCAGCCGCGCTAGCCCAGTCCCCGCTCTGTCGTTAGTTAAGTAACCTAACGGGTAATGACGGGCCCCGTGGCGAATGCGAATGGCATAAGCGTACGTCATATTTTGGTTGTTTTCTGCAATGGTAGGATTAAATGATGGGACGCATTAAAAGAACTAATGCAAGAAAAATACGCATTAAAAGAACTAATGCAAGAAAAATAAACCAAGTAAAAGTCGTTGGAACAATTTCAAAAACCACTCGGTTTCTTTTCAAAAATAACTTTTAAAACACGGAGCTTAAGCCACTCCTTTTAAAAGCTATCTAGGTTCCTTCAATTATATCAATTTCACTACATTCAAGGTTTCGCCAAAACCATTCGTAGCCCTCCGTCGTTTCATATGAATATTCAACAGTATTCAACCTATGTTTGTTGGCCTTAGTCAAGGCACAGTGTTTGGTAGCTGGTAGATATTCATATGTTGCATAGATAGATGCGTTGGTTTGGGACAGTCGTATTACTTTGTTGGCCATAGTCAAGGGTATATACGGGTAGGTTCCAATTAACCTGGACAACGACGGGTAGAACTTGACATGTGACTTATGATTTGTTGGCCTTAGTCAAGGTCATAAGAGCATGGGGCAAAAATCCACATCGGGAGTTTCAAAAGGACTGAAACTTGCTAGCGCTGTGTACCATTTGGAGTGTGATGATTCTGGTAGGATTCCTTCAGTTTTGTCACGCAATGATATTTGGATCCCGATCCTACTGTGAGTATATGCTACTCCTCGGGAAATTTCTCACTTAACGATCAATGCTATAAACCAAGTAGGTGTCTTGAAAGGTGTTAGCGGGGCTACGCCCCCAGGGAAAAGAGGTTATTTAATTAAGGAACTTCGCGAAAGCGTTGGAAAACCTCCCCCGAAGTACCGACACCAGCCTGGCCGAACGGTTAAGCAAGTATTGTACAGTGAGATTGATCCTGACTAATTCTTCCTTTTTGGTTTGAGGAGGGATTCGAGAGACAGTGGGAGCCATCCTGTTTAGATAAATTAAAAACCAATCTAAACTTGCAAGAGCATCATGATGAGCGTTTTCTTCTCTCTCTTTTAATTGCAGCGACCCAGTGACCACACCTAGGTTACATCTAGATAATAATATGACTGAACCTGACTGTTTTGATTGGCAAAGGTCTGTCCAGATGTCCATTACCCATGACAAGTTGGGACCCCTCCTAACTGATCATACCCCTCCCGTCTCAGGACCAGTTTCCCCTGTCACCGATAGTGATGTCCGTAAGACATCCGAAAAAGACTGTGCGAAAGCCAAGTGTCTCGTGTTAGCCTCAGTTGATGGTGCAAACCAGAGGCAGCACGAGAAGATGGACTTAGTTTCTATCTTCCTCCATAACAAAGATTTATATGGAGAGCAATCTCGTATCGCAAGATATGATACCTCGAACGAATTGCTTCAAGCGAGGTTGGCTATCGGGTCATCTGTAGGGGGCAACGTCCTTACAGAGACCAGCTATTATGAGCTCACGGACCTGCAGACCATGTTGGAGAACGGGTCAAGTACTGACTCGATTCTACAGTCCCTTCTCTCTGCTTCCACCCTGAGGGAAACCAGGGAAGAAGAAAGAAAAGGAAGGGCAAAAGTTTCGGGACTGGATGTAGTTAAGGAGGGACGTTCCTGTTGTAACGGGAATGAACATTGGCAGAAAGATTGCAGGGCTTGCAAAGCCAGTAGCCAGAATTCGAAGCATGTTGTGGCATCGGCTTCGGGTGTGTTTGTAATAGAGAGCTGTATGTCAGTTAACCCTACTTCCTGGGTATTGGATACCGGATCAGGATCTCATATCTGTAGTTCGTTACAGGCTCTGAGAAACCGTAGAGTTATCAAGAAAGGTGATATGACTCTCAGGGTTGCTAACGGAATGAGCATGTACGCTGAATCCGTAGGGGAATATCATCTTGGACTGACAACTGGGCAGATATTGATTCCGCGTAACTGTTTTTATGTACCAGGTGCGACTTGTAATATCATATCTGTATCCTTACTATCTAGGGAAGGATATGATTTTACTTTTGTAAGCGATGTAGTAAACATCCACCTAAATCAAGTTCTGATTGGGTCAGGTACATTGAAAAACGGTATATACGTATTGAATCAAGCTCAGATCTTCAGTGTCCAGAACACACTTAAAAGAAAGTCTCCGGAATTAAACCAGGCTTTCTTATGGCATTGTAGACTGGGTCACATCAATGAGACACGGTTGACAAAGTTACATAAAGAATGATACTTGGATCCGTTCGAGTACCAGTCTTATGCCACTTGTGAATCTTGTCTCATGGGAAAGATGACAAAGACTCTGTTCACTGGACACGGAGAAAGAGCGAGCGAGCTCTTAGGACTCATACACAGTGACGTGTGTGGTCCAATGTCTACACATGCATGAAGTGGTTATTCATACTTCATTACTTTAACAGATGATTTCTCTAGGTATGGGCATGTCTTCTTAATGAAGCACAAATCCGAGGCCTTTGAGAAATTTCGGGAATATAAGAATGAAGTTGAAAAACAAACAGGCAAAAGTATCAAGACACTGAGATCTGATCGAGGTGGTGAATACTTGAGTGCCGAGTTTCTGGGCTACTTAAAAGATAATGGAATTCTCTCTCAGCTTACTCCTCCATACACACCACAACACAACGGTGTATCAGAAAGGAGGAATCAAACCCTATTGGATATGGTTCGTTCAATGATGAGTAAGGCTGAGTTGCCGCGATCTTTCTGGAGTTATGCACTAGAAACAGCTGCATATATCTTGAACCAAGTTCCTAATAAGACAGTGCCTACCACACCATACCAGATGTGGAGTGGGAAGAGACCCTGTCTTAAACCCTTTAAGACATGGGGATGTCCAGCTTTTGTCAAAAAGCAGCATGCGGACAAGCTCGAGGCACGCTCAGTACAGTGCAAGTTTGTGGGATACCAAAAGAACTCCAAGGGGTATCTTTTCTATTACGCAGAGGAACAAAAAGTCTTTGTTTCTCGTCATGCCCGCTTCTAGGAAACTGAATTTTTAGAAAATCAGATAAGTGGGAGCGCAATAGAACTGGAAGAAATTCCAGAACCACAAGCTTTTACTGAAACCTTTGTAGAACCAGAAGGTTCAGGAGAACCGGACATTTCTGCACCACTCCGCAGAAGTAGTAGGCAGTCTCATCCGCCCGAGAGATACTTCAGTTTTCTCATAGACGGGGATAGAGAGGATTGCACAGTTGATTATGATAAGCCTACTAGCTTCCAGCAAGCCATTCAGAGCGGTGACTCGGTAAAATGGCTGGATGCAATTCGGACCGAGATGGAGTCCATGTTCACCAACAAAGTTTGGACTTTGGACTTTGCTCCAGATGGGGTAAAACCCGTAGGCTGCAAATGGATTTTCAGAAAGAAGATTGGTGTAGTGGGCAGGTTGAAACCTATAAAGTTAGGCTTGTTGCAAAGGGTTTTCGTCAAAGACTTGGTTTGGACTATGACGAGACCTTTTCTCCGGTAGCTATGCTTAAATCCATTCGGATCCTTCTTGCCATTGCTGCCTTCCATGATTATGAAATCAGGCAGATGGATGTAAAGACGACTTTCCTAAATGGAAATTTGGAAAGGTGCGTCTATATGGATCAGCCAGAGGGATTCATTCAGAGTGGGAGCAGCGGTAGAGTGTGCTAGTTGCTCAAGTCCATCTATGGACTCAAGCAGGCATCGCGGAGTTGGAACATCTGCTTTGATGATACTGTCAAAGAATCCGACTTTATCAAAAACCCAGATGAACCATGCATTTACAGTAAGATTGTAGGGAGAAATGTGGTATTCCTCGTCTTGTACGTCGATGACATTCTCCTAATAGGAAATGATATTCCTATGTTACAGTCAGTCAAAGGATTCTTGTCACAGAGGTTCTCCATGAAGGACCTAGGCGATGCCAACTACATTCTGGGGATCCAGATCTATCGTGATAGATCTAAAAGGATATTGGGACTTTCACAGTCCAGGTATATCGACACCATACTGAAACGATTCAGTATGGAAGATTCCAAGCGTGGTAATCTACCGGCTTGTCACGGAATCACCCTTTCCAAAGAGATGTCTCCTAAGACTGATTTGGAAAGGGCTCGCATGTCATCAATACCCTACGCATCTGCGGTAGGCTCTATTATGTATGCGATGTTATGTACCAGACCAGATGTAGCATACGCATTGAGCATTGTAAGCCGGTATCAGTTGAACCCAGGGAGAAACACTGGATAGCAGTAAAGAACATTCTCAAGTACCTGAGAAGGACTAAGGAGATGTTCTTGGTGTATGGCGGAAAAGACCTCCAGATCGAGGCCTTTGCTGACTCCAACTTCCAGAGTGACAAGGATGACTCCAAGTCCATGTCGGGTTATGTCTTTATCCTCAATGGAGGGGCGGTTTGCTGGAAGAGCTCCAAGCAGGAAACCGTTGCTGACTCAACTATGGAAGCGGAGTACATAGCTGCTTGCGATGCCGCAAAGGAAGCTGTCTGGATGAAGAAGTTCCTCAAGGAGCTTCAGGTGGTTCCTACCAGTGTTGATCCAATACCACTGTATTGTGAAAACAATGGCACTATAGCTTTAGCGAAGGAACCAAGGTCCCATCAGAAGTCCAGGCATATTTTGAGGCGGTACCACCTGATCAGGGAGATCGTTGATCGCCGGGAGATCGAGGTGAAGAGTGTAAATACGGAAGATAACACTGCTGATCCACTCACGAAGGCCTTACCACAGACTCAGTTCGAGCGGCTGATCGAGATGATAGGTCTTCGATACGCCAGTACATGGCCGTAGTGCAAATGGGAGATTGTTAGTGTATATGCCCTAGAGGCCATTACTGTATCATACTAGTATGTATATTACTTAATGGAAGCTTGGGATATTCACCTTGTATTGACAATCTTGCTCAATATAGTAGTATACTACTTGGTTTGTTTCTTCTTTAATGTGTACATGTGTTTATTTTAGCATATCACCTATACACATTAGTGGAGCCCTTAGGATCTTTGCTTGATTACCGGCGTTGTGATGGCAGTCACACTCGTGGGGGCTGGGTAATCTATAAGCACATCCTTATGTAGGTCCCTAGTCGCAGGACTATCGAGACAGGGCATCGATACTCCGGAGTAGACTAGCGTATGCGCTTCTCATCCCAGTGTGGGAGACGGTCTGTCCCACAGCCGTCAGTACGTCGTACTTGAGATAGTATGCGGGTGCTCGTTAGGTTACGAGTACACTGGACAGGACTCGTCGGGAACTGTTGGTTGGTACTATACCCATCGTCAGTTATCAGTTCTCAGATGACATGAGTACAGCTTAGTCCGCTAACTTGACAGTGTCACTTCGCCTCGTGTGTGTTCCCATTGTACTTTGATTACTACCCTACCACGGCTCAAAGGAGTCATGCTAACAGGTAGTTTTTGGGTGCAGTCCCGAAGCACTTGGAGGCAGTGACGGTTAGACAGGATTCGTCTCTCCCGGTATTGGGGGTTGACATCGCACTGTGTCTAGGAGAGCCATTACACGAGTAGTCCCTTGCCAGGGCAAGCAAGATATACTGGTAGGTTTCCAGTGCTATCTCAGGGTGTTCTGGGCTTCACTCCGACACGACTTGTACCGCTATTAGGGGACTGACGTTTACCGCCCCCTAAGCCCGCCATGCGATGTATCAGACGAACAGACCGGACTGTACTGAGATTGTCACATTCAGGCTCAGTAGGAGTTCAGATGGGTTTCACCTCGTCCGTCTTCTTGTCGGCATCTACCTGGGGACCGTTACGCACAGCTAGTGCTGCTTGCGGTCTGTGGTTAAACCCACAGCCAGCCTAGTGTCGAGTCTTTAGAGTGACACAAAGAAAGCTATTCTCCTTTAGGCAAAAGAGTAGAGGTCGCATGGTTTTGCGACAGGGTTCGGTCACATCCGTGCACTTGTGCACGTTTGGTCTCCGGACAGTTAACACTAGTGGGCTTTGGTTTATGCCTGATCCTAGTGTACATTTTGGGATTGGTTTTATCTCGTTTGTATTCGTGTTCCTCGGAACGCGGATGCGGGTGTGTATGCACAGTTGACAGAGAGACAGAGGCAGAGGATTCTCATTGGGGTTGTTGACTGTTAACTGTTGACCATTGACTTTTTGCTAAACCCTAATGAGAATAAGAAATATGATTAGCAATAATATTAATTAAGTATTATAGTGACATGGTTGTTGAGGGGTTGACTTTGTTGACCGGTTGACTAGGTTGGACTAGTTGACCATCATCATTACAATGGTTGTCATTTTCATGCAAAGACTTTTGCTTGCTTGTTGTGGTTTGCAAAATGAGTGCATGAAAATGATATTGCCTTTGATATGATATGAACCATCACATAATACTTGATTATTATTATGGCTCATGATGCTTTTGGATTATGAGAGGTTGGATGAGAAAAGAGAGGCTCATTCTTTCATTTTCTTTCTCTCTCTTGAGCTCTCTTATTCTCAAGCTCTCTCCTTCTTCCTCTTGCTCTCTTTCTAGCTCAAGGCAAATCCTTCTCATGAGTTGAAATTCATTTCCTTAGAGATAAAAGAAAACCCATATCACTTCTCTACTCATTCTAGTTCACAAGGCCTAGCAAGCCAAGTGATCTAGTTTCTTCAAAGTTCGAAGAAGAAGCCAAAGGTAGAAGCTTTCGGGTGGATCCATCTTCGGCGCAAGGAGATGACGAGGTGAGGCCGATCCGTACACCGGAAAGAGTTGAAGACGAAGGAGTTCAAGAAAGGTGTAGCCCCCTAACCGAGTAGGTAAACTCTTGTTAGGTTGTTAGTTAGTCATTTAACAAAGATCCGTATTTTGAGTCCATGTTACCACCATCTTGAAAATCGTTTTTTATCACTTCTGCAACCCCGTAAGTACCGGGGAAGGGTAGCATGGACATACAAATATGTATGTCGATACGTAAGTATGTATGTTGTAAAAGTATCTGTAGCAAGGTATGTCTTTATACCTATCCATAATACCCTCCAGGTATATGTATGTATGCCAGATGTACATGTAGCTATATCTCATATATGTATTTACCTATCACTAAAGGTACACTATCCTATAAGCATATAGGTAACTAGCATGTAAGCATGTCATGGCATATGTGTAAGCATGTAAGTATACAGGTATGCTATATGTCATATGCACAATGAAAATAAGGATCATGTCTCAATGTCCCTAGGCAATCTAATATCACATATGTAAAGGTGTTGTGCGTGTCATGGAAATTATTGATGGTGTGAGTGGCATATAATCAGTGCTCGTGCAACATGAACCATCAATAATAGTGTTGTGTCTCATTAAAACTATGTCCAAATACAATAGGTAAATGTGATATACAACGAAAAACACATGCACAAATGAGTCCGTATACTAAACACTAAAGGTCATATCATTTGATCTAGCCCAGACGCATAACACCATGCGGGCGATTCCCCAGTAGATGTTAAATCTACTCACCAACGCTCCTGGCTAAGTGAAGCCTACCACCTGTTTCCCCTTGTCGTAACGTCCGAAGTCCCCGCTTGCAAACCTAAAATTTCACTAACACATCACATAAGCAAAATATCCTACAACGACGAAAAGACAATGAAACGCAAGGATAATGCCCTGAAAATTACACTGTGCACTTAGCGCATCTATCGCGCACGATATCGACCAAAAACCCTAACTAGGGTCTCTAAACTACGAAACACCTAGTCTAGATTCCGATCGTCCCGATCGCGCATTCAAAACACAATAATAAACGTGGAATCAATATAATTAACGTCGCAACGTCAAAAGGAACCCACGCCTAAAAGTTACCGAGGTCTAGTAAGCAGTATTTATCTTTTTAGCACAAAACTACAAGTTTTACCTAAACTATAATTTACAAAGATCTTCAAACAGTAAGGTTAAACAATTTAAACCTTTAGTAAAATTTTAAATTTCACTAATTAGGATTAGCAAAAGTTTAGTTTGGTAATTAGATTAATTAGCCGATTAGGAAAATATCAATTATCATTTTCACAAAATACTTTACTTTTCCAAATCTAAGCTTCAAGATTAACCACTTTAACCATACAAAATCCAAACTTGCAATTTATACTAATTATCATGAATTAGCAAAACATAAATTTTTAAGCAATAATAAACACTAAATAAGCAAGTAAGTTTAATGATTAAACACAACAAATAAGGATTAGGGTTAGGATTTTTATACCATTTTAAGAACACCAATAGGTGACTAACACCAAATTTGTTCCTCCAAAATGAAACCTTTTCTTGAAGATCCATACCAGTTTAGGCTTAAGGAAAAATGGGTATGAGTTTAATTTTGGAGTTGTGAAGAAAATGAGCAATGGAAATTACATGAATAAATTTCCATACACCATGAATGGGCCCGGCCAGTGAAGAGGGGGGCTGAAATTGTGTGCTCGACCATAATGATGGGGGCTCAAAAATGTTCTCTGTGGAAATGAGAAAGATCAAGTGGGGAGAATGACTATATTAATTGAATCCACATATCAATTAATATAAACAATTCATTTCTAAAGAATGGGGGGGCACACACAGAGAAAGGGAGGGTGTGAGCCAAAGAATTGAAGGTGGTGACCACATCCACAACCTTATCTTCATAGCTTAAAACAAAAGGAATTAAAGAAACATTAATGAACAAGAATGAGTCACAACCATGACTCAACAATTCTAGAAACATTAAACAATGACTCATCGCAAAAGAAAATCCCCACTCCCACAAGAAGGTTCGGCCAAGATTGAAAGAATGAGGAAATTGCCAAAAAAATGATACACACAAATCAACCAAAAATTAAAATAATATTTAATTAGGGAAAAATTCTATCTGAAGCAAAACCTCCCATTTATCCCCAAAGTTTGCGCACTAGCTTTATTTTAGCTAAAAAAACTGCCGGTAAGTTTCTACGGAAGTTTGATCGAAATCGGGTTAAAACGGAAAATACCGACTATTTTGCCCTAAAACGGAAAAATTCGCAAAACGATTTCTAAAACGTTACGGGCTGAAAGATTGGCGAACTTGTGGGGTGTAATTAATCCCGGCTAGTCTTTCCGTTTAGGGTTTGAAGGAAGATTTGATGAAAACAGTGGGAGCCATCCTGATTAGATAAGATAATAACTAATCTAATCTTGCAAGAGCATACGCTAAAGTGTTTTCTTCTCTCTCTCTCCATGTAGCGACCATGACAGGACTTAATCAAGATAATAATATGGATGTAATGACTGAACCCGCTTATTATACTGAGTAGGGGGACGTTGATCCCGTTCTTTCTTATAAGTGTTATAAGACTGAGCAGAGAATAGGAGAATATCTGGATTCTCACGCCACCCAAACGAAGAACAAGCATGCTGGTGCATCTTCTTCGGGTGTGTTAGTTATCGAGAACTGTTTCTCAGTTCATTCTGCGTCCTGGGTATTAGATACCGGATCAGGATCCCACATATGTAATATGTTACGTGGGCTACGTAAAGGTAGAGAACTGGGAATGGGTGATCATTCCATAAGAGTAGGGAATGGTGCAGATGTTGCAGCCAAGGCTATTGGCAAATATCACCTTGTGTTACCAAAAGGTAATCCACTGGTTCTGAACGAATGCTATTACATTCCGACCCTGATATGCAATATTATATCAGTTTCATTATTGAATAAAGAAGGATATAATTTTGTAGTACAGGATAATATTATGGACATATTCCTGAATCAAAAGTTGATAGGATCAGGATCGTTAAATAATGTCATGTACATTCTCAACCAAACTACAGTTCTTAATATACAGAACACACACAAGAGGAAGAGTTCAGAAATGAATGAATCCTACTTATGGCATTGTAGACTTGGTCATATTAATGCGACACGGATAGCTAAGTTACATAAGGATGGATATTTGAATCCGTTCGAATTAACTTCTTATGAAACTTGTCATTCACGTCTCAAAGGTAAAATAACCAAAACTCCGTTTAGTGGACACGGAGAAAGAGTTGAGGAACTCTTAGGACTGGTACATAGTGATGTATGCTGTCCCATGTCTACACATGCCAGGAACGGTTCTTCCTACTTCATTACATTCACTGACGATCTCTCAAGATACGGACATGTGTTCCTGATGAAACACAAGTCTGAAGCTTTTGAGAAATTTAGAGAATATAAGCACGAAGTAAAGAACCAAACGGGAAAAAGTATTAAGATCCTTCGATCTGATCGAGGAGGAGAATACTTGAGCAATGAGTTCCTAAACTATCTAAAAGAGAATAGGATTCTCTCTCTGCTTACTCCACCTTATACACCACAGCACAACGGTGTATCGGAACGGAGGAATTGCACCCTATTAGATATGGTGCGCTCTATGCTGAGCACTGCTGAGTTACCTATTTCTTTCTAGGGACATGCACTGGAGACAGCTGCATACCTATTGAATCAAGTTCCATCTAAATCTGTACCTACCACACTATATGAGATATGGAGTGGGAAGAGACCATGTCTTAAATGAGTTAAGATATGGGGTTGTCCGGCCTATGTCAAAATGCAAAATCCGGACAAACTCGAGGCACGGTCAGTTCTTTGTAAGTTGTTAGGATATCCTATACATTCACATGGATAACTTTTCTACCACGGCAAGGAATAAAAGGTGTTTGTTTCGCGACATGCCACCTTTTTAAAAAGGAATTTCTTGCAAAAGAAATTAGTGGTGATGCGGTAGAGCCGGAAGACATTCCGGCAAAACAAATTACAACTGAAGATTTAGTAGAACCAGAGGATTCAGTAGTTCCCAACGAACCCTAGCCTTTCCGCCGATCTAGTAGGATTTTTCATCCACCTGAGAGATACTACGGTTTTCTCGTTGATAGTGGGAGCGAGGATTGCATCATGGAAGATGATGACCCGACTAGTTTTGAGCAGGCCATCATGGGTGGTGACTCTGTGAAGTGGCTGGACGCAATGTGATCTGAGATGGAATCCATGTACACCAACAAAGTATGGATTTTGGAAGTTGCTCCTGAGGGGTAAAACCCATTGGAAGCAAGTGGATTTTTAAGAAGAAACTTGGTGTAGATGGTAAAGTGAAGACTTTCAAAGCTCGACTTGTTGCAAAGGGTTTTCGTCAATGACCAGGTGTGGATTATGATGAAACCTTTTCTCCAGTGGCTATGCATAAGTCCATCCGGATCCTACTTGCCATTGCTGCATACCATGACTATGAAATCTGGCAGATGGATGTTAAGACCGCCTTTCTAAATGGTGATTTAGAAGAGTGCATGTACATGACTCAGCCAGAGGGCTTCGTAGACAGTAGGAGCAGCGGAAAGGTGTGCAAGCTGCTTAAATCCATCTATGGGTTAAAATAGGTATCGCGGAGTTGGAACATCTGCTTTGATGTTGCAGTCAAAGAGTTTGACTTCATCAAAAACGTAGATGAACCTTGTATTTATAAGAAGGTTGCAGAGAATAAGGTTGTCTTCCTTGTATTGTACGTGGATGGCATTCCCTTGATAGGAAATGATGTTCCTATGATGCAATCGGTCTAGCTCTTCTTATCACAAAGATTCTCAACGAAAGATCTAGGTGATGCCTCCTGCATACTGGGAATTATGATCTATAGAGATAGATCTAAACGGATACTGGGATTGTCCCAATCCAGGAACATTGACACCATACTAAAGAGGTTTAGTATGGAAGAATCCAAGCGTGGGAACCAACCCACGATCTCTGGACTCACTCTTTCCAAAGAGATGTCTCCCAAGACTGATCTGGAGAGAGCTCGCATGCAAGGGATACCCTATGCTTCGGCAAAGGCTCTATCATGTATGCGATGCTATGTACCAGACCCGATGTAGCATACTCACTAAGTGTAGTGAGCAGGTATCAAGCAGATCCTGGAGAGAGTCACTGGACAGCTGTGAAGAACATTCTCAAGTACTTGAGAAGAACGAAAGAGATGTTCTTGGTGTATGGTAACGGTGAACTCCAGGTGGAGTCTTTTACCGATTCAAGCTTCCAAAGTGATAAGGACGACTCAAAGTCGCACTCGGGATTTGTCTTTACCCTCAATGGAGGGACGGTGTGTTGGAAGAGTTCCAAACAGGAAACCTTTGCAGACTCGACGATGGAGGGTGAATACATCGCTGCCAACGATGCTGCCAAAGAGGCTGTCTTGATGAAGAAGTTCATCATTGAACATAGTGTGGTTCCATCCATTATGCATCCAATACCTTTGTATTGTGATAACAATGGAGCTGTGGTTTTGGCCAAGGAACCCAGGTCCCATCAGAAGTCCAGACATATTCTGAGGCGGTATCACCTGATCCGGGAGATAGTTGATTGCCGGGAGATCGAGGTCAGGAG
The DNA here is from genome assembly GCA_030015575.1 of Agapanthus africanus. NCBI lineage: Eukaryota > Viridiplantae > Streptophyta > Magnoliopsida > Asparagales > Amaryllidaceae > Agapanthus > Agapanthus africanus. The sequence goes on along the minus strand of JASDDO010000001.1, from coordinate 327,801,455 downwards.
AGTTGATACGAAGGACAACACTGCAGATCCACTCACGAAGGCCATTCCCTAGACAAAGTTTGAGAGACTCTTCGGGATGTTGGGTATGAGATACTACAACAGCTGGCCTTAATGCAAGTGGGAGATTGTTAGTTATATATATTCCCTAGAGGCCATTGTTGTACATATGATGTATATTATAGTGGATGCTTGGATATATATAGAGAGGACTTTCTTGCTCGACATGATAGTAAGCTATTTGGTTTCACTTTGTCTTAACATGTTAACCTGTATTAGTTTACTGTCTTACTCTCGCATGTTGATAAAGCCCTTATGATATGTACTCGACTACTGGGACTATGATGAGATCATACTAGTAGGGCCAGGGTAGTCAACGAGTACATCCTATAATCGTTCCTAGTCGAGGGTGTTTCTAGACAGGGCATTGATACACCAGAGTAGACTAGCATATACGCATCTTGACCCATATGATGGGCGATGGATGATCCCATATCAATTGGTGTTTGACATCAGAGATTGTTGGGTTGGTATAGCACCATGAGAAGGTTTTGGCAAGCATCAATCATACTACTTTAAAAAAATTTGGATGCTAAACAAACCCTATCCAAGATCTTAACTAGAGACTTAGGATTAATATAGCAAGTAAACAACTTTACTTCTAAGAGTTTGGGATTATAACCTTTGTAGTTCGTTCCTTCATTTCATAAGCCCCGTGTTGAGGTCCCTTCGCCGCGATCATCATGTACCCGGACTCTTGAGAGGCTCCTTGAAGAGAAAGATGCAAGCTTGCTTCCAATCTTCAACAACTAAGATGATCTACCTTGAAAAATCTCAAACCCAAGCTCATGCTTCACTAATCAAGTATTAGCAAAGCAAACACCCTAATCTAAGTGGCTAGAATAGATGTGGATGATGAAGTAGGAATTTAGCTCTCATTTGTTTTCTTTATCTCACTCATTTTCATCACTTATGAAAAAGCTAGAAAGCTTTTTCATCAAAAGAAAAAGGAAGAAGAAGAAGAATATCTTTTGTGATGAATAATGAATTGTTTTTTTGAGGTTAGAATTGCAACCATAGGTCAAGAAACAAAGAGTAAACCCTGGTAGAGAATTAACTAGAGGCTAAAGTTTGGGTTGGGTTAAAAAATATCTTCACAAAAAATCAATACAAAATATCTAAGCTTAAAACAAAATAAAGCTTCTAGAAGAATCATGAAAGCTAAACACAAATCCAAACCCTAACCATGTTTAAACTCTACAAAACATATTGCATTTGTAACCTTAACTTGTTAAAATATTATATATCACATATATAATATATTTTGTAACAAAATAAAATAATACAATTAACATATATCACATATATATATCAATGTATTATCCAAGTGAGAAAAAGAATCTTTAAGTGAGCTTATATTAGTTAATGTAACTTAATATATCACATATATAATTATACATTAAATTATCGAATCAACACTTGATCCGATAATCCGGCTATTTAACAAATAACTGACTAATATAATCTGTATCAGCTCATCGAATCAGCACTTGATCCGATGACCCGGCTATATCACATATACCCGGCCGATATCTCATATCCCGAGAATCTAATACGGTATCATATACACGTATTGTTCTCGGTCCCGCACATATCACATATGTGCTCCTACTCCGTTTTGCCTGAGCCAGGAAACCTCTGTGTAGGACTCTAAAGAATCGTCAATACGCTGGCAGTAGGTGATGATCATATCAAACACCCACAAGCTGCAAGCGGTCAGCTAAACATAACAGCCACCCAGGTATTGAGCAATCAGAAGATCAACAAGTAAGCTTGTACATTCTCATGCGAATCCAATCAGTAACACTCCCGTACAGTCCGGTCTCTTCGTCTGATATGTCACATATCCAGTCTAGGGATGGTAAAAGTCAGACCCCAGTAACCGATAAGTCATGTCGATATGAGGTCTATAACAGTTCGAGAAACTACTGATAACACTTACCAGTAAATCTCAGCAACCCTGGCCAGGGATTTCCAGTTATAGCCAATCGAACACAGCGCAACATCAACTCCCTATACCGGGAGAGACGAAACCCCTCATATCGCTCATTGCCTCCATGTGATTCGGGACTGTACTCAAAAGCCACCGTTTTGCACGGCCTCTTGGACGTGGTATGATGGAAATCAAAGAACAGTGGGAATCACACAAGACTCTATGACGATCTTGGGTCTACGGACTAACCTGTACCAGTGTCACCGGAGAACTGCCATCTGACGTGAGGTATAATACCATCTGAGAGTTCTCAGCGAGTCCGTCCAGTGTACCCAGTCTCCACTAAGCACCCGTATACTATCTCTGATGTCAAATATCAATGGATATGGGATCATCCATCGCCCATCTACATGGGTCAAGAAGCATACTCTAGTCTACTCTGGTATATCGATGCCCTGTCTCGATACACCTGCGACTAGGAACATTTGATGGATGTACTTAGTGACTACACTGTCCCCACTAGTATGATCCGTATCATAGTCCAGGTAGTCAAGTACTCATCCTAAGGGCTTTATCAACATGTAACATAGAGACTATCAAAGTTCATGTTAAGATAATGAGCAACCAGATAGCATACTATCATGTCGAGCAAGAAACTCCTCCATATATATGTCCAAGCATCCACTACAATATACATCGCATGTACAGTAATGGCCTCTAGGGTATACATATCACTAACAATCTCCCACTTGCACTAGGGCCATCTGTTGTAGTATCTCATACCCAACAATCAGCTGTGGTTGAAGTATCTCATACTCAACCATCCCATAAAAGTCTCTACTGGGAAATAGGCCTTTATGAGTGGATTTGCACTGTTGTCCTCTGTATCCACTCTCCTAACCTCGATCACTCTGGAGATCAACCATCTCCATGATTAGATGATAATGCCTAAGAATATGTCTGGATCACAGATGGGACGGGGGTTCCTAGGCCTAAGCCACAACTCCATTGTCATACAATGGTAGGAACGAAATTCATCTCATGAACTCATATATATATATATATATATCCAGACTGCCTCTTTGGTAGCATCCTTTGTAATGATGTATCTAGCCTTTAATCATCTAGTAAGTCACGGTATCTATCTCGGAACTCTTCCAACATACCGTCCCTCCACTGAGGGTAAAGACAATGCCTACGGCTGACAATCAGTCGTCCTTATTACCCTGGATCCTTTCCAGTGATTCTCCTCAGGATCGATTGATACCATCTCACTACAACTTGTGAGAATCCTAACATCCAATTAGATCTATCTCATAGATCCATAACCCAAGATTTAGGAGATATTACCTTGATCCTATATGGAGAATCTTTGTGATAAGAGAAGATTGACCGAGCGTAGCATAGGAAACTCTTTCCCTATTAAGAGTATGTCATCTACGTACTATACGAGGATCACCACCATACTCCCTACTACCTTTTTGTATATACTTGGTTCACCTACCATTTTGATGAAGTTGAACGCTTTGACTACCACATCAAAACAGATGTTCCAACTCCGCGATACCTACTTTAACTCTTAAAGCAACTTGCACACGTTTCCACTACTCCTACTGTCTACGAAGCCCTCTGGCTGTATACTTATAGACTCTCTCTTCTAAATCATTATTTAGAAAAGCATTCCTGACACCCAACCGCCAGATATCATAGTCATGGTATGTAGCAATGGCAAGTAGGATCTGGATGAAATTAAGCATTGCTTTGAAAGTCTCAACTTTTTCATGTACACCAAGTAATCTTCTCAAGATATAGTTGCTCCAGATAGAGATTAAACCCTTCAGATAAAGCAACCAAAGTCCATATTTTGTTGGTGTATAAGGATTCCATCTCAGATCGCTTAGCATCCAGCCATTCTTACAGAGTCCCACTCCTGATGGCCTGCTCGAAAATAGTTGGTGTAAGTCCATGCTACCTCTCCCGGTACTTACGGGCTTGTGGAATTTGATGAAAAACGATTTTCTAGAGGCGGTAACATGGACTCAAAACGGATCTTTGTTAAACTATCTACCTGACAACCTAACTAAGAGTTGTTAACTACTCGGTTAGGGGGTTATACCTTTCTTTCTTGAACTCCTTCGTCTTCAACTCTCGATGGTGTACGGATCGGCTTCACCCCGTCGTCTCCTTGCGCCGAAGATCGATCCACCCGAAAGCTTCCACCTTTGGCTTCTTCTTCGAACTTTGAGGAAACTAGTTCACTCGGTTTGCTAAACCTTGTGAACTAGAGTGAGTAGAGGAGAGTGTGTTGGGATTTTTCTCTATGGTTCTTACTTCTCAACACATGAGACAAGTGAACCATAGACTAGAGAGAGGGAGAGTAAGAGGAAGAGAGTGAGAGCTCAAGCAAGAGAGAGAATGGAAATGAGAGAATGAGCAAGACTTTTTTCTCTTGGCTCTCATAATCCAAAGCCATCATAACCAATAATAGCAATCAAGTATTATGTGATGGTTTAAGTCAAAATAGCCATATCATTTCATGCACTCATTTTGCACAAGATAAACAAGCAAGCAAAAGTCTTTGCCATGAAATGATAGCTATTGTCATGATGATGGTCAACTAGTCCAACCTAGTCAACCGGTCAACAAAGTCAACAAGTCAACAAAGTCAACCCCTCAACAACCATGTAACCATAATACTTAATTAATACTATTGTTAATTATATTTCATATTCTCATTAGGGTTTAGCAAAAAGTCAGTAGTCAACAGTCAACAGTCAACAACCCTAATGAGAATCCTCTGCCTCTGTCTCTCCGCCAACTGTGCATACGCACCCGCATCCGCGTTCCGAGGAACACGAATACATACGAGATAAAACCAATCCCAAAACGTACAGTAGGATCTGGCTTAAACCAAAGCCCGCTAGTGTTAACTGTCCGGACACTAAACGTGCATAAGTGCACGGATGTGACCGAACCCTGTCGCAAAACCATGCGACCTCTACTCTTTTACCTAAAGGAGAATAGCTTTCTGTGTGGGACTCTAAAGACTCGACACTACGCTGGCAGTGGGTTTAACCACAGACCGCAAGCGGCACTAGCTGTGCGTAACGGTCCCCAGGAAGATGCCGACAAGAAGACTGACGAGGTCAAACCCATCTGAACTCCTACCAAGCCTGAATGTGACAGTCTCCGTACAGTCCGGTCTGTTCGTCTGATACATCGCATGGCCGGCCTAGGGGGCGGTAAACGTCAGTCCTCTAATAGCGGTACAAGTCGTGTCGGAGTGAAGCCTAGAACACCCTGAGATAGCACTGGAAACCTACCAGTATATCTCGCTTGCCCTGGCCAGGGACTACTCATGTAATGGCTCTCCTAAACACAGCGCAATGTCAGCCCCCAATACCGGGAGAGACGAATCCTGTCTAACCGTCACTGCCTCCAAGTGCTTCGGGACTGCACCCAACTTCTACCTGTTTGCACGACTCCTTTGAGCCGTGGTAGGGTAGTAATCAAAGTACAGTGGGAACACACTCGAGGTGAAGTGACAGTGTCAAGTCAGTGGACTAAGCTGTACTCATGTCACCTGGGAACTGATAACTGACGATAGGTATAATACCAACCAATCAGTTTCCGACGAGTCCTGTCCAGTGTACTCGTAACCTAACGAGCACCCGCATACTATCTCAAGTACGACGTACTGACGGCTGTGGGACAGACCGTCTCCCCTGCTGGGATGAGAAGCGCATATGCTAGTCTACTCCGGAGTATCGATGCCCTGTCTCTATTGTCCTGCGACTAGGGACCTGTATAAGGATGTGCTTATGGATTACCCAACCTCCACGAGTGTGACTGCCATCACAACGCCGGTAATCAAGCAAAGATCCTAAGGGCTCTATTAATGCGTATAGGTGATAAAATAAACACATGTATACATTAAAGTAGAAACAAACCAAGTAGCATACTACCATTTTGAGCAAGATTGTTTATACAACTGTGAATATCCCAAGCTTCCATTAAGTAATATACAAACTAGTATGATACAGTAATGGCCTCTAGGGCATATACACTAACAATCTCCCACATGCACTAAGGCCATGTACTGGCATATCGAAGACCTATCATCTCGATCAGCCGCTCGAACTGAGTCTGGGGCAAGGCCGTGGTGAATGGATCTGCAGCGTTATCTTCTGAAGCAACCCTCCGAACCTCGATCTCCTGGCGATCCACGATCTCCCTGATCAGGTGATACCGCCTCAAGATGTGTCTTGATTTCTGATGGGACCTGGGTTCCTTCGCTAAAGCTATAGCCCCGTTGTTGTCGCAATACAGATGTATTGGATCAACAATGGACGGAACCACCTGAAGTTCTTTTAAGAACTTCCTCATCCAGACGGCTTCTTTTGCGGCATCAGATGCAGCGATGTATTCCGCTTCCATGGTCCAGTCAGCAACGGTTTCCTGTTTGGAACTCTTCTAACACACCGCCCCTCCATTGATGGTAAAGACAAAACCCGATATGGACTTGGAATCATCCTTGTCACTCTGGAAGCTGGAGTCAGCAAAGGCCTCGATCTGGAGGTCTTTTCCGCCATACACCAAGAACATCTCCTTAGTCCTTCTCAGGTACTTGAGAATGTTCTTTACCGCTATCCAGTGTTTCTCCCCGGGGTTTGACTGATACCGGCTTACCATACTCAGTGCATAAGCAACATCCGGTCTGGTACACAACATCGCATACATTATAGAGCCTACCGCAGAAGCGTAGGGTATAATAGACTTGCGATCCCTCTCCAAATCAGTCTTGGGAGACATCTCTTTGGAGAGGGTGATCCCGTGACAAGCCGGTAGGTTACCGCGCTTGGAATCTTCCATACTGAATCTTTTCATTATGGTGTCGATATACCTGGACTGTGAGAGTCCTAATATTCTCTTGGATCTATCACGATGGATCCGGATCCCCAGGATGTATGAGGCATCACCCAGGTCTTTCATGGAGAACCTGTGTGACAAGAACCCCTTGACAGATTGTAGCATAGGAATATCATTTCCTATCAAAAGAATGTCATCCACGTATAAAACGAGGAATACGACAGTTCTTTCTACAAATCTACTATAGATGCATGGTTCATCTGGATTTTTGATAAAGCCAAATTCTTTGACTGCCTCATCAAAACAGATGTTCCAACTCCGCGATGCCTGCTTTAGTCCATAAATGGACTTAAGTAATTTGCACACCTTTCCGCTGCTCCCACTCCGAATGAAACCCTTTGGCTGGACTATATAGACACACTCCTCTAAATTTCCATTTAGAAAAGCGGTCTTTACGTCCATCTGCCAAATCTCATAATCGTGGAAGGCAGCAATGGCAAGAAGGATCCGAATGGATTTCAGCATAGCCACTGGAGAAAAGGTTTCGTCATAGTCCAAACCAGGTCTTTGACGAAAACCCTTTGCAACAAGTCTAGCTTTATAGGTCTCAACCTGTCCATCTACACCAATCTTTCTTTTGAAGATCCACTTGCATCCTACGGGTTTTACCCCGTCTGGAGCAATGTCCAACGTCCATATTTTGTTGGTGTACATGGACTCCATTTCGGTCCGCATTGCATCCAGCCATTTTACCGAGTCAACGCTCTGAACGGCCTGCTGGAAGCTAGTAAGCTCAGCATAATCTATGATGCAATCCTCTCTATCCCCATCTATGAGAAAACCGTAGTATCTCTCGGGCGGATGAGACTGCCTACTACTCCTGCGGAGCGGCGTAGGAATGTCCTGTTCTTTTGAACCCTCTGGTTCTACTAAGCTTTCAGTAATAGCTCGTGGTTCTGGAATTTCTTCCAGTTCTACTGTGCTCCCACTTATCTGGTTTTCCAAAAACTCAGTTTCCAAGAAGTAGGCATGACGAGAAACAAAAACCTTTTGTTCCTCTTCGCAGTAGAAGAAATATCCCTTGGAGTTCTTTGGATATCCCACGAACTTGCACTGTACTGAGCGTGCCTCGAGTTTGTCCGCATGCTGCTTTTTAACAAAAGCTGGACATCCCTATGTCTTAATGTGCTTAAGATAGGGTTTCTTCCCACACCACATCTCATATGGTGTGGTAGGCACAGTCTTAGTGGGAACTCGGTTCAAAAGGTATGCAGCTGATTCTAGCGCATACCCCCAGAATGATCGCGGTAACTCAGCGTTACTCATCATAGACCGTACCATATCCAATAAGGTTCGGTTCCGTCTCTCCGATACACCGTTATGTTGCGGAGTGTATAGAGGAGTAAGCTGAGAGAGAATTCCATTCTCTTTTAAGTAATCCAGGAACTCGGCACTCAAGTATTCACCACCTCGATCAGATCTCAGTGTCTTGATACGTTTTCCGGTTTGTTTTTCTACTTCATTCTTATATTCCTGGAACTTTCCAAAGGCTTCGGATTTATGTTTCATTAAGAAGACATATCCGTACCATGAAAAGTCATCCGTAAAAGTAATGAAGTAAGAAAAACCGCTTCGCGCATGTGTAGACATTGGACCGCACACGTCGCTGTGTACGAGTCCCAAGAGCTCGCTCGCTCTTACTCCGTGTCCAGTGAACGGAGTCTTTGTCATCTTTCCTTTGAGACAGGATTGACATGTGGCATACGATTGATATTCGAACGGATGCAAATATCCTTCTGTATGTAACTTAGTCAACCTTCTCTCATTGATGTGACCCAGTCTACAATGCCATAAAAAAGTCTGATTGATTTCTGGAGACTTTCTTTTTTGTGTATTCTGGACATTGAAAATCTGTGGTTGGTTTAATACGTATATACCATTGCTCAATGTACCTGACCCAATCAGAACTTGATTAAGGTGAATGTTTACAACATTGCTTACAAACGCAAATTCATAACCTTCTTTAGAAACCAAAGATACAGAAATGATATTACAAGTTGCGTTGGGTACAAAAAAGCAATTAAGTAAAACCAAAACATGTCCATCTGACATTCCCAGGTGATAGTCCCCTACGGCCTTAGCATCCATGCTAGCTCCATTTGCAACTTTGAGGGTCATGTCACCTGCCTTCAAAAACCTACGGTTTCTCAACGCCTGCAAAGAATTACAGATATGAGATCCTGATCCGGTATCCAATACCCAGAAAGTAGAGTTTATTGAAAGACAGTTATCAATAACATACACACCTGAAGCTGAAGCCGCAACTTGCTTCAGATCCTGTGTTCTGGCCTTCCAAGCCCTGCAATCTTTCTTCCAGTGTCCACTCTTATGACAATAGAAGCATTCCCACAAGCTTCCCCGCTATCTTTGTTGCTTTTGCCCTTCCCTTCGTATCCACTTTACTAACACCGCCCCTTGGTTTGGCGGGGGCTTTCTTCTTCTTTTCCTTGGCTTTCTCCTTGGACCTAGAAGAGGAAGATCCTCCTACAAACAAAGTGGATGTTTCCCTACCTTTCTGTAGGGTGCCCTCTGCGCTCCTCAGCATGTTGAGGAGTTCTGAAAGTTCAACTTCCTTTTCTTGTAAGTTGAAGTTCGGGATAAACTGGGCGTAAGTGGAAGGAAGGGACTGGAGAATCAAGTCCGTATAGAGCTCATTCTCCAACGTTGTCCCAAGGTCCGCGAGCTCCTCAATGTAGCCAATCATCTTAAGCACGTGTTCCGCTACCGATGATCCGACGGCCAATCTTGCCGAAAACAACTTCTTCGACACTTCGTATCTTGCGATACGAGATTGCTCTCCATACAGTTCTTTTGTATGGAGAAATATGGATTCGAGGTCCATATTCTCGTGCCTCCTCCTCTGATGTTCATTGTCCATAGAGGCAAGCATGAGGCACTTGGCCTTTACGCAGTCTAGTTCCCAGGTCTTACGGATTTCCTTATCCGCGACGCTGGTTTTAGGACCTGGGACAGGGGGAGCTTTGGTGGTAAGAAGATACCCCAGCTTGTCGTAAGTGATTGCCATCTTGACATTCCTGAGCCAATCTTTGTAGTTTGGCCCTGTCAGTATGTTTTTATCTAGTAATAACTTAAGTCCTGTCATGTCGATTGGTCGCTGCAATTAGGAGAGAGAAAAGAAACCCTCAGCATGATACTCTTGCAAGTTTAGAGTGATTTTTAGTTTGTCTAAACTGGATGGCTCCCACTGTATTACGAATTCCTCCTCAAACCAAAAAGGAAGAATTAGTCAGAATCAATCTCACCGTACAATACTTGCTTAACCGTTCAGCCAGGCCAGTGTTGGTACTTCGAGGGAGGTTTTCCAACGCTTTCGCGAAGTTCCTTAATTAAATAACCTCTTTTCCCAGGGGGCGTAGCCCCGCTAACACTTTTCTAGACACCTACTTGGTTTATAGCATTGATCGTTTAGTGAGAAATTTCCCGAGGAGTAGCGTATACTCAAAGTAGGATCGGGATCCAAATATCATTGCATGACGAAACTGAAGGAATCCTACCAGAATCATCACACTCCAAATGGTATGCAACTCTAGAAAGTTTCAGTACTTATGAAACTCCCGATGTGGATTTTTTCCCCATGCTCTTATGACCTTGACTTTGGCCAACAAATCATAAGTCACAAGTCAAGTTCTACCCGTTGTTCTCCAGTTAATTTGAATCCACCCGTACCTACCCTTGACTTTGGCCAACAAGGCAGTACGACTTTTCCAAACCAACGCATCTATCTATGCTGCACATGAATACCCAATAGCTACCAATCAGTATGCCTTGACTTTGGCCAACAGACATAGCTTGAATACTACTGACTATTCATGTGAAACGACAGAGGACTACGAATGGTTTTGGCGAAACCGTGAATGTAGTGAACTTGATATAATCGATGGAACGAGATAGCTTTTAAAAGGAGTGGCTCAAGCTCCGCATTTAAAAGTTGGTTTTGAAAAGAACCGAGTGGTTTTTCGAAAGTGTTCCAACGACTTTTACTTGGTTTATTTTCTTGCATTAGTTCTTTTAATGCGTCCCATCATTTAATCCTACCATTGCAGAAAACAACCAAAATATGACGTACGCTTATGCCATTCGCATTCGCCACGGGGCCCCGTCATTACCCGTTAGGTTACTTAACTAACGACAGAGCGGGGGCTGGGCTAGCGCGGCTGTAAAACATAAGCAACGCCTAAATAATATCATATATAGATATATATTGCAATGATAGCCATTTCAGATCACAGATGAATACATTGGATATACTAGGAATCCGCAATTCGTACGAGCCTGTAACGAAAAGCAGATTACACGGTCGCGGTGAATAGCCAATACCCCACTCAAGACCCCTATGAGTGCGGCAAACTACCCGCCAAGTACCCGAAGAGGAGCAACCTCCCTCAACACCGTGAGTAGGCCACTCGGCACTTCGAGATACCCGGTAGTTTGTGCACCCCCTCCATGGGTCTATCCTAGGAGCAAAAACAGTAAAAAGAAATTATACAATGACGGCTACAACCCCGACCCGGTTGTGCGGCCATACAAATAATATTACATCAATTTACAAATATACATGAATTGAAAGAAAAGAAAACTCTCGTCTCACAACCCCCCGGCTATTCACCCGCGACAATCCAATGAATTCATATACACATACCAGCAATATTACAGATCACAGATTTGTATAACCCTCACTAATCGACATATAGCGATTAGCAGACGTTCAATACAAATATCACATCACAGATAAATACCCGTCAGCTTAAGTCTTTAGAAATTCGATCAAAATACGGTTTTTAAAGCCCCAAAAACAAATTTTTCTTTCTGGAAAATCTGGGCTGAAAAAACATATACCAAAAATCCCAAAATACCCCACTAAGTATACTGCAGTGAAGAAAATCCACAGAAGAGTTAAAACGGCCGTGGAACCGCGGCAAGAGCAAGCTATTGCCGCGTTTCCGCGGCGCTTTGATGAGATCCCTTGATCGTTTTTCTTCAGTGCACTATAAAAACCCTGAGTCGATTTTTGAAGCACGATTTATTATTTTTTACAGAACTTTAAAAATCGACAGCAAGCTTGATATCCGGGTGTATTTCGCGACTTTTTCTCCGATCGAATTTCTTGTTACTATGCTAACATGTTATGTAGTGTTTAACGAGGCTCTGAAACCACTGTAAGTCCATGCTACCTCTCCCGGTACTTACGGGCTTGCGGAATTTGATGAAAAACGATTTTCTAGAGGCGGTAACATGGACTCAAAACGGATCTTTGTTAAACTATCTACCTAACAACCTAACTAGGAGTTGTTAACTACTCGGTTAGGGGGTTATACCTTTCTTTCTTGAACTCCTTCGTCTTCAACTCTCAATGGTGTACGGATCGGCTTCACCCCGTTGTCTCCTTGCGCCGAAGATCGATCCACCCGAAAGCTTCCACCTTTGGCTTCTTCTTCGAACTTTGAAGAAACTAGTTCATTCGGTTTGCTAAACCTTGTGAACTAGAGTGAGTAGAGGAGAGTGTGTTGGTATTTTTCTCTATGGTTCTAACTTCTTAACACATGAGACAAGTGAACCATAGACTAGAGAGAGGGAGAGCAAGAGGAAGAGAGTCAGAGCTCAAGCAAGAGAGAGAATGGAAATGAGAGAATGAGCAAGACTTTTTTCTCTTGGCTCTCATAATCCAAAGCCATCATAACCAATAATAGCAATCAAGTATTATGTGATGGTTTAAGTCAAAATAGCCATATAATTTCATGCACTCATTTTGCACAAGATAAACAAGCAAGTAGAAGTCTTTGCCATGAAATGATAGCTATTGTCATGATGATGGTCAACTAGTCCAACCTAGTCAACCGGTCAACAAAGTCAACAAGTCAACAAAGTCAACCCCTCAACAACCATGTCACCATAATACTTAATTAATACTATTGTTAATTATATTTCATATTCTTATTAGGGTTTAGCAAAAAGTCAATGGTCAACAGTCAACAGTCAACAGTCAACAACCCAAATGAGAATCCTCTGTCTCTGTCTCTCCATCAACTGTGCATACACACCCGCATCCGAGTTCCGAGGAACACGAATACATACGAGATAAAACCAATCCCAAAACGTACACTGGGATCTGGCTTAAACCAAAGCCCGCTAGTGTTAACTGTCCGGACACTAAACGTGCACAAGTGCACGGATGTGACCGAACCCTGTCGCAAAACCATGCGACCTCTACTCTTTTGCCTAAAGGCGAATAGCTTTCTGTGTGGGACTCTAAAGACTCGACACTATGCTGGCAGAGGGTTTAACCACAGACTGCAAGCGGCACTAGCTGGGTGTAAAGGTCCCCAGGTAGATGCCGATAAGAAGACTGACGAGATGAAACCCATCTGAACTCCTACTGAGCCTGAATGTGACAGTCTTCGTACAGTCCGGTCTGTTCGTCTGATACATCGCATGGCGGGCCTAGGGGGAGGTAAACGTCAGTCCCCTAATAGCGGTACAAGTCGTGTCGGAGTGAAGCCCAGAACACCCTGAGATAGCACTGGAAACCTACCAGTATATCTTGCTTGCCCTGGCCAGGGACTACTCGTGTAATGGCTCTCCTAGACACGGCGCGATGTCAACCCCCAATACCGGGAGAGACGAATCCTGTCTAACCGTCACTGCCTCCTAGTGCTTCGGGACTGCACCCAACTACTGCCTGTTTGCACGACTCCTTTGAGCCGTGGTAGAGTAGTAATCAAAGTACAGTGGGAACACACTCGAGGCGAAGTGACAGTGTCAAGTCAGCGGACTAAGCTGTACTCATGTCACCTGGGAACTGATAACTGACGATAGGTATAATACCAACCAATCAGTTCCCGACGAGTCCTGTCCAGAGTACTCGTAACCTAACGAGCACCCGCATACTATCTCAAGTACGACGTACTGACGGCTGTAGGACAGACCGTCTCCCTTGCTGGGATGAGAAGCGCATACGCTAGTCTACTCTGGAGATCGATGCCTTGTCTCGATAGTCCTGCGACTAGGGACCTGTATAAGGATGTGCTTATGGATTACCCAGCCCCCACGAGTGTGACTGCCATCACAACGCCGGTAATCAAGCAAAGATCCTAAGTGCTCTACTATTGCGTATAGGTGATAAAATAAACACATGTACACATTAAAGTAGAAACAAACCAAGTTGCATACAACCATTTTGAGCAAGATTGTTTATACAACTGTGAATATCCCAAGCTTCCATTAAGTAATATACAAACTAGTATGATACAGTAATGGCCTCTAGGGCATATACACTAACAGTTGGGTCATCATCTCATGATGCAATCCTCGCTCCCACTGTCATAGAGAAAACCGAAGTATCTCTCAGGTGGGTGAGGAACCTCACCAGATCGGCGGAAAGGCTGAGGTTCGTTGGAGACTATTGAATCCTCCGGTTCTACAAACCATCAGCTGTAGTTTATTTAGCTGGAAGTACTTCCAGTGTTACCTCATGACCATTAATCTCTTCACAAGAATTTCCCATTCCAAAAGGTGGCATGCTGAGAATGAAAACACATTTTGTTCCTCAGTGTGGTAGAAGATATTCCCTTGCGAATGCTTGGGATATCCAACAAACTTCCACAGAACTGACCTTGCCTCGATCTTGTCGGGATTTTGCTTTTAGACATAGGCCGGACAACCCCAAATCTTAACATCCTTAAGAGATGGGCTTTTCACATACCATATCACATATGGAGTGGTAGGCATCTGATTTGATTGGAACCCTTCAATAGGTATGCAGCTTCAAAAGTGCATAACACCCAAAAGGAAATAGGCAACTCAGTAGTACTCATCATAGAGCACACCATATCACATAGGGTGCGATTGCTCCGTTCCGATACACCGACGTGCCGTGGTGTATACGGAGGAGTAATGCTGAGAGAGAATCTCATTCTCCTTTAGAATATTCCAGGAATTCCGTGCTCAAGTATTCTCCTCCATGATCGCATCAAAGGACATAATACTTATACCCGTTTTGGTTCTCTACTTCTGAAGTACAAAGAACCAGTCCTGGCATGTTTAGACAAGGGACCTCATACATCATGATGTATCAATCCCAAGAGTTCACTAACCCTTTTTCTGTTTCCAATAAACAGAGCTATGGTCATCTTATCTTTGTGACATGATTGGCAAGTTTCACAAGATGTAAATTCAAACTAATTTAAATATGCATCTAAATGTAACTTAGCTAGTCGGGTCACATTGATATGACCTAGTCTACAAAACTTCAAGAAGAATCCGTTCACCCCCTGAACTCTTCCCCTTGTGTGTGTTTTATACGTAAAGAACCGTAGTTTGATTTAGAACGTCTATGCTTTTAGATAACGTGCCTGAACCGATCAACTCTTGATATAGGAAATGTTCAAAATATTATCCAACAATACAAAATTATATCCTTCTTTACTAATAAAGAGACTGATATGATGTTGTATATCAGGTTCGGTATGTAATAACATTCGTTCAGAATCAATGTATTCTGGTAATACATGGTGATAACTGCTAACATGCTTGGCTGCAACACTTGCACCATTTCCAACTCTTGAAACTTATCACCCGTTCTCAGTTCTCTATCTATCTGTAGCCTACGTAACATATTACATATGTGGGATCCTGATCTGGTATCTCATATCCAGGACGCAAATGATACTGAGAAACAGTTCTCGGTAATAAACACACCCGAAGAAGATGCATCAGCATGCACTTTCTTCGTTTGGGCGGCACGGGAATTCTGGTAATCCCCTATTTCCTGCTCTGTCTAATATCAATTATAAGTTGGAGCGGGACCAACGTTCCCTAGCACAGTATAATAAGCGGGTTTGGTCAATACATCCGTATTTTTATCTTGATTAAGGCGTGACATTCGCAACCAGGAGAGAGAAGGAAGAAAACACTCTGTGTACGCTTATGCAAGATTAGATTGGTTATTAATTTATCTAATCAGGATGGCTCCCACTGTTTTAGTCAAATCTTCCTTCAAAACCTAAAAGGTAAGACTAGCCGGGATTAATTACGCCGTACAAGTTCGCCAATCTTTCGACCAGGCCGGTGTCGGTATTTTGAGGGAGGTTCTCCGTGCTTTCGCACGGACCTAATTAAAATAAACCTCATTTTCCCAGGGGCGTAACCCCGTTAGCACCTTTCTAGACACCTACTTTGATCGGCTAATTGTAATGTGTAAAACTCTCCCAGGAGTAACACTTACTCGCAGTGGGTATCGGGATCCAACTATCTCATAGAAGGTGTGCAATCTCATTGCAAATTTCAACACTTGAATTTCCCGATAATACTTTTTACCCCTAGTACCTATGACCTTGGCTATGGTCAACATATCATAAGTACTAGTCAAGTTCTATCCGTCATTTCGTGGTTAATTAGACCCACCCACATGACCCTCGGCTATGGTCGACATAATCTTGTGACTGTCCTAACTAATTGCATCATATGCTGTATAGGAAAAACATCACTTAGCTACCGTACACTACGCCTCGGCTATGGTCGACATACGCAGCACGAATACTAAGTACTATATTTCCTAAAATGACGGATGGCTACGACAGGTTTTTACGAAAACCTTTTGCATAATGAACTTGATATCGTTGTAGAATCAAATGATTTAAATGGAGTGTTTTTGAAGCCTTTACTAGTTTTGCTAAAGAGGTCACTCCCGATGAACGGATCGTCGGCTCATTCCTTATCGAATAAGGGGTAGGATATTTCACAAATACCGCTATGAAAAGCAAGAACTAGAAAAGCAATCAAAGGACAAACCGAGTTTGTAGCATCTGCCAGTTATTGCTAAAGAGGTCACTCCCGGTGAAGGGATCTCGGCTCTTTCCTTATCGAATAAGGTGCTGGATGTTCTACAAGGAACACCGCTATTCAAAGCAAGAACTAGAGCTACCTATTTTTGAACAAGTTTCTACAACATCTTTAGGTTTCTTTTATTTCATTAATCTCATTAATGAAGTCCCATTTTATTATGCTTCACAAGCATCACATTTGAAACTAAATCAGCAATATAATATATATCTCATATATATAATATAAACATTCATCTCAGGCAGTAATATGATCTCATCACAGAACATTGCAGCAGAAGAACATATATGAAATATTGGTTATACTAGGTGCAGGGTTCCTAGGCAATCTAGTGAGGTCTCCAAAGCCATCAACCATGGCAATTTCAAAAATTATGGTGCCTACGAACCCTAAACAACGGATCGTATACTAGAAGTCTAGGCGAACAAGAACTAGTTAACAGTTAACTAAGGAGAATACGGAAATACAACCTTTGTAGATCCGGTCCTCCACCTCCACGGCTCCGCAACGAGGTCGTCTCCGCTGTCCAAATCAAATCCGGGCTCTAGAGTCGGCTTCGTCGGAGAATGGGCAAGCTAGGTCGTCGATGTCCATGCCGAAGATGATCTACGTCGAAGCATCGATGAATCAAGCTCCACCTTCACCAAACCGTGAAAGGTTGTGAAGGAAACACACTCTACTACTTGGCAAGAGGTAGAGGATGAAGAAATAGGAAGTGGGTAGACTTTAGAATTGGATTTCTCACTCTTTTTGATCACTTGCCATTGTTGAAGTGAAGGTTTCTTCACTTGAAGCAAGGAAGAAGAAGCAAGTTATATTATGATAAGTTCAAAAAGAAAAGAATAATTAAATCATACTTATCATAACATAACCATGGTTATGTGTAGAGAGCAAACCCTAGTTAGGTGAATGGTTAGGTTAGGCATGAAACAAAAATGGTTGACTTTTCAATCCTTCATGAAACTTCAAGATAGAAACAAAATAAAGCAACCATTTTTCCTTTTGCCAAAATGCAATAAATAAATTAATAAATGATTAAAATAATTAAACATAACCTTAACCATTTACTTAACTAAGGTTTAGACTAAACCTACACACAAACATGCATGTACCATCAAATATGATACAAGTAAGTGCACAAATCATATCGCATATGCAATGCGCACACCCGAGTGAGAAAATCCATCTTAAGTGAACCGATACTAGTTAACGCAAAGTAATATATCAAATATATAATTATGCATTAAATCATTAAATCAACGCTTGATTTAATGATCCGGTCATGCGCACATAACCGACTGGTATCAATAGTAACATCTTATCGAATCAACACTTGATCCGATAACCCGGCTATAGCGCATATAACCGATCGATGTCACATCGCGAGAATCGAATACAGTATCGCATACAGTATTATTCTCGGTCCCGCACATATCTCATATGCGCTCCTATTTCGTTTCGCTTGAGCCAGGAAACCTCTGTGTAGGACTCTAAAGACTCGTCAATACGCCGGCAGCAGATGATGATCATATCAAGCATCCACAAGCCGCAAGCGGTCTGCTAAACGTAACGGCCACCCGGGTATTGAGCGATCTGAAGATCGACGAGCAAGCCCGCTCACACTCCAGTGAATCCGACCAGTAACACTACCGTACAGTCCGGTCTGATCGTCTGATATGTCGCATATCTCGCCTAGGGGTGGTATACGTCAGACCCCAATAGCTCAATAAGTCGTGTCGATATGAGGTCTATAACTGTTCGAGAAACTACTGGTAACACTTACCAGTAAATCTCAGCAACCCTGGCCAGGGATTTCCTGTTATAGCCAATCGAACACAGCGCAACATCAACCCCCATATACCGGGAGAGACGAATCCCCTCCTATCGCTCATTGCCTCCATGTGACTCGGGACTGTACCCAAAAACCACCGTTTTGCACGCCCTCTTGGACGTGGTAAGATGGAAATCAAAGCACAGTGGGAACCACACAAGACTCTATGACGATCTCGGGTCAACAGACTACTCTGTACCAGTGTCACCAGAGAACTGCCATCTGACGTGAGGTATAATACCATCTGGGAGTTCTCGGCGAGTCCGTCCAGTGTACCCAGTCTATACTGAGCACCCGTATATCATCTCTGATGTCAAACACCAATGGATATGGGATCATCCATCGCCCATCTGTATGGGTCGAGAAGGTATACGCTAGTCTACTCTGGCATATCGATGCCCCGTCTCGATACACCCACGACTAGGGACTTTGAAGGATGTACTTATAGACTACCATGTCCCCACTAGTATGATCCGCATCATAGTCCAGGTAGTCAAGTACAGATCCTAAGGGCTTTACCAACATGTAACAGAGAGACAATCAGTATACACGTTAAGGTAAAGTTCAACCAGATAGCATACTATCATGTCGAGCAAGAAAGTCCTCCCTATATATGTCCCAGCATCCACTACAATATACATCCTATGTATAGTAATGGCCTCTAGGGCATACATATAACTAACAATCTCCCACTTGCACTAGGGCCATCTGTAGCAGTGGTTTGAAGTATCTCATACTCAACCATCCCATAAAAGTCTCTCTCTGGGAACAGGCCTTTGTGAGTGGATCCGCTGTGTTGTCCTCTGAGTCTACTCTCCAAACCTCGATCACCCTGGAGATCAACCATCTCCATGATCAGGCGATGCTGCCTTAGAATATGTCTGGATCACTGATGGGACGGACGTTCCTTGGCATAAGCCACAACTCCATTGTCACACAATGGGAGGAACATAGTTCATCTCATGAACCAATATACACCCAAACAGCCTCATTGGTAGCATCTTAAGTAGCGATGTATCCAGCCTTTATCGTCTAGTATGTCACGGTATCCAGCTTGGAACTCTTCCAACATACCGTCCCTTTTCTGAGGGTAAAGACAATGCCTGTGACGGACACTCAGTCGTCTTTATCATCCTGGAACACTTCCAGTGATTCTCCCTAGGATCGATTGATACCATCTCACTACAACTAGTGAGAATCCTAACATCCAATTAAATCTATCTCATAGATCCAAAACTCAGGATTTAGGAGGTATCATCTTGATCCTATATGGAGAATCATAGAGATAAGCGGAGATTGACCGAGCGTAGCATAAGAAACTCTTTTCTTATCAAGAGTATGTCATCCACGTACTCTACGAGGATCGTCACCATACTCCCTACTACCTTTTTGTTTATACAAGGTTCATCTACCATTTTGATGATGTCAACCTTTTTTGACTAATTCATCAAAATAGATGTTCCAACTCCGCGATGCCTGCTTTATCATATAAAACATCTTGCACACGTTTCCGCTGCTCCCACTGTCTACGAAGCCCTCTGGCTGTGTACTTATAGACGCTCTCTTCTAAATCATCATTTAGAAAAGCAGTCAAGACACCCAACCACCAGATATCGCAGTCATGGTATGTAGCCGTGGCAAGTGGGATCTGGATGGACTTAAGCATAGCTACTTGAAAAGGTATCATCATGATCCACGCCTGGTCTTTGACGAAAACCTTTAACAAGTCTAGCTTTGAAAGTCTCAACTTTTCCATTTACACCAAGTAATCTTCTCAAGATATACTTGCTCCTGATGGGGATTTAACCCTTCAGATATAGCAACCAAAGTCCATACTTTGTTGGTGTATAAGGATTCCATCTCAGATCGCTAAGCATCCAGCCATTCTTACAGAGTCTTACTCTCGATGGCCAGCTCGAAACTAGTTGGGTCATCATCTCATGATGCAATCCTCGCTCCCACTGTCATAGAGAAACCGAAGTATCTCTCAGGTGGGTGAGGAACCCTACTAGATCGGCGGAGAGGCTGAGGTTCGTTGGTTTCTACTGAATACTTTGGTTCTATCAAATCATCAGCTGTAGTTTGTATAGCTGGAACCTTTCCAGTTGTACATAACTGACCTTGCCTCGAGCTTGTCCGGATTTTGCTTTTAGACATAGGCCGGACAAATCCAAATCTTAACTGGCTTAAGACATGGGCTCTTCCCTTTCCATATCTCATATGGAGTGGTAGGCAACTGATTTGATTCGAACCCTATTCAATAGGTATGCAACTTCATAAGTGCATAACTCCCAGAAGGAAAAAGGTAACTCAGTAGTACTCATCATAGAGCACACCATATCAAATAGGGTGTATCTGCTCCGCCCCGATATACCATCGTGCTATGGTGTATTCGGAGGAGTAATGCTGAGAGAGAAACTCATTCTCCTTTGGAATAATCCAGGATTTTCGTGCTCAAGTATTCTCCTCCTTGATCTCATCATAGGACATAATACTTATACCCGTATTCTGGTTCTCTACTTCTAACTTATATTCCGTGAATATCTCAAAAGGTTCGGACTTGTGTTTCAACAGGAACATATGTCTGAATCTTGAGAGATTATCAGAGAATATAATGAAGTATAAAGAACCAGTCTTGGCAGGTGTAGACAGGGGACCTTACATACATCAACATGTATCATCCCAAGAGTTTACTAACTCTTTCTCTGTTTCAGTAAACGGAGCTATGGTCATCTTATCTTTGTGACATGACTGGCGAGTTTCAGAAGATGTAAATTCAAACTGATTTAAATATACATCTATATGTAACTCTAGCCAGTCGGGTCGCATTGATCTGACCTAGTCTACAATACCTCAAGAAGAATTCGTTCATTTCTGAACTATTCCTCTCGTGTGTGTTCCGTATATTAAGAACTGTAGTTTGATTAATGCTTTTAGATAACGTGCCTGAACCGATCAACCTTTGATATAGGAAATGTTCAAAACATTATCCAACAATACAAAATTATATCCTTTCTTTTCAGATAAAGAGACTGATATGATTTTGTATATCAGGTTCGGTATCTAACAACATTCGTTCAGAATCAATGTATTGTAATACAGGGTGACAGTGACCGACAGACTTGGCTGCAACACTTGCCCCGTTTTCTGCCTCATGAAACTTATCACCCGTTCTCAGTTCTCTACCTTTCTGTAGCCCTATGTAACAGATTACATATCTGGGATCCTGATCTGGTATCATATACCCAGGACGTAAAGGATACTGAGAAACAGTTCTGTATAATGAACACACCCGAAGATGATGCATCAGCATGCACTCTCTTCGTTTGGGCGGCACGGGAATTCTGGTAATCCCCAATTTCCTGCTCTGTCTTATAACATTTATAAGTTGGAGCGGGACCAACGTTCCCCAGCTCAGTATAACAAGCGGGTTCGGTCAATATCCGTTTTATTATCTTGATTAAGGCGTGACATGGTTGCTACCAGGAGAGAGAGAGAAGAAAACACTCAGCGTGCGCTCTTGCAAGAATAGATTGGTTATTATTTTATCTAATCAGGATGGCTCCCACTGCTTTTTATCAAATCTTCCTTCAAACCCTAAAAGGAAAGACTAGCCGGGATTAATTACACACTACAAGTTCGCCAATCTTTCAGCCAGGCCAGTGTCGGTACTTTGAGGGAGGTCCCCCGTGCTTTCGCACGAACCTAATTAATGTAAACCTCATTTTCCCAGAGGCGTAACCCCGTTGACACCTTTCTGGACACCTACTTGATCGGCTAATTGTAATGTATAAAACTCTCCCAGGAGTAACACTTACTCGCAGCGGGTATCGGGATCCAACTATCTCATAGAAGGTATGCAATCTCATTGCAAATTTCAACACTTGAAATTCCCGATAATATTTTGCCCCTAGCTCGCTATGACCTTGACGCATGCCAAACAACCCATAGTCTGCTAGTCAAGTTCAACCCGTACATTTCTTGATTGAATTAAACCCACCCGCACGACCCTTGACGCATGCCAAACAACGCCGTACGAATACCCTAATCCAATCGCATCATATGCTAGCAGATAAGCACTAGTTAGCTACCGTACACTACGCCTTGACGCATGCCAAACAACCGCAGCACGAATACTAACTAATACTTATCTGAAATGACGGAGGGCTACGACAGGTTTTTCTGAAAACCTATTGCGTAATGAACTTGATATCGTTGTAGGATCGAATGAATTTTAAAATGGAGTGCTTTTGAGGCCTTTCCAGTTTTGCTAAAGGAGTCACTCCCGGTGAAGGGATCGTCGGTCCTTTCCTCGTCGAATGAGGTGCGGGATATATCACATATATTGCTGTGCAAAGAAAAAACACTTAAAAGCGAACAAAAGACAAACCGAGTGTGTAGCATCTGCCAGTTATTGCTAAAGGAGTCACTCCCGGTGAAGGGATCTCGGTCCTTTCCTCATCGAATAAGGTGCAGGATATATCGCATATACCGCTGTGCAAAGCAAGAACTGTAGCTACCTGTTTTATTTTGAAATTCGATTCTACAATATCTTAGGTTTCTTTTATTTCATTAATCATATTAATGAAGTCCCATCATTTAAGTACCTAAACATCACAGATAGATATGACGTACACTTATGCCGTCCGCATTCGCCTCGATGTCCCCTCGTGCACCGTTAGGTTAGGTAACTAACGGCAGAGCAGGGCAGGGCTAGCGCGGGTGTAAAACATAAGTAACATCTATATAATATATCATATATACTATATACTATATCTATCACAGAAACATCACATGATCACATCACAGATATCGCAGCAGAAGAATCATATGAAATATTGGATATACTAGGACGTCCGTGTTTTCAATACGAGCCAGTATAAAACACGGATTCCACGGTCGTGATGAATAGCCAAACCCACACCCCTAGACCCCTACGAGAGCGGCAAGCAACCCTACCAATTCTAGAGTTAGGAGACCCGGACCCGACTCCTCGAGTTGGTCTCCCACTGGACTCCAGAACCCGGTTACTTGTGCCCTCCTCCTTGGGTCTATCCTAGTGCGGAAAAGTAAATAATATACAACAGGTGACAACTCCCGCAACCTGGAAGCGCCCCAATAAAAGAATATTACATACAAGTTTTTACATGAATGAAAATGAAAAACACTCATCTCACATAAAAAACCCCCGGCTATTCAAACACGACGATCCAATATAACATATCCAGCAACACATAACATCACATGTCATCAACGTAAGTAAATATGTCCATCCCAATTGTCGTTGACATATAGCAACGAAACCGGCGATATCACATATTACACTTACGGTCACAGAAAAGAAAGTGTAAAACTACAACAGTTGGAATCCGCAACCACCTCAGACATCGCATGCCTGACCAAATGAATTACTTAGACATCGCATGCCTAACAATTATAAACCCCGCATTTTAGTCTCATTATCGAAAACACTTTTCAATATCAAGTCGGGCAATTCAACAAGATTCCCGACAGCCTGATCGAATGCTCGTCGCAAACTTAAGTAGGCGGCCGCACCCCCGATACCGGCGACGAAGTGCACCAAGGCGGAACACCGCTACCGCGAGCACCCGGAGGGATGCTTTCGGCGACGGGATTCTCCTACAGTCACTTGGTCGGGGCTATGGAGTGAAGCTGTCTATTAAGTTTATCCGGCGAGTATCCGCGTACGCTACGTGATTGCGACGAACTTTTGATCACATCAAAATTCCGTGGCAACCGATCAAGTGAGACTAAATTGCTACGTTTATAACATTCATTCAGTTATCATATAACTTATTTGTGAATTCCAATTATTGTATCCCATTCCAGATAAACAGAAAATGTTAAACTTTCCGATCGAACAATCGAACACCCAAGTTTTCCCGAAACAGATCAACACATGAAACAAGTCTAACAACATTCCGTTCGTGCCTCAGTACCAACGATCCAGCCGTAGAAGGGTCAAGCCAACGCCTCACATGTGGCACGCCGTACTGCCCCAAACCCGAAGGTTCAAAGGGCAGTTCAAGACGGTCACATAATCGAGTTAAGGTTTGTGTCTTCTAGAGGGACCATCGTGTTACTTGCACTACTTAGAACGTCGTTAAACTACGGAAAAATCCAACACTTGGAAATTTCCCGACAGGGGAAAAATTGGGTATTTATATCCGGTCGAACTTTTTAACATATTCTAAAATTTATCCGGAAAGCCACACAGACAAAATTTGATACCCGATCGAAATACCGAATCCCCAAATCAACTCAGAAAAATTCAACTCTGGAATAAATATTAAAAATACCCAGGAATACCAGCACTAATAATTATGAGATACTGTGTAAAAAATATTAAATAATCATGCCGTACCGCCGCGCAACCGCCGCACGAGGCTAGCTCGTGCCGCGGAAGCGCGGCAGGAAGAATGAATTATCGGCACGAATTTCACAGTACCTCATATATTCACCTGCTGATTTTTCTGAACATTTTTAATGTGGAAAAATACCAGATTTTAAAAAATGGACAGAGAGCAATTTTCCGGGTATGGTTTCGGTTCGATCGGACTTCAATTTCCGTCTGGACTTCGCCTAAGGCTCTAGCTAGGCTCTGATACCACTGCAGGGTTCCTAGGCAATCTAGTGAGGTCTCCAAAGCCATCAACCATGGCAATTTCAAAAATTATGGTGCCTACGAACCCTAAACAACGGATCGTATACTAGAAGTCTAGGCGAACAAGAACTAGTTAACAGTTAACTAAGGAGAATACGGAAATACAACCTTTGTAGATCCGGTCCTCCACCTCCACGGCTCCGCAACGAGGTCGTCTCCGCTGTCCAAATCAAATCCGGGCTCTAGAGTCGGCTTCGTCGGAGAATGGGCAAGCTAGGTCGTCGATGTCCATGCCGAAGATGATCTACGTTGAAGCATCGATGAATCAAGCTCCACCTTCACCAAACCGTGAAAGGTTGTGAAGGAAACACACTCTACTACTTGGCAAGAGGTAGAGGATGAAGAAATAGGAAGTGGGTAGACTTTAGAATTGGATTTCTCACTCTTTTTGATCACTTGCCATTGTTGAAGTGAAGGTTTCTTCACTTGAAGCAAGGAAGAAGAAGCAAGTTATATTATGATAAGTTCAAAAAGAAAAGAATAATTAAATCATACTTATCATAACATAACCATGGTTATGTGTAGAGAGCAAACCCTAGTTAGGTGAATGGTTAGGTTAGGCATGAAACAAAAATGGTTGACTTTTCAATCCTTCATGAAACTTCAAGATAGAAACAAAATAAAGCAACCATTTTTCCTTTTGCCAAAATGCAATAAATAAATTAATAAATGATTAAAATAATTAAACATAACCTTAACCATTTACTTAACTAAGGTTTAGACTAAACCTACACACAAACATGCATGTACCATCAAATATGATACAAGTAAGTGCACAAATCATATCGCATATGCAATGCGCACACCCGAGTGAGAAAATCCATCTTAAGTGAACCGATACTAGTTAACGCAAAGTAATATATCAAATATATAATTATGCATTAAATCATTAAATCAACGCTTGATTTAATGATCCGGTCATGCGCACATAACCGACTGGTATCAATAGTAACATCTTATCGAATCAACACTTGATCCGATAACCCGGCTATAGCGCATATAACCGATCGATGTCACATCGCGAGAATCGAATACAGTATCGCATACAGTATTATTCTCGGTCCCGCACATATCTCATATGCGCTCCTATTTCGTTTCGCTTGAGCCAGGAAACCTCTGTGTAGGACTCTAAAGACTCGTCAATACGCCGGCAGCAGATGATGATCATATCAAGCATCCACAAGCCGCAAGCGGTCTGCTAAACGTAACGGCCACCCGGGTATTGACCGATCTGAAGATCGACGAGCAAGCCCGCTCACACTCCAGTGAATCCGACCAGTAACACTACCGTACAGTCCGGTCTGATCGTCTGATATGTCGCATATCTCGCCTAGGGGTGGTATACGTCAGACCCCAATAGCTCAATAAGTCGTGTCGATATGAGGTCTATAACTGTTCGAGAAACTACTGGTAACACTTACCAGTAAATCTCAGCAACCCTGGCCAGGGATTTCCTGTTATAGCCAATCGAACACAGCGCAACATCAACCCCCATATACCGGGAGAGACGAATCCCCTCCTATCGCTCATTGCCTCCATGTGACTCGGGACTGTACCCAAAAACCACCGTTTTGCACGCCCTCTTGGACGTGGTAAGATGGAAATCAAAGCACAGTGGGAACCACACAAGACTCTATGACGATCTCGGGTCAACAGACTACTCTGTACCAGTGTCACCAGAGAACTGCCATCTGACGTGAGGTATAATACCATCTGGGAGTTCTCGGCGAGTCCGTCCAGTGTACCCAGTCTATACTGAGCACCCGTATATCATCTCTGATGTCAAACACCAATGGATATGGGATCATCCATCGCCCATCTGTATGGGTCGAGAAGGTATACGCTAGTCTACTCTGGCATATCGATGCCCCGTCTCGATACACCCACGACTAGGGACTTTGAAGGATGTACTTATAGACTACCATGTCCCCACTAGTATGATCCGCATCATAGTCCAGGTAGTCAAGTACAGATCCTAAGGGCTTTACCAACATGTAACAGAGAGACAATCAGTATACACGTTAAGGTAAAGTTCAACCAGATAGCATACTATCATGTCGAGCAAGAAAGTCCTCCCTATATATGTCCCAGCATCCACTACAATATACATCCTATGTATAGTAATGGCCTCTAGGGCATACATATAACTAACACTAGGTTGTCCGTGTTTTATTTCGAGCCTATATAAAACACGGATTCCACGGTCGCGACGAATAGCCAATTGTAGGGTTGGCTCAGCAGCTTATGAAGGTTTTGGCAAGCACCAATCATGCTACTTTAAAATTTTTGGGGTGCTAAACAAACCCTAACCAAGATCTTAACTAGAGGATTAAGCAAAACAAGCATGTAAACAACTTTACATCTAAGAGTTAGGGATTACAACCTTTATAGTCTGTTCCTTCACTTCTAAAGCTCCGTGTTAAGGTCCCTTCACTGCGATCATCGAGTACCCTGACTCAAGAGACGCTCCACGAAGAGAAAGATGCAAGCTTGCTTCCAATCTTCAACAACAAAGATGATCTACCTTGAAGAATCTCAAACCCAAGCTCATGCTTCACTAATCAAGTATTAGCAAATCAAACACCCTAATCTAAGTGGCAAGAATAGATGAGGTCGATGAAGTAGGAATTTATCACTCATTTGTTTTCTTTATCTCACTCATTTTCATCACTTATGAAAAAGCTAGAAAGCTTTTTCATCAAAAGAAGGAAGAAGAAGAAGAACAAAACCATTTTTGATGAATAATGAAATCAAGTGTGTGGTTAGAATTGCAAACATGGGTTAAGAATATAAACTTAACCCTTGTAGAGAAATAACTATGGTAAAGGGTTTGAGTTGGGTTAAGGAAATATCTTCACAAAATATCAAAGTCAAAGTCAAAGTCAAAGCTTCAAGAAGCTTCTTGAAAGCTTCATGCAAGCTTAACCCTAATCCAAAACCTAACCATATTTAAATTCCACAAAACATGTTGCATTTATAACCCTAACTTGTTACAATATTATATATCACATATACAATATTTATTGTAACAAAATAAAATAATACAATTAACATATATCACATATATATATCAATGTATCATCCAAGTGAGAAAAAGAATCTTTAAGTGAGCTTATATTAGTTAATGTAACTTATTATATCACATATATAATTATACATTAAATTATTAAATCAACACTTGATCCGACAATCCGGCTATATCGCATATAACCGACTAATATTACATGTACCGATTCATTGAATCAACACTTGATCCGATGACCCGGCTCTATCACATATACCCGGCCGATATCACATATCGCGAGAATAGAATATGGTATCTCATATCGTATCATTCTCGTTCCCGCACATATCACATATGTGCTCCTACTCCGTCTTGCCTGAGCCAGGAAACCTCTGTGTAGGACTCTAAAGAATCGTCAATACGCCGGCAGTAGGTGATGATCATATCAAACACCCACAAGCTGCAAGCGGTCAGCTAAATGTAACAGCCACCCAAGTATTGAGCGATCAGAAGATCAACAAGCAAGCCTGTACATTCTCCTGTGAATCCAATCAGTAACACTGCCGTACAGTCCGGTCACTTCGTCTGATATGTCGCATATCTCGCCTAAGGGTGGTAAACGTCAGACCCCAGTAGCTTGATAAGTCATGTTGATATGAGGTCCATAACAGTTCGAGAAACTACTGATAACACTTAACGGTAAATCTAAGCAACCCTAGCCAGGGATTTCCAGTTATAGCCAATCGAACACAGCGCAACATCAACTCCCTATACCGGGAGAGAGGAGTCCCCTCCTATCGCTCATTGCCTCCATGTGATTCGGGACTGTACCCAAAAGCCACCGTTTAGCATGCCCACTAGGACGTGGTTAGGTGGAAATCAAAGCATAGTGGGAATCACACAAGACTCTATGACGATCTCGGGTCTACAGACTAACCTGTACCAGTGTCACCAGAGAACTGCCATCTGACGTGAGGTATAATGCCATCTGACGTGAGGTATAATGCCATCTGACGTGAGGTATAATACCATCTGGGAATTCTCGGCGAGTCCGTCCAGTGTACCCAGTCTCCTCTGAGCACCCGTATACCTTCTCTGATGTCAAACACCAATGGATATGGGATCATCCATCGCCCATCAGATGGGTCAAGAAGCGCATACTCTAGTCTACTCTGAAGTATCGATACCCTGTCTCGGTACTCCTACGACTAGGAACAATTGAAGGATGTACTTAGCGACTACACTATCCCCACTAGTATGATTTGCATCATAGTCCTGGTAGTCAAGTACTCATCCTAAGGGCTTTATCAACATGTAACATAGAGACAATCAGAGTACATGTTAAGATAAAGGGCAACTAGATAGCATACTATCATGTCGAGCAAGAAAGTCCTCCCTATATATGTCCAAGCATCCACTACAATATATATCGTATGTACAGTAATGGCCTCTAGGGTATACATATCACTAACAATTTCCTACTTGCACTAGGGCCATCTGTTGTGGTATCGCATACCCAACAATCAGCTGTGGTTGAAGTATCTCATACTCAACCATCCTATAGAAGTCTTTAGTGGGAAAAAAAGCCTTTGTGAGTGGATCCGCGCTGTTGTCCTCTAGGTCTACTCTCCTAACCCTGATCTCCTTAGAGATCAACCATCTCCAAGATCAGGTGATACTGCCTAAGAATATGTCTGGATGACAGATGGGAGGTGGTTCCTAGGCCTAAGCCACAACTCCATTGTCACATAATGGTAGGAACCAAGTTCATCTCATGAACTTATATATATCCAGACTGCCTCTTTGGTAGCATCCTTGGTAACGATGTATCCAGCCTTTAATCGTCTAGTGTGTCATGGTATCTAGCTTGGAACTCTTCCAATATACCGTCCCTCCACTGATGGTAAAGACAGTGCCTGTGACTGACATTCAGTCGTCCTTATCACCCTGGAACCTTTCCAGTGATTCTCTCCAGGATCGATTGATACCATCTCACTACAACTAGTGAAATTCTTAACATCCAATTAGATCGATCTCGTAGATCCAAAACCCAGGATTTAGCAGGTATCAACTTGATACTTCATGGAGAATCCTTGTGATAAGAGGAGATTGACCGAGCATTGCATAGGAAACTCCTTTCCTATCAAGAGTATGTCATCCTCGTACTATACGAGGATCACCACCATACTCCCTACGACCTTTTTGTTTTTACTTGGTTCATCTACCATTTTGATGTCAAACTCTTTGACTACTACATCAAAACAGACGTCCCAACTCCGCGTTGCTTGATTTATCCTATAAAACATCTTGCACACGTTTCCGCTGCTCCCACTGTCTACAAAGCCCTCTGGCTGTGTACTTATAGACGCTCTCTTCCAAATCATCATTTAGAAAAGCAGTCATGACACCCAACCGCCAGATATCGTAGTCATAGTATGTAGCAGTGGCAAGTAGGATCTAGATGGACTTAAGCATAGGTTTGAAAGTCTCAACTTTTCCATGTACACCAAGTAATCTTCTCAAGATATACTTTCTCCAGATGGGGATTTAACCCTTCAGATAAAGCAGCCAAAGTCTATACTTTGTTGGTGTATATGGATTCCATCTCAGATCGCTGAGCATCCAGCCATTCTTACAGAGTCCCCACTCCTGATGGCCTGCTCGAATCTAGTTGGGTCATCATCTCATGATGCATTCCTCGCTCCCACTGTCATAGAGAAACCCGAAGTATCTCCCAGGTGGGTGAGAAACGCTACCAGATCGGCGGAGAGGCTGAGGTTCATCGGGAACTATTGAATCCTCCGGTCTTACCAAATCATCAGCTGTAGTTTGTATAGCTGGAACTGCTTCCAGATCTACGTCATGACCACTAATTTCTTCATAAGAAAATCCTTTTCTAAAAACTTGGCATACCGAGAAATAAAACACCTTTTGTTCCTCGGTGTGGAAGAAGATATTCCCTTGCGAATGCTTGGGATATCCAACAAACTTCCACAGAACTGATCTTGCGTCGAGCTTGTCCGGATATTGCTTTTGAAATAGGCCGGACAACCCCAAATCTTAACATCTTTAAGAGATGGGCTCTTCCCATACCATATCAAATATGGAGTGGCAGGCATCTGATTTGGTTGGAACCCTATTCAATAGGTATGCAGCTTCACAAGTGCATAACTCCCAAAAGAAAATAGGCAACTCAGTAGTACTCATCATAGAGCACACCATATCACATTGGGTGCGATTGCTCCACCCCGATACACCGACTTGCTGTGGTGTATACGGAGGAGTAATGCTGAGAGAGAATCTCATTCTCCTTTAGAATAGTCCAGGAATTCCGTGCTCAAGTATTCTCCTCCTTGATCTCATCAAAGGACATAATACTTTTACCCGTTTTTGGTTCTCTACTTCTAACTTATATTCTGTGAATATCTCAAAAGCTTCGGACTTGTGTTTCAACAGGAACAAATGTTTGAATCTTGAGAGATCAGCTGAGAATGTAATGAAGTACAAAGAACCGATCCTGACATATGTAGACAGGGGACCTTACATACATCATCATGTATCAAAACCATGAGTTCACTAACTCTTTCTCGGTTTCCAAGAAACGGAGATATGGTCATCCTATCTTTGTGACATGACTGGTATGTTTTACAAGATGTAAATCCAAACTAATTTAAATATGCATCTTTATGTAATTTCAGCTAGTCGGGTCGCATCGATATGACCTAGTCTACAATGCCTCAAGAAGGATTTGTTCATTTCTGAACTCTTCCTCTTGTGTGTGATCTGTATGTTAAGAACTGTAGTTTGATTTTGAACGTATATGCTTTTAGATAACGTGCCTGAACCGATCAACTTTTGATATAGGAAATGTTCAAAACATTATCCAATAAAACAAAATTATATCCTTCTTTACAAAACAAAGAGACTAATATGATGTTGTCTATCAGGTTCGGTATCTAATAACTTTCGTTCTGAATAAATGTATTTGGCAATACAGGGTGATAACTGCCAACTTTTTAGTTATATGTATGCCCTAGAGGCCATTACTGTACATATGATGTATATTGTAATGGATACTTGGACATATATAGGGTAGACTTTCTTGCTCGACATGATAGTATGCTATCTGGTTGCACTTTATCTTAACATATATTCTGATTGTCTCTGTGTTACATGATGATAAAGCCCTTAGGATATGTACTGGACTACTGGGACTATGATGAGATCATACTAGTGGGGCCACGATAGTCGATGAGTACATCCTATAACTGTTCCTAGTCGAGGGTGTATCGAGACAGGGCATCGATGCACCAGTGTAGACTAGCGTATACGCATCTTGACCCATATGATGGGCGATGGATGATCCCATATCCATCAGTGTTTGACATCAAGGATGGTGTACGGGTGCTCAGTAGAGAGTGGGTACACAGGACGGACTCGCCGAGAACTCCCAGATGGTATTATACCTCACGTCAGATGGCAGTTCTCCGGTGACACTGGTACAGAGTAATCTATTGACCCGAGATCGTCATAGAGTCTTGTGTGATTCCCACTGTGCTTTGATTTCCATCATTCCACGTCTAAGAGGGCATGCAAAAAGGTGGCTTTTGGGTACAGTCCCGAATAACATGGAGGCAATGAGCGATAAGAGGGGATTCTTCTCTCCCGGTATAGGGAGTTGATGTTGCGTTGTGTTCGATTGGCTATAACCGGAAATCCCTGGCCAGGGTTGCTGAGATTTACTGGTAAGTGTTATCAGTAGTTTCTCGAACTGTTATAGACCTCAAATCGACACGACTTATCGAGCTACTGGGGTCTGACGTTTACCACCCCTAGGCGAGATATGCGACATATCAGACGACGAGACCGGACTGTACGGGAGTGTTACTGATTGGATTCGCAGGAGAATGTACAGGCTTGCTTGTTGATCTTCTGATCGCTCAATACCCGGGTGGCCGTTACGTTTAGCAGACCGCTTGCGGATTGTAGGTGTTTGGTATGATCATCACCTACTGCCGGCGTATTGACGAGTCTTTAGAGTCCTACACAAGGGTTTCCTGGCTCAAGCGAAACGAAGTAGGAGCACATATGTGATATGTGCGGGACCGAGATATATACGATATGAGATACCGTATTCTATTCTCGCGATTTGTAACATTGATCCGTTGTATGCGATATAGCCGGGTTATCGGATCAAGTGTTGATTCGATAAGTTGTTACACATGATATTAGTCGGCTATAGCCGGATTATTAAATCAAGAGTTGATTTAATAATTTAATGTATGATTATATATATTTGATATATTACATTACATTAACTAGTATTAGCTCACTTAAGATTTATTTTCTCACTTGATTGTGCATAAGTGTATATGTGATATATATTTGTGTACATATGATTGTGTCATGCTTGATGATACATCAAAGATAGGTGTATGAGACTTATACCAAGATTAGGGTAAAGATTAGGGTTTTGTTTATATCTTAAGAATAACAATAGAGAAATACTTTGTCAAAGTTCTCAAGCTTTCATGAAGCTTGTGGAAACATTGACAAAGTCAACTCTTTTGTTATTTTTTAGGATATTTAGTTAACCCAACCCTTAACCATATACCTTGGTCAATTCTCTATATGAGTTAAGCATGATAGCTTAACTCACCCACGGTTCCATTATTGAGAAGAATAATTCATATGATGATATTACTCTTTCTTCTTCTTCTTCTTCATCAAGCTCCCTGAAAAAGCTTTCAAGCTCTAATGGTGCTATGAGAAAAAGTGTGAGAAAATCAATTCTAAAGTGAGCCCACCTCCTACTTCTTCATCCTCAACCACTTGCTATGTAGTAGAGTGTGTTCTCTTCACTGTTAGTTATATGTATGCCCTAGAGGCCATTACTGTACATAGGATGTATGTTGTAGTGGATGCTGGGACGTATATAGGGAGGACTTTCTTGCTCGACATGATAGTATGCTATCTGGTTGAACTTTACCTTAACGTGTATACTGATTGTCTCTCTGTTACATGTTGGTAAAGCCCTTAGGATCTGTACTTGACTACCTGGACTATGATGCGGATCATACTAGTGGGGACATGGTAGTCTATAAGTACATCCTTCAAAGTCCCTAGTCGTGGGTGTATCGAGACGGGGCATCGATATGCCAGAGTAGACTAGCGTATACCTTCTCGACCCATACAGATGGGCGATGGATGATCCCATATCCATTGGTGTTTGACATCAGAGATGATATACGGGTGCTCAGTAGAGACTGGGTACACTGGACGGACTCGCCGAGAACTCCCAGATGGTATTATACCTCACGTCAGATGGCAGTTCTCTGGTGACACTGGTACAGAGTAGTCTGTTGACCCGAGATCGTCATAGAGTCTTGTGTGGTTCCCACTGTGCTTTGATTTCCATCTTACCACGTCCAAGAGGGCGTGCAAAACGGTGGTTTTTGGGTACAGTCCCGAGTCACATGGAGGCAATGAGCGATAGGAGGGGATTCGTCTCTCCCGGTATAGGGGGTTGATGTTGCGCTGTGTTCGATTGGCTATAGCAGGAAGTCCCTGGCCAGGGCTGATCAGAGAATTGCTGGTAAGTGTTACAGTAGATTCTCGACCCGTTATGAGCCTCATATCGACACGACTTATCGAGCTATTGGGGTCTGACGTTTACCACCCCTAGGCAAGATATGCGACATATCAGACGATCAGACCGGACTGTACGGTAGTGTTACTGGTCGGATTCACTGGAGTGTGAGCGGGCTTGCTCGTCGATCTTCAGATCGCTCAATACCCGGGTGGCCGTTACGTTTAGCAGACCGCTTGCGGCTTGTGGGTGCTTGATATGATCATCACCTGCTGCCGGCGTATTGACGAGTCTTTAGAGTCCTACACAGAGGTTTCCTGGTTCAAGCGAAACGAAATAGGAGCGCATATGAGATATGTGCGGGACCGAGAATAATGCGTGTATGTGATACCGTATTTCATTCTCGCGATGAATGTATCGATTAGGTTATATGCGATATACCCTAGTTATCGAATCAAGGATTGATTCGATAAACCGATACATTGGATACTAGTCGGTTATATACGATATGACGGGATCGTTAAATCAAGTGTTGATTTAATGATTTAATGCATAATTATATATTTGATATATTACTTTGCATTAACTAGTGTCGGTTCACTTTAATTGGATTTTCTCGCTCGGATGTGCACATTGTATATTCGATATAGTTTTGTGCACATGATTGTATCATGTTTGATGATACATGCCTTTTGGTTAAGTGTAAAGTATCAAACTATAGTTAAGTGGATGATTAGGGTTTTTGATTTCCTTATTTATATATTAATCTTTTTCTTTTTGGAAAAAGAATAAGCAAATGCAAAATGGTGGCTTTATTTGGAAGCTTGTTGAAGCTTCATGAAAACTTTGACTTTGTCACCATTTTGTCTCATGCTTAACCCTAACTACTCCACTAACCCTAGTTCACTCTCTACAACTAACCATGGTTCACTTATGATAAGAATGGATTATTCTTTTCATTTTAAATTATTCTTATCATAATATTTATCTTCTTCTTCATCTTCTTCTTCAAGAAGAAAGCAAGGTCCATCAATGGTGATTGATGGAAATGAGTGAGAAATCCAATTCTAAATTGAACACACTTCCTATTTCTTCATCCTCTACCTCTTGCCAAGTAGTAGAGTGTGTTTACTTCACAAGTTTCTTGACTTGGTGAAGTCGGAGCTTGATTTAGCGATGCCTCGACGTAGATCATCTTCGGCACGTCGTCGATGACCTAGCCCGTACATTCTCCGATGAAGCCGACGCTAGAGCCCGGGACTTGTAATGGACAGCGAGGAGACTTCATTGCGGAGCTATGGAGGTGGAGCACCGGATCTACAAAGGTTGTATTTCCGATTCTTATAGTTAAGTGTTAACTAGTTAGCTTTTTTCGCCTAGTTTTCTAGCAAACGATCCGTAGTCGGGTCTCTCGGCACCCATAAATTTTTATATTGGCATGTTCGATGCCTTGTGAGACCTCACTAGGGTGCCTAGGAACCCTACAGTAGTATCAGAGCCTAGCTAGAGCCTTAGGCGAAGTCTAGACGGACTTTGAAGTCCGATTGAACCAAAAATCCGAACCCAAAATAGCTCTCTGGACTTTTTCCAAATTCTGGGATTTTTCCAAATTAAAAATGCGTAAAAAATTCAGCAGGGAATTATAAGAATTACGGTGTAATTTTTTTTCCATGAACAGTAAATCTCGCGGCGGAAGCGCGGCAGAAGCTTGCTTTCTGCGGCGGTTCCGCCGCACCTTGATGACGTCATCGTCGTATGTTTGCACAGTAACTCTTATTAAATTATGCTAGATTTTCTGGGTATTTTTAAATTTTATTCAAGAGTTGAATTTTCTGGAGTTGTTTTGGGGATTCGGTGTTTCAATCGGAGTATCAAATTTTGTCTGTGTGGCTTTCCGGATAAATTTTAGAATATGTTAAAAAGTTCGACCGGATATAAATACCCAATTTTTCCCCTGTCGGGAAATTTCCAAGTGTTGGATTTTTCCGTAGTTTAACGACGTTCTAAGTAGTGCAAGTAACGCGATGGACCCTCTAGAAGACAACAAACCTTAACTCGATTATGTGACCGTCTTGAACTGCCCTTTGAACCTTCGGGTTTGGGGAAGTACGGCGTGCCACATGTGAGGCGTTGGCTTGACCCTTCTACGGCTGGACCGTTGGTACTGAGGCACGAACGGAATGTTGTTAGACTTATTTCATGTGTTGAGCTGTATCGGGAAAACTTGGGTGTTCGAATGTTCAATCGGAAAGTTTAACATTTTCTAATTATCTGGAATGGGATACAATAATTGGAATTCACAAATAGTTATGAGATAACTGAATGAATGTTATAAACGTAGCAGTTTAGTCTCACTTGATCGGTTGCCACGGAATTTTGATATGATCAAAAGTCCGTCGCAATCACGTAGCGTACGCGGATACTCGCCGGGTAAACTTAATAGACAGCCTCACTCCATAGCCCCGACCAAGTGACTGTAGGAGAACCCCGTCGCCGAAAGCATCCGTTCGGGTGCTCGCGGTGGCGGTGTTCCGCCTTGGTGCACTTCGTCGATGGTATCGGGGGTGCGGCCGCCTACTGAAGTTTGCGACGAGCATTCGATCAGGATGTCGGGAATCTTGTTGAATTGCCCGACTTGATATTGAAAAGTGTTTTCGATTTTGAGACTAAAATACGGGATTTATAATTGTTAGGCATGCGATGTCTAAAGAATTCATTTGGTCAGGCATGCGATGTCTGAAGAGATTGCGGATTCCAACTGTTGTAGTTTTACACTTTCTTTTCTGTGACCGTAAGTGTAATATGTGATATCGCCGGTTTCGTTACTATATGTCAACGACAATTGGGGTGCGCATATTTACTTATGTTGATGACATGTGATGTTATGTGTTGCTGGATATGTTATATTGAATCGTCGTGTTTGAATAGCCGGGGTTTTTTATGTGAGATGAGTGTTTTTCATTTTCATTCATGTAAAAACTTGTATGTAATATTCTTTTATTGGGGCGCTTCCAGGTTGCGGAAGATGTCACCTTTTGTATATTATTTACTTTTCCGCACTAGGATAGACCCAAGGAGGAGGGCACAAGTAACCGGGTTCTGGAGTCCAGTGGGAGACCAACTCGAGGAGTCGAGTCCGGGTCTCCTAACTCAAGAATTGGTAGGGTTGCTTGCCGCTCTCGTAGGGGTCTAGGGGTGTGGCTTAGGCTATTCATCACGACCGTGGAATCCGTGTTTTATACTGGCTCGTATTGAAAACACGGACGTCCTAGTATATCCAATATTTCATATGTTTCTTCTGCTGCGATATCTGTGATGTGATCATGTGATGTTCTGTGATAGATATAGTATATAGTATATATGATATATTATATAGACGTTACTTATGTTTTACACCCGCGCTAGCCCTGCCCTGCTCTGTCGTTAGTTACCTAACCTAACGGTGCACGAGGGGACATCGAGGCGAATGCGGATGGCATAAGTGTACGTCATATCTATCTGTGATGTTTAGGTATATAAATGATGGGACTTCATTAATGTGATTAATGAAATAAAAAGAAACCTAAGATGTTGTAGAATCGAATTTCAAAATAAAACAGGTAGCTACAGTTCTTTCTTTGCATAGCGGTATATGTGATATATCCTGCACCTTATTCGATGAGGAAAGGACCGAGATCCCTTCACCGGGAGTGACTCCTTTAGCAATAACTGGTCGATGCTACGCCCTCGGTTTGTCTTTTGATTGCTTTTAAGAGTTTTTGCTTTGCACAGTGATATATATGATATATCCCGCACCTCATTCGACGAGGAAAGGACCGACGATCCCTTCACCGGGAGTGACTCCTTTAGCAAAACTAGAAAAGCCTCAAAAGCACTCCATTTTTAAAATTCATTTGATTCTACGACGATATCAAGTTCATTACGCAATAGGTTTTCAGAAAAACCTGTCGTAGCCCTCCGTCATTTCAGATAAGTAGTAGTTAGTATTCGTGCTACGTTTGTTGGCCTGCGTTAAGGCGTAGTGTGCGGTAGCTAACTGGTGCTTATCTGCATAAGCATATGATATGATTGGATTAGGGTAGTCGTGCGACTTTGTTGGCCTGCGTCAAGGGTCGTGCGGGTGGGTTTAATTCAATCAGGAAATGACGGGTTGAACTTGACTAGTGGACTATGGTTTGTTGGCCTGCGTCAAGGTCATAGGACGCTAGGGGCAAAATATTATCGGGAATTTCAAGTGTTGAAATTTGCAATGAGATTGCATACCTTCTATGAGATAGTTGGATCCCGATACCCGCTGCGAGTAAGAGTTACTCCTGGGAGAGTTTTACATATTACAATTAGCCGATCAAGTAGGTGTCTAGAAAGGTGTTAACGAGGTTACGCCTCTGGGAAAACGAGGTTTACATTAATTAGGTTCGTGCGAAAGCACGGGGGACCTCCCTCAAAGTACCGACACTGGCCTGGCTGAAAGATTGGCGAACTTGTAGTGTGTAATTAATCCCGGCTAGTCTTTCCTTTTAGGGTTTGAAGGAAGATTTGATAAAAAGCAGTGGGAGCAATCCTGATTAGATAAAATAATAACCAATCTATTCTTGACAGAGCGCACGCTGAGTGTTTTCTTCTCTCTCTCTCCAGGTAGCGACCATATCACGCCTTAATCAAGATAATAATACGGATTATTGACCGAACCCGCTTGTTATACTGAGCTGGGGAACGTTGGTCCCGCTCCAACTTATAATTGTTATAAGACAGAGCAGGAATTTGGGGAATACCAGATTTTCCGTGCCGCCCAAACGAAGAGAGTGCATGATGATGCATCATCTTCGGGTGTGTTCATTATACAGAACTGTTTCTCAGTATCCTTTACGTCCTGGGTATGTGATACCAGATCAGGATCCCAGATATGTAATCTGTTACATAGGGCTACAGAAAGGTAGAGACCTGAGAACGGGTGATAAGTTTCATGAGCCAGAAAACGGGGCAAGAGTTGCAGCCAAGTCTGTTGGTCACTGTCACCCTGTATTACAATACATTGATTCTGAACGAATGTTATTAGATACCGAACCTGATATACAAAATCATATCAGTCTCTTTATTAATAAAGAAATGATAAAATTTTGTATTGTTGGATAATGTTTTGAACATTTCCTATATCAAAAGTTGATCGGTTCAGGCACATTATCTAAAAGCATTGATGTTCTAAATCAAACTACAATTCTTAGTATACAGAACACACACAAGAGGAAGAGTTCAGAAATGAACAAATCCTTCTTGAGGTATTGTAGACTAGGTCATATCAATGCGACCCGACTAGCTAAGTTCCACATAGATGCATATTTAAAACAGTTTGAATCTACATCTTATGAAACTTGCCAGTCATGTCACAAAGATAAGATGACCATAGCTCCGTTTATTGGAAACAGAGAAAGAGTTAGTGAACTCATGGGATGATACATGTTGATGTATGTAGGTCCCCAGTCTACACATGCCAATACCGGTTCTTTGTACTTCATTACATTCTCTGATAATCTCTCGAGATTCAGACATATGTTCCTGTTGAAACACAAGTCCGAACCTTTTGAGATATTCACAGAATATAAGTTAGAAGTAGAGAACCAATACGGGTATAAGTATTATGTCCTATGATGAGATCAAGGAGGAGAATACTTGTGCACGGAAATCCTGGATTATACTAAAGGAGAATGAGATTCTCTCTCAGCATTACTCCTCTGTATACACCATAGCACGATGGTATATCAGGGCGGATCAATCACACCCTATATGATAAGGTGTGCTCTATGATGAGTACTACTGAGTTACCTTTTTCCTTTTTCGGAGTTATGCACTTGAGAAGCTGCATACCTATTGAATAGGGTTCCAATCAAATCAATTGCCTACCATTTCATATGTGATATGGAAAGGGAAGAGCCCATATCTTAAGATAGTTAAGATTTGGGGTTGTCCGGCCTATGTCTAAAAGCAAAATCCGGACAAGCTCGAGGCAAGATCTGTTATGTACAACTGGAAAGGTTCCAACTATACAAACAACAGAAGATGATTTGGTAGAACCAAAGGATTCAGTAGATACCAACGAACCTCAGCCTCTCCGCCGATCTAGTAGGGTTCCTCACCCACCTGAGAGATACTTCGGTTTCTCTATGACAGTGGGAGCGAGGATTGCATCATGAGATGATGACCCAACTAGTTTCGAGCTGGCCATCAGGAGTAGGACTATGTAAGAATGGCTGGATGTTTATCGATCTGAGATGGAATCCTTATACACCAACAAAGTATGGACTTTAGTTGCTATATCTGAAGGGTTAAATCCCCATCAGGAGCAAGTATATCTTGAGAAGATTACTTGGTG
This sequence comes from Agapanthus africanus, assembly GCA_030015575.1. Classification (NCBI taxonomy): domain Eukaryota; kingdom Viridiplantae; phylum Streptophyta; class Magnoliopsida; order Asparagales; family Amaryllidaceae; genus Agapanthus; species Agapanthus africanus. The sequence goes on along the minus strand of JASDDO010000001.1, from coordinate 327,760,202 downwards.
TACATGGAAAAGTTGAGACTTTCAAAGCTAGAATTGTTAAAGGTTTTCGTCATCGACCAGGCGTGGATAATGATGAAACCTTTTCCAGTAGCTATGCTTAAGTCCATCCAGATCCTACTTGTCACGGCTACATACCATGACTGCGATATCTGGTGGTTGGGTGTCTTGACTGCTTTTCTAAATGATGATTTAGAAGAGAGCGTCTATAAGTACACAGCCAGAGGGCCTCGTAGACAATGGGAGCAGCGGAAACGTGTGCAAGATGCTTTATAGGATTAAAGCAGGCATCGCGGAGTTGGAACATCTGTTTTGATGTGTCAGTCAAAGAGTTTGACATCATCAAAATGGTAGATGAACCTTGTATAAACAAAAAGGTAGTAGGGAGTATGGTGACGATCCTCGTAGAGTACGTAGATGACATACTCTTAATAGGGAAGGAGTTTCCTATGCTACGCTCGGTCGATCTCCGCTTATCACAAGGATTCTCCAATAGGATCAAAATGATACCTACTAAATCCTGGGTTTTGGATCTATGAGATAGATCTAAATGGATGTTAGAATTCTCACTAGATGTAGTGAGACGGTATCAACCGATCCTGGGGAGAATCCCTGGAATGGTTCCAGGGTGATAATGACGACTGAGTGTCAGTCACAGGCATTGTCTTTACCCTCAGTAAAGGGACGGTATGTTGGAAGAGTTCCAAGCTAGATAACGTGGCATACTAGACGATAAAGGCTGAATACATCGCTACTTAAGATGCTACCATAGAGGCAGTCTGGGTGTATAATAGTTCATGAGATGAACTTCGTTCCTACCATTGTGAGACAATGGAGTTGTGGCTTATGCCAAGGAACACCCGTCCCATCAGTGACCCAGGCATATTCTGAGGCCGCATCACCTGATCATGGAGATGGTTGATCTCCAGGGTGATCGAGGATAGGAGAGTAGACTCGGAGGACAACACAGCGGATCCACTCACAAAGGCCTGTTCCCAGAGAGAGACTTTTATGGGATGGTTGAGTACGAGATACTGCAACCACTGCTATCAGATGGCCCTAGTGCAAGTGGGAGATTGTTAGTTATATGTATGCCCTAGAGGCCATTAATGTACATAGGATGTATGTTGTAGTGAATGCTGGGACGTATATAGGGAGGACTTTCTTTCTCGACATGATAGTATGCTATCTGGTTGAACTTTACCTTAACGTGTATACTGATTGTCTCTCTGTTACATGTTGGTAAAGCCCTTAGGATGTGTACTTAACTACCTGGACTATGATGCGGATCATACTAGTGGGGACATGGTAGTCCATAAGTACATCCTTCAAAGTCCCTAGTCGAGGGTGTATCGAGACGGGGCATCGATATACCAGAGTAGACTAGCGTATACCTTCTCAACCCATACAGATGGGCGATGGATGATCCCATATCCATTGGTGTTTGACATCAGAGATGATATACGGGTGCTCAGTAGAGACTGGGTACACTGGAAGGACTCGCCGAGAACTCCCAGATGGTATTATACCTCACGTCAGATGGCAGTTCTCTGGTGACACTGGTACAGAGTAGTCTGTTGACCCGAGATCGTCATAGAGTCTTGTGTGGTTCCCACTGTGCTTTGATTTCCATCTTACCACGTCCAAGAGGGCGTGCAAAACGGTGGTTTTTGGGTACAGTCCCGAGTCACATGGAGGCAATGAGCGATAGGAGGGGATTCGTCTCTCCCGGTATAGGGGGTTGATGTTGCGCTGTGTTCGATTGGCTATAACAGGAAGTCCCTGGCCAGGGCTGATCAGAGAATTGCTGGTGAGTGTTACCAGTAGTTTCTCGACCCGTTATGAGCCTCATATCGACACGACTTATCGAGCTATTGGGGTCTGACGTTTACCACCCCTAGGCAAGATATGCGACATATCAGACGATCAGACCGGACTGTACGGTAGTGTTACTGGTCGGATTCACTAGAGTGTGAGCGGGCTTGCTCGTCGATCTTCAGATCGCTCAATACCCGGGTGGCCGTTACGTTTAGCAGACCGCTTGCGGCTTGTGGGTGCTTGATATGATCATCACCTGCTGCCGGCGTATTGACGAGTCTTTAGAGTGCTACACAGAGGTTTCCTGGTTCAAGCGAAACGAAATAGGAGAGCATATGAGATATGTGCGGGACCGAGAATAATGCGTGTATGTGATACCGTATTTCATTCTCGCGATGAATGTATCGATTAGGTTATATGCGATATACCCTAGTTATCGAATCAAGGATTGATTCGATAAACCGATACATTGGATACTAGTCGGTTATATACGATATGACGGGATCGTTAAATCAAGTGTTGATTTAATGATTTAATGCATAATTATATATTTGATATATTACTTTGCATTAACTAGTGTCGGTTCACTTTAATTGGATTTTCTCGCTCGGATGTGCACATTGTATATTCGATATAGTTTTGTGCACATGATTGTATCATGTTTGATGATACATGCCTTTTGGTTAAGTGTAAAGTATCAAACTATAGTTAAGTGGATGATTAGGGTTTTTGATTTCCTTATTTATATATTAATCTTTTTCTTTTTGGAAAAAGAATAAGCAAATGCAAAATGGTGGCTTTATTTGGAAGCTTGTTGAAGCTTCATGAAAACTTTGACTTTGTCACCATTTTGTCTCATGCTTAACCCTAACTACTCCACTAACCCTAGTTCACTCTCTACAACTAACCATGGTTCACTTATGATAAGAATGGATTATTCTTTTCATTTTAAATTATTCTTATCATAATATTTATCTTCTTCTTCATCTTCTTCTTCAAGAAGAAAGCAAGGTCCATCAATGGTGATTGATGGAAATGAGTGAGAAATCCAATTCTAAATTGAACCCACTTCCTATTTCTTCATCCTCTACCTCTTGCCAAGTAGTAGAGTGTGTTTACTTCACAAGTTTCTTGACTTGGTGAAGTCGGAGCTTGATTTAGCGATGCCTCGACGTAGATCATCTTCGGCACGTCGTCGATGACCTAGCCCGTACATTCTCCGATGAAGCCGACGCTAGAGCCCGGGACTTGTAATGGACAGCGAGGAGACTTCATTGCGGAGCTATGGAGGTGGAGCACCGGATCTACAAAGGTTGTATTTCCGATTCTTATAGTTAAGTGTTAACTAGTTAGCTTTTTTCGCCTAGTTTTCTAGCAAACGATCCGTAGTCGGGTCTCTCGGCACCCATAAATTTTTATATTGGTATGTTCGATGCCTTGTGAGACCTCACTAGGGTGCCTAGGAACCCTACATTCACAAAGTTCATGACCTAGTGAAGGAATAGCTTAAGTTAGTGTCTCCCCGACGTAGATCATCTTCGGCCTCGAAGTCATCGAAGCAAGCACGTTCGTTCTTCTTATGGAGCTTCTCTAGGGTCCGGAGTTCACGATCGCAGCGAAGGGGACATGTACACGGAGCTATTGAAGTGAAGGCCTGGATCTACAAAGGTTGCAATCCCTCTCACTTAGTGTTAAAGTGTTTAACATGCTTGTTTTCGCATAAACTTTAGTTTAAAGATCCGGCTTTGGGTTGTTCGGCACGGCTAAAATTTTAATCGGGCAAGGTTGATGCCTCATAGACCCTTGTGCGTGTGCCTGGCAACCCTACAGTGGTATCAGAGCTAAGATAGAGCTTTAGGCGAAGTCTAGACGAAGTTTAAACTCCGATCGAACCCTGAAACCCTAATTTGAACCCTTCTCTGGACATTTTCTGAAAATGTGATTTTTTATGAATTAAAAATGCTCAGAAAAAAGAGCAGGAAAAACTAAGAATTACTGTGAAGTACGGACTACTAATGCTTTTATATGACCGCGGAACCGCGGCAAAACCAAGGGTTTGGCGGCGGTTACGCGGCCAAAATTATGAATTAGTCCCTGAAACTTCATATATTTATTCTTAGGTCCTTTATTGTCATTTTTTTCTGGGAATTTTTTAATTCCACTCAACTGTTGAGTTTTCTTGGGTTGTATTGGGGACTCGTTGATTCGATCGGATAATTTAAATTCGTTTAGTTTTTTCCGAATAATTTTAGAAACTGTTAAAAAGTTCGAACGGATATCAATAACTCACTTTTTCCCCTGCTGGAAAATTTCCAAGCGTTTGATTTTTCCCTAGTTTAGGAACGTTCTAAGTCGTGCAAGTAACGCGGTGGACCCTCTAGAAGACAACAAACCTTAACTCGATTATGTGACCGTCTTGAACTACCTATAAACCTTAGGGTTTGGGGCAGTACGGCGTGCCACATGTGAGGCGTTGGCTTGACCCTTCTACGGCTGGACCATCGGTACTGTGGCATGTGATGGATGTTTTTAAACTGATTTCAAATGTTGAGATATATTGGGGAAATCTTGGGTGTTTGGTTATTCGATCGGAAAGTTTAACATTGTCTATTTATCTGGAATGTGATACAATATTTGGAATCCACAGGTACTTATGAGATAACCAATTTGAATGTTATAAATCTAGCAGTTCAGTCTCAAATGATCGGTTGCTACGGAATTTTGATGTGATCAAAAGTTCGTCGCAATCACGTAGCGTACGCGGATACTCGCCGGGTAAACTGAATAGACAGCTACACCCCAAAGCCCCGACCAAGTGACTGTAGGAGAACCCCGTCGCCAAAGGCATCCGTTCGGGTGCTCGCGGCAGCGGTGCTCCGCCTTAGTGCACTTCGTCGATGGCATCGGGGGTGCGGCCGTCTACTAAAGCTTGCGACGAGCATTCGATCAGGACGTCGGGAATCTTATTGAATTGCCCGACTTGATATTGAAAAGAGTTTTCGATAATGAGACTAAAATGCGGGGTTTATAATTGTTAGGCATGCGATGTCTAAGGAATTCATTTGGTTAGGCATGAGATGTCTAAGGAGGTTGCGGATTCCAACTGTTGTAGTTTAACACTTTCTTTTCTGTGACCGTAAGCGTAGTATGTGGTGTATCGCCGGCTTCGTTGCTATACATCAACGACAATCGGGATACGCATACTTGCTTACGTTGATGATATGAGATATTATGTGTTGCTGTGATATGTTGTATTGGATCGTCGCGTTTGAATAGCCGGGGGTTTTATGTGAGAAAAGGGTTTTATGTGAGAAGAGAGTTTTTCTTTTTCATTCATGTAAAATTCATTTGTGTTTAATATTCTTTTATTGGGGCACTTCCGGGCTGAGGATGATGTCACCATTGTATATTATTTACTTTTCCGCATCAGGTAGACCCAAGGAGGGGAGCACAAGTAACCGGGTTCTAGGGTGCAGTGGGAGACCATCTCGAGGAGACGAGACCGGGTCTCCTAACCCTAGAATTGGCAGTGTTGCTTGCCGCTCTCGTAGGGGTCTAGGGATGTGGGTTTGGCTATTCATCACGACCGTGGAATCCGTGTTTTATACAGGCACGTATTGAAAACACGGACGTCCTAGTATATCCAATATTTCATATATGTTCTTCTGCTGCAATGTTCTGTGATGAGATCATATTACTGCCTGAGACGAATGTTTATATTATATATATGAGATATATATTATATTGTTGATTTCGTTTCATATCTGATGCTTGTGAAGCATAATAAAATGGGACTTCATTAATGAGATTAATGAAATAAAAGAAACCTAAATATGTTGTAGAAACTTGTTCAAAAACTGGTATCTCTAGTTCTTTCTTTGCATAGCGGTGTTCCTTCTAGAACATCCAACACCTTATTCGATAAGGAAAGAGTCGAGATCCCTTCACCGGGAGTGACCTATTTAGTGAAACTAGCAGATGCTACAAACTCGATTTGTCTTTTGATTGCTTCTATAGTTCTTGCTTTGCATAGTGGTATATATGATATACCCTGCACCTTATTCGATGAGGAAAGGGCTGACGATCTCTTCATCGGGAGTGACCGCTTTAGCAAAACTAGAAAAGCCTAAAAAACACTCCATTTAAAATCAATCGATTCTACAACGATATCAAGTTCATTACGCCAAAGGTTTTCTTAAAAACCTGTCGTAGCCCTCTGTCATTTCAGATAAGTCCTTCTTAGTATTCGTGCTACGTTTGTTGACCTCTGTCAAGGCGTAGTGTGCGGTAGCTGACTAGTATTTATCTGTTTATGCATCTGATGCAGATTGGATTAGGGTAGTCGTGCGGCCTTGTTGACCTCCGTCAAGGGTCGTACGGGTGGGCTTAATTCAATCAGGAAATGACGGGTAGAACTTGACTAGCAGCCTATGGTTTGTTGACCTCCGTCAAGGTCATAGGACGCTAGGGGTAAAATATTATTTGGATTTTCAAGTGTTGAACTTTGCAATGAGATCGCATACCTTCTATGAGATAGTTGGATCCCGATACCCGCTGCGAGTAAGAGTTACTCCTGGGAGAGTTTTACACATTACAATTAGCCGATCAAGTAGGTGTCTAAAAACGTGTTAACGGGGTTACGCTCCTGGGAAAATGAGGTTTACTTTAATTAGGTCCGTGCGAAAGCACGGGAAACCTCCCTCAAAGTACCGGCACTGGCCTGGCTGAAAGATTGGCGAACTTGTAGCGTGTAATTAATCCCGGCTAGTCTTTCCTTTTAGGGTTTGAAAGAAGATTTGACAAAAATAGTAGGAGACATCCTGATTAGATATATTAGATAACCAATCTAATCTTGCAAGAGCATACGCTGAGTGTTTTCTTCTCTCTCTCTCTAGGTAGCGACCATATCACGCCTTAATGAAGATAATAATACGGATATATTGACCGAACCCTCTTGTTATACTGAGCTGGGGAACGTTGATCCCGCTCCAACTTATAATTGTTATAAGACAGAGCAGGAAATAGGGGATTACCAGAATTCCTGTGCCGCCCAAACGAAGAAAGTGCATGCAGATGCATCTTCTTCGGGTGTGTTCATTATATAGAACTGTTTCTCAGTATCCTTTATGTCTTGGGTATTTGGTACCGGATCAGGATCCCACATATGTAATTTATTACATGGGCTACTGATAGGTAAAGAACTGAGAACGGGTGATAAGTTTCATAAGATAGAAAACGGTGCAAGTGTTGCAGCCAAGTCTGTTGGTCACTATCACCCTGTATTACCAGAACACATTGATTCTGAACGAATGTTATTAGATACCGAACCTGATGTACAACATCATATCAGTCTCTTTATTAGTAAAGAAAGGATATAATTTTGTATTGTTGGATAATGTTTTGAACATTTCCTATATCAAGAGTTGATCGGTTCAGGTACGTTATCTAAAAGCATAGACGTTCTAAATCAAACTACAGTTCATAGTATACAGAACACACACAAGAGGAAGAGTTCAGAAATGAACGAATCCTTCTTGAGGCATTGTAGACTAGGTCATATCAATGCGACCCGACTAGCTGAAGTTACATATAGATGCATATTTAAATAATTTTGAATTTACATATTGTGAAACTTGCCGGTCATGTCACAGAGATAAGATGACCACAGCTTTGTTTATTGGAAACAGAGAAAGAGTTGGTGAACTCTTTGGATTGATACATGCAGATGTATGAAGGTCCCCTGTCTACACATGCCAAGACCGGTTCTTTGTACTTCATTACATTCTCTGATGATCTCTCAAGATTCGGACATATGTTCCCGTTGAAACATAAGTCTGAACCTTTTGAGATATTCACAGAATATAAGTTAGAAGTAGAGAACCAAAAATGGGTATAAGTATTATGTCCTTTGATGAGATCAAGGAGGAGAATACTAGAGCACGGAAATCCTGGACTATTCTAAAGGAGAATGAGATTCTCTCTCAGCATTACTCCTCCGTATATACCACAGCACATCGGTGTATCGGGGCGGAGCAATAACACCCTATGTGATATGGTGTGCTCTATGATGAGTACTACTGAGTTTCCTATTTCCTTTTGGGAGTTATGCACTTGAGAAGCTGCATACCTATTGAATAGGGTTCGAATCAAATCAGTTGCCTACCACTTCATATGTGATATGGAATGGGAAGAGCCCATATCTTAAGTTTGTTAAGATTTTGGGTTGTCCAGCCTATGTCTAAAAGCATAATCGGGACAAGCTCGAGGCAAAGTCAGTTCTGTAGAACTGGAAAGAGTTCCAACTATACAAACTGCACCTGATGATTTGGTAGAACCCGAAGGATTCAATAGATTCCAACGAACCTCAGCCTCTCCGCCGATCTAGTAGGGTTCCTCACCCTCCAGAGAGATACTTCGGTTTCTCTATGACAGCGGGAGAGAGGATTGCATCATGAGATGATGACCCAACTAGTTTCGAGCTGGCCATCAGGAGTGGGACTCTGTAAGAATGGCTAGATGCGTAGCGATCTGAGATGGAATCCTTGTACACCAACAAAGTATGGACTTTGGTTGCTTTATCTGAAGGGTTAAATCCCCATCAGGATCAAGTATATCTTGAGATGATTACTTGGTGTATATGGAAAAGTTGAGACATTCAAAGCTATGCTTAAGTCCATCCAGATCCTACTTGCCACGGCTACATTCCATGACTACGATATCTGGTGGTTAGGTGTCATGACTGCTTTTCTAAATGATATTTTAGAAGAGAGCGTCTATAAGTACACAGCCAGAGGGCTTCGTAGACAGTGGGAGCAGCGGAAACATGAGCAAGATGCTTTATAGGATAAAGCAGGCATCGCGGAGTTGAACATCTTTTTTTGATGTGGTAGTCAAAGAGTTTGACTTCTTCAAAATGGTAGATGAACCTTGTATATACAAAAAGGTAGTGGGGAGTATGGTGGTGATCCTCGTAGAGTACGTGGATGACATAATCTTGATAGAGAAGGAGTTTCCTATGCTAGGCTCGGTCAATCTCCGCTTATCACAAGGATTCTCCATATAGGATCAAAGTGATACCTCCTAAATCCTGGGTTTTGGATTTATGAGATAGATCTAATTGGATGTTAGGATACTCACTAGTTGTAGTGAGATGGTATCAATCGATCCTAGGGAGAATCATTGGAAAGGTTCAAGGGTGATAAGGATGACTGAATGTCAGTCGTAGGCATTGTCTTTACCCTCAGTGGAGGGACGGTATGTTGGAAGAGTTCCAAGCTAGATACCGTGACATACTAGATGATTAAAAGCAAGATACATCGTTACCAAGGATGCTACAAAAGAGGCAGTCTGGATATATTCACTACTACGAAGAAGGGTTGCCCCTACGGATTTATCCGTAGGGGCAACTCACTGCCCCTACGGTTATAAACGTAGGGGCGAAAAAATACCCCGTAGGTGCAAAGGCCGCAGGTGCAAGTTGAGGCCCTGAACTTGCCCCTACGGTTAAATTTTTGCCCCTACGGTTATATGTGTAGGTCCAGGTTCCCCTACGGATTAAGCCGTAGGGTATAAGATTTTATATTATTTACGGTTTATTTTAATAAATTACTTGGACCTACGGCTATAGCCGTAGGGGCATGTACTACCCCCTACGGATATATTCGTAGGTACTTTTCCGTAGGGGCACAAATTCAGGATTCCTGATATTTGCCCCTACGGATAACGCCGTAGGGGAGTGTCAGTGGCCCCTACGGACATATCCGTAGGGGGAATCCCAAACAACTGGCACTGACATCTGGGGGAAATATCAGTTACTGCTGATATTTAGCCCCTACGGATATATCCGTAGGGGTAACATGTGTGCCTACGGATTAATCCGTAGGTACATATTGTCTGTAATTTTTTTTAAAAAATGGGCTGCTTGATTTTTTCCCGCCCTGTGCACAATAATGTATACATCAATCAAATCATATATTGCAGTATTTATAATCACATCTCACGCATATATATAATATACAAAAGAAACACAAAAACTGAATATGATATAAATACAAACCAATATCAATATCGTTTCAAAATGTAGTACAATGTGTATGATATAAATAAATACATGTTTCAAAAAAAAAGAACCAAAAATCTACCCTAGCTCGGTCCAGCTCGGTCCTGCTCCTCGGTCAATAAACTCTGCAATTCGTCGCGAGCGGGAGTCTGAGTGGGCGGTGGAGCTACAGGAGCTGTCTGCGGAACCGCAGCCGAAGGAGATGCGTGTGGAGGCTCGGCCGATCTACCCTGTCGCGTCTGGATATAACGTGTGTAAGAAGCGTGTAAGAACTGTTTATTATTCGAATTCGTTTCATTATTAAGTTATTTCGAAACCCTGTTTGGATATCTAGTTTGGAAAAGCGTTGTTTATTTCAATTACATATGTATGTATGATTAATAAATCATAAGTCTACAACCAAATAAGCTCAGGCTATGTACTGATATTGGATATGTTGATATCTATAATATGACATTATATTTTACTATTAAGTAGTATACATACCAGCATCTCATTCAACTCCTGAACGGTGGCCTTCAAGCTCTCCTGTTCCTGCTGGATACGTCGCTAACTGGAGACGGAGGAAGTAACCACCGGGGTGGAGTCCAACCTCATATGGGCCCTGCTAGAGCCCAGTCCTCGGCCTATCTCCAAACCTCCGTGGTGCCGTCCGTGTGCGGCGTCTAGGACTGGGGTCAGCAGCCTCGAATGTTGCCTTCCCCCTAGCAACTGTCAGAACATTATATTTAGCACATACTGGTCTATAAAATTGACAAGAAATACCAAAATCAACAAATTCAAAGCCTTACCTACAGAGATAGAAGATGTGCTCCTCTGGTATCTGCATGTATCAAAATTTGAATAATATTAATTAATTTCAGTACATACATACTAACAAGGTAAACTCGCATATAGCGCTGCTTACACATATGACAGGGAGTGAACAAGCTCTTGTAGATCATCAGGCGCAAATCTAATCTCATCAAGCAGCCCATGATAATGAGTTGGACGACTAAGAGCAAAAGAAATGTGTGTATATTTATGATATAGCATTCTAAATTAATATACATGCCCTATATAATATATAAACATACCTGGAGGAACGGGAGTGGCCTCTGTCCCTGATATGGACGCATCACCGACAACTAGACAATCAAACATTGACAATATAAGTAATTTTGACATAAACAGGCATGGATATCTATAATATTACATTCAAAATGGATATTAGAGAGCGCACCTGCAGTGAGAAGTGGTAAAAGTATCACCCAACTAGGGTGTAATTTACAGAATCAGTTGAGACTCTTAAAAGTCATAGAAGAACCCGACCTGCACAAATCTGATGTATGCTTTCCATTGGACACTAAGAAGTCTCTAAAGGGAAAAGCCTATGTGAAAGCCATCATTAGTTCATATCAGAAGATTGATGCTGAAACAGAGAACGAGGAATGTCATTTTTTTCTTCTTCCGCCACATTACTGTCTTCTCCTTCTGCCACATTACTGTCTTCTCCTTCTTATGATGTTCGCGTGCAAATTCAATGACTATATTGAGAATATGGATTAATAGTGGGTAGGAAAAGTATTTCTCAAATGACTTTTGCGTCTTAAAACCATAAACTACTAAGTAATGACATACATAATTTTTTTAGTATAAAGGTTGTTATTTTAAGTTTTCCCTTATAGAGATATGATCTAACTGCATCTATCAACTATAAGTGTGCAGAAAATTATGATAAGAAATCATAAGAAAGGGTCGTAGCCATGCATAACCTTGAATCTACATACCAAATCATGCAAAAGCATGCACTTATTGTCACCTTGCCTTAGAATATAAAATATCTTGGAAGACTATAAGCGAGCATTTAAATCTTGATAGCTTTTGACTTCAACATATATTTTTCTCAAGTACCATGAAATATACTTGCTCCGTATAAACCGTTTTCAGGAAGATGGATTAATAATGACAAATTATCCATTGTGGCTCACTAGGTTAGCATTTTCTCTTCTATTGACCATCTTTCTAATCTGCTTGGTAAATTTATTCGGAACCGGCTGCGAATCATTAAAAGACATGCATAAGAAAGAAAACTAAAATACAGATATATAGCATACCGATACATCGAAACTTCATAGTTGCGATGGCAATCCAGAGATATTTATTTCTACACACGTGGTGCGCGTGCGAATGCGTCAGGCATCATGGACAAATATTTCAGAACATGGAAAGTATTACTCGTATAAAGTAATTAAAACTTTTAAACACCTTGGGTAGATATTTTCTTAGGTGATGCAATCATATCATGAGGATTAAATTTAAGCTATTATACATATGCATATGTATTTTTCTAACCTAAAATATCACACACATACACACAGAGAGAGAGAGAGAACACCTGGTAGGTAAAGAAATCAGGTAGCAGGATCCTGAAGAAATAGAGTCCATAGCATTGCTCATCATCATCATCCATGATCCCTTTGATAATATTTTTTCAAAGGGATCACGGATGATGATGATGAGCAATGCTATGGACTCCATTTCTTCAGGATCCTGCTACCTGATTTCTCTATCTACCTGGTGTTCTCCCCCTCTCTCTCTCTCTCTGTGTGTGTGATATATTAGATTAGAAAAATACATAAGCATATGTATAATAGCTTAAATTTAGTCCTCATGATATGATTGCATCAACTAAGAAAATATCTACCCAAGGTGTTTAAAAGTTTTAATTACTTTATACGAATAATACTTTCCATGTTCTGAAATATTTGTCCATGATGCCTGACGCATTCGCACGCGCACCACGTGTGTAGAAATAAATATCTCTGGATTGCCATCGCAACTATGAAGTTTCGATGTATCGGTATGCTATATATCTGTATTTTAGTTTTCTTTCTTATGCATGTCTTTTAATGATTCGCAGCCGGTTCCGAATAAATTTACCAAGCAGATTAGAAAGATGGTCAATAGAAGAGAAAATGCTAACCTAGTGAGCCACAATGGATAATTTGTCATTATTAATCCATCTTCCTGAAAACGGTTTATACGGAGCAAGTATATTTCATGGTACTTGAGAAAAATATATGTTGAAGTCAAAAGCTATCAAGATTTAAATGCTCGCTTATAGTCTTCCAAGATATTTTATATTCTAAGGCAAGGTGACAATAAGTGCATGCTTTTGCATGATTTGGTATGTAGATTCAAGGTTATGCATGGCTACGACCCTTTCTTATGATTTCTTATCATAATTTTCTGCACACTTATAGTTGATAGATGCAGTTAGATCATATCTCTATAAGGGAAAACTTAAAATAACAACCTTTATACTAAAAAAATTATGTATGTCATTACTTAGTAGTTTATGGTTTTAAGACGCAAAAGCCATTTGAGAAATACTTTTCCTACCCACTATTAATCCATATTCTCAATATAGTCATTGAATTTGCACGCGAACATCATAAGAAGGAGAAGACAGTAATGTGGCAGAAGGAGATGACAGTAATGTGGCGGAAGAAGAAAAAAATGACATTCCTCGTTCTCTGTTTCAGCATCAATCTTCTGATATGAACTAATGATGGCTTTCACATAGGCTTTTCCCTTTAGAGACTTCTTAGTGTCCAATGGAAAGCATACATCAGATTTGTGCAGGTCGGGTTCTTCTATGACTTTTAAGAGTCTCAACTGATTCTGTAAATTACACCCTAGTTGGGTGGTACTTTTACCACTTCTCACTGCAGGTGCGCTCTCTAATATCCATTTTGAATATCGATAATATTACATTCAAAATGGATATTAGAGAGCGCACCTGCAGTGAGAAGTGGTAAAAGTACCACCCAACTAGAGTGTAATTTACAGAATCAGTTGAGACTCTTAAAAGTCATAGAAGAACCCGTCCTGCACAAATCTGATGTATGCTTTCCATTGGACACTAAGAAGTCTCTAAAGGGAAAAACCTATTTGAAAGCCATCATTAGTTCATATCAGAAGATTGATGCTGAAACAGAGAACGAGGAATGCCATTTTTTTCTTCTTCCGCCACATTACTGTCTTCTCCTTCTGCCACATTACTGTCTTCTCCTTCTTATGATGTTCGCGTGCAAATTCAATGACTATATTGAGATTATGGATTAATAGTGGGTAGAAAAAGTATTTCTCAAATGGCTTTTGCGTCTTAAAACCATAAACTACTAAGTAATGGCATACATAATTTTTTTAGTATAAAGGTTGTTATTTTAAGTGCGCGTGCAAATTCAATGAAAGTTAGATTTGAGGATACCCATGTATGAGTTGTATTCTATATATGTGTGTTTCGATTTATGATTTCGCTTAAGTGTAGGGTTGTTTTTACTTAAAGAAGTATCACCATCTACTATATATAAAAAAATATAGCAAACTAGGATTGGTATTCAAATCCCAGTCCAGATTGGTATTCAAAATTTATTTAATTAGTTTGTGATCCACATCATTTGATTCGTTGCTTGAGGCATCAATGTAGGCACAAATATCGGCGACGAGGAACTCGACGAGGAAGAACGAGGGCGGTGGCGGGCTGAGAACGGAGGGCGCGCGGTGGCGACGAAGAGAAAATTGGAGACGCGGGAACGAGAGAAAATTTTGGGAACGAGAGGGAAAGATATCGAGGCGTATATTGGTATCGATGGGAATATGAAGGTTTCATATTATCATCGAGTATCATATATTGGTTTTAACCTGAATATCTTGAGTCGCTCTCTAATTATGCGTTTGTTGTGCATTCGTGTTGTATGTGTAACATGATTTTAAACCATTGAGATCAAGATTGATAGAACTGATCATCCTACATTGCAATAGCATTCATCGACCAAAAACTATTATTGCAATGGTATTCATCTATAACAATCAACAATTAAAACTACAAATGTAGGATACTGATATCATAAAGCGTTATACGCAACATTGATAGAACTGATAAATAAAAAAACGAAACACAAACCGTATTAAGATTTAACAACTTTGATTATGTCATATACGCGGGCCGATATTTTCATATTAGCCAATAGGCAAAAATAGATTGCGGTCTGGATATGGCATATTGGCAGATGTTACCTATATGCATAAATCTTATGTCTAATGACCATAAGATTGTCGGAGACAGTTTTGATGTTTTGTGGGTTTGGTTTTATACTTGGGACAATCCAATGTTGACACACACACATAAATAACAAATTAAAGTAAACTAACTAAGAGGCATGTTTGAGTTTTATACTGGGATCACAAATAGCATGATGGCTGCAAACAGGTTGCTTGAATACATGCAGACAATCCAATGTTGCCTCGCCATTTCTATAAATTTTAAACTCCCTGGAAAATTATCATCACTCAGGATTACTTTAGGGCCAGTTTGGCTGCTTCTTGCTTGTGATTCAACATTCAGCTTTTTGTTGATTTGGAACTCAGAGAGTGTTGCAAAACAAATCCAAAACTAAATAAACCTCAAACTAGCTACAGAGAAGGCAAACAGCAAACCCCATGAAGTTTGGCTTTCAAGGGTTTTCCCACTAAAATACACTTAGATGCAGCACTTTAAGGAAGCTTGCAGCAATATAAAAACTTTTAGGTAGTTTAGTGAAAAACTGCAGTGCTTCAAGATTGTTTAAGTTTTATGTGTGCTTAAGCTGTCATACAGAAATTATCGTTGCAAAAATGTTCGCAACCCTAGCTTTTCCAGCAACGATACTGGAATACGAGCCTCAGATATGCCAGCTTAGGAATCAAAATAAGAAAGAGATTTGGGGTTATCCTAAGTCCAAAGTCAAACGGGCTCGAGAAATATATAAACCCAAAAAAATGACTGCATAAAGATCTCATAAAGATGAAAAGGATGTTATGCAAGCTCTGAACAAATCTTGAACGGAACTTTCACAAGAATTTACAATACCCGACCAGAATCCAATCCTGAGTTTGATGAAGCTTCAGGCCTTCAGCTTCCCCACAGAAAATAGTTAGGGCAAACCCTTTGCAAAACCATAGCTTTCATACAGAGATGACGCTCAGAACATGCCAGCTTCCAAACACATTGAATAATACATAATCTCCCATACTCTCTCTCTCTCTCAATCAGACAGTTTATATTTGGATTTGAATTTAGGAAAAGAAATAAGATGGCTACAAACCAGCTTGCCTCGCCAATCTCATAACTATAAAGCTCATAAAAGTGGAAGCTTGAGGGCAAGCCATCATCGCCTCCATTCAATTGAAGCCAAATCATCCACAAAAAATAGAAATAAATATAATAATTGATCGATAGGCAAAATTGCAAGAAACCTATTCAGATTTTTGCATGAAAAAATAAGAGATGTAAAATAAGTAAAAGATTACCAAATGAAATTATCCCATCACTTGAACCCCCTCTCAAGACATTTTAGCAAAAATTCCCCCAGTAATTTTCTTCGGTTTAACCGTTTTATATCATAGAAGAAAGATAAATTTCAAATGTATATACATGCATACACACACACACATCATATACACAGTTTTTGAATGTTGCCAGAATTTCAACGGTAATTCTAGATTTTTCCAAACTCTGAAGGCTTCACAAAAATTTTAACTACAGATAATAATATGATTGAAGAGATCAATCACCAATTTTTTAATGAGGATCAACTGAAACCCCAAACAGAGCAAGCAAATTACAAAGATCCCAAAACCCCGCGTGGCCCAGCCCCAGCCCCCAGCCCCAGCCCCAGCCCCCAGCCCCAGCCCAACCCTAACCCCAGCGTGGCCAGCTAAACCCCAACACCAACCCTAAGGCAAACCCTAACCCCAGCCCCACCCCAGCAGCAGCCGAACCCCAACCCTAACCCTACCCTGACCCCGACCCCGACCGCGACCGCGACCCCTGCCCAACCCCAACTCGCGCACGCAACCCCAGACCCAGCCATGAACCCTAAGCCCAAAATAATCCAAAAATTCTTTAATTTACCTCGAGATTTACTCACCTGAACGGCTGCTGCTGGGGCTGGGGCGACGACCTGAACCGCGGTGGCGACGAGAACTACGGTGGCGACGAAACCGGCGGTGGCGACGAGGAGAACGACGGTGGCGACGACGGCGTGGCGATTTGGGGATTTTTCTCGCGCCCGATCGAGAGAGAGAGAGAGAAAGTGAGCGTAGGCGATCGGTCTGCGGTCTTAATAAATCGATATTTACTTGTCCCTACGGATATACCCGTAGGTCCTTTGTTTGCACCACCGTAGGGGCAAACACCAAATTAAGAATTAATTTTTTTATTCTTGAACGTCTGTGCCCGTAGGGGCAACCCTTTAGCCCTACGGAGTAATCCGTAGGGCCAAGTAAAATCTGCCCCAACGGATAATTCCATCCGTAGGGGCAACCCCCTATTTTACTAGTGATTAGTTCATGAGATGAACTTCGTTCCTACCGTTGTGTGACAATGGAGTTGTGGCTTATGCCAAGGAACACCCATCCCATCAGAAATCCCGATATAATTCTTAAGCAGTATCACCTGATAATGGAGATAGTTGATCTCCAGAGAGATCGAGGTTAGGAGAGTAGACACAGAGGACAACAGCGCGGATCAACTCACAAAGGCCTTTTTCCCAGTAGAGACTTTTTATGGGATGGTTGAGTATGAGATAATTCAACCGTAGCTAATTGTTGGGTATGTGATACCACAACAGATGGCCTTAGTGCAAGTGGGAGATTGTTAGTTATATGTATGCCCAAGAGGCCATTACTATACATACGATGTATATTGTAATGGATGCTTTGACATTTATAGGGAGGACTTTCTTGCTCGACATGATAGTATGCTATCGGGTTGCACTTTATCTTAACATGTATTCTGATTGTCTCTGTGTTACATGTTGATAAAGCCCTTAGGATATGTACTCGACTATTGGGACTATGAAGAGATCATTCTAGTGGGGCCACGGTAGTCGACGAGTACGTCCTATAACTGTTCATAGTCGAGGGTGTATCGAGACAGGGCATCGATGCACCAGTGTAGACTAGCGTATACGCATCTTGACCCATATGATGGTCGATGGATAATCCCATATCCATCGGTGTTTGACATCAAGGATGGTGTATGGGTGCTCAATAGAGACTGGGTACATTGGACGGACTCGCCGAGAACTCCCAGATGGTATTATACCTCACGTCAGATGGCAGTTCTCCGATGACACTGGTACAGAGTAGTCTGTTGACCCGAGATCGTCATAGAGTCTTGTGTGATTCCCACCGTGCTTTGATTTCCATCATACCACGTCAAAGAGGGCGTGCAAAAAGGTGGCTTTTGGGTACAGTCCCGAATCACATGGAGGCAATGAGCGATAGGAGGGGATTCGTCTCTCCCGGTATAGGGAGTTGATGTTGCGCTGTGTTCGATTGGCTATAACCGGAAATCCCTGGACAGGGTTGTTGAGATTTACCGGTAAGTGTTATCAGTAGTTTCTCAAACTGTTATAGACCTCAAATCGACATGACTTATCGAGCTACTGGGGTCTGACGCTTACCACCCCTAGGCGAGATATGCGACATATCAGACGATGAGACCGGACTGTACGGGAGTGTTACTGATTATTCGCAGGAGAATGTACAAGCTTGCTTGTTGATCTTCTGATCGCACAATACCCGGGTGGCCATTACGTTTAGCAGACCGCTTGCGGCTTGTGGGTGTTTGATATGATCATCACCTACTGCCGGCATATTGACGAGTCTTTAGAGTCCTACACAGAGGTTTCCTGGCTCAAGCGAAACGGAGTAGGAGCACATATGTGATATGTGCGCGACCGAGATTGATACGATATGAGATACCGTATTCTATTCTCGCGATTTGTAACATTGATCCGTTGTTTGCGATATAGCTGGGTTATCGGATCAAGTGTTGATTCGATAAGTTGTTACACATGATATTAGTCGGTTATAGCCGGATTATTAAATCAAGATTTGATTTAATAATTTAATTTATAATTATATATATTTGATATATTACATTACATTAACTAGTATTAGCTCACTTAAGATTTATTTTCTCACTTGATTGTGCATAAGAGTATATGTGATATATATTTGTATACATATGATTGTGTCATGCTTGATGATACATCAAAGATGGGTGTATGAGACTTATACCAAGATTAGGGTAAAGATTAGGGTTTTGTTTATATCTTAAGAATAACAAAAGAGAAAGACTTTGTCAAAGTTCTCAAGCTTTCAAGAAACTTGTGCAAACATTGACAAAGTCAACTCTTTTGTCATTCTTTAGGATATTTAGTTAACCCAATCCTTAACCATATACCTTGGTCAATTCTCTACATGAGTTAAGCATGATAGCTTAACTAACCCATGGTTACATTATTGAGAAGAATAATTCATATGATGATATTATTCTTTCTTCTACTTCATCAAGCTCCTTGAAAAAGCTTTCAAGCTCTAATGGTGCTATGAGAAAAAGTGTGAGAAAATCAATTCGAAAGTGAGCCCACCTCCTACTTCTTCATCCTCTACCACTTGTCCTGTAGTAGAGTGTGTTCTCTTCACAAAGTTCATGACCTAGTGAAGGAATAGCTTGAGTTAGTGTCTCCCCGACGTAGATCATCTTCGGCCTCGAAGTCATCGAAGCAAGCACGTTCGTTCTTCTTGTGGAGCTTCTCTAGAGTCTGAAGTTCACGATCGCAGCGAAGAGGACATCTACACTGAGCTATTGAAGTGAAGGACCAGATCTACAAAGGTTGTAATCCCTCTCACTTAGTGTTAAAGTGTTTAACATGCTTGTTTTCGCATAAACTCTAGTTTAAAGATCCGGCATTGGGTTGTTCGGCACGGCTAAAATTTTAATCGGGCATGCTTGATGCCTCGTAGACCCTTGTGCGTGTGCCTAGCAACCCTACACAACTCACTTGGCTTCCAACAATTCCATCGTTTCCAACTCTTGAAACTTATCACCCGTTCTCAGTTCTCTACCTATCTGTAGCCAATTTAACTATTTACATTTGCCGGATCCTGATGTGGTATCACATACCCAGGACGAAAAGGATATTGAGAAATAGTTCTCGGTAATGAACACACCCGAAAAAGATGCATCAACATATACTTTCTTCGTTTGGGCGGCACGGCAATTCTGGTAATCCCCTATTTCCTGCTCTGTCTTATAACAATTATAAGTTGGAGCGGGACCAACGTTCCCTAGCTCAGTATAACTAGTGGGTTCGGTCAATACATCCGTATTATTATCTTGATTAAGGCGTGACATGGTCGCTACCCGGAGAGAGAGAGAAGAAAACACTCAGCGTATACTCTTGCAAGATTAGGTTGGTTATTAATGTACCTAATCAGGATGTCTCCCACTGTTTTAGTCAAATCTTCCTTCAAACACTAAAAGGAAAGACTAGCCGGGATTAATTACACCCTACAAGTTCGCCAATATTTCAGCCAGGCCAGTGCCGGTACTTTGAGGGAGGTTCGCCGTGTTTTCGCACGGACCTAATTAAAGTAAACATCGTTTTCCCAGAGGCATAACCCCGTAGACACCTTTCTAGACACCTACTTGATCGACTAATTGTAATGTGTAAAACTCTCCCAGGAGTAACTCTTACTTGCAGTGGGTATCGGGATCCAACTATCTCATAGAAGGTATGCAATCTCATTGCAAATTTCAGAACTTCAAATTCCCGATAATATTTTTCCCCTAGTACTTATGACCTTAACTATAGTCAACATATCATAAGCACTAGTCAAGTTCTACCCGTCATTTCTTAATTAATTATACCCACCCACACGACCCTCAACTATAGTCGACATAATCACATGACGGTCCTAATTAATCACATTATATGCTGTGTAGGAAGACATCACTTAGCTACCGTACACTACGCCTCAACTATAGTCGACATACACAACACGAATACTAAGTACTCTACTTCCTAAAATGACGGAGGGCTACGACAGGTTTTTAAGAAAACCTTTTGCGTAATGAACTTGATATCGTTGTAGAATCAAATGATTTAAATGGAGTGTTTTTGAGGCCTTTACTAGTTTTGCTAAAGTGGTCACTCCCGGTGAAGGGATCGCCGGCTCTTTCCTTATCGAATAAGGTGCTGGATATTTCACAAATACCACCATGCAAAGCAAAAACTAGAAAAGCAATCAAAAGACAAAACTGAGGGTTTGTAGCATCTGCTAGTTTCGCTAAAGAGGTCACTCCCGGTGAAAGGATCTCGGCTCATTCCTTATCGAATAAGGTGCTGGATGTTCTACAAGGAACATCGCTATGCAAAGCAAGAACTAGAGCTACCTGTTTTTGAAAATTCCATTCCACAACATCTTTAGGTTTCTTTTATTTCATTAATCTCATTAATGAAGTCCTATTTAATTATGCTTCACAAGCATCACATTAGAAACGAAATCAGCAATATACAATATATATCTCATATATATAATATAAACATTCGTCTCAGGCAGTAATATGATCTCATCACAGAACATTGTAGCAGAAGAACATATATGAAATATTGGATATACTAGGAAGTCCGTGTTTTAATGCGAGCCTGTATAAAACACGGATTCCACGGTCGCGATGAATAGCCAATCCCACAACCCTAGACCCCTACGAGAGCGGCAAGCAACCCTACCAATTCTAAAGTTAGGAGATGCGGTCTCGACTCCTCGAGATGGTCTCCCACTGGACCCTAGAACCCGGTTACTTGTGCTCCCCGCCTTGGGTCTATCCTATTGCGGAAAAGTAAATAATATAGAATGGTGACATCATCCTCAACGCGGAAGTGCCCCAATAAAAGTATATTACATACAATGAATTTTACATGAATGAAAATAAAAACCCTCATCTCACATAAAACCCCCGGCTATTCAAAACATGACGATCCAATATAACATATCACAGCAACACATAATATCTCATATCATCAACGTAAGCAAGTATGCGTATCCCGATTGTCGTTGATGTATAGCAACGAAGCCGTCAATACCCCACATACTACACTTACGGTCACAGAAAAGAAAGTGTAAAACTACAACATTTGGAATCCACAATCACTTTAGACATCTTAAAACCAAAATATCACATACTTCGCATTTCATGCCTAACTATATGAATTCCACATATTGTATTACATTCCAAATAAATAGACAATATTAAACTTTCCGATCGAATAATCAAATACCTAAGATTTACCAAATAGCTCAACACTTGAGCGGAGTTCAAAAAATCCCAGAACATGTCACAGCCCCAATGAACCAGCTGTAGAAGGGTCAAACCAACGCCTCACATGTGGCAACGCTAAACTACCACAAACCTTAGGCTTCAGTGGCAGTTTTGACAGTCACATAATTGAGTTAAGGTTACGTTCTTCTAAAGGGTCCACAGATATGCTTGCATGTTTTTCCGAAAGATTCAAACTCAAGAAAAATTCAACACTTGAAAGTTTTTCGTGTCGGGAAAAAGTGAGTTATTGATATCCGTTCGAACATTTTAACACGTTCTAAATTATCTGGAAAAACTAAACGATGTCAAACTTTCCGATCGAATCAACGAATTTTTAAGATCTCCAGAAAACTCAACACTTGAGTAATATTAAAAACTTCCCAGAAACATGCAGAAATACCTACGGATGTTACCCAGAAAAATCTAACCCTAATACCCGAGTACGGCCGCGGAACCGCCGCGCAAGGCATGGTATTGCCGCGGTTCCGCAGCGACTTGAAGGGATTAGAGGTTCGTTTTTCACAGTAATCCTTAGAATTCCCTGCTTAAATTTCTTAGTATTTTTAATACGGAAAAAACCAAATTTTAGAAAATTTCTAGAGAGGGGTCCAAATATGATGTTTCGGGGTTCGAACGGACTTTAAATTTCGTCTAAACAATGCCTAAAGCTTTAGCTTGGCTCTGATACCACTGTAGGGTTGGCTCAGCACCTTGTGAAGGTTTTGGCAAGTATCAATCATGCTACTTTAAAATTTTTAGGGTGCTAAACAAACCCTAACCAAGATCTTAACTAGAGGATTAAGCAAAACAAGCATGTAAACAACTTCACATCTAAGAGTTAGGGATTACAACTATTGTAGTCCGTTCCTTCACTTCGAAAGCTCCGTGTTGAGATCCCTTCGCTGCGATCATCGAGTACTCATACTCAAGAGTGGCTCCATGAAGAGAAAGATGCAAACTTGCTTCCAATCTTCAACTACAAAGATGATCTACCTTGAAGAATCTCAAACCAAAGCTCATGCTTCACTAATCAAGTATTAGCAAAGCAAACACCCTAATCTAAGTGGCTAGAATAGATGAGGATGATGAAGTAGAAATTTAGCACTCATTTTTTTTTTTATCTCACTCATTTTCATCACTTATGAAAAAGCTAGAAAGCTTTTTCATCAAAAGAAGGAAGAAGTGGAAGAACAAAACCATTTTTGATGAATAATGAAATCAAGTGTGTGGTTAGAATTGCAACCATGGGTTAAGAATATAAACTTAACCCTTGTAGAGAAATAACTATGGTAAAGGGTTTGGGTTGGGTTAAGGAAATATCTTCACAAAATATCAAGGTCAAAGTCAAAACTTCAAGAAGCTTCTTGAAAGCTTCATGCAAACTTAACCCTAATCCAAACCCTAACCATATTTAAACTTCATAAAACATGTTGCATTTATAACCCTAACTTGTTACAATATTATATATCACATATACAATATTTATTGTAACAAAATAAAATAATAAAATTAACATATATCACATATATATCAATGTATTATCCAAGTGAGAAAAAAATCTTTAAGTGAGCTTATATTAGTTAATGTAACTTAATATATCACATATATAATTGTACATTAAATTATCGAATCAACACTTGATCCGACAATCCGGCTATATCGCATATAACCGACTAATATTACATGTACCGATTCATCGAATCAACACTTGATCCGATGACACGGCAATATCACATATACCCGGCCGATATCACATATCGCGAGAATAGAATATGGTATCTCATATCGTATTATTCTCGGTCCCGCACATATCACATATGTGCTCATATTCCGTTCTGCCTGAGCCAGGAAATCTCTGTGTAGGACTCTAAAGAATCGTCAATACGCCGGCAGTAGGTGATGATCATATCAAACACCCACAAGTGCAAGCGGTCAGCGAAACGTGACAGCCACCCTGGTATTGAGCGATCATAAGATCAACAGGCAAGCCTGTACATTCTCCTATGAATCCAATCAGTAACACTACCGTACAGTCCGGTCTCTTTGTCTGATATGTCGCATATCTCGCCTAGGGGTGGTAAACGTCAGACCCAGTAGCTTGATAAGTCATGTCGATATGAGGTCTATAACAGTACGAGAAACTACTGATAACACTTACCAGTAAATATCAGCAACCCTTGCCAGGGATTTCCAGTTATAGCCAATCGAACACAGCGCAACATCAACTCCCTATACCGGGAGAGACGAATCCCCTCCTATCGCTCATTGCCTCCATGTGATTCGGGACTGTACCCAAAAGCCACCGTTTTGCACGCCCACTAGGACGTGGTTAGGTGGAAATCAAAGCACAGTGGGAATCACACAAGACTCTATGACGATCTCAGGTCTACAGGCTAACCTGTACCAGTGTCACCAGAGAACTGCCATCTGACGTGAGGTATAATACCATCTGGGTGTTCTCGGCGAGTCCGTCCAGTGTACCCAGTCTCCACTGAGCACCCGTATACCTTCTCTGATGTCAAACACCAATGGATATGGGATCATCCATCGCCCATCATATGGGTCAAGAAGCGCATACGCTAGTCTACTCTGGACTATTGATATCCTGTCTCGGTACTCCCACGACTAGGAACATTTGAAGGTTGTACTTAGCGACTACACTGTCCCCACTAGTATGATCTGCATCATAGTTATGGTAGTCACGTACTCATCCTAAGGGCTTTATCAATATGTAACATAGAGACAATCAGAGTACATGTTAAGATAAAGGGCAACCAGATAACATACTATCATGTCGAGCAAGAAATTCCACCCTATATATGTCCAAGCATCCACTACAATATGCATCGTATGTACAGTAATGGCCTCTAGGGCATACATATCACTAACACCAATCCCACACCCCTAGACCCCTACGAGTGCGGCAAGCAACACTGCTGATTCTAGGGTTTAGAGGCCCGGTCTCGACTCCTGGAGATGGCCTCCCACTGGATCCTAGAACCTGGTTACTTGTGCTCACCTCCTCGGGTCTATCCTAATGCGGAAAAATAAATAATATACAATGGTGACATCATCCTCAACCCGGAAGTACCCCAATAAAACAATATTACAGACAAATGAATTTTGCATGAATGTAAAAGAAAACTATCATCTCGCATAAAACCCCGTCTATTCAAAACACGACGATCCAATATAACATATCACAGCAACACATAACATCTCATATTATCAACGTAAGAAAGTATGCGTATCCCGATTGTCGTTTATGTATAGCAACGAAGCCGACAATACCCCACATACTACGCTTACGGTCAAAGAAAAGAAAGTGTAAAACTACAACATTTAGAATCCACAATCACTTTAGATATTTTAAATCCGAAATATCACATACTTCACATTTCATGCCTAACTAAATGAATTCCACATATTGTATCATAGTCCAGATAAATAGACAATGTTAAACTTTCCGATCAAATAATCAAATACCCAAAATTTCCCTTTTTGCTCAACACTTGAACTTAGTTTAAAAGTATCCATCACAGGCCACAGTACTAATGGTCCAGCCGTAGAAGGGTCAAACCAACGCCTCACATGTGGCAACGCCGTACTGCCCCAAACCCTAATGTTTAGAGGCGGTTCAGACGATCACATAATAGAGTTAAGATTTGTGTTCTTCTAGAGGGTCCACCGCGTTACTTGCACTAGTTTGAACGTTCTTTAAGTAAGGAAAAATCCAACACTTGGAAATTTTCCGACAGGGGAAAAAGTGAGTTATTGATATCCGTTCGAACTTTTTAACACGTTCTAAATTACCCGGAAAAACTTAAACGAAGTTAAACTTTCCGATCGAATCATCGAGTTCCTAATATATCCCAGAAAGCTCAACACTTGAGTAGAACTAAAAATTTCCAGAAGCATGAAAAAGTACCCAAGAATAAACCCCTGAAGTATGAGCCACTAACTCCCAAAAGTTGCCCGCGGAACCGCCGCCAAATGCTTATTTTGGCCACAGTTCTGTGGTCACCTCAGTGAGTTGTGACTTCGTACTTCAAAGCAATTCTTATAATTCCCTGCATGATTTTCTGAGTATTTTTAATATGAAAAATTTCAACTTTTGAAAAAATTTCCAGAAACTAGGATTTATCGGGGTTTCGGGGTTCGATCGGACTTCAAACTTTGTCTAGACAACGCCTAATGCTCTAACTTGGCTCTGATACCACTGTAGGGTTGGCATAGCACCTTGTGAAGGTTTTGGCAAGCATCAATCATGCTATTTTAAAATTTTTGGGGTGCTAAACAAACCCTAACCAAGATCTTAATTAGAGAATTAGGATTAACATAGCAAGTAAACAACTTTACTTTTAAGAGTTTGGGATTACAACCTTTCTAGTCCGTTCCTTCGCTTCATAAGCTCCGTATTGAGGTCCCTTCGCCGCGATCATCATGTACCCGGACTCTTTAGAGCCTCCATGAAGAGAAAGATGCAAGCTTGCTTCCAATCTTTAACAACTAAGATGATCTACCTTGAAGAATCTCAAACCCAAGCTCATGCTTCACTAATTAAGTATTAGCAAAGCAAACACCCTCATCTAAGTGGCTAGAATAGATGAGGGTGATGAAGTAGGAATTTAGCTCTCATTTGTTTTCTTTATCTCACTCATTTTCATCACTTATGAAAAAGCTAGAAAGCTTTTTCATCAAAAGAAAAAGGAAGAAGAAGAAGAATATCATTTGTGATGAATAATGAATTATTTTTTTGAGGTTAGAATTGCAACCATGGGTTAAGAAACAAAGAGTTAACTCTTGTAGAGAATTAACTAGAGGCTAAGGTTTGGGTTGGGTTAAAAAATATCTTCACAAAATATCAACACAAAATATCTAAGCTTAAAACAAAATAAAGCTTCTAGAAGCTTCATGAAAGCTTAACCCAAATCCAAACCCTAACCATGTTTAAATTCCACAAAACATGTTGCATTTGTAGCCTTAACTTGTTACAATATTATATATCACATATATAATATATTTTGTAACAAAATAAAATAATGCAATTAACATATATCACATATATATCAATGTATTATCCAAGTGAGAAAAGAATCTTTAAGTGAGCTTATATTAGTTAATGTAACTTAATATATCACATATATAATTATATATCGAATCAACACTTGATCCGATAATCCGGCTATTTCACAAATAACCAACTAATATAACCTGTATCAGTTCATCGAATCAACACTTGATCCAATGTCCCGGCTATATCACATATACCCGGCTGATATCTCATATCCCAAGAATCTTATACGGTATCAAATACTCGTATTGTTCTCGGTCCCGCACATATCACATATGTGCTCCTACTCCATTTTCCCTGAGCCAGGAAACCTCTGTGTAGGACTCTGAAGAATCGTCAATATGCCGACAGTAAGTGATGATCATATCAAACACCCACAAGATGCAAGCGGTCAGCTAAACGTAACAGCTACCCAGGTATTGAGCAATCAGAAGATCAACAAGTAAGCCTGTACTGTAACGTTTTGAAAATCGTTTCGGTGAAATTTCGGAAAATCGGTAAAATAAAAGGGTTATTTGTAAAAAGTCAAAATACAAATATCTTTGTTTTAAAATTAAATATACATATTCCAGCTATGTAATTGATAGTATTTGGTGTTTATTGAGGCACTAGTGAAATTTCAAATTTTCTGAAAATTTTTCCGAAATTAATTATTTTAATATTATTTTAAGCCGTCCCTAATACATTTAATTAGGGAAAATTACAAATTGGAATGTGTTGATACAAATTTTATAATTCATGACACACTAAATTGACATGTAAAATATTGTTTCTGAAACGAAATCGTTTGCCAAAACGGTTTAGAAAATATCGAAGAAAAATGCTTAAATAGTGAATTTAGTGTAAATGGATGTTTGGGATATAGTATTTATCATTTTCCATCTCCCCACACCTACACCCACACTCTCACACCCCCATTTTCCTCCCTATTTTCAGCAGCCCCTCTCCAAATTTTCCCCCTATTTCTTTTCATAAAAGAAAAGAGAACATAAAGAAAAGTATAAGAAAAGAGATTTGTGTTGTGTTGACTTTGGACTTCCTTGACATGGCAAGACATTTCTCCACCTCACTCTCTCTCCAATCACCCAATAGTGGCCAATGATTGATCTTATATATTTCCGATTGTGTGTATCAAATCAAATACTCAAATGATTCCCGATAACGGTTTCATTTGATTGTAATGATTTCTTGTTTTTGTAAATCGAAATAAGCGAATAAGTTTCTATGTGTCGGTAATATTGAATAAAATTCACAATCAAAGAATTATATTTGACCGCAATCAATTACGGTGTCGATTGTAGATCGTAAGCGAGTGCGGATCGTCCAAAGGGATTGTGCGATTCGTTTCTGTATTTAATTTGTTTGAATTGAAAAGTTAATCGAAAGGAAAAGAAAACGTGATTCAAGAATTTATCGATTGATTCAGGTGTCACGATATTTAATCAAGAATCAAGAAACTGATAAACAAATCAAGAATCGGTGTTTCGATGATATTTCCAACCAAAATGTCAAGAATCTAAATGAGGCTCGTAGGAATCGATCGGATCTATAGACGTGATGTAATCTCAAGATTTTGTGTTCTTGTCCTTCGAAGGATTGATACTAGATCGATGATGATCGATGAGAGTTAGGGCTTTCTTGATGAAACTAGGGTTTCATCATTTAACCCTTGTTCTTTCATCGATATCATTCATATTCTAGCCTCTAACAATTTCAAGAAACGATCGTAATTCCCCAATCTCGAGCGATATCAATCAAGAAAGTATCGCAACGAATTGGGTCGTCGATTCTTGAACTTGCTAGGGTTTGCAAAACTCGTAGGATTCAAGAATCGATTTAAGATATATTACATCATCATTCTATTGATCGTCTCGACTACTTGACGAGCGGAGTATTACTCAAACATCATCACACAGAAAGCGTTCAAGAATTGAAAAGCTATCATGATGCAAGAATTTAAAGAAAACAAGATAAAAGAATATCACCTTTTATTTATATCAACAATTTGATTACAGTCGCTCAAGAACTACAAAAGGAAGAACTAAATTGTCGAATTGGTGTCGCTCGGCTCCGTGAGTCGCGGATCGGCTTGGACCACTTGCTCTGTTGAAGATCGGCTCGGCTCATAAAAGGTTGCAAGGCTTCTTGCTTGATGGGTATTCGGGATCTTGGCTTTTGATTGGAATTAGGGTTAGGGTTTCACATAAGTCCTCTCACTAGACTTGTGGAAGAAGATGAAGAAAAGAGAGTGAATGGATTTAGATTGGCTACTAAAATTGAACTAATGATGATTAGATCCTTTTTACAAGTGAGCCTAGGGTCTTATTTATAGATCTCCCAAACCCTAAGACTTTGAGTTCCCTCCAAAATTTTGTTGAAAGACTTCTAGAAAGAGTTTGTTAGGCTTAGCTTAGGGTTTAAGCTAGGGTTTAAGAAGAAGTTTCTAGAATACAAGGCTTAGTTTAGTATAGGAACAAGGGTTTGCTGATCTGGCAGAAGTCTCTGGAGTCTTCTGGAAATTGGAGTGTCTTTTTGAAGTGTAGGAGCTGAGCTTGGAGTTCTGCAGCAAAATTGGAGTGATGATCTGTCAAGGCCGCCGCGGAACCGTGGCACAAGGTGGCTTAGGGCCGCGGTTCCGCGGCTAAGTAGGCTCCTTGGCGCTTGGTCTCTTTGCAGTGGCCTTGGGTTGCTATTTGGAGCTTAATTTGATATGTTGAATTTTACTTTGCCTTTTGGATTGGTACCAGAACTGAAATCATTGAGTTGGCGTAATATTTGATCGGTACCGTATAAATTTTGGCCTTTCTTCTGGATTTTCCTGCATAGATCTCAGAACAAGTGTTGCGCAATATAGGAATGATGCGATGCCATGAAATGCGGTCAATTTCCCTAGAAATGCCGGTTTTAAGGTCTAACACATGCAATCTGATATTTTGCGACAGATTTGCTAATATGTGAAATATGAATACCGTACACTTCTAAATGAATGCAAATGATGAGGAAATTGCTGGCTAAAATATGCAATATTTTCGACTAATCAAATTCCCCCAAACTTAATTTCGATCGTCTCGAGCGAACTTTTTATTAAAAAGAGAAGGAGAAAATAAAGAAAGAGAAAAACTAACTAGCACACTTTCGTAGGCAACACGATTGCACTGAACATGTGCAACAAGCCTTTAAACCTCAAGGTGTCCCTAGTAGGAGGAGTGTTGTCTCCTGAGCGTTTTCAGCGGATTGCACCCACAAAATCCAATAATAAAAGAAAGATCATGAATATTACATTTAAAGAAAAGAATCGTAAAAGAAAAGCTTTGAAAATTAGGATTTTGAACTAAGCTATTTTTTCGGTTGTCATGAGCCCTATCTTAATGGTCATGAAAAGATGTTAGAAATCACGTCCTCCCTCAATAAAACATCGTCTTATTCTTCATTCCTATCTTTCTTCCAAAAATCGATCATATAACCCTGCGTGTGTGTAAAGGACATCCCTACACCCGGAGAATTCAATTCAAGCTATCATACTCTTGCCCATCAGCCTCAGTACTTTTTACTTAATGAATATTTAGATGAAATTGCTCACACACTTTCATGCGACCGTTAATACTTCTTGAGGTACTAACCGATCGGTTACTCATGTGCTTGCTTACTTGGTGTATTTTCCTCGTCTTGCACCACCTCAGGCATAGCAGTGACTCCCAGACCAGTTCGCCTTAGGGCACTAGGTGAAGAGGCACCCTCGCTATACATTTTTATTGCCCTCGGCGATAACAAAACCATTGTCCATTTTTCTCACCACTTTATATTTTTTTTATTCACTTTTTTTTTATTTCCTTCATACATCGGCTTTAAGACAAGAGCATTTCAAGGTATCCTCTACTATCCCAGGCTTCAAGACGTGTGTAAGTGCGAATAGCAGGGTAGCAACGTTCAAAATGTTTGGCTTCCAGAATAGAAACTATATTTCAGACTTAGTTTTATCCTCAGATTAGTGACGTCCTTCATCTTACTAACCCTTGGGACAACGGCTCATAACTACTTATTACTAGTTCGTATAAGAAAACTTCTAATTTTCTTAGTTTTCTTAAATTTTTGTAATCTCATGGATGTAGTTTTTCACTATCTAAACTTTCATTATCTTATTTATGTACAAAAAAGTGTAAATATTAAAATATATTTATATTTGAAAATTTTTAAATTTTTGTAGGTATTGAAAATTTTTAAATTTTTATAGATTTGTAAAGAAATGTTTTGTGCTTATGCAGATGATATGCAAATGATGCGAAAATAAGCACAAACCTCCCCCAAACTTGTTTTCAACAGTGTCCTCACTGTTGCCAATTGCTATACCTACAAAAACTGTAAGCCTGGGGGGAATTATTAGTGGGGGCAAAATATATATAAGTGAAGAACTTCCCCCAAACTTACTCTTTTCACTCACCTTCATTCGAAAAGATGATGCAATGATATGCTGGATATGAAGGTGAGACGGAGGAATTTTAATCAAAATAAACTGGCTCTTGTAAGAACAAGAGCTCCTCCGTGGGGTCAGTGGAAAAATACGGCTTTAGTCTATGTCCATTCACTTTGAAAAATGTGCTGTTTTTAACATTTTCTACTTCTACTGCCCCGTGCGGGTATACAGACCGCACAACAAAAAGGTCCCTTCCATCGAGATCGGAGCTTACCCGCGTGAAGGTGTAATCGTGAATCATAAATAAGGACTTGTTGACCAGGTGAAAGTGTTTTCCTCAAAATGTTTTTATCGTGAAAAACCTTAGTCCTATTCTTTGTGATTACAGCGTTATCATAAGCTTCATCGCGGAGTTCGCTTAGCTCATTTATTTGCAGCTTCCGAAAGTTGCAAGCAAGGTTTAGATCAAAATTTATTTCTTTTATAGCCCACAATGCTTTATGCTCTATCTCGAAGGGTAAATGACATGCTTTCTCAAACACTATCCTATATGGAGACATCCCTAGGTCGGTTTTAAATGCAGTTCGGAATGCCCAAAGAGCATCCGTCAGTTTGGTCGACCAGTCTTTTCTATTTTTAGCAACATTTTTCTCCAGGATAAGTTTGATTTGTCTGTTTGAGATTTCAGCCTGCCCGCTTGTTTGGGGATGATAGGGTGTAGAAAGTCGGTGGTTGATTGAGTATTTTTGCATCAGAGTCTCAAAAGACCTGTTGCAGAAATGTGTCCCATTATCGCTAATGATAGCGCGTGGGTGTCCAAATCGCGAGAAGATATTCTCTTTCAAGAACTTAATGACAACTTTCTTGTCATTAGTGCGACATGGAATGGCTTCTACCCACTTTAAGACATAATCAACCGCCAGCTGTATGTACAAATTCCTAAAGGAGTTGGGAAAAGGACCCATAAAATCAATGCCCCAAACATCGAATATTTCAACAACCAGAATGGGTTGCTGAGGCATTTCATTCCTCCGGGAGATTCTACCCGTATACTGACATTGTGTACAGGTTTTGCAATATTCAAATGCGTCCTTGAATAGGGTCGGCCAATAAAATCCACATTGCAAAACCTTTTCCGCTGTCTTTCTAGGACCAAAGTGACCCCCACAGGCCTGATCATGACAAAATGAAAGAACACTCTTGAACTCTTCATTCGGGACACACCGGCGAATGATCTGATCAGGACAATATTTAAACAAATAAGGCTCGTCCCAGTAAAAGTGTTTTACTTGGGATAGAAAACGGTATTTGTCCTTTTTAGACCAATCGCTGGGTATTAGTCCCGTGGCATGATAGTTCACAATATCCCTGAACCATGGTTCACTGGATATGCTCAAGAGTTGTTCGTCAGGGAACGAGTCATTAATCGGTAGGGACACAGGGGAAGAAGAGATGCGTGAAAGATGGTCAGCTACTACATTTTCACATCCTTTCTTATCTTTGATAACAAAGATCAAATTCTTGTAACAGTAGGATCCAACGTATTAGTCGACCTTTTGCTTCTTTCTTCGCCAGAAGATGTTTTAAAGCGGAATGGTCAGTATACACAACTATAGGTGAGCCAATTAAGTAAGGCCTGAATTTTTCTAATGCAAATACAACCGCTAAGAGTTCTTTTTCTATGGTTGTATAATTGATTTGCGCATCATTCAGGGTCTTACTAGCATAGTATATCACGTGTGGCATCTTTTCGATGTGCTGTCCTAAGACTGCACCTACAGCAAAATCAGATGCGTCACACATCAGCTCAAAGGGGTTGTCCCAGTTTCGTGATGATAAAACGGGGGCTGAAGTGAGTGAGTGTTTAAGTGAGTCGAAAGCTGTCTTGCAGTCCGAGTCAAAATGGAAGGTCGTATCCTTGGCCAGGAGAAGAGTTAAAGGTCTAGCAATTTTGCTAAAGTCCTTAATGAATCTCCTATAAAAGCCCGCATGGCCAAGGAAAGATCGAATATCTTTGACGCTTTTGGGATGAGGGAGGTTTTGAATGACATCTATCTTAGCTCTGTCAACCTCAATGCCTTTCTGTGAAATGACATGTCCAAGTACAATTCCTTCTTGGACCATAAAATGGCATTTTCTCCAGTTCAAAGTCAAGTTCTTTTCTTTGCAACGAGTAAGAACTGCGTCAAGATTCGATAGGCAATCGGAAGAGTCTCCAAAAATCGAGAAATCGTCCATAAAGATCTCCAGAAAATTCTCTACCATATCAGAGAATATCCCCATCATACACCGCTGAAAGGTAGCGGGAGCATTGCATAGCCCAAAGGGCATGCAACTGTAAGCAAAGGTACCAAAAGAACAAGTAAAAGTGGTTTTATCTTGATCCTTTTTGGCGATGGGGACCTGATTATAGCCTGAGTATCCGTCCATAAAGCAATAATACTCTCGTCCCGCTAACCGTTCCAGCATTTGATCAATGAATGGTAGAGGAAAGTGATCTTTTCTCGTGGCAGCATTGAGTTTTCGGTAATCAATACATACACGCCACCCAGTTTGGGCGCGTGTCTGAATCAACTCATTTGCCTCATTGGTTATAACAATGATGCCGGATTTCTTAGGAACGACATGTATAGGACTCACCCATTGGCTATCGGAGATGGGGTATATAATACCATTATCTAAGCATTTGACGATCTCTTTCATGACCGCTTCCTTCATGACGGGATTCAACCGTCTCTGTGGTTCTCGGGTTAGTCTGGCATCATCCATCACATGTATATGATGTTCAACTATCAAGGGACTAATCCCTTTGATGTCCGCCATACTCCAACCAAACGCCTCTTTGTTAGATCTCAATACCGATAAAAGGGCATTCTCTTGCTCTGATGCAAGAGAAGCGGATATGATAACCGGTACAGACTCATTCTCACCTAAATATGCATATTTAAGATGAGAAGGTAAAATTTTGAGATCTAATTCAGGCGGAGAAATAATAGAAGGAGGGTTCATTGAGTGATTTTTGGATTTACACAGAAGCTCAGAGCCTGTGAAAGATACAGACTCGGGTGGAGAAAAGTCAGGAGTGCAGGACTCAAGTGTAGGAAAAGTGTCCTCACTAAGATCTTGTATGAAATCAAACATAGATGTGGTAATGTCATCGAGATCAGTAAAGCAAAGTTCATCAGCTCCACAACTATCGGGAGCGATCTCATGGACAGAGCACACATCTAAAATATGAGCAGAGGGTTCTGACGGCTGACTTCCAACTTTATAGATATTTAGTTCAATGGTCATATTTCCAAAAGATAAGTTCATTGAACCGTTTCTACAGTTTATAACAGTGTTGGAAGTGGCAAGGAAAGGACGACCCAGAATCACCGGAATTTGGCTCCGGGGGTTTGCTACAGGCTGTGTGTCAAGTACAATGAAGTCTACAGGGAAAACAAATTCCCCGACCTTTATCAACACATCCTCTAGTTCACCCCTTGGTTCGGTGATTGTACGGTCTGCCATTTGGAGAGTGCAGTGAGCAGGTTTCAACTCTCCAATCCCTAATTACTCATAGACAGAATATGGAAGGAGGTTAACACTTGCGCCAAGGTCTAAAAGAGCACGATTTATGTTTTTACCCCCAATAGAAATTGATATTGTAGGACATCCTGGGTCCTTTCGTTTCTTTGGTAGCTGGGGAATAAAAGCAGTGCTGATATTGTTACCCATAAAGACCTTCTTCGGCACTTGAGTCTTCCTCTTCCTAGTGCACAAGTCCTTAAGAATTTTCGCATATACGGGGACTTGTTGAATTGCATTTAGGAGAGGGATATTGATGTTAACCTGTTTGAACATTTCTATTATTTTCTCCATATAAGGACTCGTTCTATTACCCCTTAACCGATTCGGGTAAGGAGCTTTCGCAATAAGCGTAGGGTCCATCACAGGAGAAGGAAGAGGGGGTAGACGCGGTCCCAAAAGAGGTGTGGGGACCGTCTGTGGAGAACTATAAGGGTTGGGTTCAGGTGTCGAGCCTAATGGGAAATGGAGAATAGGCTCGCGAGAAGGTGGTATGGTAGAAGAAGAAGGATCAGAAGGAGAAGTGTGTGTGTGTGGAAAGGTCTCAGCCGGGGTGTCGATATGATTTTCAGTATCATCAATACCTTCCCCGACATGATTGTTCAGCACTCTTCCCGATCTCAACGTTGTGATGGCATTTACATTGTAATGCCCAGGATTCTGTAGGGGTTGAGAGGGAAGTTTCCCTTTTTCTGTCGCACTCATTTCGGCTTTAAGGCATGCGATTTCAGCTTCCATCGATCTGATACTCTCAGCTTGGGACGCTGAGTTTTTCTTTATCTTACTGATGGAAGATCTAACATCAGTCGAAACCTCTATGAAATTTGATAAAAGTGATTTCATGGTTTGAGTGAATTGAGAGAATTCGTCAGAACAGGTCATAGGATTAGACTGTGCAGGAGTGTTGACCTGATTTTGGAAATTTTGTGACTGATAGGGGTGCTGAGTGAGTTGAAGGGGTTGCTGTTGTGGTGGAGGAAGAGCCCTTTGAAATTGATTCGTGTTTGGAACCGTGTTTTGAGATTGGTTTTGGTTCCAAGCGAAATTCGGGTGATTCCTCCAACCCTGATTGTACGTGGAAGAATATGGATCGTTTCGAGGTCTTTGAAATGCGGCATTAGAATGCTCGTGACCTTGAAACGCAGAGTTTAATGGACATTCTTCTGTTAAATGAGACGGATCAGAACAGCACCCACAAACAGTTTTGGGGAGCGACACTGGGTTTAGGGAGGCTGCTGCAAATTTGTGTTCCATAGCGTCGAGCTTCTTTTGCATTGCTGCCATCTCAGCTCGAACACCTATGGACATATCTATTTGGTGTATGCCACCCCTATTCAATGGTTGGGTTCCACTCTCCCACTGTAGTGATTTTTCAGCGAACTCTTCTAAATACTTCCAAGCTTCCCCATCATTTTTGGTCATAAAAGTACCTTGACACATGTTTTCAAGGCTCTGTTTAGTGCTTGGGTTAATGCCCTCATAAATGATTCGGCACAATTCCCATCTCGGGATGCCGTGATGAGGACACTGAACCAATAGATCCTTGAAACGTTCAAAGCATTTTGAAAATGGTTCAGTAGGGAGCTGGGCAAATTGATTCAGTTCGCTACAGATTCGAGCTGTCTTTTGTATTGGGTAAAATTTCTTAAGGAATGCAGCGACGAATTCTTCCCAATTCGTGATAGAGTGTGCGGTAGTGTTATCTTGCCACTTCTCGGCTATATCGCACAATGTAAATGGAAGAAGTCGTAGACGCATAGCATCCACTGAAAGTTGTGACGTACCCATCATTGCGCATACGTTTTCAAATTTGTTAATGAAAACGTAAGCGTTCTCAGTCTCGAGTCCGTGGAATTTGGGTAAAAGATTGATATACTGGGGCTTAATCTCAAAGTTATCCCCGTTGGCTGGTGGTGTGGATTAGCAGGTCGAAAGAGGACCTCGAATAGGGTAGCACCTCTCCTGGAGAGAGATGCGGGGTGGATTCTGTGCACCAACGGACGGCGGCAGATTAGGGTTAAAGAAGTTCGATGGATTCGGATCCATCGGTGTGGGTGTGGTAGTGGGTAAAGGAAAGGTAAATGGAGAAATATCGACTTCGGAGTCGATAAAGGGTACGCGGACTAAACGGGCACTAGAATCCCGTGTCCAGCCTATCTTGTACTAAAAAGGGTTAGTACAAGTGGCAGCGTTGACTTATAATTAGGGGTAATGAATGAATGCGGTGCTTGCTTTGAAAAAGGGACGGATTTTTGAAAAAATTATGCGACACAACAAATGCAGCACACAACCTTAGAATCTAGTGGTCACCTAGGTCCGGCTCTAGACCGCTCCTAACTGCCAAAAGACAAGTCGCAGGATAGAATCCTCCACTGCCTCTTTGTCCCCCTGTGGCCGGATAAGTGCCAGGTAAGTGGGAAGGTACTCTACTACGTAAGTAGTGGGCCTAATTAAAAACCACTAGCCTTAGACACACTCGCCTTAGACACCACAAGAAAACGCGGATAAGCAATGAATTACCCACGGCCTTCTTCTGTCCTAATTGAGCGCGACAGTCCTTAGAGTCATCTCTATATATTTTTTAGTTAATGTGGGTCAATGCGGATGCAAGTTTTGTGATTTTCGGGGCCTAGGAAGGGTAATGAAATCCCCACCTAATTTGGATTTGGCCGTGCCCCTTAATTTCCGTATTTAGAATGCAAACAACCAAGAAACAAAATCACGCACAATTTTAATTTTTCTTTTGCGGCGCTGCGATTATTTGCAAAGAATCCTGCAGCAAATTATTTGTTGGAGCTAAAAAGAGGAGAAAGGAGAAGGTAAGAAGTCACCTGAAGAAAAATTGCACAGAGAAGCCCCAAGCCTGCCGCGGTACCGCCGCAATTGGGCACTTAGGCCGCTCTTCCGCGGTTCGATGATGAGATCACCCCACCAAAATTTTTCAGGGAGCTTCTGTAGACTCCCTCAGCTATCTGGTATTTTCCAAAAATTTTCCTCAATTGCCAAACAGCTCCAGATTTCCTTGCATTGAACCACAACAAATCGTTTAGGGTTTGCACGAATTTTGATCTCAAAAATCACAATGGAATAAATCATTCAATTCAAACTATAATATGAAACGAATTAGCGCGCGATCCCCGGCAACGGCACCATTTGATTGATCTTATATATTTCCGATTGTGTGTATCAAATCAAATACTCAAATGATTCCCGATAACGGTTTCATTTGATTGTAATGATTTCTTGTTTGTGTAAATCGAAATAAGCGAATAAGTTTCTATGTGTCGGTAATATTGAATAAAATTCACAATCAAAGAATTATATTTGACCGCAATCAATTACGGTGTCGATTGTAGATCGTAAGCGAGTGCGGACCGTCCACAGGGATTGTGCGATTCGTTTCTGTATTTAATTTGTTTGAATTGAAAAGTTAATCGAAAGGAAAAGAAAACGTGATTCAAGAATTTATCGATTGATTCAGGTGTCACGATATTTAATCAAGAATCAAGAAACTGATAAACAAATCAAGAATCGGTGTTTCGATGATATTTCCAACCAAAATGTCAAGAATCTAAATGAGGCTCGTAGGAATCGATCGGATCTATAGACGTGATGTAATCTCAAGATTTTGTGTTCTTGTCCTTCGAAGGATTGATACTAGATCGATGATGATCGATGAGAGTTAGGGCTTTCTTGATGAAACTAGGGTTTCATCATTTAACCCTTGTTCTTTCATCGATATCATTCATATTCTAGCCTCTAACAATTTCAAGAAACGATCGTAACTCCCCAATCTCGAGCGATATCAATCAAGAAAGCATCGCAATGAATTGGGTCGTCGATTCTTGAACTTGCTAGGGTTTACGAAACTCGTAGGATTCAAGAATCGATTTAAGATATATTACATCATCATTCTATTGATCGTCTCGACTCCTCGACGAGCGGAGTATTACTCAAACATCATCACACAGAAAGCATTCAAGAATTGAAAAGATATCATGATGCAAGAATTTAAAGAAAACAAGATAAAAGAATATCACCTTTTATTTATATCAACAATTTGATTACAGTCGCTCAAGAACTACAAGAGGAAGAACTAAATTGTCGAATTGGCATCGCTCGGCTCCGTGAGTCGCGGATCGGCTTGGACCACTTGCTCTGTTGAAGATCGGCTCGGCTCATAAAAGGTTGCAAGGCTTCTTGCTTGATGGGTACTCGGGATCTTGGCTTTTGATTGGAATTAGGGTTAGGGTTTCACACAAGTCCTCTCACTAGACTTATGGAAGAAGATGAAGAAAAGAGAGTGAATGGATTTAGATTGGCTACTAAAATTGAACTAATGATGATTAGATCACTTTTACAAGTGATCCTAGGGTCTTATTTATAGATCTCCCAAACCCTAAGTCTTTGGGTTCCCTCCAAAAGTTTGTTGAAAGTCTTCTAGAAAGAGTTTGTTAGGCTTAGCTTAGGGTTTAAGATAGGGTTTAAGAAGAAGTTTCTAGAATACAAGGCTTAGTTTAGTGTAGGAACAAGGGTTTGCTGATCTGGCAGAAGTCTCTGGAGTCTTCTGGAAATTGGAGTGTCTTTTTGAAGTGTAGGAGCTGAGCTAGGAGTTCTGCAGCAAAATTGGAGTGATGATCTGTCAAGGCCGCCGCGGAACCACGGCACAAGGCGGCTTAGGGCCGTGGTTCCGCGGCCAAGTAGGCTCCTTGGGGCTTGGTCTCTTTGCAGTGGTCTTGGGTTGCTATTTGGAGCTTAATTTGATATGTTGAATTTTACTTTGCCTTTTGGATTGGTACCAGAACTGAAATCATTGAGTTGGCGTAATATTTGATCGGTACCGTATAAATTTTGGCCTTTCTTCTGGATTTTCCTGCATAGATCTCAGAACAAGTGTTGCGCAATATAGGAATGATGCGATGCCATGAAATTCGGTCAATTTCCCTAGAAATGCCGGTTTTAAGGTCTAACACATGCAATCTGATATTTTGCGACAGATTTGCTAATATGTGAAATATGAATACCGTACACTTCTAAATGAATGCAAATGAGAGGAAATTGCCGGCTAAAATATGCAATATTTTCGACTAATCAGCCAACCCTCCCATTTCCTACACAACAGCAGGCCCCCTCTTTTCTCATCACATTTCTGTCCAAAAAACTCATCAAAATTGCCTCACTAATCAATACAAAACCTCACAAATCCCAAATCCATTTCTTACTCATTATTCCTCGGACATTCAAGCATGGATCTTGGGGCAAAGTTAGCATTTTGGAGGATAAGTTTTTTTGCAAGTGTGGATCTCATTCCAAATGGTTTTTAGGTATAATCTTAACCCAATGTTTGCTTGATGTTTAATCACTTCAATTTAACTAATTTCGGTGCTTAATTGTGGTTCTAAGTGCTAATTTGAAAATTCAAGAGAAGGGTTTGAACTAAATTAGGGTTTATGTCAATTGATCATGGTTTAATGGTGTAGTTATCATGCTAAGCCATAGAAAACCTAATCTAGTTGCTAATATGTAAATTGTTGCATTTAAGTTGTCCAAATTAAGATTTTTAAGCAAACTAGGTTTTTAGAAATTAATTAAATAATTGCGATTAAAATATAATTAGGTTTTTCATGACTTCATTGAAATTATAAAGTGTAGGTTAATACCTTAGTTCATGAAAATCCAAGCTAAATTGTTGTTTGTGCATTTTTTGCTATAAAATTGTTAAAATTGGGTATATTGTAAACTAGAATTTTGGGGTTAATGAAATTTAATGAGATTAAAATGTGGAAATTGTTTTTATGACTTATTTAAGATATTTAATAGGTATTATGGCCGCTAGATTTGTTTAAACGTCGGGTTTTGTACTAAAACGGGTAATATTTGCTTGCTAGATTTTCGGAAAAATGACTTTTAAAATGAGTTTGGGGTTTTTGTGAATTTTAACCTATTTTATAGTATAATTAGTGCTTGTGATCGTGCAAATGAGTGTGTTTGGGTTTTTTTTCGATGGTTTGGCATTTGTACGCCGACGTCGAGGGTTTTTGGGTTGATTTGTGAAAGCAGCCATAGGTTTTGACCTATATATGATTCATGTGTCGTTTTGGTCATGAGTTGGATTTTAATGCGATACGATGCGTGATGATATGTAGGTACCCCATGTGGACTTCGAGACGACAAGCAAGCGCGTGGCGACGTCGGCACCGGCGAGCGAGGACTAGGTGAGTAGATTTATATCTACGGGGAGAAGTCGGGTGGATGGCGTATAGCACCCCCGCAGTTCGTGGTGATGTATACGAATACGTATACACACATATATTTATTATATCTAGTTTGAGTTGATTGATGATAAAGATGGATTTTTGGTGTTCTTGGATTGGTTTAGTGTAGTTGCGAAACCATAGAGTAGGGGTTGCCCCTATACACACACGCACGCGCATACTTGCATACATCTTTTTTTTACATGTGCGTATATGAGTTTATATATTTATGTGTTCACATGGGTTTGGGACTATGTGTTCATATACTGGATTTGAGGATAGTACTTGGGATTTGAGATGAGTCGATGGGATTTGATTTGAGGCCATGAGATCGGTGATTTGGCAGGGTTCATATTTGAGATACGACATGACGTTGTAGCCGGTCCTTTGACGTAGTGTTTCACACACGTGCATGCATACATAGATGGTATCAGTATTATACTAGACATAGATCAATACCCCGATCATGATATTTGATAAAGAGGATACCAGATGAATAGTATGATGAATGTGATATTGACCCGTACCCAGATTTGGGGATGCCGTACGACGGATTTACGTACGAGCTATATATTGATGATTGATTCGCACTCTTGACTTGGGATGTCTGATTATAGATATGGTATCGGATATGATATTATTGATGCGGGATTACCGACTGTACATATACAGGTATGTATATGTATCGACTCAGATGTTAGGCGGTTTCCTTACCTGTAGTTCAGCTTGTTAGTTCAGTCGTATAGTTTAGTGTAGTTGTTAGACTAGATTAGACTCCTACATATTTCAAAACTAACGGATCGTGGGTATTTTAAAAGTCAGGTCAAGAGATTTTACGGATATTTCAAAAGGCGTATCTTTTCTTAAAAACACCGTAGCCCTTATTTCGAAAACCCCACGATTTGTGTTATTTCAAATGGCACCATAGTATGTGTATAACTATATTAAATGCAGATTAGTTATGGTTGTGTTTAGTATTTAGCTCCCACTCATTATTTCTATTCGCTCCGCATCGTATACTTATATTATAATTTCTTTTTGCATTGTTGATATCATACTGTTAGGACACCAGCACCATTACCGATGATGCGTATGTACCACGTACACTTACTTGCCGGCTCACACACATCTTCATCGGTAATTGCCATGTCACGTACACCTTAGAAAATATTATTGCTTGACTTAGCTTGTTAGTTAGTAATTTGACATGATATTAGTGTACCTGCCTTATATGCCAGCTTAACATTGTAGTTATTACTTGTCACTTCATGCATACTGTTATTCATTGTTATGCCGCATTCATGGATTCTTATGCCTACATTCATGGTTTTACATGCTATTGATGATTTGGATTCGGATTTCCATGAGATTTTCTGGATTTAGGGGGGGGGAAACCGCAAAACTTATATAAACTGCTTTCTCTCTTTTTAAATAAAAAGTGCGGTTTTTCCCATGATGTATGAGTCGTCCACCATGAGTTTGCTGATGGATTTCGAGACCCGATTCGAGGAGTGGAGGAACCGTTTCGGGTACATGGTGGGCCCGGTATGGTACCCCGGGGCAAGAGGATCGTGTTGTTGACGTTGAGCCTGGCAGGGGAGCACTACCGACCGGTGATTTTACCCGACGCGTCGGATATCCAGAGGATACCGTCGTGGTCTTGAGATGGATGGTAGGGGCCGGTCTGGACTGACGGTGCCCTAGATATTGTGATTGAGACATTGAGATTTTGAGATATTGAGGTATAGAGATTGTGACATAGAGATATCAAGATATTTGGACACTTGTTTTGTGTCGATGCTGGGCACCGTTTTATGCTGATTTCATTTATGGTACCTCATTTTTAAAATACAGAAATCTCACAGATTTATGAATGCAGTTTTATTCAGTACATGCATTCTGTTTCATTCATTCATACATCATCTATATGATATATTGCTACCTGAGGCATTGACACGGGCACATAAGATTACACTCGGATTAGATATTTACCCTAATCATTGTTATAGGCTGCATGTTATATATATTTGAGGATATATTATGATCGTTGACCTAGGATTGCGTTGTTCATGCGATTTCTGTTCGTAGATATCTTTCTACTCACGAGTTGGCAACTCACCCCCATTGTGCCACAGTTCTTGCAGGTTTTGCCGTACAGGTTTCACTACGGCTTTGCTGGCACTACTTCCTTTTCCGTGTGATTTTCTATTAGGTTGGTTTATTTGTATCGTACCCCCTA
This sequence comes from Agapanthus africanus, assembly GCA_030015575.1. NCBI lineage: Eukaryota > Viridiplantae > Streptophyta > Magnoliopsida > Asparagales > Amaryllidaceae > Agapanthus > Agapanthus africanus. The sequence continues at coordinate 327,716,578 of JASDDO010000001.1, read as the reverse complement.
TTATATACCTTGTATAATATTACTCTGTTGTATCTAGAAGTTCCATCAACCAAACATGTATTTAATTTTGAGATAGAGACCAGTGATGTTATTCTTTCGACTTTAGAGTCGCGCGTTATATTTCTGTGGATTTCTTGTTGTTATGAGTTTCCTTTTGAGTTTTGATCCTCGCCCATGGCGTTGTATATTATATTGCTTGTGTGGTCGTGACCGTCAATTGACGAAGAGCTAGCTCCCGCTTGGGGATGCCTTATATTTGATTTCGTATACTATTCATGTTGTATCCCGTTTGGGAGCCAGTGTTTACAAAGGAGACTCTGCCGAAATTTTCAGGAAATATTTGATGTTTTTTAAAAAAACGCATAATTCGGCTTATGCTATTAAATCTACTTGATTTAAATTGGTTTTCCTTCACTCTACTACTTTTCTTGGTTTTGGATTTCTGGGTTTTCGGCTTACTTAGATTACGTACGCCTCGAGATGTTTCGTAGTCTAAGTGCCGGTCCTGTTCCGTACATTCGGGACGTGACAAAGTTGGTATCAAAGCGTTAGGTTTTACCTTCGGAGCGTAGGATGACCCTTGGTTGATGGAATAGGTGACTAAAGTAGAGTGACGTACCTTGGGTATGTTCCGCGGCATACTTACGACACGCCACTCCACTTAAGGAGCCTTAGGATGTACATTTATTTGTTCAGTATTATATTCATTCCTGATCTATCCTCATCTGTACCAGTTATGGTTTTGCTGCCACGATTATGGGCAGGGAGAGCTACGGCTAGAGTTGCGATCAGCACGAGCTCGTTACGAACGAGGACTGACCAGAGCATAATTCCGGCGACACACGATTGTAGAAATGAGTCTTTTGATTGTGCTTTCGCGCCAAGAGTGTTGGATGGATCGCTGTATGAGATTACTTGGACGTGCCGATCAGCATTAGAGGATTGAGCCACTGACAGAGCCCAGCCAGATTTTGATGACCGTTGGTGTATTGCTTACTCATGATGATTAAGGCACTGTTCAGCGTGCGGACGAGTGAGCCAGTTGTTGCTGCGGACGATGGGATATCGCCCCAGATGTTGGAGCTATTGCAGTACGAGATTGTACTAAGAGATGATAGAAGGTCGCTAGTCACCGAGGATGAATGACTAGGACATGTGGTTCGTTCGCTACCCCGATGAGAGGTCATCAGATAGATTGATTCCAACTAAAGACGACTTCACGCTGAGACGTTGAGAGTCGACAGAGACGATCGAATGTCAGAAACCTATTATTCCAAGTTTAAAGTATTCGGAAAGATATGCAGGCAATTCTATGGATCCTCTAGAAGAATGAAACCCTAACTCGACTTAATGACCATGTGAAAGCCTTTGAACCTTAGGGTTTGCGGCAGTTCCACGGCGCCATTAGTGAGGCTTGGGTTTGCCCTTCTATGGCTGGACCACCGATACTGTGGTATGTACTCGATACTGTTAAACTGTACCCAAGATGTTAAGCTCTTGTAGGATTATGAGGTTTTGACGAATCGATCGGAAGGTTCGACTTCATTCGGATGCCAGGTGGTGAGATGCACTTCTTGGGAGACTCCAGATACGAGGATAGCCGTTGGAGCTCAGTCCATGCAGGCACGACGAGACGAGTCCGAAGCAGTCGGCATTAGAGAAAAGTGGAGTAAGAGGTTTGTACAAGATCTGGATAAGATGATGTTCCACTCCGCCGACATCAGAGATGCGATACGCATGCCGAGGCATTGTACTTGGATATACCTTCCAGAAGGAGTCGCGATGAGTATGCAGTCGTTCCGAAACGAGAACAGATCTAGTAAGGGACGATGACTTTCGGACAGTTCGGTAGAGACGAGATTTGGGTGAGATTTCGACAGGACCTTTCTGGAATGAATTACGAGAAGACTTGGACCCAGGAGTGGTCATGTTACGCACACCAGTAGGCCAGAGTTCATGATCGCCGACGAGATACGTTATGAGTGATCACGACAGTTGGCCAGTGATTCTTAGAAGGTGTACTTGAGCGGGACTATTCCGCCATACTTGATTTCGATGTTTTGGGCGATCTATTCACATGACTGATTTTGATGATTGAGTTTCATGGTATTTGTTTTCATGGACCATGATTGCACCTATTGAGTATTTACGATTTTGCATAGTTGTTTCACTTGATATCGCTTTCGTGCCTTGGTTTCTCATGTTTATGATTTTATGGGTTTCATACGGTTGAGTTCATTCTGTGCGGATGCACGCACATGATTTGGTTTTTGCACTCGGTATAGTTCACGTATGCTGCAGTGCAGTGATTCGTATTTTGTGTACTTGGATGCACTGGACTTCGATTTCGATTGTGATGCTCGATATTGGTTTTTTGCACCTTGTGCACCTGATTGGATTATGCGCATGTTCGGCCCTTGATATTGGATTTCATGATTTCGTGCATGATAGATGAACCTGCCTTGGATTTTCGCGCATGTTGAGCGCATGTTTTGAGATGTGATTTTGGTGCACACCAGATGCACTAAATCGAGATTCTTCGTGCGTGTCAGATGCACCTGTCCTTGCTATTAGGCACACACGTTTCCTATGACAGATGTTGTATGCAAACCCGATACACTTAGATGTTATTTCTGTGCATATGCATTTATGGATTTTGATTTCCGTGCGCACCAGACGCACGTAGTATTCATATGCATATTTTAGGATTGATTTCTTATAGAGCAGTACGTTTTTATGATATTTGCTATATGTTTTCGTATTGAGTAGGACTAGTCAGAGGACAGTACCTGAATGTATTTTGCATGCATTGATAGCTATCGAAATGAATTCCAAAAAACGAGCTATAGTCTCAGTATTTACCTACGTGTCTGATATGACACGAAACGTTTAAAACAAGGAAACCCTTCTAAATTGTTTCCCAAAACGGCGGAACGTACATTTTAAACAAAAGGTATATATGTATATTGTTATTCTCTTATAATAGAAGTCCGCCACTGTGCAGTGTTTTGCGCATTGCACAGCGATTTTAAGAGATTTGGCATGCATTTCCTTCAGATATTTACATATATAGATTTGATATTTACGTGTATAGTTTCGAGTTATATCATATTGGTTTTGGGTATTGGATTTGACATTTGTGTCTTTACCATGACTCCGATGATTGCGGGATGCTTGACGGAGTTTTGATTTGGAGTTATATACTCATTTTTTCATGCGCATGCGCTGCGCTACGATTTGTTTTATGTATTTACGATTTCGGAGCCCCGACGACTTGATGGTTTTGCTTAGATGTTTTAGTATTTTGGGGGGAGTTTTAATTTAAATTCGGGGACCGAATTTCTCTAAGGGGGAAGATTGTAACGTTTTGAAAATCGTTTCGGTGAAATTTCGGAAAATCGGTAAAATAAGGGGGTTTTCTGTAAAAAGTCAAAATACAAATATCTTTGTTTTAAAATTAAATATACATATTCTAGCTATATAATTGCTAGTATTTGGTATTTATTGAGCCACTAGTGAAATTTCAAATTTTCTGAAAATTTTTCCGAAATTAATTATTTTAATATTATTTTAAGTCGTCCCTAATACATTTAATTATGGAAAATTAAAAATTGGAATGGGTTGATACAAATTTTATAATTCATGAAACACTAAACTGACATGTAAAATATTGTTTCTGAAACAAAATCGTTTGCCAAAACGGTTTAGAAAATATCGAAGAAAAAGGCTTAAATAGTGAATTAGTGTAAATGGATGTTTGGGATATAGTATTTATCATTTTCTATCACCCCACACCCACACCCACACTCTCACACCCCCATTTTCCTCCCCATTTTCAGCAGCCCCTCTCCAAATTTTTCTCCCATTTCTTTTGATAAAAGAAAAGAGAACATAAAGAAAAGTATAAGAAAAGAGGTTCGTGTTGTGTTGACTTTGGACTTTCTTGACTTGGCAAGACTTTTCTCCACCCCACACTCTCTCCAATCACCCAATAGTGGCAAACCCTCCCATTTCCTGCACAACAGCAGCCCCCCCTCTTTTCTCATCACATTTCTATCCAAAAACCTCATCAAAATTGCCTCACAAATCAACACAAATCCCAAATCCATTTCTTACCCATTATTCCTCGGACATTCAAGCATGGATCTTGGGGCAAAGTTAGCATTTAGGATGCTAAGTTTTTTTGCAAGTGTGGATCTCATTCCAAATGGTTTTTAGGTATAATCTTAACCCAATGTTTGCTTGATGTTTAATCACTTCAATTAACTAATTTCGGTGCTTAATTGTGGTTCTAAGTGCTAATTTGAAAATTCAAGAGAATAGTTTGAACTAATTAGGGTTTATGTCAATTGATCATGGTTTAATGGTGTAGTTATCATGCTAAGCCATAGAAAACCTAATCTAGTTGCTAATATGTAAATTGTTGCATTTAAGTTGTCCAAATTAAAATTTTTAAGCAAACTAGGTTTTTAGAAATTAATTAAATAATTGCGATTAAAATGTAATTAGGTTTTTCATGACTTTATTGACATTATAAAATGTAGTTTAATACCTTAGTTCATGAAAATCCAAGCTATTTTGTTGTTTGTGCATTTTTTGCTATAAAATTGTAAAATTGGGTATATTGTAAACTAGAATTTTTGGGTTAATGAAATTTAATAAGATTAAAATGAGGAAATTATTTTTATGACTTATTTAAGATGTTTAATAAGTATTATGGCCGCTAGATTCGTTTAAACGTCGGGTTTTGTACTAAAACGGGTAATATTTGCTTGCTAGATTTTCGGAAAAATGGCTTCTAAAGTGAGTTTGGGGTTTTTATGAATTTTAACCTATTTTATAGTATAATTAGTGCTTGTGATCGTGCAAATGAGTGTGTTTGGGTTTTTTTCGATGGTTTGGCGTTTGTACGCCGTCGTCGAGGGTTTTTGGGTTGATTTGTGAAAGCAGCCAGAGGTTTTGACCTATATGGGATTCATGTGCCGTTTTGGTCATGAGTCGGATTTTAATGCGATACGATGCGTTATGATATATAGGTACCCCATGTAGACTTCGAGACGACAAGCAAGCGTGTGGCGACGGCGGCACCGGCGAGCGAGGACCAGGTGATTAGATTTATATCTACGGGGATAAGTCGGGTGGATGGCGTATAGCACCCCCGCAATTCGTGGTGATGTATACGAATACGTATACACACATATATTTATTATATGTAGTTTGAGTTGATTGATGATAAAGATGGATTTTTGGTGTTCTTGGATTGGTTTAGTGTAGTTGCGAAACCCCAGAGTAAGGGTTGCACCATACACACACGCGCGCATACTTGCATACATCTTTTTTTTACATGTGCGTATATGGGATTATATATTTTTGTGTTCACATGGGTATGAGACTATGTATTCATATACTGGATTTGAGGATAGTACTTAGGATTTGAGATGAGTCGATGGGATTTGATTTGAGGCCGTGAGATCGGTGATTTCGCAGGTTTCGTATTTGAGATACGACATGACGTTGTAGCGGGTCCTTTGACGTAGTGTTTCACACACGTGCATGCATACATAGATGGTATCAGTATTGTACTAGATATAGATCAGTACCCCGATCATGATATTTGATAAATAGGATACCAGATGAATAGTATGATGAATGTGATATTGACCCGTACCCAGATTTGGGGATGCCCTACGACGGATTTACGTATGAGCTATATATTGATGATTGATCCGTACTCTTGACTTGGGATGTCTGATTATAGATATGGTATCGGATATGATATTATTGAGGCGGGATCACCGAATATACATATACAGGTATGTATATGTATCGACTCGGATGTTAGGCGGTTTCCTTACCTGTAGTTAAGCTTGTTAGTTCAGCCGTATAGTTTAGTGTAGTTGTTAGACTAGATTTGTCTCCTACCTATTTCAAAACTAACGGATCGTGGGTATTTTAAAAGACAGGTCAAGGGATTTTACGGATATTTCAAAAGGCGTATCTTTTCTTAAAAACACCGTAGCCCTTATTTCCAAAACCCCACGATTTGTGTTATTTCAAATGGCACCATAGTATGTGTATATATTATTATATGCAGATTAGTTACCGTTGTGTTTAGTATTTAGCTCCCACTCATTATTGCTGTTCACTCCGCATCGCATACTTATATTATAATTTCTTATTGCATTGTTGATATCATACTGTTAGGACACTAGCACCATTACCGATGATGCGTATGTACCGCGTACACTTACTTGCCGGCTCACACACATCTTCATCGGTAATTTCCATCTCACGTACACCTTAGAAAATATTATTGCTTGACTTAGCTTGTTAGTTAGTAATTTGACATGATATTAGTGCACCTGCCTTATATGCCAGCTTAACATTATAGTTATTACTTGTCACTTCATGCATATTATTATTCATTGTTATGCCGCATTCATGGATTCTTATGCCTACATTCATGGTTTTACATGCTATTGATGATTTGGATTCGGATTTCCATGTGATTTTCTGGATTTGGGGGGAAACCGCAAAACTTATATAAACTGCTTTCTCTCTTTTTAAATAAAAAGTGCGGTTTTTCCCATGATGTATGAGTCGTCCACCATGAGTTTGCTGATGGATTTCGAGACCCGATTCGACGAGTGGAGGAACCGTTTCGGGTACATGGTGGGCCCAGTGCGGTACCCTGGGGAAAGAGGATCATGTTGTTGACGTTGAGCGTGGCAGGGGAGCACTACCGGCCAGTGATTTTACCCGACGTGTCGGATATCTGGAGAATACCGTCGTGGTCTTGAGATGGATGGTAGGGGCCGGTCTGGACTGACGGCGCCCTAGATATTATGATTGAGACATTGAGATTTTGAGATATTGAGGTACAGAGATTGTGACACAAAGATATCGAGATATTTAGACACTTGTTTTGTGTCGATGCTGGGCACCGTTTTAGGATGATTTCATTTATGGTTCCTCATTTTTAAAATACAGAAATCTTACTGATTTATGAAAGCAGTTTTATTCTGTACATGCATTCTGTTTCATGCATTCATACATCATCCATATGATATATTGCTACCTGAGGCACTGACACAGGCACATGGGATTACACTCGGGTTATATATTTACCCTAATCATTGTTATAGGCTGCATGTTATATATATTTGAGGATATATTATGATCGTTGACCTAGGATTTCGTTGATCATGCGATTTCTGTTCGTAGATATCTTTCTACTCACGAGTTGGCAACTCACCCCCGTTGTGCCACAGTTTTTGCAGGTTTTGCCGTACAGGTTTCATTACGGCTTTGCTGGCACTACTTCTTTTTTCGGGTGATTTGCTATTAGGTGGGTTTATTTGTATCGTACCCCCATTATATACCTTGTATAATATTACTCTGTTGTATCTAGAAGTTCCATCAACCAAACATGTATTTAATTTTGAGATAGAGACCAGTGATGTTATTCTTTCGACCTTAGAGTCGCGCATTTTATTTCTGTGGATTTCTTGTTGTTTTGAGTTTCCTTTTGAGTTTTGATTCTCGCCCTTGGCATTGTATATTATATTTCTTGTGTGGTCGTGACCGTCGATTGACAAAGAGCTAGCTCCCGCTTGGGGATGCTTTTTTTTTATTTCGTATACTATTCATGTTATATCCCGTTTGGGAGCCAGTGTTTACAAAGGAGGCTCTGCCGAAATTTTCAGGAAATATTTGATGTTTTTTAAAAAAACGCATAATTCTGCTTATGCTATTAAATCTACTTGATTTAAATTGGTTTTCCTTCACTCTACTACTTTTCTTGGTTTTGGATTTCTGGGTTTTCGGCTTACTTAGATTACGTACACCTCGAGACGTTTCGTAGTCTAAGTGCCGGTCCTGTTTCGTACTTTCGGGACGTGACATATACATTCTCCTGCGAATCCAATCAGTAACACTCCCGTATAGTCCGGTCTCTTCGTCTGATATGTCGCATATCCAGTCTAGGGGTGGTAAATGTCAGACCCCAGTAACCGATAAATCGTGTCGATATGAGGTTTATAATAGTTCGAGAAACTACTGATAACACTTACCAGTAAATCTCAGCAAACCCTGGCCAGGGATTTCCAGTTATAGCCAATCAAGCATTGCGCAACATCAACTCCCTATACCGGGAGAGATGAAACCCCTCCTATCGCTCATTGCCTCCATGTGATTTGGGACTGTACTCAAAAGCCACCGTTTTGTACGCCCTCTTTGACGTGGTATGATGGAAATCAAAGAATGGTGGGAATCACACAAGACTCTATGACTATCTCGGGTCTACAGACGAACTTATACCAGTGTCATCAGAGAACTGCCATCTGACGTGAGGTATAATAGCATCTGGGAGTTCTCAGTGAGTGCATCCAATGTTCCTAGTCTCCACTGAGCACCCGTATACTATCTCTGATGTCAAACATCAATGGATATAGGATCATCCATCGCCCATCTACATGGGTCAAGAAGCATACGCTATTCTACTTTGCTATATCGATGCCCTGTCTCGATACACCTGCGACTAGGAACATTTGAAGGATGTACTTTGCGACTACACTGTCCCCACTAGTACGATCTGTATCATAGTCCTGGTAGTCAAGTACTCATCCTAAGGGCTTTATCAACATGTAACATAGAGACTATCAAAGTTCATGTTAAGATAAAGAGCAACCATACAGCATACTATCATGTCGAGTAAGAAAGTCCTCCATATATATGTCCAAGCATCCACTACATTATACATCGCATGCACAGTAATGGCCTCTAGGGCATACATATCACTAACAGAGATGGTGTACGGGTGCTCAGTGGAGACTGGATACACTGAACGGACTCGCCGAGAACTCCTAGAAGGATTTATACCAATCGTCAGATGGCAGTTCTCTGTTGACACTGGTACAGGTTAGTCGGTAGAACCGAGATCGTCATAGAGTCTTGTGTGATTCCCACTGTGCTTTGATTTCCACCTTAACGCGTCCAAAAGGTCGTGCAAAACGGTGGCTTTTAGGTACAGTACCGAATCATATGGAGGCAATGAGCGATAGGAGGGTATTCGTCTCTCCCGGTGTGGGGAGTTGATGTTGTGCTGTGTTCGATTGGCTATAACTGGAAGTCCCTGGCCAGGGCTGATATAGAGTGCTACTGGTAATTGTTATTAGTAGTTTCTCGACCTGTTATGAGCCTCACATTGACACGACTTATCGGTTACTGGGGTCTGACGTTTACCACCCCTAAACTAGATATGCGGCATATCAGACGAAGAAATCGGACTGTACGGTAGTGTTACTGATTGGATTTACAGGAGAATGTACAGGCTTGCTTGTTGATCTTCTGATCGCTCAATACCTGGGTGGCTGTTACGTTTAGCTGACCGCTTGCAGCCTGTGGGTGTTTGATATGATCATCACCTACTGCCGGGGCGTTGACGATTGTTTAGAGTCCTACACAGAGGTTTCTTGACTCAGGAAAAACGGAGTAGGAGCACATATGTGATATGTGAGGGACCGAGAATAATACGATATGAGGTACCGTATTCTATTCTCGCGATATATGATATCGGCCGGGTATATGTGATATAGCCGGGTTATCGGATCAAGTGTTGATTCGATAAATCGGTATATGTTATATTAGTCGATTATATGCGATATAGCCGGATTGTCGGATCAAGTGTTGATTCGATAATTTAATGTATAATTATATATGTGATATTTTACATTACATTAACTAATATAAGCTCACTTTATTGATTCATTTTCTCACCGGATAATACATTGATATATATGCGATATATGTTAATTGTGTTATTTTCTTTTGTTACAAAATATATTGTATATGTGATATATAATATTGTAACATGTTAAGGTTACAAATTTAACAAAGGTATAGGGTTTAAACTTGGTTAGGGTTTGGATTAGGGTTAGCTTTTGCATGAAGCTTTCATGAAGCTTCATGAAGCTTTGACTTTTGTTTTTAGCTTGATATTTTGTGAAGATATTTTCTAAACCAATCCAAACCGTTAACTCTAGTTTATTCTCTGCAAGGGTTGTCTCCTTCATTATTAACCCATGGTTGGATTTGTAACCACTACAACAATTCATTATTCATCACAAAAGGAATAATTCATCTTCTTCTTCCTTGAGCTCTTGAAAAAGCTTTACTAGTTTTTTCTTTTGTGATGATATTGAGTGAGATTTTGAAAGCAAATGAGAGCCAAATTCCTACTTCATCATCCTCATCTAATCTAGCCACTTAGATTAGGGTGTTCGCTTCATTAATACTTGATTAGAGAAGTGAGAGCTTGAGTTAAAGATTCTTCAAGGTAGATCATCTTCGAAAAGGAAGACTTCAAGCAAGTATGGACCATTCGGCTTGTGGAGCCTGTCTAGAGTCCAGAAGTTCATGGATCGCGACGAAGGGACTACTACTCGGAGCTTATGAAGCGAAGGAGCAAACTACAAAGGTTGTAATACCTCTCTCTTAGATGTAAAGATGTTTACATGCTATATTAACCCTAATTATCTAGCAAAGATCCTCGCTTTAGGTTGTTCGGTACTTGAAAAAATTTAGATTTGGCATGGTTGATGCCTTATGAGCCTTTTGATAGTGCCTAGTAACCCTACGGTACTGGCACTGGCCTGACTGAAAGATTGGCGAACTTGTAGGATGTAATTAATCCCGGATAGTCTTTCCTTTTAGGGTTTGAAGGAAGATTTGAGTAAAACAGTGGGAGCCATCCTGATTAGATATATTAATTGTAAGTCCAAGTTGCTCAACCCGGTTCTTACGGGGATGCGGAAACGGCGAAAACAATTTTTGGCGCAAAGGCAACAAGGACTAAAAGAAGGATCTTTGCTAAACTACAAACTAGCAAACTACAAGAGGTGCTATCTACTATGGCATAGAGATTATACCTCACGATACCGGTCCTTCGGGTCTTCTCTCCGCTGTCCTACTCGTCCATCCAAGTTCCGAGGATCGATCCGGATCTTGATCATCTCCGCGGCCTTCTTGAGTCGAAGACGATCCACCCGAGAGATGTGCTCCGAGCTCCACCTCGAGCCGAGGCAACTAGGGCAACAAGATCGCAAGTCTTGATGTCCTAGGATGTGTAGAAGAGGTAGATGTAAGTGTTTGTCTATTTGGATCCTTTTTCTCTCAACACATGAGATCAAAGGATTTTTCAAGAGGAGGAAGAAGAACTAGCAACCATGGAGCTCTTTTCTTTTTTTTCTCACAAGAGAGAATGAGAAAATGAGAAATGAATTATCAAGTAATGAAAATGAACCATGGTTGCAATAATACATAAACATCATCATTACCAATCCTTCCATGATAAAGTTGATGGCTACTAGTTGAATTGACCATTTTCATAATCCAAAAATAAAAAGAAATCCAAAGAAAAATCTAGACCTCTCATGAAGGTCCAAGTCAACTTTGGTCAAACGGTCAACAAAGTCAAGTATGGTCAAATGGTCAAAGCAATTAGCCATCACATAATAATCACTAAAAAGATTTGTAAATAATGTCCCCGGCTCATTATGGTTTTGACCGAACCAACTGCCAAAACCCTAATGAGTCCGCTTCAAAATGGTTTTGACCGAATCAACTGTCAAAACCCTAATGAGGCACCTCCTTCTTCTTCGCTCCTCAAAACTGTGCATACACACCCACATCCGCATTCTGTAGAATGCGAATGCACAGAAGACAAAACAAATCCATCCGTGCAATACTAGGATCCGGCTTAAACTAAAGCCTACTAGTATTGCCTGCCCGAACAGCATACGCACACAAGTGCACGTAAGTGATCGTAGACCTGCCGTAAAACCATACGGCCTCTACACGTTTCACTCAGTGCAGGGAAACTCTCTGTGTGGGACTCTAAAGACTCGACACTACGCTGGCAGTGGGTTTAACCACAGACGGCAAGCGGCACTAGCTATACGTAACGGTCCCCAGGTAGATGTCGATAAGAAGGCCGATGAGGTAAACCCATCCGAACTCCTACTGAGCCTGTATGTGACAATCTCGGTACAGTCCGGTCCGTTCGTCTGAGAATATCGCATGGCGGGCCTAGGGGGGTGGTAAACGTCAGTCCCTTAATAGCGGTACAAATCGTGTCGGAGTGCAGCCCAGAACACCCTGACATAACACTGGAAACCTACCAGTATATCTCGCTTGCCCTGGCCAGGGACTACTTGTGTAATGGCTCTCCTAGACACAGTGCGATATCAACCCCCAATACCGGGAGAGACAAATCCTGTCTAACCGTCACTGCCTCCAAGTGCTTCGGGACTGCACCCAACTACTACCTGTTTGCATGACTCCTTTGAGCCGTGGTAGGGTAGTAATCTAAGTACAATGGGAATACACTCGAGGCGAGGTGACAGTGTCAAGTCAGCGGAGTAAGCTGTACTCATGTCACCTGGGAACTGATAACTGACGATAGGTATAATACCAACCAACAGTTCCTGACGAGTCCTGTCCAGTGTACTCATAACCTAACGAGCACCCGCATACTATCTCCAGTACGATGTACTGATGGCTGTGGGACAGACCGTCTCCCCTGCTGGGATGAGAAGCGCATACGCTAGTCTACTCCGGAGTATTGATGCCCTGTCTCGATAGTCCTACGACTAGGGACTTGTATAAGGATGTGCTTATAGATTACCCAGCCCCCACAAGTGTGACTGCCAGCACAACGATGGTAATCAAGCAAAGATCCTAAGGGCTCTACTAATTTGTATAAGCGATATGCGAAAAGAAACACATGCACATATTGAAGTAGAGACAAACCAAGTAGCATACTACCATTTTGAGCAAGATTGTCTATACAACTGTGAATATCCCAAGCTTCCATCAAGTAATATACAAACTAGTATGATACAGTAATGGTCTCTAGGGCATGTACACTAAAAATTTCCTACTTGCACTAAGGCCATGTACTGGTGTATCGAAGACCTATCATCTCGATCAGCCGCTCGAACTGAGTCTGGGGTAGGGCCTTCGTGAGTGGATCTACAGTGTTATTCTACGAAACTACTCTCTTCACCTCGATCTCCCGGCGATCAACGATCTCCCTGATCAGGTGGTACTGCCTCAAAATGTGCCTGGACTTTTGATAGGACCTGGGTTCCTTCGCTAAAGCTATAGCGCCGTTGTTGTCGCAATACAGCGGTATTGGATCAACAATGGTAGGAACCAACTGAAGCTCCGTGAGGAACTTCTTCATCCAGACAGCTTCCTCTGCGGCATCGCAAGCAGCTATGTACTCCGCTTCCATAGATGAGTCAGCAACGGTTTCCTGCTTGGAACTCTTCCAGCAAACCGCCCCTCCATTTAGGGTAAAGACATAACCCGACATGGACTTGGAGTCATCCTTGTCACTCTGCAAGCTGGAGTCAACAAAGGCCTCGATCTGGCTGTCTTTTCCGCCATACACCAAGAACATCTCCTTAGTCCTTCTCAGGTACTTGAGAATGTTCTTTACCGCTATCCAGTGTTTCTCCACTCGGTCCGACTGATACCGGCTTACAACGCTCAATGCGTATGCTACATCTGGTCTGGTACATAACATCGCATACATTATAGAGCCTACCGCAGTAGCGTAGGGTATAATAGACATGCGATCCCTTTCCAAATCAGTCTTGGGAGACATCTCTTTGGAGAGGGTGATCCCGTGACAAGCCGGTAAATTACCACGCTTGGAATCTTCTATACAGAATCTTTTCAGTATGGTGTCGATGTACCTGGACTGTGAAAGTCCCAACATCCTCTTAGATCTATCACGATAGATCTGGATCCCCAAAATGTAGTTGGCATCGCCCCGGTCCTTCATGGAGAACCTCTGTGACAAGAATCCTTTGACTGACTGTAGCATAGGAATATCATTTCTTATTAGGAGAATGTTATCCACGTACAAGACGAGGAATACCACAGTTCTCCCTACAATCTTACTGTAAATGCATGGTTCATCTAGGTTTTTGATAAAGTCGAATTCTTTGACAGTATCATCAAAGCAGATGTTCCAACTCTGCGATGCCTGATTCAGTCCATAGATGGACTTGAGCAACTTGCACACTTTACCGCTGCTCCCACTCTGAATGAATCCCTCCGACTGATCCATATAGACGCACTCTTCTAAATTTCCATTTAGGAAAGCCGTCTTTATGTCCATCTGCCAGATTTCATAATCGTGGAAAGCAGCAATGGCAAGAAGGATCCTAATGGATTTGAGCATAGCCACTGGAGAAAACGTCTCCTCATAGTCCAAACCAGGTCTTTAACGAAAACCCTATACAACAAGTCTAGCTTTATAGGTTTCTACCTGCCCATCTACACCATTCTTCTTTCTGAAGATCCATTTGCAGCCTAAGGGTTTTACCCCTTCTGGAGCAAAGTCCAAAGTGCAAACTTTGTTGGTGTACATGGACTCCATCTCGGTCCGCATTGCATCCAGCCATTTTACCGAGTCACCGCTTTGAATGGCTTGCTGGAAGCTAGTAGGCTCACCATAATCAATAGTGCAATCCTATCTATCCCCGTCTATGAGAAAACCGTACTATCTCTCGGGCGGATGAGACGGCTTACTACTCCTGCGGAGTGGCGCTGGGATGTCCGGTTCTTTCGAACCCTCTGGTTCTACTAAGCTTTCAGTAATAGCTTGTGGTTCTGGAATTTCTTCCAGTTCTATTGCGCTCCCACTTATCTGATTTTCCAAAAACTCGGTTTCCAAGAAGCGGGCATGACGAGAAACAAAAACCTTTTGTTCCTCTACGTAATAGAAAAGATACCCCTTGGAGTTCTTTGGGTATCCCACAAACTTACACTGTACTGAACGTGCCTCGAGCTTGTCCGCATGCTGCTTTTTAACAAAAGCTGGACACCCCCATGTCTTAAAGTGTTTAAGACAGGGTTTCTTCCCACTCCACATCTGATATGGTGTGGTAGGCACGACTTAGTAGGAACTTGGTTCAAAAGATATGCAGCTGTTTCTAGTGCATAACTCCAGAAGGATCGCGGTAACTCAGCCTTACTCATCATGGAACGAACCATATCCAATATTTCGATTCCGCCTTTTCGATACACCGTTGTGTTGTGGTGTGTATGGAGGAGTGAGCTGAGAGAGAATTCCATTCTCTTTTAAGTAATCTAGAAACTCGGCACTCAAGTATTCACCACCTCGATCAGATCTCAATGTCTTGATACTTTTGCCTGTTTGTTTTTCAACTTCATTCTTGTATTCCCGAAATTTCTCAAAGGCCTCGGATTTATGCTTCATCAAGAAGACATGTCCATACCTAAAGAAATCATCTGTTAAAGTAATGAAGTATGAATAACCACTTCGCGCATGTGTAGACATTAGACCACACACGTCACTGTGTATGAATCCCAAGAGCTCGCTTGCACTTTCTCCGTGTCCAGTGAACGGAGTCTTTGTCATCTTTCCTATGAGACCAGATTCACAAGTGGCATAAGACTGATACTCGAACGGATCCAAGTATCCCTCTTTATGTAACTTTGTCAACCGTGTCTCATTAATGTGACCCAGTCTACATTACCATAAGAAAGCCTGATTTAATTCCGGAGACTTTCTTTTTAAGTGTGTTCTGGACACTGAAAACCTAAGCTTGATTCAATACGTATATCCCGTTTTTCAATGTACCTGACCCAATCAGAACTTGATTTAGGTGGATGTTGACTACATCGCTTATAAAAGTAAAATCATATCCTTCCTTAGAAAGTAAGGATACAGATATGATATTACAAGTCGCACCTGGTACATAAAAACAGTCACGCAGAATCAATATCTGCCCAGTTGTTAGTCCAAGATGATATTCCCCTACGGATTCAGCGTACATGCTCATTCCTTTAGCAACCCTGAGAGTCATATCACCTATCTTGATAACCCTACGGTTTCTCAGAGCCTGTAACGAATTACAGATGTGAGATCCTGATCCGGTATCCAATACCCAGGAAGTAGGGTTAGCTGACATATAGTTTTCTATTACAAACACACCCGAAACCGAAGCCATAACATGCTTCGAATTCTGGCTACTGGCTTTGCTAGCCCTGCAATCCTTCTGCCAATGTTCATTTCCGTAACAATAGGAACGTCCCTCTTTTCCTACATCCAGTCCCGAAACTTCTGCCCTTCCCTTTCCTTCTACTTCCCTGGTTTCCTTCAGGGTAGAAGGTAGAGACTGTAGAATCAAGTCAGCATCTGACCCATTCTTCAACGTGGTCTTCAGGTCCGTGAGCTCAAAATAGCTGGTCTCTATAAGGACGTTGCCCCCTACAGATGACCCGATAGCCAACCTCGTTGGAAGCAATTCGTTCGAGTTCTCATATCTTGCGATACGAGATTGCTCTCCATATAAATCTTTGTTATGGAGGAAGATAGAAACTAAGTCCATCTTCTCGTACTGCCTCTGGTATGTACCATCAACTGAGGCTAACACGAGGCACATGGCTTTCGCACAGTCTTTTCCCGATGTCCTTCGGATATCAATATCCGTAACAGGGGAAACTGGTCCTGAGATGGCAGGGGTTGGATTAGTTAAGAGGTGTCCCAGCTTGTCATGGGCAATGGACATCTGGACAGACCTTTGCCAGTCATAACAGTCAGATTCAGTCATTTTATTATCTAGATGTAACCTAGGTGTGGTCACTGGGTCGCTGCAATTAAGAGAGAGAGAAGAAAACACCCAGCATGATGCTCTTGCAAGTTTAGATTGGTTTTTAATTTATCTAAACAGGATGGCTCCCACTGTCTCTCGAATCCCTCCTCAAACCAAAAAGAAAGAATTAGTAAAGATCAATCTCACCGTACAATTCTTGCTTAACCGTTCAGCCAGGCTAGTGTCGGTACTTCGAGGGAGGTTTTCCAACGCTTTCGCGAAGTTCCTTAATTAAGTAACCTCTTTTCCCTGTGGGCGTAGCCCCGCTAACATCTTTCTAGACAACTACTTGGTTTATAGCATTGATCGTTAAGTGAGAAAGTTCCCGAGAAGTAGCATATACTCACAGTAGGATCGGGATCCAAATATCATCGTGTGATAAAACTGAAGGAATCCTACGAGAATCATCATACTCCAAATGGTATGCAGCACTAGCAAGTTTCAGTTTCTTTAGAAACTCCCGATGTGGATTTTTGCCCCATGCTCTTATGACCTTGACTAAGGCCAACAAATCATAAGTCACATGTCAAGTTCTACCCGTCGTTGTCCAGGTTGATTTGAACCCACCGGTATATACCCTTTACTATGGCCAACAATGTAATACGACTGTCCCAAACCAACGCATCTATCTATGCAACATATGAATACACACCAGCTACAAAACACTGTGCCTTAACTAAGGCCAACAAACACAGCTTGAATACTGTTGGATATTCATATGAAACGACGGAGGGCTACGAATAGTTTTGGCGAAACCGTGAACGTAGTGAACTTGATATAATCGAAGGAACGAGATAGCTTTTAAAAGGAGTGGTTCAAGCTCCGCGATTAAAAGTTGGTTTTTGAAAAGAACCGAGTGGTTTTGAAAGTGTTCCAACGACTTTGCTTTGGTTTATTTTCTTGCATTAATTTTAATGCGTCCCATCATTTAATGCTACCATTGCAGAAAACAACAAAAATACGACGTACGCTTATGCTATCCGCATTCGCCACGGGGCCCCGTCATCACCCGTTAGGTTACTTAACTAACGACAGAGCGGGGGCTGGACTAGCGCAGATGCAAAACATAAGCAACGCCTAAATAGATGTCATATATAGATATATACATTCGTCAAATGCAATGATATCCATTCCAGATCACAGATGAACACTTTGGATAACTAGGAATCCGCGTTTCGTTCGAGCCTGCAACGAAAGACGGATTACACGGTCGCGATGAATAGCCAATACCCCACTCTAGACCCCTACGGGTGCGACAAACTACGCGCCAAGTATCCGAAGCGAAGCAACCTCCCTCAACAACGTGAGTAGGCCACTCGGCACTTCGAGATACCCGGTAGTTTGTGCACCCCACCTTGGGTCTATCCTAGGAGCAAAAACAGTAAAAGAAATTATACAATGGCGGCTACAATCTCATCCCGGATGTGCGGCCATAAAATAATATTACATCAATTACAAATTTTACATGAATGAAAGAAAAAGAAACTCTCATCTCACATCCACCAGGCTATTCATCCGCGACAATCCAATGAGTTCATATACACATACCATCAACATTACAGATCACAGATACGTATAACCCCCACTAATTGACGTATAGCGATTAGCAGACGTTCAATACATATATAACATTACAGATATAACCCATTAGCCAAAGTCTACAGAAAATCGACCAAAAATACGGATTTCTAACTACCCCAAAAACAAACTTATTCTCTGGAAATTCTGGGCGGAAACAAACTATCTCAAAAATCACAAAACACCAACAGAAGAAAACTGCAGGAGAAACGATCCACGGCTAAGTCAACTCGGCCGCGGATCCGCGGCAGGAGCAAGCTCTTGCCAGGGATCCGCAGTGAGTTGGTCGACTCACTGGATCGTTTTTCTTGCCTGTTCTTTTAAAAGCCTGAGCCAATTTTTAGTACATGATTTATTATTTTTTGAGCAGAGATAAAAATCGGCAGAAACTTGAATTTTCCGGGGTGTTTTGCGGTTTTTTGTCCGGTCGAAATTCTAGATACTTTGCTAATAAGCTAGTTTGTGTTTAGCTAGGCTCAGATACCACTGTAAGTTCACGTTGCTCACTCCGGTTCTTACGGGGAGGCGGAAATGGCAAAAAACAATTTTTGGCGCAAAGGAAACAAGGACTAAAAGAAGGATCTTTGCTAAACTACAAACTAGCAAACTACAAGAGGTGCTATCTACCATGCCATAGAGATTATACCTCACGATACCGGTCCTTCGGGTCTTCTCTCCGCTGTCCTGCTCGTCCATCCAAGCTCCGAGGATCGATCCGGATCTTGAACACCTCCGCGGCCTTCTTGAGTCGAAGACGATCCACCCGAGAGATGTGCTCCGAGCTCCACCACGAGCTGAGGCAACTAGGGCAACAAGATCGCTAGTTTTAATGTCCTAGGATGTGTAGAAGAGGTAGATGGAAGTGTTTGTCTATTTGGATCCTTTTTCTCTCAACACATGAGATCAAAGGATTTTTCAAGAGGAGGAAGAAGAACTAGCAACCATGGAGCTCTTTTCTTTTTCTTCACACAAGAGAGAGAATGAGAAAATGAGAAATGAATTATCAAGTAAAGAAAATGAACCATGGTTGCCATAATACATAAAGATCATCATTACCAATCCTTTCATGATAAAGTTGATGGCTACTAATTGAATTGACCATTTTCATAATCCAAAAATAAAAAGAAATCCAAAGAAAACTCTAGACCTCTCATGAAGGTCCAAGTCAACTTTGGTCAAACGGTCAACAAAGTCAAGTATGGTCAAATGGTCAAAGCAATTAGCCATCACACAATAATCACTAAAATGATTAGTAAATAATGTCCCCGGCTCATTATGGTTTTGACGGAACCAACTGCCAAAACCCTAATGAGTCCGCCTCAAAATGGTTTTGACCGAATCAACTGTCAAAACCCTAATGAGGCACCTCCTTCTTCTTCGCTCCTCAAAACTGTGCATACACACCCGCATCCGCATTCTGTAGAATGCGAATGCACAGAAGACAATACAAATCCATCCGTGCAATACTAGGATCCGGCTTAAACCAAAGCCCACTAGTATTGCCAGGATGAACAGCATAAGCACACAAGTGCACGTAAGTGATCGTAGCCCTGCCGTAAAACCATACGGCCTCTACACGTTTCGCTCAGTGTAAGGAAACTCTCTGTGTGGGACTCAAAAGACTCGACACTACGCTGGCAGTGGGTTTAACCACAGACCGCAAGCGGCACTTGCTGTACGTAACTGTCCCTAGGTAGATGTCGATAAGAAGGCCGATGAGGTAAACCCATCCGAACTCCTACTGAGCCTGTTTGTGACAATCTCCATACAGTCCGGTCCGTTCGTCTGAGAATATCGCATGGCGGGCCAAGGGGGGTGGTAAACGTCAGTCCCCTAATAACGGTACAAGTTGTGTCGGAGTGCAGCCCAGAACACCTTGAGATAACACTGGAAACCTACCAGTATATCTTGCTTGCCCTGGCCAGGGACTACTTGTGTAATGGCTCTCCTAGACACAGCGCGATATCAACCCCCAATACCGGGAGAGACGAATCCTGTCTAACCGTCACTGCCTCCAAGTGCTTTGGGACTGCACCCAACTACTACCTGTTTGCACGACTCCTTTGAGCCGTGGTAGGGTAGTAATCTAAGTACAGTGGGAACACACTCGAGGTGAAGTGACAGTGTCAAGTCAGCGGACTAAGCTGTACTCATGTCACTTGGGAACTAATAACTGACGATAGGTATAATACCAACCAACAGTTCCCGACGAGTCCTTTCTAGTGTACTCGTAACCTAACGAGCACCCGCATACTATCTCCGGTACGACGTACTGATGACTATGGGACAGACCATCTCCTCTGCTGGGATGAGAAGCGCATACGCTCGTCTACTCCGGAGTATCGATGCCCTATCTCGATAGTCCTACGACTAGGGACCTGTATAAGGATGTGCTTATAGATTACCCAGCCCCCACAAGTGTGACTGCCATCACAACGCTGGTAATCAAGCAAAGATCCTAAGGGCTCTACTTGTAAGTCTACGGTAGCGCCCCGGCCGTCTACAGACGCCAAATGCGGAACAAAAACTTTTTAACTGGCGCTATCGTATACTATAACCCGGATCTGCCATTATTGCTAAACTAACAAACTGTAAAGAGTGTAGAAAGGTTATACCGAACGATCCGAGTCCTTCGTTCTTTAACCATCATCCCACGCTCCGTTGCGGCTGCTCCGATCTCGTCGATCTCCGATCTGCTCGTCCAGGTGGCACCACGTCAACGATTCTTTAAACGAGCTCCCGCCTCTGACTCGAGGCAACTCGGTCGTCAAGTTTGCTAAAAGAGACAACCAAGATTGATGTAGAGAATGAGTAGAAGACTTTGTCTCGTTCCGTCCAAAGCTATGGACGAACGGTTAATGAAGTTGCCACTCGAATCGGGTGATGGAATGAAATGAGCTGTGAAATTCCATACACCCCAAAATCTATCATAATCTTTTTACCAGATTAAAAACTCGAGTCCGAGAGAGAGAGGAGAGGGCCGGCCATATATAGGGAGGTAGGGGGGTGAGTGTAGGAGGAGGGAGGTGACCACAAGAAAATATCATGTGTGAACACAAACAAATATCTAGTGTGAACACAAATAAATATCTAGTGTGAACACACAGTGTGAACACAAAGAAAGCAACCAATGAAATAATAACACCTCACTGCTTCTAGAACCTTCTAGAAGCATCCACACTCATCTCAAGAAAAGATAAACCCGTCTTTAACCGAATGTTAAAAGACGGGCGATAGAAAACTGGAAACTGGCAACTTCCAAAAGTGATCCCGAAACGAATTTCAGGATAACCCCGTAACTGTATAAATATACCCGCATTTGTATTACGACCGAATACAAATGCAACTGAGACAAAGATATTATATCTACTCAATATAATACTCGGATCCGGCTTAAACCAAAGCCGACCAGTATCATCTGCCCGAAAACTGACACGTGCGTAAACGCACGTGCATTTTCCGAACCCTGCCATAAAACCATACGGCCTCTACAACATTTCGCCCGAACATGGGAAACTTTTTGTGGGGGACTCTAATGACTCGTCAGTACCCTGGCAGTGGGTTTAACCACAAACCGTCAGCGGCACTAGCAATGCGTAACGGCTGCCCATGGACTGACCTCAAGGGAGGCCGATGAGCGAACTCATCCGGAAACCCTACTGAGCCTAACAGTGACAATGTATATACAGTCCGGTCCGTTCGTCTATGAGTATCGCATATCTTCCTAGGGGGCTAGTAACGTCAGACCCCCAATAGCAGTATAAGTCGTGTCGGAGTGTAGCCCAATAACACCCTGAGATACTACTGGAGTACGTTCCAGTAAATCTCCTGCCATGGCCATGGGCTATGTGTAATGGCTCTCCTAGACACAGCACGATCTTACCCCCAATACCGGGAGAGACGAATCCCCTGCCGATCCGCTCACGTGCCTCCATATGGCTCGGGACTGTACCCAAAAACTACCTATTTGCACGACTCCTTTGAGCCGTGGTAGGGTAGAAATCAAAGCACAGTGGGAACTCACACGAGACAAATGACGACCTCAGGTCGATGAACTAACCTGTACACATGTCACCAGGGAACTGCTATCTGACGATATGTATAATACCAACTAGCAGATTCCCGGCGAGTCATGTCCGGTGTACTCATAACCCAATGAGCACCTGTATACATCTTAGGTGATCCAACTGACACCAGTGGCTTGTGAGACCGGCCACCGCCCCTCGTCGGGGTCTCGACTGTATACACTAGTCTACTCCGGAGTATCGATGCCCTATCTCGAAACTCCCACGACTAGGGACCACAATTAAGGATATGCGTATAAACCACCCAACTCTCACGTATATGATCGCCATCATACTGTTGGCAGTAAAGCAAGATCCTAAGGGCTCTATCAAAGTGTAACATGTAATCAGTCACCTGAACATGTACACGACTGATAAAGGCAAACCAGATAGCATACTATCATCTCGAGTAAGACTGTCCTACCGGTATAGGTCCTCCGCAATCATTGCAATCACGTACCTGCGATCCAATAATTGACTATGAGGGCACTATCTCCAACAATCTCCCACTTGCACTCAAGGCTAATTATTACGATGTCGACTACTCACAGCCCGTGTGAAACCGAACATCCAACTCCTCTACTAATCAGTTTCACAAAACCCGTTTGTAAAACTTTTGTGTTCGAGAAATAGCCTCAGTGAGTGGATCCGCCTAGATGTTTCTTTCTATATCTCTCTTAATCTCAAGTTCGCGGAGAAATCCATCTCCCGAATTGAGTAATACCTGTCTTAGAATATGTCTGGATGTCTGATGGGACCTAGTTCATAAATGAACTCCAAATCCAAACTTCTTAGACTGTATCGATCACTGAACCTAATCAGTATCCGGCACCATGCCTCACACAGTATCCTCTTGGACCACCTGTCCATAATACTATCCCTCATCAGAGGGAAAACTAAAACTCTGACAATAACTCTGTCATCCACGTCACCTTTGAAGCCTGGAATGATAATCGTCTCCCGAAGGAGGCTGCCGTCATCAAATCCGTAGAACATATACTTATGTTCAAAAAATGCTTCCTTATGTTTCTCCAGGATTGGATTAATACAAACTTATCGCATCAAGTGCAAAAACAATATCTGGTGTGGTACTTGACATCTCATGATTGACTCAGTTGCCTAAGCAAGTGATCTGTCAATCATGACCATCCCTCTCCCCTTTAGTCTGTAAGACACCTTTAGAGAGGGTGACTCCATCACCTGCAGGTACACCACCATGCTAGGAGTCATCTATTCTAAAAACCATTAGAATACTGTCAAAGTACCCACATTGGGAAACTACCCAAATCCAGATCTAAAACCATAGATCCAGAAACCAGAATGTCAAATATTATATCCATATCCTGTCTGGAGAAACAACTGTGTGACGACCATAGTACAACCGATCGTAGTATAGGAATTTTACTTCCTACTCTGTGTATGTCATCCATATACCATGACATCACACACTACTACCTTCTTAACAGATCCATCCCCTATTCTGATTGAAGTCAAACCCATGACTGTCACATCAAAAATTGATGATCTATCTCCGCTATAACTGCTCAAGTCTATAAGTAGACATAAGTATCTTGCCCACTATGCTTCCGATGCTCCTACTGACTACGACAACCCTCCTACCGGGTCTCATAGCCTAGAACAACAGTAGTGTCAAGTCTGGGTAAACAAGAACCTCCCTGTCACCGTCCTTGAGGCTACCGGAGTACCTCTCGGGTGTCTGAGGTTACCCATCATATCTGCAGAGTGGCTATTGGAATGTCAAACCTGATTGAACCTTTAGGTCCTATTAAATTTTCCGTAATCGTTCGCGGTTCTAGAATCACTTCCAGTTCTACCATACTCCCACTACTGTTTTCTGAAAAAAAACATTTTACTAAAACTGTGGCGAGTCAAGAACAATATCACTATTGATCTTCGAAATGGTAGAATATCAACCCTCGTCATAGCCAGGATCAACCCACAAACAGCCATTACAGAAACGTGCCCTGAGTTATCTAGAGTTTGGTTTTAAGTATAAGCTGGACAACTCCCCGTACCTTAACATCTTTTAAGGTATGAACCATTCTATATCCAATATAGAAACTTTGGCACTTTATTTAATTGGAACCAGATTCAAATCATGCAGCTGTCTCCAGTGCATATCAACTTAATGGAAAGGGGCTAATCAGCATTACTCAACTTAGGAATCCATCCAATTATGAGTAACCTGAAAGAGAAACAAGTTTCTCAAAACCATTACTATTATCTGAATACCAATCACAAGAATCTACATCTTCGATCTCTTTGAAGAATCCCGATACTTGTGATACCTGGTTCTCTACTTTATTCTTATACCCACAACTTCTCAAAACTTAGACCTTGTATTTCTACGAAACACTTGTCTAAATACTAGAGAAGTTATAAGTAAACAGAACATAGTACGAGGACCTACCTCTTTGTCCTGATGGACACTTGGACAACATACAATACTCTATATAAGTCCACTGAGTTGAGCAACTCAAAACCTGTGCGTCGTAGGTTGAAAACTGTACCCTGGCGATTTCCTCAAATATCACCAATTACAACGAATTCCGATATAATAGATGATCACCTAATTCCCAATAACGTACTCCCGCTCATCATCTGTAAAACCATACAGATAGGAGAATGAAACCTGGTAAATACATACCCTTGGAGTAAGTATCTAATCGGGAAAACAGTTTTCTTTTAACAAAGCACTGAAACATGAAAATGTTTCGTAGGGGTATCCTGGTATTCATAGTAATGCCTCTTCCATAATCCTATTCATGACTTCAACCGTATATTTTATTGCCATCTCTCCAAATCCCTTTATTTGTTTTTAGTCGTTACCTTCTGTACACCATCGTTAGGCTAAATGGTTTTCTTCCTTCCCTAACGTTCGGCACCAGCCTTTGGTTTGGAAGAAGACTATCCAGTAAGCATAATAGGTGTACCCTCCTAAAGCAAGAAGTACTCGCAACTGAGAGAAGGTGATGATAAAAGACAACTGAATAATAACTTATTCTTTTAAAGGTGAAATAGGAGTGGCGATGATGTACGCGGTTTGGTCGTGAATGATAACAGTCGCAACTTACTTTGCCCTCTTTCTAATCCCTTTATTTTGTCTTTTGTTATTTCCTTCTGTACACCCTACTTAGGCTAATTGGTTTTCTTCATTTCCTACCTTTCGGCACCTGCCTATGGTTTGGAATAAGACTATCCAATAAGCGTAATAGGTGTACTCTCCTAAACCAAGGAGCCCTCGCAACCTGAGAGAAGGTGATAATAAAAGACAACTGAATAAACCAATTCTATTTCTCCTGAACCTTGATCCATCCTCGAAGAAGTCCCTTCGAGTTCGTATATAACCATACGATGGATCTATCCAATGGAAGTGGATGTCTGTAGTAATACGGGGTGTCTGAGAAATTCAAAGGGTAAAAGAATGAGTGGCAATGACTTATGCAACTCAGACAATCCAAAAGCCAGTATTTTAAGAAGGTTCGGTCAACCTGGTCACTGAGTCATACTCTAGGGTCGGTCAAAGGTCGCTGCCAAAGAGAGAGAGAAAAGAAACACTCTGCGTGCACTCTAACCTAGATCAGAATGGTTATCACTTTATCTAATCCGGAAACCTCCCACTGTCCTGTCAAATTCTCCTCCAAACCTGAAAGAAGAATCAATCGGGATCACCCGAAGAGTAAACCAACTCATCAGTGGGAATCGGGATCCAACTCTGATCGCATGATAACGTGATGGAATGCATCCACGTTACTCATACTCCAGAAGGTATGCGCATACTCGGCAAGTTTCAGTTTCTTTAGAAACTCCCGATATGATTTTTGCCCCATGCTCTTATAACCTTGGCGTTGGTAAAAATGTCATAAGTCACATGCCACGTTCTTCCCGTCACTATCTTCTCAATTTGAACCCACTCACACATGCCCTTGACGTTGGCCAAAATGGCAGAACGACTGTCCCAAACCAACTCATCTATCTATGCAACAATTGAATACCCAGCAGCTACCAAACACTATGCCTTGGCGTTGGTCAAAATACATAGCTTGAATACTACTGAATACCTAAAAGAAGTGACGGAGGGCTACGGCTGGTTTTTGGCGAAAAACCTTTAACGTAACGAACTTGATATCGCTGAAGGAACCTGATAGCTTTTTAAAATATAGTGGCGAAAACCTTTTGCTAAAGAGGTCACTCCCGGTGAAGGGATCTCGGCTCTTTCCTCGTGGAATGAGGTGCAGGATATTCCACTGAATACCGCTATGCAAAGCAACTTGTAATCGACTATAGTGAAGTTATTACCCTGATGCAAACTTCTGCCCAAGGGGTCAGTCCCGGTGAAGGGATATCGGCCCTTGCCCCGTCGAATGAGGTGCAGGATATTCCACTGAATACCGCTATGCAAAACAAAAGGAAACGTCTTTGTAATAACACTTTTTAAATTTGTTCCAACAACTGCAAACAGGTTTGTTTTACTTTGCATTGATCAGAATCAACGCAGTCCCATCAATCAATCACACCAGAAAAGAACGAAAATAAAATGTACGTATATGCCATCCGCATTCGTCACTGGGTCCCGTCATCACCCGTTAGGTTACTTAACTAACGACAGAGCGGGGACTGGACTAGCGCGGGTGTAAAACATATACAACATCTAATAGTATATATACCAATATACAATAATCGCTCTAGGCGTGATAATATGCAACATTACAGAAAAGTAATAAGCATCACAGAACAATACAGATAATCTGGGATCCCCGGGTTTCACAGAGCCGCTGCTGAAACCCGACATTCCCCTGTCGTGTGGATAGCCTGTGTAATGAAACCTAGACCCCTACGGGTGCGGCAAGTTACCCGCCAAAACCTGAAGCGAGGCAGCCCCCTACAGCAAAGTGAATGGACCACCCAGCACTTCACGGAATACGGTAATCTTGGGCACCCCTCCTTAGGTCAACAAGTACCCCTT
This sequence comes from Agapanthus africanus, assembly GCA_030015575.1. Taxonomy (NCBI): domain Eukaryota; kingdom Viridiplantae; phylum Streptophyta; class Magnoliopsida; order Asparagales; family Amaryllidaceae; genus Agapanthus; species Agapanthus africanus. Next base: position 327,689,255 of record JASDDO010000001.1, on the reverse strand, counting down.
ACGAGTGCGGCGAATAGTCTGCCAATTTTAGAGTAAGGCCCCTCTGCCTCTCAAAGCCATGAGATGCGGACCCGTTGCCCTCCAGAACCCGGATATCCGTGCACTCCATCGCGGGGTAAAACCTAGTACAGTAATGAAAAATAGTACAACAGGTACATCGACCGCAACCTGGTCGTGCCCCAAAAGAATATTATACAACAGGCAGTGACGGCAGTCCACAAGTTGGACGCTCGCCCTGCAATATCAAATGTACAAATAAACTCAAACTGCACTACCATTGCACACTGCTATCCACCACGACAAATCCGCAACATCACAGCACAACACAGAACATCAACGCGAATGTCACGTTCGCAAACCCGTCTAAAAGAACCATAGCAATCAGACGCGGTTTACCGATCAAATGACATTCCCGGTCGGAGATATAATGTAAGCACTGCAAACTAACATGTTTAAATTTCGATCGACTAAATATCACGAAGTGGGCCCCACGATCAACTGGTGAACAATAATAAAATCTGGGCCCAAAAGATATATAACAAAAACCCCAATTTCCAGAGAAGAATATACTGTGCAAATTTGGGGGCATGATCACACGAAATGGCCGCGGATGCGCGGTCAAACCCTAGTTTTGACCGCGATTCCGCGGCGGTTTGGTCGTATCATGTGCCCAAATTTTTACAGTATTCTTAGAAAACCCTGCACAACTTTCTGTGATATGTAGAATAATTTTAGGAACCCATTAAAAATCGACAGAAACTGTGAAGCTTGAAAATTGTGTTTTTCGATATCCGGTTCGATCGATATTTTAAACGCGTTAGCACAAGTTAGTAAAGCAAAATGGTGAGGCTCTGATACCACTGTAAGTCTACGGTAGCGCCCCGGCCGTCTACAGATGCCAAATGCGGAACAAAAACTTTTTAACTGGCGCTATCGTATACTATAACCTGGATCTGCCATTATTGCTAAACTAACAAACTGTAAAGAGTGTAGAAAGGCTATACCGAACGATCTGAGTCCTTCGTTCTTTAACCATCATCCCACGCTCCGTTGCGGCTGCTCCGATCTCGTCGATCTCCGATCTGCTCGTCCAGGTGGCACCACGTCAACGATTCTTTAAACGGGCTCCCGCCTCTGACTCGAAGCAACTCGGTCGTCAAGTTTGCTAAAAGAGACGACCAAGATTGATGTAGAGAATGAGTAGAAGACTTTGTCTCGTTCCGTCCAAAGCTATGGACGAACGGTTAGTGAAGTTGCCACTCGAATCGGGTGATGGAATGAAATGAGCTGTGAAATTCCATACACCCCAAAATCTATCATAATCTTTTTACCAGATTAAAAACTCGAGTCCGAGAGAGAGAGGAGGGGGCCGGCCATATATAGGGAGGTAGGGGGTGAGTGTAGGAGGAGGGAGGTGACCACAAGAAAATATCATGTGTGAACACAAACAAATATCTAGTGTGAACACAAATAAATATCTAGTGTGAACACACAGTGTGAACACACAGTGTGAACACAAAGAAAGCAACCAATGAAACAATAACACCTCACTGCTTCTAGAACCTTCTAGAAGCATCCACACTCATCTCAAGAAAAGATAAACCCGTCTTTAACCGAATGTTAAAAGACGGGCGATAGAAAACTGGAAACTGGCAACTTCCAAAAGTGATCCCGAAACGAATTTCAGGATAACCCCGTAACTGTATAAATATACCCGCATTTGTATTACGACCGAATACAAATGCAACTGAGACAAAGATATTATATCTACTCAATATAATACTCGGATCCGGCTTAAACCAAAGCCGACCAGTATCATCTGCCCGAAAACTGACACGTGCGTAAACGCACGTGCATTTTCGGAACCCTGCCATAAAACCATACGGCCTCTACAACGTTTCACCCGAACTTGGGAAACTGTCTATGGGGGACTCTAATGACTCGTCAGTACCCTGGCAGTGGGTTTAACCATAAACCGTCAGCGGCACTAGCCATGCGTAACGGCTGCCCATGGACTGACCTCAAGGGAGGCCGATGAGCGAACTCATCCGGAAACCCTACTGAGCCTAACAGTGACAATGTATATACAGTCCGGTCCGTTCGTCTATGAGTATCGCATATCTGCCTAGGGGGCTAGTAACGTCAGACCCCCAATAGCAGTATAAGTCGTGTCGGAGTGTAGCCCAATAACACCCTGAGATACTACTGGAGTACCTACCAGTAAATCTCCTGCCACGGCCGTGGGCTATGTGTAATGGCTCTCCTAGACACAGCACGATCTCGCCCCCAATACCGGGAGAGACGAATCCCCTGCCGATCCGCTCACGTGCCTCCATATGGCTCGGGACTGTACCCAAAAACTACCTGTTTGCACGACTCCTTTGAGCCGTGGTAGGGTAGAAATCAAAGCACAGTGGGAACTCACACGAGACAAATGACGACCTCAGGTCGATGAACTAACCTGTACACATGTCACCAGGGAACTGCTGTCTGACGATATGTATAATACCAACTAGCAGATTCCCGGCGAGTCATGTCCGGTGTACTCATAACCCAATGAGCACCTGTATACATCTTAGGTGATCCAACTGACACCAGTGGCTTGTGAGACCGGCCACCGCCCCTCGTCGGGGTCTCGACTGTATACACTAGTCTACTCCGGAGTATCGATGCCCTATCTCAAAACTCCCACGACTAGGGACCACAATTAAGGATATGCGTATAAACCACCCAACTCTCACGTATATGATCGCCATCATACTGTTGGCAGTAAAGCAAGATCCAAAGGGCTCTATCAAAGTGTAACATGTAATCAGTCGCCTGAACATGTACACGACTGATAAAGGCAAACCAGATAGCATAGTATCATCTCGAGTAAGACTGTCCTACCGGTATAGGTCCTCCGCAATCATTGCAATCACGTACCTGCGATCCAATAATTGACTATGAGGGCACTATCTCCAACACTACTAATATGTATAAGCGATATGCTAAAAGAAACACACGCACATATTAAAGTAGAGACAAACCAAGTAGCATACTACCATTTTGAGCAAGATTATCTATACAACTGTGAATATCCCAAGCTTCCATCAAGTAATATACAAACTAGTATGATACAGTAATGGCCTCGAGGGCATATACACTAACATTAATAACCAATCTAATCTTGCAAGAGCATACGGTGAGTGTTTTCTTCTCCCTCTCTCTCCAGGTAGCGACCATGTCACGCCTTAATCAAGATAACAAATACGGATGTACTGACCGAACCCGCTTGTTATACTGCGGTAGGGAACGTTGGTCCCGCTCTAACTTATAATTGTTATAAGACCGAGCAGGAAATAGGGGATTACCAGAATTCCTATACCGCCCAAACGAAGAAAGTGTATGATAATGCATCTTCTTCAGGTGTGTTCATTACCGAGAACCATTTCTCAGTTACCTTTACGTCCTGGGTATGAGATACCGGATCAAGATCCCTGAAATGTAATCTGTTACATGGGCTACAGATCGGTAGAGAACTGAGAAAGGGTGATAAGTTTTAAGAGTTAAAAATGGTGCAAGTGTTGCAGCCAAGTATGTTGGCGGTTATCATCCTATATTACCAAATACATTGATTCTGAACGAATGTTATTAGATACCGAACCTGATATACAACATCATATCAGTATCTTTATTTTGCAAAGAAGGATATAATTTTGTATTGTTGGACAATGTTTTGATCATTCCCTATATCAACAGTTGATCGGTTCAGGCACGTTATCTAAAAGCATATACGTTCTAAATCAAACCACAGTTCTTGACAAACAGAACACACACAAGAGGAAGAGTTCAGAAATGAACGAATCCTTCTTGAGGTATTGTAGACTAGGTCATATCAATATGACCTGACTAGCTGATGTTACATAAAGATGCATATATAAATCAGTTTGAATTTACATCTTGCGAAACTTGCTAGTCATGTCACAAAGATAAGATGACCATAGCTCCGTTTATTGGAAACAGAGAAAGAGTTAGTGAACTCTTGGGATTGATACATGATGATGTATGTAAGGTCACCTGTCTACACATGCCAGGACCGGTTCTTTGTACCTCATTACATTCACTGATTATCTCTCAAGATTCGGACATATGTTCCGTTGAAACACAAGTCTGAAGCTTTTAAGAAATTCAATGAATATAAGATAGAAGTAGAGAACCAAAACGGGTATAAGTATTATGTCCATTAATGTGATCAAGGAGAAGAATACTTGAGCACGGAATTTCTGGATTATTCTAAAGGAGAATGAGAATTCTCTCTCGGCATTACTCCTCCGTATACACCACAGTACGTCGGTGCATCGGGGCGGAGCAAGCGCACCCTATGTGATATGGTGTGCTCTATGATGAGTACTACTGAGTTGCTTATTTCCTTTTTGGGGTTATGCACTTATGAAGCTGCATACTTATTGAATAGGGTTCCAACCAAATCAGGTGCTTACCACTCCATATGTGATATGGTATGGGAAGAGCCCATCTCTTAAGGATGTTAAGATTTAGGGTTGTCCGGCCTATGTCAAAAGCAAAATCTGGACAAACTCGAGGCAAGGTTAGTTCCGTGGAAGTTTGATGGATATCCCAAGCATTCGCAAGGGAATATCTTCTACCAAACTGAGGAACAAAAGGTGTTTTGTTTTCTCAGCATGCCGCCTTTTGGAAAGGGAATTTCTTGTGAAGAAATTAGTGGTCCTAAGGTAGAACTGGAAGGAGTTCTAGCTATACAAACTAAAGCTGATGATTTGGTAGAATATGAGGATTCAATAGCTCCCAACGAACATCAGCCTCTCCGCCGATCTGGTAGGGTTCCTCACCCACCTGAGAGATACTTCGGTTTTCTCTATGACAGTGCGAGCGAGGATTGCATCATGAGATGATGACCCAACTAGTTTCGTGCAGGCCATCAAGAGTAATGACTCTGTGAGAATGGCTGGATGCTAAGCGATCTGAGATGGAATCCATATACACCAACAAAGTATGGACTTTGGTTGCTTTATCTAAAGGGTTAAATCCCCATCAGGAGCAAGTATATCTTGAGAAGATTACTAGGTGTACATGGAAAAGTTAAGACTTTCAAAGCTATGCTTAAGTCCATCCAGATCCTACTTGTCACTGCTACACACCATGACTACGATATCTGGCGGTTGGGTGTCATGAATGCTGTTCTAAATAGTGATTTAGAAGAGAGCGTTTATAAGTACACAGCCAGAGGGCTTCGTAGACAGTGGGAGAAGCGGAAACGTGTGCAAGATGTTTTATGGAAGAAATCAGGCATCGTGGAGTTGGAACGTCTGTTTTGATGAAGTAGTCAAAGAGTTTGACTTCATCAAAATGGTAGATGAACCTAGTATATACAAAAAGGTAGTAGGGAGTATGGTGGTGATCCTTGTATTGTACGTGGATGACATGCCCTTGATAGGGAATGAGTTTCCTATGCTATGCTCGGTCAATCTCCTCTTATCACAAGGATTCTCCATATAGGATCAAGGTGATACCTCCTAAATCCTCGGTTTTGGATCTATGAGATATATCTAATTGGATGTTAGGATTCTCACTAGGTGTAATGAGATGGTATCAATCGATCCTGGGGAGAATCACTAGAAAGATTCCAGGGTGGTAAGGTCGACTGAATGTCAGTCACAGGCATTGTCTTTACCCTCGGTGGAGGGACGGTATGTTGGAAGGGTTCCAAGCTAGATACCGTGAAAAACTAGACGATTAATTGCAAGATACATCGTTACCAAGGATGCTACCAAAGAGGCAGTCTGGATATATATAAGTTCATGAGATGAACTTCGTTCCTACCATTGTATGACAATGGAGTTGTAGCTTATGCTTAGGAACCCCCCGTCCCATCAGAGATCCAAACATATTCTTAGGCAGTATCACCTGATCATGGAGATGGTGGATCTCCAGGGAGATCGAGGATAGGAGAGTAGATACAGAGGACAACAGTGCGGATCCACTCACAAAGGCCTATTTCCCAGTAGAGACTTTTATGTGATGGTTGAGTATGAGATACTTCAACCACAGCTGATTGTTGGGTATGAGATACCACAGCAGATGGCCCTAGTGCAAGTGGGAGATTGTTAGTGATATGTATGCCCAAGAGGCCATTACTGTACATACGATGTATATTGTAGTGGATGCTTGGACATATATATGGAGGACTTTCTTGCTCGACATGGTAGTATGCTATCTGGTTACTCTTTATTTTAACATGTACTCTGATTGTCTCTATGTTATATGTTGATAAAGCCTTTAGGATGAGTAGTTGACTGCTAGGACTATGATGCAGATCATACTAGTGGGGACAGAGTAGTTGCTAAGTACATACTTCAAAAGTTCCTAGTCGTAGGTGTATCGAGACAGGGCATCGATATACTAGAGTAGACTAGCGTATGCTTCTTGACCCATGTAGATGGGCGATGGATGATCCCATATCCATTGGTGTTTGACATCAGAGATAGTATACGGGTGCTCAGTGGATACTGGGTACACTGGACGGACTCGCCGAGAACTCCCAGATGGTATTATACCTCACGTCAGATGTCAGTTCTCCGGTGACACTGGTACAGGTTAGTCTGTAGATCCGAGATCGTCATAGAGTCTTGTGTGATTCCCACTGTACTTTGATTTCCACCTTAACACGTCCAAGAGGGCATGCAAAACGGTGGCTTTTCGGTACAGTCCCGAATCACATGGAGGCAATGAGCGATAGGAGGGGTTCCATCTCTCCCGGTATTGGGAGTTGATGTTGCGCTGTGTTCGATTGGCTATAACCGGAAACCCCTGGCCAGGGCTGCTGAGATTTACTGGTAAGGGTTATCAATTGTTTCTCGAACTGTTATGGACCTCATATCGACATGACTTATCGGTTATTGGGGTCTAACGTTTACCACCCCTAAACTAGATATGCGACATATCAGAAGAAGAGACCGGACTGTACGGGAGTGTTACTGGTTGGATTCATAGGAGAATGTACATGCTTGCTTGTTATCTTCTGATCACTCAATACCTGGGTAGCTGTTACGTTTCACGGACCGCTTGCAGCTTGTGGGTATTTGCTATGATCATCAACTACTGCCGGTGTATTTACGATTCTTTAGAATCCTACACAGAGCTTTCCTGGCTAAGGCAAAATCGAGTAGGAGAACATATGTGATATGTGCGAGACCGAGAATAATACGATATGAGATACTGTATTCTATTCTCGCGATATGTGATATCAGCCGGGTATATGTGATATAGCCGGGTCATTGGATCAAGTGTTGATTCGACGAACTGATACTTGTTATATTAGTCGGTTATTTGTGAAATATCCGGATTATCGGATCAAGTGTTGATTCGATAATTTAATGTATAATTATATATATGATATATTAAATTGCATTATCTAATATACGCTCACATAAAGATTCTTTTTCTCACTTAGATAATTGTAACATTTAAAAAAAAATTAAAATATTATTTTTGGGAATTTTCATAATTTAATATAACTTTTTAATGAATATTTGAATAATCGGTATAATTAAATACCGATAAATGGTGAAAATTCCGAAGGAAAATTTTAGAAATTCTAAAATAGGGTTTTTTGTGAAAATATGCCATCTTACAGTTTTTATGATGAATTATATGCGACTTTAGTGTTAATCGCGATTAAAAATCGCTAATTGGATTTTTGGCTTTTTGTGCAAAAATGTGCACATGACATTTTCTACACTTGTTGCACTTGTTTCATGTTTTGGTCATGGTAACCTAGGGTTGAACCATGCTTAGATGACCATGGTAGGTTGAACCAATTGATTAGGATAATTGGGTTAATTAGGGTTTTGGTTTTGGTTAAAGGTGATTAGGGTTAGGTTGACTTGTGTCAAGGAGAGAGAGAGAGAGAGAGAGAGAGCCATGATGGTTGAGCTTTTATTTGGAGAGAGAGAAGGGAGGCTCCTAGGTTATGTCACATCATCTCACTTCAAAACTCATCATCCCATTTCACTTCAAAACTTTTTGCCTCACATCTCTCCCTCTCACTCACTCACACTCACATCTTTTTCTCACTCACATCACTCTCTCTAATCCTACACCACATCAGCCACCAAGGCTGCTGCTACAAGCTGATACATCTTTCAAAACAACACCCCAGCACACAAAACTCAGCCCTATTTGTATCAGCTTCTGCAGCCACAGCAGCAACTTCCTTCAAACAACCCCACACCCTCATCATACTACAACCTCACACATCACCACACCCCCAACATCAAACAACAACATCAGCTGCTACATTAATCAACAACAGTAGCAACATCTTTAAGACACCAGAAACAGCTCTGAAGCTGCAACAGCAGCAAGAAACAGCCCCAACATCATATACTACAACACCACACACCACTTTCATACACTACATCACTCCCACACCTCACCAAAGCCACCACAACAACATCTACTGCGGTAGCTGCTGCTGGAACAACAAAGAAGAAAGAAAAGGAATTTCAAGCAGCAGCTGCAGCCAAAGCAACAGCTTCAGCATCAATAAAAAACAGCAACATCTGCAGCAGCTGCTACAGGAGCAACTGCAGCAACTCTCCAGCAGCAACCATCCCTCTTCTTCCTCTCTTCTCCTATATCTTAGGATATCCAGAGGTATAACCCTTTAACCCGACTTCTAGCTTGCAAATATATGGTTATTTAGCAGAAAATTTAGTGTTTGCTATGTAGTTTAGTGCTAGTTTAGTGATTTTGAGTGAGATGTGGCCAAGTGATGGTTTTGATTGCTAGGGTAACCTTATTAGGTTTATTTGAGACCATTGTAACCAAGATTACCCCAGATTCCAGTGTCACACCAGAAAGTTTAGAATCGGTGTAATTTAGCGTTTTTGTCGATTTTGTGACCTTTCTGAGATCTGCTTTCACCCCGGGAACTCTAAAATAAAATTGACTTGGCTGTATGCTGTGCAGGCAGATAGAAACCAACACCCAAAGACCTAACCCCAACCTCCATTTTTGGGCTGCCATTTAATTCCTTCTGGCCGCAAATTGCAGCCAGACCAGGGTGAAACCGCCTCGTTTTGCATGCACAGCCCTATTTCATGTAAACTTGACCCCCTGTATGTCTAGTTTTGACTGATCCCAGTTAGGGTAAAATCTGGGTTGATTTTCATGAGTTGGCGTATGATTTATGACTTGTTTTCGTGTGGATTTTGGGTATTCGATGATTCGTTTCTATCGGGTGGCGTTTGAACGCCAACGACCAGTGAGCATTGGCTGTGTTTGCACGCAAGGCTACAGGTTTTTACCTATGAGCGTAGCGTGTACCATTTTCGTTTCCGGCATGGTTTTCATGTGTTTTAGCATGTGATATCCTTGTAGGTACCCCACGTGGCGTCGAGGCGTTGGAGATGCAAATGGCGACATTGGCACCGACACGCATAAAGAAAGGTGAGTAGATTTATATCTACTGGGAGAAGTCTGGTGGATGGCATATAGCACCCCCGCAGTCCGAGGTGATGTATACGGATGCGTATACACACCTACAATTATTATTGTTGTTTGGGAATTATATGATGTTTAGGATGGATAATCGGTGGACTTGGATGATTTAGAGTTGCGATAACCTAGAATAGTGGGTGCACTACACATACATATACACACATACATACTTGCATACATCCTTGTTCATATTTGGTTATGGGATTCTATATAGATATGTGTTCACATGGGTATGGGACTATGTGTTCACATACGGATTTGAGGATGATACTTGGGTTGAGATGAGTCGATGATATTTGATCCGAGATTATGATATCGGTGATATGGTAGAATTCGTATCTGAGATACGTCTCGATACTTTAGCGGATTTTGGGATTATGATACCATAGAAATAGTGACATGTATATATTAAATGATCTACATGTGATTATGATACGAGATAGAATATGACATGATATGATATGACAAGATTAATATGATAGGCCGCATTCGGCGATGTTTACTCCTTGTGATGATATGTGATGATGATATCGATTTATACGAGACTGTCGATTAGTAGTCAGATCTTGATTATATTGATGACATTAGCATTGTACTAGACATAGGTCAGTACCCAGATTATAATACTTGATAAAGAGAATACCAGACGAATGATATGACAGATGTGATATTGACCCGTACCCAGATTGGGGATGCCGTACGACGGATTTACGTACGAGCTATAAATTGATGTTTGATCCGCACTCTTGAATTGGGAATAACCGATTATAGAGATATGTTATCGGATATGATATTATCGAGGCGGGATCACCGACTACATATGTATATGTATATTTATGTATTGACTCAGAGGTTAGGCGGTTTACCTTACATGCAGTTAACCTATTAGCTCAGCCTTATAGTTGGTGTAGCTATACGACTCTTATGACATTAGATACAGTTCAAGCCATCATTGTGTTAGTATTTAGCTCCCGCACTTTATCATTGTTGCTCTGCATCGCATACTGTTGTGATTCATATTTCATTATTGATATCCTGCTGTTAGGACACCAGCACCATTACCGATGATGCGTATGTACCACGTACACTTATTTGCCGGCTCACACACATCTTCATCGGTAATTGCCATGTCACGAACACTTAGAAAATATTATTGCTTGATTTAGCTTGTTAGCTAGTAGTGACATGATATTAGTATGCTTACCTTATATGCCAGCTTGACATTGTAGTTTATTACCTGTCACTTCATGCATACTGTTATTCATTATATGCTGCATTCATGGATTCTCATGCTTATATTCATGATTTCACATGCTATTTATGATTTGGATTCGGGTTTACATGAGATTTTCTAGATTTGGAGGAAAACCGCAAAACATACATATAAACTGCTTTCTCTTTTTAATAAAAATGCGGTTTTCCCATGATGTATGAGTCGTCCACCATGAGTTTTGCTGATGGATTTCGAGACCCGATTCGAGGAGGAGGATGAACCGTTTCGGGTACATGGTGGGCCTGGTGCGGTACCCCGGGGCAAGAAGATCGCAGGAGATGGCGTTGAGCCTGGCAGGGGAGCACGACCGACCGGTGATATTACCCGACACGTCGGATATCCGGAGGATATCGTCGTGGTCATGAGATGGGTGTTAGGGGCCGATCTGGACTGACGGTGCCCTGGATATTATGATTGAGACATTGAGATTTGAGATATTGAGGTACAGAGATTGTGATACAGAGATATGAGATATTGAGATTTATGTTTTGTGCCGATGCTAGGCACTGTTTTATGCTGATTTCATTATGATACGTCATTTAAAAAATACATAAATCTCACAAATTTATGAAAGCAGTTTTCTTCAGTACATGCATTCTGTTTCATGCATTCATACATCATTCATATGATATTTTGCCACCTGATGCACCGACACATGCACATGGGATTACACTTGGGTTAGATATTTACACTAACCATGGTTTTAGATTGCTGGTTATATATTTGAGGATTATATATATTGATCGTATGACCTAGGATTGCGTCATACATGCGATTTTCAGTTCGTAGATCTTTTTCTACTCACGAGTTGGCAACTCACCCCCGTTGTGCCCCAGTTTCTTGCAGGTGTTGCCGTACGGGTTTTGTTACGGTTTTGCGGGCACAGCTTCTTTCAGGTGACTTTCTAGTAGGTGGGTTATTTGTATCATACCCATCATTATACAATGTATATTATAATCAGTTGTATCTAGAAGTTCCATCAACCAAACATGTACTTATTTGAGATAGAGACCAGTGATGTTTATTCTTTCGACCTTAGAGTCGCACGTTATATTTTTGTGGATTTCTTGTTGTTGGAGTTTCCTTTCTGTTGTGATCCTCGCCTTTAGGCGTTGTATATTATGTTGCATACAGGTTGATTTGATATGGTTCTTCCTACTCTCTACTACTTTTCTTGGTTTGGATTTCTGGGCTCGGCTTACTTAGAGTACGTACGCTTTGAGACGTTCGTAGTCTAAGTGCCGGTCATGTTCCATACTTTTGGGACGTGACAATAATACATTGATATATATGCGATATATGTTAATTGTATTATTTTCTTTTGTTACATTATATATTATGTATGTGATATATAATATTGTAACAAGTTAGGGTTACAAATGCAACAATGATTTAGAGATTAAGCCAAGTTAGGATTTGGATTAGGGTTAGCTTTTGGGTTAGATTTTGGATGAAGCTTCCATGAAGATTCATGAAGCTTCCATGAAGCTTCATGAAGCTTTCCTTTTGTCTTCATCCTTTGATATTTTGTGTAGATGTTCTTTAACCCAACTCAAACCCTTAATCTATGATTTATTCTCTACAAGGGTTAAGCCTTTCATTCTTAACCGATGGTTGCAATTGTAACCACAAAAATAATTCATTATTCATCACAAAAGGATTCTTCTTCATCTTGCTCTTGAAAAAAGCTTTCTAGCTTTTGGGTTTGTGATGATTTTGAGTGAGAAATTGAAAACAAAAGAGAGCTAAATTCCTACTTGATCATCCTCATCTATTCTAGCCACATAGATTTGTAGGGATCCTAGGCACACCCATGAGGTTCTACAAGTGATCAAACATGGCCAATTCAAAATTTTTCTATGTGCCGAGAAACCCTAAACTAGATCGTTACTAAAGGTAAGGCGATGCAAGGAAGTAAACGACTTTATTGCTAAAGGAAAATGACTACAACCTTTGTAGATCCGGTCCTCCACTTCCTTGGCTCCGTGATGACGTCCCTCCACTATACCCATCGGAATCCTAGACTCTCACGGTGGTTTCATCGGAGAAAAGATTGGGCTAGGTCGTCGACTTCGATACCGAAGATGATCTACGTCGAGGCAACTCAAGATCAAGCTCCAACTTCACCAAGCCATGAAACTTGTGAAGAAAACACCCTATAGTACATGGCAAGTGGTAGAAGATGAAGAAATAGGAAGTGGGTTCATTTTAGAATTGGATTTCTCGCTCTTTTTCTCATTTCACCATTGAAGCTAGCAAGCTTTCATGAAGCTTAATGAAGATGACGAAGATG